>OX438923.1:20000-2420000 GCA_949316025.1 Lapara coniferarum
AACCTAACCTAACCTAACCTAACCTAACCTAACCTAACCTAACCTAACCTAACCTAACCCCACTCCTGTGGAACCTCCTTCTCGACCCTCTTTTACAAGGGCTCGAGCGCCGGGGCGACTATTGCCAAGCTTTTGCTGACGATGTCGTCCTGGTGTTTGATGGGGGTTCCACAGGAGAAGCGCAGAAGCAGGCCAATGCGGCACTAGCCTATGTGCGGGACTGGGGTGTCAGAAATAAACTTAAATTCGCGCCTCACAAAACCCAGGCAATGCTCATCACTAATAAGTTAAAGTATGACACCCCGATCCTGCACATGGGCGGAGTCGACATTGGTCTCTCAAACGAGATAAAGCTGCTTGGCCTAACGATAGACCGAAAACTGACCTTTAACGGTCACGTGACGCAGGCGTGCGCGAAGGCAATAAGCCTATTCAAAGTGCTCGCAAGGTCGGCCAAGGTCCAGTGGGGGTTGGGACCCGATGTGATCCGGACGATCTACACGGCTGCGGTGGAGCCCGTGATCTTGTACGCCGCAAGCGCATGGGCTCCAGCCAGCCGTAAGCTGGGTGTAAGGAAGCAGCTCGGAGCCATCCAGCGCAGCTTCGCGCAGAAGATGACGAAGGCCTACAGGACTGTCTCCCTCAACTCGGCCCTGCTGCTGGCGGGGGTGCTCCCACTTGACATAAGGGTGCGGGAAACCGCACTCCTTTATGAGGTCAAGAGGGGGCACTCTCGCGAGGTAGTGGGAGACCGGGAGGTGGAGGCTCCTGTGGCTTTCGTCAACTTGGACCACCCGGCGGAACGGGGGAACGGGACGTTCCAATGCCTGGTTGACGGAGCGGAACTGGCCCAGCACGTCGGTGAAGGTCTTAGCATCTTCACCGACGGAAGCAAGATCGACGGGAAAGTCGGAGCGGCGCTGTCCATATGGAACGGTGCCGCCGAGACGAGTACCCGAAAATTGCGGCTGGAGCCGTACTGCTCCGTCTACCAGGCGGAGCTTCTCGCCCTCCGCGAAGCCGTGGTGGAGGTGCTCCGTAGCGGGCTTCCTGCGTGCGGCATCTTCAGCGATGCCAGGTCCGCACTTGAAGTAGTCACCAGAGGTGATTCCCTCCACCCCATAGCGTTTGAAATCAAAAGTCTACTCAAAGAAGCCGGTAAACGCGCCCAGAAAACTGAGCTCTTCTGGGTAAAGGCGCACGTGGGGTTGGAGGGAAACGAGAGGGCGGACACGCTCGCTAAGGATGCCGCACAACACCTGAAGACCCGTGCGCATTATGACAAGTGTCCGGTTTCATTCGTCAAACGACAGATCCGACAGGACTCGATTGACGAATGGAGCCGGAGATATGCGGACGGAGAGACGGCTTCGGTGACGAAGCTGTTCTTTCCGGACGCTGTCGATGCGCACAGGGTCGTAAGGCGGATCGTCCTGGATCCTGTCCTAACGCAGGTGTTCACTGGGCATGGCGGGTTCTCTGAGTACTTGCATCGGTTCAAGTGCAAGGAGAGCCCGGCGTGCTCGTGTGACCCTGACGTGGAGGAGACGGTCCCACACCTCCTGCTCGAATGTCCCATCCACGCCAAACAAAGATATGACTTGGAAAACGAGATAAATTGTAATGTCACAAAAGATAATATACATAAGCTACTTAAAGATAAGAAAACCGTACATAGATTTATAAGATATTGTAGAAAAATAGCAAGTAAGACAATAGATTTAAATAAGTAAAAATGAAATTACTAAATATATAATAATTAATTATATATAATTAGTAATTAGGTAATTAAGTAAAAAAGAATGTACGACATAGGTATAGGAAATAAGAAAATAGAATAAGGTAAATAGTTGTAAAGTAGTTATGATAAGATTTGGAGTAAAGATAGATACCATAGAATAAAAATTAAGTAAACTTAAGAGATAGTCTGTTTAGTTGTAAGCTTAAAAAATGTAAAAAAAAAGAAAGATAAAAAACTTAAAAAAAGTAAGCAATATCCCTTGTCCTGGATAGGGGGATTGTAAAATAATAAAAAAAAAAAAAAAAAAAAAAAAAAACCTAACCTAACCTAACCTAACCTAACCTAACCTAACCTAACCTAACCTAACCTAACCTAACCTAACCTAACCTAACCTAACCTAACCTAACCTAACCTAACCTAACCTAACCTAACCTAACCTAACCTAACCTAACCTAACCTAACCTAACCCCCCCCCTCAGGCAATTCTTGTGCGCTGGGTCTTCACACTAGATGCACGCCCATGCATGGGGGGAGATTTGTCGCGGGCTGTGGCACACAGTTCAGTGTGTGTACCTCTTGGTTGTATAACACATTCGAGGCCTTTGAGGGTTCCGCGAACATTCCTCACACCTTCTCTTTCCGCCCATCCTGGGAACCTTCCTCCCTTCCACCACTTTCCCTTCCACCTTCCTTTTCCGTTCCATTCTAGGCCCCTACAGAGTACATTTGAAACACTATCAGAGTACACGACTAAACAGAGAACACGACTAAACAGAGAATAAATTTACCACACCTAACCCTCCCCTCTCCCACTCCCTCTCCAAGCCCCTGCGGTCGCTAAGCCGCGGGATTCACTGTATACCGTTAGCAGGTCTCCCCGGTGTTGACCGCAGGGTCTACAAAAAAAAAAAAAAACCTAACCTAACCTAACCGCCCCCTCAGGCAATTCTTGTGCGCTGGGTCTTCACACTAGATGCACGCCCATGCATGGGGGGAGATTTGTCGCGGGCTGTGGCACACAGTTCAGTGTGTGTACCTCTTGGTTGTATAACACATTCGAGGCCTTTGAGGGTTCCGCGAACATTCCTGACACCTTCTCTTCCGCCCATCCTGGGAACCTTCCTCCCTTCCACCACTTTCCCTTCCACTTTCCTTTTCCGCTCCTTTCTAGGCCCCTACAGAGTACATTTGAAACACTATCAGAGTACACGACTAAACAGAGAACACGACTAAACAGAGAATAAATTTACCACACCTAACCCTCCCCTCTCCCACTCCCTCTCCAAGCCCCTGCGGTCGCTAAGCCGCGGGATTCACTGTATACCGTTAGCAGGTCTCCCCGGTGTTGACCGCAGGGTCTACAAAAAAAAAAAACCTAACCAAACCTAACCTAACCTAACCTAACCTAACCTAACCTAACCTAACCTCCGGTTTCATTCGTCAAGAGACAGATCCGTCAGGAGTCTATTGACGAATGGAGCCGGAGATATGCGGACGGAGAGACGGCTTCGGTAACGAAGTTGTTCTTTCCGGACGCAGTCGAGGCGCACAGGGTCGTCAGGAAGATCGTCCTGGATCCTGTCCTCACGCAGGTGTTCACTGGGCACGGCGGGTTCTCTGAGTACTTGCATCGGTTCAAGTGCAAGGAGAGCCCGGCGTGCTTGTGTGACCCTGACGTGGAGGAGACGGTCCCACACCTCCTGCTCGAATGTCCCATCCATGCCAAAGAAAGGTTTGATATAGAAAATGAGATAAATTTTAAGCTAGATATAGATAATATACATAAGATAATAGTTGATAAAAGATTAGTACATAAGTTCGTAAAATATTGTAGATCCATAGGAAATAAGGTGATAAATAGAAATAAGTAGATAATAAGTTACTAAATATATAATTTCGTATTATATAGTATTAGTAATTAAAGTAATTAGTAAGAACATATGTACGAATAAGGGTAAATAATAAGAAAATAGAAATAAGTAAGATAAAAGTAGTTGTATATAGATTATAATAATAGCTAGATGATATAAAGATTAAATATATAGATGGAAGTGTAAGATATATGAGTAAATATGTATAGAACTAAGCTTCAAAAGTGTAAAAAATGAAAGGAAAAACATTATAAAAATATTAAATAAAATCCCTTGTCCTGGATAGGGGGACCAGGAGTGGGACGTAGAGTCCCACAATTATGAAAAAAAAAAAAAAAAAAAAAAAAAACCTAACCTAACCTAACCTAACCTAACCTAACCTAACCTAACCTAACCTAACCTAACCTAACCTAACCTAACCTAACCGCCCCCTCAGGCAATTCTTGTGCGCTGGGTCTTCACACTAGATGCACGCCCATGCATGGGGGGAGATTTGTCGCGGGCTGTGGCACACAGTTCAGTGTGTGTACCTCTTGGTTGTATAACACATCCGAGGCCTTTGAGGGTTCCGCGAACATTCCTCACACCTTCTCTTTCCGCCCATCCTGGGAACCTTCCTCCCTTCCACCACTTTCCCTTCCACTTCCTTTTCCGTTCCTTTCTAGGCCCCTGCAGAGAACACTTGAAACACTAACAGAGTACACAACTAAACAGAGAACAAAAAACTTTATTTACCACAAACCTAACCCTCCCCTCTCCCACTCCCCCTCCCAAGCCCCTGCGGTCGTTAAGCCGCGGGATTCACTGTATACCGTTAGCAGGTCTCCCCGGTGTTGACCGCAGGGTCTACAAAAAAAAAAAAAAAAAACCTAACCTAACCTAACCTAACCTAACCTAACCTAACCTAACCTAACCTAACCTAACCTAACCTAACCCAGTTGCACTCGAATCGTGACCGCGAGAGCAGTGAAAATTAATCGCTCCGTACGGAAAAAATCACTAAAAATAGTAAAAGTTACCGAATTGTGCCGTGTTATACACCGTTGTGTGCGGAAAGTGACGCCCCACATTTGTATTCACTTGTTGACAACCGGACGATAGTCCCCGAAGAACGAAACTCAAAAAACTGACGTTTTGAGGTTAAAAATTTAAACTTTTGGCCGGCGCTCGGAAACGCGATCGAGGACATAGTGATTTTTTGGTGCCTTCGTGTAGTGCTTGGCGAGACGCATCTATTGACACCCCATTTTCCGCGAGCCGATTAAAGCTCGCGGAATAAACAGCAAAAAAACAAGTACCACGTGGCCACGAGGTACCACTTCTGGCTGCGTGCGGACAGTTCTGACACTTGGATCTGCTGCGCGACGTCGGGCGCTGTTGGGAGGCACTTCGAGTTCAGAAGATTTCATTATATTTGGCCCAGTAAGTTAAAAATACTAAAAAATTGTAAAAATTTTAAACTTTAACCGTTAATAACTTTTTTAAACGATCTGTTACATACATATTTTAAAATCTTATATTGAAGGGCTTTACCCAAAGAACATTCAGTAAAAATTTCGGATTTTTTCCTTTCATAATTTTCGAGTAATTCAAAAAATAGCTAAAACTTAAAAACACGTGTTCATAGAAATACCTACATTTTAAATCAAATTACATAGCATTAAAATAGTATATAAAATCAGAAATTTTAAGACATTTTTTAAAAATTTTTAGCTCTTATAGTTTTGGAGATATTGCACTTTGTATGGAAAAATCTTTATTGTTAATTTAATATTATACTCTCATCAAAATTAATATATTCAATAAATAGGAAATAAAATTTCCGAAAGTTTGATACCAAGCACGGTTATTCTACGATAAATAGCACGGAAGATATCACAACTCCACGTTAGTGGCCGCCATCTTGAAATTTTTAAAACCTGTATATCTCGAAAACTATTTATCGTAGAGACTTACGGTTTTCAACGTTTATAGTTCTTTGACCAAATGAACATTTTTAACACCTAAAAATAGGACTAAAAATTTTAACTTTTTCTAGGGCTAAAACTGAATTCACTGTATGCGCTAGGTCACGGCGAATCAAACGAGCCCAAACTCGGCTAATTTTGGACCTTTGGAGGCAAAATAACTCAATATATTTAAAATCTGGCCGCCATATTGAAAAATTTCAATTGATTAGAACTTGGCCATTATTGAAGATAGCCTACCCGTGCTTGGGCTCATTTGAATCAGCACAAACAAGGCTACCGATTGGACGACTCTACATAGAGCCCATAAAAATTTTGACTCTACTTTTTTAAATTTTGTGTTTTATCTGACAAATTTATGTAATTTATCATAATTTTATAGATTATTAACCTAATATCTTGTGACTCTACATCTTGGTGTTATTGTTTTGCTTTTTATTGTTTAGAAATTAGTTTAGATATACATTAGGTAAAGACTGGGTGAGCTGCATTCTCTCTAACCCTAAAACTATACCTAGTCGACATCGCTTTCAACGAAAGTATTTGCATGTAATAGTTATTGGCTCCCTACAAGCCCTATACACTCGTAGGGAATTTTGATAGTAGTGACGCATTCCCCTAAAGAACCTCCAGTACAGTCCAATAACATGTTTGGGTTTCGAACTCCTGCCAAAGAACAAATGCCGCATAGGAAAACCCCTGAAAGAGGTAGTCCCAGGGAGACTGGAGGGAATAAGGTCGCGCAGGCGCGGCGGAGTCTGGAATCCCAGATAGAAAGATCGGAAGGAACCGGTGCCGCCTCTCTGGTGAAACCGAAACCCAAAGGTGCTCCAACTGAGACAAAAGGGATGGAAAGAAAGACGCCAGTCCCGGTCCCTACTGCCGCGACGCCGCCACAGGAGGGCCAAGGGCACGTGAGTAGGACAGCCGAGGCCAAAGCTTGTCTGATGAAAATAAAGCTACAAATTAACGCCAGTCGCAATCTCAAGACAGAGATAAAGACTGACGTTATAGTGGCAACAGAGAGGCTCTACAGATTGGTTAAGGAGAGTGAGGAAGAGAGTATAAAGCAAGGGAAAAATAAGAAGAAGGCTGAAGATCAAATTGACCCAGGCAAGACTGGAGAACAGAATACAGGAATAGTACAGGAAATTGACATACAGGGAATAGAGCTGTTAAGAAAAATTGACGAACACGGCCGACTTCTGGAAAAGAGCAGACAGGAAATGGAAAAACTAAACGAGGAGATTAAGAAACAAAGAGAAGAATGGAAAGAGGAAAGGAGCTACGCAAGTGTTGTGGCTGGTCCAAGGAGGAGAGAACACAGAGAAGCAGAAATGCACTCTGTAGTAATTACCTCCGTGGACCAGGCAGACACAGGAGAGGAAGTCTTTGAGAAAATCAGGACTACTCTTAATGCAAGAGAAGAAGGCCTGCAGATAGATAAGATTAGAAAGGCAAAAGATAGAAAAATAATAGTTGGTTGTACATCTAAGGAAGAACTGGGAAGGGTTAAGGAAAGAATCAGAAAAGCAGGGGACGGATTAAACATGGAAGAAATGAAAAATAAAGAACCCATGGTATTATTAAGAGATGTCCTTAACCATAACAATGATGAAGAGATAGTGCGAGCACTACTGACACAGAATAAACACATTTTGGGTGAAGTGGGTGTAGACAACGCGAGCCTAAAAGTAAAATTTAGGAGAAAGGCGCGAAACCCACTCACATCCCATGTGGCGTTACAAGTGCCACCGACGATGTGGAAGCGACTCACGGAAGTGGGGGCCGTCCACATCGACGTGCAAAGAGTCAGGGTGGAGGACCAGTCTCCCCTGATTCAGTGTTCGCGATGCTTGGGTTATGGGCACGGGAAACGGTTCTGTCGGGAACAGGTCGACGCTTGCAGCCATTGCGGGGGGGCTCACCATAAATCGGAATGTGCCGATTGGATGGCGAAGATGCCCCCGTCATGCTGCAACTGTTCGAAGGCTAGACTCGGTGGAGCCGAGCACAGTGCCTTCAGTCCAGAGTGCCCTGTGAGGAGGAAGTGGGAAAGCCTGGCCAGATCCACAGTAGCATATTGCTAAGGTGGATCCCAGGAACCCAGGTCAGACAAATTCATCAACAGGCGCGGGGTCGATCTTCGTCGCTCAGGCCAATCTGCAGAGGAAACAATTGGCAACAATTGAATTCCTCGCGGAGGCCAAGGCGAGGAAGTTCGACATCGCGCTGCTCCAGGAGCCATATGTGGGGAGCCAAGGTAGAGTGAGAGACCACCGGGGAGTGAGGATCTTTCAACGAGAAAATGCACTGGGGTCTGCCGTCAAGTCGGCCGTTGCTGTGTTTAACGACGATTGGGCGGTGGCCCAGTGCCCATCTCTGACCACAACCAACATCACAGTGGTAAAGATTCAAACAGGAACCCGCGAAATTGTGGTCATCTCGTTCTACTTTGAGCCGGATAAACCCATAGGGCCATACCTGGAGCAGTTGGGGAAGATAGTCGGAAAACTGGGACCCCGCGGCATTCTCATAGGGGGCGACACCAATGCGAAGAGCATGTGGTGGGGCAGCGCGGACACTGATACCAGGGGGGAGGAAATGGCAGGGATGCTAGAGGAGTACGGATTGCAGGTGCTCAACGACGGCAAAGCTCCAACTTTCGAAACAGTGAGAGGCGGAAGGCTTCTCACAAGCTACATCGATATCACGGCTTGCACAGAGGACATCCTCAATCTGGTGAGTGACTGGAAAGTTGATGACTCTATGGCGGGCTCGGACCACAACGCGATAACGTTTAAAATTAATAAAAGTAAAGGCAAATATATTAGAGAAAAATCGAACACTACACGAAAGTATAACACAAAAAAGGCTAATTGGGCTTATTTTAATGAAAACCTCGAGCAATTGATGCAACAAAATAATCTCACTAATCTTGAAGTAAATAACATAAATAACAATACAAAATTAGACGAAATTATTGAGAAATATATGGAAACGATAATAAATACATGTAATAATACTATACCCCTTAGAAAAGTAAAAAATAGCATGAACTTACCGTGGTGGTCCGAGAAACTCGCCAAGATGAAACAGGAGGTCACCACCAGAAAGAGGAGAATCCGATGTGCAGCGCCGATTCGAAGAGCAAAGGTCGTCGATGAGTACCTGCAAGCAAAAGAAAGGTATGAAAGCGAAGCTAAGAAAGCACAGATAGATAGCTGGAAGGAGTTCTGTCAGAAGCAAGACAGGGAGACAATCTGGGATGGTGTCTACAGAGTCATAGGAAAAGTGTCCAAAAAGCATGAAGACCTGCCATTGACCAGCAAAGGACAGACCCTGAACGCAGAAGAGTCGGCAAAGCTGTTGGCGGTAACATTCTACCCAGAAGATAATGCGAATGATGACAACGCAGACCATCAGCGAATCAGAGAAGCTGCCGCGAAGGTAAATGACCGAGTCGATGCTGAGGTTCATGACCCCCCATTTACAATGAACGAACTGATGGCGGCTGCTGAAAGCTTCAACCCCAAGAAAGCCCCTGGAGCAGACGGCTTGACTGCCGATATCTGCAAGCAAGCTATACATAAGTATCCAGAATTGTACCTATCACTGGCTAACAAGTGCCTAGAACTAGGCCACTTCCCGACCACCTGGAAGGAGGCAACGGTCATAGTCCTCCGTAAACCAGCCAAGGAGGACTACACACATGTCAAATCCTATAGACCTATAGGCTTGTTACCAGTGATGGGGAAGATACTGGAGAAGATGGTGGTGGGTCGAGTTAGGTGGCATCTGCACCCTAGGACACATCCCCGACAGTTTGGCTTTATGCCCCAGAGGAGCACCGAGGACTCCCTCTATGTCTTAATGAAATACGTACGAGACAAACTGTCTGAAAAGAAAATCATAGTCATCATCTCATTGGACATAGAGGGAGCCTTCGACAGCGCCTGGTGGCCGGCAATTAGAGTCAGACTGGCGGAGGAAGGATGTCCAATAAACATCAGAAGGGTCGTAGACAGCTACCTTGAGAGCAGAAAAGTTAAAGTGAGGTACTCCGGAGAGGAGTTTGAGAGATGGACCTCCAAGGGATGCGTACAAGGATCCATTGGAGGTCCAACTTTCTGGAACCTGCTCCTCGACCCACTGCTGTCCGAGCTTGACAGACGGGGTAGTTACTGCCAAGCTTTTGCCGACGACGTAGTGCTCGCATTTGAAGGACAGGAAATGGCCAAGATCCAAAATCAGGCCAATGAAACGCTGGCCTATGTGAGGGATTGGGGAATCAGGAACAAACTTAAATTTGCGCCTCACAAAACAAAAGCGATGGTGATAACGCGCAAACTTAAGTACGATTCCCCGATCCTTCACATGGGAGGCGTTGACATTGCCCTGGAAAAACAAATAAAAATTCTGGGGATCACTATAGACAGTGCGTTGACATTCAACACTCACGTGTCCGACGTTTGTAGAAAAGCAGTCGCCTTCTACAACCAGTTATCCCGGGCGGCGAGGTTGCAGTGGGGCCTGGGGCCAGAGGTCATAAAATTACTATATACGGCTGTAGTGGAGCCAGTAATTTTATACGGTGCTAGTGTGTGGGCTCCGGCCACACGAAAACTAGGGGTGAGGAAGCAGCTCGCTGTCGTACAGAGGGGCTTCGCACAGAAGCTTACGAAGGCCTATAGGACGGTTTCATTAAACTCGGCCCTACTGCTCGCTGGGATATTGCCCCTGGACATTCGTGCAAGGGAGAATGCCTCCTTGTACGAAGTGAGGAGGGGCTACTCCCAGCGAGTGATAGGAGATCGGGGGGTGGAACGGCCTGGGGCCTTCGGAAGGCTTGAACATCCGGCAAGGCGAAGTGCAGTGCGGTATAAGTGTTTGGTTGACGGTGCAGAAGTAAGTCAGGTTACAAATCAGGGCCTCGTAATATATACGGACGGCAGTAAAATTAATGGAAAGGTCGGAGCGGCGATTTCCATTTGGGAGAACGCCGCGGAGATAAAAAGCAAGAAAATGAAACTTGAATCCTTCTGCACCGTCTACCAAGCAGAGCTGTTGGCCTTGCATCGTGCAGTGGAGGAGGTGATGAAAAGTGAGGCAGTGCAGTGCAGCGTTCTCAGCGACTCGAGGGCGGCCTTAGAGACTGTAACAGATAGCGTTTCCCTCCATCCCTTAGCGTTCGAAATAAGGAAAAATATAAGAACTATAACGGAACGCAACAAAATACTAAACCTATTTTGGGTAAAAGCTCACGCAGGGATGGAGGGTAACGAGCGCGCAGACGAGCTTGCGAAGGAAGCTGCACTTCACCTAAAAACGAAGCCGAACTATGATAGATGTCCCGTTTCATTTGTCAAACGACAAATCCGGTTGGAATCGATTGAGGAATGGAACGGGCGCTACATAGAAGGCGAGACCGCCTCTACAACTAAACTCTTCTTCCCGAGCGCGGTGGAGGCTTATCGGCTTATCAAAAAGATGCCGACAGATCCGCTTATGACGCAGGTATTTACGGGGCACGGCGGGTTCTCCGAGTACTTGCACCGATTCAAGTGCAAGGAGAGCCCGGCGTGCATCTGTGATCCTGCAGTTAGAGAGAGCATAGTACATATACTAGCCGAGTGCCCAGTGTATCTGCGAAGCCGAACGCAAGTGGAAACTGATATAAATTTAGAAATTAGTAGTAGGAATTTACATAAAATAGTAGAAAATAAGGAAACTAGAAATAAGTTTATAAAATACTGTAAAGAAATAGTGAAAATTGTAGTTAAAAGAAATAAGTAATAAATAAGTTAACTAAACATGTAATCTGAGATTACATTTACTTAGTAACTAAGATAAATAGCTAATAATACGTATAAACTGTAAAATAGAAGTAAGATAGAATATAATGAACCTAGGCTAATTCTAAATTGTAAACAAATAAAAGGAAATATGTATAAGTTAATTATAAGTAAAATTGTTATAGATAATAAGGAAATTGTATGACAAATAAATTAAAAAGGGGCAAAGGTGCATAGATAAAGATGAATAAAATGAGAAAAGGGTAAAGTTGAAAAGCAAATATAAAACGGAAATGAAAGGAAGAATGAATGATCCCCAGAAAGAAAGAATGAGCGTGGATCCAAGAAAAGAAAATACGATAGAGATAGGACTCTCAAAGAGGAAATAATAGGACTCCCAAAAATGGGAATAGTATAGATAGGAGGTAAGTAAGAATACAGAGTAGAACGCAAACAACTCTGATTAAGTTTAGGGGAACGAGAGTGGGCATAGCGCCCCACAAAAAAAAAAAAAAAAAAAAAAACCTAACCTAACCTAACCTAACCTAACCTAACCTAACCTAACCTAACCTAACCGCTGGTGGTAGGATACCATCTGTATCCGCCCGGATAGCGACCACCATACACGGGCGCTAAAACCCGCTATAGTGGCTCACGTGAGTGGGCCGCGTTCCGGGATCAGCCTGTGTATATCCGGTTTTGTAAATATTATTTTGTATATAATTGTAGGCATTAGTTGTAAGATAGTTATAAGATAGGTATAAGGAAAAAAAAAAAAAAAAAAAAAAAAAAAGTATCACATTTCTATTAACCCGCCACGGTCTCTGTAACGCTCTGCCCATATATGTTAAATAATAATGAAAAAAAAAAAAAAAAAAAAAAAAAAAAAAAAAAAAAAAACTCACATAACACAAATATGATAATTCCTAATATAATATAAGTTAGTAATAAGAACACCATTTTCCTTTTATTCTCAGTTAGGCATCATGCTTCGCACTGTAAATATTGTGTATATTATTATACCACGCAACATCACCTCGTATCACGTTTTCACTAACATAAGTTAAGTCCTAGATATTTAAGCAATGCCGGACAGCGTGAGGGTGGCCCTCACGCCCTCACGTTGTCCCAATAACAAAGTGAAACCTATTGACCTTTTACTACATATGTATAGATTAGATCTAGCTTTAAACAACACCACCTCGTATCAATGCTGCAACAAATATATGTTAAATCCTAAATCTTAAAGCCACTATGGGTGGCATGAGGGTTGCCCGCTCGCTCTCATGCCGTCCAATAACTAAGCGTCCAGTTAATTGTATGTCTGATTATTGATAAGAACTTCATTGTTATTTTGTTCTGAATTGGATCTTTGAATTGAATTGAAAAAAAAAAAAAAAAAAAAAAAAAAAAAAAAAAAAAAAAAAAAAAAAATCACACTAATACGAAATTAATAACACCAACTATGAACTACTCCATCTCCAACTCACCTCACCTATCTCATTATATAAACACATCTCAATCAAATTTATAATCACACCGGCGATTAATGTAAAAGCTAAGTAACATAAATCACAACTTACCTAGTATGCAATAACACTTTTATAAGAACAATATTTCACATAAATGTAATTTCAATATCGCCGGCTCAGAGTACATTTGAAACACTATCAGAGTACACGTCTAAACAGAGAATAAAATTTTATTTACCACACCTACATAATTCCCAACCCCTAATCCTCCCCTCTCCCACTCCCTTCCCAGGCCCCTGCGGTCGCTAAGCCGCGGGATTCACTGTATACCGTTAGCAGGTCTCCCCGGTGTTGACCGCAGGGTCTACAAAAAAAAAAAAAACCTAACCTAACCTAACCTAACCTAACCTAACCTTTTTTTTTTTTTTTTTTTTTTTTTTTTTTTTTTTTTTTTTTTTTTTTTTTCGCGGAGAAAGTGCTTTACCACTACCGCCCGGCCTTCGAGGGGGGCGACCGAGCGGTTATGTTGGGGTCACCGTGCCTTACGACCCGGCGTTGAGCCGCCCGGAGAGATGGAAAACATCGGGCGACCGCCGGGCCGAGTCCCTAACCTATGTACACCGCACGGCATACCAACTAAAACTCCGCGGTGGCCTTCTTCGGCGCATTAGGGACGGCTGCGGGTTGCCCAAGACTAAAGTGTCAAAGTTGTCGTCCGCAACCGCCCCTGCGCGGTGCCGCCTGGTGCGGCCCGTCTCCTGTTATGGGGGGGGGGCTCAGACGCCCCCGTGCACCGAAGGACGCTCTCAGCGTCTACGGCAGCGTGAGGCCAACCAGCCACGCTGCCGTCCATCACGGGGGTCACAACAATATTGTGTGTAATGACGGACAGCCCCCTGCTGCCCGCCCGTGACCCCCGGTGGCCCCTATTAGTCGCCTTTTACGACAGGCAGGGGATACCGTGGTGGAATTCTCCAAACGCCCCCAATCCACAGGGCGGGAGACGCCGGTCAGTCGTCCACCCGGCGCCTCCTTCGTCTCCTCTGGCGGCGGGAGGGATCTTCACGCTCCCGATCCCTCTCGGCACTCTCCTTCTGCGAGAGGACTACCTCGCAGAAGTGGGCCACCGCACGCCAGGCCTCCCGACTGCCGACCATGGAAGCGACCACGGCCGGCAACGAGAGGTCTCCTCCGACGACTGATCTGAGAGCGCTGCGCTCCTCGTCCCAGGCTGGGCAAAACTCCAGTGTGTGCTGGGCCGTATCCAGCGGGCAGTTGTCACAATGGTGACACACGGCCGACACCTCCGTGCCAACAATTCGACACAGATACTCACCGAAGCAACCATGTCCGGTGAGCATCTGTGTCAATCGAAATGTAGCCGGGCCGTGGCGCCTGTCTAGCCATTCGGCAAAGACCGGGCGCACTGCCGCTACGACCCTCAACCCCGCTGACGGGGCTTCCAGCCTGAGACGCCACTCCTCCACGGCGGCTCGCCGTAAGGAGGCCCTCATGGCCTCCACCTCCTTCGGGGCCGGACGCTGCCCGCGACTGAACGCCTCCTCCCGCCAATGAAAAGCATCGGACAGGGATCGGGCGTCCAGATCCCAGGGCAGGAATCCGGCCAACATGCAAGCCGCCTCGTACGAGACCGTGCGGTATGCCCTGATCGCTCGCTGCGCTACTACTCGTTGAGGATTGCGCAAAAGCGCGACGCAGCGATCGCTCAGGGAATCAGCCCAAACGGGACTGCCATACAGGGCCATGGACCGCACGACTCCGTGGTATAACCTTCGGCAAGGGATGCCAGGACCTTCCAGGTTGGGCAGCAGGCTAGAAAGAGCGCCCGCTGCCCGGGACAGTTTTGTCCGCATTTTCTCAAAGTGGGTGCGAAATTCCCATCGGCTATCTAAAATCAATCCCAAATACTTCATATTCTTGCCGATGGGAATCCGCACCCCCTCCACAACGATGTGGGCACCGGCCGGTGGCCCTTTCCGAGGCCTATGAAAACAAATGGCCTCGGTCTTTTCAAGGGCCACCTTCAAACCAAGTCGCTGGATGCGACGCACGACGTCGCCGGTGCCCTCCGCCGCTAGGATTGCGGCATCCTGGAAGGAACCTTTTTTTTTTTTTTTTTTTTTTTGTTTTCGCGGAGAAAGTGCGTTACCACTACCGCCCGGCCTTCAAGGGGGGCGACCGAGCGGTTATGTTGGGGTCACCGTGCCTTACGACCCGGCGTTGAGCCGCCCGGAGAGATGGAAAACATCGGGCGACCGCCGGGCCGAGTCCCTAACCTATGTACACCGCACGGCATACCAACCAAAACTCCGCGGTGGCCATCTTCGGCGCATTAGGGACGGCTGCGGGCTTCCTCTGACGAATGTCTAAGTTGTCGTCCGCAACCGCCCCTGCGCGGTGCCGCCTGGTGCGGCCCGTCTCCTGTTATGGGGGGGCTCAGATGCCCCCGCGCACCGAAGGACGCTCTCAGCGTCTACGGCAGCGTGAGGCCGACCAGCCACGCTGCCGTCCATCACGGGGGTCACAACAATATTGTGTGTAATGACGGACAGCCCCCTGCTGCCCGCCCGTGACCCCCGGTGGCCCCTATTAGTCGCCTTTTACGACAGGCAGGGGATACCGTGGTGGAATTCTCCAAACGCCCCCAATCCACAGGGCGGGAGACGCCGGTCAGTCGTCCACCCGGCGTCTCCTTCGTCTCCTCTGGCGGCGGGAGGGATCTTCGCGCTCCCGATCCCTCTCGGCACTCTCCTTCTGCGAGAGGACCACCTCGCAGAAGTGGGCCACCGCACGCCAGGCCTCCCGACTGCCGACCATGGAAGCGACCACGGCCGGCAGCGAGAGGTCTCCTCCGACGACTGCTCTGAGAGCGCTGCGCTCCTCGTCCCAGGCTGGGCAAAACTCCAGTGTGTGCTGGGCCGTATCCAGCGGGCAGTTGTCACAATGGTGACACACGGCCGACACCTCCGTGCCAACAATACGACACAGATACTCACCGAAGCAACCATGCCCGGTGAGCATCTGTGTCAATCGAAAGGTAGCTGGGCCGTGGCGCCTGTCTAGCCACTCGGCAAAGACCGGGCGCACTGCCGCTACGACCCGCAGCCCCGCTGACGGGGCCTCCAGCCTGAGACGCCACTCCTCCACGGCGGCTCGCCGTAAGGAGGCCCTCATGGCCTCCACCTCCTTCAGGGCCGGACGCTGCCCGCGACTGAACGCCTCCTCCCGCCAATAGAAAGCATCGGACAGGGATTGGGCGTCCAGATCCCAGGGCAGGAATCCGGCCAACATGCAAGCCGCCTCGTACGAGACCGTGCGGTATGCCCTGATTGCCCGCTGCGCAACTACACGCTGAGGATTGCGCAAGAGCGCAACGCAGCGGTCACTCAGGGAATCAGCCCAAACAGGGCTGCCATACAGGGCCATGGACCGCACGACTCCGTGATACAACCTTCGGCAAGGGATGCCAGGACCTTCCAGGTTGGGCAGCAGGCTAGAAAGAGCGCCCGCTGCCCGGGACAGTTTAGTCCGCATCTTCTCAAAGTGGGTGCGAAATTCCCATCGGCTATCCAAAATCAATCCCAAATACTTCATATTCTTGCCGATGGGAATCCGCACCCCCTCAACTACGATGTGGGCACCGGCCGGTGGCCCTTTCCGAGGCCTATGGAAACAAATGGCCTCGGTCTTTTCAAGGGCCACCTTCAAACCAAGTCGCTGGATGCGACGCACGACGTCGCCGGTGCCCTCCGCCGCCAGGATTGCGGCATCCTGGAAGGTCCCAGAAGTCGCTGTCACTAGCGTGTCGTCGGCGTAGCATGTGACGCCGACGCCCCGGAGATTGGCACCACGGAGCACCCAGTCGTACCCGATGTTCCACAGGAGAGGGCCCAAGACCGAGCCCTGTGGAACACCGCACGACATCGCTCTTCGGTGCCACCCGTCGGCGCCCGGATACACCACGTCCCTGTTAGAAAGGTACGCGTGCACCAGACGCCGAAGATAGGGCGGCACCACGTGGTACCGCAGTGCTTCGTGGATGCAGGGCCAGGGCAGCGAGTTAAAAGCGTTGGAAATATCCAGCGATACCGCTATCACTACACTGCCTCTGGCCACTGCATCCTCCGCCTGTGCCTTCACCCGCAGAATCGCGTGGACGGTGGAACGTCCCCTCCTGAATCCGTACTGTTCGTCGGCCAAGTTCGGACCGACCCTATCGAGGTGCTCGACGAGGCGAGCATGAATTATACGCTCGAAAAGTTTGGCGACCTCGTCGAGCAGCACGATGGGCCGGTAGGCCGACGGCGACTCTGCGGGTCTTCCTTCCTTCTTCAGCAGGACGAGCTTCCCGGTTTTCCAACGCGCCGGGAAGACGCCCTGCTCCAAACAGGCGGAGAACAAACTGCGGAGCCTCGGACCCAGGTGCTCGAGAGCTAACACCCAGGCCCGCCCAGGGATGCCATCGAGCCCTGGGGCCGTGTTCTTGCTCCGCAGCCGAAGCACTGCCGCCCGCATTTCAGCGGGCGAAACCTCCGGGATATCCCTTGCCGAAGTCTCGTACGACGATGACGCCACTTCCGGTGGCGCCATCGGTGGAGGAGTGGTCTCCTCGGTGGCCGGAAACAAGGTCGCGACGACGTTGGCCAGCAAGTCTGGCCGGAGACTCTGCGACAGCGGGGGCGCCGCTGGTCGAAGCTTGTTCATTACCAAGCGATAGGGACGCCCCCACGGGTCACCGTCGAGAGTCTCCAGAAACTCCTTCCTAGCCGCGACCTTGGCCCTGTGAACGGCCACCCGCAGCGCTCTCTTCGCCTCCTTATAGAGGCCGTAGAGCTGCCGCTCCTGGTCTGCGTGATCATCAGCCCTCACACGGCGGCGGCGATGCCTGGCGTATCGACGGCGCGCAGCAACGCAAGATGCGCGCAACTGCGATAACTCCGCCGACCACCAGTACACCTGCCGCCGCGGCGAACGGCGGAGGGCTCGGGGCATGGCGGCGTCGCAAACGTCCGACATTGCCACCCCGAACCACTCCGCCTCCTGCTCGACCCGTACCGGCCCGTCCGGTACGGGGAGCCACGACACGACCAGAGCGGCCAACACTAGGGCCTCTTTGTTGAGGCGACGTAACACCCACCGCGGGCCGTCCTGATTAGGGGCACTCGGTCCACCACTGGGCTGGATACTCGGGGACGCGGAGACGTCGAACCTGATGTAGCGATGGTCCGACAACGTCTCCACGCCCACGAGGACTCTCCAGCCCCGGACACGACGTGCGACGGCGGGACTCGCAAACGACAAATCAACAATAGACCCGCCGTTATGCCGCACGCACGTGTCCACCGACCCCCTATTCAGGACGACCAGGCCGACAGAGATCGCCCAGTCCTCCAGGACCTCACCGCGAACGTCTGTCGCCGGCGAACCCCACACCACGGATTTGGCATTGAAGTCGCCGGCGACGAGCGCCGGGTGAGGTTGGCCTTGTTCCACCAGGGCCCCCAGTCGAACGAGAAAAGCCTCGAATTCGTAGAGGGGTCTGTTGGGAGAGAAATAAACTCCTACAACCCATACGTCTCCCAACAGAGCCGCGACGCATCCCTGGCCCTTCGCTACTTTTTCGAAGGGCGGGGAGCCAGCGGCACCCTGGGTGATGATGGCCACCGAACCGTCGAGGTCCCCGGCCCAGTTGTCTCTGGGCGGGACGAAATACGGCTCGGCGACCACGGCCACTTGCACCGACCACTGCGCCAGGCTTTGGGACAACAGGTCCTGGGCCCGGGCGCAGTGGTTGATGTTCGCCTGGAGGATTTTCAGGTCCATTACTGGGCGATCTCTTCTACACCTTCCATCTCGGCCACCCCTTGTGGTGGGTTCGCTGACTGCGACTGGGCCGTAGCCTCAGCGGCAGCCGCTCTTCTGCGCGGTCGACGCCGGGTTTTGCGGGAGGAGACGGGACACGCCTTCCCCCCGAGTTGGTGCCCAGCGGGCTTGCCAGCTGCAGCACATAATGCACAGCTGGGTGCGTCTCCACATTGGCGGGCCTTGTGACCCGGTTTGCCGCAGCGATAGCAGAGATCGCTGCGGTCCACGGGACAGTCGCAAGTGTCCCGCACATGACCGTGCTCGAGACAACGGTAGCAACGCATCGGGCGCGCTTCGAGCACGGTCACTCGGGCCACGGTCCACCCTATTCGAAGACGGCCCGCCTTTATCTTTTGGGCCGCTTTAGCCGGAACCTTGGCCCAGACGGAGCCCAGGCCTGAGCGATCCGGGCGGATTAGGCCCACCTTCACAGCCTCCGGGGCACAATCACCAGCGCTAGAGAGGGCCACTGCCACCGTTTCAGAAGTAGCTGCGGGGTCAAGTTCTGATATACGCAGCTCCGAGCACTTGACGGGCCGGGAGACTCGGACGTCATCCGACCCGTCAAAGTGCTCCCTCAACCGTTCGGCGAGGGAGTCGGCCCTCTTTTCGGAGTCAGCTCCGGGCACTTCGTATATCATAGCGCCCGTAGCTGCAAATTTTGGCCTGAGCCTGTCTATTTCCAGGCCATCCAGACTCACCGCTTGCTGTGCTTTTGACAACACGTCAGCATACGTGAAACCCTTCTTCACAGCCGCCGACGTCAGCGAAATAACCACCGCTGCTGATTTTGGCGGCCGGACTTTGGGCTCACGCTTCTTTTGGCGCGACGATGTTGTGGCCGCGACGGGAGTTGCCTTTCTTGGTTTTTTGCCGGCAACCACGACCCACGGCGTTTCCGTCGATGTTGGTGGTGGAGGCAGCGGACGGGGCTCCGGAGCTAGTTGCGCTTCGGGTCCTGGCACCTTCTTCTTGCCCTTTGCCTTTGGGGCGATAACTGCTTTCCCCGGCAGTTTCTTTACTTGACCCGACTTGGCGGGTGCAGCAGTGGCAGATGCCAACACCTTGGAGGGTCCGGCAACCGGCTGTGCTGAGGCGTTTGAGGGCCCAGCCGATGGGATAGAGGGAGCAGGAGCTGAGGAGGAGGCTGGCTGGACGGCACCCTTCTTCCCCTTCCCTATACCCTTCCCTTTACTGGAAGTAGGCTGGGATGTTCCTCCGACAAATCCACCCTGCACAGGGAGCGGGATGTCCCCAGGGGTGGATTTTCGTTCATGAGCCAGTGGCGGCCTCTGGGCTGGTCCAGCGAGATAGGACTCTATCCTGGCCTGGACTCGCGCCTCCACTAGCTGTAACACCTCCTCGGTCTGCCGTTGGTTTGCAGATGCCTCCAAGTCTTCGAGGCGGCGCCGGAGGGAGGCGTTTTCTTCTTGAAGCTGCTTCATGGCAGCTTCAACGAGGGCACTCTGCTCCCGCCACTTCTTCACTTCACTTTCGAGGCGAGCGACCATAGTTGCCTCCGGCTGATCTACGTACTCCGTGATAATGTCCGTGACGTAGTTGAGGGCCTTTTGTGAAGTCCCTTTTAGGTTTCCCGACTTTTTAACGACGGACCTAACAATTTGCCCACAGTTCCGGAGGTCGTCGCGCATAATTACCCCAGGACGGGCTGCCTCATTTGCCTTAGAAGGCGCTGGTGACTTGATGGAACGGAGCTGCTCCATCAATTCATTTTCCGACTTTTCGCGGGCTTCCTCGCGCTTCAGGAAGTCGCGCCGTCTTTGCGCCTTCCTGCGGACAACGACATCGCTGACCGACTTTGAGTCCCCTATTCCACCACCGTCAATAGCTTGCGCTTTTGGCGCTGGCTCATCGGTGTCGCTTGTCGGAAGCGAACGACCATCCCTGGAGCGATGGGAGTGTCTCCTCCAGAGCTTTTTGCTGCGGAGTGACGCGCAACTTTCACTCGACTCCGAGTCGACACACATCGCTTGAGGCCTGACAAACTCGGCCTCCACCTCTGTGGGCTTCTCACCCACACGCTCCACCACAACATCACCATCGACAGGCTTGCGCCCTTCGATCTCCGCCTCTCCTACCCCAGAACCTGAAGCAGGAGGAGGCAACTTCGTCAGTAGTACAATTGGTGTTTTATTTAATAAGGATTCCATTTTGTTCCCACGAGTGTGGGGGAAATAAAGAGTCCACCCAGGCAGAGCCCCCTGTACCTGGGTAAGCCTAACGTAACCCGCCAAGAGGGTCGGCCGGTACTCTGGCGGGGGTCGCACTAGGGACCGAACTACCCATCGGCCATGCATCCCCTCGCGGTGCGCCGCCGCTTGGGATTCGGGGTAACTTTTTATAGAGGTTTTCTCCCTCGCGGTCCGGGCGGTTAAGCCAAGACCCTCGGTCCGGCAGGAGCGCGAGACATGACCACGGACCTCCATACCGGATTACGATCTGCGACGGCGACAGCGGAAGAGAAAGGTTCCCCCCCACTGCCTGCTCGGGGCGGGGTTAGCGCACACCGAGCCCGTCGACACCCCCAGGACAGAACCGGGAGTCGCCCGATGAACGGGCCCACCAAAAGAGGACGACGATCGCCGCAACAGACGACGACCGCCAACCAACTGTTGTCAGGATATTAGCCGTCGCGCCGATCAACGTGATCGACGCGCCGTTGCCCAGGGTGCACCGCGTGGAGGTTTCCTGACTTCGCACCCCATCCTGGAAGGAACCTAACCTTTTTTTTTTTTTTTTTTTTTTTTTTTTTTTTTTTTTTTTTTGGTTTCGCGGAGAAAGTGCGTTACCACTACCGCCCGGCCTTCGTGGGGGGCGACCGAGCGGTTATGTTGGGGTCACCGTGCCTTACGACCCGGCGTTGAGCCGCCCGGAGAGATGGAAAACATCGGGCGACCGCCGGGCCGAGTCCCTAACCTATGTACACCGCACGGCATACCAACTAAAACTCCGCGGTGGCCTTCTTCGGCGCATTAGGGACGGCTGCGGGTTGCCCAAGACTAAAGTGTCAAAGTTGTCGTCCGCAACCGCCCCTGCGCGGTGCCGCCTGGTGCGGCCCGTCTCCTGTTATGTGGGGGCTCAGACGCCCCCGCGCACCGAAGGACGCTCTCAGCGTCTACGGCAGCGTGAGGCCAACCAGCCACGCTGCCGTCCATCACGGGGGTCACAACAATATTGTGTAATGACGGACAGCCCCCTGCCGCCCGCCCGTGACCCCCGGTGGCCCCTATTAGTCGCCTTTTACGACAGGCAGGGGATACCGTGGTGGAATTCTCCAAACGCCCCCAATCCACAGGGCGGGAGACGCCGGTCAGTCGTCCACCCGGCGCCTCCTTCGTCTCCTCTGGCGGCGGGAGAGATCTTCACGCTCCCGATCCCTCTCGGCACTCTCCTTCTGCGAGAGGACCACCTCGCAGAAGTGGGCCACCGCACGCCAGGCCTCCCGACTGCCGACCATGGAAGCGACCACGGCCGGCACCGAGAGGTCTCCTCCGACGACTGATCTGAGAGCGCTGCGCTCCTCGTCCCAGGCTGGGCAAAACTCCAGTGTGTGCTGGGCCGTATCCAGCGGGCAGTTGTCACAATGGTGACACACGGCCGACACCTCCGTGCCAACAATTCGACACAGATACTCACCGAAGCAACCATGTCCGGTGAGCATCTGTGTCAATCGAAATGTAGCCGGGCCGTGGCGCCTGTCTAGCCACTCGGCAAAGACCGGGCGCACTGCCGCTACGACCCTCAGCCCCGCTGACGGGGCCTCCAGCCTGAGACGCCACTCCTCCACGGCGGCTCGCCGTAAGGAGGCCCTCATGGCCTCCACCTCCTTCAGGGCCGGACGCTGCCCGCGACTGAACGCCTCCTCCCGCCAATGAAAAGCATCGGACAGGGATCGGGCGTCCAGATCCCAGGGCAGGAATCCGGCCAACATGCAAGCCGCCTCGTACGAGACCGTGCGGTATGCCCTGATCGCTCGCTGCGCCACTACACGCTGAGGATTGCGTAAGAGCGCGACGCAGCGGTCGCTCAGGGAATCAGCCCAAACGGGACTGCCATACAGGGCCATGGACCGCACGACTCCGTGGTATAATCTTCGGCAAGGGATGCCAGGACCTTCCAGGTTGGGCAGCAGGCTAGAAAGAGCGCCCGCTGCCCGGGACAGTTTTGTCCGCATCGTTTCAAAATGGGTGCGAAATTCCCATCGGCTATCCAAGATCAAACCCAAATACTTCATGGTCTTGCCGATGGGAATCCGCACCCCCTCCACAACGATGTGGGCACCGGCCGGTGGCCCTTTCCGAGGCCTGTGAAAATAAATGGCCTCGGTCTTTTCAAGGGCCACCTTCAAACCTAATCGTTGAATACGATTTACAACTTGGCCGGTGCCCGCCGCCGCCAATATTGCGGCATCCTGGAAAGTCCCAGATGTCGCCGTGACCAGCGTGTCGTCAGCGTAACAAGTCACGTCGACGCCCCGGAGATTGGCACCACGGAGCACCCAGTCGTACCCGATGTTCCACAGGAGAGGGCCCAAGACCGAGCCCTGTGGAACACCGCACGACATCGCTCTTCGGTGCCACCCGTCGGCGCCCGGATACACCACGTACCTATCAGAAAGGTACGCGTGCACCAGACGCCGGAGATAGGGCGGCACCACGTGGTACCGCAGTGCTTCGTGGATGCACGGCCAGGGCAGCGAATTAAACGCATTTGAAATATCAAGCGATACCGCTATTACTACACTGCCTCTGGCCACTGCATCCTCCGCCTGTGCCTTCACCCGCAGAATCGCGTGGACGGTGGAACGTCCCCTCCTGAATCCGTATTGTTCGTCGGCCAAGTTCGGACCGACCCTATCGAGGTGCTCGACGAGGCGAGCATGAACTATACGCTCGAAAAGTTTGGCGACCTCGTCGAGCAGCACGATGGGCCGGTAGGCCGACGGCGACTCTGCGGGTCTTCCTTCCTTCTTCAGCAGGACGAGCTTCCCGGTTTTCCAACGCGCCGGGAAGACGCCCTGCTCTAAACAGGCGGAGAACAAACTGCGGAGCCTCGGACCCAGGTGCTCGAGAGCCAGCACCAAGGCCCTCCCAGGGATGCCATCGAGCCCTGGGGCCGTGTTTTTGCTCCGCAGCCGAAGCACTACCGCCCGCATCTCAGCGGGCGAAACCTCCGGGATTTCCCTTGCCGAAGTCTCGTACGACGATGACGCCACTTCCGGTGGCGCCATCGGTGGAGGAGTGGTCTCCTCGGTGGCCGGAAACAAGGTCGCGACGACGTTGGCCAGCAAGTCTGGCCGGAGACTCTGCGACAGTGGGGGCGCCGCTGGTCGAAGCTTGTTCATAACCAAGCGATAGGGGCGCCCCCACGGGTCACCGTCGAGAGTCTCCAGGAACTCCTTCCTTGCCGCGACCTTGGCCCTGTGAACGGCCACCCGCAGCGCTCTCTTCGCCTCCTTATAGAGGCCGTAGAGCTGCCGCTCCTGGTCTGCGTGATCGTCCGCCCTCAATCGGCGACGGCGATGCCTGGCGAATCGACGGCGCGCAGCCACGCAAGACGCGCGCAACTGCGCTAACTCCGCCGACCACCAGTACACCTGCCGCCGCGGCGAACGTCGGAGGGCTCGGGGCATGGCGGCGTCGCAAACGTCCGACATTGCCACCCCGAACCACTCCGCCTCCTGCTCGACCCGTACCGGCCCGTCCGGCACGGGGAGCCACGATATGACCAGAGCGGCCAACTCTAGGGCCTCTTTGTTGAGGCGACGTAACACCCACCGCGGGCCGTCCTGATTAGGGGCACTCGGTCCACCAATGGGCTGGATACTCGGGGACGCGGAGACGTCGAACCTGACGTAGCGATGGTCCGACAACGTCTCCACGCCCACGAGGACTCTCCAGCCCCGGACACGACGTGCAACGGCGGGGCTCGCAAACGAAAGATCAACAATCGACCCGCCGTTGTGCCGCACGCACGTGTCCACCGACCCCCTATTCAGGACGACCAGGCCGACAGAGATCGCCCAGTCCTCCAGGACCTCACCGCGAACGTCGGTCGCCGGCGAACCCCACACCACGGATTTGGCGTTGAAGTCGCCGGCGACGATCGCCGGGTGAGGTTGGCCTTGCTCTACCAGGGCCCCCAGTCGAACGAGAAAAGCCTCGAACTCGTAGAGGGGTCTGTTGGGAGAGAAATAAACTCCTACAATCCATACGTCTCCCAACAGAGCCGCGACGCATCCCTGGCCCTTCGCTACTTTTTCGAAGGGCGGGGAGCCAGCGGCACCCTGGGTGATGATGGCCACCGAACCGTCGAGGTCCCCGGCCCAGTTATCCCTGGGCGGGACGAAGTACGGCTCGGCGACCACGGCCACTTGCACCAACCATTGCGCCAGGCTTTGGGACAACAGGTCCTGGGCCCGGGCGCAATGGTTGATGTTCGCCTGGAGGATCTTCAGGTCCATTACTGGGCGATCACTTCAACTCCTTCCATCTCTTGCGGTGACTGAGGCTGGGTTGAGGCCACAGCCTCAGTAGCTTGTCCATGCGGGGGGCGACGCCGGTTGCGGCGGGAGGAGACGGGACACGTCTTCCCCCCGAGCCGGTGCCCAGCGGGCTTGCCAGAAGCCGCGCAGACCACGCAGTTCGGCGCGGCGTTACACTCACGGGCTTTGTGGCCCGCCTGACCGCAACGGTAGCACAACGCACTGCGGTCCACTGCGCAGTCACAGCGCTCCCGGACGTGTCCGGACTCCAGGCACCGGAAGCACCGCAGGGGTCGCGACTCCAGCACAGTTATTCGAGCCGCGACCCAGCCGATTAATACTCGGCCCGCCCCCCGCACTTTTTGGGCTGCCTTTATTGGCATCCGCACCCATACCGAGCCCACACCTGAACGGTCGGGACGGATTTCTCCGACCTTTATGGCCTCTATGGCGCACTCACCGGCTTTAGAGAGGGCCGCTGCGACTGATTCAGGAGTGGCTGTATAATCCAGCTCCGTCAGTCGCAGTTCCGCGGTTTTTGTGGGCCGGGATACACGGACGTCCTCCGACCCACTGAAACACTCCCTCAGCCTATCGGCGAGGGAGTCGGCCCTCTCCTCAGAATTGGCCCCGGGCACCTCATACATAGGGGCACCCGTGGCCGCAAACTTTGGCCTAAGCCTTGTAATCTCAAGGCCGGTGAGGTCCACTTTGCCCTGCGCCTCTGTCAGGACTTTTTTGTATGTGAGCCCTTTCGCCACAGCCGCCGGCGTCAAAGAAATTATGACGGCCGCAGAACGTGGTGGGCGGAGTTTGGGCTCGGCCCGACGTGGTGGCGGCTGTGAGCTTGCCGCCGGTGTGGTCCCAGACCTGGGCTTCTTTTTCCTTCCGACCACGACCGTCCATTCCCTGTCCATGGACACAGGTGCCGGCGGCAATGGGCGGGGCTCTGGTGCAACTTGCGCTGCGGATGCGGGTACATTCTTTTTGCCCTTTGGAGGCTTTGGGGCAGCTTTTTTCGAACTCTTCTTGGCTGGTGCAGCAGCGACAGTCGCTGGCACCGAAGATGGACCTGCGATGGCATGCGGCGCTGCCTTGGAGGGCCCAGCTACGGGTGTGGGGTCCAGGGAAACTGGCTGAGCTGTCTTTTTCCCCTTTCCTACTCCTTTCCCTTTGATGGAAGTGGCCGGGAGTGCTCCACCCACAAATCCATCCTGCACAGGGAGCGGGATGTCCCCTGAAGTGGCCCTCCGTTCATGTGCCAGTGGTGGCCTCTGGGCTGGTCCAGCAAGGAAAGATTCCATCCTAGCCTGGACTCGTGCCTCTACCAATCTTAACATCTCCTCAGTCTGGCGTTGACTCGAGGATGCCTCCAGGTCTTCGAGGCGGCGCCGGAGAGAGGAATTCTCATCTTGAAGCTGCTTCATAGCAGCTTCAACGCGGGCACTATTTTCCCGCCACTTCTTCACCTCACTTTCGAGGCGGCAGACTATAGTGGAGTCGGGCTGACTCACATATTGATTTATGACATCAGTCACATAATTAAGGGCCTTTTGAGAGGTCCCTTTCAGGTTCCCGGACTTCTTCACGATCGACCTCACGATCTGCCCACAATTCCGGAGGTCATCCCGCAAAATTACCCCAGAAGGTTCCGCCTCATTTGCTTTAGGAGGCGCCAGCGACTCAATGGAATGGAGCTGTTCCATTAATTCGTTTTCCGCCTTTTGGCGGGCCTCCTCGCGCTTCAGGAAGTCGCGCTGTCTTGGCGTCTTCCTGAGGACAACGACGTCACTGACCGAGGATGGACCCCCTCTACCGCGACCGTCAAGCGCTTGCGCTTTCGGCGCTGGCTCGTCGGTGTCGCTTGTGTGAAGCGAGACACCGTCCCTGGAGCGCTGAGAGTGTCGCCTCCAGAGCTTTTTGTTGCGAAGCGAGGTGCAACTCTCACTCGACTCTGAGTCGACACACATCGTTTCAGGCCGAATGAATTCGGCTTCTACCTCTGTGGGTTTTACACCCACACTCTTCGCCACTACTTCACCATCGTCAGACTTGCGCCTTCCGATCTCCGCCTCTCCTACCCCAGAATCTGAAGCAGGAAGAGGCAACTTCTTCAATAACACTACAGGTTTTTTAGTTTTTAAGGATTCCATTGTTGTTCCCACGAGTGTGGGGGAAATAAAGAGTCCACCCAGGCAGAGCCCCCTGTACCTGGGTAAGCCTAACGTAACCCGCCAGAGGGTCGGCCGGTACTCTGGCGGGGGTCGCACTAGTGACCGAACTACCCATCGGCCATGCATCCCCTCGCGGTGCGCCGCCGCTTGGGATTCGGGGTAACTTTTTATAGAGGTTTTCTCCCTCGCAGTCCGGGCGGTTAAGCCAAGACCCTCGGTCCGGCAGGAGCGCGAGACATGACCACAGACCTCCATACCAGATTACGATCTACGACGGCGACAGCGGGAGAGAAAGGTTCCCCCCCACTGCCTGCTCGGGGCGGGGTTAGCGCACACCGAGCCCGTCGACACCCCCAGGACAGAACCGGGAGTCGCCCGATGAACGGGCCCACCGAAACAGGACGACGGCCGCCGCAAGAGACGACAACCGCCAACCAACTGCTGTCAGGATATTAGCCGTCGCGCCGATCAACGTGATCGACGCGCCGTTGCCCAGGGTGCACCGCGTGGAGGTTTCCTGACTTCGCACCCCAAGGAACCTAACCTAACCTAACCTAACCTAACCTAACCTAACCTAACCCAACGAATTTCTGTTAGTTTCTGTTAGAAAACTATAGTGTTTTGCATATCATTTTAAAGCTTATTACAAGTACTTACCGTTGCCGTTGTTTTTAACCCCCCCCACTACCAAGTTTTTAAAATATTCACAAATTTCCTTAATTTCCGTTCTTTCGCTGATTGTCGAAGTTTTTTGTACTAAACGTACATAATTTTATTACATATTCTTGTTGTACTCGCCGAGACGAATCTTTCGACGTATCGCAGGGCTCGATCCGGCTAAATTTAGTTTCCGATCCACATACATACCTACAGTATTTCTCTTAAAGGAAACTATAAGGTAAAGTTAACGCTAAACCAATATCAACGAATTTCTGTTAGTTTCTGTTAGAAAACTATAGTGTTTTGCATATCATTTTAAAGCTTATTACTAATACTTACCGTTGCCGTTGTTTTTAACCCCCCCCCCCACTACCATATTTTTAAAATATTCACAAATTCCCTTAATTTCCGTTCTTTCGCTGATTGCCGAAGTTTTTTGTACTAAACGTACATAATTTTATTACATATTCTTGTTGTACTCGCCGCAAGGAATCTTTCGACGTATCGCAGGGCTCGAACCGGCTAAATCTAGTTTCCGATCCACATTCATAAAGGTAAAGTTAACGCTAAACCAATATCAACGAATTTCTGTTAGTTTCTGTTAGAAAACTATAGTGTTTTGCATATCATTTTAAAGCTTATTACAAGTACTTACCGTTGCCGTTGTTTTTAACCCCCCCCACTACCAAGTTTTTAAAATATTCACAAATTTCCTTAATTTCCGTTCTTTCGCTGATTGTCGAAGTTTTTTGTACTAAACGTACATAATTTTATTACATATTCTTGTTGTACTCGCCGAGACGAATCTTTCGACGTATCGCAGGGCTCGATCCGGCTAAATTTAGTTTCCGATCCACATACATACCTACAGTATTTCTCTTAAAGGAATCTATAAGGTAAAGTTAACGCTAAACCTATATCAACGAATTTCTGTTAGTTTCTGTTAGAAAACTATAGTGTTTTGCATATCATTTTAAAGCTTATTACTAATACTTACCGTTGCCGTTGTTTTTAACCCCCCCCCCCCACTACCATATTTTTAAAATATTCACAAATTCCCTTAATTTCCGTTCTTTCGCTGATTGCCGAAGTTTTTTGTACTAAACGTACATAATTTTATTACATATTCTTGTTGTACTCGCCGCAAGGAATCTTTCGACGTATCGCAGGGCTCGAACCGGCTAAATCTAGTTTCCGATCCACATTCATAAAGGTAAAGTTAACGCTAAACCAATATCAACGAATTTCTGTTAGTTTCTGTTAGAAAACTATAGTGTTTTGCATATCATTTTAAAGCTTATTACTAATACTTACCGTTGCCGTTGTTTTTAACCCCCCCCCCACTACCATATTTTTAAAATATTCACAAATTCCCTTAATTTCCGTTCTTTCGCTGATTGCCGAAGTTTTTTGTACTAAACGTACATAATTTTATTACATATTCTTGTTGTACTCGCCGCAAGGAATCTTTCGACGTATCGCAGGGCTCGAACCGGCTAAATCTAGTTTCCGATCCACATTCATAAAGGTAAAGTTAACGCTAAACCAATATCAACGAATTTCTGTTAGTTTCTGTTAGAAAACTATAGTGTTTTGCATATCATTTTAAAGCTTATTACTAATACTTACCGTTGCCGTTGTTTTTAACCCCCCCCCCACTACCATATTTTTAAAATATTCACAAATTCCCTTAATTTCCGTTCTTTCGCTGATTGCCGAAGTTTTTTGTACTAAACGTACATAATTTTATTACATATTCTTGTTGTACTCGCCGCAAGGAATCTTTCGACGTATCGCAGGGCTCGAACCGGCTAAATCTAGTTTCCGATCCACATTCATAAAGGTAAAGTTAACGCTAAACCAATATCAACGAATTTTTGTTAGTTTCTGTTAGAAAACTATAGTGTTTTGCATATCATTTTAAAGCTTATTACAAGTACTTACCGTTGCCGTTGTTTTTAACCCCCCCCACTACCAAGTTTTTAAAATATTCACAAATTTCCTTAATTTCCGTTCTTTCGCTGATTGTCGAAGTTTTTTGTACTAAACGTACATAATTTTATTACATATTCTTGTTGTACTCGCCGAGACGAATCTTTCGACGTATCGCAGGGCTCGATCCGGCTAAATTTAGTTTCCGATCCACATACATACCTACAGTATTTCTCTTAAAGGAATCTATAAGGTAAAGTTAACGCTAAACCAATATCAACGAATTTCTGTTAGTTTCTGTTAGAAAACTATAGTGTTTTGCATATCATTTTAAAGCTTATTACTAATACTTACCGTTGCCGTTGTTTTTAACCCCCCCCCCCACTACCATATTTTTAAAATATTCACAAATTCCCTTAATTTCCGTTCTTTCGCTGATTGCCGAAGTTTTTTGTACTAAACGTACATAATTTTATTACATATTCTTGTTGTACTCGCCGCAAGGAATCTTTCGACGTATCGCAGGGCTCGAACCGGCTAAATCTAGTTTCCGATCCACATTCATAAAGGTAAAGTTAACGCTAAACCAATATCAACGAATTTCTGTTAGTTTCTGTTAGAAAACTATAGTGTTTTGCATATCATTTTAAAGCTTATTACAAGTACTTACCGTTGCCGTTGTTTTTAACCCCCCCCACTACCAAGTTTTTAAAATATTCACAAATTCCCTTAATTTCCGTTCTTTCGCTGATTGCCGAAGTTTTTTGTACTAAACGTACATAATTTTATTACATATTCTTGTTGTACTCGCCGCAAGGAATCTTTCGACGTATCGCAGGGCTCGAACCGACTAAATCTAGTTTCCGATCCACATTCATAAAGGTAAAGTTAACGCTAAACCAATATCAACGAATTTCTGTTAGTTTCTGTTAGAAAACTATAGTGTTTTGCATATCATTTTAAAGCTTATTACAAGTACTTACCGTTGCCGTTGTTTTTAACCCCCCCCACTACCAAGTTTTTAAAATATTCACAAATTTCCTTAATTTCCGTTCTTTCGCTGATTGTCGAAGTTTTTTGTACTAAACGTACATAATTTTATTACATATTCTTGTTGTACTCGCCGAGACGAATCTTTCGACGTATCGCAGGGCTCGATCCGGCTAAATTTAGTTTCCGATCCACATACATACCTACAGTATTTCTCTTAAAGGAATCTATAAGGTAAAGTTAACGCTAAACCAATATCAACGAATTTCTGTTAGTTTCTGTTAGAAAACTATAGTGTTTTGCATATCATTTTAAAGCTTATTACTAATACTTACCGTTGCCGTTGTTTTTAACCCCCCCCCCACTACCATATTTTTAAAATATTCACAAATTCCCTTAATTTCCGTTCTTTCGCTGATTGCCGAAGTTTTTTGTACTAAACGTACATAATTTTATTACATATTCTTGTTGTACTCGCCGCAAGGAATCTTTCGACGTATCGCAGGGCTCGAACCGGCTAAATCTAGTTTCCGATCCACATTCATAAAGGTAAAGTTAACGCTAAACCAATATCAACGAATTTCTGTTAGTTTCTGTTAGAAAACTATAGTGTTTTGCATATCATTTTAAAGCTTATTACAAGTACTTACCGTTGCCGTTGTTTTTAACCCCCCCCACTACCAAGTTTTTAAAATATTCACAAATTTCCTTAATTTCCGTTCTTTCGCTGATTGTCGAAGTTTTTTGTACTAAACGTACATAATTTTATTACATATTCTTGTTGTACTCGCCGAGACGAATCTTTCGACGTATCGCAGGGCTCGATCCGGCAAAAAAAGGACCCCCCACCCACCCTTTTGTAGCTCAAGGAGGTAGGGTTCAGCTATACCGTAGGGAAAGCCCCATATTGGCCAATTTTAAATACTCATTAAACACCAATTTGAGTGCCTCACGTTATTAAACACCTTAAAAAGACAAAAATACTCACCTTAAACGTTGCTTACCTTAACCTGCGTCGCCTTATTTGTTCTCTAACTGTTTTGCCTAAAAAAAAAAAAAAAAAAAAAAAAAAAAAAAAAAAAAAAAAAAAAAAAAAAAAAAAAAAAAAAAATTACATATTTGTACTAGAAAACAGTTCTTTTTCCATTTTCTTTTAGATTTTAATCTGAACCATTTGAAGCTGCGTTTCGTAATACGTAGACCCTCAAGCACATACGCGTATTGGCATAATAAGCATATTTTAGAGACTAATTTTGACCACTCACTTGTTTATATATAAGCTGCTGTTTACATATCCAGTAGGCAACTGAGGCCACCTCTGACGTTACAAAATGCCGAGCTTTCACTCACCCCCCAGAAAGGCTACTCCCACAACCAAAAACGACAGCGACAACGACATGCATGTGTCACAAAGCGCGGGTCCGTCTGGAACCGCGTTAAATACTGAAGAACCACCCAGCCAAGGATTACCAGTGGAGTCGGCGGGAAGCTCACTAAGATCAGAGCCCCCAGCCAAAAGTAGAACCTTGGAGGCCAAAAATTGCCTTCTTAAGGCCAAGCTGCATCTTAACAACAGCAGAAACTTAAAAACGGACATCAAAGTGGAAGTCTTACAGGCAATAGATAAGCTCTACAAACTTGTAAAGGAGTCAGAAGAAGAACGAAAGCGGGCAACCGAGACAACCACACAGGAAATAGAATCACAAAAATACGGAATAGAGAGGACGGATAAGATGCAAGATGACTGTTTTAAAGTAGGAAATCGAAACGAGGACAAAGAACTAACGGAAAGATTGAAAGAACATGGAAGGCTACTACAGGAAAATACAAAAGAGATGGAAAAGCTAAATGACGAAATACAAAAACAGCGAACAGAATGGAAAGAACGAACCCTTACATACGCAGACGTTGTGGCTGGCCCATCAAAAATTCATCAGACAAAGACAGCCGCAACACTACACTCAATAGTAGTCACGTCGAGTAACAACGATGAAACTGGAGATCAAGTAGTTACAAAAATTAGGAAAGCTGTTAACGCAAAGGAAGAAGGGATAAAAATCGATAGAATCAGGAAAGCTAAAGATAGGAAAGTCATTATGGGTTTCGAAAACAAAGAAGAATTATCAAAGGTCAAAGATAAAATAAAGAGAGACGGTAAAGACTTAAAAGTTGAAGATATAAAAAACAAAGATCCTCTGTTAATTATAAAAGACGTACTTAGCTGTCACTCCGATGATGAGATAACAAGTGCTATCAGAACACAAAACAAGCATATGATGGATGGGATAAACAAGGAAAATGACAGAATGGAAGTGAGATTCAGAAGAAGAACAAGGAACCCATTAATGACTCACATCGTGCTGAAGGTCTCGCCTCAGATATGGAAGACATTCACAGAAGTAGGAACCCTACACATAGATGTCCAGCGAGTAAAAGTGGAAGACCAATCACCATTAGTCCAATGTTCTAAGTGCTTAGGCTTTGGACATGGCAGGCGGTTCTGTCAGAGCACCCTGGACTCTTGTAGCCACTGTGGGGGGCCGCACTTAAGAGCTGAATGTGCGGTATGGCTGGCAGCAGAACCTGCAACATGCTGCAATTGTCAAAAGGCGAAGTTTACGGACACAGAACATAACGCTTTCAGCCAAAACTGTCCAGTTAAAAATAAATGGGAAACTCTAGCGAGATCGACAATAGCATATTGTTAAAGTTGTGCCTGCGATACAAAGACAAATTGATACACAAAACACCACCATCAAGACATACTCAGTAGCGCAGGCAAACCTGCAACGAAAAGCGCTAGCAACACAAGAACTTATGCTAGCTGCAAACAACAGGAAGTTCGCATTCGCACTGATGCAAGAACCATACGTCGGGAGAACGGGCCGAGTGAAAGATTATGGCACGGCAAGAATATTCCAAACAGTTAACCAGGAAGACGGCAATGTTAAAGCAGCAATAGCGATATTTGACGACGACATCGATGCCACGCTCCGTCCAGAATTAACTACACCAAATATCGTTGTGGTTGAAGCGAGAACAAGTGCCTGGGAAATGGTCATCGTATCATTTTATTTCGAACCAGATAAACCAATCGACCCCTATCTCGAACACATGAGGAAGATCGAACATCGTTTGAGTTCTGCAGGTATCATCATAGGCGGAGACGCAAACGCCAAGAGTCTGTGGTGGGGCGTAAAGGCTGATAGTAGAGGAGAACAAATGTCTACATGGTTGGAGGAAGCCAGCCTTCAAGTACTGAATGAAGGCAACGTTCCGACCTTTTACACTATCAGAGATGGAAAAGTGTACTCTAGCCAGGTAGACATAACGGCATGCTCGATTGAGCTTCTTAGTAAGATAGAAGAATGGAGAGTCGAAGAAAGTCTTCTCAGTTCGGACCACAACACTATCACGTTCAAGATTAAAGCACAAAAATCTAAAGGTATAAACATTAGCAGTACAACACGTATATACAACACGAAAAAGGCCAATTGGAGTGAATTTAGAGAAACTTTTATAAAACTAGCCGAAGAAAATAACATAAATGTAACAGAAATAGAAAAACTAACAACTAAAATAGAACTCGAAAAGGAAGTAGAAAAATACACATACATAATCACAAAAGCAAGCGATAGTGCAATACCTAAGAAAATAAATAAAAGAAAATTTACCATACCATGGTGGTCCGAAGAACTGACGAAGCTGAAGAAGGATGCCACCACGAAGAAACGAAGGATCCGCTGCGCTGCACCTATAAGAAAACAGAAAGTAGTCGACGAGTATCTGAAAGCAAAAGAGTTATATGAGACAGAGACCAAAAAGGCACAAATTAAGAGTTGGAAAGAGTTTTGTGGGACACAAGAAAAGGAAGGACTTTGGGACGGAATCTACCGCGTCATAGGCAAAACATCTAAAAGACACCCAGACCAACCGCTCATTAAGAACGATAAGGTACTGAACGACAAGGAGTCAGCAATGTAACTAGTCGATACTTTCTATCCAGAGGACTTACCGGTGGAAGATGACGAAGAGCAACGACGCGTAAGAGAGAAAGCCGAAAGAGTAAATGACTGGGTTCTTGCTGAAAAATATGATCCACCGTTTACGTTAAGTGAATTGAATGTCGCACTTGGAAGTTTTAATCCAAAGAAAGCTCCGGGGTCCGACGGCCTTACATCGGACATCTGCACTCAAGCGATCACTCAGGACCCGTCTTTTTTCCTATCACTGGCAAACAAATGTTTGGAATTGGGTTACTTTCCCAACATCTGGAAAGCCGCTACGGTAATCGTCTTGCGAAAACCAGGAAAAGACGACTATGCCCATCCCAAATCTTACAGACCAATAGGTCTCCTGCCAGTGATAGGAAAAATATTCGAGAAAATGATTGTAGAGAGACTCAAATGGCACCTTCTACCAAGAATGAATGTGCGTCAGTTCGGGTTTATGCCACAGAGGGGCGCCGAAGACGCCCTCTATGTCCTTATAAAACACATACGCGGAAAACTGGCGCAAAAGAAAATAACAGTGATAGTATCACTGGACATAGAGGGCGCCTTCGACAGCGCCTGGTGGCCGGCCATCAAAACCCGACTGGCGGAAGAAGAGTGTCCAGCAAACGTGAGGAGAGTGATTGCGAGTTATTTGGAGGACCGACTGGTCAGGCTTAGGTATGCCGGAGCTCAGACCGAAAAGAGGACCAGTAAAGGTTGCGTGCAGGGTTCTGTTGGGGGGCCTATCCTCTGGAATCTCCTTCTCGATCCCTTATTGAAGGGATTGGAAAACCGGGGCGACTATTGTCAGGCCTTCGCCGATGATGTCGCCCTGGTTTTCGACGGGGATTCCATAGGGGAGGTCCAGGGACGAGCCAATGCCGCACTCGCCTATGTGCAGGACTGGGGAGCCAGAAACAAATTAAAATTTGCTCCACAAAAGACCAAAGCAATGGTAATAACCAAAAGATTGAAATACGACTCTCCAGTCCTCCACATGGGTGGCATCGATATTGCCCTCTCAAAAGAAATTAAGCTCCTAGGCGTTACAATTGACGAAGGGCTGACATTCAAAACGCACATTACAACAGCGTGTCGGAAAGCCATTGGTTTCTACAAGAAACTATCGACAGCGGCAAGGGTGCAATGGGGCTTGGGACCCGAGATAATTAGAACTTTATACACGGCAGTCGTTGAGCCCACGATACTATATGCGGCTAACGTGTGGGCACCTGCTTCCAACAAGCTGTATGTGAGAAAGCAGCTGGATACCCTTCAGAGAAACTTTGCACAGAAGCTGACGAAGGCCTACAGGACCGTGTCGCTGAACTCGGCCCTGCTGCTCGCGGGATTAATACCACTAGACATGAGAGTTCGAGAAGTAGCACTCCTCTATGAAATTAAAAAGGGTTATTCCACGCGAGTAGTAGGTGACAGGGAAGTGGATCGACCTGTGGCCTTCGCCAGCCTCCAACACCCAGCAGAGAGGAGGAGCCGGCAGCTCCGATTCCTGACGGACAGTGCAGAGGTGGCCAAGTACACTAACAATTGCTACAACATATTCACCGATGGTAGCAAAATAGAGGAAAAAGTGGGAGCGTCGCTCTCTGTATGGAGGGACGACGCCGAAATTAAAACGAAGAAGTTAAAACTGGACCATTTCTGTACTGTCTACCAGGCGGAACTGCTGGCCCTCAAATATGCCGTAGACGAGGCACTGACAGGGGGATCATCCAGATGCAATATATTCTGTGACTCGAGATCTGCACTCGAAACCGTCATCGCTGGAAACTCCCTCCATCCCCTAGCATTCGAAATCAACAAAAAATTAAACACTGGCGAAGAACACAACAAAATTATAGAACTTTTTTGGATAAAAGCCCACGCGGGGATGGAGGGCAATGAGAGAGCGGACGAGCTCGCAAAAGATGCCGCCAAAAATCTTAAGACCAGACCACACTACAGCCAATGCCCCATCTCATTCGTCAAGCGACAAATCCGGCAGGAGTCGCTTGACGAATGGAATGAACGTTACAAAGTGGGAGAAACGGCATCGGTCACGAAGATCTTTTTCCCAGATGTTATCAAGGCCTACAGAATCCTAAGAAATCTTCCCAGGGACCATATACTTACCCAAATTTTCACAGGACATGGCGGGTTCTCCGAATATTTGAATAGATTCAAATGTAAGGAGAGCCCGGCATGCGCCTGCGATCCAGAACAACCAGAAAGCGTCCAGCATATTCTAACAGAGTGTCCCATATATGCTAGGGAAAGATACGACATAGAAACGGAAATAGAGATAGACATAAAAAAGGAAGGCATTGCCGAAATAATAGAAAATGATTTAACACGGAAAAAGTTTTTGAAATATTGTTCTGAAATTGCAACCAAAGTTATTAACAGAAACAAATAAAAATATATATACATATATATACATAATATTAAAAAACACGTTTTGCATATACATATATAAATATAGTATTGTATATAATAAGAAGTTAACAATAATAAAAGACAAATATAATACAGTAGCAATATTAATAAATAGATACTTTTAGCAATGTCACAAAATAACAGCCGATAATATCACATAATACAGATAGAACAGAGATGAGAAATCGATATGATAAGATGATATAGAGATAAAGAAATCAAGATTAAAAACATTTATAACACAACTTCATGGTTTTATAAAATAAAGAAAAGAAAAAAGTAAATTAGAATAAAAAAGCACTCTGATGCAGTCAGAGGAAAAGAGTAAACAACCATAATAAAAAAAAAAAAAACCTAACCTAACCTAACCTAACCTAACCTAACCTAACCTAACCTAACCTAACCTCCCTCCACGACCAGGGATACGGCGAAGGTGAAGGGTCTTGTATTCTGACAATCCACGAGTCCCAAGGACTAACTTATCCGACGGTAGTCATTCTCCAAACCAAAAATAGAAGGCTGAAAATCCACAACAGCATCTCTCATGCGGTCGTGGCACTGTCACGCCATACTGAGAGTTGTGTCTATTATACCGACGACAGTGATGACGCTATTGGACGCTTCGCAAAACGAGTGCTTGAAGCGACTAAAAAAGCAGTCATCGACTACAATTTCAAAATGGCCATTCACAGCCGTGACTACACAACCATACAAAAACACAAACTTCTATCAGACTCACTCAACAATATATGAGAAAAACCAAAAACATACAAACCTATCAACCATCAAATCCTATCATTCCTTCCCTCAACCAAAACACCCAAAAATGTATTTAGAAATATAAGATATAGTATAAGACGAAATGTAAATGCAGTGCGGTATATAATAAAAAAAAAAAAAAAAAAAAAAAAAAAAAAAAAGTATATATATATACAAAAAAAAAAAATAATACTAAAATACTAACAAACATATATAAAATAAAAAATTAACATAAAATAAAAATAAAAAAGAAAAAACCAAAAACAATAATAATAATGAAATAAAATAAAATAATTTTAATCAAAAAAGTGAATACCGCACAACGCATTAGTGTAAATTAACAATATTTAAGGCAAACTAATAACAACAAATATAATGTTATTAACATAAAAGAAAGTAATATTATGTAACACCTTCACTGTAATACTACAGTTACGCTGCTTAAGCAAACTTATGTATAATATTAATCTCTCAAGAATGTAATTTTCTTATCAAAGTATGGACCTCGAGTCCATAGTGTGTAAATTACTAATATAAAAAAAAAAAAAAAAAAAACCTAACCTAACCTAACCTAACCTAACCTAACCTAACCTAACCTAACCTAACCTAACCTAACCTAACCTAACCTAACCTAACCTAACCTAACCTAACCTAACCGCCCCCTCAGGCAATTCTTGTGCGCTGGGTCTTCACACTAGATGCACGCCCATGCATGGGGGGAGATTTGTCGCGGGCTGTGGCACACAGTTCAGTGTGTGTACCTCTTGGTTGTATAACACATTCGAGGCCTTTGAGGGTTCCGCGAACATTCCTGACACCTTCTCTTCCGCCCATCCTGGGAACCTTCCTCCCTTCCACCACTTTCCCTTCCACTTTCCTTTTCCGCTCCTTTCTAGGCCCCTACAGAGTACACTTGAAACACTATCAGAGTACACGACTAAACAGAGAATAAAAAATTTTTATTTACCACATACCTAACCCTCCCCTTTCCCACTCCCTCTCCAAGCCCCTGCGGTCGCTAAGCCGCGGGATTCACTGTATACCGTTAGCAGGTCTCCCCGGTGTTGACCGCAGGGTCTACAAAAAAAAAAAACCTAACCTAACCTAACCTAACCTAACCTAACCTAACCTAACCTAACCTAACCTAACCTAACCTAACCTTTTTTTTTTTTTTTTTGGTTTCGCGGAGAAAGTGCATTACCACTACCGCCCGGCCTTCATGGGGGGCGACCGAGCGGTTATGTTGGGGTCACCGTGCCTTACGACCCGGCGTTGAGCCGCCCGGAGAGATGGAAAACATCGGGCGACCACCGGGCCGAGTCCCTAACCTATGTACACCGCACGGCATACCAACCAAAACTCCGCGGTGGCCTTCTTCGGCGCATTAGGGACGGCTGCGGGCTTCCTCTGACGAATGTCTAAGTTGTCGTCCGCAACCGCCCCTGCGCGGTGCCGCCTGGTGCGGCCCGTCTCCTGTTATGGGGGGGCTCAGACGCCCCCGCGCACCGAAGGACGCTCTCAGCGTCTACGGCAGCGTGAGGCCAACCAGCCACGCTGCCGTCCAACACGGGGGTCACAACATAGTGTGTAATGACGGACAGCCCCCTGCCGCCCGCCCGTGACCCCCGGTGGCCCCTATTAGTCGCCTTTTACGACAGGCAGGGGATACCGTGGTGGAATTCTCCAAACGCCCCCAATCCACAGGGCGGGAGACGCCGGTCAGTCGTCCACCCGGCGCCTCCTTCGTCTCCTCTGGCGGCGGGAGGGATCTTCACGCTCCCGATCCCTCTCGGCACTCTCCTTCTGCGAGAGGACCACCTCGCAGAAGTGGGCCACCGCACGCCAGGCCTCCCGACTGCCGACCATGGAAGCGACCACGGCCGGCAGCGAGAGGTCTCCTCCGACGACTGATCTGAGAGCGCTGCGCTCCTCGTCCCAGGCTGGGCAAAACTCCAGTGTGTGCTGGGCCGTGTCCAGCGGGCAGTTGTCACAATGGTGACACACGGCCGACACCTCCGTGCCAACAATACGACACAGATACTCACCGAAGCAACCATGCCCGGTGAGCATCTGTGTCAATCTAAATGTAGCTGGGCCGTGGCGCCTGTCTAGCCATTTGGCAAAGACCGGGCGCACTGCCGCTACGACCCGTAGCCCCGCTGACGGGGCCTCCAGCCTGAGACGCCACTCCTCCACGGCGGCTCGCCGTAAGGAGGCCCTCATGGCCTCCACCTCCTTCAGGGCCGGACGCTGCCCGCGATTGAACGCCTCCTCCCGCCAATGAAAAGCATCGGACAGGGATCGGGCGTCCAGATCCCAGGGCAGGAATCCGGCCAACATGCAAGCCGCCTCGTACGAGACCGTGCGGTATGCCCTGATCGCTCGCTGCGCCACTACACGCTGAGGATTGCGCAAGAGCGCGACGCAGCGGTCGCTCAGGGAATCAGCCCAAACGGGACTGCCATACAGGGCCATGGACCGCACGACTCCGTGGTATAACCTTCGGCAAGGGATGCCAGGACCTTCCAGGTTGGGCAGCAGGCTAGAAAGAGCGCCCGCTGCCCGGGACAGTTTCGTCCGCATCTTCTCAAAATGGGTGCGAAATTCCCATCGGCTATCCAAAATCAAACCCAAATATTTCATGTTCTTGCCGATGGGAATCCGCACCCCCTCCACGACGATGTGGGCACCGGCCGGTAACCTAACCTAACCAAACCTAACCTAACCTAACCTAACCTAACCTAACCTAACCTAACCTAACCTAACCTAACCTAACCTAACCTAACCTAACCTAACCTAACCTAACCTAACCTAACCTAACCTTTCCAAATTTCCCGAAATTTCCGTTGTTTTGTGAATTGTCAAAAATTTTTGTACTATCCGTACCCTAGATTATTTTATATTCTGGTTGTACTCGCCGAGACGCATCTCCCGACGTATCGTGCGTCGCGCTCCGGCAAAATTTAATTTTTGACTTTACCTCAATATATGGAAATCCACCTAAGTAACGTACATTGAAAACGAACATTGTCTAATTTCTTAAAATTTTTGTATGAAAACTATAGCGTGTGGCATATCGTTTAATTGGATTTTATAAATACTAACCGTTTTTGATATTTGCGACATTCCCCCTCCTCAAATTTTCGAAATTTTCCAAAATTCCCGAAATTTCGGTTGTTTTGTGAATTGTCAAAAATTTTTGTACGAAAACTATATTGTGTGGCATATCATTTAATTGGATTTTATATTAACTTACCGTTGCTGATATTTCTGACATCCGCACCCCTCAATTTTTCGAAATTTTCCAAATTTCCCGAAATTTCCGTTGTTTTGTGAATTGTCAAAAATTTTTGTACTATCCGTACCCTAGATTATTTTATATTCTGGTTGTACTCGCCGAGACGCATCTCCCGACGTATCGTGCGTCGCGCTCCGGCAAAAAAAGGCCCCCTCACCCACCCTATTGTCGCTCCATTAGGTAGGGTAAGGCTATACCGACAAGAAAGCCTCAAATTTATTATTCTATTTTACACAAAACTATACTTGTACAGTGCAAGCATGTACATTTTCTACGCGTAAGCACTTTACATGCGTCGCGCGGTATAAATCAATTAATATACGATCAATAAATCAGTTCGCATTAAATCATCAACACACACGGACTCATTTATCAAACATCAAACATCAATTATCAATAAAAGTTATACAAAACATCAGAATATCATTCAAATTCTAAGTGTACGGGAACACACCGTACATTTTGGTCCTTCGAGCTATCGTGTCAGCGGGATCAATTCGTGTGAGAACAACGTGCTTGTTCCTGCATCCACGACCAGCCCCGGTGGAGACTATCTACAGACCTCAGCAACATCATTGTGAGATTTCGTACACCTATTCTCGGTAGCGAATCGGTTCAGTTGGCTTCCCAGAAGCGGGTTTCCCCAGCTGGATTGAGAAGGCGCACATATCGTGAGTAGGCCACGGAATCTACAACCAATTTAATATCAAGCAAAATTATCATGTCTATCATGGAGGATCTTCTGGCCAATCAAGAACAAATACAAAGTGGCCTGGAGCAACTTTACAGTAATTTCAAAAAGGACCCGAGTGATCGAAAATCTTCCGCTTACATCAAAAAACGTCTCCAAACTCTAGATGGCTACTGGGAAGAATTTCAATCAAATCACGTGAAGCTGTGCGAGTTTGACGACCGTGGATATACATACTTCTCAGAAAATATTTACCGTAAAACAATGACATTTTACCAACACGTCAAAGAAACCATTCAGCAGTACAAAGGCGTGGAAAAGGATCACTCTCCAGTAAACCCTTCGATTCATTTGTCACATTCTCAAGATCAAGATACTTCGGAGAAGAAGGATTTATTGAGCGTGCAAGATAAACCAACGACCGACCACTCGGAAGGAATATCAACCTCATTTGGCAAGTTAATATCTCAGGGTAACCCCAGTAAATTAGAAGAAATGTATAGAAGTCAAAAAAGTAATTTTAAAGCCTTATCTCGGGCTATCGCCAACATCGATTTAGACAGCATTTCTGCAAAATGGGAATATCAAGACGCACTTAAAACTATTGAAACGAGATGGACGGCTATCGATACTCTACACTGGAAAATCGATAGCGAATCGTTTGAAGAAGATGAAGAATATGAAGAAACTTACAGCAAGTACGAGAGATTATATATCAGCATGAAAAAGTCTATCAACACAAACATGGGTTCAGCCTCTCATTCAGAAGATTGTACACCAAAAACCGATATCCCAATATTTTTAGGCAACTTTCATAAATGGATATCTTTCAAGGATCTTTTTACTGAGGCAATTCATAACAATAAATCTATATCACCTGCTCAAAAGATGAAGTGCTTGAAGAGCAAATTAAGAGGAGAAGCTGAACGTCTGGTTCAGCACTTGAAGATCAGTTCAGAGAACTATCAAGTCTGTTGGGATATATTGAATCATCGCTACAACAACGAAAAGCTAATTTTCAATTCACATATAGGCATACTTTTATCGCTGCATACCATGCAACAACAATCATTCATCCAACTTAAGAACATATTTGACACTACCAATGAATGCCTCAACGCAATAAAAGCTCTTGGTGTAGACATATCAAACTGGGATCCATTAATTGTCTATTTGCTCACCCAAAAATTAGACAACCAAACGCATGTCGAATACAATGCCTTCTTACGGGATCCGAAAGCATTGCCAACGTTAGCGGATTTCCTCAAATTTATGGAAAATAAATACATATCGCTTGAATCATCACAGCGTAAATTCGGTTCAAAATCAACAACATCCAATGAAAAACAAGTTTCCGTTCCGCCGAAGAAAAATCATTTTTTCAACAAGACATATAACTCAAGTTGCAACAAAAATGAAGCGGATACTCCATCTATTCCCCGATCAAATATCAAGAGTTACGCTACGAGAACGCAAGTTTGTCCGCTTTGCAAGGAGAGTCATGGGTTATTCCATTGCAAAACATTTTTGGACTACAACCCTGAAACAAAAAGAAGCACCATCAATAAGCTGAATTTATGTATAAATTGCCTGTATGATCACAAAGACAAAGCATGTTTTTCACAAGCAAAGTGTCGTGTCTGTTCGGGTCATCATAACACCGTGCTACATGACACCTTCCAAACAACAGCGGAGTCAAATAACACGAGCACGTCAAAGAGGGCAACGCTCTTGCCTGAACAGCGAAAAAATGTGACACATATTTCAAATCAAAACATAGCAGAAACCCTCCTAGCAACAGCTCTTGTTGAAATAAAAGGGAAAAATGAAAATTTTATAATGAGAGCACTTATTGATCAAGGCTCTCAAGTATCACTCATCTCCGAAAATGCTGCACAACTTCTGGGTATCCCACGGAAAGCATTCAGAAGTACAATATTTGGCATCGGCTCTAACCCAAACAACTGCAAGGGGGTAGTTAACATTACAGCATCCTCATTACATACCAACTTTACATTCCAAGCTGATGTATTAGTAATGAACAATTTGTTGCACAATTTGCCAAATCAAAGTTTCGCTAAACCATCATGGAAATATCTGCAAACAATTCAACTAGCAGACCCGGATTTCAATATTAGTCGTCCGATTGATCTATTACTGGGTGCAGATGTGTACGCCGATATCATCATGGCAGGTATCATCAAAGAAAACGAACACCAAACTCCCATCGCACAACAAACTCAACTCGGCTGGATATTATGTGGAAATATCCGATCATATCAATGCAATGTAATCATCAACAATATTGAGGACATACAAAGATTTTGGGCCATTGAAGATATTTCCGATAATGACACAAACATCTCTTTGGAAGATCAACAATGCATACAACAATATAACTCTGAAACATTTCGAACACATGATGGGAGATACGTGGTACGACTGCCGCTGAAACCGGAAGTAGATAAACATCTTGGTAAATCTAAACAAAAGGCAGTGTCACAATTTTATAGTTTAGAGAAAAGATTTTCAACGAACAAACAAATCGCCGAACAATACAAGGCATTTATAAATGAATATATTGAACTGGGTCATATGCGCAAGTGTGCGCACGAATATTTGCCAGATTGCATTTTACCTCACCATTGTGTTTTACGGGCGGACTCTACAACAACATCGTTACGCGTAGTTTTTAACGCATCAGCAAAAACTTCAACAGGGTTCAGTTTGAATGATTTTATGTATCGTGGACCAAATTTGCAACAAGATCTGTTTCAACTAATATTGAGATGGAGGCAATATGAATATGCTTTCACAGCAGACATTGAGAAGATGTTCAGACAAATCCTCTGCAACGAAAAAGATCAACGGTATCAAAAGATTGTCTGGCGACAATCACCAGAAGAAGTTCTGCAAGAATATAAACTTACTACCGTGACATACGGTACTAAGGCCGCGCCGTTTCTCGCTATGATGACTCTGAAACGTCTAGCAGAAGACGAGCGATCAAGATATCCAACAGCATCCAGAGTCCTCGAACAAGACTTTTATATGGATGACGTTCTCAGTGGACATCATTCTTTACAAGACGCCATTAAATTGAAGACAGATCTCGCAAGTTTATTGAAGTCTGGAGGGTTCCGTCTACGAAAATGGTCATCAAATAAACCTGATATATTACACGACGAAATTAGCACCAATCAACAAGCATTTGAGTTTAGACACGAGGAATCAACCAAAACATTGGGCCTGCGTTGGCAACCATATGAAGATCAATTTACTTATCAAATCAAAATTGACACAACATCAACGACACCAACTACGAAAAGGTCATTACTATCACAAATATCAAAATTATTTGACCCATTAGGTTGGTTGTCTCCAGTTTCCACTAAACTCAAGGCTTTGTTACCAAATACCCAAATTATAGAACAAGGAACCCTACCAATTTTCAACACAACCGAAGAAATGAGAAAATCGGCAAAAATAAATGTCACACTCAAACGTCAAGATGATGATATCGCATTAAATATTTTATATAAACATAGCAACCTCAATCGAGCCAGTCGAGTATTAGTTTGGATATTACGCGCAATTTCACGTAACAAACCAAAATTAGATTTTTTATCTATAGACGAAATGGAAAAGGCCGAGTTTATTCTACTCAAAAAGGCGCAGCAATTTGCATTTATGGAAGACATTGCCAGTTTGCGGAAACACAACCGCGTGGATTCGAACAGCAAACTACAAGATCTCAACCCGTTCCTCGATCAAGAAGGGCTATTACGAGTGGGAGGAAGACTCTGTAATGCGAAAATTCCGAACAACGTGACACATCCAATCATTATACCTCATAGCAGTTACCTCACTAATTTGAAACCCAGAAAATGCAAATTACTATTTACAACCATCATGCTGCTTATGTTGATTATATTTCCAACAACGGCGATTTACAAAATTTCGACATTTGGCAACAATCAAAGTCTCTATTTCGACAAGAAGATCAATTTACGCTTGGAAAGAGAGGAATGGAAGATGATAATCTACTGTGATATGGGACCGTATTGGCGTGCGACCGAATTATTAGTAAAATACATAAAATACTTAGAAAATATATGTACAGTGGATCACATATCACAATGCAATGTAGTCACATTACAATTACACCATGGGCTCAACGAACTCGAACATTATAATAATTTACTGCTTGACCAACAAAATAAACAAACAACGCGCAAACGTCGGGGCCTCATTAATGGTGTGGGGTATGTTGCACACAGCCTATTTGGCATTTTGGATGAAAATTTTGCTGAAAAATATCAAAAGGACATTGATTTAATCAGGACCAATCAGAATCATCTCGCTTTATTGTGGAGAAACCAAACATCTGTTGTGGAAGCGGAACTCAACATTATCAAGCGAATTGAAAACGCCATGGACAAACAACATAAAATGCTTCATCAGCATATGATGAAAGTGGACAGCGGAGTAAATACGCTGAAACAACAAATTGAAACAACTGACAGAAAAACCGAATTCACCTTGTCGTCAGTGATAGCAAATAACATCCTTAACAATCTAAGAATTATTCAAACTGCAGTGGTGGAAACTATAATCAACATCTATACGGATAAATTCAACATACACCTGTTAACACCAGAACAACTTAGAAATGAACTCCAGATTATAAGTGGACAGTTATCCAAGGATTTAACCATACCCATCAATACAAACACTGAGACTGACTTGACACAAATATTTCACTTACTAAAAGTTAGAGCCAGAAACACGAAACAATATCTAATCTTCGAAGTGAAAATACCTTTGGTAAGCCGAGAAGATTACGAAGTTTTCGACCTCATCCCTATTCCTCATCCAGTCGGTGAAAATATGGTCAGCATAGTACCTATTTCAAGCGCCATGGCCATCAACCTGCAGAAGGACACATATATACCGATGACAGCGAATGAACTCCAGGAATGTCGTAGTTTTGACTTCATGGAAATGATTTGTCGACTACAACACCCTATTCATCACATGACATCGGATGAAAACCTCTGCATAAAAGATACGATGTCAAATCGATGTCAAACAGAAACAAAAATATGCAGAGACATGTGGTTGGAGTTAAATACAATAAATTCGCATTATTATTTTTGTTGCGGACAATGCACTGTTCGGATCATATGCGAGGATAATATTACAATTGAACGATTAAGTAAAGCCGGAATAATAATAATAAGCGAAGGCTGTGTCATTAAGGCCGCTTCGTTCACAATTTACGCACACAAGATGCTATCAAATGCAATGAAAACAGAAGCAAACCTTGTCAACTTCGAGATTCCAGCGATTAATAACATAATTAACTTGTCTCTACCGTTGATCAACAATACGGACGAGAGTAATGAATCCATGAAACGACAACAAAGCCTGGATCTGATCGAAGAGGATATCAGCAAAATCAAGACAAGCGAGTCATCAGTACTAGCAGATGGAATCACTTACCACGACATTCATCATTACGTGGTAATCTACGTGATGGTGGCAGTCGTGGGTGTTTTCGGAATGATCTACGTGTGGTGTCGACTTAAGAAAAAGCGGGCGCATTTAGACCGGAGTGAACCTACCGTACACTACTCTACAACAGCAGAGCGGCCGGCAGTACCTCCTCGTGCACCAAACAACCCCAGTACGTCGCACCGAGTGGACCGGTCGACGTCACCAGTCATACGAAAACATTTTAGTTTTAATTGAGCTTTTCTGTATTGCTATTTTATTTGTTATGTATCATTGTGTACTATTTTATAATCAATTTCACCATCACTCATCTCATCACCTCATCCCGTGCCCGGAGCATGTACAGTGCAAGCATGTACATTTTCTACGCGTAAGCACTTTACATGCGTCGCGCGGTATAAATCAATTAATATACGATCAATAAATCAGTTCGCATTAAATCATCAACACACACGGACTCATTTATCAAACATCAAACATCAATTATCAATAAAAGTTATACAAAACATCAGAATATCATTCAAATTCTAAGTGTTTTCGCACGCCACACGCAGCTGGAACTGCCACAGACCTGCAACAAAAATAGGAAAATTAGACATAAGTGTAGGATTGACTTTTTGTGCTTTTTTGCACCATCATTTTATTGACGCATATTGGACCTTGTAAGCACTTTACACTTACAAGAATAATCAAAACTGACCATAGACGCCTAGTGAACTTTACATTCACGAGGAAATTACTATATTTTGTACATTTTGACGCGGACCCCAATCCAGGTAGACCACCATGCCCAGCTTCCACACGCCCCTGAAGAAGGTTCTCTCCTCGCCAAAGCGCGATGCTGAGACTGAAGTACCCGTGAGGGCGGGCCCTTCTCGGAGTCAAACAGTGGCTCAGGCGAGACGCTCCATCGAGTCGAGACTCGATGAAGTGATTGAAACCAGAGCCGCTCTACCTACCGTGCCGAAAACGAGATCCGCCGCCACAGCATCGATGACATCCGTGGCTTCTGCAGCTCCGGCCGAGCGGAGGGGCATATCCATGAGCCAGCCTTTGCCGGGGACCTCAGGTTCTGATGGGCGGGTATCTCCGAAAAAGAGTAGCCCTGCCTATCTGAACAGGATGACTGAGGCAAAGGCGTGGCTCATGAAAGCCAAGCTCCAGATAAACAACAGCAGAAATCTTAAGAGCGAAATTAAGGCCGATGTCATCGAAGCGACGGAGAGACTGTATAGGCTGGTCAAAGACTCCGAGGAGGGGAAACCGTATAAGGGTAGGGACACGGACGAAGTCAAGGGGAAAGAAGCTGAAAGGGTAGAACGAACCAAAGCAGGACCAGAAGATGTAGGTAAAGGAATAGAAAAGGAAGACAGGGATAGACTCGAAAAAGATCTACTTAAGAAGCTGGAGGATCACGGAAGGTTATTGCAAGAAAGTAAGCAGGAAATGGAAAAGATCAATGAAGAGATGAAAAAACATAGGGAAGAGATGTTCGCCAGTAGGACATACGCCAATGTAGCTGCCGGTTCACATAAATCCAAACCAGCGGAAGTGACTACGGCGCTGCATTCCATCGTCGTTACATCTCAAGATGAGCAAGAGACGGGGGATGAGGTAGTGGAGAAAATACGGAAAGCTGTTAACGCCAAAGTAGAAGGTACAAGGATTGACAAGATCAGGAAAGCGAAGGACAGAAAAGTGATCATCGGCTTCCAGGACAAGCAGGAGTTAGAAAAGGTGAAAGAAAGGCTGAGAAAGGAGGGAAAGAACTTGAACATCCAAGAAATAAAAAACAAGGACCCGATGATCATCTTAAAAGACTTGCTTAGCTGCCACTCCGATGATGACATTATTACAGCTATTAGGGCTCAGAATAGGCACCTTCTGGAGCAGGTGGACAAAGAGTCGGATAGGATGGAGATCCGGTTTCGTAGGAAAGCCAGAAATCCACTCATGGTTCACGTGGTCCTTAAGGTGTCGCCCCAATTATGGAAGAGATTTATAGAGGCCGGTGCGTTACACATTGACGTCCAGAGGGTCAGGGTTGAAGACCAGTCTCCCCTGGTGCAATGCTCCAGATGTCTGGGCTATGGTCATGGGAGGCGGTTTTGCCGTGGCACTCTGGACGCATGTAGCCACTGCGGGGGACCGCATTTGCGCTCTGAATGTCCTGACTGGATGGCGGCCGCAATACCAACTTGTTGCAACTGCCTAAAGGCAAAACTTCCAGACACAAGCCATAATGCCTTCAGTCAGGACTGTCCAGTTCGCAAAAGGTGGGACGCACTGGCTCGGTCCGCCATAGGTTACTGCTAAGGTGGTCCCCACAGCCCCGGGCCTGGCTTCGTCAGATGCGACCTCCGATGAGCGGCCATACCTGGTGGCGCAGGCCAACCTTCAAAGAAGTGCACTTGCCACGCAAGAATTAATGGCATTGGCAGCAGGGAGAGGGTTGGCTTTCGCGCTAATCCAGGAGCCGTACGTCGGAGGAATTGGTTGTATGAAGGACTACGGGACCGCCAGGATCTTCCAGTGCGCGAAGCGGCAAGAGGGACGGGTCAAGGCAGCCATAGTAGTCTTTGATGGAGACTTGGACGTCTTGATCTGTCCTGAATTCACCACAAATAACATCGTGGTGGTGAAAATCCGCACCAGCGCCTGGGAGATGGTGGTGGTCTCGTACTACTTCGAACCAGACAAGCCGGTTGAGGATTACCTCAACCATCTGAGGAGCGTCTGCAGTGACTTGGGCCCGAGGCGCCTGTTAGTAGGTGGAGACACCAACGCCAAAAGCCTATGGTGGAGCCAAGAGATCGACCGAAGAGGAGAGGAGGTCTCCAGTTGGCTGGACGAGGCGGGTCTCCACGTGTTGAATCAGGGCAACACGCCAACTTTCTTCACCGTGAGGGGAGACCGCGCCTTTTCCAGCCGGGTGGATGTCACCGCCTGCTCGGTCGATCTCTTGGACAAAGTAGATAGCTGGGCTGTAAGAGAAGACCTGACGAGCTCGGACCACAATACCATACTATTTGAAATTAAAATTAAAAGAGGCACAAGTATAAAAATTAATAGGACAACAAGAATTTATAACACGAAAATAGTAAATTGGACTGAATTTGGCTTAAAAATTAAACATCTTAATGAAGAAAATAGACTAGGCAAAATTGAAATAGACAAAATATCTACTATAGAAGAATTAGAACATAAAATAGTAAAATATACAGACGTGATTATGAAAACTAGTGAAGAAATAATACCAAAGAAGAAAAATACTAATACTTACGCTATACCATGGTGGTCCAGTGAGCTCGACAGGCTGAAAAAGGAGATGATGCGGAGGAAACGGAGAATCCGTTGGGCAGCTCCTGTAAGGAAAGCGAGAGTAATTAAATTATATAAAGAGGCAAAGGAGCAATATGAAGATGCAGCTAAGACAGCGCAAATTAAAAGTTGGAAGGAATTTTGCGGAAAACAGGATAAGGAAGGGCTGTGGGATGGGATTTATCGAGTAATGGGCAGGCTGACCAAGCGGCACGAGGATGCGCCACTCGTGAGGGACGGGGAAACCCTGGGTCAGGAGGACTCGGCAAGGTATCTTGCCGAGACCTTCTACCCAGACGACCCTCACGAGGAGGATAATGAGGATCACCGGCGCACCAGGGAGCTCGCATCGCGCGTGAACGACTGGGTCCATGGTGAGGTACATGACCCACCGTTCACGCTGCGGGAGCTCACTGGGGCGCTGGTGACCTTCAATCCGAAGAAGGCACCCGGCTCGGATGGCCTGACCTCCGATATCTGTTCGCAGGCGATCACCCAAGATCCGGAGTCTTTCCTGTCACTGGCTAACAAGTGCCTAGAATTGGCCTACTTTCCAAAGATTTGGAAGGAGGCCACGGTCGTTGTGCTGAGGAAACCGGGTAAGAAAGATTACTCGGTTCCCAAGGCGCATCGGCCGATAGGACTGTTGCCAGTGATGGGAAAGATCCTGGAAAAGATGCTGGTGGGTAGGCTAAAATGGCACATCCTCCCGAGGATGAGCCACCGCCAATACGGCTTTATGCCACAAAGGGGCACCGAAGACTCCCTCTATGACCTGATGAGTCATATTAGGGCCAAGCTCGTAGAAAAGAAGGTCATAATTATGATATCGTTGGACATAGAGGGAGCCTTCGATAGCGCCTGGTGGCCGGCTATAAAGGTCCGATTGGCGGAAGAACGCTGCCCACCAAACATCAGAAGGATGGTCGCCAGCTATCTGGATGATCGGATGGTCAGGGTCCGATACGCGGGCGCCGAGTCAGCTCGCAGGACCGTTAAAGGTTGTGTTCAAGGATCTATCGGAGGGCCAATCCTGTGGAACCTCCTCCTCGATCCCCTTTTACAGGGGCTCGAGCGCCGGGGCGACTATTGTCAAGCTTTTGCTGACGATGTCGTCCTGGTGTTTGATGGTGGTTCCACAGGAGAAGCTCAGAAGCAGGCCAATGCCGCACTGGCCTATGTGCGGGATTGGGGTGTCCGAAACAAGTTGAAGTTTGCGCCACATAAGACCCAGGCGATGGTGATAACAAACAAACTTAAGTACGACACCCCAATCCTGCGCATGGGCGGGGTCGACATTGGTCTCTCAAAAGAGATAAAGCTGCTTGGCCTAACGATAGACCGAAAACTGACCTTTAACGGCCATGTGACGCAGGCGTGCGCCAAGGCCATTGGCCTGTACAAAGTGCTCGCGAGGTCAGCCAAGGTCCAGTGGGGGTTGGGACCCGATGTGATCAGGACGATCTATACGGCTGCGGTGGAGCCCGTGATCTTGTATGCCGCAAGCGCATGGGCTCCAGCCAGCCGTAAGCTGGGTGTAAGGAAGCAGCTCGGAGCCATCCAGCGCAGTTTCGCGCAGAAGATGACGAAGGCCTACAGGACTGTCTCCCTCAACTCGGCCCTGCTGCTGGCGGGGGTGCTTCCCCTTGACATAAGGGTGCGGGAAACCGCACTCCTTTATGAAGTCAAGAGGGGGCACTCTCGCGAGGTAGTGGGAGACCGGGAGGTGGAGGCTCCTGTGGCCTTCGTCAACTTGCCGCACCCGGCGGAACGGAGGAACGGGACGTTCCAATGCCTGGCGGACGGGGCAGAACTGGCTCGGCACGTCGGTGAGGGTCTTAGTATCTTCACCGACGGAAGCAAGATTGACGGGAAAGTCGGAGCGGCGCTGTCCATATGGAACGGCGCCGCCGAGACGAGTACCCGAAAGTTGCGGCTGGAGCCGTACTGCTCCGTCTACCAGGCGGAACTCCTCGCCCTCCGCGAAGCCGTGGAGGTAGCGCTCCGTAGCGGGCTTCCTGCGTGTGGCATCTTCAGCGATGCCAGATCCGCCCTTGAAGTCGTCACCAGAGGTGATTCCCTCCACCCCCTAGCGTTTGAAATAAAGATGAAATTAAACATGGCCGAGAAACGCGCCCAGAAAATTGATATTTTCTGGGTGAAGGCACATGTGGGGTTGGAGGGAAATGAGAGGGCGGATCAGCTCGCGAAAGAGGCCGCACAGCACCTGAAGACCCGTGCGCATTATGACAAATGTCCGGTTTCATTCGTCAAACGACAGATCCGAAAGGACTCGATTGACGAATGGAGCCGGAGATACGCGGACGGAGAGACGGCTTCGGTGACGAAGCTGTTCTTTCCGGACGCTTCTTTCGATGCGCACAGGGTCGTAAGGCGGATCGTCCTGGATCCGATACTGACGCAGGTGTTCACGGGGCACGGCGGTTTCTCCGAGTACTTGTACCGATTCAAGTGCAAGGAGAGCCCGGCGTGCCAATGTGACCCTGACGTTCAGGAGACGGTCCCACACCTCCTGCTCGAATGTCCCATCCACGCAGTGGAAAGATATAATCTAGAAAATAAAATAGACATTAAGTTAACAGTAGATAACATATATAGTATAATTAAAGATAAACTAATAGTAGGTACATTCTTAGAATACTGTAAGCAAATTGTAATAAAAGTAGCAAATAGAAATAGGTAGTAAGAATTACTAAATATATAAGATTTATTATATAGTATTAGTAATTAGAATAAGATGGAAGTAAAGTAAGGAAGATAAATAGAATAAGATAATTAGATTATAGTTTATGTTAAAGTAGAAAATAAGAAGATAGTTAAGGAAAAATGTAAAAACGAAAAAAAAAGGAAATAAAAATAAAATACAGTACCCAATATCCCTTGTCCTGGATAGGGGGAACGAGGATGAGGCACAGAGCCTCATATAAAAAAAAAAAAAAAAAAAAAAAAACCTAACCTAACCTAACCTAACCAAGCTAGCGCTCCGTATAGGCAACCAGGCCAACTACAAGGTGCGAACTATGGCCTCAATCCTAGCGAATGGTTTCAGGGAATCCAGCAAATGCAGCAGACTCATTGTCGACGAGGCTCTCATGAACCATTTTGGGGCTATAATAATGGCAACTCGGCTGTCGGGAGCAAACGACGTCATCCTCATTGGGGATATAAATCAACTACCATACATAGATCGCAACAACCTCTTCGAAATGAAGTACACAAGGCCGAACTCAGTAACAGCAATCACACAGGAGTTGCTATGCACACATCGCAACCCAATGGATGTAGCATATGTCCTTAGTGAGGTGTACACCGGTATTTACTCATCAAATACATGTGTACACTCCATTGGACTTAAGCGAATGTCAGAAATGCAAATACCCACAAACCAAGCCAATACCCTGTTTTTAACACATACACAGGAAGAAAAGGAGTCCCTCCACGACCAGGGATACGGCGAAGGTGAAGGGTCTTGTATTCTGACAATCCACGAGTCCCAAGGACTAACTTATCCGACGGTAGTCATTCTCCAAACCAAAAATAGAAGGCTGAAAATCCACAACAGCATCTCTCATGCGGTCGTGGCACTGTCACGCCATACTGAGAGTTGTGTCTATTATACCGACGACAGTGATGACGCTATTGGACGCTTCGCAAAACGAGCGCTTGAAGCGACTAAAAAAGCAGTCATCGACTACAATTTCAAAATGGCCATTCACAGCCGTGACTACACAACCATACAAAAACACAAACTTCTATCAGACTCACTCAACAATATATGAGAAAAACCAAAAACATACAAACCTATCAACCATCAAATCCTATCATTCCTTCCCTCAACCAAAACACCCAAAAATGTATTTAGAAATATAAGATATAGTATAAGACGAAATGTAAATGCAGTGCGGTATATAATAAAAAAAAAAAAAAAAAAAAAAAAAAAAAAAAAAAAAGAAGTATATATATATACAAAAAAAAAAAAAATAATACTAAAATACTAACAAACATATATAAAATAAAAAATTAACATAAAATAAAAATAAAAAAGAAAAAACCAAAAACAATAATAATAATGAAATAAAATAAAATAATTTTAATCAAAAAAGTAAATACCGCACAACGCATTAGTGTAAATTAACAATATTTAAGGCAAACTAATAACAACAAATATAATGTTATTAACATAAAAGAAAGTAATATTATGTAACACCTTCACTGTAATACTACAGTTACGCTGCTTAAGCAAACTTATGTATAATATTAATCTCTCAAGAATGTAATTTTCTTATCAAAGTATGGACCTCGAGTCCATAGTGTGTAAATTACTAATATAAAAAAAAAAAAAAAAAAAAACCTAACCTAACCTAACCTAACCTTTTTTTTTTTTTTTTTTTGTTTCGCGGAGAAAGTGCATTACCACTACCGCCCGGCCTTCAAGGGGGGCGACCGAGCGGTTATGTTGGGGTCACCGTGCCTTACGACCCGGCGTAGAGTGACTGCCAGGGCCGAGTCCCTAACTGCACGGCATACCAACTAAAACTCCGCGGTGGCCATCTTCGGCGCATTAGGGACGGCTGCGGGCTTCCTCTGACGAATGTCTAAGTTTTCGTCCGCAACCGCCCCTGCGCGATGCCGCCTGGTGCGGCCCGTCTCCTGTTATGGGGGGGGCTCAGACGCCCCCGCGCACCGAAGGACGCTCTCGGCGTCTACAGCAGCGTGAGGCCAACCAGCCACGCTGCCGTCCATCACGGGGGTCACAACAATATTGTGTGTAATGACGGACAGCCCCCTGCTGCCCGCCCGTGACCCCCGGTGGCCCCTATTAGTCGCCTTTTACGACAGGCAGGGGATACCGTGGTGGAATTCTCCAAACGCCCCCAATCCACAGGGCGGGAGACGCCGGTCAGTCGTCCACCCGGCGCCTCCTTCGTCTCCTCTGGCGGCGGGAGGGATCTTCACGCTCCCGATCCCTCTCGGCACTCTCCTTCTGCGAGAGGACCACCTCGCAGAAGTGGGCCACCGCACGCCAGGCCTCCCGACTGCCGACCATGGAAGCGACCACGGCCGGCAACGAGAGGTCTCCTCCGACGACTGATCTGAGAGCGCTGCGCTCCTCGTCCCAGGCTGGGCAAAACTCCAGTGTGTGCTGGGCCGTATCCAGCGGGCAGTTGTCACAATGGTGACACACGGCCGACACCTCCGTGCCAACAATTCGACACAGATACTCACCGAAGCAACCATGTCCGGTGAGCATCTGTGTCAATCGAAATGTAGCCGGGCCGTGGCGCCTGTCTAGCCACTCGGCAAAGACCGGGCGCACTGCCGCTACGACCCTCAGCCCCGCTGACGGGGCCTCCAGCCTGAGACGCCACTCCTCCACGGCGGCTCGCCGTAAGGAGGCCCTCATGGCCTCCACCTCCTTCAGGGCCGGACGCTGCCCGCGACTGAACGCCTCCTCCCGCCAATGAAAAGCATCGGACAGGGATCGGGCGTCCAGATCCCAGGGCAGGAATCCGGCCAACATGCAAGCCGCCTCGTACGAGACCGTGCGGTATGCCCTGATCGCTCGCTGCGCCACTACACGCTGAGGATTGCGTAAGAGCGCGACGCAGCGGTCGCTCAGGGAATCAGCCCAAACGGGACTGCCATACAGGGCCATGGACCGCACGACTCCGTGGTATAATCTTCGGCAAGGGATGCCAGGACCTTCCAGGTTGGGCAGCAGGCTAGAAAGAGCGCCCGCTGCCCGGGACAGTTTTGTCCGCATCGTTTCAAAATGGGTGCGAAATTCCCATCGGCTATCCAAGATCAAACCCAAATACTTCATGGTCTTGCCGATGGGAATCCGCACCCCCTCCACAACGATGTGGGCACCGGCCGGTGGCCCTTTCCGAGGCCTGTGAAAACAAATGGCCTCGGTCTTTTCAAGGGCCACCTTCAAACCTAATCGTTGAATACGATCTACAACTTGGCCGGTGCCCGCCGCCGCCAATATTGCGGCATCCTGGAAAGTCCCAGATGTCGCCGTGACCAGCGTGTCGTCCGCGTAACAAGTCACGTCGACTCCCCGGAGATTGGCACCACGGAGCACCCAGTCGTACCCGATGTTCCACAGGAGAGGGCCCAAAACCGAGCCCTGTGGAACACCGCACGACATTGCTCTTCGGTGCCACCCGTCGGCGCCCGGATACACCACGTACCTGTTAGAAAGGTACGCGTGCACCAGACGCCGGAGATAGGGCGGCACCACGTGGTACCGCAGTGCTTCGTGGATGCAGGGCCAGGGCAGTGAATTAAATGCATTTGAAATATCAAGTGATACTGCAATCACTACCTCGCCTCTGGCCACTGCATCCTCCGCCTGTGCCTTCACCCGCAGAATCGCGTGGACGGTGGAACGTCCCCTCCTGAATCCGTATTGTTCGTCGGCCAAGTTCGGACCGACCCTATCGAGGTGCTCGACGAGGCGAGCATGAACTATACGCTCGAAAAGTTTGGCGACCTCGTCGAGCAGCACGATGGGCCGGTAGGCCGACGGCGACTCTGCGGGTCTTCCTTCCTTCTTTAGCAGGACGAGCTTCCCGGTTTTCCAACGCGCCGGGAAGACGCCCTGCTCTAAACAGGCGGAGAACAAACTGCGGAGCCTCGGACCCAGGTGCTCGAGAGCCAGCACCAAGGCCCTCCCAGGGATGCCATCGAGCCCTGGGGCCGTATTTTTGCTCCGCAGCCGAAGCACTACCGCCCGCATCTCAGCGGGCGAAACCTCCGGGATTTCCCTTGCCGAAGTCTCGTACGACGATGACGCCACTTCCGGTGGCGCCATCGGTGGAGGAGTGGTCTCCTCGGTGGCCGGAAACAAAGTCGCGACGACGTTGGCCAGTAAGTCTGGCCGGAGACTCTGCGACAGCGGGGGCGCCGCTGGTCGAAGCTTGTTCATAACCAAGCGATAGGGGCGCCCCCACGGGTCTCCGTCGAGAGTCTCCAGGAACTCCTTCCTCGCCGCGACCTTGGCCCTGTTAACGGCCACCCGCAGCGCTCTCTTCGCCTCCTTGTAGAGGCCGTAGAGCTGCCGCTCCTGGTCTGCGTGATCGTCCGCCCTCATTCGGCGACGGCGATGCCTGGCGAATCGACGGCGCGCAGCCACGCAAGACGCGCGCAACTGCGCTAACTCCGCCGACCACCAGTACACCTGCCGCCGCGGCGAACGGCGGAGGGCTCGGGGCATGGCGGCGTCGCAAACGTCCGACATTGCCACCCCGAACCACTCCGCCTCCTGCTCGACCCGTACCAGCCCGTCCGGCACGGGGAGCCACGATACGACCAGAGCGGCCAACACTAGGGCCTCTTTGTTGAGGCGACGTAACACCCACCGCGGGCCGTCCTGATTAGGGGCACTCGGTCCACCACTGGGCTGGATACTCGGGGACGCGGAGACGTCGAACCTAATGTAGCGATGGTCCGACAACGTCTCCACGCCCACGAGGACTCTCCAGCCCCGGACACGACGTGCAACGGCGGGGCTCGCAAACGAAAGATCGACAATCGACCCGCCGTTGTGCCGCACGCACGTGTCCACCGACCCCCTATTCAGGACGACCAGGCCGACAGAGATCGCCCAGTCCTCCAGGACCTCACCGCGAACGTCGGTCGCCGGCGAACCCCACACCATGGATTTGGCGTTGAAGTCACCGGCGACGATCGCCGGGTGAGGTTGGCCTTGCTCCACCAGGGCCCCCAGTCGAACGAGAAAAGCCTCGAACTCGTAGAGGGGTCTGTTGGGAGAGAAATAAACTCCTACAACCCATACGTCTCCCAACAGAGCCGCGACGCATCCCTGGCCCTTCGCTACTTTTTCGAAGGGCGGGGAGCCTGCGGCACCCTGGGTGATGATGGCCACCGAACCGTCGAGGTCCCCGGCCCAGTTATCTCTGGGCGGGACGAAATACGGCTCGGCGACCACGGCCACTTGCACCGACCACTGCGCCAGGCTTTGGGACAACAGGTCCTGGGCCCGGGCGCAGTGGTTGATGTTCGCCTGGAGGATCTTCAGGTCCATTACTGGGCGATCTCTTCTACACCTTCCATCGCGGCCACCCCTTGCGGTGGGTTCCCAGCCGGTCTCCTTCGTGAGCGTCGTCGGGTATTCCGGGCAGAGGCGGAACATGACTTCCCGCCAAGCTGATGTCCGGCGGGCTTGTTAGCCGCGGCACACACGACGCAGCTCGGTGCATCCTTGCACTGGCGAGCTTTATGTCCCGGCTTGCCGCAGCGATAGCAGAGATCGCTGCGGTCCGGCCCTCCATTGCAATTAGATTGCGCATGACCGTGCTCGAGGCATCGGTAGCAGCGCATCGGGCGCGCCTCGAGCACGGTAACCCTGGCCACGGTCCACCCTACTATCAGGCGGCCCGCCTTGATTTTCTGGGCCGCCTTGACCGGCACTCTGGCCCACACTGAGCTCAGGCCAGAGCGATCGGGCCGGATTTGCCCCACCTTAATTGCCTCTGCGGCACACTCACCGGCACTGCAGAGGGCCGCTGCGACTGTCTCCGGAGTTGCTGCCGGATCTAAGTCAGACAGCCGCAGTTCCGAACATTTGGTGGGCCGGGAGACTCTGACATCTTCCGACTCACCGAAACATTCCCTCAGCCTTGCGGCGAGGGAATCGGCCCTCTGCTCCGACTCGGCTCCGGGCACCTCATACAACATGGCGCCCGAAGCCGAGACTTTCGGCTTCAGCCTGTCAATGTTCAGGCCGGTGAGACTTACGCGATTTTGAGCCTCCGTCAAGACCTTCGCGTAGGTTAGGCCCTTAGCGACCGCAGCTGACGTCAATGAAATGACGATCGCTGCGGACCGCGGCGGACGCAGTTTAGGCTCCGGTCGACGGGGCTGCCGCTGATTATTTGGCGCAGGTGTCGCGGCCGCCTTGGGCTTCTTCTTTTTGCCCACAACCACCGTCCACCCCTCGTCCATTGACGCTGGGGCCGGTGGCAGTGGGCGCGGCTCTGGAGCACTTTGTGATGCGGGTGCTGGTCCACTTCTCTTTCCCTTTTGGGGCTTCTGCACATTGCCTTTTTGCACAACAGCCTTGGATGGCCCAGCAATTGCCTGCGGTGAGGCTGTAGAAGGCCCAGCAATGGCCTGCGGTGGGGCTGTGGAAGGCCCAGCCACGGGAGCAGGAGTGGAGGGAGTGGACTGAACCGATTTCTTCCCTCTTCCTTTCCCCTTACCCTTATCTAAGGAGGACTGAGGTTTCCCTCCCACAAATCCCCCTTGGACGGGAAGTTCCACAACCCCCGTCCTTTTTTCGTGGGCCAAAGGTGGTCTTTGAGCCGGCCCGATGAGAACCGACTCTAGTCGCGCCTGCAGTCGCGCCTCCATCCTTTCCAGCATATCTTCGGCCGGCTGAACTTTCGATGCCGCCTCCAACTCATCTAATCGACGCCGAAGGGAGGCGTTTTCTTCCGTCAACTTTGTGATTGCTGACTCGAGACAAGCAGTGTGGTCCCTTAACCGCTTGGCTTCCTCCTCGAGGCGAGCCGTCACCATTGCTTCGTCTTTTCGTTGGTCAACATACTTTGTTATGGTGTCGACCACGAGATTAAGAGTCTTCTGGCTCGTGCCCTTAAGGTTGCCCGATTTCCGGACAACCATTCGCACGAGCTCACCGCAATTAGTGAGGTCCTCCCGGAGAACGACTCTCTGCTCGTCAAACTCCATCGAAGTTACTCCAGCCTCCGATGGAGCTTTTAGGTACGCCTGTACCCGTTCCACCATTTTTTGCTCTGCCTCAGCACGGAGAGCATCACGCTTTTGTGCGTTTAAATCTCGCTGGGCTCTGGATAGCCCAGCGTGTTTCCCCGTAGATGAGGAAGGGCGAGTTCGGGTCTTCAAGGGTGGACCACTCTCTTCACTCTCAGACTCACCAGACCGCGATCTTACGGAGTCCGCCTCACTTTCGTCCCAAAAGCGTCCTTTATGACGCCTTGAGGTCACGCTGCTTCTTCCAGACTCACTGATAGGCCCTGGTGCCATAAATGGCGTTTCTACAGCTCCAGCAGGAAGGCTGAGCGGTGAACTCACACCCAATCCTGGACATCTTCCGTCATCGGGACTAATCCCTTCTACCTCCGCCCCTCCAGCCCCGGATTCGGGAACGGGAGTAGGCAATCTCGTCAATTTTATAATAGGTAACTTTGAAAAATCCATGATTGTTCCCACGAGTTTGGGGGAAATAAAAGTCCGCCCAGGCAGAGCCCCCTGTACCTGGGTAAGCCTAGCGTAACCCGCCAAGAGGGTCGGCAGGTACTCTGGCGGGGGTCGCACTAGTGACCGAACTACCCATCGGCCATGCATCCCCTCGCGGTGCGCCGCCGCTTGGGATTCGGGGTAACTTTTTATAGAGGTTTTCTCCCTCGCGGTCCGGGCGGTTAAGCCAAGACCCTCGGTCCAGCAGGAGCGCGAGACATGACCACGGACCTCCATACCGGATTACGATCTGCGACGGCGACAGCGGAAGAGAAAGGTTCCCCCCCACTGCCTGCTCGGGGCGGGGTTAGCGCACACCGAGCCCGTCGACACCCCCAGGACAGAACCGGGAGTCACCCGATGAACGGGCCCACCAAAAGAGGACGACGATCGCCGCAACAGACGACGACCGCCAACCAACTGTTGTCAGGATATTAGCCGTCGCGCCGATCAACGTGATCGACGCGCCGTTGCCCAGGGTGCACCGCGTGGAGGTTTCCTGACTTCGCACCCCAACCTAACCTAACCTAACCTAACCTAACCTTTTTTTTTTTTTTTTGGTTTCGCGGAGAAAGTGCATTACCACTACCGCCCGGCCTTCGTGGGGGGCGACCGAGCGGTTATGTTGGGGTCACCGTGCCTTACGACCCGGCGTTGAGCCGCCCGGAGAGATGGAAAACATCGGGCGACCGCCGGGCCGAGTCCCTAACCTATGTACACCGCACGGCATACCAACCAAAACTCCGCGGTGGCCATCTTCGGCGCATTAGGGACGGCTGCGGGCTTCCTCTGACGAATGTCTAAGTTGTCGTCCGCAACCGCCCCTGCGCGGTGCCGCCTGGTGCGGCCCGTCTCCTGTTATGGGGGGGCTCAGATGCCCCCGCGCACCGAAGGACGCTCTCAGCGTCTACGGCAGCGTGAGGCCGACCAGCCACGCTGCCGTCCATCACGGGGGTCACAACAATATTGTGTGTAATGACGGACAGCCCCCTGCTGCCCGCCCGTGACCCCCGGTGGCCCCTATTAGTCGCCTTTTACGACAAACCTAACCTAACCTTTTTTTTTTTTTTTTTGTTTTCGCGGAGAAAGTGCGTTACCACTACCGCCCGGCCTTCGAGGGGGGCGACCGAGCGGTTATGTTGGGGTCACCGTGCCTTACGACCCGGCGTAGAGTGATTGCCGGGCCGAGTCCCTAACCTATGTACACCGCACGGCATACCAACTAAAACTCCGCGGTGGCCTTCTTCGGCGCATTAGGGACGGCTGCGGGTTGCCCAAGACTAAAGTGTCAAAGTTGTCGTCCGCAACCGCCCCTGCGCGGTGCCGCCTGGTGCGGCCCGTCTCCTGTTATGGGGGGGGGGGCTCAGACGCCCCCGCGCACCGAAGGACGCTCTCAGCGTCTACGGCAGCGTGAGGCCAACCAGCCACGCTGCCGTCCATCACGGAGGTCACAACAAAGTGTAATGACGGACAGCCCCCTGCTGCCCGCCCGTGACCCCCGGTGGCCCCTATTAGTCGCCTTTTACGACAGGCAGGGGATACCGTGGTGGAATTCTCCAAACGCCCCCAATCCACAGGGCGGGAGACGCCGGTCAGTCGTCCACCCGGCGCCTCCTTCGTCTCCTCTGGCGGCGGGAGGGATCTTCACGCTCCCGATCCCTCTCGGCACTCTCCTTCTGCGAGAGGACCACCTCGCAGAAGTGGGCCACCGCACGCCAGGCCTCCCGACTGCCGACCATGGAAGCGACCACGGCCGGCAGCGAGAGGTCTCCTCCGACGACTGATCTGAGAGCGCTGCGCTCCTCGTCCCAGGCTGGGCAAAACTCCAGTGTGTGCTGGGCCGTATCCAGCGGGCAGTTGTCACAATGGTGACACACGGCCGACACCTCCGTGCCAACAATTCGACACAGATACTCACCGAAGCAACCATGTCCGGTGAGCATCTGTGTCAATCGAAATGTAGCCGGGCCGTGGCGCCTGTCTAGCCACTCGGCAAAGACCGGGCGCACTGCCGCTACGACCCTCAGCCCCGCTGACGGGGCCTCCAGCCTGAGACGCCACTCCTCCACGGCGGCTCGCCGTAAGGAGGCCCTCATGGCCTCCACCTCCTTCAGGGCCGGACGCTGCCCGCGACTGAACGCCTCCTCCCGCCAATGAAAAGCATCGGACAGGGATCGGGCGTCCAGATCCCAGGGCAGGAATCCGGCCAAAACCTTTTTTTTTTTTTTTTTTTTTTTCGCGGAGAAAGTGCGTTACCACTACCGCCCGGCCTTCGAGGGGGGCGACCGAGCGGTTATGTTGGGGTCACCGTGCCTTACGACCCGGCGTAGAGTGATTGCCGGGCCGAGTCCCTAACCTATGTACACCGCACGGCATACCAACTAAAACTCCGCGGTGGCCATCTTCGGCGCATTAGGGACGGCTGCGGGCTTCCTCTGACGAATGTCTAAGTTTTCGTCCGCAACCGCCCCTGCGCGGTGCCGCCTGGTGCGGCCCGTCTCCTATTATGGGGGGGGCTCAGACGCCCCCGCGCACCGAAGGACGCTCTCAGCGTCTACGGCAGCGTGAGGCCAACCAGCCACGCTGCCGTCCATCACGGGGGTCACAACAATATTGTGTGTAATGACGGACAGCCCCCTGCTGCCCGCCCGTGACCCCCGGTGGCCCCTATTAGTCGCCTTTTACGACAGGCAGGGGATACCGTGGTGGAATTCTCCAAACGCCCCCAATCCACAGGGCGGGAGACGCCGGTCAGTCGTCCACCCGGCGCCTCCTTCGTCTCCTCTGGCGGCGGGAGGGATCTTCACGCTCCCGATCCCTCTCGGCACTCTCCTTCTGCGAGAGGACCACCTCGCAGAAGTGGGCCACCGCACGCCAGGCCTCCCGACTGCCGACCATGGAAGCGACCACGGCCGGCAGCGAGAGGTCTCCTCCGACGACTGCTCTGAGAGCGCTGCGCTCCTCGTCCCAGGCTGGGCAAAACTCCAGTGTGTGCTGGGCCGTATCCAGCGGGCAGTTGTCACAATGGTGACACACGGCCGACACCTCCGTGCCAACAATTCGACACAGATACTCACCGAAGCAACCATGTCCGGTGAGCATCTGTGTCAATCGAAATGTAGCCGGGCCGTGGCGCCTGTCTAGCCACTCGGCAAAGACCGGGCGCACTGCCGCTACGACCCTCAGTCCCGCTGACGGGGCCTCCAGCCTGAGACGCCACTCCTCCACGGCGGCTCGCCGTAAGGAGGCCCTCATGGCCTCCACCTCCTTCAGGGCCGGACGCTGCCCGCGACTGAACGCCTCCTCCCGCCAATGAAAAACATCAGACAGGGATCGGGCGTCCAGATCCCAGGGCAGGAATCCGGCCAACATGCAAGCCGCCTCGTACGAGACCGTGCGGTATGCCCTGATCGCTCGCTGCGCTACTACGCGTTGAGGATTGCGCAAAAGCGCGACGCAGCGGTCGCTCAGGGAATCAGCCCAAACGGGACTGCCATACAGGGCCATGGACCGCACGACTCCGTGGTATAACCTTCGGCAAGGGATGCCAGGACCTTCCAGGTTGGGCAGCAGGCTAGAAAGAGCGCCCGCTGCCCGGGACAGTTTAGTCCGCATTGTCTCAAAATGGGTGCGAAATTCCCATCGGCTATCCAAGATCAAACCCAAATATTTCATGGTCTTGCCGATGGGAATCCGCACCCCCTCCACAACGATGTGGGCACCGGCCGGTGGCCCTTTCCGAGGCCTGTGAAAACAAATGGCCTCGGTCTTTTCAAGGGCCACCTTCAAACCTAATCGTTGAATACGATTAACAACTTGGCCGGTGCCCGCCGCCGCCAATATTGCGGCATCCTGGAAAGTCCCAGATGTCGCCGTGACCAGCGTGTCGTCAGCGTAACAAGTCACGTCGACGCCCCGGAGATTGGCACCACGGAGCACCCAGTCGTACCCGATGTTCCACAGGAGAGGGCCCAAAACCGAGCCCTGTGGAACACCGCACGACATCGCTCTTCGGTGCCACCCGTTGGCGCCCGGATACACCACGTACCTATCAGAAAGGTACGCGTGCACCAGACGCCGAAGATAGGGTGGCACCACGTGGTACCGCAGTGCTTCGTGGATGCAGGGCCAGGGCAGCGAGTTGAAGGCGTTGGAGATATCCAACGATATCGCAATCACTACACTGCCTCTGGCCACTGCATCTTCCGCCTGTGCCTTCACCCGCAGAATCGCGTGGACGGTGGAACGTCCCCTCCTAAATCCGTATTGTTCGTCGGCCAAGTTCGGACCGACCCTATCGAGGTGCTCGACGAGGCGAGCATGAACTATACGCTCGAAAAGTTTGGCGACCTCGTCGAGCAGCACGATGGGCCGGTAGGCCGACGGCGACTCTGCGGGTCTTCCTTCCTTCTTCAGCAGGACGAGCTTCCCGGTTTTCCAACGCGCCGGGAAGACGCCCTGCTCTAAACAGGCGGAGAACAAACTGCGGAGCCTCGGACCCAGGTGCTCGAGAGCTAGCACCAAGGCCCTCCCAGGGATGCCATCGAGCCCTGGGGCCGTGTTTTTGCTCCGCAGCCGAAGCACTACCGCCCGCATCTCAGCGGGCGAAACCTCCGGGATTTCCCTTGCCGAAGTCTCGTACGACGATGACGCCACTTCCGGTGGCGCCATCGGTGGAGGAGTGGTCTCCTCGGTGGCCGGAAACAAGGTCGCGACGACGTTGGCCAGCAAGTCTGGCCGGAGACTCTGCGACAGCGGGGGCGCCGCTGGGCGAAGCTTGTTCATCACCAAGCGATAGGGGCGCCCCCACGGGTCACCGTCGAGAGTCTCCAAAAACTCCTTCCTAGCCGCGACCTTGGCCCTGTGAACGGCCACCCGCAGCGCTCTCTTCGCCTCCTTGTAGAGGCCGTAGAGCTGCCGCTCCTGGTCTACGTGATCGTCCGCCCTCAATCGGCGACGGCGATGCCTGGCGAATCGACGGCGCGCAGCTACGCAAGACGCGCGCAACTGCGCTAACTCCGCCGACCACCAGTACACCTGCCGCCGCGGCGAACGGCGAAGGGCTCGAGGCATGGCGGCGTCGCAAACGTCCGACATTGCCACCCCGAACCACTCCGCCTCCTGCTCGACCCGTACCGGCCCGTCCGGCACGGGGAGCCACGATACGACCAGAGCGGCCAGCACTAGGGCCTCTTTATCGAGGCGACGTAAAATCCACCGCGGGCCGTCCTGATTAGGGGCACTCGGTCCACCACTGGGCTGGATACTCGGGGACGCGGAGACGTCGAACCTTATGTAGCGATGGTCCGACAACGTCTCCACGCCCACGAGGACTCTCCAGCCCCGGACACGACGTGCAACGGCGGGGCTCGCAAACGAAAGATCGACAATCGACCCGCCGTTGTGCCGCACGCACGTGTCCACCGACCCCCTATTCAGGACGACCAGGCCGACAGAGATCGCCCAGTCCTCCAGGACCTCACCGCGAACGTCGGTCGCCGGCGAACCCCACACCATGGATTTGGCGTTGAAGTCGCCGGCGACGATCGCCGGGTGAGGTTGGCCTTGCTCCACCAGGGCCCCCAATCGAACGAGAAAGGACTCGAACTCGTAGAGGGGTCTGTTGGGAGAGAAATAAACTCCTACAAACCATACGTCTCCCAACAGAGCCGCGACGCATCCCTGGCCCTTCGCTACTTTTTCGAAGGGCGGGGAGCCTGCGGCACCCTGGGTGATGATGGCCACCGAACCATCGAGGTCCCCGGCCCAGTTATCCCTGGGCGGGACAAAGTACGGCTCGGCGACCACGGCCACTTGCACCGACCACTGCGCCAGGCTTTGGGACAACAGGTCCTGGGCCCGGGCGCAGTGGTTGATGTTCGCCTGGAGGATCTTCAGGTCCATTACTGGGCGATCTCTTCCACACCTTCCATCGCGGCCACCCCTTGCGGTGGGTTCCCAGCCGGTCTTCTATTGGAGCGTCGCCGGGTATTGCGGGAGGTAGCGGAACAAGACTTTCCTCCCAGCTGATGTCCGGCGGGCTTCCCAACTGCGGCACATACGACGCAGTTTGGTGCCTCCTTACATTGACGGGCTTTATGCCCCGCCTTGCCGCAGCGATAACAAAGATCGCTGCGGTCCGGCCCTCCGTTGCAATTAGATTGCGCATGACCGTGCTCGAGGCAACGGTAGCAGCGCATCCGGCGCGCCTCGAGCACGGTAACCCTGACCACCGTCCACCCAACTATCAGGCGGCCCGCCTTGATTTTTTGGGCCGCCTTGACTGGCACTCTGGCCCAAACTGAACCCAGGCCAGAGCGGTCGGGCCGGATTTCCCCCACCTTTACTAATTCCGCGGCACACTCACCGGCACTGCAGAGGGCCGCTGCGACTGTCTCAGGAGTTGCTGCGGGGTCTAAGTCTGACAGCCGCAGCTCCGAGCACTTGGTGGGCCGGGAGACTCTTACATCTTCCGACTCACCAAAGCATTCTTTTAGCCTTGCGGCTAGGGAATCGGCCCTCTGTTCCGACTCGACTCCGGGCACCTCATACATCATGGCGCCCGAAGCCGAGACTTTCGGTTTCAGCCTGTCGATGTTCAGGCCGGTGAGACTTACGCGATTTTGAGCCTCCGTCAAGACCTTCGCGTAAGTTAGGCCTTTGGCGACCGCAGCTGACGTCAATGAAATGACGATCGCTGCGGACCGCGGCGGACGAAGTTTCGGCTCCGGCCGACGGGGCTGCCGCTGATTATTTGCCGCGGGCGTCGCAGCGGGCTTGGGCTTCTTCTTTTTGCCCACAACCACCGTCCACCCCTCGTCCATTGACGCTGGGGCCGGTGGCAGTGGGCGCGGCTCTGGAACACCTTGCGTTGTCGGTGCTGGTCCTCTCCTTTTGCCCTTTTGGGGCGTTTGGACCTGCGCTGTTTGTCCAGGTTGGGCAGCAATCTTCTTGCCTTTCTTGACAGGCAATGCAGAGGTCGGCACATTGGACGGCCCAGCGATGACCTGTGGTGGGGCTGTGGAGGGCCCAGCCACGGGAGCAGGAGTGGAGAGAACGGACTGGACCGAAGTCTTCCCCTTTCCCCTCCCCTTGCCCTTACCAACAGAGGACTGGGGTTTCCCTCCCACGAATCCCCCTTGGACCGGAAGTTCTACATCCGCCGTCCTATGTTCATGCGCCAAGGGCGGTCTTTGAGCTGGCCCCATCAGGACTGACTCAAGTCGCGCCTGTAATCGCGCCTCCATCCGCTCCAGGATGTCTTCGGCTGGCTGTGCCTTTGAAACAGCCTCTAGCTCGTCCAGTCGCCGCCGAAGGGAGGCGTTTTCTTCCGTTAACTTAGTCATTTCTGACTCGAGACGGGCAGTGTGGTCTCTCAACCTCTTGGCTTCCTCCTCGAGGCGAGCCGTCACCATCACTTCATCCTTTCGTTGGTCGACATACTTTGTTATGGTGTCGACCACGAGATTGAGAGTCTTCTGGCTCGTGCCCTTAAGATTGCCCGATTTCCGGACAACCATTCGCACGAGCTCACCGCAGTTAATGAGGTCCTCCCGGAGAACGACTCTCTGCTCGTCAAACTCCATCGAAGTTACTCCAGCCTCCGATGGAGCTTTTAGGTACGCCTGTACCCGTTCCACCATTTTCTGCTCTGCCTCAGCACGGAGAGCATCACGCTTTTGTGCGTTTAAATCCCGCTGGGCTCTGGATAGCCCAGCGTGTTTCCCCGCAGAGGAGGAAGGGCGAGTTCGGGTCTTCGAGGGAGGACGACTCTCTTCACTCTCTGACTCACCAGACCGCGATCTTACGGAGTCCGCCTCACTTTCGTCCCAAAAGCGTCCTTTATGACGCCTTGAGGTCACGCTGCTTCTTCCAGACTCACTGATAGGCCCTGGTGCCATAAATGGCGTTTCTACAGCTCCAGCAGGAAGGCTGAGCGGTACAGTCGCACCCTCTCCTGCACATCTTCCATCGTCGGGAATGATCCCTTCGATCTCCGCCCCTCCAGCCCCAGATTCCGGGACAGGAGTAGGCAATCTCGTCAATTTTATAATTGGTAATTTTGAATAATCCATGATTGTTCCCACGAGTGTGGGGGAAATAAACAGTCCGCCCAGGCAGAGCCCCCTGTACCTGGGTAAGCCTAACGTAACCCGCCAGAGGGTCGGCCGGTACTCTGGCGGGGGTCGCACTAGTGACCGAACTACCCATCGGCCATGCATCCCCTCGCGGTGCGCCGCCGCTTGGGATTCGGGGTAACTTTTTATAGAGGTTTTCTCCCTCGCGGTCCGGGCGGTTAAGCCAAGACCCTCGGTCCGGCAGGAGCGCGAGACATGACCACGGACCTCCATACCGGATTACGATCTACGACGGCGACAGCGGGAGAGAAAGGTTCCCCCCCACTGCCTGCTCGGGGCGGGGTTAGCGCACACCGAGCCCGTCGACACCCCCAGGACAGAACCGGGAGTCGCCCGATGAACGGGCCCACCAAAACAGGACGACGATCGCCGCAACAGACGACGACCGCCAACCAACTGTTGTCAGGATATTAGCCGTCGCGCCGATCAACGTGATCGACGCGCCGTTGCCCAGGGTGCACCGCGTGGAGGTTTCCTGACTTCGCACCCCTCCGGCCAAAACCTAACCTAACCTTTTTTTTTTTTTTTTTTTTTTTTTTTTGTTTTCGCGGAGAAAGTGTGTTACCACTACCGCCCGGCCTTCGTGGGGGGCGACCGAGCGGTTATGTTGGGGTCACCGTGCCTTACGACCCGGCGTTGAGCCGCCCGGAGAGATGGAAAACATCGGGCGACCGCCGGGCCGAGTCCCTAACCTATGTACACCGCACGGCATACCAACTAAAACTCCGCGGTGGCCTTCTTCGGCGCATTAGGGACGGCTGCGGGTTGCCCAAGACTAAAGTGTCAAAGTTGTCGTCCGCAACCGTCCCTGCGCGGTGCCGCCTGGTGCGGCCCGTCTCCTGTTATGGGGGGGGGGGCTCAGACGCCCCCGCGCACCGAAGGACGCTCTCAGCGTCTACGGCAGCGTGAGGCCAACCAGCCACGCTGCCGTCCATCACGGGGGCCACAACAATGTGCAAAGGATACACAAAACTAAAGACGGATAGCCCCCTGCTGCCCGCCCGTGACCCCCGGTGGCCCCTATTAGTCGCCTTTTACGACAGGCAGGGGATACCGTGGTGGAATTCTCCAAACGCCCCCAATCCACAGGGCGGGAGACGCCGGTCAGTCGTCCACCCGGCGCCTCCTTCGTCTCCTCTGGCGGCGGGAGGGATCTTCCCGCTCCCGATCCCTCTCGGCACTCTCCTTCTGCGAGAGGACCACCTCGCAGAAGTGGGCCACCGCACGCCAGGCCTCCCGACTGCCGACCATGGAAGCGACCACGGCCGGCAGCGAGAGGTCTCCTCCGACGACTGCTCTGAGAGCGCTGCGCTCCTCGTCCCAGGCTGGGCAAAACTCCAATGTGTGCTGGGCCGTATCCAGCGGGCAGTTGTCACAATGGTGACACACGGCCGACACCTCCGTGCCAACAATTCGACACAGATACTCACCGAAGCAACCATGTCCGGTGAGCATCTGTGTCAATCGAAATGTAGCCGGGCCGTGGCGCCTGTCTAGCCACTCGGCAAAGACCGGGCGCACTGCCGCTATGACCCTCAGCCCCGCTGACGGGGCCTCCAGCCTGAGACGCCACTCCTCCACGGCGGCTCGCCGTAAGGAGGCCCTCATGGCCTCCACCTCCTTCAGGGCCGGACGCTGCCCGCGACTGAACGCCTCCTCCCGCCAATGAAAAGCATCGGACAGGGATCGGGCGTCCAGATCCCAGGGCAGGAATCCGGCCAACATGCAAGCCGCCTCGTACGAGACCGTGCGGTATGCCCTGATCGCTCGCTGCGCCACTACACGTTGAGGATTGCGCAAAAGCGCAACGCAGCGATCGCTCAGGGAATCAGCCCAAACGGGACTGCCATACAGGGCCATGGACCGCACGACTCCGTGGTATAACCTTCGGCAAGGGATGCCAGGACCTTCCAGGTTGGGCAGCAGGCTGGAAAGAGCGCCCGCTGCCCGGGACAGTTTTGTCCGCATCGTTTCAAAATGGGTGCGAAATTCCCATCGGCTATCCAAGATCAAACCCAAATACTTCATGGTCTTGCCGATGGGAATCCGCACCCCCTCCACAACGATGTGGGCACCGGCCGGTGGCCCTTTCCGAGGCCTGTGAAAACAAATGGCCTCGGTCTTTTCAAGGGCCACCTTCAAACCTAATCGTTGAATACGATTTACAACTTGGCCGGTGCCCGCCGCCGCCAATATTGCGGCATCCTGGAAAGTCCCAGATGTCGCCGTGACCAGCGTGTCGTCAGCGTAACAAGTCACGTCGACGCCCCGGAGATTGGCACCACGGAGCACCCAGTCGTACCCGATGTTCCACAGGAGAGGGCCCAAAACCGAGCCCTGTGGAACACCGCACGACATCGCTCTTCGGTGCCACCCGTCGGCGCCCGGATACACCACGTCCCTGTTAGAAAGGTACGCGTGCACCAGACGCCGGAGATAGGGTGGCACCACGTGGTACCGCAGTGCTTCGTGGATGCAGGGCCAGGGCAGCGAGTTGAATGCGTTGGAGATATCCAACGATACCGCTATCACTACACTGCCTCTGGCCACTGCATCCTCCGCCTGTGCCTTCACCCGCAGAATCGCGTGGACGGTGGAACGTCCCCTGCGAAATCCAAATTGTACGTCGGCCAAATTCGGACCGACCCTATCGAGATGCTCGACGAGGCGAGCATGGACTATACGCTCGAAGAGTTTGGCGACCTCGTCGAGCAGCACGATGGGCCGGTAGGCCGACGGCGATTCTGCGGGTCTTCCTTCCTTCTTCAGCAGGACGAGCTTCCCGGTTTTCCAACGCGCCGGGAAGACGCCCTGCTCCAAACAGGCGGAGAACAAACTGCGGAGCCTCGGACCCAGGTACTCGATGGCTAGCACCCAGGCCCTCCCGGGGATGCCATCGAGCCCTGGGGCCGTGTTCTTGCTCCGCAGCCGAAGCACTGCCGCCCGCATTTCAGCGGGCGAAACCTCCGGGATTTCCCTTGCCGAAGTCTCGTACGACGACGACGCCACATCCGGTGGCGCCATCGGTGGAGGAGTGGTCTCCACGGTGGCCGGAAACAAGGTCGCGACTACGTTGGCCAGCAAGTCTGGCCGGAGACTCTGCGACAGTGGGGGCGCCGCTGGTCGAAGCTTGTTCATAACCAAGCGATAGGGGCGCCCCCACGGGTCACCGTCGAGAGTCTCCAGAAACTCCTTCTTAGCCGCGACTTTGGCCCTGTGAACGGCCACCCGCAGCGCTCTCTTCGCCTCCTTATAGAGGCCGTAGAGCTGCCGCTCCTGGTCTGCGTGATCGTCCGCCCTCAATCGGCGACGGCGATGCCTGGCGAATCGACGGCGCGCAGCCACGCAAGACGCGCGCAACTGCGCTAACTCCGCCGACCACCAGTACACCTGCCGCCGCGGCGAACGGCGGAGGGCTCGGGGCATGGCGGCGTCGCAAACGTCCGACATTGCCACCCCGAACCACTCCGCCTCCTGCTCGACCCGTACCGGCCCGTCCGGCACGGGGAGCCACGATATGACCAGAGCGGCCAACTCTAGGGCCTCTTTGTTGAGGCGACGTAACACCCAGCGCGGGCCGTCCTGATTAGGGGCACTCGGTCCACCACTGGGCTGGATACTCGGGGACGCGGAGACGTCGAACCTGACATAGCGATGGTCCGACAACGTCTCCACGCCCACGAGGACTCTCCAGCCCCGGACACGGCGTGCAACGGCGGGACTCGCAAACGAAAGATCAACAATCGACCCGCCGTTGTGCCGCACGCACGTGTCCACCGACCCCCTATTCAGGACGACCAGGCCGACAGAGATCGCCCAGTCCTCCAGGACCTCACCGCGAACGTCGGTCGCCGGCGAACCCCACACCATGGATTTGGCGTTGAAGTCGCCGGCGACGATCGCCGGGTGAGGTTGGCCTTGCTCCACCAGGGCCCCCAGTCGAACGAGAAAAGCCTCGAACTCGTAAAGGGGTCTGTTGGGAGAGAAATAAACTCCTACAACCCATACGTCTCCCAACAGAGCCGCGACGCATCCCTGGCCCTTCGCTACCTTTTCGAAGGGCGGGGAGCCTGCGGCACCCTGGGTGATGATGGCCACCAAACCGTCGAGGTCCCCAGCCCAGTTATCTCTGGGCGGGACGAAATACGGCTCGGCGACCACGGCCACTTGCACCGACCACTGCGCCAGGCTTTGGGACAACAGGTCCTGAGCCCGGGCGCAGTGGTTGATGTTCGCCTGGAGGATCTTCAGGTCCATTACTGGGCGATCTCTTCAACACCTTCCATCGCGGCCACCCCTTGCGGTGGGTTCCCAGCCGGTCTCCTTCGTGAGCGTCGTCGGGTATTCCGAGCAGAGGCTGAACACGATTTCCCGCCAAGCTGATGCCCGGCGGGCTTGTTAGCTGCGGCACAAACGACGCAGCTCGGTGCATCCTTGCACTGGCGAGCTTTATGTCCCGGCTTGCCGCAGCGATAGCAGAGATCGCTGCGGTCCGGCCCTCCATTGCAATTAGATTGCGCATGACCGTGCTCGAGGCATCGGTAGCAGCGCATCGGGCGCGCCTCGAGCACGGTAACCCTGGCCACGGTCCACCCTACTATCAGGCGGCCCGCCTTGATTTTCTGGGCCGCCTTAACCGGCACTCTGGCCCACACTGAGCTCAGGCCAGAGCGATCGGGCCGGATTTGCCCCACCTTAATTGCCTCTGCGGCACACTCACCGGCACTGCAGAGGGCCGCTGCGACTGTCTCCGGAGTTGCTGCCGGATCCAAGTCAGACAGCCGCAGTTCCGAACATTTGGTGGGCCGGGAGACTCTGACATCCTCCGACTCACCGAAACATTCCCTCAGCCTTGCGGCGAGGGAATCGGCCCTCTGTTCAGACTCGGCTCCGGGCACCTCGTATAACATGGCACCCGCAGCCGAGACTTTCGGCTTCAGCCTGTCAATATTCAGGCCGGTGAGACTCACGCGTTGCTGGGCCTCCGTTAAAACCTTTGCATAGGTCAGCCCCTTGGCAACCGCAGCCGGCGTCAACGAAATTACTATCGCTGCGGAGCGCGGCGGGCGCAGTTTTGGCTCCGGCCGACGGGGCTGCCGCTGATTATTTGCCACGGGCGTCGCTGTCGGCTTGGGCTTCTTCTTTTTGCCCACAACCACCGTCCACCCCTCGTCCATTGACGCTGGGGCCGGTGGCAGTGGGCGCGGCTCCGGAGCACCTTGCGCCGTTAGTGCTGGTCCACTTTTCTTGCCCTTTTGGGGCTTCTGTACCTGCACCGTCCGTCCCGATTGGGCAGTTCTCTGTTTGCCTTTTGGCACAACAGTGTTTGGCGCCTTGGATGGCCCAGCAATCGCCTGCGGCGGGGCTGTAGACGGCCCAGCAATGGCCTGCGGTAGTGCTGTGGAAGGCCCAGCCACGGGAGCAGGAGTGGAGGGGGAGGACTTCGCCGAGCTCTTCCCTCTTCCCTTTCCTTTGCCCTTATCGACGGAGGACTGCGGTTTCCCTCCCACAAATCCCCCTTGGACGGGAAGTTCAACATCCGCCGTCCTTAATTCGTGGGCCAAAGGCGGTCTTTTAGCGGGCCCACTCAGCAGCGACTCAAATCGTGCTTGCCATCGCGCCTCCATCCTCTCTACGATGTCTTCAGCTGGCTGTGCCTTGGAAACAGCCTCCAGCTCGTCCAGTCGCCGCCGAAGGGAGGCGTTTTCTTCCGTCAGCTTTGTAATTTCTGACTCGAGACGGGCAGTGTGGTCCCTTAGCTTCTTGGCTTCCTTCTCGAGACGAGCCGTCACCATCGCTTCGTCTTTTCGTTGGTCGACATATTTTGCAATGGTGTCGACCACGAAATTCAACGTTTTTTGGCTCGTGCCCTTAAGGTTGCCCGATTTCCGGACAACCATTCGCACGAGCTCACCACAATTAGTGAGGTCCTCCCTAAGAATGACCCTTTGCTCATCAAACTCCATCGAGGTTACTCCAGCCTCCGATGGAGCTTTTAGGTACACCTGTACCCGTTCAGCCATCTTTTGCTCCGCCTCAGCACGAACAGCTTCACGCTTTTGTGCGTTTAAATCCCGCTGGGTTCTGGATAACCCAGGGTATTTCCCCGCACGTGAGGAAGGGCGCGATCGTGTCTTTAAAGGTGGACCACTCTCATCACTTTCCGACTCACCAGACCGCGATCTTACGGAGTCCCCCTCGCTTTCATCCCAAAAGCGTCCTTTAGAACGCCTCGAGGTGGCGCCACTTCTCCCAGGCTCATTCATAGGCGCTGGCGCCAAAAATGGCGTATCAACTTCTACAGCAGGAAGGCTGAGCGGCACACTCATATCCTCTCCCGCACATCTACCATCGATGGGACTGAGCCCTTCGACCTCCGCCCCTCCAGCCCCGGATTCCGGAACGGGAGTAGGCAATCTCGTCAGTTTTATTAAAGGTAATTTTGAAAAATCCATGATTGTTCCCACGAGTGTGGGGGAAATAAAAAGTCCACCCAGGCAGAGCCCCCTGTACCTGGGTAAGCCTAACGTAACCCGCCAAGAGGGTCGGCCGGTACTCTGGCGGGGGTCGCACTAGGGACCGAACTACCCATCGGCCATGCATCCCCTCACGGTGCGCCGCCGCTTGGGATTCGGGGTAACTTTTTATAGAGGTTTTCTCCCTCGCGGTCCGGGCGGTTAAGCCAAGACCCTCGGTCCGGCAGGAGCGCGAGACATGACCACGGACCTCCATACCAGATTACGATCTACGACGGCGACAGCGGGAGAGAAAGGTCCCCCCCCACTGCCTGCTCGGGGCGGGGTTAGCGCACACCGAGCCCGTCGACACCCCCAGGACAGAACCGGGAGTCGCCCGATGAACGGGCCCACCAAAACAGGACGACGGCCGCCGCAAGAGACGACGACCGCCAACCAACTGTTGTCAGGATATTAGCCGTAGCGCCGATCAACGTGATCGACGCGCCGTTGCCCAGGGTGCACCGCGTGGAGGTTTCCTGACTTCGCACCCCAAAACCTAACCTAACCTAACCTAACCTAACCTAACCTAACCTAAATTGCTTTCGAAAGCCGTAGACAACAACATGCAAACTGATGTAGTATATACAGATTTCAGTAAGGCTTTCGACAAGGTTTCTCACGAACTATTGCTGCGGAAGTTATCCGGGTACGGATATTCTGGGCACATATATGAGTGGATTAAATCTTACCTTAGCGGTCGCACTTACCATGTAGTTCTTAATGGTTTTAGTTCCAATTTTCATCAAATTACTTCCGGGGTGCCACAGGGCTCCCATTTGGGGCCTTTATTGTTTAACATGTGGGGCGACGGCGGCGACCGCCATTGCTCTCGGTACCTCGAGCTCGTACTAACTTACTGCAGCACGCACCGCTGACGCGCGCGCTGCGTGTGCTCAATGCGGTGTCCAGCCGGGTTGACATATTTTCGTGCTCACTGACAGAGTTCACAGAGGCCGCTTGTATCTTAGTTAGTAATTTAATGTAATAAATTGTTAGTTTTATTCCATATAATTTTGAATGTGTCCTACACTACTGAATTGGGTGTAACCTGTAATTAGTAGTAAGTATGTGGAATAAATAAATAAATAAATAAGTAAATTAAAAAAAAAAAAAAAAAAAAAAAAAACATGTTCATCAATGACATTATCAATTGCTTCCATCATTCCACACCTTTCATGTACGCTGATGACCTTAAGATCCTTAAGACCATCAATTCTCTTGATGATGTTAAGTTGCTACAGAGTGATTTAGATGAAGTTCACAAATGGTGCAGGAATAACAACATGTGTTTAAATCTTGCAAAATGTCTTCACATAAAATTTACTCATAAGATTAACTTGATACAATCATCTTACCGCGTTGACGGTACCTTATTACAAGAAGTTGATTGTTTGAGGGATTTGGGAGTAATTTTGGATAAAAAACTTACGTTCGTCCCACATATGGAAAATATAATAAAAAAAGCATCTTGTATGTTAGGCTTCGTTATAAGAAATGGAAAATGTTTTCGTAAACCTAAAACTAAAATTTTATTGTATAATAGCTTTGTCAGAAGTGTATTAGAATACTGCAGTGTGGTCCGCATTTTTCGGTTCATAGTCTAAGAATCGAAAGAATTCAAAAAAGATTTATGTGGCACTTATCATACTCAGAAGGACTAGTTAAAAAAATAATTTCTTATCATTCCAGGCTATTGTATTTCAAAATGGATACACTTAGCAAGCGTCGAGCAATCCTGGACCTAATTTTCTTGTATAAGCTTTTTAGACACAAAATAGATGGTCCTCAATTACTGCAAAGGCTTAATATTAGAGTGCCTACCAGGTATCCGCGCGCCCCAATCACTTGTCTTTATCCACCTCGTAGAAGAACCGTCTTTGGCTCCCATTCCCCAATACCACGTATGTACAAACTAGCTAACGAATGCAGTAGTAATTCTGATATTTTCTTTGATTCTGTCCACCGCTTTCGCCGTAATATTCGAAACTGCCTACCAAATTGAAGTTTATCGTACTTAATCCCTTTTTGTAAACTATCCTTGTACTAGGTGTGTGTCCTACGGCAGCAAATTGCTGGGTAAAATAGCCTGAATTTTTAATACAGAACATGGTTTATTCCTGTGCCGAATTAAATAAAACCTCTCAACATCCGTACATTCGCACATTTAATCTCATTTGTAATATTAGTGAGATAGAAAGAAGCAAGTTAAGACTAGATTAGTTCATGTTGTATAAGATTTGTGACTGTTGTCGCAGTGCCCGGGTCTCGGGGAATCTCATCCTGAGAGGTTGGGCAGTATGATTGCAGCTTATATTGTCCGTTTATGTCCTTATTTTTTTTCTTATGTTTGTATTTTGTGCTTTCTGTGTTTGCTTGTAATTGGTTGTGCAACTTATTCTTAGCTAGTGTGTATGTACTATGTTTTGTAAAATTGTTACAACTGTAAGCAAACCTATATAAATAAATAAATCTAGGACATGATCTACCCGTGTGCCAAATTTCATCAAAATCCGTTCAGTAGTTTTTGCGTGAAAGAGTAACAAACATCCATACTTCCATACATCCAGACATCCATACATCCAGACATACTTACAAACTTTCACCTTTATAATATTTATAAGTAGGATAATTTTCATTTTGTATTAGTACCTACTATAAATACTAAGTGTGGAAGTGAACGATAGCCTAGTTGGGAATGGAACGGTCTGCCAAGACTATGTCCGGAGGTTCAAAACCCAAGGCACACACCTCTGACTTTTCGAAGTTACTTGTGTATTGTTTATCAAATATCGTTCGCTTCAACGGTGAAGGAAAACATCGTGAGGAAACCTGCATACCTAAGAAGTTCTTTACAAGAATTTCGAAGGTATGTGAAGTCTGCCAACCCGCACTAGGCCAGCGTGGTGGACTAAGACCTAAACCCTCTCCGTAGTAGAGGAGGCCCGAGCTCAGCAGTGGGCAGTATATAATACAGGGCTGATTGCATTGCATAAATACTAACAAAATTATAATTAATACATTGTAAACATAATCTTGTAGTGTTATTTTATGAATTATTTTCACATGTCATATCTAAAATATTCGCATGATTTCTTGCGAATGCGAATATTCGTTACTACATACATATGGATCGAATACAGAACCTTCTTTTTAAAGTCGTTTAAAAGAGGATTTTTATAATAAAAGATGGTATTAAATCTAAGAGAGCTTTATTGTATGCGTCGTGCAGGGTAAAGTGTGCGCGAGCGTTGCGCGGGTGCTGCGCCGGCGCGGTGACTGCTGCCTCCTCACTGCTTGGATGCGGCTTCGTGCAGTTTCTTCTGCATCTCCTCAGCGTGCTTCACGAAGTCATCGTAGGCCTGCTTGATCTGGGGTGCCAGCTTCTTGTTTGTTTCCTCCATGTTGGAAGCCACTTCCTTCGCCAACTTCTGCGACTCCTGTATAATAACGAATATCGTTAAGTATTACTCTGTGCTACTGAACACTAAACAACAAGAAATTACAACATATTAAGTATGTTCTAGGAGAGTATGTATATGTAACAGCGAGTAGATTTGGTTTAATTAAAGGAAACAGCCCGACGCCCGTGGGAGTAGTTTGCGCTGACATACCGACGACGCTACGTTGTCGCAAATGGATGATTCATATAGATATTATATAAGTGTAACGAGTTGATATTTTTTTACTTGTGGTAAGTCTCTCATATTTAAGAGGCCGTGCAGGTGGGTACCACCGCAATGTCTATTTCTACCGCCAAGCAGCAGTGTGCATTCACTATTCTGTCAGTTTGAAGGACATTGTAGCCAGTGTAACTACTAGACATAACGAGACTTAACATCTTATAATGTGTCAGAATGATGAGTGCAGTGGAATGCCACACAATACTTTGTAACTCAAAGGGCTGGATGGTGTTGCTACTGCTTATGGTGGTCGTATCGCTTAAGATCAAACGACCGGCATGCTCATCTCGTCCTTCAATGCAATAATAAAAATAAAATAAAAAAATGAGATAAATAGTGTTATTAGTCAAGTATGGTGACCTGCACGGTGGTCTGCACGGCCGCCTGCAGCTTGTCCTTGAGAGCGTTGGCTTCCTTCTCGACGTCGGGGTGCGCCTTGCGTAGCTCCTCGGCAGTCTTCTCCAGGTTCTGGCGCGCCTGCTCCAGCGCGTCCTTGGCTTTGCCGTTAGCATCGTTTACCTGGAATGACACATACGAAACATCAACGTTTTGTGACGTTTTATGACCATTAATCAAGTGGACATCACACATTCCATTACTGTCTTTAGATACGTACTCCGACGAGTCAGTTAATCTAAAATGTATTTGTTACTCACCGCTGCCTGAAGACTGGAGGAAAAGGCGGACAGTTGTTGCAAGACGGAGTCAGAGCCGTCCTTAAGCGCCTTTTGAAAGTCCTGAGTGTTCTTGGAATTGGTCATGGCGCTGAACTGTTCGCTCATAGTCTTCTGGAACGCCTTGGCGTGCTCCGCGAGTTCCTCCATCATGTTGCCGGCAGCCGGAGCGTCGCGGCGCACCATCGCGGCGTGCGACTGCGAACACACCGCCAGCGTAAGACTGCACTACCAACACAACGCAAATACATTACACGTCAGACAAATGTAGTACTCACGAGGGCCACGCACGCGGCGAGAATCACAAGGAACTTGGCTGCCATGATGAAGTAACGGTACTGGAAGAGATGCTGCTAAGGGTCGAAGAGTCTGTGTCCGTCTGCAACACACCGATGACTGTGAGGAGTGCAGCGCGCAGGCTCGTTATATACGCGCCGGGAGAGATAACGAGCGCGCCGATAACAGCTAGAACACTCTCGCGACCAAATTTTCCTGTGGCGTGCAAACAACGCGGCCCTGCGCCCTGTTTACAAACAACTCACGTCCGGGTGCAGTCGGGCCGCGCCCGCGATATAATGAGCTGCAGCCTCCAGCCGCCAACTGCGGGCACCGCCGCAGGTTCTGCACAGGTGAGTCACACCGCCGCTTCTGCCGCCAGGCCGGGGTGCACAACCGAGCGGGAACAATATGGGGGCTCAGCGCGTACCCGCTAGGGAGATAACCGGAACGGCTCGCGACAGGGGTCGCGAATCGCGCGCGAGATAAGCGCGTCCTCAACCCGGCGCGATTGCGTGTGACCCCGTGATCATGACCGCGAGGCTGTCGCCGAGTGCGCCGGCGCACACGGACGGCACACGGCGACGGTACACATGCGCTGAACCGCACGTACGTGACGAGCCGTAGGTAGTCTTTTAAAACCAGCAAACTCCTTCAGCGGCCGGCCTCAACAACTTACTAACATATAACAAACAGTTAAAATGCTCACTTTTGGTGGTTATCTATGTTTTATAAGCCAAGACAAGTAACAATACCTTATCCTTACTTTATCCTATCTATAGGAGGGTCGAATAGGATTACCGTCGTTGGTGCGTTTCGTTTTTGCCATAATTGAACATACATAGACACATTTATGCCTAGTATTCCCGAAGGTATAGGCAGAGGCGCAACTAGTGCATCCACTTTTCGCCGTTATTCTGTCCCATGATGTGATAGGGGCGAGCCTATCGCCACATTGGGCACAAATTTCAGACTCCGGGCTGATAGTGAGAAGATAAAATATTTACAAACCGAAAACATAAGATAAAGTCGTTTAACGGAGCTCGCATAGCTGACATATTTTCATACACACATTGTGTACAGACCTCAGACGATACATAAACTACGCGCTATGTGTAATTTTGCTAACTAAGCTTTGTTCTTGATCTACAACTGGCTTTTAGGGGATAGAAATGTTTAAAGTAAGATTTATAAATCGTTAGTCATTTGTTATATTTTCCGTAAGCAGTGAATTATTATTTTATTACATTTATAATCTGCTTATTCTATTCTTATAATATTACAGAAACGTATGTAGGAAGTAGGTACTTATTGTACAAAACCGAGCTTTTAGGAATATGTATATTTAGATCATGATAAGATTATCAAGATCAGCAATGTTTTGTCTCACTATTGCTCAAGGACTTCCTACACTGCATAATGCGGATTGGTACACTTTAGCAACGATTGTAGTTGTTACAAACAACTACCAGGCTTCCTTTGCAGTATTTTCCTTTATCCTTAAAACAAGCTATCGTTAATAGTTAACATACGCGTAGGTAGATACAGTTATAGAAAAACACAACTACAAGTTACTTTGAAATGGTAAGTGCTCCGGAATCAATTTCCATTCTCCTAAGGACAACCCGTTCCACTCTCGCTAGGCTTTCGCTACTTTTCATCTTGCTAATACGGACTTAACTAAACCCTAGAATGTATTAATGGTACCTGATGACAAACAAGTCGCACTCTGGTATTGCTCTATTGTGGTTGCCGCGCCTCACAGTGCATTGGATAAGTACTATCGTATATGCGATGTGTCTACTGATTTTTGTTATAGAATAGCGACTGAAAACAATGGAACTCGGATTACACCAACAAGAGGTTCAACCGATATTTTTTTTCAAAATATTGTAAATGTAGACTTGTCTGAGACCTGTGTGCTTGCGACTAGTTGTTGTGTTGTGTGTCGTACTCACGGTAGTCCGGCGCGGCGTCAGGTGAGGCAGTCGCGGCGCGAGTGCTTGCGCCGCGCGTGTGCACTTCGCCTTCCCACCGGTGTCGCCAGGCCAGGGCTGCCTCACGCACCACACACTCGCACACATCCTGAGTACACGTAGCACACATACAACGTGACACACTGTCTCCCTGACCCGATAAAGTAACAAAGAAAGTCACATTATAAGTGCATATAATTGATTAATTTATTGTACTACGCCTATCCCGTATTAAATGATTTTCAGTATGACAACAACAAAAACATAATGAAAAAACACGCTTTATTAAAATCCAACTAAAAAATAGAAAATAATTTTTAATAAACTTGAATTGAGAATAGTGTAAATAAGAAAAACATGTATTTTACTCTAAAAAAATATATTTTCTGTTTTATAGTTGGATTTTTATGAAGCATGCTTTTAATTTTTTTTTTAAACTTATATAGTCACTTGCTTGTAAGCCATAGCGCGATCTAATTCTATGTTGACGCCATCTATTGAAGCACAAGCAAAACTTAAGTATCACTTATTTAGTTTGATTTCTATAAAAACGCATTTTTTGGTTTAAAATATTGTATTGCCACCGGTCCTTGGTAAGTATGCCAAATTTCGATTTAATCCGACGTTTTGAAGTGGATCAAAAGCATGTTCAAAGTGTAAGTTACATACATACATACATACATACGTCTGAAGCTAATAAAAGCGTGTTAAAAACACTATCAGTTACAAAATGTTTAACATGTAGCCATTGATGTAAATACATCAATGCATGTAGCGCATCAATTTACTGTTTTAAAAGTGCAGAATCGTATGAATATACAATTCTGATTTTTATACGTATTATGGCTTCCACCGTTTATTAGTGACTAGCTTCTGCCAGCGGCTCCGCCCGCGTGAAAGAGTTTTTCCGGGATAAAAGTCCCGTTTTATGTTTCACGGGGATAAAAAGTAACCTATGTCCTTTTTCAGGCTCTAAAATATCTGTGTACCAAATTTCATTTAAATCAGTTCAGTAGTTTTGGCGTGAAAGCGCGACAGACAGACAGAGTTACTTTCGCATTTATAATATTAATTAATTTCGACCAAATTTGATTACCATAACAACGGTTCTAGTGAGTTAATCTTAAAAGATAGATACATACTGTCGCAGACATTTTTTTAGATCATTTCAAGAGGAATAATTCTTTCATACATATATTTTTGATATCTTGAACCGTTTTCGCAGCCCACGCAATGGAAGCCCTCGAGGATGAATAATTTTCCCCGTTTTTTTTTTCACATTTTCCATTATTTCTTCGCTCCTAATAGTTGCATCGTGATGTTATATAGCCTAAAGCCTTCCTCGATAAATGGTCTATTCAACACAAAAAGAATTTTTCAATTCGAACCAGTAGTTCCTGAGATTACCGCGTTCAAACAAACAAACAACAAAACAAACTCTTCAACTTTATAATATTATTATAGATTTCGCCAATGTTCAGTAGAAATAAATACTATAAACTATTTTTTTTAAGTAAGCAGTGACGTTAATCTTAGTACCAATTCTTTAATGAACCTCCCCTGGTGGTGGCTCTTGTCCAAGAGATCTGAGATCCGATTCCCAGACTGGATAAAATTTCATTTTGTTTTAGTAATTTGTAATTCCGTACTGCATATCACGCAAGACAGAGTTATAGTTGTAAAAAACATTATTTATGTAAATGTAAATTATAACATACGTACACGCATAGTCACACCTTTTACTCCGGCAGGGGTAGGCAGAGGCGCAACTAGTACACCCACTTTTGGCCATGCGTATCCCGTCCCATGAGGTGATAGGCGGCGAGCTTATCGCTATATCGGGCACACATTCCAGACTTCGAGCTGATACTGATAAGAATAAATCCAATATCATTGCGAGACCCGGGGATCCAACCCCAGACCTCAGCATTGCAGTCTTACAATAATACAACGACGCCACTGAGACAGCAATTATAACGTGGTTGTGGTTACACACGCTGGCGTAAGATTCTTCAACATTAGATGATATTATTTTATGTTCTATGAGCTTGAAAATAGGCTTAGATATAAAGCGTTGGTTCGAACTTTATTCGTGATATAGCATGTAGTGACTGAGATCGAAGTATAGTATTGTGGTCGGGGCGCATGTGTGACGGCGCGTGTGTGGCGACGCGTGTGTGGCGGCGCGCAGCCCTGGCGTCACGACAACTGACCAAATTCGAAGGTGCGCGAAGGTCGCGGGCGCATGCGCTCCGCATACTAACGCTCGATCTAGGAAGCGACGCAACACAATGCACTCCGCCCAATACGACTAATTGTTATGATGTTCATATTTTTTTCAACTTTGCAATTATATATTATCGTGGCGCATGCGTGTTTTCCGGCGCCTTCAGACAGTTTTTTTGTTATATAGCACAATACTAGGAGTCATTCACCGCGCAATATAAATTAACGCTACCATCCGTGAGCAGTATCGAGTCAAGTCCAGTGGCGTATTAGTTAACAAAAGAAAAGTAAAAAAAAGCCCACCGTCTCAGTGTGTAATAGTGGTCGCCTAAACCGATACGAAGAGGCAAGCGGTAGCAAAAAAATCTTTGTTAGTTTTCGCACGGTGGAAACTATAAAAAAACACCTGCAGCTTGAGGTCAAGGTCATGTTACACTGCGAAGTCTGGTGCGTGCCCGTCCGTACTGTTGACTAAACTGGGCACCACGAGGCTCTACCACTTACATACTTACCATTTACGGACGACTACTGTACTCGTTATGTACGGAAATCAAAAGAAGGGACTATTTGCCTAGATAGCCCTTAAACCTATGTAAGGTTTAAGGGCTTTAGATATATTGGCATCATAATATTATATCTAGACAGGCGGCAGCGTGTCAAGCCAAGTTCAAGCAAAGGAACTGGCTAGCCAGCGCCAAGGGTAATATTACACGAACCACTTGGTGCCACTTTTCACCCTTCTATAACTCGAAACCAATTTAACGTAAGCACATAAAACTACATATGCTTAATTATATCCATAAGGACATCTAGAAGCCCAAATTTCATGAAGTTAGCTCAAACGGTTATAAAGATATGAAGGTCAAAAATTCTTAAATTTTAGTACTGACTGACTGACTAACATAATTATAGTACCTAAACCTAACCTACTTCCAGATGATCTAGAAGGATGAAATTTGGAATCCAGCTCAGTAATTGTGTGTAAGTGTAGGAAAAAATCTTAAAATAAATAGAAGTTAAAAGATAGGGGGGGTCCCCATACAAAAAAAAAATATATTTTTAATGGTAGCGTTGGAACTGTTTCAAGCAAATATTTGAAACTGTCCCAATATATGTATTATTATATTTGCTATATAACAGAAATATAAAAATTAAGTTAAGTCAAAAAATTAGTGGTGTCCCCATACAAAAAAACTTGTAATACGCGCTAAACAACCGGCCATCGCGACGATGTGTCGTCGGCGGCACGCGGCACCACATTACCCAATACCTGCCTAGTTTTCTTTACAAAAAGTAATGATATCCCACCAAAAACATAAATGTAATAAAGAAGAGCCAAGTTCAATACAAAAATTATGCTTGGCTGTGGGCTTCGCCGCAAAAAGAATAGAGATCTAAATGGGTGCCAAGTTCTATGCAAAATCCAAATATATATTTATAGGAACAAAATAACATTATGAACAAGTATTAAACTCTATTTCTTTGCTGTACTGGATACCTATAACAATAGCTGTTATTTAAAAATTTGAGATCATAAAGTAGCTTAGATTTGACTTGGCCAGTTTTTATCATAATTAAAAATATATATTATGTTGTATAACTTTATAAAATGACTGATGAAATGAAAACTGGCCAAGTAAAATCTAACTTACTTTAAGATCTCACAATTTTAAATAACAGCAATTGAAAGCAGACAGAGAAATTGCGTTAATAAATAATACAAAGTGGCTACTTCCGTACAAAATTACGTATATTGAATTTTTCGATTTTTTAGCTAGTTTTCTGGATTTTCCTATTTTTTTTTCTCAAAAACCTACCCTGAACTGTCTCAAACAAAACAATTAAAGAATTATTTAAATCAGTCCCGCCGATTTTGAGTTTTGAGCGAGACTGCCGAACAGCCATTATTTTTTTATATATGGATAGATATTGTCCTTGTTTACTCGTTCGTATTATATATCGGGGAGTGTTCCTACTGGCGAAATCAAGTTAAAAAAGCGCCGAGTACACTACCTCAGAGGTGGTGTAGGAATATGTGCATAAAAAGGAAAATACGACTTTCCTACGGTCTGAAATCGCGATAACTTGAGAACGGTGCTTTGTAAGAAAAAAGTACTAATACCTTTTTATAGAGAATTCTACGATCTACAAACGTTCTCTAATTCATTTTCCGATAGCTCTCACCATTTTAGAGATATACGCAAAAAAGGAAAATTAGGCACCTTTAACCTCGAATAAAAAATAACGCACAAGCGGATGCGATGGGGACTTTTGACATAGCATTTGTAAGGTTTGTACAAAATTTGTAAGGTAGCATTAAGGTCTGTACAAAAATCCAGCTTGTTAGGAATTAATACAAACTCCAATGCTTAATTTTACCGGGCCATCTCTAACAATCCCAGGGGAGAGCCTTAGCATACCATCTCAATTTTGTTACATTATAAAACACATCCTTTGTACGAGCATGGGGTAAGTGCGATGTGTTGTCGGAGGACTTTGCATAGCGGACATAGATAAGTTAATGAGAACATTAGCAATTTCTAATTAAATAATGAGCAATAATGAACAATGAGGTCATGGACGATGCATCGAGTGTCGAGCACGCCGTAAACATCGATAGCCGATTAGCGGGAAGAGATCAGAGTGCAAACTGAGCAGTGTAATGAGCAGCGCTCATCAACTAATGCGACGTACCAGCGACGTTATCAGCTGTTGTCACCGTGTCGTCTCACTTGCCGTGCGACTCTCAACTCTGCAGGACGTCTAATGCACGCATGTCATATAGGTAACTATTCCTCCAGGCCGTGTAAACTTTTACAAAAACTACAGTTGTACCTAATTCAATTATTTATATTGTCTCATCAAAATAGCTTAGGCAATATAAAGTAGGTACCTATGTACAAATAAATTTTAAACCTGTAATTTATTCTTCACGTTGGGCTTGATCACACCTCGTTAAATAAAATATTATTCTAAATATCCAATCGCACACCACCACCTACTTATCTCCCCTGTGAATAAAACCTTACTCATTCTGACAGTGTCCATAGTCCGCAGTTTGCACTGCTCCGAAAAAAGTAAATCTTGTGAATTTTATCAGTCATCACAACCAGTAACAAAAAATTAAACCGCCTTCAAAAACGACTAAAAAACTAGAAACCAAATTTTTTGTTAAAAAGTTTTGTTTCTTTCTTTTTTTTGTTAATCCTATTATCCTATCCCGGGAAAACATAAAGCGGGACTTTTATCCCGGAAAAACTTTTTAACGCGGGCGGAGCCGTGGTCAAAAGCTAGTAAGAAATATGCCGCCTCGATGGCGTAGTTGTATTGCGCACGCGGGTGACTATCGCGCTGGCGTATTACGCCTATGCCTACCCCTGAAAACGTAAAAGGCGTGATGTTATTTACGCGAATACACTACTTAAAGAATAAATTACTTCATAAGATTTGCGAAAAAAACGATGTGTGTGCCCATAAAATGTGAGGCTTGCCCTCGATTTCTCCAGGATCCAATCATCAGATCTTGAGTTGGTGACTATGGGACCACTTCAGAAGCATCTCCTTTCGAACTAAAAAAGAATTCTGAAAATCGGTCCACGATTGGCGGCGTAATCGCGTAACACACACAAAAAAAAAAGCATACCGTCGAATGCCGTATACGGCCATATTGATCTATATTAAATGCACAATATATTTAAGGTACTTAATTGGATAAGGATTAATGCTGTATTGCTTAAAATCGCTTCATAAATAAGGCATTAAAGTAAAGAATAAAAAATTGTTATTGTGGATTATCCCTAAGAGATAGACAAATACCATCGCGGGCTTTTTTGTAGACCTTTTCCAATTCCATTTTAGTTGTTTAATTTTACTCATTACGTCATTTACTTTCGTCTGAACTCTTATTTGGGAAGCTCTCCTGCGGTCTTGCAGCCTTATATTCAGCATGCTTCGTTCCACGGAGGAAAGAGTCCCTGTTCTGTGCTTCGTTCCATACTGCGCTGACATACGATTAGCTTGACGTTACGTTTCACTGACTGGAACAATTTTTAAATACACGGTAATTTCGACCTTTTATCGTTTAACATTCAGCTCATATCCTCTTACATATTGTATTCTTACAAGACTGCGATATTAAATTTATGGTGACGTTCTTGACGTTACGTTTCACTGACTGGAACAATTTTTAAATACACGGTAATTTCGACCTTTTATCGTTTAACATTCAGCTCATATCCTCTTACATATTGTATTCTTACAAGACTGCGATATTAAATTTACTTATGGAGTTTTAGACTCTACATGGTTGTGATAGAGTTGAAAATAAAATATCACCGCTGTGCCGGTCGGAGTGAGGGGTGTTAGGTTATTTTCGTTACGGAATTTCTGGATTCTTAAAAAAAGTCTCAAATAAAGTGTAAAAGCGTACACTAGTACACGGACTACATGTGTTCTCCGTCTTCTCTTCATGCTAATCTCCTCGGACGAAGCCTTCGTATAATTATGATAGAACTTCACGTACAGGTAAGTTCGTTTAATCATTAATTATTAAAGACAGTGAGTTGACACTAATGTCAAAGTGGGGATTTGATGGTGCTTCCAGTTAGAGTCGAAATAAGCAGAGAATGGATAGCGACCAAGATCATAGCAGCATTTTTATGACTTCTTTGGTACCAGTTAAACTCACTAAGGGAGATGATACGCTTTGGATAAATCCCAAACCCTGTTCAGCTTCATATTGTCGTCCAGTTCAATTTAATTTTGTGAAGGAAAGCGAAACAGTGGTTATTAATAAGAAAAAAGAAATGGATGAATTAGGCCACTAACTCCTACCGAATGCAATACCAATAAAATTCATCATCGATTAATGATGACGATGATTGATGCCAAAGTTTGTACGTATCTATCCGAAGAAAATCAAGCGCATCGTGCTACCTCTGTTTAGCGAAACCAACTTAAATGAACAACCTAGAACTTAGAAGCGGTAATATCCAAGAGCGTATCCACAGAGCTATACCGGGTGGAAGGGAAACGCTCTCTATACCGGAACGGTAAGAGAGAAAAACCATAACATTAACGAAAAACTATATTCATTTGCAAAGCTAAGCGATAATACATACGATTTCAGTATTTCCGTAATTCATGCGCGCGCAATGTAAAGCGTACAAAAAACTGGGTAGGGTACAAACTACAAAGCTAACGCCGACAAGGCGGCGCGGCGGCCACGCGGTCGTTAACCCATCAGCTGATGTACGTGTTTCATTACGATTTTTTTGAAATATTGACGTTTTTTTCCTATGTTTTTCAGAATAATAGTTTGATTTATCTATCCATACGTGAAGCTGTACAGAAATTTGAGAAAATTCTACTAAAATTGCAACAATGCGATCGCGATTTTTTTAGTGCCATTACGTCAGGAATCGCCAATACTATCACCTGTATTCGTTTCCGAGAGCGTTTCCCTTCCACCCGGTATGAATCCGGTTTATCATCATTACACGCCTGAATTAATTGTATGGAGTGCCTTCTTCGTGTTTCATGTCGATTAGAATTTAAAAAATGGGCTGCAAGAGGTGATGAACATAAACAAATGTTATAATAATTATCCAAGACATATTTAAAAATGAATTCAATCTTTTAATTATTGACGTTGTTAACCAAGGGATACGAACTACAAACAATGGGAACATGCCTAGGAGTTTCTTTGTGTTTCCCGTTAAAACTGCAGACATCACTGGATTGGACGAACAGATTATTTGTAGATTTGCCGTGATATAACCTACTGATAAAAACATCTGGTGAATAATATAATGATATGGACATGAACAGTCTGATGTAAATAAAAATAAATAAATAAATAAATATTAGCAATTTTCGATATTACTGTATGAAAATAGCTCAGAGGTACCTACGTGGAGATATATGATTGGTATTACATACCTTCAACTGTACATAAATTCTTATCCATGGAGTAGAAGTTATCGAAATAATGCAGTTGTGCCATTCGGAAGCTTGTCAGAAGGAGCTTAGGAATCTCGTAACAAAGATTTTACGAGATTTCGAGAACATCATTCACGTAAAAAGAGTAGATATGTAACGAGGATATTCTCAATATGTTAATTTTGTCATGACATTGTCATTTTGTCATTGACCTCACATGGATGCTAAATAAGACAGTGGTTTCCAGAAACTTTAGAATTCAGTTTCAGGAAACTCCCGACAGAATTTTTGGATATTATCCATAGAACCTGACTTGGAATTGAATTCCAATGAAAGCGATAAAGAAAATTAGGCTGGAATAAGTGGTTTCTTATAGTTCTGTCTCCTTTTTTTACAACAGTTATGTGGCGTGCTGTGCGTGCACATACGTAATATTCCTATGATATATGATAATGATAAAGGAACGATTTATAATTGATAAAACAACCGTTTTGGTGAACGCTTTAATTGCAACTGAATTGACATAATATATTTTGTATAATGCTAAGTGATATTTGCTTACGATGCTAAAATGAGTCAAAACTAATGTGCGGTGACCCGTACAATGTACATCTTGGCCACAAAAAGGAAATTATAGGAAAATATATATGTAAATAATAATATTAAACTACATGATATAAATTCTATTTTGAATGATAATGATTAACAAGGTGATAACAATTTGTTTTCTTAGAGCTAGTTATTGTACATGATGTTCGTCACTGTCACCAGGTATCTGAAAACGCACTGGTACTATAGGCGAAGTGCTCTTATTTACACTCAACACACTGTGTGATCGCGGTATTTCCGACACATGCGCTTCACTACGTTCACTATCAGCGTTGCTGTTGCTGTTGTTGTTGTGGGGCTGCGTGGCGGCGGCTGTTGCGGTCGGCCTGCCACACTTGCTCCTCAGCTTCACGCACGTAAAGATTCCTCCCGCGACGACAATGGTAGTAACGATGATATATAAAACGGTGTAATGATGTACATCGTGTAAGGTAATCGATCCTTGTTGAGACTGTTCCTTTAATATATTCAATTGATTTTTCATTTCTCTAAACCATCTTTCATGATCTTCTATTTGAGGGGGTTTAGACAAGGAAGTAACATTCAGTAATCGGTTCAGGGCTGATATTTCGGGTACATCTATGTGTTGCTTGATGGTCATTTTACTTATGTATTGATTATGGGCGTAAATGTTAACATTCCCGCTCTTTAGGGTGCATCCTTGACCAATAGTAATTATGCCATTGCCAGTTATCGTTTGCATTTTCATGCCAGTTGATCCACAAAGTACGCGAATTAAACAAGTTATGCTAATTTACCAAATATTTGTGCTAAATATAAGATTGTAGTGGAACTATACAACATATTTACACAATGTATACAATAAGTCATTTATACCTAAACTTATAGCTAGGCTTAAACCTAAAATTATAACTAGAACCTAAACTTATATCTAAAATTTACATATGTATAAACTTATGTCTAAATTAATTTCAAAAATAATATGTACAGACATAAAAATAAGACAAACAATAAAACTTAATATTTAACAATAATCAGAATAATAGAATTTAAATTATACTTTCATATTTGGAACACTTCATTGTAAATATAAAATATAAATAACATTAATTAATTAGCATCAACAAACACTGTAGACGGGTTGATGCGATGTTTGTATTAGCGAGTGACGTAGCTGCCCGACCGGTTCAGCGGCAGCCGAGCGACCAGCTCGGCGGCGGAGCACACGCGGCAGGCTTCCCAACTTGGGCTTTTAGCCCTAAATTTTTTTAGCGCCAAAATAAATTTAGGGCTACTTTTAAGGACCATGAAAATGTTTTCATGTATGACTGTTTGACCGAACATAAAAAAAAATAAAAAAGGTAAAACATTCAAGTTTTTACACAAGGTGTAATGCTATAATGCCAAAAACACATTGCCGCCCACCGAACGTGTACGAGTCTTCACGAATCCGAGAATGTGAATCTGGCATAATACTCTATGGCCCCTATGGGCATGCCATCAAAGACACGCCATCCTACGGCGGCAAACAATTGTTTAAAATCATTGACAATCAGTGCTGCCAGGTTAGGCGACTTTTCGCCATTTAGGCTATCTTGAAGAGTGTCGGGGCGACCAAAAATTTCGAATGGCGACTGGTCGCCGTTTAGGCTACGCGAATAGTGATTAGTCGCCAATTTAAGCTACTTCGGAAAGTTCGTGTTTTATCCATTGTTTTTGTCGAATTTGAGGATATTTATAGCTTTGAGGGTACAAAACATGTACTCAGACCCCCCTTACACACAATTATTGAAAACAGGGGACCTTTTTTTTTTCCTCTCCGCGTCCCCACACAAGTGGGGTTTAGGCTTCTTCGAATTTTCGCCGCGTTGGGCCACTATAAATTAGAAATTAGGGAGGTTTTTTTTGCTCCTTCACCTCGCCATATACGAAGAGGCGACTTTAGGCTACTTCACTACTTGTGTGTTATTCTCCTTAATAAAACAGGGAACTTATTTAAATAATATTAGATATAGGTATATACTACACCATACAAAGTAATGTTGACAGTACAGGGCTTTTTTTGGGGTTTTTGAATTTTGCATTTAGGGCTATTTGGGGCTTTTTCATGTTGATTTTAGGGCTATTTTTTTTAGGAGTTGGTAACTATTCGACGTGACATGCATGACGCACTGTTGTAAATAACAATTCACTGTTGTGAATGTATTTTATGTTACTTGTGTTTCTGAGTCTTGTGCCGTAATAAAAAAATTTGTGTGTTACCGGACTTATTTAATTCGTACACTGTACACATGATACTTCGTACAAGATTATATTATTCTATTGCGCTTTTTTTGTTAATAAGTAGATTTAAGAAACTGAAATTTTAATTCGAAGGGTGTTTTAACTTTTACTTATCTTTTATAATCCGAATATAAGTTATAACTTAAAATCAATCATGCATTAAAGAAATTATCTGTTTTTATACAATTCCCATTGATAAATATTAATTTTTTGCTCTATGTACTGCATTATTATTTATTATAGCTTTTACCCACGGCTTCGCCCGTGTTAATAAGTTTTTCTGGGCTAAAAGTACATAAAAACCTTCCCGTTGAATCACTCTATCCAACACATTTATTTGGATAAAGATTAATACCTATTATGACGTTGATACAACTCTTAACAAATAATGCATTAATTTCGACCAAATTTGATTATCATAAAAACGGTTCTAGTGAGTTAATCTTAAAAGATAGACAGATACTGTAGCGGACATTTTTTTAGATCATTTTAAGAGGATTAATTCTTTCATACATATATTTTTGGTATCTTGAACCGTTTTCGCAGCGCACGCAATGGAAGCCCTCAAGGATGAAATTTTTTTCCCCGTTCTTTTCACATTTTCCATTATTTCTTCGCTCCTAATAGTTGCATCGTGATGTTATATAGCTTAAAGCTTTCCTCGATAAATGGTCTATTCAACACAAAAAGAATTTTTCAATTCGAACCAGTAGTTCCTGAGATTAGCGCGTTCAAACAAAGAAACAAACTCTTCAGCTTTACAATATTATAGTATAGATGTATCCTATATTATGATTTTTTATACATGTTAATGGCCATGTAGTGCCTGGATAATGATTTTATATTTTTATGGAAACTTGAAAAAGAACAGTCGAAGGTGGGACTCGAACCCACGACCTCCGGCGTACCGTGCCGGTGCTCTTCCAATTGAGCCACCTCGACTCGACTGTATTTTAAAGAAACATAATCTGAATCTATACTAATATTATAAAGCTGAAGAGTTTGTTTGTTTGTTTGTTTGAACGCGCTAATCTCAGGAACTCCTGGTGCGAATTGAAAAATTCTTTTTGTGTTGAATAGACCATTTATCGAGGAAGGCTATAGGCTATATAACATCACGATGCTACTATTAGGAGCGAAGAAATAATGGAAAATGTGAAAAAAGCGGGGAAAATTATTCATCCTTGAGGGCTTTCATTGCGTGCGCTGCGAAAACGGTTCAAGATACCAAAAATATATGTATGAAAGAATTATTCCTCTTGAAATGATCTAAAAAAAGTCCGCTACAGTATATGTCTATCTTTTAAGATTAACTCACTAGAACCGTTTTTATGGTAATCAAATTTGATCGAAATTAATGCATTATTTGTTAAGAGTTGTATCAACATCATAATATTAGGTAATCTTTATCCAAAATGTGTTGGATAGAGTGATTCAACGGGAAGGTTTTTATGTACTTTTAGCCCGGAAAAACTTATTAACACGGGCGAAGCCGTGGGCAAAAGCTATAACATATATAACTTCGCTACTATTACTATTCAATTAAAAAGCAAGCTTTTTAGCATAATAAACGTGCTTGCTAACTTTAAATTTGAACTATAGTACATAATGTAGGTCACGTAATTTTTTGAATATTCGATGATTTTTTTTTAAATACCGCAGCTATTCCCGTTATTTTGAGTATACCAGAAAATCATAAATAATTAATACTATAACCGTATGCAAGGATATAACGGGAAACCTTGCGATTCCCGAGATATCTTAATTTTATATACCAGCTCCATACATTTTTTTCGTAAAAACATTATAAGTCCTCAGTTTTTAAGCCAAATTGTTTCGTGTGACTTATTCGAGCATAGTAATAACGAATAGAAGGCATTCCAATCAAAAAAACATTACAATTCAAACATCAAATTTCTATGTCTTCGAAAGGCGAATTTCGATCCACTGTGCGGCGCCCCTGGCCTGGCGCCTGTGTGCGCCGCACACATGCACATAGGGACGGCGTACGGCCCTGATTACGAGTTAATCATAAAGTACTCTGTGGAGTTAATCTCACCTGAGAATCTCACATAGGGGTAGGGTGGGTGATCAGCTGTAATAATAAAATGAAATTACTGATAACTTCGTTTTTAAATAAGTAATTATTAAAATAAACAATAAATAACTAGGAATTTTGGTTATTTTAGTCATTGTTTAGCTACAACGAATTGAATATTCTTTGTGAAAAATTAAATTATGAGATGCCACGCCACTGAAATTGGCGCGACATCTTTTATTTAATATGCGAACTACTATTAACGGATTTGCCTACATGATTCGTAGTAATTCCAATAGATGGCGTTGTACGAAAACATTTCAATTTAATTTCTATATTGCTGTCTGAATACTCAGGATAGGGATTAGGGAATACTATATAACATAAACACTTGTTGCTTTTAAAGGCATTTATTATATCACTTTAAAAACATTCGTAATTCTTACCAAGTATTTGTAACCTATGCTCCTATATGCTAAGTGACAAAAATAAATTCTTTAGCTGGGAACTAATGTGAAACGATTGAATGAAATCCATTTGCTATATTTAAACATTATATGAAAGTATTCTTGGTGGACAAATGTTCTACCATTTGTGAACCAAAATAACCTATTATTAGAAATAATTTTTTTTCATGTGTTCAGTATTTTTATTTTTTACTACTTTACACAAATGCGAGTGTTTGTTATATTGCATCGATATAAATTTTATAATTTATTTTACTAATCAGTGCTAATCTTACTACTAAATGAATTGTTCAATGCGACCGATGTTTATAATAGAAATGCTAAACGGGTTTCGATAAAATTTGGCACACATGTAGACCATACCCTAAACTCACAATGTCTAAGCTCATTATTATCTCAAAAATGTACAAAAAAGCGACTTCTGTTCCGAGCCAGGCGTTTACGCAGGCGGAGCCGCGAGCAGAAACTAGTTAACCATTAATTATAATCACACACCAACTACAAATGATTTTCATCTTTATCCGATACATCATAACGATATTGTATCACAGAGCACTTTAGTTCCTGCCTAGCCAACTGTGTTGTCTCCGGAACAGGCAGTAGACACTACACATCATAGATTATAGATGTTTTCTGATTATCCACTAATATGTAAAATGTATGTAGGGATTCTCCCGGTCTGAACCCAACACTTTTCTATAATAAATTTGCTTAAAGACGGTTAAAAACGGCATTCGATGTTACTGTGCCGTAGTTTTATGGATGTAGTTTGAAACAAAAATACCTGCTCCCTGGTACAATTAATGTTACACTTTATAATATTAGATATTTGTCGACTGTCGGAGGCCCAGCCTCTCCCTCCCCCAAAGCCTCTTTTCCTTTCCTCGAATCAGCAAAGCACTCAGAATATATGCGCAACAGTGACCACGAACATAATACTCGAAATGATACGAAAAAGAAATAATGAGAACATGAGTCAGGTCCAAATGACAAGAATATAGTCACATAAAGTAGTTTCACGCGTAAGAAAAACATTGCTTTTCATTCGTGGGTGGCGCCACCTGTGACGCGCGCCTCCCTCGCCGGCGTCGCGCTTGCAGCCGAGTGCAGAGCGAAATGAAAGGCACGGAGACTATAAAAATAAGTTTAATACTAGAAGAGAGGGCCCGCGGCGCGTCACCGGTGCGGCGGCTCGAGTGGTGGCAGCGCCGGCAGGAAGCCGAGTGCACGCAGCGCCGCGTCCGCGCGTGCCACGAGCGGGTCGCGCCAGCGCCACAGCGCCGCGTCACGCACGGGCTGCGCGCGCAGGTCGGCGCACGTCTTGCTCAGCGCCGTGACGCAGTCGGCGCGGTAGTGCTGCAGCCGCGCGTGCCGCGTCTCCAGCGCGTACGAGGAGCACGCGCCGCCGAGGCACGCGAGCGGGAAGTGATTGTGCAGCGCGAGCACGCGGTCCGTCGTGTGGAACGCCTTCACGTACTGCCCGGGCTTGGTGAAGTTGCGCGTGCGGTACACGTGCTGCAGCATGTGCATGTAGCGCGGCGCGCCCTCCTCCCAGCCGTGCTCGTGCCGCAACGAGTCCAGGAAGTACAGGTTCGACGCGTGGTAGGAGGAGCGCGCGGGCTTGCCGGCCGCCGGCGTTGACAGCGGCAGCACGCGCCGCATCAGCGAGCTCCAGTCGGCGTCTTCGAGCGGCACGATCACCTCGTCGATGTCGAGCAGTGCCAGCCACTGGTACCGATACATATTGCGATACAGACAGTCGTTGTATGGGATCAGCTCCATCTGCCGCTTGTGTGTCGTCTTCTTCTTGAGATACATATGCTGCAGGCCCGGCAGGTTGGGCTGGCCGCCAGGCAACGTGATCGGCGTCACCGACACTGCGCCCAGCGACTGGTAGTAATCGAGCACTTTCGTTATGTTGGGGTGCACTTGCAGTTCGTAAAAGAATATCTTGTCCGCGCCGAGCAGGCGCACCAGCTCAATCCACTCGACGAGCCGCACGGACAGATCCTCGTGGAGGAAGTCGAGCCCCTTGACGCAGACGGCGAAGTCGGCGCGCGGCGCGGGCGGCGGCGGCGGGTCATAGTGCACGCGCAGGTTGTTGGAGGCGCGGTCGCACGGGCTCTCCACCAGCGACACTGAAGCAGGCGTCAAGTGTCGCACCTCGGCGGGCAGCACGCACGCCAGTAGGTACGGCTGCAGCACGCGGTCGCGGAAGTTGCCCCACTTGCTGTTCCACACGTACTTGTACTCGAGGTTGCGCACTACCACGGGCTGCTCGCGCTCCTCGAACCAGAGCTGGCAGTGCGTGGCGAGCGTGGGCTTGATGCGGTCGTGCACGGCGAGGATGCGCACGGCGGGTCCGATGCGCGACGTGTTGCGCACGTCCAGGTACGCGCCGTACAGGTGGAACACGCCCTCGCTCGCGCGCAGCGTCTGCCAGTACGTGTTGTGGAACTCCAGGTCGTATATCGACGGGAATGGCGCGCACTCTTTCTTCTTGTAATACTTGTTCTTGTCATCCTTGTGTTTGTGCCAGTAGGCGAGCGGTAGCGAGGGCAGGCGGCGTTCGGCGTCCGCGCGCAGCTCATCCTCGGAGAGCACGCGCGTGTCGGTGGCGGGCACGGGCAGCGGCGGCGTGTGTCCCGGCGGCGTGGAGGCGCCCGGCTCCGACTGCAGCAGCAGGCGCGCGGGGTGCGCGGGTGGCGGATGCGCGGGCTGCACCTGCAGCCGCGGCAGTGCCAACGCCGCCAGCGCGCCCCAGCACACCAGCGCCGCCAGCCAGCGCACGCGCGTCCGGCCCCACCCGCTGCACCAGCGCGCGCACCACCCCCGCATCGCCTGTAACACACACACATAGATCACTGAGCAAACTGTCTACGACATATCCCTGGCATTCGCCCCGGCGCGGCGCGGCGCGGCGGCGACTCACCTCGCAGCTCGCTCGCGGGAGCCGCGCGACGGCGGCGCCCGGCCTCACATCAAGCTCATCACTATAAATTTGAAGCTATAGTGGCTATTCCCCCCGTACCGAAACTTTTTTCTCCCCGTGCATTGTAAGATGCCTTTTAGACTATGCCAATACCAAAAGTGTTCATCTTAAGCATCTGTCAGGTATACAGATGTCAGAATGCGAGTCTATGGTGATTGGTGTTGAGGTGTAATGAGGTGCATATGTTGAGCGTGTCGTGGAGGAGGTCGGGCACGTCCGCGGTGAATCGACGTGTTGCAGAGTGAGGTACTCAGGCGAGGTATGATAACGGCATCGCGCACGGGTCCCGTGACTCCTGTTACGTGGCACAGTATAACGTAATATCTCACATAATGTTTAATATAACGTGCCGTCTGTGTACACAGTTGGTACATATCCGTGCAAATATTAACATTTTGTAAATTATGATACTTGGTTCAAAATTTAATTAAATAATCGCAATCCCGTTGTAACAGTGCGGCGTGGTGGCGCGGCGCGGCGATGTGACCGGTTGCAACAGATTTATACTTCGAATAACGAAGGCATCCTGCTTTTTTGACAAAAAGTATTCCCTCAGTCGAGTTCTCAGAACTCAGAAGTCGTAAACGCTAAGCTTAGATTAATAACGCTAAGTGGTCGAGAGCGCGGCGAACATTGGTGATTACATAAAACATGAATAACAATGTGATCTCTTTTGAAATGCTCTATTAAAGCTATAAATCAATGAGGACTTATGAGTGCGCGAGTACTCGTTTAGGACTGACTACCTCGGTGGCATAGTTGTATTGCGTACGCGTTAAGAATACGATTTGAATACGATCCTGGGTTCGAACTCAGAATAATAACTAAAGCCATTAGTTATTATTCTGAGGTTCGAATCCCGAGTCAAACCAAAAACATTGTGATTGGATTTTTCCATCATAAAAATTACTCTATGAGAGTGTAGTGATCTCCGCTGAGACTGGCCGTCGTGGCTGAAATGGGCTAGGACTTTTTTTACTCGTTTATGAAGGACGGACATCGCAGCTAGTGATTGCATGCTGTATTCACTTGTTTAGAATGGCCCTTTAATTAATTATATTATTGTATCTTAGTTTTACTTATTAGCGTGTCAATAAGGACCATTCAGTTTGTGAACTAAATAAATAAATTAAAAAAAGATGGAATACAAGCGGAGCAGCACCGGGATCAACACGATGTACAGCTACGGGCATGCGCTGGCCTCTATATCCCTGTCAGGAAGAGAGTTAGCACGCATGATGGCTCGTGGCCACAGCCATCTCGCGAGTTTTAGAGTAATTAACCGGCAGCACTCTTATAATACGGGTACCTTCAACTAATTGCAAATAATTGTATGGTTTATACCAAAAAAGGAAAAATCTAATGTCGATTTTAAAGTATGATATTATTATATCGATCCATTGAATCGATTCAGTACTAAATATCGATTTAAAAATAGTTCGATTAATCGATCTCAGATCGCCATCTCTGCAGTAAGTAGTACTACATCGGTACGCTGGCCGCAAGCCAGTCGCCAGCAACTCGAGCTGTTATAAACTCAATCCTTAAGGTCCCATCTCCGGAGCGGCTTTTAAACATGTTATAGATGTATGTATGTATATATGTATGTATGTATATATATGTATGTATATGTATGTATGTATGTAATAGATGTAATAAATAAATAAATAAATGTTACTGAGTTCTGTGCCAAAAAAACATATGATGTGTTCAGAGTTGGAATATGATGCCGTTAGGGTCAACCACTATCACACAACAACAGAGACATAGAAAACGTCTTAACGGTGTTGAGTAATTATTATGTCTCTGGTTATTTATTTATTTACACTTTATACATGGAGTAAAGGCGGACTTAATGCCATAGGCATTCTCTACCAGTCAACCTAAAGTGGTGCAGAGATACAAGAAGGCAGGTGCGTAAATAAGGGAGAATTAAGTAAAGAATAATATGTCATCAAAGTATATATGCTACTGAATAAACCTATGAATAATAATGAAAAATACTAATAAAACAATACAACAAAATACTAATAAATATACGTATTAATAGATAATAAATAACATATTAATAAATATTATACAATATATATTAAATAATATTAAATAAGTGATGATAATCACGCCAATTTTGCCGAAAATAGTTCTCGGACCTTCTTTTTGAACACATAGCGATTTGTAGATGTTCTCATTTCTAGGGGGAGTGCATTCCAGAGTAGGACACTTTGGTTATAGTCGTAGGTACTAGTGAACTGCTTCATACGCATACTCACGCATTTGCACAACTAGTGCACCCATTTTTCGCCGTGCGTATTCCGTCCCACGATGTGATAGGAGGGCGAGTCTATCGGCATATCGGGAACAAATGCCAGAATCCGGGCTGATACTGGATAGAAAAATCCAATATCACTTTGTCCGACCTGGGGATCGAACCCGAGATCATTGCAGTCGTACCGTAATTCAACTACGCCACAGAGGCAGCCTGCTGAAGAATTTCTTCATATTACGTATTATTAATAAATGCTCGTGGCTGATTGCTCAGTGCGTAATGCATGCGTGTCTCCGGCCGCGCCCGCTGCATCGCCAACTCTACAAATAGCGACGCTTCTGGTGCCAAAATTGGCGGCGCCGTAAACAAAAGATCGATGCAATTGTGCAGAGGCAGGACGCTCGGGTCGACGGCCGAGGACACGGGGACGCGGCGGGAGAGCGCGGAGGAAGCGCGGCCGGAAGGGTACGGGGCTACAGTTCGCAAACCGGTGTGGCGAGCTGTCCCCGCACCCCGCACCCCGTGCCACCAGCCCCCTGCTCTGCCGCCCTCCAGCCACATGCATACGCGACCAGTTTCAATGCGCTCTTCAAATGGCTGCTGGCTGGGAGAATCGAGATATTATGCCATAACATTATTCGATTACATAGGTAATCTACTGTGTATATAAATAGTTATATACACAGTATGGGAGCTAGAGGTTTTGAACAGCTCCTGCCATTTTAACAAGCATATAAGTAGCTCGGCTTGCCTCGTCCAAAGTGTTTTTTACACTTGTATGACGAGTCGAGTAGCTTGCTCAATGACATGCACGCGCCTGCTCACATAACATTAGCAATAGCCCTCTGAACTTTACTATAGAGTTCTGAATGGCGCTGCACATTGTTCTTCATCCGGATCCACCTAATGTATGGTCACAGCCTGCAGCCTACATTGTACGCCAAACCTGAGCGCCACAATGGTACATCAATGCTAGCCGGAACAAATAGACAAACCAATGAAACTATCAGACAGACTCTTCCGTCTAATGAAATACAGACATGAACGTTAAACAAGCCGCCGGGTGTGGATCGTGTGGCGCCTGATTGTAGGTGGATTATATTCACGCAACTGGCACGGCTGCCACCACTGACCACAGTCCACAGGATGCTGTTGATAAATAAAACCAAAACACGTTTTTGGTCTTATATTATGTTAAGGATTAGCTTTCCCTGAGAAATGAGGATATCTGATAAAGTTTTACGCCATAATCAATAGCTATCTTTGCATATTGCGATATCACCGAGTACTCACGGAGGTCATCCTACTAATATTATAAACGCGAAAGTTTTTAAGAATGTAGGAATGTTTGTTACTCTTTCACGCAAAAACGAACGAACGGATTTCGATGAAATTTGGCGCACGGGAGATCATGTCCTGGATGTTAATCCAACGGCTCCATTCACAAGACAATTAAATCCGATATAAAAGTCCCGGTTTAAAATATAAAATACTAGCTTTTGCCCGCGGCTCCGCCCGCTTTAAAAAGTTTTTCCGGGATAAAAGTCCCGCTTTATATTTTCCCGGGATAAAAAGTAGCCTATGTGTTAATCCAAGACATGATCTACCCGTGTGCCAAATTTCATCGAAATCCGTTCAGTAGTTTTTGCGTGAAAGAGGAACAAACATCCTTACATCCAAACATCCAAACATCTAAACATCCAAACATCCATATCCAAAGCGGGACTTTTATACCGGATTTAATTACCTCGCGAGTAGAGCCGTCACAGCCAAGCCACTGAACTGATTGCGATGCAATTTGCTAGGGAGATAGTTTAAGACCCTGGGAAGGATCTAAGCAACTTTTTGTCCCGGTAAAATATAAACCGGGACTTTTGTCCCAGACAAACTTTCAACGCGGATGGAGCCGCGGGCAAAAGCCCGTCCAAACGTAATACATACACACACCTGCTCTAATGCTACACTGGGATACAAGAGTAGTGTTGTGGGATTTGTTCATTCTGTCTTCAGTGAAACTACACACTGTATCAGTGTATATGTAATATGAAGTTGCGCATAATTACAGTGCCAAAAGTAGTATATGTCTCTGCGCGGGAACCGAACTCGTCGCTTCTCCCCTCACAGCCGAGTGTTGACTCATCGGCCACTGCACCGCGGACATGCCAATGCTCCGGAAATAAACTCTATCATTAAACGATACCTACGCCCTTTAGTAAGATATTTATGGTTTGTAAATATGTGCGTGGCGCTACAGTGAACCAACAAGATGATGGAGTACTGAGTCAGTACGACAGCTTCGATGGCTGCGAGCGCCGCCCCTCAGGACACCACCAGAACACACCACATAATAATATGTAACACGTGTGGGCACTGGACACACACTATCGGCGCGGCGTGGACACTCGACGTGTCGACGTGCGCACACATGATACACTGTATGTACAACCGAATATAGCAACTGAAGGCCGACGAGCTTTCGACGAGCCGACCACGGGGTCGCCTGTATAGCTAGTGACGTCACAGAGCGATGGAGGCCGCAGCTGCAGCAACCGACACGGCAACAAAGGCTAACAGTATTCAATATTCATTTATAACAGGAGTCCCTGAACGTGGTTGTTAACATAAATTTAGAGTATTTGTCGTTGGATAGCAGTTCAAGAGCTTCCTGAGCTAAAAAACCAAGTATTACGTGATAGGTCTATAGTTTTGACAATCGTATTGTATGACAATTAAATTTTTTCGCGACGTGATAACTTTGTGAGAACGTACCCAAAAAGTACAAAAATCAACTAAATGATTTCAAATATTCACGATGTTCTCCATAAATTATAACATTGATATTATATTTATGTACCAACCTAGAACCAATATTGCAAAAATATACTGAAATAAAGAATTTAATCATGACTTTTAAATCATCGCGACGCGACGCCTTTAGAATGTTGTACCCTTCAGTTCCCGGGGTATTGTATTAGCATTTCTGTTATATAGCAAATATTATAATACATATATTGGGATAGTTTCAAATATCTGCTTGTAACGGTTCCAACGCTACAATTAATTAATTTTTTTATCGTATATATTTTTTTACTTTTTTTTATTTTTAGAGTTTTTCCTACGCTTACACACAATAACCGAGCAGGATTCCAAAAGAGAATGCCCAAAACCAGGGGGGTAACTCCTGACACTGATTCGATTGTTCGATTGTTCCTGTATTTGAACTCGATTTGATCTTCGATTCGAACTTGAAATGCGCACTCCCGACGTAAATCGACTAGCTGATCAAAAACGGCCGTTATAAAACGTCGATCGAGTATTTGTTCACTGATTATAAGCATCTTTAGCTGTATCCTGTACATTACGTCATATTTATGTGGTTATGTTCTATGGAGAATTGAATTATAATAATTTTAATTTTATTTATTTTACATATAAAATGATGCCCCAGTTGTTGTTACATACATATTCACATAAATATAAGAAATGATTACGTTGTTTTATGAGTTTATTGAAATTATTTAGCAACCAAAGATAAGTTGAGTTGCCCAAATCTATTTAGTCTATGCTATGAACTATCAAAATATCTGACATTGTCAACGTCACGTCACAATAATATAATATGCCGTAGCGGGAGACTCAAAATATGATTTGTGAATTAGCATGATGATAATGGTTATGATATTTTATTTATTTATTTCGAAACACCATTAGGTAATACACAGCACATACATTTGTTTAAATTACAGGTACAAACTATAGCCGATTCTGTTTACCTCTTAAAGGTATTTACAACTAACTCGAGAAAGACAAAATGCTTAGGTATTTAATTGGATAATACAGGCTTATGATAGCTACAATTTAAGGTTCTAAAATATGATTATTTTTACATTCCATATTAATTATTTTTATATGAAAATAATAAGTACTAGACTTCACCCAGTGGTCGAGATTGGACTGCAATTCATAAAAATATGTAACAGGGCTTAATGAGATACAAGAAAAAAGCAGATTTTTGTCTTAACATCTATAATATTATTTTATAACAACAAAATAAAAAAAAATTAAACAATAAGTTGGCTTTCGTACCTACCTACTCCTATACAAACTTTAAACAAGACGTTGCCGTGCATTTTGCACACGTCGTAGCTCATCATTGCGAGATTATGATGAGGCATTTATGATCTTGTCTCCGATGCCTGTCTCCATGTCTCCATCAATAATAATAGGAGATGGGCAGTTCTGTAAACTTAGAAACTCATCACAATCCATATTAATTGCCCGGTTACTAAAACGGCCCATACTAAACAAATTTCTTCTTCTTCATTTTTTTTTTTTTTCTCTCACTCTCTCATTTCTCACTAAAACACAAAACAATTTCACTTGAACCGTACACGGCACCTATTTTGCAATCGTAGAATTTGACAGATAAAGTCGATTTGACTACTCGATTCACGATCGTACGAAAGAGTGGAGAGTAAGCATTTCTCGATCCTAACGATTTTTTTCGATCCCAGTAAGTTCTAATTTGAGGCGCGGCTCGATCGTGCGCTAGTGTAGATTTCGGGAGTATCAAAACGCTTGAAACCGAATCGAACTCGATTTGATTTAGGATTCGAACGTGTCAGGAGTTACCCAGCTGGCTATCTTTGCGTTAGTCGTGCGTCTTAACCAAATATTTATGAAAAATCATTATTTTAATTATTATTTCACTTGTATTTATTTTAGTCATAAGCGAATGGGGATTTTAAAGCTATGAAAAAAAAGTTGTTTAACTGTTGCGAAAAACAACACCGGCTCATATACTGCCAATATGGCGAAATGATACCAATTTATGATAAATTCCCCTTTTAAATGGAATAAAAAAAAAATTGCACAATAAATGCGGTTGCACTTTAATCTATTATATGTATAAGTATTAAATATACAAAAACATAGTTATAAAATAATATCTTTCACCTAATAATTATGACCAAACTCCAAATAGCTGGTAAAAAAAATATAAACGGTGCCAAAAAAAATACGAATGGCGTCTTGACATTGACAAAAACTAAATCAGCAAAAACATGCCTGGGCTTTATTTTTAATAAAAAAAGACACAAGTTTTATTGCTTGCCCACTAAAAATGTTTGGGCAAGCAATTTTTTTAAAAACTTGTGCCTACTGCCTACTAAAACCATCTTTTAAAGTTGATACAGATTAACTATTTTATGTGGAAAATATCATAAAAATCAGAGATTATCATACGCAGAAATTCCTTGCTATGCCTGCAGTGCACCGATGGGAAAGAATCAACAGCGATGAAATCCTCCTAGCCAGTTTCGGCCACGGCGGCCAATCTCAACCGAGATCAGCCAGGTACGCAGGAGATAATATAGTGCACAAGTGTGTGCGCAATACACAGGTGCACTCGCTATTCCTTCAGTCTCATAGTCCGATGAGACGGCAATCCGACATGACCGGAGAGAGATCAGGCGCAGGACCAACGGCTTTACGTGCTTTCCGAGGCACGGGGGTATCACACCGCCAACTTCCTGACTCCGAGCTGCGACTGAGTAATTTTAAAGATGGAAAAACCCAGACACAATATTTTTGGCTCGACTCGGGATTCGAACCCAGGACCTCAGCGCGCAAATCGTACTCGTAATGCATACGCAATACAACTACGCCACCGAGGCAGTCAACAGCGTTATTGTGAGGATGAGGGGAGATGATTAGCGCCGCCATTTATAATTTTTTTCTTTATTGGTACGGGTTTTTCTGCAATATAATTAATACATATATGGGTACAGATTTTTATTACACTGGCAACCGGAATTAATGAGGTTTTGACAGTTCAGATATGTAAGTAATTATTTTGTTATTAATAATTGCTCGATTTTTTCAATTCCCACGAAGCAAGTTTCAGTGAATGCTAAATCAATTTGAAATCCATTGTTGCAGATAATATATGGAGACATTTTATGTCTTGAATGTTACACAAAGATTCAAGCTCATGAAACTTCTGAGGTCATACCTGCACTGGAATTTGGACATAGACAGATTTGCTTAGGTTGTGGATATCTATATTAAGATCTCGATCTTACAGAGCGTCTTTAGAATGTCCAGTAAGGAGTGTCATTTTTAGAACAACTCTAGCACATCAGGTAATATTCCAAAAATCCTATTTTTATATTATTACACACCTGGTTAATCTAAACAGAGGTAAACTTACTGTAATAACCAGTTTGTAAGTTACGTAGATTATTATTAACATGCTCACAACATGGGAAAAATCATGCAAATACAATGATTTTTTAAAGAAAGCAGTTTTACAATATTAATAATCTGAAAATGTTTACTCAACTTCTACATTATATTTTAGGTTTCAAGGCTGGAACAAGTGCTGCCTGTTCGAGATCAGCTAATAGAGAGGTTCACAGACAACAACAAAATTATATGAACCAACCAGCGCTGCAAGAAATCATTCAGTCTACAAGTGACACTGGCTTTGAAATCCCAGTGCCACCATCGTTGCCATTCCAACCTTCCTATAAGCATGCTGCAGCTACATCAAGGGCTTGTTTGTTTTTGGGTTGCCTAGTACCAGTGTCCAGAACGTTTTTTGGTGCCTAAATCAATCTACAAATTACCTTAAGTTCTATTTGCCAACAAGTGCTAGAATATGTTTCTTTCATTTGGATAGTTGTGCATAATATAATGCAATATTATAAATCTTAGGAAGAGCACACAGCTATTATTTTGATTTTGAAAGTGTGGCAAATGTGTCACTCCATTTGTGTCATTATTGGCTTGAAATGAATGAAAATCAATTTGAAGAATTACTGGCATGTGTACCAAGCTTATCACAAGAAGTAAAAAATGCCAGAATTGCACTTTGCATTTATATTGTCAAGAACTGGAGAGAGCAATAAAAGACTATCCTCTCTTTTTAATACGCCTTGGTGTATTCTACAACAAAAAAATGAATGTTGCACAAAAATGTTGTAACAGATTTTGTCTTTAGATATTTAGGTTTTGGTCATTTAACGGTAGAGCCAGTAGTAATTAAGAATAAAATAATACCAGAGAGATTGTTCGGTAGCCCCATTTAACCAGATGATATTAAACACACAATTGTTATATGTGATGCAACCTATATATTTGTAAAAAATAGCAGTAAATACCTATTCCAAAAAGATACCTATAGCTTGCAAAAGTAAGATAATCTTTTCAAACCTTTTATTATTGTTAAAAAACAATTTTATAAATAGTTGTGCACACTCATTTGCAAAAAAAAAACGGGTGGTTTGGATTTTAATTCTTTTTTAAAAAAATACGGTACCAAAATGATTTCAATCATTTGTACATGTTACTGGCCGGTTTTAAAAATGCCGTGGTGTTTAAAACAGTACGTTCTAAATTAAAATTTTCGTTTGATGCTCGTTTTTACAGAAAACCACTTTTTATCCTACATTTTTGGTGCGAAGTTCCAAAAGATAATATCGGTTTTCATAACTTTTAGTCAATTTGTATGAATTTATTTCATATTCTTAATTGTCAAAGCTTCATTTATTGCTGTTTAGCTGTCTAAATAATGTTAGAGAAAGTGGTAAAAGCTACCAAAATTATTGCGCTGCTCAAAGAGGGCTGCAGCCAATGCTTCGTGGCTCAGAGGCTAAGTGTAAGTCGCTCGACGGTTCAAAGGACCTGGCAGCGGTATCAAGACACCGGTTCCGTCGAGAGAAGGCCTGGTTCTGGAAGAAAACCATGTACCCAACCACGGGATGATCGTTTTCTTGTGAGTCGCGCATTGAGAAATCGCAAGTCTTCGTATGTGGACCTTAAGAACAACCTCGAAGAAGTAAGAAATGTGCATATTAGTCTATGGACGGTCAGGAGGAGGCTGCTCGCGGCCAATATACGCAGTCATCGCCCGGCCCGCGGCCCTAAGTTACTCCGTAAGCACAGAGTTGCCAGGCTTAGGTTTGCTCGAAATTGTGAGTCATGGACTTAAGAAGACTGGAATAGGGTATTGTTCTCCGATGAAGCCAGGATATCTCTGTTCGGTGAAGATCGACGTCGTCGAGTGCTACGAAGACGAGGAGAACGCTTTGCAGAGGCTTGTTTTGAAGAAATCACACCTTATGGTGGGGGCTCTATTATGTTTTGGGCAGGAATAAATTCAATGGATCGTACAGAGTTAGTCTTCATTGAAAACGGCTCACTGACTGGACATCGATACATAACGGAAGTTCTTATTCCTCATGCACAACCCGCATTGGCCGCTTTAGGCGAAGACTCAATTTTTATGGACGACAACGCTCGCGCCCACCGGTCTGGCGATGTGCAAGAGGTCGGCATTCGTCGTTTGGATTGGCCAGCTCGAAGTCCCGACCTCAATCCTATGGAGCATGTCTAGGACGTTCTGAAACGACGCGTGAGATCAGTACAACCGGCTCCGCAAACCATCAGAGAGCTGAAGAATGTGATTACCGCGGAGTGGGAACGTATTCCGCAAGCAAGTATCCGGGATATCCTCGCTAGCATACCCAGACGAATTCAAGCTGTGATTTCAGCTAGAGGGGGTCACACTCGATACTAAACATTTATCTGCTTTAACTTAATTAAAGAAAAAAACAAACAAAAATCTTTATTAACTTTTACTTCACGAGCATATGCACTACTAGCGAGCATACACTACTAGTGAACTTTAGCATTAAAACCCATAAATTTTATCAAAATTTTATGATAATACTGACGAAAACGATTATTTGCTTATTAATTTACAAAATTGTGAAAGTAAAACTACCTATAATTATCAAACAAACCAATAGTAACATTTGAAATGGTTCATTGCTTAGGTGCCCGTTTTTTTGCAAATGAGTTTATTTTGTTTTTGATAATAGCGCACTACTGTATTTAACTGCCTCCATGGTATTTTCAGTCACAATATATTTAAAAATATACATAAATATTGCGTATTTCTTGTTTGTTTTCTTTCCCTGTGATAATTATCTATTAGCGTAATCAGGCTGTGAAGTAAGAGATCCTGGGTTCGATTTCCAGGCCAGGCAACATTTTATCTCAGTATTAACATGAGCTGGAATTGGGATCCTTCATGAGGGTTAACGTCAGGCACGCGGCCGGTCATAAAACTTAGCTAAATCTATTCTGCAATATGTGTTGCGCCGACGCCATGATGGGAGTGAGATAACGGTAGTTGGAAATATATATTAAGGAGGAACTTATTATTCCATTCAATAGAATAAGTCGCAACTCAAGAACATATACACTAGAAGTCAGGTAGCATACGCCTAGTGAAAAACTGGTATTCCGCCATACTAATTAGAGTTTTGTCTTATCAGATATGTTAGTACCTATCAGTTACATAAAAGGGCGATTAAAACTAGGTAAAAGTAATGTCCAATATTTTTTTATAGCAATAACAAGTAGATACTGCACTATTGGGCTTAATTAGGCGCGTAGGTATTTTGTACCGTACGTTATTGCAGTAAGTTCACACTTAACCTCAAAATAACCGAGCAACAAACATGCAGATTCTTCCTAACTCCCATCGAATATCCAATTGTTTTCAATTTGTATAAGATTTAGAATATATTTCCTATACTTTAGTGAAGGTTTTGTAAAGACGCAAGAGTAGCCCAACTTTCATACAAAAATGGGCATTCTCCTTTCATCCTTCTAGGTCATCATAGAAGTAGGTTATATTTAGGTACTATGGGCGGTATTAATATTCAAATCTTAAGTTTAAGTTACATCTCAGGTCGACATAATGTATTGAACTATTCATACATTATGTCTACTTGAGATGTAAGTCAAACTTGAGATTGATTTATTAATACCGCCCTATATGTCAGTCAGCCAGAGCTAATATACGACTTTTTGACCTCCATATCTTTATAACCGTTTGAGCTAGCTTCATGAAATTTGGACTTCTAGATATTCTTATGTCTATTATTAAACACACGTAGTTTTATGTGTTTACGTTAAAGACGTTTTGAGTTATAGAAGCTCAGAGTAAGTATATACCTATAGAGCGCGCGTATGCAAGTGGGAACAATAGGCACGGGTGGGAACATCGTCCTGCGCCGGCCGCAAGCGCTTGTAGTCACTCGAGTAGGAACGGTGTGAGCACACGCGAGTGAGATCTATGCGAATATTTGATTATTAATACTGCAAAATGGTTAAATGTTCTATGGAATCTTGTAAAAACGACACTCGGAAACACACTTAACAGAATTCTAATATCACGTTTCACAGGCCAGCCATATTTCAGTATATTTTTAGGTAAAATTGAAATCACGCGTCGCGGTATGAAAGACGCTCGGGAGGCGAACACTTGTACCCCCCGCACTACCCCGCATCCCGCTTTTTCGATAGTGATGTTACGCGTCGATACCAGAATCGATGTAATATTTTCATATTATAGCATACGTATTTATTACTATCGAAGGCGATGCTTAATATAATGTAGCTTAGGTAACTGTTTTTGTCTGTGTGTGATTTTTAAGCCAATTAATAATTGCGTTTTTGTTTATGAAATGAAAGAAATAATTACTGTTCCTAAAAATTTACTGATTACGATAATATTTTTAAGCTATTGCATAGCTTCTATCGCGGGTCTTGACAGTATAAGTTAGCAATCATTAAGATATATTTCTTTGATTTTTTGTTAACATTGGTAATAAATATTTCAAAAACTAGACGTGACTATTTTAGGCTTGGGGAGACTAGCTAAGAAATCCATGGTGCGATGCTCGGTTTATATCCATTGGTTCAATTATAATGGATATCCATTAATATTATTGGTTCTTAACGCTTGTAAAAACAGCTCTTGAGGTACCGTGTTTTTTTTTTTTTTTTTTTTAATGCCTTAGTAGGCAAACGAGCAAGCGGTCCGCCTGATGGTAAGCGGTATCCGCCGCCCATGGACTAAAGCAATGCCAGAGGCACAACCAAGCCGTTACCTACCGGGAGGTGAGTACTCTTTTTATACCTCGTTTAAAGAAGGACAGGTCATAGCGCTCGGGAAACACCGATGCAGGGAGTCCATTCCACAGTTTGCACGTGCGCGGCAAAAAAGACCGTTGAAAACGCACCGTGCTACTACGGATGGATTCGACGTAGTACGGATGAACTCCACTGCGATGGCGAGTGGTGCGATGGTAAAAAGGCGAGGCAGGCACCATATTAAACAGTTCCTCAGAGCACTCCCCATGGAAGAGGCGGTAGAATATACAAAGAAAACCAATGTCTCTCCGCATACCCAGCGCCTCCACCTTGTCCGTGAGATTGGGATCATCGACGATGCGAAGTGCCCGTCGTTGTAGGGAGTCAAGTGGGCTCAGCATGTGTTTGGGGGCCCCTGCCCAGAGGTGTGAGCAGTACTCCACGTGCGGTCGGACTTGCGCTTTATAAAGCGCCAGTCTGTGGCCGGACGCGAAGTACCGCTTGGCTCTGTTGAGGATTCCCAACTTTTTGCTGGCCAATTTGGCTTTGTCCTCCAAATGACTCCCAAACTTGACGTCACTGGAAATTTCGACGCCGAGGATCCCAATGCTATTCGACATGTGGAGAGAAACTCCTTGGAACTGTGGCACCAAGACGAATGGGTCCTTCTTAGCAGTGAACGCGCAAACTTGTGTCTTCGATGGGTTGAATTGGACTAAATTCCTTTCACCCCATTCAGAAGCCCGCTCCAGAGAGCTTCCGACTTCAGACACAAGTTGTGACCGTCTTTCTTCGACTGTGCGCCGAGGGATATTCTGTTGGCCGATGTATCGCGCATGGCACGTACTATCATCTATCGTGTTTATAAATCATTCCACACGGCACTACACCAATTCACAGCATAGCTTTTATCTATATTAACGCAATACGCTTAAAATTACTCACAAGGCCATATTTTGTAGAGCCACAATTTTTTAACAACAATATGTACCGCGCCGCCGGACCTGTACTTATCGATACCTGTTGCGTTGGTGCTGCTCGCGTGCCCATCCCTAGCAGTCGCCAACATTTCTATACCGGGTGGAAGGCAAACGCTCTCGGAAACGAATACAGGTGATATTATTCGTGATTCCTGACGTGATGGCACTAAAAAAATCGCGATCGCATTGTTACAATTTTAGTAGGATTTTCTCAAATTTCTGTACAGCTTCACGTATGGATAGATAAATCAAACTATTATTCTGAAAAACATAGTAAAAAAGGTCAATATTTAAAAAAATCGTAATGAAACACGTACATCAGCTGACGGGTTAACGACCGCGAGCCGGTCCCGGCGCAGCGCGACGGCCGCCCAGTTCTTTGTACGCTTTACATTGCGCGCGCATGAATTACGGAAATACTAAAATCGTAAGTATTATCGCTTAGCTTTGCAATTGAATATAGTTTTTCGTTAATGTTATGGTTCTTCTCTGTTACCGTTCCGGTATAGAGAGCGTTTCCCTTCCACCCGGTATAAGTAGCTATAGTTCACCTGCTTACGCTGGGCAGTAGGCGCACGATGCGATATTAGCGCTCTATAGGTATATACTTACTCTGAGTATAGAAGGGTCAAAAGTGGCACCAAGTGGTTCGTGTAATATTACACTCGGCGCTGGCTAGCCTTTGTTTGAACTTGGCTTGACACGCTGCAGCGTGTCTAGACGTATTTTTTGAAACATTTTTTAAAAGTTTCAACTGTTTCAAAGGCGTAGTAGTTGTATTAAGGTCAGTGCCGCAGGGCATCACGTCTTGGGGGGCACCAGAAACAGCACAAAAAAAAGCCAGCACATAAAAGTAAAGCTGTTTGAAAATCCGCGCGATTAAAGACTGATGTTAGTTTACTTATGGTAGGGCCCAGGCGTGAATTGCTTAGGGCATCAAGTTGCCTTATTCCGGCACTGATTACAGTGCGACTGCAATGCTGTCTCGGGTTCGATCCCCGGGTCGGGCAAAGTGATATTGGATTTTTCTATTCAGTATCAATTCGGAGTCTGGAATTGAGGTCAGTACATTATTTTAATCAAAGTGAGATTAGCACCCGTAGTGTTCCTGACAGCGCCAGCGTGACGCGTGAGGGCGTTGTATGCGGTGAGTGGTGTCTAGGGCTTTCAGTCTCGGTGCATTTACGAGTCTCGGGAACAAAAAACGAGACTTGGTCCGGTCTCGAAAAAAAACGAGACTTTCGAGACTATTTCAAAATAAGACATTATACTCGTAGGCCACGATTCATAGACTTTTTAGGCAGTCAATACAATATATATCAATAAAGTACTTTATAAATCACACTGTTATAAACCCATATGGACGTTAAATTACCAATTACTTACACGAATTTTCAATTTTTATAGTTGTCACGTAAAAGACAAAGAGCGCTGGATAATTACTTTCAGAGCGAGGATTTGATTTTTTTACAAACTAGCTTTTGCTCACCGCTTCGACCATGTGAAATAACTTTACCAGGATAAAAAGTAGCCTATAGCCTTTCCAGAGTGTCCAACTATCTTCATACCAAAATTCAACGAAAGCTGTTCGGTAGTATTTGAGTAATTTGGCGTTAAGACATACATACAGACTCAGCGGGGGATTTTGTTTTATAATTTTTAATGAAGTTAATGACATTAAAAAATCTCTCTAATTCTACGCTAGAAGTACGTATAGATTAACATTAGTGTTTGGGTCATCTCGTGTCTCAAAGTATCGGGACTTTTTGTATTTTTAACAGTCTAGCGTCGCAGGTTTTTGGGGTCAAAACATGTCACGCTATAGTAAGTGAAGACTCCCTTCCCGTAATAGACGTAGAAGAGACTATCTCCAGCCTCTTTTAAAGCGGGCCTGCAGACGGCGGTTGGGCGATCGACGACCCGCTACCGTATAAATAAAGTGTATGAGGGTGCAGCGTAGTGTTTCATGCTTATTTGACATTTTATTCGAGTCTCATCTTCAAACAGCGAGAGTCTCTGCTCTAGAGCTGACTCCTACGTGAGTTGCGATAGCATGCACATGTGCACTCCGTGACCTTCGATATGGTTCATTATAATCTATACTAATATTATAAAGCTGAAGAGTTTGTTTGTTTCTTTGTTTGAACGCGCTAATCTGGAACTACTGAACCGATTTTGAAAATTCTTTCACTAATAGGAAGCTACATAACTCCTGAGTGATATAGGCTACTTTTTATCCCGGGAAAATATTTTTGTCCCGGAAAAACTTTTTCACGCGGGCGGAGCCGCGAGCTCTCCTAGTGTTATATAAATGCTTTGGGTTGTCTCATGGCCTGGGATTTTCGTAACTTTCCAAACCATAATTAGTAGGGATTTAGCAATAGTTTGAGAATTTCGCCCTATCGCTACCATTTTCAAAAAGAGTTCTTTCCCAATTTATCATAGCAATGATGAACTTAATTATAAACACCCGTATATGTTTCAATAAGGTTATCTTTCGACTTCCGACAGATTATTAAAAATTTAATTTTTCTGTGTTGCCACTGACCCGGATTTAAAAAGATCCTGATAGTTTAGTCATTTTTTCAATAATAATAATTATTTGATGCAGGTTTCGAGAGTCTCGTTTTTCCCGAGACTGGAAGCAGCAGTCTCGAGTCTCGAAAATACAAAAAAATCGTCGAGACTCTCGAAATTTTCGAGACCGAGAGTCTCGAAATGAAAGCCCTAGTGGTGTCTGCTTGTGGGGTTGTTCGCAGTGATTTCACGCGTCACCCGTCACGTGCACACTACTGGTAAATTACGGTAACCGCAGTCAGGCGCGCGGCGCGAATGCTATATTATAATTGCTTAGGTTTCGGTGTGACGCGCCGACTGTTGTTATTGAAATATGTTTATAATTTAGCGACAATAAATGTCAAATATTATCTAGAGGTGGCGCCTAGGATTATGGCGGTATAGCACAGACGCCGGTGTCAGCCGCTCGTAGCTCGCTCGTCCCCTCTGCTGTGGAGGACTTGCTGCGAGGGTGTTGCACACCGGGCGCAACCGTCGCACGTCACGGCCACATCACATGCATGCTATTATAGCTCTGCGTCGTGCGACTACGAAAGATGCATCAGCTCGAATCGCCGAATTAAATCCTACTAATATTATAAAGGCGAAAGTTTGTAAGAATGTCTGGATGTATAGATGTTTGTTACTCTTTCACGCAAAAACTACTGAACGGATTTCGATGAAAATTGGCACACGGGTAGATCATGTCCTGGATTAACACATAGGCTACTTTTTATTCCGGGAAAATATAAAGCGCGACTTTTATCCCTCACTCATTCACGCGGGCGGAGCCGCGGGCAAAAGCTAGTACATAATATAAGTTTTAACTTTATTATTTTAATATTACTCATGCGGAAGTAGTTTAACGTTCGTTTTGTTTACTCGGCTAAATCGATGAACTGATTTCGATTTTAGGTACGGCCATAGTTGAACTCTTTGTTAATGTTGTGTTTCACCCACAGGGTTTACCACATAAAATAGTATAGATGGAGCTCGACCACTTCTGGCCCACTGACACGCGGAGCCCAAATAGTTATGAATGGTGTGTCTACTATGGGTATGAGTACTGGTTACTCTTCCAATCCTTAACAATATCGGTGACGTTGGTACTACGGGGCTGCACGCTGAACGACTGAAGCCGCACTGGCACCGTGCAACATCTAAGAAACAAATCATGCTACACATCCCGCACGAAGAGGCAGCTGAGGCGAATGAACGGCGTGCGGATATTTTCTACAAAACGCGAAGACCCACTAAGCTAGCAAAGTACACACATGTCTGAGAGCAGCGCCCTCGGCACTATTCACTCTCACGCGGCTCTGGATACTACTCAGCCACATTTAGACGTCGCTTTACAATCCTGATTCAAGAGTAAGCAATAAATAGCATAACAACAAATATTATACTTAGTATAAATATTAGGAACCAGCGGCGTGTAATATGTATTTCAAACATAATTACATCATAATATATTATTATGGAGCATTAAGTCATTAAGACTTCACACGTAATACTTCACGGTGTCGTCTAAATGTGGCGTTATATTGAACATAGTGTGTGGGAGCGGACGCGCGCCGACGGTCGCCGAGTGTCGCTCACCGCACTAGCGCAGCACCAACGGACGCAAGCACCTATACCAGCGCGAAGTTATTGTGCGCGAGACCGATGTCACTGGCGTCTATTAATACACACATTGCAAAATAATTATAGAACTACACAACTCTACTGCACCAGAGACGGGCGGCGCGGCGCGAAAATACGTCAATGCAAAATGCAAATACTTAATAATAATGTTGTTTGTTGAAAGTATCGTCCGAGGACGTTGTCGGGAGCGCATGTTTCGCAGTTTGCGGCGAGTGTAAGGTTGTCGTCCGCAACCGCCCCTGCGCGTACCGCTATTCCGCGCAGGGGCGGTTGCGGACGACAACCTTACACTCGCCGCACGTGAGTCGGAGAAAGCCCGCAGCCGTCCCTAATGCGCCGAAGATGGCCACCGCGGAGTTTTGGTTAGTATGCCGTGCGGTGTACATAGCTTAGGGACTCGGCCCGGCGGTCACCCGACGTTTTCCATCTCTCCGGGCGGCTCAACGTCGGTCGTAAGGCACGGTGAACCCAACATAACCGCTCAGTCGTTCCCCTTGAACACTGGGCGGTAGTAATAATTAACTTCCTCCGCTTAAACAAAAAAAAAAAGTGTAAGGTGCCCAAACTGTGCCACGACCGGTAAGGGTTCCCACACATGGGGCGACATGTGTGCACAGTGCGTGTCACACTCACCGCGCAGTCTCTCATGCGTCGACGCTCGGCACTCGGCTGACGTAGCGGCTTGCTGCACTGCACGGCGTCCACTGCACCGAACTCGTGTATGCAAAAGAGAGTGAAACGACGACAGGCGTCCGTCTGCGCGTCTGCTTCAAGCGATACTAAATTCGAATCGTCCGGAAAACACCGCTATCGCAAAGGAAACCAAATATCGCTCTTTATCTGATAACTATTATTACGAACATCAAACTGTTTTATGCAGATACAGATAAAAACGACAAAGTTAATTACTATTATGCATCTCGGCGACTGCACAGGCGCTGGTTACTTCTGTCGGAGCAGTCACTGACCTGCCCTAACGTCAAAGGGTCGCGACCTGCGGCGTCTACCTGCAACCCGGGGACGTGAAAGGACGCGCAGAGAAAGTGGCCTTCCGAGCGCCGACCCACGCTCCCTCGAACCCGCGTGCTATTTTACATTATACAAATTGAAATGTAAGTGCCCACAGTGAACGTGGCACACGGCCCAGTCGTCATGAGCCGCTGCATCGAGACCAAGCTAGCTCTGCAGCTGAGCTGAGCTGAGCTGCAGCGGCCCATGACGAGCACGCATTTCCTGAGGAACGTGCACGCAGACGCTCTCATGTATATGTATTGTGAGTTGTGTGTATACACAACCTTATGTACACAGGTCCGAAGTCAGCTCTCTTCACTGTAGTGCGTATGAGACCTAAACCATCCCCTAAAATAAAGTTTTTTAAAAAAACTTCATATCTCAATCAGAAATTAAGATACAATCTACGTTCTTTCTGTAAATAATAGAGAATTAACTGTTCCATCACAAGCTTGCTTCGCATGGGGATATGACAAGTGGGTTATGAGATATAACGAAAAAAAGTGTGGTATATTTGTCTCTGTCAAACACATATAATTTGTGGTGGTGTGGTACATATAGGTTAGCGTAGCATTAAGGAGTCAGTCAATAAATGGATGTCACTTAAGACAGTAGTGTTTATCATTTCATATCCCCGGAACACCTCACACTACATGGCGACCCTGCCAGTCGCGTCGGCGTCAGCCATGTAAGCGCGCGACGCGAAACAAAATTATTATTTCGGAGAATGTTAAAAATTCAGATTTTTTAAATATCAGAAGAAACAGCAAATAAAAAGAAAACGAAAAATAATATCTGAGGGAAGAAATACTAAATATTAAAATATATAATAATTATAATTAAAATGTGTCGAGCAACAGTAGAGAAGGAGGAAGTCGTTCAAAATGCTGCTGCGGGAGGCGACGCGGCTCTAAAAAATTTTGGCGGAAGAATGGAAACAATCCACTCTATGCTAATAGGCATACTAGTGATAGTTGGCATAGTTGTGATAATTTTACTTTGGAAGATGCATAACAGATGTCAGAAAAAGCTAATACAAAAAGAAATCGGGCAGAATACTTTAAGGCGTATCCGGTCGTCCTTTGGTAAAGGGCAAAATGCAAACATGGAAGATCTGTGAAAGTGCGTAAATAAGTGCGAAAGTGATTGTGAATAAATATAATTAATGGAAAGACTTATTATTATAGCCAAATCTTTACAAAATTTACAGGAAGACATTAAAAAGCTAGGACCGAAAAGGCGGAGTGAGAAGTTAGGTTTAAACAAATATAAAGAGTCGGAAAATTTATATAAGGAATATAAAATATTGGTGCAAGATAAGAGTTTGTGTAGTGAGACATTAAAGCTAGAGTTAAGTGGATATACCTTAGAATTATTAATAAGTGACATAGAGCGTAGTTATGTGAAAATACTCGAATATAAAAAGGAAAAAAATACATGTGAATTGGAGGTAAAGAGTACATTATATAAAATGGAAAATTTTAATCTTAAAACCGCAAGTACATTAATTCCATTCATGGATGGTAAGGAAGAGACGATAGAAAGGATAATAGAAGGAATAGAAATGTATGAGAGTTGTTTGAAAGATGAAGAAAATAAGAAATTGCTGATTTCATTTGTAATAAAGACACGACTATCAAAAACTGCAAAGCTTAAGTTAAAAAGCAGTTATCTAACTGTATCTAGTCTGGTCGAAGACATTAAGGCCTGTCTTCTTACAAAGAAATCTGCAAATTCGATATTGGCACAAATAAATAATTTGTCACAAAATGATTTATCTATTTCGGAATACGGTGCAAAATTAGAGGATTTGTTTATTAACCTTACTATAGCGCAAGCCGGAGGTAATCAAAAAGCGAGTGAAATACTGAGTCCGATAAATGAAAAATTAGTCATTAAAAGATTTTCAGATGGGTTAAGGAACCGACGTCTTAGCACTATTTTGGCAGCCCGTGAGTATAGCGAACTGAAGGACGCTGTTCGTGCGGCAGAGGATGAGGAGCTGGCACGGCCGGTGACTTCAGGCCATGATGCGGTGTTCTCATTTTCACGAGGTAGGTACCCTAAATATAATCGGGGTCAAGGTACGTATTACCGTAGGAATACCAATTATTACCAAGGAAACAAAGCGGCTCCACATCAGAAGAGTCAAGGTGGCAACAGCAAACAGGCTATGGGACCACGTGGCAGATATAACCAGCAACGTGGTTACTCAAGGCCATCGAATAGAGGGAGCTACAGAGGAAGTCGAGGTAACAGAAGTGGCCGGCAGATCAGCATGTATGCAACCGCCGAGCCAAAAGAAGAAAAGAAAGAAGAGGTCTATCTAGGTGAGTTTTTTCGGAACCCCTAATTATGTAATGACATGCGAAAGTTTGGATTGTATTTACTTGTACTATGGAAATAACAAATTGAAATTTTTGATTGATACAGGTGCATCTATATCTATAATTAATTCTCATTTAGTTAAAAATAATATCAAAATTTATAATGACAAAACAATCATAAAAGGTATAGGTGGAAAAGTACATGCAAATAGCTTCGCATACATTCCATTGCAATCGGAAGACGGTGTTAGGTTGCGCCACAAGTTATATCTATTTGACACCATGCCTTGCAAAACAGATGGCATCATCGGGTTGGACTTTCTGAGAAATTATAATGCAAACATAGACCTACCAACGGATAGACTTACCTTACGATTAAATAATATAGAATGTATTATTGAAATACAGAAGCGTTTTGAGGAAGATATAGGAGCCTATTTAGATATTCCAGCTAGAAGTGAATCTATACACTATATTAGTATTAATAAGAACATTTATAAAGACTGCGTGGTATATGCAAAACAGTTAGATGAACATATATTTTTGGCGAGTAGTATAGTGCAGCCAAAAAGAGGTAAAATTCCTGTAAAAATTTTAAATACGAGTGATAATTCTGTAAGAATCTCTAAAAATAATTTAATCAATAATGATGACCTAGATTATTTAGAAAATTATAATGTTCGCTCATTCCAAAAAACACAAAATGGAGTCGAACGTGTAAAAAAGTTACTAGCCGAGTTAAAGTTATCACATTTATATTCCAATGACAGAAAACAGATTGAAATTATATGTGCAAAATATGCAGATATATTTTTCTTGGAAGGAGACACGCTAGGTACTGCGAGTGTTGTAGAACAAACAATAGCAGTGAAACCTAATACGAAGCCAGTGTATGTCAAACCTTATCGTTTGCCACAGTTTTCCAAACCGGAAATAATTAAACAAATTGATAAAATGATAAAGGATGACATAATAGAACCCGCTAATAGTGAATGGAATAGCCCAATACTTTTAGTCCCCAAAAAATCAGACAGAGAGAAAAAATGGCGATTAGTCATAGACTATAGGAAGGTTAACGAGTCAATTCAAGATGACAAGTTTCCATTACCCAACATTACAGAAATACTAGATTCACTTTCAGGTAGTATTTGTTTCAGCCATTTAGATCTTCATCAAGGGTTTTATCAAGTTAAGTTAAAACCAGAGAGTAGGGACATCACTAGTTTTTCGACAAGTTCAGGTCAATATCGTATGAAACGTCTCCCTATGGGTCTCAAAATATCACCGAGTGCATTCTCTAGGGTCATGACTATAGCTATGTCAGGTCTTACATTTGAAAAGTGTTTTGTTTACTGTGACGATTTAATTGTGTTTGGAAGAACAACAGAAATACATAACAGAAATCTTATAGATATTTTTGAACGAATTAGGAAATTGAATCTTAAACTTAATCCAGCAAAATGCGACTTTATGAAAACACAACTACTTTATTTAGGTCATATAGTATCAGCCGATGGCGTTCTGCCAGATCCTGAAAAAATTTCCATAATAAAGAATTATCCAATACCAAAAAATGCAGACGATGTAAGACGGTTTACCGCATTTTGTAATTATTATAGGAAATTCATTCCTTCATTTGCAGAAATTACAGTTCCGTTAAATAAATTGTGTAGAAAAAATGAAAAATTTTTGTGGACACCCGACTGTCAAAAATGTTTCGAAAATCTTAAAGAAAAATTAATCAGTTCACCGATTTTACAATACCCAGATTTTTCGAGTGAGAATGAATTTGTCCTTCAAACGGATGCATCAGGAATAGCAATAGGTTCTGTTCTGTGCAATAAAGATCTAAGACCGGTAGCGTACGCTAGTAGACCACTAAATAAAGCCGAGTTAAATTATCCCACAATACAAAAAGAACTTTTAGCAATAGTGTGGAGTATAAAATATTTTAGACCGTATTTGTATGGAAGGAAGTTCACAATCATGACAGATCATAAACCTCTTATCTATCTATTTGGAATGAAGGACCCATCCACACGACTTTTAAAATTTAGATTGCTATTAGAAGAGTACAACTTTGTTATTAAATATATAAAAGGTACTGATAACGCGGTCGCTGATGCATTGAGTAGGGTAACCATAAGCTCAGACGAATTAAAATTAATTAATGAAAAAGTAGTAGCGATGGTAATGACAAGAGCACAAAAAGCAAGGATAGATTTAGAAAGTAAGAAACAATCGGAAACGAGTAGTAGTTCTCTTAATAAATGTGCGGAACCAAGGTTTGGCCAACCACGGATTGCGCAGATATTAAGAAAACCAAGTGAAGCGATAGAATTGAAATTTATACAAGGAAATGACCTTGTTAAGAAAAATATACAGTATAAAAAAGAATGTTTAGCTTATGTAAAAGATGAATTTACTTTATTTATCAACCTTAATTATATGTCGCATTTTACGCGAGTCGAATTTGCGAATTTATTGAGTGATTGTTGTAATGAAATAAATATCGAAGAACTATGCATAGTAAAGAGCGATAAAAATGTTGATTTTATCAAAGAATTAATTAATGAGATAAAGAATAGAGAAAAGTGGTCCGGACCACGAATACATATACTTAGAGGAATAAAAAGAGTACTAGAAAATGATGAAAAAACATACATACTACATGACTATCATTTGTTGCCTACTAGCGGGCATGCAGCTGTGCGACGTATGATAAATAATATCAAAGGTAAGTACTTTTGGCCAGGAATGGAGAACGACGTACGTAATTACGTTGCTAAGTGTCATAAGTGCCAAACAAGTAAGTATTCAAGGAATATAATAGAACCTATGGTGATTACTACAACGGCAACGAGCGCATTTGAAAAGGTATATTTAGACATAGTGGGGCCCCTAGATAAGGATGTAGATGGTAATGTTTATATTTTAAGTCTGCAATGCGAGCTGAGTAAGTTCGTCGAGGCATATCCATTACAACGAAAAGATACGGTAAGTGTAGCAAGATGTTTTATAAATAATTTCGTACTTAGATATGGTCTACCTAGAACTATTGTTTCGGATCGAGGTACGGAATTCATGTCGGAAACTATGACAGAGGTGTGTAGGTTACTTCAAATAGAAAAAATAAATTCAACAGCTTATCACCATCAGTCGATAGGCGCTTTGGAAAACACCCATAAGCATTTAGCAGCATTTTTAAGAACTCAGTGTGACGGGCATACTGAGACATGGAGCCAGTGGCTACAGTTTTGGTGTTTTTCCTTTAATACAACCGTACATTCGGAAACACAGTACACACCGTATGAACTAGTTTTCGGGAAAACATGTAACTTGCCTAGCAATTTAACCAACGATGTAGTGGATCCTCTTTATAATACAGACAATTATGCATTAGAAATTAAGTATAGGCTACAGTTAGCACATAAGGAAGTTAGAGATAATTTAATTTTAGGAAAATTGAAAAGAAAATTTACCTACGATAAAAACTGCAATCCAATTAGTTACAAAAAAGGAGACCTAGTTTTGATTAAAAATGAAACAGGAAAAAAGTTAGAAATGTTATATGAAGGACCTTATGAAGTGTTAAGTGAAAATGAGCCTAATGTTACTATTATTAAAGGTAATAAGCCAGAGATTGTTCACAAAAAACAGAACAAAAAGATATGTGACATAACTGAAATATGTTTATTAAGTATTTAGTTTTATTTTATGTTATACTTTACTTTATACACTGCGTTCTAGAGTACTTATCCTAATAATACATATTAAGATAAGTAATTAAGTATACTTACTATAAGGTTAAATGATAAAAACCTGATCAAGGTTCGAAAATTAAAACATACATGTATTTTATATTGAAAACATTATATTTAAGTTAAGTATCATATTGTAGTAATTGTCATAATTAAGTTAAGTGAGTTAAAAAAAAAAAATCTTCACTATATTTTTTTTTATCTGCCACCCCCAGGATGTGGTGGTGTGGTACATATAGGTTAGCGTAGCATTAAGGAGTCAGTCAATAAATGGATGTCACTTAAGACAGTAGTGTTTATCATTTCATATCCCCGGAACACCTCACACTACAAATTAAAGAAGTTACGACCTCCCGCACAGAGGTGGAGAACACGATTTTTGGCGCCGCACCAGCTGAAAGTCTCGCTAGAGATCATTTAGATCTCTTGACGCAGTGAACGTGTTAATACCCAGGCTTCGATCAACAATACCACTAGATAACCGATCAGAGTCTCAAAAACGGCCGAGCGAATAACGCCTCACTTCAAACTTGGGGTCTTATTTCAATGTAGTTCACTTTCGATTGCGCCAATGTGCTAACGTTCCACAATGCCTCATCGTGTGTTCAAAAACGGTTAAAATAACTATTGAAAAATAAATGTATCGGAAGGAATATCATACTTTCGGCAAGTAAATGCTGTGTTTTAATATAAATAATAAAATACCCTACTATTTTAATAAAACAACAATTATTTAGTTTTTAGCCAAACCACGCGCCAATATTCGCCAATGTTTGGCCCAGAAATGGTTGCTTTAGAAAACTGAATCATTGGAGTAGTCTACTACTTTACATATTTTTTATTTATTAGTTTTTTTTTGTTGCACCTTTGGTCTAGTGGTCCGTGTACCTGACAGCGACGCCGGGTGTGGTGGGTTCGATTCCCGCAGAAGGCAAATATTTGTGTGATGAACAATTTGTATTTGCCTTCAGTCTGGGTGTTTTCCATGTATTATAATATGTACGGATGTGAATGAGAATGCGAAAAACATTGGAGAATTGTTATTCATATGAAAACAACTTTAAATGTTACTATTTGTTTTGCTTAAACATTTGCATTGATATATTATAGACTATTTATGTTTATAAATAAAACAATTTGATTATGTTGTTGTGATGTAAAAAGCTCTTACCCATTTTCCCCCAACCATGCACAAGATACAACATAAGTAGGTAAGGTATAAAATTTTGTATAGTTATACAATATTTGTTAAACATTAGGAATTATTATTATTGAATCTGTATTATTATAAAAACATAATTAAAATACATTTCTCAAGTTATTCTTACAAAAAAATAAATACGAAGCGCGACTCCGTAAATCGTAATACCCTGTTCAGAGCAGTAGTCATAATTTTAAATTGGCGTAAGTAAAATGCTGTGTCCGTAATTCTCTGCTTTATCGAAATAGAATAAGGTTGAATTTGGAACAAAAGTTCTTGTAAATTTCTTATCTCTTTCTGTCATTTATGGCGTAAGATTATAAGTAAATGGTAATACAATCTAAACCGCGCTTTATTGCTTGTGAACAAAGTATAGTTTAGGTTGAAATTGTAAGACTTTTACATCGTTTTTCTCCGTTTGATGGTATAGCCAGTCGATGCCATATTTGAGTATTGTTTTTGTTCCTGAGGCGTTATCTAGTGGTATTGTTGATCGAAGCGTGAGACACCTCCAAGCACTCGCGTGCGTGATGTCTTGGTGCTTCCGCGCCTCTATAACTGTACAGTGTAAGCCGAGCAGTAAGCGCACAGCACTGCGCATTGCTTTAGTCTGCTGCTCGAGATTTGTGTTCTGGCTACACAGCTGTGTATTGTATACTGAGCTATCTTGGAACATTGAAAGCGTTTTACTATTTTATATCAGTAGCTGAAACCCGGCAAGCATGTGGTTCACCAATGGCGAGTGATCTCCGCCGCCCATCACGACAGGTTTAATAAAACAGCGTAGCGAAGTGTGAAAATGTATAGCACTGAGCGCTGTGCTAAGGTCCCTGAGGGCGCATTGTACCGTGCCAATGTCCTGGGTACTTCGATCAACAATACCACTAGATAACGCCTCAGGAACAAAAACAATACTCAAATATGGCATCGACTGGCTATACCATCAAACGGAGAAAAACGATGTAAAAGTCTTACAATTTCAACCTAAACTATACTTTGTTCACAAGCAATAAAGCGCGGTTTAGATTGTATTACCATTTACTTATAATCTTACGCCATAAATGACAGAAAGAGATAAGAAATTTACAAGAACTTTTGTTCCAAATTCAACCTTATTCTATTTCGATAAAGCAGAGAATTACGGACACAGCATTTTACTTACGCCAATTTAAAATTATGACTACTGCTCTGAACAGGGTATTACGATTTACGGAGTCGCGCTTCGTATTTATTTTTTTGTAAGAATAACTTGAGAAATGTATTTTAATTATGTTTTTATAATAATACAGATTCAATAATAATAATTCCTAATGTTTAACAAATATTGTATAACTATACAAAATTTTATACCTTACCTACTTATGTTGTATCTTGTGCATGGTTGGGGGAAAATGGGTAAGAGCTTTTTACATCACAACAACATAATCAAATTGTTTTATTTATAAACATAAATAGTCTATAATATATCAATGCAAATGTTTAAGCAAAACAAATAGTAACATTTAAAGTTGTTTTCATATGAATAACAATTCTCCAATGTTTTTCGCATTCTCATTCACATCCGTACATATTATAATACATGGAAAACACCCAGACTGAAGGCAAATACAAATTGTTCATCACACAAATATTTGCCTTCTGCGGGAATCGAACCCACCACACCCGGCGTCGCTGTCAGGTACACGGACCACTAGACCAAAGGTGCAACAAAAAAAAACTAATAAATAAAAAATATGTAAAGTAGTAGACTACTCCAATGATTCAGTTTTCTAAAGCAACCATTTCTGGGCCAAACATTGGCGAATATTGGCGCGTGGTTTGGCTAAAAACTAAATAATTGTTGTTTTATTAAAATAGTAGGGTATTTTATTATTTATATTAAAACACAGCATTTACTTGCCGAAAGTATGATATTCCTTCCGATACATTTATTTTTCAATAGTTATTTTAACCGTTTTTGAACACACGATGAGGCATTGTGGAACGTTAGCACATTGGCGCAATCGAAAGTGAACTACATTGAAATAAGACCCCAAGTTTGAAGTGAGGCGTTATTCGCTCGGCCGTTTTTGAGACTCTGATCGGTTATCTAGTGGTATTGTTGATCGAAGGTCTCACGACAAAAATATGCGTATAGAATTATATCAAAACAGATTTGATTTATATACGTTGAATATTTAATACTAAAGTGAACCCGTAAATGTTAGTTTCGGATGTGAATTTGGGAATGACGTGACCTCGTGGTTCATGCACGAGACAAAAATATTCCATTGCGGGGATAGGCCAATGTGTGTATTGTTTGGGGTAGTATTATACTATGAAAAATAGTGTTATCAACAATCCAACATATTAGCCAATCGAAAGGGAAAGGAGAGCGGTGAGACAATACGCACAGAGCGTATTACCGCGGCCCGCGCCCGGCCCCGCCCCGCCGCAGCTTGTTCTACCGACATTCTAAAGCTATCAATGAGCAACAATTTAGCTCCAACAAGAGATGCTCAACGTGCTTAACAATGACGCGAAATATGACGCGCGTTAATTTAAATATTAAATGCCTCGTATTTAGTTGGACGTGACAAGGTTTTCCCGATTCTAAAATATAGCGATCCATAACACCGTCTGTACGATATCAGCGTCACATTATTAAAATCATATAAAAATACAAGTATTTCACACGGGAGCAACACTAATTACCCGGTGAAAAAAATGCCTAATGTTAATCCAGAATATGGTCTATGGGTGTGCCAAATTCATCCAAATCCGTCCAGTGGTCACTTCTAACAAACATCCAAACATTTCTACAAATATTAGTAAGATAAGATGAACGGACAAAGTTCCGCGTCGTTGCGTGTTATGCTTGGCTACATGTTGAGTATTTTGTCCAAAACAAATGAATGTTTGAAAACAGTGTTATTTTCTTACAGCGGTAAACCGTGGGTATAAACGACAGAGCGGCTGAAGGGAAGGCCCTGGCGACTCTGGGTGTATCTTTGTTTGGCGCAGTAGTGAGTGCGGGCTACGAGCCTACGCGACGTGGCGATCGCGGCATCGCTCACGAGTCATGATGACGCGATGCGATGGACAGATTGTGCGCAACGTTATCACTACCGCCCGCAATCTACTTATTGAAATCTAAGTTCAATCAAAACACGCATATTAAATTATTGTTATCGATAAGCATCATCGGCCGGGCGATGATATCGGCGCGGACGCGGCCTCGGGTGTAGCCTGTACGGTGCACACCGATGCGCAGGCGTGAGGCGACACTGACGACACTCATTAGATAGGTATCTCCTCGACTTCGCAGGGAAATACAGTATGTAGGGTTTGCAATTCTGCATTACCGCATTAAAGCGGGATCCCGCATGTTGATAAGACCCGCGGAATTCCCGCACTCGTGCGGTAAATCCCGCGGGGGGGAATTTTGAGCATTAGGAGTATTCGTGCGGCGTTTCTTGTTATCTTTTTTTGTTTTTTTAGGTCGCGGTAGTATACTTTGACGTTTTCAGCGAACACAGACTACTATTTCTCCAGGCGATAACGATATTATGCGACAAAATGTATTATTTATTATTTTAGAGCATTTAAATCTTCCTCCCACCAATTGTAAATTAATCCGCTAACAAAAACTAGCAGTCACAAAACCAACATTTCTTGGCGAAAATGGGGTTATTTAAAACCACCATTTTTATTGATAAATCCACTAAGTTAGAAACATTGAATTATGCCAGAATAAATCTAAAAAAACAGTACCTTGTTAGACCTATCTTATCGATCATTTATCTTTAAGTATGATCCGTTTTCTTTTCATGCTTCAAATATGGCTAAGGAAGGCAAAAAGTACCTAGGTGCTAAAATTCCAGTAAGAAAAAAATCATATATTTTATGTATACTTGGGATGAGAGTCAAACACTGAATACCCTCCTAAAAGTCCCTCACCTTACATACTGTATACTGTATAGTGTATACGAAGTAAAACTGGCGGACAAGATAACAGATATAACAGAAAAGATCTAGAACTCTTTAAAAAGAGGTGACGTCAGTTCTGCCGACGTCACAGGGTTCCTACCTTATCATCATCATCCGTAATTGCCAGCTAAGCTAAGGAAATACACAAATATACAAAAACTTTGTTAAATTTAAATAAGGCACCGACTCCAAATATACATCGATTTATAGAAGTCGATTTATTTTTTATTCAAAAGTTTTTATTTTATTTATTTATTTACACTTTATACCTACATGGAGTAAAGGCGGACTTAATGCCATAGGCATTCTCTACCAGTCAACCAAGTTTTTGTTTATCGTTTTTTCTTAGTTAATTATGAAATGGTGTAAACAATACATTTTTTCAATTCAATTCTTTAGTTTATGGCTCCATCGCTAAACAATACATAATAGGTATTCGATTGCAGCACTCGCAACTCATCTGCTATTGGTTATTGAAGAGTTCCATTATGTATCTCCGGAGATCTTCATCAGATCTTCATAAATTATATACGTAAACCTTCCCTGAAAAATATACATTTAAATATCGAAAACCACATCCAAATCGGATCAGTCGTTTTTGAGAAACACGCGGCCATACAAATTTACATACATACATACGGATCGAATACAGAACGTCCTTTTTGAAGTCGGTTAATATAACTGTCGGTTAATAAATACTTTTTATTAAAAAAAAACCGACTTCAAAACCACTACAAAAAAAAAATAATGAAAATTTGTATTCGCTTAGTATATATGTATATTTGGAGTCGGTGCCTAATTTAAATTGATCAATGTTTTCGTATATTTGTTTGTGTATTTCCTTAGCTTAGCTGGCAATTTAAATTAGGCATCGACTCCAAATATACATATTATATACTAAGCGAATACAAATTTTAATTATTTTTTTATTTGTAGTGGTTTTGAAGTCGGTTCATTTTTTTATTATTATTTCGCTGCTTCACCTTATCAGGCTTGACCAAGAAAACAATTATAAACATAATAAGTATTTCATAAAAATACTTCAAAAGATTTATTGTATTACATTTAGTGACATATTAATATTCCACAATAATGGCACTCATTTTCATACATAACTATATTTTTGAATGCTATACGGGAATTGCAGCGGGATCCCGCTGTAATACTGCATTTACAGCAAATTTTCAGCTGGAAAAAAAATGGTGCGAGATTGCAAATCCTAATAGTATGGAAACTTAACCGCTTACGATTTTAAAAGTTCGCCACACATTTCAGTGTTTATAGGCATTCTAATTGCAGATGTTCATCCCCGATAATGGTTTCTAGAACCAGTCCCATATAAAACATTCGTCACACGCCAGCGTGAGGGTCAGCCAGCCAACGATAAGGGAAGTGAATGCCGTGAGCCACGCACACAAGCACGGCGACACGGATTCGTTTTTGACAACGGAATGACGTGGCGGTTGCTGTATCTACAGCGAAAATAAATTAAGGTTTTCATAAAATATAATGTAATAAATCTCGAACGCTATATCTATAATCACACGCCGCTCCGCGCAGTATCCGTGCCGTGTCGGTGCCGTGTGTTTATATTACAATTCACTGCCCATTTTAAATGGCGACCGTTTTAGGCCCCAACTATATCTTTGTGACCAAAAGGTACGTCCATGGTGACATTCTAACAGAGTCGCCCCAATAAATATCGCTGGTATGTAGCATTATGAACTTTTACCGCCGAGCAGAACCACCGATTCGGATCTCTACCGCCAACAACTAATAAGATGTGGTGGTCAACAACAGGTGGTAGGGCTCTCATATGTAAGAGCCCGCCTGGGTGGGTGCCACCGCAATGTCTATTTCTACCGCCAAGCAGCAGTGTGCATGTACTGTTGTGTTTCGGTTTGCAAGACATTGTAGCCAGTGTAACTTCTGGACATAATGATACTTAACATGTTATGTCTCAAGATGACGAGTGCAGTGGAATGCCACACAGTACTTTGTAACTGAAAGTGCTAGATGGTGTTGCTACTGTTTATGGGTGGTCGTATCGCTTACCATCAGGCGAACGGCTTGATCGGCTCGTTATTCGATGCCATAAAAAAATAAAAAAAAAACATAAAAGCAAGAACTTGAGAGACAGAGAGTGACTAGAATTAATCAATAGAAAGGGTGTGGTCTTTCATCACGATAACGCCAAACCACACACATCTTTAGCCACTTAACAAAGATAAAGAGTTTGGCTGGGAGGTGTTAATGCGTCCACCATATGGCCCTGACATTGCACCTTCAGATTTCTACCTGTTTCGGTCTCTTCGGAATTCTTTAAGCAGTGTTAGGTTAACATCAAGACAGGTATGCCAAAACTACTTTTCGCGTTTTTTTTTTATCAGAAGGTCCAAAATTTCTACATCAATGGAATCATGGCACTACCTAGAAGGTGGGAGAAAATTATCGAACAAAATGGCACTTATATACTGTAATTAAATATAAATAAACTTTGAAAAAAGAAGTTTTGAGTTTTCATATAAAATGCGAAGAAACTTTTTCCCCAACCTAATATCATAATAGAGTTTATGTAACATGTATCATCGGACAGTTTGTGCCAATAACGCCGTTTCCGGTTCACGGTGACGTAATGATGTTGCATATGTATTTGTTTCAGAATCGTGAGTTTCTATTTTAGCGAGCGCACGCGCACGGTGACAGCAGGGATCGGAGCCTAGTGCGGACAACGCGACTCAAAATATCACTACAATTCGTAGAAAATACTCGAATTCCTCAAAATATAGTGACCGCTGAGCAAAAATAAGCAGCCTGCCGAAACGGAGACTATTGGCTCATAGGGCAAGCACGGAGCTTTGCAATATACGTGTAATATGTGTAAATGTATTCATTATGTATAATGCATAATATATATCTATCAGATAAAAGCATGAATTATCACACACGTCATCGGCGAAAGGAAATATAGATTCTGCATAGACGAATGCTCTTCATGGTGTAGAGTAGAGGTGATCATTAAACATTATAACCATTAATTTCGTTCATAAAAAAAATAGCAGTGAATATTATAAACTACTATTGCAATATCCGTTAAACGTTTTAACTAATGAATTGGGTACGAACTACGATGGCAGTTAACGCCATCTACTAATTTATCATTCAACTAAAATTGATAACCATTTATCTATCATAGAAAAATGGTAATAACGCCATCTATGAGTTTCTCGTTAAATTAAAATTATATCTTTAGCTACGAGTCAAATAACGACTCGTCGTGATTAATAATTGGTTGTTTGGGTTGATAGGACTATGGTCCTTCAATGTCTGTTTACTGTATCAAAACGTAGCTAATATTGATTGACCAAAGTTATTCATAGCAATTAATGTATGTAATAACAAAACCGTAAATAAACCGTTAACTGATCGATTACCGCGTATTTTGTATTCACGAATTATACTGTTATTTTTCTTTCTAGTGATAAAAGTGTTGGTAACGAATAATTATGTTGAGACGTAGCTATGCAGTGATTTGGAACTATTGTCAAAAAATTGATATGATCAATACAATTGCTACTTGTGATTTTTGTAAAAAGAATTTGTCGTATAAATTTACAACAAACCTGCGGATTCATTTAAAGTTAAACTATGTATCGATGTATTGTGTACAGTGAATTTATTGATTCTTTGTCGCCGATGACTCAAAATCAGCGTGTATCCTTGCATGATAATTGATAACAGTGATGGTGGTTCGGGTACTATAGTAATGTTTTCTTGTTTAATATTTTTCGGTTATTCTTTCCGCAGTCGGGTTTTAGTTACTTATTTTTTATTCCACACTTTTTAGTATTCCGTGAACAATAAAACATTTGTTATGTTAAGCGTTATTCTATCTGTTGGTACTTGAATTACTAAATTGAGGATCTTTTATTAATTATATACCTAGATAGACACTGAACGTTTCGAACGCGTCGAAGAAAAAATAGAGGCGAACTGTTCGCCACTAAATGAGTTAAAGTGAATTATTTTTTATTGTTTTTCTACTCCTAAGCAGTTATAATTTTAACTATTAATTAAACACGTTATTTTTTTTAGCAATTAATTAATAACCATTAATAATTTTTAACCGATAATCACATCACTAGTGTAGAGTGCTCGCCGTGGGGTACGCTCACTGCTCCCTTCCAGCGAGCTACAGGTGCTGCGCGATGTCCACCCACATAATGATAATATAGTCCAGTGAGCGCGGGAGCAGGCGGACTAGCGAGACATTTCATATAGATTGAGCGTGGTGCGTATAAACAGTTTCACTGCGGTGCGGCGGGGGCGGCGGGGGCGGCGGGAGAAACCAGCGCGTTTCACGAGCAGAACCGCAGCGCTCGCGGGACATTCCTAACAAACATGGATCATTCACTGCAACACTCAACATTCGTAAATTTATCGGTGGTAAGACCGCGGTGCAGCCAATTACAACAGTACAGTCAAACAGATTAATGTCGTTGTTCTACATAAAACCAGAGTCAACTAAGCGTAACTAATGCATTATTCACATCATTAAATTCAAATACCTTTCCTTAACACATCTAGGACCATAACATTGTGTATTTGAGGGGTTCATGACTGCAGTGGTCTGTCATTAGTCGAGCGAGCTACTTGTTTAGCAAAGCTTATGCTGTAAGAAACCACGTTGGGAGGACAAAAGGTTAAACAAGCACTGTCGGGGAAGATTCATTACCTTGAGTTACGGTTTATAGGAACAAAATAACATTATGAACAAGTATTAAACTCTATTTCTTTGCTTTATTGGATACCTATAACAATTGCTGTTATTTTAAATGTGAGATCTTAAAGTAGGTTAGATTTGACTTGGCCAGTTATTATCAGAATTAAAAGTGTATATATGTAGAATAACTTGATAAAATGACTGATGAAATAGAGTTTAACACTTGTTCATAATGTTAATTTGTTCCTATAATTTACATATTTGGATTTTGCATAGAACTTGGCATTCATTTAGATCTTCATTCTTTTTGCGGCGAAGCCCACAGCTAAGCATAATTTTTGTATTGAACTTGGATCTCCTTTTTTAACCGACTTCAAAAAAGAGGTTCTGTATTCGATCCGTATGTATGTATATTTTATGTATGTATGTAAATTTGTATGGCCGCGAGTTTCTCAAAAACTACTGATCCGATTTGGACGTGGTTTTCGATATTCAAATGTATACTTTTCAGAGAAGGTTTTAGTATATAATTTATGAGGATCGTCAATAACTAACAGGAGATTACTCGCGAATGTTCAATGGTACATCTATGATGTATTGTTTACACTATTTCATAATTAACTAACAAAAAAGCAATAAATCAAAAAATTTAACAAAAATAAACCGACTTCAAATCCACTACAAATCAAAAAAATATTTAAAATTTGTATTCGCTTAGTATATATGTCGCAGTGACTAAGATACTATAAAATAAGATGCTGGTTAATTACCAGTATTTCAATATTGTATAGTGAGATTTAAAAATGAACTACTTATTTCTAAACGTAGTGTAATTAGTGATGTGATTAATGGTTAAAAATTATTAATGGTTAATAGTTAAACATTAAAAAAAAATAACGTGTTAAATTAATAGTTAAGTTATAACGGTCAAGAAGTAAGGAGTTACGTGAAAAGCATTAGCGATAACATGTTCAACACGTCTCTTGCGTCGTTTATTTTAATTAAGAAATTCACAATGGCGGCCACTTTTTTCAATTCTAACATTGGATCCGTCTTTTGTACCTACAGGCCTACCCAGATATCGATTTTGAGGTCGATAGGCCTTAAAACAAAGAAATTCAAAATGGCGGCCACTTTTTTCAATTCTAACATTGGATCCGTCTTTTGTACCTACAGGCCTGCCCAGGTATCGATTTTGAGGTGGATTGGCCTTAAAACAAAGAAATTCAAAATGGCGGCCACTTTTTTCAATTCTAACATTGGATCCGTCTTTTGTACCTACAGGCCTACCCAGATATCGATTTTGAGATCGATAGGCCTTAAAACAAAGAAATTCAAAATGGCGGCCACTTTTTTCAATTCTAACATTGGATCCGTCTTTTGTACCTACAGGCCTGCCCAGATATCGATTTTGAGGTGGATTGGCCTTAAAACAAAGAAATTCAAAATGGCGGCCACTTTTATCAATTCTGACGTTATCTAAATAAAATTATTTTCGCAATCATTGCAAGTGGCGATTTTACTGTTCACAAATCACGACAAGGCATAATTTAAGTCTTAGCTAAAGAAAAAATATAATTTTTGTGCTTATTAGTAGTATTAAATTTCGTTTAACAAATAACCTATAGAGGCGTTATTAGCATTTTTCTATGATTAACAGTTATCAAGTTTAGTTGATTAATAAATTAACGGATGGCATTAACTGCCTCCGCAGTCCGTTCATTAGTTTAAACGTTTAATGAATATTGCAATAGTAGTTAATAGAATTAACAGCTATTTTTTTATAATGAGTTAAATTAACAGTTATAACGTTTAATGATCACCTCTACTCTAAGTGTAATACACAATGTTGCAGATTGATTTGAATTTGTATAATAAGTTGTTGATTTGACTATTTTTATTTATGAATATTGTATTACTGTTGACTTCAATGAATCAAGTAGTATGAAATTATCTAGAGGGGCGCGAACCTTTATAATGAGAGCGCAGACGCGCGTCATTCGAAGTTTAGTTGGCTAGCTCAACAGAACGTTGTTATTACTCTGCATTGTTGTTCAGACGAAATATATTACGTTAATATGAGAAAACCGGCTTTTAATTATTATTGAAAACTTAAATCATGACGATGTCTAAAACATGGACATACCACCTTCGCCCATACCTCCATCATCCAACTCCGAAATATACGTATATTTGGAGTCGGTGCATGTTTGTCATGTAGTGTTTTCCGGAGCAGATATAATGCGTTTCAAGATCTCTCACGACATCTCTTTCTTAGATGTTATTCTGGCGCACTCATGTAGAGGACGGTCCACGGCAGATTTAACCTGATTGTTCCAGCGCATGGGTGTCATTCCCCGCGGTTGAGTGCCTTCAACCTTGCCTTGGACGACAATACGTTCTATGGACTGGCCGCCTAATTATACTTAATATTATGTAGAGTGAAAATATCATTACACCGTAAATGTCACGCTTTGCGTCTACGACTGCAGGAGACCGACCACCCGCATTGTCGTCCACCTCGTAGTCGCTTACATTAGAGTAGTTGAGCAAGCAGACCCCCACTGCTCGCCCTGCGACTCTCGCTTACCCCATTTAGTCGCCTCTTACGACAGGCAGGGAATGCCGTGGCGAAATTCTTTACATGCCTCCGGACCACAGGGCACGATGCGCCGGTCAATCATCCACCCGACGCCTCCTTCGTCTCCTCTGGCTACGGGCGGGATCGCTCTGCTCACGATCCCGCTCGGCGCTCTCCTTCCGCGAGATGACGCACTCGCAGAAGGAGGCCATATGGGCACAATGATGGCACACGGCGGACGCCTCCTTTCCGATCCGACACAGATACGAGCCGAAACACCCGTGGCCCGACAGCATCTGTGTCAGACGGAACGTCGGTGCACCATGGCGCCTGTCTAACCATCTTAAGAAGACAGGTCGCACTGCCGCGACAGTCCTCAAGCCCGCACTCGGGCTCTCCAGCCTGGTATGCGACTCCTCCACGGTTGCGCTGCGGATGGAGGCCAGTTGGGCCGTGACCTCCCTCGGGGCCAGTCTCCGCCCGAGACGTGATGCCTCCTCACGCCAGAAGAATACTGACGAGATGTACAAATTTCAACCTTGGGCAACACTGTATGATTTTCGAATAGAAAAACTGGATCACTTATTGCGATCGTACAAGATTTTAATTTAAAACCTCAGGATTTCCAGCCTAAATACGCCGCCACGAGTTAATGAGGCGGTACGTTTGCTTTTGGGCGTGTTCTTTTAAATAAACGAATGGCATCTTATTGCATGAATGAGGCTTAAAATACCATCAAATGAATTTTGGCGTAAGTCATAAAATTTTTACCACCTTCAAATTATTTTAGTTTTTCTTTTAGACATTATGGATCAACCATGATTAAAGAACCGTTGATGGAAGGTGGCTTTGATTATAATATACTTGAATAATATGGCCGCCATTTCGAGTTTATATGATTTTGGGCCAATAAATTTGGTTTCAAAGTCGATATAATGCGATAGCCCAACTAAATCACTGTAGCAATCCATGGCGCAATATTTATGACACCAGTGCATCTGTTTATAAAATCAGATATACGGGAGTATATTACTGGGATAAAGCTAGTCTAGATAATATGCTAAACCAGGACATGATAAATTCGTTCAGCGATTTTTATGTTTACTTTTAACAAAACAAACGTCTAAAAATTTATAAATTATTCACATTTATAATAGTACAATAAAGAAGTAAGATAGCAGTACTGAAAATTTTATCCGTACGAGTCTACGCCTTTTTATTTGGCCCTAGCCCCTACTGCCAGTAGCCTGACGCGAGTCGGCTTTTCTGGCCACACCGATCTTTAGGGTGAACGCAGAAGGCGCTCGCAACCCTTTGAATTAAGTGACCAACGAGTCCACGCGATAGTTCATAGTTTTACTACGAACAACGCAATTACCGTACCATTCTATTTCCGACAGTTGTCAAATAATTGGAAACAAAAGACACGTCACTGACGTCATGCAAGAAATGAAAGAGAGACGAAAGGATTTTTAAATTAACTATGATTCGTAATGCATTACTATAGGATTTCAAATAGGAATATTTTCTTGTTTAATATTTTTCGGTTATTCTTTCCGTAGTCGGGTTTTAGCTCTTCTTGTTTTCTTCGTGGGTTTTAGTTCTTTTAACTTATTTTTTGAAGTTACACTTCTTTAGGCGCGTTATGAAAAAATGATGAGAGTGAAATTAATTTAAGATGCGCGCGCATCATGTAACGAAAGAGGTTAAGCTGTTTAATGAAAACTTTTTCATAAAAATAAAACGTGAATATTAAATTGAGAAAATGAGAAATGTTTAAAAAATGAATAAACTTAAATTAAATTTTTGAATTTATTATTAAATATATTTATTTACTTTTAAAATATTAAATAATCAATAACAATTATTTAACATTAAGAATCTTATAATACTTAGTACAATTTATTCTCTAAATTTAATTTTTATATTATTTATCAAATTTAAACTGCACTTCATTGGCTGTGTTGACTATCGTTTTTCAGTCCTTTTATCATTTTATTGTAATTAATTATTTGCATGTAATCAAAAACAATTTTTAATGATGCCAAATTAGTATAACTTCTCGCGCGCGTACATAAATAAGTACACGCACCGATTTTTTTTTTCGAGTTCATTATGAACATCTGCACTGCTAAAATGCTGTTGACAGTAGTGATGTGATTAATGGTTAAAAATTATTAATGGTTAATAGTTAAGCATTAAAAAAAATAACGTGTTAAATTAATAGTTAAGTTATAACGGTCAAGAAGTAAGGAGTTACGTGAAAAGCATTAGCGATAACATGTTCAACACGTCTCTTGCGTCGTTTATTTTAATTAAGAAATTCACAATGGCGGCCACTTTTTTCAATTCTAACATTGGATCCGTCTTTTGTACCTACAGGCCTACCCAGATATCGATTTTGAGGTCGATAGGCCTTAAAACAAAGAAATTCAAAATGGCGGCCACTTTTTTCAATTCTAACATTGGATCCGTCTTTTGTACCTACAGGCCTGCCCAGGTATCGATTTTGAGGTGGATTGGCCTTAAAACAAAGAAATTCAAAATGGCGGCCACTTTTTTCAATTCTAACATTGGATCCGTCTTTTGTACCTACAGGCCTACCCAGATATCGATTTTGAGATCGATAGGCCTTAAAACAAAGAAATTCAAAATGGCGGCCACTTTTTTCAATTCTAACATTGGATCCGTCTTTTGTACCTACAGGCCTGCCCAGATATCGATTTTGAGGTGGATTGGCCTTAAAACAAAGAAATTCAAAATGGCGGCCACTTTTATCAATTCTGACGTTATCTAAATAAAATTATTTTCGCAATCATTGCAAGTGGCGATTTTACTGTTCACAAATCACGACAAGGCATAATTTAAGTCTTAGCTAAAGAAAAAATATAATTTTTGTGCTTATTAGTAGTATTAAATTTCGTTTAACAAATAACCTATAGAGGCGTTATTAGCATTTTTCTATGATTAACAGTTATCAAGTTTAGTTGATTAATAAATTAACGGATGGCATTAACTGCCTCCGCAGTCCGTTCATTAGTTTAAACGTTTAATGAATATTGCAATAGTAGTTAATAGAATTAACAGCTATTTTTTTATAATGAGTTAAATTAACAGTTATAACGTTTAATGATCACCTCTAGTTGACAGTTGACTTATTTATATAGAATCACTTTCAGTTTGCTTAGATACATATGGCGATCTGTGTGCCCATATACATATAATTGTAACTTTGGATTCTACAACAAGAGTTCTTTAGTTGCATAGAATATTAAGATCACGTTAAATGTGTAATACCATATGAACACTGACTGTACCTACTTGTAACTATGCATGAACACACAAATGTAACCCAGTTTAGTAACGGAGTCTGATAACGTGATAATATGTTATCCGAGACACAGGAGATAAAAATAATTATCAATAGCAGCTGTCCTATGCGTAGAAGGCGGGCGAGACACGGCAGAGGATGGGCCCCACTGGCCCCACTTGGCGTTACGTAAGGGGCTACCTGTTCTAATGCTTAAAACTTTTGCCAAATCAGTATTTAGTAATGAAAACGAAAAATTATTTGGGAAAAGCTATTATTTTCTTATGCCAATACTTCTACGAGCCCTTTTATATGGCCGGTTGAGACACCTGGCCCTTGTCTTGCCGCGGCCATCGCGTCGCGCCGCCTGTCAGCGTATAGTAAATCATAGGCATGCCAATATTTTTTCACCGAAAATATCTATCTATTTACTGGTGGCTCTCATATGTAAGAGTCTGTCTGGGTGGGTACCACCGCAATGTTTATTTCTACCGCCAAGCGGCAGTGTGCATGCACTGTTGTGTTTCGGTTTGAAGGGCATTGTAGCCAGTGTAACTACACGACATAATGAGACCTAACATCTTATGTCTCAGAATGACGAGCGCAGTGGAATGCCATACAGTAATTTGTAACTCAAAGTGCTGGATGGTGTTTCTACTGTTTATGGGTGGTCGTATTGCTTACCATCAGGTGAACGCCATGCCTGTCTCGTCATTCATTTCCATAAAAAAAACTGTACTTATTACTTACTATAATAAAGCAGCAGATCCCGGTGTGTCTGTACATTGAAAGAAATGTAATAACATAGAAAGGGGCTAATTAAAGAAGAATAGCCATTACTCTTCTTCCTCCGCGGTAATGGCCAACAAATCAGCGATTTTTAACCGACTTCAAAAAGGAGGTTCTGTATTGGATCCGTATGTATGTTTATATGTATGTATGTATGTTTGTATATATGTATGTAAATTTGTACGGCCGCGTGTTTCTCAAAAACTGCTGATCCGATTTGGATATGGTTTTCGTATTATTATAGTATATCATATTGAAATGTATATTTTTCAGGGAAGGTTTTAGTATATAATTTATGAAGATCTGATCAAGATCTTCGAAGATACACAATGGAACTCTTCAATAACTAACAGCAGATGACTCGCGAATACTGCAATCGTATATGTATGATGTATTGTTTACACCATTCCACAATTAACGAACAAAAAAGCAATAAATAAAAACTTTTAATAAAAAATAAACCGATTTTTTTTTTGTCCCTGACTATACTCTTTCTAGCCTGACGAGGGTCGGCTTATGAAAGCACACCGGTCTTTTGGGTGAGCGCAGAAGGCGCTCGCAACCCTTAAATTTAAGCGACCACGCAGAGGGCGACCCACTAATGGGTCACGACCTCGGCTCAGGGCGGCCACTGAGAGGATAAGACATCAGCGTTTGGGGAAAATATGGTTTAAACCTAATCCTATTAATGCGTACGTAGTAGTCTTCGGCACGCGGGCCGGAACTGCTAAGAGAGGGCAGGGTTATGGGGAACGCGACGAGGTTCTCGACGGCGAGGACGGTACAGCGGTCTTGTGGAGTGTAGGAGCTTTAGATGCTCGGTCTTTTCGCGTAAAGCCAGAGTGATTTCGTCCTCTGGATCGGTCAGGACTGATCGCGGTCGTCTCCATTTGGCGCGATCAAATGGAGTATATATAGACGGATTACGGATAAGCGTGTTCGGGTGGTTTACCGCCCTGTCGAAATAGCGTCTGCTGGCGCACTGCATAAAGTGCCTGATGGTCGGCATATTGGTGTCCACGTGGAGGTTGCGATTGCGAACGTACCACGGGGCACCAAGTGCATGTCGTAAGAATCGATTTTGAAGCACCTGCATTAGCTGAAGGCGACGGGGCGGTAAATGAGCGAATACGGGCCACGCGTGTGTCATTATCGGACGGATGCATGTTTTAAAGATCCTAATCTTGTTGCGGATTGACATTTTACTATTTTTGTTTAAGAGCCAGTGGAGCTGGCTCATCGCGAATGCGGCTCGCGCGCGTACCGCATTTACGTGTGGGATGAAGGTCAACCTCTGATCAAGGGTTACTTGAGCTATGAGAAGGGGGTCTTCTACTCCCGTACGGGTGAGCAGACGGGAACGCTCAAAAAGTTTCCCGTGGAGAATCATAATCTCCGGGGAACCTAACAATGAGGCGACTGAGGAAGGGGCGTCGCTTGCCTTCGCCGCCACCGTCACCGACTGAGAAGGGGTGGGGGGGGTGGTGGGCTTGGGTTTGGGTTTGGGCTGGGCTGCCTTTGAAGAAGGAGCCACAGCTGGGGGAGGAGAGGGTCGAGTAGTGGCCGGGGCAGCGGGAGTGACTCCGCTGGGGGCCTGTGACGGGGGATCAGCGCGCGCCGTGGGAGGAAACCACGGGTTGCGCACTGGCGCAGGTGCCAGTTTGAATGTGGTAGCCTGAGGGGCCGAGGGAGCCGCAGCTTTAGGAGCTTTGGCAACTCGTTTGGGGGCGTGAGGGCATCCGCGATAATTCGCTGGATGGCCGGCTTGCCGGCAGTTGGTGCACGAAGGCGGCTCCGTGCACTGAGAGTGGTCCTTGGGGCGGGGGCACTCGGATGTGCCGTGTTCGCCGAGGCACTTGACGCACCTGGCGGGGAGGCGACAGCCACGAGAGTTGTGGCCGTTTTTCTGGCAGTTGTGACACTGCCCTGTTTGGGTGGATTTATGAGGGGCTTCGACGGTGAAGCCGCCTAGCCCCGAGATATCTTTAATTTCGAAAAGACGTTTAACGTCTGACGGGGACTGGAGAATGGCAAGAACCATCTCATACTGAATACCCGGCCGGGAGGCGCGGGACTGTCTGTGCATCCTGTGCACTTCGAGGGCGACAATGCCTTTCTCTTCGAGACCTTCTTTGACCTCAAGAGGGGACATTTGCGTGGGGATTCCGCGAATGACGTAGCGGAAGCGCCCCTCGTCAGGCAATGAGTAGGTGAAATAGTGCCATTTCTTGGCATCTAGAAATTTCGTGAGGGCTCTGTGATCCGCGATTGAAGAAGGATGTAATGCCAGAAGTTTGTGGGTTTTATTCCACGAATTAGAGGCAATGACAATGCGCTGTTTGCGCAGTTCTTCAAATATGTCCCGAATGGACATATTTGAGGGGATTTGGAGGTTCAACCTCGGGGGTTTTTTAGGCCCCTTTGGTTGAGTCGGCGGCGGTGGCGGCGTCGACGTAGACGCGGACGCGGTTGGCGCTGAAGGCGCGGGAGGCGCAGAAGGCGCGGACGGGGAGGCTGGTGCGGGAGCAGCGACGCTTCTCTGCTTCTTCCTCCGGCTGCTCTTCACCGTGGTGAAGCCGTCCTCGTCGCGTTCCGACGAAGACGACTCCTCCCCGGATTCACAGGCGGAGGAAGAAGCAGATATTGGCCGTTTTTTTGAGTTATTAGTGGCGGTGGGTGGGCTGGGGGACACGTCCATGTCCTCTTCAGACTCCGCGGAGCCGCCCGAGGTTTCGGTGGCCTCCGTGGAGGTCGTAGCCTCGGACGACTCCGAAGTGTCTGAGGACTCAGACTGCCCCCTGGCTTCCCTAGCCATGTTAAGGATTTCCTCTCGGACCGCGTTGTCCGACGGGAACATCTCCCTCACCATGCTCATTATTTCCTCCCTGGAAATAATGGGCGCGGCGAGAGGGGTGCTGACTACGTTTGGTTGAGCGGCGACGACAGGCCGCTCGGGAGCCAAATCCATAGGCCCAGAATCAGCCATATTGGCGGCTGAGTCCGAGCCTACGGTAAAAAATGATTTAGGGGTCGCGTGTGTGTTCACTTACCCCGGGTGTGCACCGCCTGTAAAGAACACACAAGAAACCAGGCGGGTTCACACAAAACGAGCGCGGATCGCGACGCAGTATGGGACGCGTTGAACTAAGTCCCCGGGTAGGAACGCCCCGGGGGTGAGTGAGTGCGTGTCCCTCCCCGCCGGGTATAGGCGAGGGGGGGTGTACTTAAAAATAATGTGTGCCCTAAGCTTGTATCCCTTTTGCCAGTCTTATTGTGCAAAAAGGGTTCCTAACAGTCCGTGTACCGTAAGCGGTATTGGCCGGAGGCCGCACGCTCAACCGATACTCGATGGAATTAAGGAAAGGGTAGGGTTGGGAGGGTGACGCACGGGGGAGACTGCGGTGTGCCTCCACAGCCTCCTGATCCGTACCCGTCCGGCTTCGCCTTGCCCTGAGGGGGCGCAGCGCGTGGCCGGGGCACCGCGACTCGGCTTGTTAGCACCGTTAGGTTTCCACCGAGCCAATTCCCTAAAGGGGCAAACGTAGATAGAAACGATAATTGGGCTAAACCCTGTCCTGAAAAGGACGCGGCTTGGCCCGAAATAGGCTAACAAACAGCAAAGGGTTGCCCCTTTGCTACCTGTTTCGCCTTGGCTGCAGCGAGGTCGCTGCGGACCGCACCGAGCAGGTACTCGGCCGGAACAATGAAAGTTGTAGCGAGCGCTACAACAAACAATAGGTCCGTCCGAGACGGCTGCTCAGAGCGGAATGTGTTTTGAAAAAAATAAACCGACTTCAAAACCACTACAAATAAAAAAATAATTAAAATTTGTGTTCGCTTAGTATACCGGGTGGAAGGGAAACGCTCTCTATACCGGAACGCTAAGAGAGAAGAACCATAACATTAACGAAAAACTATATTCATTTGCAAAGCTAATCGATAATACTTACCATTTTAGTATTTCCGTAATTCATACGCGCGCAATGTAAAGCGTACAAAAAACTACAAAGCAAACGCCGACAAGGCGACGGCCGCCGCGCTGCGCCGGCACCGGCCCGCGGTCGATAACCCGTCAGCTGATGTACGTGTTTCATTACGATTTTTTTGAAATATTGACCTTTTTCACTATGTTTTTCAGAATAATAGTTTGATTTATCTATCCATACGTGAACCTGTACAGAAATTTGAGAAAATCCTACTAAAATTGTAACAATGCGATCGCGATTTTTTTAGTGCCATCACGTCAGGAATCACCAATACTATCACCTGTATTCGTTTCCGAGAGCGTTTCCCTCATATACGTATATTTGGAGTCAGTGCCTAATTTAAATTGAACAATGTTTTCGTATATTTGTTTGTGTATTTCCTTAGCTTAGCTAGCAATTTAAATTAGGCATCGACTCCAATATACGTTATACTAAGCGAAAACAAATTTTAATTATTTTTTGATTTGTAGTGGTTTTGAAGTCGGTTTATTTTTTATTATTATAATTATTTTCAACTGCCTCGGTGGCGTAATTGTATTACGGTATGACTGCAATCCTGAGGTCTTGGGTTCGATTCCCGGGTCGGGAAAAGTGATACTAGGTTTTTTAATTCAGCATCAGCCCGGAGTCTGGAATTTGTGTTCAATGTGGGGATAGGCTCGCCCCCTATCACAGCATTGGACGGAATACGCACGGCGAAAAGCGAGTGTACTAGCTGCGCCTACTCCTTCGGGGGTAAAAGGTGTGAGTATGTGTGTGTGTTTTCCGTCTGTTTTTTGTTTGTTAGTGCACATCTCTGAAACTACGGAACGGATTTCGATGAAATTTGGTACAGAGATAGTTTGAGACCCTAGAAAGGAGATAGCGTTTTTATCTCGGGAAAATATAAATCGGGACTTCTTTATACGCAGGCGAAGCCACGAGCAAAAGCTAGTTTTTAATAAATGAAAAATTGTGACGTTGAAAGTAAATAAACTGTTTAAATATATAACGATAATATTGATACAGAGTGTCGTGACGTTCGTGGTGCTGCCTGATGCCTCGCACCCGCTCCGTTCATAACACTTACAAGCGGCTCCAATGACGTAGCATTAACACCAATGCGACGCGACGGTACGCATTACTCCTCAGAAATAGTCTTAAGAAAGCTACAAATAGGAAACTTTACCTAACTAATAAACATAGTAATAAAAAAAGACGTGTGGCACTCGGAGACTGCCGCGGTAAAGCTATTTCATAGCATTTTTTATCTACTTATGTAATTATAATTATTTATTTATTTTATTTTTTTCTATTGTCCAAATTTCACTCGTGCCCTAACGCCAAAACTCTAAGCAGGCAATTCTAATATTTATAACCTCTTTGAACAGATATAAAATAAAAACTTTTTAAAAATTCAAACTTAGAATCACGTTTGACATTTCGATACGCTTCACTGACTGGAACAATTTTTAAATACACGGTAATTTCGACCTTTTATCGTTTAACATTCAGCTCATATCCTCTTACATATTGTATTCGTACAAGACTGCGATATTAAATTTACTTATGGAATTTTACACTCTACATGGTTGTGATAGAGTTGAAAATAAAATATCACCGCTGTGCCGGTCGGAGTGAGGGGTTTTAGGTTATTTTTTCGTTACGGAATTTCTGGATTCGGTCTCCACGCTCTAGGCTCGCGATAGAAGCTATGCAAAAGCTTAAAAAAACTTACACACAATTACCGAGCTGGATTCCAAATTTCATCCTTCTAGGTCATCTGGAAGTAGGTTAGGTTTAGGTACTATATTTCAGTCATTACTAATATTTACGACTTTTTGACTTTCATATCTTTATAACGGTTTGAGCTAGCTTCATGAAATTTGGGCTACTAGATGTCCTTATGGATATAATTAAATACACGTAGTTTTATGTGTTCACGTTAAAGACGTTTTGAGTTATAGAAGGGTCAAAAGTGGCACCAAGTGGTTCGTGTAATATTACACATGGCGCTGGCTAGCCAGTTCCTTTGCTTGAACTTGGCTTGACACACTGCAGCGTGTCTAGATATTATATGGACTTAATTTTGGTAATGATGTATATGCTTCGTTTTAGTTATAATATTTATCATAGTTAACTCATTAAAACTATTCCATAACATAATTTTGATGTATGTTTTGTAACTTGTTCTATCAGTAAAATAAAAAGCCCATTTGAGACGTTAGTGCTGTATACAATGTACATGTAGATTTGCAGTTACAACCGCACGACCATAGAATGTTGTGAATGTTCGTCTAAGGTTGTGAATTATGTGTGAAGAATAAAGACAAACAGTGTGTACTAATATTCATGTAAGAATATGTACCAACGGCAGGCATCACAACAATCTGATTGGATCGCGGCTTCGCCCTCGCGATCGACTTTTCCCGGTATAAAGGTCTTGCTGTGTCAGACAGACAGACGGACAACAAAGTGATCCTATAAGGGTTCCTATTTTCCCCTTTTAGGTACGGAACCCTAAAAAATCATCTTGATAAAAAGTAAATGGCATAAGTGATATCAGGACAGTGTCGTCCCCGTACGTCGTATCCCAAAGGCCATGTAAATCCATTCAGCACTTTCTGCCTATCCAACAACTAAACATTTTCACAAAATTTCAGTTATAAAAATAGTAAGATAAGATTATGATCGTTGTTTAAGTTAAAATTTTCGTTTAAAACATTATGATATGAAGTCATCTCCTGAAGTGCGCATAATAGTATAATCTCCGCAACTTCCACTGAAAGTCATTGCAGTTTATATATTTAAACACCACGTCGATTTGTATCTTCTAGCATTCGGTTTAGTGTTTTGTGCAGTACCCTCCACTCGCGAGTAATGCCCCAAATTTACTTATCTTTGCTAAGACTACAGATGAGCTGTCGATTTATTAACATTGTTAGAGCGCGTGTTATTTATTGGCCCGTGTGGAGCGCGGCTGGCGGCGCGGCTGGCGCCGCGGTTGGCGGCGCGGTTGGCGGCGCGGTTGGCGGCGCGGCTGGCGGCGCGGTTGGCGGCGCGGTTGGCGGCACGGCTGGCGGCGCGGTTGGCGGCGCGGCGGCGAATTATCTCACATCGAGGTCGTATCTAAAATTTCGACTATTTCAGTCATTTCTTCATCGTGATTATTTAAAAAATAAACTGTTCTGATTAATTTATAATACATCATCGGAAAGACTATTTCAACACTAATGGAATAAACCAGCCAGATTTTACATATCTTTCTTTAATTTAAATCTATCCCCCAAGTTCCAGCGTCCGTTTCAAAAAAATTGTTGTACGGACTCAAACTTGTAGCCTTTTTCAATCAAAATTGTGCTTGAAACTAACTAACGAAAATGACTGGTTATTGCATTGATGTATTGGGTTTTTTAATACATCAATGGGTTATTGGTATAAAAAGTCGCCTGCAAGATAAACGCGACAATTTCATTATTATCAATATAAAGGGAGGCGCACTTATTTTCGCGGGCTAGTGCGCGAAAATAAGTGCGCCTCCCTTTATACTCAAAATAAATAAATTGTCGCATTTAGCCTTCAAATAGTCGAAATTTTAGATACGGCCTCTTAAATTGAACTGTTGTTTAAAGCAATTCGCACTGCGCAGTGGTAGAGAGGTTGTGCTGTCAGCTGTGTAGTTTGTTCCCTGCGTGCACGTGTTTGCAACGTAAAGTTTTGATAGTCAGTGATTATGGACAGGCGCGGGTTTTGTCGTGATCGACTAGATTAGTCATGTTATGTCTTAGTTCTTACTAAAATTACGCAAGTTGTAAACAATTTCTTGGTCCTTTTTAAATGATTTCTAATATCATGTAGGTACCTATATCGCAGCCGCTGTATGACGCACCGCCTGGGAAATCCAAGCCTCGCTAGTGTTGGAACCAACGAAGCCAGATGCGAAGCACTCGGTCTCGTTTAAAGAGTAGTATTTCTCAGACGCAGTTAAACATCTCTCACCAGCCGCCTATTGGTAGAATGTCAGGAGACATTCAGGGATCGGATGCGAGCGCGAACACTGTTCCCACTTAGGCACACACAGGCACATCAGACTGTCATATATAGTGTATTATCTATGCATCCGTATTCTGGCGTATATAGAATGTTATACGGACGTTCGCACTCGCACAGCAGGGGTGATACCGTGCTAGTCCGTACGGTTGCCCTGCAGGCTGCCGTCAGCTGCACCACTCTCTGTGCAGCGGGTTTTACGACGTGTTTATGCGACACAATAAATCTGCTAATGTGTTTTTGACGCTGATAGTGAACAACAGTGTGCCGTGCGACGTACGCGACGAGTACCGGCACACTCAGCTACACCAACACACTGGTCGCATTATTTGACGTCACTCACTGCTCTAGGATCGCACATAACTGTTCTGCATAATACGGTAATCAACATTCTAATGAAGTGCTTTGGTTTACACCGCGATGGGCGCGGGGTGCGGAGCGGGGAGCAGGGGGAAGCTGCTCCTCACTGCGCTGTAATGACACACCGTACACTCGCCGGCTTGCACTATTTGGGTGCCGCTCTAAATCTTTGCCTGCGCTCGCGCCGTTTGCTGTTACTCGAACAATGCGAACGTCCGCCGTGAAAGGGATTGTTGTCAGGCGGCTCGGGTGTGGCGGGGGCGAGTGCGGGTCGATGCAGGACGCAGAGCTTGCAAGGGGTGGTGGTGCGCCGTCTCCTGAGAGCTCACCTTGTTCTGTGCCGGTTTAAAGGTATCGAGGTGGCGGTGCGGGCTGCGGCAGGCGCGGCCTCATGTCGCGTCTCGCGGTCGACGACCCGTCGGTGCGCCGCGTAACTGTACAACACGCACTGAACACTGGACTCGGCGCGCGCGCGACAACACTACCTATTACTCTGACACCACTGTTCGACAGCACGGCGCGGGGCGGACTGGCTCCGAGCGGCGGCGCAGCGTGCGCCTGCGGCCTTGACCGCCCCCCGGCCCGTACCGCGCCGCGCCCGCCGCCCGCCGCCCGCCGCCCGCGTCCCACCGCGCCCCACGGGCCACGACGCATCCGCGCCAATCGCCGAGATGAGCCGCCCGCTGCCGCCGCGGGCGCAGGTACCGTTAGATAATGCCCACGACGAGTTTTTGTCGTGACCGGTAGCTGCTCAGAAACCACTTTGTTGTTACATACTGTGCAGTAGGTATAGCTACGTCCAATTTTCAAATCATTTGTGGCATTTGCGATGGCTTCAATTATAAGGAGTGGAAAAGCGGTTCCTCTAGCAACAGTGTGGCGTCCCGGTGTATCGCGGGTGAGGCGCGAGTGGGACGCGGGTGTGGCGCGCGGCGGATGACCCACTTATGCCACGCTCTACATAGAATCTGGCGCAGTGTCCGCGGCTCAACCCACCGGCGCGACGTTTCGTTCACATCGCCGAGCAGAAAGCACCGAGCGCCGGTACGAGGAACCGACGGCGCGGCGCAGTGGTGGCGTGCCGACGGACTTTACGTGCATGAATAACATTACCTATTCGACGCTGAACGTTCGAGAGACGGCGACATTCTAACGTGACCTTACGCCACGTCACTGCGCTGAGGTCGCGCTGCACTCCCGCTGTGACGTCACGCGCCGCTCACACATTGCATATTACTAAGTATTAGACTCTAAGCCACAAATACCTCCCTGAAAAGTACGACATCATGGGCAAAAAGAAATGGTGAAAGGCTATTTAAGGATCTAGTCGAAATAATTTTTAGTAAAAGTACCCCACGCCATGGAAGAATGGAATGATGATGTGGTGCAGGAGTTGTACTGTGTGGGTAGCGGAACCATTGGCAGCGCTCAGTAAATGTAATTACCATACACGCCCTGTATTATATACCTACTGCCCACTGCTGAGCTCGGGCCTCCTCTGCAACTGAGAGGGTTAAGGCCTTAGTCCACCACGCTGGTCTAGTGCGGGTTGGCAGACTTCACATACCTTAGAAATTCCGAGAACTTCTCAGGTATGCAAGTTTCCTCACGATGTTTTCCTTCGCCGTTAAAGCAAGCGACAATTCACAAAGAATACACACATAAATTGATATTATGAGTAGAGAAAAGAGAGTAGCCGCGGTGTACACGCAAGCGACCGGGCCGGCTCAGCGCGGCGTATGTGGCGCAGCCCGAGCTGAGCGTGACGGGTGCAGATGGAGCGGAACATCGCGGGACGGCAGCGAGGCGCGCGCCGTGGTGCACACGCGGCACACATGGGCAACTCGGCACCCCTCTATAGCAGTCAACACATACTGCTTACTGTGTTACTGAACCTAATAGTCCATCAACTACGATCTATGTCGTGGGTATCGAATACAAGGAAGATTCATGCCTATGAGTCGGACCCGAGACAAAAAATTGCCGTCAAAGATCAGCACGGCCTCTGCATAAGCCGCTCGGCCAGAGTGTTGTCAGTTACGCGACTGCCACTCACAAGCGTCCATACTTTTGTCGTCCTTTTTTTATGGTCAGCAAAGTATTATTCATGGTCGGTTGTGAGTTATGATCAAATGGCCTATTTGGATGTGATTTTGCTTGGAAGGAACAGCAGCGTCACGCATGTGTGTAGTGTGTACCTACGGTGTGGATGCAACGCGACGCGCCCCTTGGCCTACTGCACTTCGCCGCAATTCTACTGCACCACAGATACGATTTATTAATACTCGTTTATTTCCACAGCCGCCCACTTCCCACAACGTGCCCCTTCACTCCTCCCGGATATGTGGCAGTCCTTATGGACATACAGTTTCCACACACCCCAGCGCTTTGAATTACAAAGTTCTGCATAGAGGTTCTGTGCACTCATCGCCCTGACATATTAGATGCCTTTGATGCTGTGCTCTTATGTTCCGGGACGACACACGTGCCAGCAGAGCCGAACGCTCCCTAGTCGCTTGGGTTTCACACCTCGGAGATTATGAGAGGCGTTATTTCTTAATCTGAGCTTGTAGATAATGTAAACAAACATTTGACTAAGTACCTAAGCTCCTATAATTCTCGTGTTACATAAACAATGGTCTCATTACAAATAGATTTTAGCCTTTCATCTTAATGTATCATACCCTAGACAATTCTATATGTTTACGCTGCAATCTCTTTTAAAAAGTCGTTAGCTCTCTTGTCGAGCGAATGTGTCCGATGCGTAGATACGCAGCGTCCGTCCTCCCGCGCGACCTATATACTAATTATAGGTGCTGAATAACACTCACACACACGAGCACACGCTCTCCATTAACTACCGCCGGCGCTTCCTATGTGTTGGATAGTAAACAGAGAGCGGCGCGTGCGCATCGCCCACGCCCTCCGATGTTTTTTTTGCGAGAGTATGGCGCGGGTGTGCAACTGTGACGACACAACACTACTTGCAGTTCCATGCCGTGACTACAGTTAGAACAGCCGCGTGAGCTCGTCACTCTCTATGATACCAAATTCTGGATGGGCTACTGAATGGTAATTAACTACCCAGCGCGCCATGAGTGAATGTATTCGAATATGTGAAAGCAGAAGAACCGTTGGTACGATGCCGACCTTTGACAGAATAGATGCAAATTTGGCGTTTGTTGGAACCATAGCAAGCTTTTTGGCCACACGAAGGGCAGTAGGAACGCTGTTACTTCATGTCAGCGTTGTGTGAACGAGAGGAAAATATAAGTCGACTGCAGCGCATTATTCTCCTTTGGACTTGCAATTGACGCATCATCATGTCATGGTTATGACGACCAGTAGTACTAGTACTACATACTACGTACAGTATCTACAATATAACATCTCCGTGATATGCTTATAATGTATGTCGATATCGCAGATCTCTATATTGAGTTTTTATTGGTGATACAACGGACCGGTTGTCAGCCCAATTAAGACAAATTGAATTGACATTTGTATTATTTAATAACAAGTGGGATGTGTGTTTGCGTGTATGTGACCTAGCAACAGAGAGAATGAGTTTAATGCTTGCGGACCGCGCAATCTTAAGAGGCCGTATCTAAAATTTCGACTATTTCAGTCAACTCTTCATCGTAATTTTTTTTTAAGTAAAATGATCTGGTATATTTATAATAATACATCATCGGAAAGACTATTTCAACACTAATGAAATAAACGAACCAAATTTTACATATCTTTCTTTAATTTCAATCTAGCCACCATCTCCCAACGTATGTTTCAGAAATTTTGTCGTACGGAGACTCAAACTTGTTGTCGTTTTTAATCAAAATCGTGAAACTAACTAACAAAAATTACTGTTTATTGGTATAAAACTTGCCTAAAGGATAAATGCGACAATTTCTTAATTTTCAATATAAAATCGTACAAAATTAAATTGTTAACGTAGTGAAATTTTCGAGAATATACGTCCAAAACGAATGCCGAATGTAAGTAAACTCAATGTTTATTTCTAAAAATAAAAATACCACTGTAAACTATACGTCTTATACTATTGGTGTGCATAAAATTTAATTAATATATCACTACATAGTATAAAACATAGTCGCTTCCCGCTGTCTGTCCCTATGTATGTTTAGATCTTTAAAACTACACAACGGATTTTGATGCGTTTTTTTTATTTTTATCCCGGAAAAACTTATTAACGCGGGCGAAGCCGCGGGCAAAAGCTAGTATACAAATAAATAGCTAAACAGAGTCATCAAAATACGCAAATCTTGGGATATATTCGGAGGCGCATTTCGCGGGCTAGCGTGCGAAAATAAGTGCACCTCCTTTTATATTGAAAATATAGAAATTGTCGCATTTATTCTTTAGGCGACTTTTTATACCAATAAACATAAGTTTCCGTTAGTTAGTTTCAAGCACAACTTTGATTGAAAACGGCACCAAGTTTGAGTCTCCATACAAAAAAAAATCTGAAACAGACGTTAGAACTTGGTGGATAGGTTGAAATTAAAGAAAGATATGAAAAATAAATAAATAAATAAGTAAAATTTTCCTAGTTTACTGTACAATACAACGAGAAAAGAAAAAAAAATACAAAATGAACAATCCAGTCAGTCTCCACTCATCGATGTTCCGATACAGGCCTTGAGCCTAGTGCAAAGTTCGCCGGTAATGTTTTAATAATAGTACAACAATGTTTATTTCATTTTAGTTATTACACCTATGTAAGTGTTTTGTACTTTTCTGGAAAAAAATAAATAAATAAAATAAAAATCTGGTTAATTTATTCCATCGGTGTTGAAATAGTCTTTCCGATGATGTATTATAAATTAATCAGATCAGTTTATTTAAAAAAAAATCACGATGTAGAGTTGACTGAAATAGTCGAAATTTTAGATACGGCCTCTTAAGTGGGGTGGTCGCCGGTTTCGGTAGCTTGAGCTCACACATGGCGCCGTCTTAAAGTAGCGAACCAAAATCAACATGCAGCTGTTACTCCTGGGGGCAGGAGTTTTAGAGTATTGTTGTTTTGGAAATTGAAAACACATTTATGTGGCTCCTCATACTCCTGCAGGAAATGGTAAGTAGTGCAGTCACTGTTGATCAAAGTTATGTGTACTTTCTGATGTGCGCGGTCAAACTTGGCACCGCCACAAGGTTAACAAATCTGTACGACATTCAGTTATGCGCAGGCGCAGCACGCCCCCGTAGCGCTGACGCGTTGATCCCAACAGGACGTTACATTAAATCATTGTAAACTAGTTTTCCATATTGTGCGTAATTTCGTAACGTGCGTCCGTGAGCGTGTATCGATGAATGTCAATAATATAAAATATTTTAATTATAGTGTCTCATCAATCTATAAATTATTACATTTATATAATCATCTCGACATTTTTACATGCCTACAACACATAGGCGCAGACAACTTTATAAGGTTTTTATTTACCTTAAACGCAGTTTTAGAGAACAACTAACAATGGTTGATACTGTATGCTCCTGCCTCCGTCCCTCTACACCACTCTCCATATGTTTGGATCCAGCGCGGGTTGCTCGGCCCACCACAACGCGCGACGCCCCGGTTCTCCGTAAATGAGGCGTAGAATGACAAATATCGCTGACTCGTATTTTATATTCACGCAGAGCGTTAATATTGTCATGACATTCTACCCATAAATTCTTTAAGCTGCTTAACCTCTGATTTAAGTATTCCGGAGATTTCCTAATATCACTATCTTTCCCGAAATTTATTTTAATTTTATTGATACCCTCGAAGAGTTCAGCCCGACGGGCAATTAGTTTCTCAATAATTAAAGAGCAATTTAATTGATAATGACGAATAAAAGGAACACTCTTACTTGATGGAAGTGATATGCTGATGACATTCCTCTGTGATGACGTTTCACCTTTCACAATGGTAAGTAGCAGTCTGAATGTTATGACAAATGCACTGTTGTATGATATTATGGTTGTCACGAAAACATTTACGAGTTCTTGATTTTGACCAACTGCGCGCTGGGTAAAAATCTCGAGGGACCGAAAAATGTGTGTTGATGTGCTTGTTTTGTGATAGATTGCACACCAGACATATGATACGGGGAGCGATTTAATAGGTGGTAAAAGCTTATGATTAATTGGTGCATTAACGAAAATGATATTTGCTTACGATAATGATCCATTACGTTTACGCGAATGTTAGACATTGAAATTTAACTATTTTTACGAATTCTGCAGTAGCTGAACACTCAGAAGAAGGCTCCAACCATTAATTAACATTCGACAAGCCACAAATCCATGCCAAAGAACACCGATTCCTGCATAGGATGATTAGCTAGGCTATTGAAATAAAAAACACATCCCAATTTCAATAGCGAAGGTGGTTTGAAACTTGCACAAGCCTTTTTCCTCTTTTTCCTCTTTTTTTCTTTTTTTATTGCGGGAAAAACGCGTTTTCGCTACCACCACTGGGGGGTGAGTGAGACGCTTATGTCTTACGACCCAATGTCGACACTCGCGAGTATAGCTTCATCCGAGCGAGCATTGGACCGAGTCCCTAACACTATGTACACCCTACACTGGTATACCAAACAAAACCCGCGGTGGCCTTCTTCGGCGCCTACGGGACGGCCCCGGGGTATCTTGTTGCACGAAGATAGCTGCACGGAACCGCCCCTGCACAATGCCGCATTGCGGCCCCTCTCTATATGAGGAGGCTGAGAAGCCTCCGACCTCAAAAGCACGCTTCTGCGTCTACGACTGCAGGAGACCGACCACCCGCATTGTCGTCCACCTCGTAGTCGCTTACGTTGGAGTAGTTGAGCGAGCAGACCCCCACTGCTCACCCCACGACTCTCACTTATCCCATTTAGTCGCCTCTTACAACAGGTAGGGGATGCCGTGGCGAAATTCTTTAGATGCCCCCAGGCCACAGGGCACAAACTTGCACAAGCCTGGGACCCGGTAATATATAATAGTATACACCCGGTAATAGTACACACACCCTGTCTCTCTCACACACATACACTCACTCACACTCACACACGTACACACACACACATATTCAGAGAAGTACACTATTATACACCTACATTTAGCTGTTTTCTTATTATAATAGGTATTAAATGAATTCTTGAGGCTATTGTAAAACTGTGGGGCACGGCGCTGTGTGCTGAGATACAGGTATTTAACCTAGTTCGGCATATGGAGGCTCAACTTTGCTTAATGTCACAATCTTAAAAGCCTATGTTTGTATTGGAAATTTATTGTAATTTTTGTGCCAATAAACTGCTATTATTATTATGTTGTATCTTTCCTGCGGAAGATCACGGCACGAAGACCGGTCCTTTTGGAAGGCTGCGTGGGGATATAGATCCAACACGTAGATGCCCCTTAAAGACACTTTACGCTAGTTGGGATGTGTACACCTTGCAGGTACTCTCTCTCTCTCTCTCTCTCTCTCTCTCTCTCTCTCTCTCTCTCTCTCTCTCTCTCTCTCTCTCTGTAGGTACTTGTTGAGGAAACACAGCCAAAGACAGCGCCCGCAAAGTGCAGAGAAGATGGGAATTATACCGGGTCTAAGGATAGGATATAGCTGGACTTATGCTGGGCTATTGATTGAGACTACGGGACGCGTGCCAAGTAAAATGTCTCAATCTTTTATATTCAAGGCAGACGGTGACTTGTCTCCCACTAAATGGGCATCCCAAAATCGGCGTATGCCAAGGACGCAACATCGGTGCGAGTAGCTAAAGGGTGTCGAGAGATGTGCACCGATTTCACCATCGCGCGTCGCTGACGCGTCCCGGAGCGGGTTTCCTCGCTATTACGCAGATTGAGCACTTCCACCCTGGAGCTCAGGTTCTTAGCTCTTGTGACTTCCACCCCTAGCCGGCTACTTAAGGCAAGCCAAGGGTCAGGTATCTCATTTAGCCCCCACGGAATCGGGGTACGCGGTGTCGCCACTCACCATCAGCTCGCCACAAAGCCGCCCCTGCGGGCTTATTATTATTATCTAATCAAATCGGGTCCCAAAAGACCTGCTGCCAGGCCTCAAGACATTGTGAGTTCTTACTGCGTAGACCGGACCGCAAACAATGACATAACACCTTAAAATTGTAAATTGAAGGTAGATTTGTAACATTAACTTTTCGGACCACCTACACCTCAACCCGCCCCGTGACCACGAAGTGCTGCAAAGCTTACGAAATGTCGCGTCGGGAGAAAACAAAATAAAATCCGTAAAAATAGTTTAATTTCAATTTGCTTACGATGTAAAAATATTTTATGTTAATGTGCGGTAACCCGTGCAGGCTGCGTCAAGACGATAGAGATCACATAAAGTACCTACAAAGTTCATTCAAATTACGTCGCTTAACATGTTACGTTAAAAAATAAGCTTTTCAAGTACTGGCACGTTCATTAATTGTTGTCTCTAAAGGCGTCATCTAAAGTAGTCTTGTTAGAGATTTAGTATAAGAGGCTACGCGGAACCTGTCACGTGAAGCGCTCGCCTCAGCTGTCTGTACTGGGTTATTATTTATCTTGCAATGTAAAAGCATATCGAAGATTACACAATTATCGCAAAACTGTGCGTAAACAAATAAAACATACGACACAAGCGGACATTTGGCAGCAAATATTGGACGAATTGCGCCATCGCATAACATTACGTAGTGTTTTACAACATACGCAGTATTTTTAATACAACTTGCAAACAGCATAAGTTCATATTTTACCACGACCTTGCATATTATTAAATCAATGTTTTATTAATAAACATGAGGATTCAAGTTTATTTTCTCTTTATTGCACTATTTATATTCAGTCCGTTTAGTTTGACTATTATTGTCTTTAATTAGGAATACCCGGCATACTATAGAGTTGCTCGCGTTTAAATCTTTTTAAGGGTGAGTAGTGTCGGCGCGTCACCGCCCCTGCCCTCGCCCCCGCCCCGCCACTGCCGCGCGCATCCCACCCCGCCCCGCGTCGGCTGATAAAGAGATCGCGCCGTCCACCACATACTATTACGATTGCACTACATAGATGCGGGAGAATACGCGAGACGATTGTCCCGTAGTAGAGTCGGGGAAGAGTTTATTGGGACTTGGGGATCTTGCGCTCTTAATAGAAAAATCTTGTATATTTATTACTTCCGTTATGTACAAATTACGAAACAAACAGATATAGAAAAGGTAATATATTTTGATCCCAATGTGCAAATGTGGAGACAAGTGAAACACTCAAATGCTGGTACATGAATAATCTTTATTGTTTAAGACATTTTATATTTATAATAGTTGTATACTAATACATGAACTTAAAGCTAGGTGCATACTACACTACACTATACCTATTTCTATCGAACATCAGGGTTGATGAAAAATCTCTTATGAGAATAACAAGGGCTTCCCAGAATTGATGACAGTGTTCGTCGTGAGTGTAACTAATTCGATGTGTTGTTGTAAAATTGTCGTCCGTGATGAGTGTTTTTATTCAATCGTAGCACAAAGCCAGCTCGTTAGCGGTAATACGAGCCGCGGCTCCACCACACCGCGCCACACCGCGTCGCGTCAAGCCATGTGCGCCGCCGTATCTGTGCCGCGCGCGTTGTGTCGCACTGCGCGCCGTAACAGCCGCGACTTATTCAACCAACACGTATAAATTATGGTACCATTCTTTTTTTACGTTTGTAATACATTATTATAAGATTTTTTTCCGGAAACGTAAAATCCCTCTCCTGTCTTTATCAATGTAATTATTTTCCAATCAAAACAATATATCGATCGCCCATGAATATCCGTAGGTACAGAGCCCGATCTAACGGTGGTTCTGTTGGGAAAATGTCCATAGTGGCAAAAATAAGCGGTGCCAAAATTATTGGACCGGGCCGTTACACGGAGACCTCAATTTTCCGTTTAGTAGAGAAAATATTATAAATAGTATCATGCATCATTATAATCTTTACCGAAACTCGAATAAATGCGGTGGAAATGCACTCTTTACGGGGTGTATGTGGTCAACAGTGCTATAGTAGCATGAGGAATAGCATGATAATAGATCAATGTAAGTTGAAGAATGAAGTGGTAACTAAGATTGAAAGAAGTATGCTGAGATGGTTTGGGCACGTAGAGAAGATGGATGAAAGACGGATTACAAAAAGTACTTATCGAGCGAATTTGTATGGTAAGGCTGGAAAGGGACGCCCGAGGAAAACGTTCTCTGATCAAATAAATGATCTCCGAAAAGAGCAGATCAGAAGTACTCTTAACCGAAGAAAATGTACGAGAAGAACTATGAATGTGGAAGAGGCGAAACGGTGTGTCAAGATCCTAGCATGTGGCGCTCAATAGTCTGTTGCGGCCTCATTAGATAAGGGCGTGAGTGTGTATGTATGTACGTATGTATATGTATAAATCATGCATAGTAGCTCGACAATAAAAGTATTTTTAAGGTATTTTCTTCGGAATAACAATTTCATGACTTAGGTATATAGTGTTGCTAAATAACTAGATCAGATCCTGCATAAAAAAAACATTAGTAGTGCATCAGTACTCATTTATTTTTTGTAAAACACTTGTACAACCTGATTAAGTCGTGAATAAATTTACACAATGTGCTGTAGATTCTCCACGTGTCTATAGAGCCGTTTAAGTAGACGTCATGCAGAACACTATGCTAACTCTATAATCTATACTCTATACCTACCTTGTGCAGTATTCGAGTACGGCCGGCCGCGGCGAACAACGCGCAATCGTCAACATTGTTGATGGCGGGTGGTTCTTGGAAATGTCGTGCCTGAAGTCTGCACCGAGCGAGCTCTTTCCCCGCGAGCTCGCGTGCCGCGCGCTCTGCGTGTACCCACAGGTTTAACTACGTCGGGTTATATACACCATAATTATAGAAAACTTAATACTAAAGAACTCAGTAGATTGCCGAACGGGAGCATCAACCACCGATCATGACATACCGCCACACAGTATTAAATTATAGACCTGGAAACAACATTCTAATTTAACAAATGACCATTGCTTTTAGAAGCTTACTCTGTTGTCAGGGATTTCAATAACAGACCTGAGTGTGATGACCTGCGAATCGTATTAGTGCAGAAGGGTCGCGGCGCGGGCGGCGGTGCGGCGCGGCGGGGTATGCGCGGCGCCCACGCGACGGTGCCATAAAGTGATATTTTCATCACATGGGGAATGTCAACGACCTCATAAATGTATTTACAGTGTTCTGGGCGTGCAGGGCCGCCCTGCCGCCGCCCTGCCCCCGCACGCGCCCTCGCTTACCATTTCATAGCGATTTGCATTTGGCATAGATTTAAAGGATCGATACAGTAAAGTATAAAAAGTATACGCTATTGAGGATATAAAATTTTCTAGTACAATGGAGGAACCGAACACGTTACCAATAAACCTCTGCGGCTAAACTCAATGGATGGTCAAAACTCAAAACATGGTCGCTGCGGGTCGATTCCTAGAAGTCCTCTATGTGCGGAAGTGACAAGCTCGACGCGACGGTTACTGCACTGGTGCAAGTTATGCAATGCGCGACCATTCACGGTTGCGTAGATATACAACTACAGTCTCTTCACATAACCACACGCCTATACAACTACACACTTCAGAAACATTCTAGAGCACACCGGGAAGAACAAGTGTGAATGTAATGTAATGTGGTTCGCGAGTCTTATTCCCATCCTAAAATTCAATTGAATACCTCACTCTCTCAATAGCCTGGCCGGGAGTAGAATGTACGCCGGCGCTTGCCACTGGATGAATGAGGCTAATGCTCTACTTTCAATAAAACATTTTGAACGGTTCATTGATCCAAATGATGTGTCCAATGTTCATGCCGTTTAGCGTAAATTAAACACTTGCTGGAAGTGAGACATTTGACACTCGAAATGAGTACGTAGTAGGTGCCCGTGTGCGCGGGCGAGTCTCAGTGTCCTCACATGATACGGGTTCAATACTAGAGCTACCGCTAATTCTAAAGACCTTGGGCTTTAATTATTTTGTCTGTCCTCTGATCCTCTAATGGATTATATTTGCGGGAGTCCGCTTTTCTGATAGTTAAAAGTATTTGGTATCTTTGATTTAAATAATTTTAATTATTTTGTACATACATATATATACACTCACGCCTGTTATCCCCGAAGGGGTAGGCAGAGGCGCAACTAGTGCACCCACTGTTCGCCGTTATTCCGTCCCATGATGTGATAGGGGGCGAGCCTATCGCCATATCGGGCACAAATTCCAGACTCCGAGCTGATACTGAATAGAAAAACTCAATATCACTTTGCCCGATCCGGGAATCGAACCCGAGACCTCAGCATTGCAGTCGTACCATAATACAACTACGCCACCGAGGCAGTCTAATTATTTTGTATTATATCAAAAAACAAAAAACAAATCAATAGTATCATTCAACGGCTGCAGTTTTACGGTACCGATCAATCTATGGCAGTGCCAAGAGAGGTTCACTTCTTGAGAATAGTGAAGATTATTGCACGTGTATTACTGGTGGTAGGACTCTCATATGTAAGAGTCCATCTGGGTAAGTACCACCGCAATGTCTATTTCTACCGCCAAGCAGCAGTGTGCATTCACTGTTGTGTTTCGGTTTGAAGGGCATTGTAGCCAGTGTAACTAAAGGACATAATGAGACTTAACATCTTATGTCTCACGATGACGAGCGCAATGAAATGCCACACAGTACTGTAACTCAAGGTGCTGGATGGTGTTTCTACTGTTTATGGGTGGTAGTATCGCTAACCATCAGGCGAACGGCATGCTCGTCTCGTCATTCGATGCAATAAAAAAAAATATGACATGAAAAACAAAAGCAAAGACATGTGTGTGAGTGACTCGAGCGACGAGCTCACAGTTCCCACCAAAGTTCAGATATAATAATAAAAAACATAAGCCCTTAGGGGCGGCTTTGTGGCGAGCTGACGGTGAGTGGCGACACCACGTACCCTGATTCCGTGAGGGCAAATGAGACCCCTTTTTTTTTTTTTTTTTGTTGACGCGGAGAAAGTGACTTATTACTACCGCCCAGTGTTCAAGGGGAACGACTGAGCGCTTATGTTGGGTTCACCGTGCCTTACGACCCGACGTTGAGCCGCCCGAAAAGATGGAAAACGTCGGGCGACCGCCGGGCCGAGTCCCTAACCTATGTAACACGTTGGAGTTTTGCCCAGCCTGGGATGAAGAACGCAGCGTTCTCAGAGCAGTCGTCGGAGGAGACCTCTCGCTGCCGGCCGTGGTCGCTTCCATGGTCAGCGGTCGGGAGGCCTGGCAGGCGGTGGCCCACTTCTGCGAGGCGGTCCTCTCGCGGAAGGAGAGTGCCGAGAGGGATCGCCAGCGCAGTGGTGATCCCTCCCGCCGCCAGACGAGACGTAGGAGGCGTCGGGTGGACGACTGACCGACGTCTCCCGCCCTGTGGATTGGGGGTGTTTGGAGAATTCCACCACGGTATCCCGTGCCTGTCGTAAAAGGCGACTAATAGGGGCTTCCGGGGGTCACGGGTGGGCGGGAGGTGCCGTCCACCTATTAGTCTAGCCAACTTTTGTGACCCTCGTGATGGACGGCAGCGTGCCTCACGCTGCCTTTGACGCCAAGGGCGTCCTTCGGTGTGCGGGGGCTTCTGAGCCCCCCCAACAACAGGAGACGGTCCGCAATAGCGGTACGTGCAGGGGCAGTTGCAGACGACAACTTAGACGTGAGTTGGAGGAAGCCCGCAGCCGTCCCTAATGCGCCGAAGATGGCCACCGCGGAGTTTTGGTTGGTATGCCGTGCGGTGTACATAGGTTAGGGACTCGGCCCGGCGGTCGCCCGACGTTTTCCATCTCTCCGGGCGGCTCAACGTCGAGTAGTAAGGCACGGTGAACCCAACATAGCCGCTCAGTCGTTCCCCTTGAACACTGGGCGGTAGTAATAAGTCACTTTCTCCGCGTAAACAAAAAAAAGGGTGGATGTGCTCAATCTGCGTAATAGCGAGGAAACTTGCTCCGGGACGCGTCAGCGACCCGCGATGGTGAAATCGGTGCACATCTCTCGACACCCTTTAGCTACTCGCACCGATGTTGCGTCCTTGGCATACGCCGATTTTGGGATGCCCATTTAGTGGGAGACAAGTCACCGTCTGCCTTGAATATAAAAGATTGAGACATTTTACTTGGCACGCGTCCCGTAGTCTCAATCAATAGCCCAGCATCAGTCCAGCTATATCCTTTTTTTTTTTTTTTTTTTTTTATTCGGGCACGGCAAAGTGACTGCACCTCACCTGATGGTAAGCGCGATGCAGTCCAGATAGAGTATCGAATGGCAGCAGATAGTTATCTCATGCCATTCGACACAATCATGCCGGCCTACTGAGCTGCTTCTTCACGCTACGGCGGAAGGACCCAGGATTATAGGAAGGAGGGAACACGTGCGCCGGTAAACTGTTCCAAAGCTTGATGGTGCGGCAAATAAAAGAATTGGCGAACCTATTGGTTCGGGCCGAGATGGTTTTAACCATCAAGCTGTGGCTTCGGATGCCGGCACGCGTGGTTCTACTGAGGAAAGGAGAGGAGGGGATCAGATTAAACAACTCTTCAGAGCATTCGCCATGATACAGACGGTAGACCACGCTTAGAGAAGCGACATTCCTCCGCAATTTTAGCGACTCCAAGTTGCTCGTTACGTCTGCATCATCCACAATGCGGATGGCCCGCCGCTGCAATCCATCCAAGGCATCGAGCAAGTATTGGGCGGAACCGTCCCAGAGGTGCGAACAGTATTCCATACCCGGCCGTATCCTATCCATAGACCCGGTATAATTTTCATCTTCTCTGCAATATTCTCTGCACCTTGCGGGCGCTGTCTTTGGCTGTGTTTCCTCTACAAGTACCTACAGAGAGAGAGAGAGAGAGAGAGAGAGAGAGAGAGAGAGAGAGAGAGAGAGAGTACCTGCAAGGTGTACACATCCCAACTAGAGTAATGTATCTTTAAGGCCAAGGGGCCTCTACATGTTGGATCCATATCCCCACGCAAGCCTTCCAAAAGGACCGGTCTTCGTGCCGTGAGTTCCCGCAGGATGTCTTTCCTGCGGGAAATCACGGCACATAATAAAAACATAATGTATAGAGGCGGCACTCGTCAGTCGTCAGTTGGCGCCACTTCATTATTTATGTGTTATATTAATATTCGTTACTAATTTGTTTTCACAAAATTACCACATTTATTTTCAAAATAGGTCACCGAGGCCACTTATACACGTGAGATTTTACAATATGTATGAATTCACTATCGGCGGCCATATAAAGCGCTTGAGGATGTGCCCGATGGAGGGCGGCGCGCGGGCGAGGAGGGACGGCACAATATGTACCGGCGCACGATTACAAGTGAACTGAGAGGAAAGAGGCCTCCCGGAATAAGTTGAGGAAGATCCGCCGAGAATTATAAGAGTAAAGGACGAGTCGTTACATTGAGTGCGCGGCCCCCCGCCCCGTGCGCGCCGACACAAGGTTTTCCTGCTGACAGCGACTCGTGTCGACAGGACCTATTATAATATGATAGATCATGGAGCGGACCTCTGGCCAACTTTTTTCATAGCATAAATGGAATGGTTCCACTATTTAAATAAAATTCTACAAAACATGCCAGTTTTGCTGTTGCGTTAAATGCTTTAAGGTTGCATTACGACTTGTGTTCAGCAAGATTGTCAACGGTCAAAGAAAAATTGACTATAGTTACGTTCTTTAGAGCGTCCGCAAAGCGAATACTAATTAAGCATAATATAGTGTTTAGGGTATTTAAAATCAGCAGAGTGATCGTTTAATATCACGTGATCCATTTGCTCGTTCGGCCTGCTGCATTAATTACTTGCACGGAGTTGGCCAAAGGAGTGTTGCGTCAATATGACGGCACGCCGTTAATGACGGGGCGTTGTGCGTGCCAGGCATCCGCTACCATTGAATTGGAAGTGTTTTGAAAACCGAACACCAAGCGCGGGGCGGCGGTCGCGCTCCAGCGGCCACGCGACGTGGGTGACGCAAGGGCCGCCGAGCCCGGGAGATGGTCTGCACTCTCCAGGGCGACACACAACAAAGGACATTCGACACCACCTCTGGCATTTTTTTTTTCTTAAGAGCCACTAACGTCCTGATATTTAGGTACGTTTTCCCTACAATGCGTTTTGATATTCAGATAACGTAACACGAACCGCTCGGGAAATAAGTAAATTTTATGTTGGAGGCAATATCCTTATTACCAAGATTTAACAGGTACAAGGACACGCCAGCTCTGCTGAGGTAGGCCAATGGCAAACTCACATTTTGCCGATTTGCTTTTCGTTTTACGATGTGAAGTGATTATAATTAAAATGATATTATTAAAATAAAATCAAACATAACCATCAGCTTGAAAGAATAACAGCGTTAGCGCTGGTCCACTGATCCAATGGTTATGATTTATACCTTCGTTGAACAAATTGCCACCAAGCGCGGAAAATTTGCAATTAACCGACTCGCACAATCACGGCATGTGTTTGAAGCGTGGCATTTGTAATATATAGTTCAATTTAATTTCTTGATAGCTGATATGAATATTAAGGGCGGCACTGATCAGGCGCAGCCCGCGCCACTCGTCACACTCACATCGAGATAACGTAAACTACCCATTATATTGCGATGTGAAACGATAATGATTTCTTTTTGTGATTTTTAATTCCCTGAACGAAACTTTTACAATAATTTATTTGCTGTGCGGTACAAATAAGATCTTCCTCAAGTTTCGTGCCACCGCGGATTGCTCGCGTCTCTGTCTGTGAAAGACAGGTCGGAGTAAATTTACATTTTCTCGGGATAAACGTAGCCTTCGTAATCACAATTAAGGATATAGTGTAGTCCGGACCTAAATTTTATCGAAATACGCCCATGAGTTTTGCGTCTACTTCTTATAAACAAATTTTATGAGTCAATTGCAATAAATTACAACCGCGATCCGAAAACAAGTTTTATTTCGACGCAATCATTGTTTTTTCCTCACAAATACCCAATTAGAATGTAAATAGTCTCAACTACCGTGTTTATTTTTATGTATTTTTGGTCACATGGTGTATGTGATATATGTATAAACACACACAAACACACACTGACACCTTTTATTCCTGAAAGGGTAGGTAGAGTCGTAACTAGTGTACCCACTTTTCGCCGTGTGTATATCGGGCACAAATTCCAGACTCCGGGCTGATGTTGAGTAGCAAAACCACAAATCACTTTGTCCGACCCGGGGATCGAACCCGACACCTCAGCACTGCAGTCAGTAATGCAGCTACGCCACCACGTATGTGTGTGTGCATGCGTGTGTAATTATTATAAAATACAGTTAAAGATGACTGATTTCTATAATTTTGACCCCCTTCAAAACGTTGGAATAAATCTGAATTTAGCATACTTATCTAGGACCGACGACAATTCAATATAAATAAATACATATATAAAACACGCTTCTATAGAAAACCCAACTAAAAATGATTAAATAATAGTTAATTTATATTTAGTGACATTTGTAGGACCATAGTAGAATAATAACTAAGCTGGCTACTCTTATGTGCAAAATAATTCTAATTGTCATAAGGTGTCGCTTTCGTTTATTTTTTAGTGACATCTGTTGGACAATAGTAGAATAGAACTACATACATACATATACATATACACTCACGCCTGTTATCCCCCCAGGGGTAGGCAGAGGCGCAACTAGTGCACCCATTTTTCGCCATTATTCCGTCCCATAATGTGATAGGGGGCGAGCCTATCGCCATATCGGGCACAAATTTCAGATTCCTGACTGATACTGAATAGAAAAACTGAAAATCACTTTGTCCGACCCGGGGATCGAAACCGAGACCTCAGTTTTGCATTCGTACTGTAATACAACTACGCCACCGAGGCAGTCAGTTAGAAAAAAAATAATTAAATTAATATTAGTTTCAAAGAACTAAAAAACACGCTTTATAGTAAAACCAAGAAAAAATTGAAAAAAAAAAATATTTTAATTAATTCAAATTAAGAATAGTGTAAATAAGAAAAAAATGTATTTTGTAGTCATATAAATGTATTTTATAGTATTAAAAACCCGTTTATAGTAAAAGAAAGCGTGAAGTGCGTTTTAAGATATAATCAAAATGATAATCCCGATGGTGGTGGTAGGTCTCTCATATGTAAGAGGCCCCCTGGGTGGGTACCACCACAATGTTTATTTGTACAATCAAGCAGCAGTGTGCATGCACTGTTGTGTTTCGGTTTGAAGGACATTGTAGCCAGTGTGTAACTACTGGACATAGTGAGGCTTAACACCTCATGTCTCAGGATGACGAGCACAGTGGAATGCCACATAGTACTTTGTAACTCAAGGTGCCGAACCGGGGATAACCCATAGTTGGATTTTCTATACAGCGTGTTTTTCAGTTCTATTATTACGTTTACATAAAGTATTGTATATACTGCTTGCACGCACTCAGTAGCTGTTTTGTCTAAAATTTTATTAAGCCTTATTCACGTATAGAGGTGGATTGAAACGAATTAATTTAGATGGAATATCCTACAACTTTTATAAACGCGAAAGTTTGCAAGAATGTATGGATGTTTGTTTGTCTATCATAGAAAAACTACTTATCGGATTTTGATGAAATTTGGAACACGGGTAGATACTGTCCTAGATTAACACATAGGCTACTTTTTATCCCAGAAAAATATACTGCGGGACTTTTTTTTCTCGCGAGTCGTTACGAGTAAACCACTGACTGATTTCAGTGAAATTTGGTAGGGAGATATTTTAAGCTCCTGGGACGGACCTTGGGTCCCTTCTTATCCCGGGAAAATATAATCCGGGACCTTTACCCCGGAAAATCGTTGTATGCGAGTTGAACCGCAAGAAAACAAGTATAGAGATAGTTTGAGATCCAGAAGAGGACATAGGCTACTTTCATCCCAGAAAAACATTACCTGGAAATTTTACCCGGATTGAATTTTCTCGCGAGTGGAGCCGTCACAGCCACCACCACCACTGAACCGATTGCGATGCAATTTGGTAGGGAGATAGTTTAAGACCCTGAGAAGGATCTAGGCAACTTTTTATCCCGGAAAAATATAAACCAGGACTTTAATGCCGGAAAATCGTCTTCTGCGAGTGAAACCGCAAGAACATAAGTATGGAGATATTTTGAGATCCAGAGAAGAACATAGGCTATTTTTGTCCCGGAAATACATACACCGGGAATTGTATCCCAGATTTTTTAATCACGCCGTTGGAGCCGTAGCGACCAAACCAATGAATCTATTTTAATATAGTCAAGACCTTTGGAAGGACCTAGGCTACATCTTATCCCGGGAAAATACAAACTAGGACTTTTGTTCCGGAAAAACTTTTTAACGCGGGTGGAGCCGCGGGCAAAAGCTTCTTCAAATATATTTCAAGGGAACTAATCAAACATACCAGAACACAACAGAAAACAATTTAGGTAAAACGTAAATGATTGCATCATTACACTTCCACGGAGGAAAATATTTTTTTTTTCTTTGTTGTTTAGTTAACTCAAACACAAAATTAATCCTGAATAAGCCAGGATATATTATCAAGATTGACAAATATCACACAAAGTTGTGATTACGAGTCATTTCCTTTGAAGTCCCAACTTAGAGAGAACTTAGAGAGGCTGAGTAGCTTCTCTAAGTTCTCTTTAAGAGTGAGTACTCTTAGCCTGATGACAGGTGCGCTGCCGCCAGAGGAGTGCCTAGCTTGGGACCTACAACACAGCGCTCTTAGAGCAGTCGTCGTAGGACTGCCAGACCTCACTCCGAACCGTGATGTCCGCCATGGTTGGCGGCTGGAGGTCATGGCGAGCGGTGGTTTCCTTCTGCGAGTGCGCCATCTTGCGGAACTAGATTGCCAAGCGGGAACGTGAGCAGAACGATCCCGACCGCAGCCAGAGGAGATGAAAGAGGCGCCGAGTGGACGACTGATCGGCGCCTCGTGCCCTGTGGTCCGCTGGCATCTAGAGAATTCCACCACGGCATCCCCTGCCTGTCCTAAGCGGCAACTAAATGGGGTTTGAGCGAGTCGCGGGGCGAGCAGTCCCCACTGCTCGCCCCGCGACTGCTACTCCAATTTATGTATCTCCGAAGTGGACGACATTGCAGGTGGTCGGTCTCCTGCAGTCGTTGACGCCAAAGGCGTGCTTCAGGGGCCTCTTCTCCCCCGAATTTAGAGAGGGACTGCAATGCGGCATCGAGCAGAGGCGGTTCTGTGCAGCTATCTTCGTGCAATAAGATACCCCGGAGCCGTCCCGTATGCGCCGAAGAAAGCCACGGCGGGATTTTTTGATGGTATGCCGGTGTCAGATATACATAGCGTTAGGGACTGAGTCCAGTGCTGGTTCGGTAAGATCGGTGAAACCAACATAACTATTTCTCTTACTACACAGTGGTGGTAGCCATAACGCGTTTTTTCCCCGCGATCAAAAAAAAGATGCGCTGCCGCTAGACCATCCGGGTGACTTTCAAATATAATGTCACCTCGGTTGTGGCACGAAGGATGATTAGATGGAAATAAACCACGCCAATAACTACTACAACCCAAAGAACGCTTACTCATTGAATGACACATAATGTACTTACATACACCTACTAACCTAACCTAACCGCGCGATAAACACTTTAATACTGACGACCTCGAACGGAAACACGCGACCTACTATTAATAAATAAATAAATTACAAATTTCCAAAACGGCTCTTGTCGTGAGTGTCACATATGAGACACTGTCGTAGACATTTACTGGTGGTAGGACTTTCATAATATGTTAGAGTCCGTCTGGGTGGGTACCACCGCAATGTTTTTTTCTACCGCCAAGCAGCAGTGTGCATGCACTGTTGTGCTTCGGTTTGAAGGGCATTGTAGCCAGTGTAACTGCAGGACATAATGAGACTTAACATCTTATGTCTCAGGATGACGAGCGCTGTGGAGTGCCGCACAGTGCTTTGTAACTCAAGGTTCTGGATGGTATTTCTACTGTTTATGGGTGGTCGTATCGCTTACCATCAGGCGAACGGCAAGCTCGTCTCATCATTCAATGCCATAAAAAAATCATTTAGGCAGTATTGTTTATTTTCCTTTGTTTTTCTTTGATATTAATTCAACTTTTTGTGCGTGGTGACCGATAAGAAAAAATTTTTTTCTTTTATTAAATAAATGAGAAGTTAATATTGTTCAATATATTTTTATTATCTTACAATACATGTAGCTTATTCAGGAATATTTATCATTGAAACTATAGGTTTATGGTAACTGAAATAAGAAACATAAGTTTGAGATTCACCGCGCTCAAAAAGTTGAATTAATATCAAAGAAAAACAAAGGAAAATAAAAAATACTGCATAAATAAATAATTATAATTACATAAGTTGATAAAAAATGCTATGCAATAGCTTTACCGCGGCAGTCTCGGAGTGCCACACGTCTTTTTTTCTGTACTTGCCCTGTGAAACCAGCCAGTAACAATAAAGAACTGGCCGTAAAAGTGACATTCGAAATTTAAATAGAATATCACAGAAGATAGTAACGTAGCGTCGACGAAGGCTGAGATATTGAGTGGGATCGAGAGGTTCCACGGACAGCTGTATACTTCAGTTGCCAAGCCCGCCACCAGCTTGGCTAAAGACCCCAGAGCCAAGCTGGTCCGGCACTACAGCGAAGACATCCCGGACATCAGTCTGTGCGAGATTCGGATGGCTCTGGGACAGCTCAGAAATAACAAGGCACCGGGCGAGGACGGAATTACTGCAGAGCTTCTGAAGACGGGCGGTGTGCCTGTACTTAAAGTCCTTCAGAAGCTATTCAACTTCGTTCTCCTTCAGGGTATAACGCCCGAGGCATGGAGCAGGAGTGTGGTGGTACTGTTCTTCAAAAAAGGTGATAACGCCTTATTGAAGAATTACAGGCCCATCTCACTCTTGAGCCATGTCGACAGAGCTGTTCTCAAGAGTCATCACGAATCGTCTCGAGCGCAGGCTAGATGACTGCCAGCCTCCCGAACAAGCCGGATTCCGGAAAGGTTATAGTACTATAGACCACATCCATACGCTGCGGCAAGTTATACAAAAAACTGAGGAGTATAACTTGCCACTTTGCTTAGCGTTTGTGGACTATGAGAAAGCCTTCGATTCGATCGAGACCTGGGCTGTGCTGCAGTCTCTACAGCGGTGCCACATTGATCATCGGTACATCGAAGTGTTGAGGTGCTTGTATAACAACGCCACCATGTCGGTCCGAGTACAAGAACAGAGTTTGAAGGCTATTCCACTACACAGCGGCGTGAGACAGGGAGATGTTATCTCTCCGAAACTGTTCACTGCCGCGTTGGAAGATGCCTAGAAGCTCTTGGATTGGAAAGGACTCGGCATCAACATCAATGGCGAATACATCACCTACCTTCGTTTTGCCGATGACATCGTTGTATTAACAGAATCGCTGGAGGGTCTGAGCACAATGCTCAGTGACCTCAACCAAGTTTCTCAAGTGGTGGGCCTCAGGATGAACATGGACAAGACCAAGATCATGTCTAATGTTCTTGTTGTGCCTACCCCGATTACCGTTGGGAGCTCAATTCTCGAAGTTGTAGACGAGTACGTCTATTTGGGTCAAGTAGTCCAACTTTGAGAAAGAGGTCAATCGGCGAATCCAGCTCGGATGGGCAGCGTTCAGGAAACTAAGCAAGGTCTTCTCATCCAAAATACCTCAGTGCCTGAAGACAAAAGTCTTCAATCAATGTGTGTTACCAGTGATGACATACGGCACTGAGACGTGGCCTCTGACTATGAGCCGCCTAAGACGGCTCACGGTCACTCAGCGAGCTATGGAGAGGGCTATGCTAGGTGTTTCTCTACGTGATCGAATCAGAAATGAGGAGATCCGTAGAAGAACGAAAGTCACTGACATAGCCCAACGGATAAGCAAGCTGAAGTGGCAATGGGCAGGGCACATAGTTCGAAGAACTGACGGCAGATGGGGCAAAAAATTTCTCGAGTGGAGACCACGTACTGGCAAGCGCAGCGTCGGCCGTCCACGTGCAAGGTGGACCGATGACGGTAAAGGCCGCAGGAACGCGCTGGATGCAGGCCACTTTTGACAGGTCCATCTGGAAATCTTTGGGGGAGGCCTATGTTCAGCAGTGGACGTCATGTGGCTGATGATGATGATGATGATCACCGCTGTGCCGGTCGAAGTGGGGAGTGTTAGGTTATTTTCGTTACGGAATTTCTGGATTCGGTCTCCACGCTCAAGACCCGCGATAGAAGCTATGCAATAGCTTAAAAAACATAATAGACTCAAATTTTTTTTTACAGATTACACAAATTTTGACTCGATGCGTGAATCGACCCCGCTACCTCTTTGTTATAGAATTCACCGCCATCTGCGCCACAGAGGCTTTTGAATAGTAGAAATAATTAGAGTAAGTTAATACGTACCGCGCCCCCGGCTACCATTTTGTTGTCAGTCGGCAATGCTGCCGGTGTTGCCGGTGTCTCCCAAGTGGTCGGCTTCGGATGCGCAGTGGCCGTCGGTCAGTCCGCAGCCGGCCGCACCGCCGCGCCTACACACATGGTCCCGAGTCGGTACTAGGGCTTTCATTTCGAGACTCTCGGTCTCGAAAATTTCGAGAGTCTCGACGATTTTATTGTATTTTCGAGACTCGAGACTGCTGCCTCCAGTCTCGGGAAAAAACGAGACTTGCGAAACTAACATCAAATAACAATTATTGTTGAAAAATTTACTAAACTACCAAGATCTTTTTAAATCCGGGTCAGTGGCGACACAGAAAAATTAAATTTTAGATAATCTGTTATAAGACACAACCTAACCTTGTTGAAACATATCTTTATAATTAAGTACATCATTGTTATGATGAACTAGTAGTGCTCGCGGCTCCGCCCGCGTGAAAAAGTTTTTCCGGGACAAAAATATTTTCCCGGGATAAAACGTAGCCTATAGCACTCAGGAGTTATGTAGCTTCCTATAAGTGAAAGAATTTTCAAAATCGGTTCAGTAGTTCCTGAGATTAGCGCGTTCAAACAAACAAACTCTTCAGCTTTATAATATTAGTATAGATTGGGTAAAGTACTCTTTTTGAAAATGGTAGCGATAGGGGGGAAATACTCAAACCATTGCTAAATCCCTGCTAATTATAGTTTGGAAAGTTACAAAAGTCCAAGGACATGAGACAACCCAAAGCATTTATTTAACATTATAATTAAGCATATCGAAGGTCACGGAGTGCACATGTGCAGGCTATCGCAACTCTCGTAGGAGTCTGCTCTTGAGCAGAATCTCTCGCTGTTTGAAGATGAGACTCGAATAAAATGTTAAATAAGCATGAAACACTACGCGACACCCTCATACACTTTATTTATACGGTAGCTGGTTGCCGATCGCCCAACCGCCGTCTGCAGGCCCGCTTTAAAAGAGGTTGAAGATAGTCTTTTCTACGTCTATTAAGTACGAGAAGGGAGTCTTCACCTACCATAGCGTGACATGTTTGAACCCTAAAAACCAGCGACGCTAGACCATTAAAAATACAAAAGTCCCGACTCTCGATACTTTGAAACACAAGATGACCTGGGACCCAAACACTAATGCTAATCTATACGTACTTCTAGCGTAGAATTAGAGAGATTTTTTTTCTAATGCGATTTATTACATTTAAAATTATAAAACAATATCCCCCGCTGAGTCTGTACGTATATCTTAACACCAAATTACTCAAATACTACCGAACAGATTCCGTTGAATTTAGGTATAGAGATACTTTGAAACTCTGGAAAGGCTACTTTTATCCTGGTAAAACTATTTCACGTGGTAGATACGGTGAGCAAAAGCTAGTTTGTAATAAAATCAAATCCTCTCTCTAAAAGTAATTATCCAGCGCTTTTTATCTTTTACGTGACAACTATAAAAATTTAAAAGTCGTATAATTAGTAGTTAACTTTCATACAGGTTTATAACAGTGTTATTTATAAAGTACTTTATTCATATATCTTGTATTGACTGCCTAAAAAGTCTATGAGTTGTGACCTACGAGTATAATGACTATTTTTGAAATAGTCTCGAAAGTCTCGTTTTTTTTTCCCGAGACTCGTAAAGGCACCGAGACTGAAAGCCCTAGTCGGTACCGAGTCGGTGTGGAAACGCGTGAGCCGGTAAGCCTCGTGGCGAGCACTGGCCGCGGATCCCGACGCGAAGCCGGCTGGGTAGCCAAGTGACATTTGAAAGAGGCGCAATTTTAGCTCGCACGGGCCTTATTTGCATATCAACATCTTGTAATTACTTTTCAAATGTTAATGTTTATGCAACATTACACCGAAGGCTGATAGCACGATATTAATATAGCTACTATATAATATTGGCTGGCACCGAGATATCACGTACTTGTAATAACCACACTGGCGTCCGGCGGAATGTAAGTGTGTTCTGATCGTAAACACTGTAAATGAATGATTTAAAAACAATTTTCTGTACGAGCTGTATCTGTGCTGAGGACATGTTCCAAACTATTTCTTTTGAACCTGATAAAATGGTACACATACACTGTCGATCTCAATCGATGAAATCACGTCACACGGCTTAACTATTTGATGTAGAGGATATAGGTTGGCGCCTTCTTCCACTATGTATCGACATCTTTTGATTTAGTATCTCTAATACTTTACAACTAAACCGAAACATGGCTTCAAATGGTCTTATAAAAAGTAATGCAAGCGAGTAGTGAGCAGAAACTTCAAAGGCATGGGATGGGGATGGTAGGGCAGCTATATAAACAGCTCGAACGCGCTGTGAACATATTATTTGTCTGAATAGCAGCGGGCTCGGCGACCGGTAGCGCATGTCGCACACGCAGCGTTCCTGGAAGAGGTCGGCGCATTCACAGCGCTGCGTGGTGAGTCCGCGCCTCCATTCAGACGACACGTTCCTTCCGCCGCCGCGCCAGGAGGGAGCCGTCAAGATTTAGTGGCTTATACGGCAGTGCGCGCGCATTGGCTTTTCAATGGAGATCAATGAATTACTGCTGCTGTTAAGTACATCATTGTTAGTGCTAGTACTACGTAGTTTGAAGGACATTGTAGCCGGGATAATTATAGGCCATTATGTGACCTATGCAATGCTTGAGTGACGACCGTGGTTCAATGCCATGCAGAGCTTTGTAATTGAAGTAAGGACAGTGTGGCACCCGTGGCGTTGCAATTAGACAATAGACTTGGTCGTCTCGCAAATCATGTGTTTAGAGAAACACACCGGTGCGAGACTCCGGAGCTGTCAGTATCATTTGTTATGATGAGCTCCGGCCCCGATATCACCCAGCCCTTGCGCTGCTGCGTGAGAGCACGCGATGTCATCTCGCGGTACATCGGCGCTTCGTGTTCGGCCGGCATTGCGCCACATCTCAGTGCTTTCAAGAGAGCTCACTATATTGCATCAGCGTCGGCAAAAATTTTTCCTACTAATTTCTTTATTTGTACTAAACGGATGTAAAGACATTATGCGAGTTTCGAATGCTAGACAATGGGTCATTAAAAATTTTAAAATATCACACAATTTTGTTATTAGCAAATTACAGGCGAACTGTGTACTGTAGGTGTACTCAAAAAAAGGATACTTTTAAAGTCCTCAAATCCGGTGGCCTTTTTGAGACGGAAAGCATGTTTAGATGATCTTAAGCTATTTTATGGGACCTTGTTCGTTTAAGGATCAAGTACCTGGGTGACCGAGCCTTACTCGGGTGATTTTTTAATACTATAGGTACATGGTATTTATTACTTTGAGGTAGGTCCTAATAATAATTTCCAATTCAAGAAAATATTCACGACTGAAGACAAATGAGTCAATACCTTTTTTTTCGTTTTCGCGGAGAAAGTGATTTATTACTACCGCCCAGCCTTCGAGGGGGGTGACTGAGCGGTTATGTTGGGTTCACCATGCTTTACGACCCAGCGTTGAGCCGCCGGGCCGAGTCCCTAACCTATGTACACGCACGGCATACCAACTAAAACTCCGCGGTGGCCATCTTAGGCGCATTAGGGACGGCTGCGGGCTTAATCTGATGGGGGTGTCTTAGTTATCGTCCGCAACGTCTCTGCGCGGTGCCGCCTGATGCAGCCCGTCTCCTGTTTTGGGGGCCCTCAGAAGCCCCCGCGCACCGAAGGACGGCCGTCGCGGTCAACAATAGCGTGAGGCCTACCTTCCACGGTGCCGTCCATCACGGGGGTCGCAACAATGTGCTAAAACACGCACAAAACTAAAGACGGACAGCCCCCTGCCACCCGCCCGCGACTCCCGGTGGCCCGAAATGAGTCGATACATACAGTTATCTTATTGTTTAATTAAAAAAGAATTGATTCTTCAGCGGTTCAGATTTTATATTAAATCTCAGGTTACATATTTTTTTTATATTGAATTACATCACGAGCAGATAGGTACAAGGTTTAGTTCTCATCTCTTGTCTCGAAATGATAAATGATAAATGTCCTATATTTATGGTTTAAGATAATTATATCTGCAACAAAATTGGTCTTACAAATATGTTTCGCAATTTAGTTTCTCCCCCCTTCAGCTGCCCTAAGCTAGTGGTTAATAAATATGAATATCCCTTATTTGTACTCAAGTGTACATCTATATCAAATTTCACCTTAATCGGTTTAACGGTTTATTTTCTTTCCCCTTTTAGCCTTCTCATAAAGGGGTTAATAACAAACTCAATATATCATACTAGTAGTGCTTGCGACTCCGCCCGCGTGAAAAACTTTTTCCGGGACAAAAATATTTTCCCGGGATAAAAAGTAGCCTATAGCACTCAGGAGTTATGTAGCTTCCTATTAGTGAAAGAATTTTCAAAATCGGTTCGGTGGTTCCTGAGATTAGCGCGTTCAAACAAACAAACAAACTCTTCAGCTTTATAATATTAGTATAGATTATATTTATTTTTATATCTTTTAATATTAGTATAGATTTAATTTTCAAGGTTTACTTTATTTCCATACTGTGAAATACTATTGGAGCAACAGTATTTTCTCCCCTCTTTTAACCCCTTTAGTTTAGAGTTAAAAAAATATATCCAATTGTTATCTTTAAGTTATACTCATACCAAATTTAATTACAATCGGTTCAACAGATTAATTTCTCTCCCTTTAATTAAAATAAATAATACCTTATGTTGTTTTCTAGGTTTGAGATATACCCATACCAAATTTCTTTACAATCAGTTCAGCGGCTTAGTTTCTCCCTCTTTTTATCCCTTAAAATGGTGTTAATAAAAAAATTTACATCCCATATTTGTTTTCAGCGCTCAACATATCCCAATTCCCAATACCGAATTTTATTACAATCGGTTAAACGGTTTAGTATCTCCCCCTTCTAACCCCACAAGTTTGGGGTTGATAAAAAAACTCAATACGCCAATTTCATTTTTAGAGCTCATACTATCCAAATCCAAAATTTCATCTAAATCGGACGATCCGTTTCCGAGACACCAATTACATATATTATATATCGACGCTGGAAAGCGTAAACGCTGTTACCCTGAAGGTAATACTTTCAGGGTAACAGCGTTTATGCTTTCCAGCGTCGATATGTACACAAGTTTAACGCGATTAAATGATAGTGATATAAGCCTGTCGCCGCGAGCGCGCTGTTAACGGTGCCTACGAGCGACCTTAGTCCATGAATAGACATCACCTCTAATGGACAATGAGTCATTATTTGAATTTTAATTTATATTACACTATGATATTTGCTAGGTTTGTGTGCCGTCATTTGGCGGCTTTTTGTGCGTGATTATTAACGAGAAAAAACATAATGTTAGGATGCGCAAGAACAGCAAAAACGAGATGCTGGAACTACGCGCGAGTGCCTACAGCGGCACCTCGCAGCATGGCGCTTGCGCAACTAAAGACATGGTGCGCTTCCACGACCACTCGCACTCTACATAAAGAATTAAATTATGTAAATATTTTAATTACCTGTAAATTATATATCCGGAGTTCGGTCCCCCGACGCGACGGCGCTTGGGTTAAAATATTACTAGGTACTTAAAAGAGAAAATCTCTATTATTATTTTACTTTTTAGAGATTTTTTTATGTCGGGTGTTATTTAAATTTTAATTTAATTTTTATTTCAAACTTTTTAAATTACTTTATTCTCCATCATAGGGCTTTGATAATCAACTATCTATCACCTACTCGTAGAGCCCATCCTTCTGAGCTCAAACACAGTATATCTGCTATAAGTTGCTAAGGAGTTGGGTCTCCCGCAGACTACGTGATGCCGTAGCATCAGCTCATGGTTAAAAATATTTCCAAAGTCACAGTACACCAAATTTAAAATCATTCTGACTTTTTAAGTTGGAAATGAGCTGATAATCTTTAAATGACTGAACAGATCTTCATAAATTATAGCTAAGAACCATCGCAGTCACATGAGCTTTCAAAAAAAAAACCGCGTCCAAATCGGTCCATTCGTTTGAGAGCTACGATGCCACAGACAGACATACAGATACACAGATACACACCCTAAACTTATAACTCTCCTCTTTTTTGTCGGGGGTTAATAAATACCATTTCATGTGAAAGATCCCAACGAACTAATGCTATGCTATGCTGAGCTATGCTAATGCTAGCGCTAGCCGTACTTAGGTACAGCTTATACCGCCATACCTGATGTTACCTGAGAGGGCGGCGAGTCACCGTCAACAGATGCGCTATAAAGGGTATCATAACACTAGGTGTTGCTCGAGACTTCACCCGCGCAAATAGCCTTCCGCTACAATAGTCGCCAAAAACAGTACAGTACGACACCAGAGCCATTTACTTAAGCACATTACCGGGATAACAAGTAGCCTATCCAGAATATTATTGTGAAATACCCGTGTGCCAATTTTTATACAAATTCGTTTTGTTGTTTCTGCGTTTACTTCTAAAAACATCCAAACATTTTCATAAAGTTTCGCATTTATAATATTAATAATAGCCGTGGAGTAAGTCTAACGCAACACGTTCTGTTGTTTTATCAGCGCAAGATCTACGTCATTTAACGCCTTCTAGAACAAATACAAATTTCGCTGGTGATAGGTCTCTCATATGTAAGAGTCCGTCTGGGTGGGTACCACCCCAAGCAACAGTGTGCATGCACTGTTTGTTTCCATTTGAAGGACATTGTAGCCAGTGTAACTACTGGACATAATAAGACTTAACATCTTATGTCCCAGGATGACGAGCGCAGTGGAATGCCACACAGTAATTTATAACTTACGGTGCTGGATGGTACTCATTAATCTGCCTCTATACGTGACCTTACGGCATGTGCTCCTAAATATCGTGCGATATAATGTGAGCCATAAAAACGAACAAGTGACACCTAACGAGATGATTTGATAGAGCAGGATATGCGTGGAAAGGTCACGCTGTCATCCATCCATCAGACACACATACATACACATATTATACACAGATACACGCACTAAATTACGGCACAACTACGTTTGTAATTTAGTAACGGCAGTTCTGTATCACAGAAAATTAACAGCGTTGCTGTTCCATTTAATTAGTTTTCCTGCATTCTGTTAAAATATATACAAACGTACCTAGTGGAGTGCGCAGCACATGCGCGTGCAACGACCAGCACCTGCGTGGCGCCATGGCGGGGACATCAGGCAGCCACCGGCACATAATGGTTGCCTGTAACGAAACAATAATGAATTTTAAACTCTCCGGCGGGCTATAAATTGACTGTATAATCTGCAGCTGTATCTTTAAAATACCTAAATGCTTGTCGAATCCGCTAATCAGATTTGGCTATTTTGTTGCTCTCCCCACGAGATTCGTGAGTCTGAAGTTAGGTATTTTAATATTATGGGTAAATAATACATAGTTTTAAATGCAGATGCGCAGAGGACCCCGCCAGCAGCCGCGCACCCTGCCCGCTCGTGGATTCGGCGCACGTCGCGCGCGCTGCACTTGACCTTGAATATTGTAGAGCAGCTCGCCAATATAAGTAAGTAGCAGACTTAGTTATTGGTTTGTTACTGGTGGTAGGACTCTCATATGTAAGAGTCTGCCTGGGTAGGTACCACCGTATTGTCTATTTCTACCGCCAAGCAGCAGTGTGCATGCACGGTTGTGTTTCGGTTTGAAGAGCATTGTAGCCAGTGTAATTACAGGACATAATGAGACTTAACATCTTATGTCTCAGGATGACGAGCGCAGTGGAATGCCAGATAGTACTTTGTAACTCAAGGTCCTGGATGGTGTTCTACTGTTTATGGGTGGTGTTTCTACTGTTTATGGGTGGTCGTATCGCTTACCATCATGCGAATGGCGCGCTCTTCTCGTCATTCGCTGCAATAAATAATAAAAAAAGTGCTTCGCTGACAATTTTATTAGCATTTTATTGCCAGCCTATCTATAGAACTACTCTGAGCTTACTTTTAAGGTCGGCGATATATTTGAAATTTATTTGATTACCTACACTGCTGCCTGATGGCCGTATTTGTTAATAAAATACATTATTTGAGTAAATTAATTGTTAATCGGAGAACTACTAATGTGGCAACAGTTAACACCCGGGACGCGGCATTTTTACTGTGTAGTTCTGTTTATATTTCACTATCTCCGGTTTTTATTATTCCTAGCGCCAGTTGCATTGATCTATGACGACAAATATCGCCTATTATTTCAACAAGTTAAACGAAACTAAAGATACATTAAAGTCTATCATACGCGTACCGTTAAGGCTGGAGAGAGCCAAAGGAATCAACTGACATACATAATGTACACATTATCAAAATATGTCCGACAAATGAATGCAGCAAAGAGCTGCAGATTAACCGATTACCAGTTGAGCTACGAGCGTCCGAGTGCAATCAGCCAGTTAAAATGTGCAGAACGTAGTACTAGCGCTTGCCAACTATTTGCTAACAGCGGGCGAGGCAGTGCAGAGGACCGTTACTGCACTTATTGGCTCGGAAGCAGAGGCCAGTGACACGTCTCATCACTAATTATCACGATAATAACGAAAAATCTATATGTAATACAAACTTTTGCTGGTGCCTCCGCCCGCGTGAAAAAGTGTATTCCAGGATAAAAGTCCCGAGATATATTTTCCGGAGATAAAAAGTAGCCTATGTGTTAATCCAGGACATGACCTACCCGTGTGCCAAATTTCATCGAAATCTTTGCGGCTAACTCCCGGCTCGATGACTGTGGCTCTCAGCCGCCGCCGGCACTGCCTGATTAGGGCAGATTTGAACCTAGGCTAGGGTTATACGAGTCCCACCCTTTTCATACGCGATCCGGGGTGAGTCAGGGATCTATACTTGGTCCACTCCTATTTTTACTGATGATCAATGACCTCCTTCGGTGGTAACTCATGCAAAAAGCCTTCTCTACGCGGACGACTTAAAACTTTTCACTGAAGTCAGATGCGAGGCTGATTGCTTGGCGCTTCAACGTGATGTTGACTCTATTTATCAATGGAGTTTGGACAACAAGTTGGAATTCAACCTCAGCAAATGCTTCTGTTTAACTTTTGGACGCAATAAAAACCTAATCAATTTTAATTACAATATTGACAATATAGATATTACTAGGGTCACATCCATTAAAGATTTAGGAGGGACCTTCGACCAAAAGCTTACATTTCATGAGCATGTCTCTACGATAATTAAAGAATCTTTTACGCGATTAGGTTTTATGCTTAGAAATGCAAGAGACTTTAGCTACATTCATGTTATACAAATACTTTTTAGTGCCCTTGTTCGGAGTAAATTAGAATCTAGTGCCTGTATTTGGAATCCGTGTGACTTCACATACACTAACTTGATTGAGAAAGTCCAAAAAGCCTATCTTAGATTTCTTTATAAGCGTCTATACGGATACTATCCCTATTTATACCCTACTAAATTTCTAGTGGGGTACCTAGGATATAATACGCTGGAAGTTCGACGACTTTATTCTCAATTGAAAATTGGTTGTGAAATTCTTCGTGGGAACTTAGATGTTCCGGCTTTGGAGGAGGAGTTGCGGCTTTTGCTTTTAGAGGAGTTGTGTCGACTATTTGTCCCAAATAATTATAGTCGTAGTCGGAGGCATAAGTTGTTTGCTGTGCAAGTGTCTCGTACGGTGGCGCGAACTAACTCGCCTATACCACCTGTATTACCGCGCACAACGATCTCCTTGAAGCCGATACCGACTTAGATATTTTTGCGGACAAAATCTGTAAAATACTTAATGCATGTTTGAAGTGTTGTGAATGTCTTTAAAGCTCATGTTCAATTAATGTAAATGGTGTGTAACCGTATTGATAGAATTAAAAAAATAAATAAATTACGGATTCACAATGCCATATTCGCATCAGGCAGTGTGATGTGTGGCGAAAGCTGCGGTCTCTCGATGTTCGGAAAGCCAGTGGTCCGGACGGTATACCGGCGGTGGTAACGAGAGGATGTGCAGCGGAGTTGTCTCCTGCACTGACACGCCTCTACCGTGCGTTCTACTTCTCAGGTATTGAGCCTGAATCTTGGAGGGAGGCCAATGTGCAACCGATCCCCAAAAAAGGTGATCGGACACACCCTACCAGTTTCTTTTTTTTTTTTATACATGGCCATCTTCGGCTCATTAGGGACGGCTGCGGGCTTCCTCCGACTCACCTCTAAGTTCTCGTCCGCAACCGCCCCTGCGCGTACCGCTTTTTGCGGTCCTTTTCCTGTTGCGGGGGCTCAGAAGCCCCCGAAACACCGTACCGTGTCCACCTTTTGGTGTCCGAGGCAGCGTGAGACACGCTGCCTCGGACATGTCCATCACGGGGGTCACAGAAGTTGGCTAGACTAATGGGTGGGCGGCACGTCCCGCCCACCCGTGACCCCCGGAGGCCCCTATTAGTCGCCTTTTACGACAGGCAGGGGATACCGTGGTGGAATTCTCCAAACGCCCCCAATCCACAGGGCGGGAGACGTCGGTCAGTCGTCCACCCGACGCCTCCTACGTCTCGTCTGGCGGCGGGAGGGATCACCACTGCGCTGGCGATCCCTCTCGGCACTCTCCTTCCGCGAGAGGACCGCCTCGCAGAAGTGGGCCACCGCCTGCCAGGCCTCCCGGCCGCCGACCATGGAAGCGACCACGGCCGGCAGCGAGAGGTCTTCTCCGACGACTGTTCTGAGAGCGCTGCGTTCTTCATCCCAGGCTGGACAACACTCCAACGTATGTTGGGCCGTGTCCATTGGGCAGTTGTCACAATAGTGACACACGGCCGACTCCTCTATACCTACCACCCGAAACAGGAACTCACCGAAGCAGCCATGCCCGGTGAGCACCTGCGTCAGGCGGTATGTTGCCGCTCCGTGGCGCCTGTCCAGCCATTCGGCAAAGACAGGACGCACTGCCTCTACGACCCTGTGCCCCCACGACGGGGCCTCCAGCCTGAGACGCCACTCCTCCACGGCGGCTCGCCGTAAGGCGGCCCTCTTGGCCTCCACCTCTTTCAGGGCCGGACGCTCCCCGCGACTGAACGCCTCCTCCCGCCAATGGAATACATCGGCAAGGGATTTGGCGTCCAACACCCTACCAGTTACCGCTTAATCATTATAACCTCAGTGCTATGCAAAGTCATGGAGCGGCTAATACACGCGCACTTGACCCGCTACCTGGAGAATCACTCGTTGATCGGCGGCAGACAATACGGATTACGTCAGAAACGATCAACGGGTGACCTTCTAGCGTACGTCATGCATCGCTGGGGGGAGGCGATTGACAAGCATGGTAAGGTTTTAGCTGTGAGCCTCGACATAGCTAAGGCTTTTGATAGGGACTGGCACCTTCTTTCCAAGCTTCCGGCATACGGTTTTCCCGACAACTTGTGTGCGTGAATTTCTGGCTTTCTGCATGAGCGTAGAATACGTGTCGTTGTTGATGGGCACGCTTCGATGCTCATGACAGTAAATGCCGGTGTTCCACTGGGCTCGGTGCGCAATGCCGTCCAGATAGAGAATCGAATGGCAGCAGATGGTTATCTAATACCATTCGACACAACCATGCCGGCCTACTGAGCTGCTTCTTCACGCTACGGCGGAAGGACCCAGGATTATAGGAAGTAGGGAACACGCGCGCCGGTAAACTATCCCAAAGATGGTGCAGCAAATAAAAGATTTGGCGAACCTATTGGTTCGGGCCGAGATGGTCTTAACCATCAAGCTGTGGCTCCGCATGCCAGCATGCGTGGTTCTGCTGAGGAAAGGAGAAGAGGGGATCAGATTAAACCATTCTTCAGACCATTGGTCATGATCCAGACGGTAGAACGCGCTTAGAGAAGCGATATCCCTCCGCAATTGTAGCGACTCCAAGTTGCTCGTTACGTCCGCATCATTCACAATGCGGATGGCCCGTCGCTGCAATCCATCCAAGGGATCGAGTAAGTATTGGGTGGAACCGTCCCAGAGGAGGAACGCGCTGGATGCGGGCCGCTTTTGAAAGTCCGTCTGGAAATCTTTGGGGGAGGTCTATGTTCAGCAGTGGACGTCATGTGGCTGATGATGATGTTAAGTAGTAACTCAATACAAATTGTGTATTCTAACTTCAACATGCGAAAAAGCCAATGAAATCTATACATTTCATAAACACAATACTTCAACAATAACATTTAAAGACATCAAGCACCGCCAATAAACGTGTTTTTAAAATCCTATACAGTTAAGATTAATCAGGTTGTGAATACAGTATAAGTAGTTTAAACTTTAAATATTATGTCGATCAGTGACAGATGTTACAATTTTCTTATCAGTCACCAAAAATATAAGTTGGCTCACTAAATATACATCAGCTGACGGCAGAAACGAGCCGTTATGGTGTTTCACCACTCTTCATAGATTCCGGTATATTTAAAGTGGGATAAGTACAGCTTGAAATTGCAATTCAAACGAAAGCCGCAGCGAGCGTCGAATCACTGCGAGTGCGGTACGCTGTCATACTGTATATTATAGTGTGGAGATACGGAGTGTGTGCGGCGCTGTCGTGGAGAAAGGCGCGTTACGAAAAGCTTGCAGCGCTGTCGGCCGGTGTCGCGAGCGCAATACACAGCTAGGCAAATACGTGTATTACTCAAAATAATAAACGAATAATAATTTAATTTGGTAGTAGGAGGAACCAAAATATTTTTTGTAGTACCTACCATAAGATTGGAGCAGTGCACTCGTTCCGGGATCATCTAGTGTGGATGCCGTGACTCAGTATTATTACGCCGTTCGTCGGGAGTATCAAGACCTGCTTATCTGTAAATATAGTCACTTATTCATACACCAAACAAAAATGAATGGAATCGAATTACAGCTTATTCAATTCACCTCATTCATGTTCTAGATTGGCTACAGTGCGCCTACGCTTCCTTATAGATGATTATACACGGCGTGGCGTTCGTATCTAGATTACGAGTGCAAGGCGGTAGAGTGGTTCGAGTGGTGCGCACTCCTCGCGGCTCTCGAGTGCCTGCTTATCCTCTACAGTCTACACAGTGCACTCTATAATGTTCACGACCACAAGTGGGTGCCATCAGATGATATACTTGTTAACGTTCACATATTTATTATAAACCACTGGTTAGTCGATCTGCAGGAAGGTTTTACGCAGTAAGCCACGTGCTACTTTCCCCATAATAACGTAAACTTTAGGTTCGTATCGACATCATCCACAGGAAATTGCCTGAGGAACATAGGCGTCCCCTGACGATTACTAGACCTGTCGGCGTATAATTTCGATATAAGTCGGTTATCATGAACAGGCCAGCACAAATAAACTCGTCATGTTACTTGGCACTGTACTAGGTAAGTCAGTACCTACACGATGCACCGCGCACAATCGACACGACAAAGCGCGAGGCAGAGCGGGGCAGCGCGGGGCGGTGGCGAAACTGGGAGCGTCACAGGTCGCTGAGGGCAAAGAGGAGATTGTGGCAACTGGCAATCCGTGATTTGTGATCTAGCGCTTGTTCCGTGAGGCGCTCACCGTTGGGTAATATTGCAGTGTTGCGCGCTAGATCAGTAGCCATGGGGAGATCAACATCCAAAATCTTCTATTCAACCATTGATCACGATTCATGCAGTGCACTATAGGTATACATAATATTGTACAAAAATATTCGACAATAACATAAAGGTTGTATACAATATACATAGGTACCTACGTGGCTTGAGATAATATTTATTATTTAATACAAAACCCTAACTAACTATCCTACCAAATTCTTCGGTCCAATCGTTACTCTCGTTTATAAAATAAGTTAGATTACGCATAATATGCTGTCGCACATCGCGCTAGCGTGACATTAGGGTAGAGAACAGTGAACCCTGTGATGTTATTTAATTCGCATTTGGCACATGTGGCGCTTGTGAGTGGTGTTTACAGTTCGCGGTAGAAGGAACTGAGTGTAACCGGATTCGACGACAATGTAACACATATGCGCCAGAGTTTTATAAACGAAAGCGAAACAAGTGTCACATAAGGACAAATAATATCGGGGCCTCATTGCGTCTGCGCACCGCACACCGCGCACCGCTCAGGACTGCCCACGTTTTTTGTTAAAGTAACACACAGTTTGCTAATTGTTGGAGGAAAAAACTGTTTTATATATTCAAAGCTATTGTGGGCACTCAAACACATTCATACACATTCACACCATACATTCAACTATACATACATTCATATATACAAACATACATACATCTATATTTACACACATACATTCATACACACAAAATAAACAACAAAATCAATTACCAATTTCTTCATGTGTCAGTGACACCAGTGACTCAGCTGGTCGTTTTTGAGTTTGTCCGGAAATCGATTACTTGCTGCTACATAATGTGCGTATGAGTGTGGGTAGTATCGACACGCACCCGAGTGTACGCGAGGCGCGTCGTTCGGGGCCCGAATGCACCCGACGCATGATTGCCGAGTGCAACCGACCGCGCCGAAGTCTTAATAACCAGTCGGATCCTACCCGTGAGAGTATATGCTGGAACTCAATCGGTACTCGCTCGCGAACGCGTTAACAGTTTTATGCTTATTATCTTCATCTTTTCTCAACTATAGTTATTATTTCTTTCTTGTACTTGCTACTTCTAACTGTGAACTGTCTTGAACTGTCGCTTTCAACCCTTCTAACTTATACTTCGTTGTGTGTGTAGTGGACAATTATAACTGTGAACTATCTGTGAACTTTTACTTTTCTGCTGTACCCTTTCACGCTTCACGCTATTTCTTCACTACACCCTTCTTCTACATCTACACTATTATTTGACTGTTCTGAGATGGGGCAAGTCAGCTTTGATTTATGAAGCGTTGGATGCCGCGGTTTGATATCATTGAGAGCGAAACAAATGTTAATATTATGTGACCCATGAATACTGAATTCGGGTCTGAGACAGAACGATACAGTTTATCCTAACACCAGGATAAAGCTACGACTTCAGGGCTAATTGGATGAATGTTCAAATTGATTAATTAGCTCATTGGCAACCCTACCACCGCTGCGCGCTAAATGCAAAAGCATTTCGCGAGCTTTGTGAAATAATCCTTATGTGTGTGGGTAAAGTCGTCGCGTACTTTGACCCGCGTACGGCGTGTCCTGTACTACACTCTCCCACCGTGAAAAGTCCTCGTCGGCCGCTTAGCAACGAGCCGGGGTTGTAGCAGGGACACGCTCGCGCCTCGCGACCGGTTCCGTGCCGTGCACACTGCACACGGGCGCACTCCGCGCGGGGCCTCGAAGCGCGCCATGTCCGCAGCATAACAATTAGTGCACATACACTGCGCGTCTCAAACATATCATTAAAAGCAAAGGGAAATACAAGTTGCGTTGCACGTAATAACAGAGCTTGTCAATAAAGCGATTTCTATGTTGTTGGTGGGCAACCCTATCATCGTCGTTTTGTAAAGTGTGATTCCCATGGATAGCATGATCGCACCCTATCATATTAGTCGGAATTTATGCCCCATATGGTGATAGGCTCGCCCCCTCTCACGTCATGGGACGCAACACACACGGCGGAAGGTGGGTGCACTAGTTGGACTAGTGTGCGCGTGTGTGTGTGTGTGTGTGTGTGTGTGTGTGTAGTGTGTACCCACCCACAGTAGCTACTATTATGTAATGACGTGAGACGGGTCGGGCGCGGACACGGCTAAAGCGCTCAACGGAAACTCTCCCAACAGAATGTGAACCTGTTCCACCTGAATGAAATGAACCCACATACATAGGTAATTCTCCAATATATATACTCGATTACATTCAAAACATCTGTGTTTGCACAATGGGTCACTTTCATTGGGTTGAATCATTGTATAAAGTTGATTGATTGGTGTCATTGTGGCATTCTATTTGTGTCAATGAGTGTAAATAGTTTAACGATTCTTATTAAATAAAGAAAATGAATAAATATTAAATTAATTGTTACCACAAATAGCATTAATATTTACAATACATGCAATAAAAGAGCTGTTTGTTAATTTGTACGAGCGTCATTGTAAGGGCCATGCGACGTTGTTTTAAACAACACGTCTGCTCTGGAGCGGCTCGGCCAGATGTACATTTCATACGCGCAACGAAATTGCTCTATGTATGCCTAGTCAACACGTTTCCTCTTATAATTCCCCATTTCATCTCCATGACGTTGCAGCAATCTAGCTGTTCAATGTAGGTATGTACCGGTGTGAGAGTGTATATTCCACGAGCAGCGGTCACTCACTGTCACGTGTTCAGTGGTTGGCCTACATTAAATAGATTTATATTAAATAGGACGGTTTATAATTTGTACAAAGAAAACATGAAATACTCACATGACGTGACACATACAATACTTTGTAAATTGATGATTGTGCGTAAAATTAGCAGTAACCGAAATGCGAAACCACAAGACAACAGCGCAGTGCCATGACCCGGCGGGCGTGACGAACCGGTGGCCGCGGAAAACGCTGGCTTGCTATTCATGAAGATAACGTACACGACGAATTCTACTGAGTTGGCGACATAGTACATGTACAGGCAAGAACTTGTGGTTGTGGTAACGAGCGGAAACATCATCGAGTCACAAGCTCGCGTACCTGATCGTAGGACGTGTCTCTATCACACAGTTTATTCTCAACTATAATTCTGCTCGCGGCCCCGACCACGTGAATTTTTTTTTCCGGGATAAAAATATTTTCCCGGGCTAAAAAGTAGCCTATGGCACCCAAGAGTAGGTAATGTAGCTTCCTATTAGTGAAAAAAAATCCAAAATTGGTCGATTAGTTTTTGACATACATATACACTCACGCCTGTTATCCCCGAAGGGGTAGGCAGAGGCGCAACTAATGCACCCACTTTTCGCCATTATTCCGTCCCATGATGTGATAGGGGGCGAGCCTATCGCCATGTCGGGCACAAATTCCAGACTCCGAGCTGATACTGAATAGAAAAGCTCAATATCACTTTGCCCGACCCGGGGATCGAACCCGCGACCTTAGCTTTGCAGTCGTACTGTAATACAACTACGCCACCGAGGCAGTCTTAGTTTTTGAGTTTATCCATTAATAACAAACAAATCTTTCTTCTTCATAATATTAGTATAGATAATGCTTTCGACTGGGTAAGGGAGGTGGTTGGACGCTTGATGTGTCTGTCAGGGCGGGTGCTATTTTTGACTCGTTCTCTATGAGTGTACCGTGTGCGCTGTCTTTCTTTTTAACTGATTTCAAAAAGGAGATTCTGTATTCGATCCGTATGTATGTATGTTTGTATGTATGTAAATTTGTATGGCCGCGTGTTTCTCGAAAACTACTGATCCGATTTGGATGTGATTTTCGATATTGAAATGTACAGTTTTCAGGGAAGGTTTTAGTATATAATTTATGAAGATCTGATGAAGATCTTCGGAGATACACAATGGAACTCTTCAATAACTAACAGCAGATGACTCGCGAATACTGCAATCGTATATCTATGATGTATTGTTTACACTATTATGTGATTTACTAACAAAAAAGCAATAAATAAAAACTTTTTAACAAAAAATAAACCGACTTCCAAACCACTACAAATCAAAAAATAATTAAAATTTGTATTCACTTAGTATATACGTATATTTGGAGTCGGTGCCTAATTTAAATTGAACAATGTTTTTGTATATTTGTTCGAATATTTCTTTAGCTTAGTTGGCAATTTAAATTAGGCATCCACTCCAAATATACGTATATACTAAGCGAATATGTATAAAGTTGAATTATTTTTTGGTTTGCAATGGTTTTGAAGTCGGTTTATTTTTTGTTAAAAAGTTTTTTATTTATTGCATTGAATGACGAGACGAGCATGCCGTTCGCCTGATGGTAAGCGATACGACCGCCCATAAAAAGTAGCAACACCATCTAGCACCTTGAGTTACAAAGTACTATGTGGGTTTACAATGCGCTCGTCATCCTGAGACATAAGATGTTATAAGTCTCATTATGTTCTGTAGTTACACTGGCTACAATGTCCTTCAAATCGAAAAACAACAATGCATGCACACTGCTACTTGGCGGTAGAAATAGACATTGCGGTGGTGTCCACCCAGCCGGACTCTTACATTTGAGAGCTACCACCAGTAAAATCAACTAGCTGTCTTTTTCATTTGAAGTACAATGTAGCCAGTGTACTCCCTGCATCTGCCTACTCTAATTCGAAGTATTTTTTAAACACATATACCTATACCAATATTATAAAGAGGAAAGATTTGATTATTTGTTTGTTTGTAATGGAGAAACTCAATAACTACTGGACCGATTTTAAAAATTCTTTCACTTATAGGAGGCTCCATTACTCATGAGTGCTATAGGCTAATTTTATTCCGGCAAATTTATTTTATCCCGGAAAAACTTATTCACGCGAACGGAGCCGCGGGCAGAAATCTAGTGATGTATAAAAAAGCGACACAAATGCGGCCGCTCGTCGGAGCACACAGACAACTCCATGGCTTCATAACTGGGTTATATCGTTACCTTGACACACTGCTTCTTACCTGGTAGGAATGAACTGCGAAGCCTTCAGCCAGAGGATAGATGAGATTGGCTTTACGTCAAATATGTAAGAACATTGCAGCCTCCCTCCCACAACATAATACATTTTATTAGGTAAACAATAATGGCCCAATAAGAGACGCGCGTCCTCACGGCCCAACTCTTGTCTTCACGTGTACCGACTCGTCAGTGGAGCATTGTAACATTGTTTAGATTTGACAGGAGTTGGATAATGCAACCCGCAGCGACAATAACATAAACACGTGCAGTGAGACGATTCACACGAGCCCTATCATTGCACTACCCCAGTCTAAACATACGTGCTCTGTTATCGCGTTTGATGTTGACAAAAAGCTGATGGACATTTGTTTTTAAACGAACAAAGTCCTCTCTTCAATTCAGACTTTCTATAAGTACAGAAAACATCAGTTTTATTTACATAGTAGGATAATTCGAAGTACATTACTTAACAGGACTAAGCAATTGACCTTTCAAATAACAATTTGCAAGAAAGCCTCCTGAGTGCTATTGATCCATGTCCCGTTGCACTGCATACTAAACTTTTCTAGACGCCTTAAACGAGACTTTTAATTTTGGCTGTGCATTACGAACTTTGTTTCGTCTCGCCAAGGAAGGCGGAAAGAGGCGAACCACGTGGCAGCAACCAGCTCATTAGAGTACCCTGTTACAACACGAGTAAACATAGTGCCATTTATAAGCCTCGTATGTTATCTATTGTATGATAAAGGCTAAATACAACGCAAATCAAAAACATGAGGTTCGCCTTTATCCCTGAAGGGTTCAGCAGAGGCGCAACAAACGCAAGCACATTTCTCTGAGCTTAATTCCATAATGTGATGGGTGGTACGTCTCTGGTGGTAGGTATCTCGTATGCGAGGGTCATCTGGATAGGCACCACTGCAATGTGTATATCTAATGCCAAGCAGCAGTGTGCATGCACTGTTGTGTTCCGGTTTGAAGGACACTGTTGCTCAGGGCGACAAGCGCAGTGGAGTGTGTGGTGTTGCTACTGTTTATGGGCGGTCGTATCGCTTACAATCAGGCGAGCGGTATGCTCGTGACGTCAATCAGTATCAATAAAAAAGTGGCGACCTTATTGCAACATCGGATATCATCTATATAAGTAAAGTGGAGGTTAGCCTGGTTGGGAATGGAACGGTCTGTCGAAACAATGTCCAGCGGTTCAAAACCCAAGGCACACACACCTCTGACTTTTTGAAGTTACGTGTGTATTGTTAACCAACTATCATTCGCTTTAACGGTGAAGGAAAATATCGTAAGGAAACCTACATACCTGAGAATTCTCCATAAGAATCTCGAGGGTATGTGAAGTCTATCAACCCGCACTAGGCCAGCGTGGTGAACTAAGGCCTAAACCCTCTCAGTAGCAGAGGAGGCCCGTGCTCAGCAGTGTGCAGTATATAATACATGGCTGATTGCATTGCATGTCATCTAAAACGCTGGTCTGCTATTCGACTCGCCATGCTGTTACAGTGCAGATTGGTAGACCTCCGCGCCTCGTTTATATGGCAGATCCACCGTGTGACCCAATAAAAAGTATGCATAAACCAGCAGCCTGTGCGTCGTGCGACAGCGATTGACATGATAGCACGCACGTTAACTTCATGTTTTACACTGTAACCTGCTTGTTGTTGTGCTATTAGTACAAGAATCTAATCATGTTTGAAGACGGCATCATTATTAACTCAAGGGATAGTCTTTAGGTATATGCTATCAGTCACACTGCTTATAGCGTTTGTGTTCAATGTTCGGCAATATGTAGAGGTCATAGATTTCTTGACATTTGCATATTTAGAGCCGCTAATAGTTTAACTATAGGATCTTCGCGCAAAAATATGCGCTGTCAGCGGTGTATCAGAGACGTCGGGTCGCGTGTCCGAGGAGTGCGGTGTCGAGTGTCGCGACACACGTCTGCCAGTGGTCACGAGGTGTAGTTGGACGTAGTTGTAGCGAGCCGCGGGCCTTGGACTAATTAATACTGGACGCATTCAGTACAATCTAAGTAGTCTATTGCATGTACCTGCGAATGCGTATACAGATTACAGAACCTGTATGAATGGTAATAAAAACGAAGTTTGCGATATTTATAATATTTGAATGTGCTAATATCTGGAACCAACTACTGATTCGATTTTGAAAATTAATTACACACACACGCCTGTTATCCCCGAAGGGGTAGGCAGAGGCGCAACTAGTGCACCCACTTTTCGCCGTTATTCCGTCCCATGATGTGATAGGGGGCGAGCCTATCGCCATATCGGGCACAAATTCCAGACTCCGGGCTGATACTGAATTGAAAAACTCAATATCACGTTGCCCGACCAGGGGATCGAACCCGAGACCTCAGCTGCACTCTACTAACAAACAATATTCCAATGATTCCAAAAAAGGTTTTTAACACATTCGACACAACGGTTGTCGGGTTAGAAGCTTTTTACTAATTAATTAATTTTCTGACTGCCTCGGTGGCGTAGTTGTATTACAGTACAACTACTGTAGTTGTACTGTAATACAACTACGCCACCGAGGCAGTGCGTTTTGTAAAAATCTGTCATCGTTACGGGCGCGGGTCGAGAAACGGCCGGTGACGTCACCTTGAGTGACGCAACGGCGCGGGCCGATGTCTTGGGAGATAACAACCGAAAGTGGAATAGGACGCTATGCGTGAAAAGCGCGTCACAACTGAGAGTATATACTGAGGCAGGTCGAGGTAGCAACTGTTACAGAGGGAATGCAGATAGATTGTTGACATCGTCGTGGTGCGCACGTAAAACGTCTGCCGTTAAACAATGTTCAATAAATAACAATAAGAATCCTACTAATACTATAAAGGCGAAAGTTTGTAAGAATGTATGGATGTCTGGAAGTTTGTTTCTCTTTAACGCAAAAACTACTGAACGGATTTCGATGAAATTTGGCACACGGGTAGATCATGTCCTGGATTAACACATAGGCTACTTTTTATCCCGGAAAAACTTTTTAATGGGGGCGGAGCCGCGGGCAAAAGCTAGTATTAAATAATTTTGCATCGAAACTGCTGTCTACGTTCATACATACATACATACATACATAAACTCACGCCTTTCTCCCATTGGGGTAGGCAGAGACTATGGAGCGCCAAGTGCTATGATCCAAGCATACCTCTTTCGCTTCTTCCACAGTCATCAGTCTCTTCATACATGCTCGTCGGTTACGAGAACTCCTTATTTGACCCTTCCTTAAGAGGTCGTCAATTTGGTCCATAAAGGTACGTCTAGGACGTCCCCGTCCGACACTACCACTCACCTTCGCGATACAAATTTCTTTCGTTACTCTTCTTTCATCCATCCTTTCAATGTGGCCAAACCACCGAAGCATTCCTTTCTCAATCTTAGTCACTACATCTTCTTTCAATCCACATTTTTCTTTTATCACGCTATTCCTCACTCTATCACTTACTTTCAGCCCACACATACTTCTCAAAGCTCTCATCTCCACTGCATTTATCTTACTTTCATGCTTGTTCTGCCACACCCACGACTCACTCCCATACATTAGTAATGGCGCCAGGACTCCTTGGTGAATGGCTAACCGAGCGCTATTAGAAATATTCTTGTTAGCCATAATCGAGTACAAGGCGCCATTAACACTATTTCCCATTTTTACTCTTCTTTCAATATCTCCGTCACACTTTCCGTCTCGAGTGAACATACATCCTAAATAAACAAATTCATTCACTTGTTCCACTCTTTCATCTCCTATCATTATGTTACACTCGGTTCTCGATTCATCCCTCTCCAGAACCATTACTTTCGTCTTTTTTACGTTCACTTTCATACCTTTTCTCTCAAATGCCTCATTCACAATAGTGACCATATGTTGTAATACGTGTACGTTCATCGTTGGCTTAAAAGGAGAATCATGTTACTGTGAAAGAGACCGGAGTATCGCAGGGTGTTTACCTACCGTGCAGTGGGCCCGAGGTGCCCTCGTCTGCCTCTGTTGTCATTCAACACCCAGTAGCGGTGACATGGTGCTCGAGCCGCGACTCGCGAGGTCGCAGCGCAACGTTCTTGTGCACACGACATTCACAGCTGACAGCACACATTGTACGCGACCGCGCTTCGACCGCCGCCGGTGTCACCGTGTCACGCGTGAGATATTGGGCCACGGAGCGGCGCGGCGCGGGGTGGCGGCGGGGAGCGGCGGCGGGAGGTAGTGTCCCCACTTTCACACGGCGCCTTTTACTTGTATTGTTGTGGTTACGTTAGCGCGATAACACGTGTGACGCCATATTATAGCGCATGCTCGCCCCGCGCTCTAACGAAGAGATGCTGCGCGCCATCAGCACACGGTAGAAAGTGCGCACATCTTCCGAGATCTTATCACTTAGCACAGTGGCGATTACGTAAGTTTATTGGTGAAATATGCACTCCGCAGCCTCCGCGAGATATTACGAATAACGTCACAGACACGCGCTAATCCTGCAACTGAAAATACGGTTATCATTTCTTCTATTGCTGAAGCTAAACTACACCGGTATAATACCAAACAAAAACATGAAAAACACAGAAGTAGGTAAGATCAATTTAATGCTCATGTAAAAAAGGAAAACGATATCTTGTGGTAAAATTAAATAACATAAATAATTTTAATAAGTGACACAAATTATTTTGAAGCTAATCAGCATACTTTAAACAAATAAAAGCTGTGAAACTTTCGACTTCCATAAACATATTTACTAGGATCATCCCGAATAAATTCGAAAGTATGGCAACCCAAGCATTGACCCACTTGTGGCGCACTTGGAGCTATCACATTAGAGATCAGTTCATGTCATTCGCTACTCTCGACTTAATCACTACTCAACGCCGCGCTCGTAACTACATTATTTCAAGCAGTTAAGCGCTGAGCTCGAGTGTAATATTTTAATGTATGTAAACAGAATATGTAAATATAGGCCGATTTGTAAGCTTATCACAGTACTCAGAGTGTTGTTAGTTGTTATATATCAAATATGTAACAACACGTTTACAATTGAAAACCCCATACACGCATATTAATTCGAAATAATAAATATAACATGCAATTAGTGGCGTTAATACGGGTGCAACGAGGGAGAAATTGATAATGAACAATCGCGCTAGAACTTCGCACCAGTTCGCCGCAATATTTCCTGACTAATTGATATGCAATTATCTGAGATTTTTAATTTCCTGTTTTTAACCATTATAATATTATTATTTCCTATATGCTTACTGCATACAATAACTTCGCTGGTAACTTATTGAATAAGAACGTCAACCAGTATAATAAATTGTGTTGTTTCTGTATGAGCTGAGCGAGTTATTTCTGTAAACTTGTAATGATGGCTATCTATAAAGTAGTATTACATAGTCCGTCCTGCACGCGATGCGCAACATCTTTGAACAAGCGTGGGGGCAGAAGGTGGTCATCACAAATGATCGATGACTGAGGCACGATTATTGTAACCGGCAAGAATATGCTTACAAATGTAAATATCTTCTAGTGTGTCCTCACCGCTTTCCCGCCGCGCCGTGCCCGCGTCTTTACTCGTGCTCTACTATGTACCTTTTCTTTATTTCATTGAATGATGAGATGAGCATGATGCTGTTCGCTTCATGGTAAGCGATACGACCACCCTTAAATAGTAGCAACGCCATCTAGCACCTTGACTAACAAACTAGGTACTGTCTGGCATTCCAATGCGCTCGTCATCCTGAGACATAAGATGTTAAGTCTCATTATGTCCAGTAGTTACACTGGCTACAATGTCGTTCAAACCGAAAAAAACTATAAATACACACTGCTGCTTGGCGGTAGAAATAGACATAAAGGTAGTACCTACCCTGACGAACTTTTACCTTGGTAGGTTAGCTAGGCTAGAGCCTGTAGTGTCCTCACCGGTGAGGATCGCGGCGCGTTCCTCCCATTATTTCTTTTGATGAAAATGATCTCTTTTTGATATTGCTTTTCCTACCAGCCCGAGCTGACTTCTTGCTTTTTATTTTTCATCATTGATTTTAGTCATAATAAAAAATTCTGTAGTTATGTAAGTGACCTTAGCTTTGGTATTAAAAATATTATTATAATCAATTTAATGTATCTTGACTTATCATAAATGCAACTACGTTCACCTACGTGATGAATAAAGTATTTTTTTTGTTTTTATTTTTTACCTATTTTTTTGCTTGTGCAAGCTTAGTTAGGTACTGACTTCTACCAACAAATACAATATACGTAAATTGCAGGTGGCACAAAAAGCCACCCACTCAGTTTCATTGCTATTCCCCTTCCTTTGTTATGGGGTAGACAAAAACCCCCAAGCATTTGGCATGTGAGTTTTCATGAGCGTGGATCCACTCAGATAAGTCACTTGTCACGGCCTAATGCTTTTTGAATTTATGCACCCTCTGCCTGGGTTTCGTGCAGTTCGACTGTCCGTCTTCTGACGAACTTGCTTAGTATCAGTACATCCCAGCCCGAGTGAATGCACCAGCCAAACGCGGCCAAGACAAGGATTCGATCATACGTGCTAGATCCACGCAGCCTTGTGCAGTGTGCCGGCGCCGAACTTTCTGTTTAGAAGATAATATGAAAGCCAGCGATGTCGATTACAGACACGATTTACGTTATGCAGAGTTTACACTAAGCCAGTAATGCTGGCGCCAGTCCTGCAGACAAGCCAGCGTTGGCCTGGCCCCTGTTGTTTAGACGAGGCCATTCATTTACGGGTTTTTCTTCGGGTGTGCACACGTTTGAAATTAAAAAATAATGAATTCGCGGCAAAGTCTGTTGAAAAAGAAATGTTTAAGGAATATCTCTGCACTATTAAGAGAAGATTTGATTGATATATTAGAAAAAATTAAAGCGAAACGACTTTGGATAAGAAAATGGTTAAGCGATAGACCTATAACTGGTGCTTCTGCCTTGTTGCTGAAACAACTAAGATTAGAAGATCCTTCTGAATACAGGATGGCGTTGCGAGTTACTGCTGAAAACTTTGATGAGTTACTTTCACTTATACAGAGCTCGATTCAGCGCCAAGACACTCTGATGAGAGATGCATTGCCAGCAAAAATAAAATTAGAAGTAACGTTATCGTTCTTAGCAACTGGAATGAGCTATCGAAGCCTGAGTCATTTTTACCGTGTTTCTAAACCATCTATATCACAATTCATACCAGAAGTTTGTCGAACAATTTATGAAGCATTAAAACAGCTGGGTAACTCCTGACACGTTCGAATCCTAAATCAAATCGAGTTCGATTCGGTTTCAAGCGTTTTGATACTCCCGAAATCTACACTAGCGCACGATCGAGCCGCGCCTGAAATTAGAACTTACTGGGATCGAAAAAATTCGTTAGGATCGAGAAATGCTTACTCTCCACTCTATCGTACGATCGTGAATCGAGTAACCAAATCGACTTTATCTGTCAAATTCTACGATTGCAAAATAGGTGCCGTGTACGGTTCAAGTGAAATTGTTTTGTGTTTTAGTGAGAAATTTTACGAATATCTATGCAATTATGGCTGAACTACAATACTTTTTTTAATATTCTTGAAGAAACTATCCGTATTGACAATTGAAGAAGAAGGAATTTGTTTAGTATAGGCCGTTTTAGTAACCGGGCAATTAATATGGATTGTGATGAGTTTCTAAGTTTGCAGAACTGCCCATCTCCTATTATTATTGATGGAGACATGGAGACAGGCATCGCAGACAAGATCATAAATGCCTCATCATAATCTCGCAATGATGAGCTACGACGTGTGCAAAATGCACGGCAACGTCTTGTTTAAAGTTTGTATAGGAGTAGGTAGGTACGAAAGCCGACTTATTGTTTAATATTTTTTTATTTTGTTGTTATAAAATAATATTATAGATGTTAAGACAAAAATCTGCTTTTTTCTTTTATCTCATTAAGCCCTGTTACATATTTTTATGAATTGCAGTCCAATCTTGACCACTGGGTGAAGTCTAGTATTTATTATTTTCATATAAAAATAATTAATATGGCTTGTAAAAATAATCATATTTTAGAACCTTAAATTGTAGCTATCATAAGCCTGTATTATCCAATTAAATACCTAAGCATTTTGTCTTTCTCGAGTTAGTTGTAAATACCTTAAAGAGGTAATACCTTTAAGAGGTAAACAGAATCGTCTATAGTTTGTACCTGTAATTTAAACAAATGTATGTGCTGTGTATTACCTAATGGTGTTTCGAAATAAATAAATAAAATATCATAACCATTATCATCATGCTAATTCACAAATCATATTTTGAGTCTCCCGCTACGACATATATTATTGTGACGTGACGTTGACAATGTCAGATATTTTGATAGTTCATAGCATAGAGACTACATAGATTTGGGCTACTCAAATTATCTTTGGTTGCTAAATAATTACAATAAACTCAATAAACAACGTAATAATTTCTTATATTTATGTGAATATGTATGTAACAACAACTGGGGCATCATTTTATATGTAAAATAAATAAAATAAAATTATTATAATTAAATTCTCCATAGAACATAACCACGTAAATATGACGGAATGTACAGGATACAGCTGACGATGCTTATAATCTGTGAACAAATATTCGATCGACGTTTTATAACGGCCGTTTTTGATCAGCTAGTCGATTTACGTCGGGAGTGCGCATTTCAAGTTCGAATCGAAAATCAAATCGAGTTCGAATACAGGAACAATCGAACAATCGAAACAGTTTCAGGAGTTACCCCCCAGTTTATTAAGGTAAGTGTTTATTTATATTTTACTTATTTTATTGGGGTACTGTGTAGCTCGGAAGAACTTGTGTATAATTCCTATTAGTAGTAACCGATTGTGGCATTTGATTTGAATACGCATTCTTGGCTCGTATATCTGTAAGCCTGCATTGAGTCAATATACTCTGAATCTTTTCCTTGGCAATGACTGCCTGTTCCTCTGTCAATTTTTTCAACTGTGCCGAGACGCTTTTTCCAAATAGATCTAGATCTGTGTCGTCGTCGCATGTTTTGTTGTTAATTTCTCTTAAGTCATTTATCATGTTAGATATTTGTGACAACTTGCTCCGCTTAGATTTTGTGGGTGGGGTAAATCGTGGTGTCTCTTCTGCAGACTCATTTTCTAACTCAACCAACGATAATCCTGGTTCATTGCTATTTGATGCTCCTGGTTCATTGCTATTTGGGGTATCCATGTTATCCTGTAATTAAACAAAATAAATTAATGTAATTGTAATGTTATAGTATTTATGTGGCTAAAAATGGTATTAAATAGGTGGCTTTAATTCCTACCCTTTTTTTACAGGTACCAAATGCAGAAGAATGGAAAATAATCGAAAGGGGGTTTAAAACACGATGGAATTTCCCCTTATGTTATGGTTCTATAGATGGAAAACATGTGACAATTAAAGCTCCTCCTAAAAGTGGAAGTTTATACTTCAATTATAAAAAAACAAGTAGCGTCGTATTGTTAGCTATTGCCGATCACGACTACTGTTTTTCGTACATAGATGTTGGCGCATGTGGTAGCGCATCTGATGGAGGAGTTTTTAAGAATTGTTCGATTTACCAAGACCTGGAAAACAACTTATTACCTGACAACGGAGTCATTGTGGGAGATGCGGCATTTCCACTAAAGACTTATTTAATGAAGCCGTATCCAGGTGTAAACCTCAGTACAGATGAAAAAGTTTTTAACTACAGGTTATCTCGGGCAAGACGCATAATCGAAAATGTATTTGGAATCTTAGTTAGTAGATTCCGGGTATTAGAAAAGCCAATATTAACTAACTTGAAAACAGTAGATGCAATCGTTTGTGCTTGTTGTGCTCTTCATAATTGGCTACGAAAGAAATCAAAGTCTTACATAACCGCTACTTGTGTTGATAGGGAAGATGAACAGGGAAATTTTCTGCCCGGTTCATGGAGGAGCCAAATACATGCCCTACAGAGTATTAGCAATCAAGGTAGCAATCATTCAGCAGAAATAGCAAGAGAGAAAAGAGAAGTTTTGAAAAATGTGTTTAATAATGAAGGAAGAGTTCCTTGGCAATTAAATAGCATACATTAACAATCAACTTCGAAAATCAACATTGAAACGGATATAAATACATACAAACATACATACTTACAGATCAAATACATGGCCTTCTTTTGTTGTAGTATGCGCACAGGTGAAGAGTAGTTGTGTATCTGACAAAACGCGTGTCTGTAAGTGGCTTTATAATTTTACTTAAATGCAATTTTTGTTTAAAATAAATAATAATGTGATTTTACTTACTATGGTTTTTCTTCTCATAGAAACCGGCTTCACAAACGAATCATATTCATCAAACCATTTTGCCTTTGGCTTATAAACACTCCCCCCAGCCCCAGATCTTGTAGATTTGTTGATTTTGTCGAGTTCTAAGTAGTACGTATTTCGAATACTTTTGATTTTTGATTTAACTTCATCGATAGTCAGTTCTTCTATATTCATCCTTACACGAAGTTGTTCTAGTGCCGAAGCGCGCATTTCTTTATTTTTGTATGCATCACAACGCTTATCCCACAAGCATTCGTGCTCTCTATAAAGTTGTACGAATTTTAAAGTATCCTCTTCGTTGTATTTTCTCGGCATCTTGTCGCAGAAATCCCAAACAAAAAACAAAGACATATACACCGTACGAACGTTCGCCAGTGACTGGCGAGATGCGTCTACACGTGTCCGCAACGCTGGCGCGGGGGTCGAGCGGTATGCGGGCGGAGGTCACTGGCTAGAAAAATAGACGGGTGCTCTATTCTAGCCAGCGCTGGCAGCCAGCGCTGGCTTGGCTTAAAAAACTGTTTACACAAGGCAAATATCAAGCCAGCGCTGGCTGCCAGTCCTATTGGCAGCCAGTGTTGGCTTCGTGTAAACTATGCTTTACGTTAGTAATAAACAAGCTTACCGACATATGTCCCAGCTTACGATTTACACAATAGGCTCCGCGGTGCAGCGAGCGTTGAGCTATAATTATAAAAACTAAAAATCACGCTTTATAAAAATCCAACTAAAAATAGAAAATAATGATCTATACTAATATTATAAAGCTGAAGAGTTTGTTTGTTTGTTTGTTTGTTTGAACGCGCTAATCTCAGGAACTACTGGTTCGAATTGAAAAATTCTTTTTGTGTTGAATAGATCATTTATCGAGGAAGGCTTTAAGCTATATAACATCACGATGCAACTATTAGGAGCGAAGAAATAATGGAAAATGTGAAAAAAACTGGGAATATTATTCATCCTTGAGGGCTTCCATTGCGTGCGCTGCGAAAACGGTTCAAGATACCAAAAACATATGTATGAAAGAATTATTCCTCTTGAAATGATCTAAAAAAATGTCCGCGACAGTATTTGTCTATCTTTTAAGATTAACTCACTAGAACCGTTTTTATGGTAATCAAATTTGGTCGAAATTAATGCATTATTTGTTAAGAGTTGTATCAACGTCATAATATTAATCTTTATCCAAATAAATCGACGGTTCCGTAGAACAAAGTCGTATATGCAAAATGTTAGCTTTTCAGTAGAGCGCTTTGAAAGTCGTTAGTCTGTATTCATGTGCGAATTAGTGCTATTTTCACACATTAAGTTCAAAGTTGTTACTGAACCCTATAGAATATAATGTTTTGTTCACTATAACTTGTGATTTTCACAATTAACTTAGACTTTCAAAGCGCTCTACTGAAAATCTTCATTTTGCATATACGACTTTGTTCTACGGAACCGTCGAAATGTGTTGGATAGAGTGATACAACGGGAAGGTTTTTATGTACTTTTAGCCCGGAAAACTTATTAACGCGGGCGAAGCCGTGGGCAAAAGCTAGTTTTTAATAAACTTGAATTGAGAATAGTGTAAATAAGAAAAACATGACGTATTGTATATATATTTTTGGTTGACGTTGCTCGAGGGTCTAGACCTAGACGAAAATCAGCGCCAAGCATTGCTGTTTGGAATATTATGCTGATCTAGATCCAATTGACACGGTTGCGGTGGGACATATACCATCCACACTGATTGAGTATTATTTGAGTACTTTTTTTTTTAATTGTATTACGATACTCACACGCCCACTCTTATAATAAGTTCACCACCCAATTAGTGGTCAATAAATTTATTCTTTCTGTATTTCATTGTAAAAAAAAGTGCTTTTTAAGATATTACCAGAATGATAATCCTTCTACTCATATTATCTGTCAATAAAATATTTATAACTATTGACACCATGCACCCCACGTTTTTTTACAATAAAATACATGTTTTTCTTATTTACACTATTCTCAATTATTCAAGTTTATTAAAAAATATTTTCTACTTTATAGTTGAATTTTCATAAAGCGTGTTTTATAGTTTTTATAACTTTTATTTATTTTTCATTTTTTAGTTCACCAAAAAACAAGTAGGATTTTTAAAAATGCCAACTTATATAGTTTCGCTTGCTTGTAAACCCTAGCGCTATCTAATTCTATGCTGACGCCATCTCAATAGATGGCGTCAGCATAAGAGTTTTCCTTGTGCTTCAATAAGCACAAGGAAAACTCAAGTATTATTTATTTAGTTGGATTTCTATAAAAATTCTATATTTATTTCTATAATTTCTATAATTCAAATTCAAATTCAAAGTTTATTGCACTCCACAATTGTTTATACATAAAGATGGTACAATCGAATACATACGTGACAATCGTGGACCCTGTCGGGCACGGCAAAATTTGAAGAGAGGGTGAAACTATATTATTAAGAATTTATATGTATGTTTAAATTTTAATGGTTTTTATTAACTTACAATTAATATTATTAAACATAAATGTGTGTGTGTGCGTGTGTGTGTGTGTGTGTGTGTGTGAGTGAGTGTCGCGTGCGTGCGTATTTATATATTATATTTATATATATATATATTATACATAAAAAGAATAAATACATATATACGTATGTACAATTATATATATGCAGCATTTATTATAATTTTATTTTATATATGATATAACTAATTATTATAATATATTATCATCATTTAGAAATTCAGTGACCTTATAATAACATTTATAATGTAGGAAGTTTTTTAATTTATTAATAAATAGACTAGTTTTGGTTTCTTCTTTAATACTTTTGGGCAACTTATTAAATATCTTTATAGCCATTACATAAGGACTAGATGAATGCATGTGTAACCTAGAGGATGGAATGTTTAATCTGTTTTTATAGCGGAGGTTTATTGAGGAGTTAATTTCCCCTCGCGTTGGAAAAAAGTTTGGATGTTTGTGTACGAATTTGGAAATTTCTAATATATAGATGGATGCAAGCGTGAGGATGCGGTGGTTTTGAAAGTGAGGTTTGCACCTATCAGTTTGTTTAATGTTTATTATTATTCTGATAAGTTTTTTTTAAGGGTGAAGAGAATTTGTGCATCGGTACTGTTTCGCCATAGTATTATACCATAAGAGAGCCACGAGTATGCATATGCATAGTAGGATGATAGAGCAGTCTTTACGTCTGTTGTCTTTTTTATTTCATACAAAGCATAGGTAAATTTTGAAATTTTTGATTTTATTTTTTGAATATGTTGCTTCCAATTTATATGGGTGTCTAAGTCCAAACCTAACAATGTAACATTTTTTACTAATTCTAATGTAATCCCCTTGTATATTCTAAATTTCTATAATATTTGTTTTTTTAGTTTGATATAATTATTATTTATAATGACTAATGTATCTCCTTTTGGTAACTCTAAAACGAAATAAATAAATAAAATAAATAAAAACGTATTTTTTAGTTTAACCAAAAATACAAACACGCGAATTGAGAACCTCCTCCTTTTTTGGAAGTCGGTTAAAAAATATTGTATGGCCATCGGTCCATGATAAGTATGCAAAATTTCGATTTACGCCAACGGTTTGAAGTGGGTCAAAATCATGTTCTAAGTGTAAGTTCCATACAGACATACATACCGACGGCTCCGAAGAACAAAGTCGTATATACAAAATGAAGCTTTTCAGTAGAGCGCTTTGAAAGACTAAGCTAATTGTGAAAATCACAAGTTATAGTGAACAAAACATTATATTCTATAGGGTTCAGTAACAACTTTGAACTTAATGTGTGAAAATAGCACTAATTCGCACATGAATACAAACTAACGACTTTCAAAGCGCTCTACTGAAAAGCTAACATTTTGCATATACGACTTTGTTCTTCGGAGCCGTCGATACATACGTCTGAAGCTAATAAAAGCGTGTTTAAAAATAAGAAGCCCAAGATCAACACGAACATCGAAACAATTGTTTGTTCATCCGGTAGCTTTCGAGTTCGGTTCCCGTCGGGGCGGGTACTAATCACAAGATACAAATAGAGACATCTTGTGCCTGCGGATGGCCCGACGTGCGCGACCATCCGATGAGAGCACGTCAGTAACAGCAGCCGCTCGTCGCCGCCATAACACACGCCTTGATCATAATACAAAGTCACAATATTTCGTTTACTTGCTAATTGCCTCGTGTATGATTTAGAGAATATTCTAAGAACTTGCTAATTGCCTGCCATGTGCCTATTTGTATAAAACTAGCTATGTTTGATTGACCTACTTTTATAAAAAAACATACTATAGTTTAGTGCAAATGCCATTGTAAAATACCTAGGTAGGTATAAGTGTAATACCTACGCGCACATAAGTTTAATTAAAGCTTAGGACGACAAACCTAGTAGAAGAAATATCCAGAATAGGGAGATTACATGAGATGAAATCTGCGAACTACGGAGGTAAAAGCTGAGACAAACTGATAAACCGTAAACATCCTATAATCTCTACCAGAACGCCAGACAATATACCAAACACACAAACGCGGTTAGGGAACCGCGTTTGTGTGTTACATAATGATAACAGGGCGCCAAGCCACGTCGCGCGCCGCGCCGTGCAGGAAGGAGTGTTCTGTGTTTACACAGTGACGTCACGACTCACGAGGGCGCGGCGAGTAGCCCGAGCTCCCGACCAGTGTCACGGACACGCGGCGCGGCGTGCTCGCCATGTACTGGTGGAGTTAATGGACTGGATGCGCACTTTTATTTATCTATTGAGTTTTGATTCGAGGATTATTTGGTAGAGCTACGCTAAGGTCAATCTTGTGTAGAGTACTCAATGGCTATTTCGACTAGGTTGCAGCTACTTTATACGAGACCATGAAGACTTATCATGCATTCTCTGCACTTACCTCAAACGTTAACAACAACCAAATACCTATTGTCTCCCGGATGTGATCTGACCAACATGCGTTATACATGTACATATACACTCACGCCTGTTATCCCCGAAGGGGTAGGCAGAGGCGCAACTAGTACATCCACTTTTCGCCATTATTCCGTCCCATGATGTGATAGGGGGCGAGCCTATCGCCATGTCGGGCACAAATTCCAGACTCCGAGCTAATACTGAATAGAAAAACTCAATATCACTTTGCCCGACCCGGGAATCGAACCCGAGACCTCAGCTTTGCAGTCGTACTGTAATACAACTACGCCACCGAGGCAGGCAATTTTGTATGGACATAACATGCGTTATGTCCATACAAAATTGATTTCCATATAGACGCGTGTACTGCGTACAGTGCCATACATAGTGGTGTAGTCGTGAGATGCGACTTTATTGTGACGTGGTGTGAACGGCCTGTCCCAAGGCGGTGGTACGTGGTGTTGCACAATGGTATCGGGCATCGGGTGGTGACACGCGACGGACACTGGCCTCGCCGCGTGTGACGGCACACTATCAACTACATCTTCGAATCTCACATGACATAGCCATACAAGGGCCGCGCTGTCGACCTCTGATGGTTTAGGGCACGGCAGATTGACAGTCTAGTAATGGTAGGTAAGTGTACAATAGACAATAAAATATCGACTATATTTTCTGTCATTCTGTATCGTAACGAAGATCTCCCGCCCTGCCAGCTTGGTTTTTCAGGCTGCACATAAAGGGAAGATAATATAGGAAGATTAATTTGTCCCCAAAATTCTTCTAAATCAATTATGATCATACAAAACGCAGCTAATTTGTTAGTGATGTGTGTTTAGAAGTGGTCGTGTCGCGGCCCCGCGGCCTCTTCGCGCGCGTGGTTAGAGCTGTTAGCGGCGCGGTGCGACCGAGCACGACACTCGCGCTCATTAGCGGACTCTCGCAGGGCGCACATCAACAACAGCCCGTTAATTATCTCAAGGTGACGCCACACGACAATACATACTGGTACATACGCTCGAAGCTTTGATGCTGTTAGACATGCCAGCACTAAATAAAATTTAGCACTAAGTTACATCCGTCGCAGTTCTGTATGTCTGTAGATAACAGTAAACAGAGTGAACAATAGATGTGACTACGTAACGAATTATAGTTTTACATATGATTACTTCAAAAGAAATATAACGATACGTTCTCTTCTTCGCTCGTATCCCGCATGGCCGTATGTGACCAAAGCTTGTTGTGACATCGTCGCGAGAGGTCCCAGAAGGACGGCGCGGTATCAGCGCGTCAATGTCGCGGCTCGATGACACTGCGTGTGTACTGTGCGGAGTACTCCGCCACGCCAACCGCAGCGCGTAAAAAAATTCGATTCCTCAACCTTCACAGCGACCATCCATCTCATCCAGAACCGAGACCGAAAGAGATCACTTTGGTCTAGTGACAACGTGCTCAGCCTGGGTATTGTAGATGGATTAGTATTTTATTTACTATTATATTATACTAGACCATATAAAACATGAGTGGATTTTACAATCCAGACAAACTGTAGTGTCGGTGATGGAATTGAGTAAAACAGCCGGTCAAGTTCACAGTTACTTTAATAATGATAGACGATCGGGTTGCAATATCCGAGGCGCAGCTCGACGGTAGATATGAATATTTTTATAATTGTTGCGTACACATCATTTCTTCCGCCTTATTTTGAACACCTAGTAATAAACAAACATTCTTAAATGAACAATACATTATAAAAATAATTAAAAATATTTTATCGTCTTATTTCTAGGACGTAGATTGTAGCGTTGATTGTATGGGTTTGATATTTCTGTTGATGAGGCCGGACTCTTCGCTGTCGGCAAATCGGCAGGTGTTACTCCTGTTGTCAACGCAACAACCTGGTCGGACCCATGCATAGCATTCTCGCTATTAGCCCCGCCGTTATTATCAGAGATTGACTCACACTTTCCCTCTTCGTTATCATTTACCTTGCTTTCGTTATTGACGGTTACTTCATCCGTCTTATCCGCTAATGGCACTTCTGTACTATGAGTCGATCTCTGAAGAGGAGTGTGAAAATTTTTTGGGGATTGATTACCGCCCGGATACCGCAACAATTGATCTACGTGTCTTGTACATAATCCAAAACCATCGACTGATACAATAAACATTATATTCCCTAAGCTTTTCACAATGTACCCTAGTTTCCAAACAGGTTTTTGAGATATAAAACACCTGACCCAAACTTTTTGATTTTTATAAAATAATCGGCATGTAGGAGGGTTAATTGTATCATTATTGTCTACTGGTTTCGGTGGAAGTACAAGATCAAGTCGCCCTCTAAGCTCCCTGTTAAACATTAACTTAGCGGGCGACTCACCCGTGCTACAGTGAGCGGTGTTACGGTACTCAAATAAAAATGTTAACAATTTATCGCATATTTCTTTACCGTTTAAACTGTGATTATCCTTCAAAATACATTTTATCATTTTTTTACATGTTTTAACGGAATTTTCCGCCTGACCATTACTACAGGGGTGATATATTGGAGATGTCAAATGCGTAATTCCATAATTTTTACAAAATATATTAAATTCATCATTGTTTATTTTCGGATCATTGTCAGAGACAACGACTTTAGGTAGGCCGAAAGTACAAAACAAATTTTTGAGTTTATTAATTAACAATTTTGTACATAGGCCGCCTTGCATGTGTAAACATTCTAACCACTTACTATGTGCATCTACTACAATAAGAAAAGTCATTTGTGCTATTTGCATATAATCTATATGTATTCGCTCCCAAGGCGCGTTAGGGCGCGGCCAGGGCGCGGGGGGCGCGCGCGGCGGAGCTGGCCTGGCGGCAGCGCACACGCTGCACGCGCCTACCGCGCGCTCAATATCGCCATCAATGCCCGGCCACCACAGTTTACCACGCGCAATACTTTTCGTCTTTACAATGCCAAAATGACCCCTATGCAGTTCGTTTATCATCTGCTCGCGCAGTACAGACGGTATTATGATTCTATGACCCCGCATTATGCATCCTTTTTCTACTTCTAAATCTGTTTTGCAATTAAAATAAGGCTGTATATTTTTACAGTTAATTTTACGTGGCCAACCATTATGGATGTATTTAATAACATTTTGGAGGATCCTATCCTTATCAACCGCTTGTTTTAATGTCCTAAAAGATACAGGTAACTGGCAATCATCTAAAAAATTCAAATATCGAATCTGATCATCGACATCAGTTTCCGGCGAAGTTTCGCTTATGGGAGCTCGAGAGAAATAGTCAGCAACCACATTATTTTGACTCGAAATATAGCAAATTTCATAATTATACGCTGAAAGAAAAATAGCGTAACGTTGTAAACGTGACGCCGCCATTACTGAAATACCGTTTTTCTTGCCAAAAATTGCAATTAGTGGCCTATGGTCCGTTTTAAGAATAAAAGGTTTCTCCCTGCCATATAAAAACTGGTGGAAGTATTTTACTCCAAACACAATCGCCGTTGCCTCTTTTTGGACTTGACTGTAATTTCTTTCACTTGGTGTGAGTGACCTGGAAGCGAATGCAATAGGTCGCTCCTGGCCTTCGTCCCCCTGTTGGAGCACGGCCCCGAGGCCGGCCGGGCCCGCGTCCACGCTCAGCACAAGTCGAGCGGCGGGCTCGAAATGCGTCAGCACGCGATCTGACGATAGTTCATCTTTGACTGTAGTAAAAGCAAGCTCCTGACATTTTCCCCAAATCCAAGTTGCGTCTTTTCGAAGTAACTCATGCAGTGGACCTAATATTGATGATGCACGGGGAATGAAAGTTCTATAATACGTAATAATTCCTAAAAAACGTTTTAACTCTGTGAAATTTGTAGGACGAGGCGCATCTATAATTGCCTGTACTTTTTTTGGACATGACCTCAGTCCATTTTTATCTATTACGAATCCAAGATATGTCACGCTGTCTTTAAGGAAATCGCATTTTTCCTTTTGTAATTTTAGGCCCGCGTCATATAACCTATGCAATACTTCCCGTAGTCTTGCCATGTGAATCGACTTTGTAGGACCCGTCAAACAAACATCATCTAGCCAACAACTCATTCCGTCTATGCCCGAAAGCAAAGTCTCCATAGTCCGCTGAAAAATAGCAGGCGCGTTAGCTAAACCGTACACAAGACGTGTGTATTTAAAAAGACCGCGCGGTGTATTAATGGTGGTAAGCAGCTGGGAGTCGTCATCTAATAACAGCTGATTATACGCGTTACTCAAATCTAATTTCGTATACTTCTCACCCCCACCTAACTTAGAAAATACTTCCTCTACCCGGGGCATTGGATATTTATCGATACACAAATCTTTATTTAATGTCAACGAGTAATCGCCAGCGATTTTTATTTTGCCGTCATTTTTTAAAACGGGCACTATCGGAGTCGCATAATCGGAATGAGTCACCGGAACAAGTATGCCTAAGGATGTCAAACGGTCAATCTCAGCATCCACTTTAGATTTTAGCGCAAATGGTACAGACCTAGATTTAAAAAAACTCGGAATAGCAGTTTTTTTAAGCGTTAGAGATATTTTAAATTTATTAAATTTGCCTAACCCATCGCTCCACAAATCCTTGTATTTTTTTAATAAACTGCCGATTTCATCCCCATAATAATCCATAATATTATTATTGTAATAAATAGTATTTTTATTATCAATGGGTAGAATATCTAATTGGAATTTGTACATAAAATCACGACCAAGAAGAGGAGCTCCGCCGTTTGTAATGACGAAAAACTTTATTTTCTGGGTCATTTTATTGTAAGACACCTCGGAAATAAAATACCCAATAGGAGTGATTTTATGGCCATTGTAAAAACACATTTTCATATTACAAGGTGATAAACTGAGATGACAAAAATGTTGTTTATAGAATAATTCAGACATAGCAGAAATACCTGCCCCCGAATCAACCTCCATTATGACATCTTTACAATCAACCCTTATCTTAATAACTATAGGTTTATAGTTATCGTACCTTATATTATAACATTTACATTCCTCGCAATCTTCTTCACTTTTGTCGCTGCGATCATCGTCCATGTTAATTTTATGCACACGGGCTTTACACACCTTCTTCAAGTGTCCTTTCACACCACATTTTTGGCATCGATAGCCCTTATATCTACACATTTCAGCACTATGATTTTGCAAACCACACACTTCGCACCGAAATCCGAGGGTAGCTGCGTCGCCACGACCCGTCGCTTGACGCGACATCGCCGTGGGCGCCTTGCCACGTCCGCTCCCGGCACCTCCTCGCCCGGCACCAGCACTCCGATACTTGCCACCTGACGTCCCAATCTTATATATGGGTTCCTGCTTCACGGATATCTCGCTGACTTTCAGTTCTTGTACTGATAATTTTGCCAACCTTGCACTGGCCGCTTTCTCGGCGACCTCTAATGCTTCCGTGAAGGTCAACGTATTCGCATCTTGATCAAAAAGCTTTTTTCGCTCTGGTCCACTCTGCAGCCCAAGCACGAAACGGTCCCTAAGAACTGTTTCCAGGGCGGAACCAAATTCGCAAAAACTTGCCAGGCCCCGTAAACGAGCGGCCCAGTCGCCCAACGATTCACCTGATTCCCGTGTCGCTCCATAAAACTGTGCACGATCCGCAAACGTACACCGCTTTGGCTTAAAATGAATGTCCAATGCCTTGACTAATTCGCCGTACGATAAATCCTCCAATTCTCGAGGATACACAAGATTTCGTGCTAAACGGCATGAGTCATCCGTTAAGTGAGTTATTAAAATCGCACATTTGTTCTCCTCCTTCACCGAATTGGCTTTAAAAAATTGATCTATACGTATACGAAATAATGTCCAGTCCGCAGATTTATAATCGAAATCCGAAATACTGCCTAAATACGACATTGCACTGTATTACGTATTAATACCGCGGGTAATTAAATCTTCGTCGCCAAATTGTAGTGTCGGTGATGGAATTGAGTAAAACAGCCGGTCAAGTTCACAGTTACTTTAATAATGATAGACGATCGGGTTGCAATATCCGAGGCGCAGCTCGACGGTAGATATGAATATTTTTATAATTGTTGCGTACACATCACAAACGTACATAGCTTGCCGAGTCGCAGGGATTGGGATTTGTGCCCGATTCGCCGACAGACTTGTCTCGTATATCATAGGACAGTAATTTCAATCCTAGGACGGCAATCGTGTCTGCGAACCGTGAGTTTCTAGACGCAGTGTTTTCGCCTACAGGGATATCCCCGTAGGCGTAAACCCATATATTATCATAATTGTATATTATAACACCTATATAAGTGTAAACCCATCATATTATATACAGCATGGACAATGTGCAGCAAGTTGTGGTAGCACTCTACAATTTTATTTCATGTATGAATACAGTACACTTAAATTTACCAATGAAAGTGGCCTTATTTGGAAACAATTAAAGACAGCCAGACGAATATGGCAAGAAACTAACTGGTGACAATTTACTATATCGCATACGATAGATAAAGAAGGTCGCATACAATGTACCAGTCCAATATAATGATTTTATTTATGCACCTACTTTCTAACCAGTCCGACCGGCTTTTCTATCGCGTGAACCATTTCTCTAAGACCGATGACTTGACGAATGCCCTCCCCCTCTTCGTGACAATATTTGCTTAGAGATCCGTTAAATGTGCTTTACCATAACCAGATGAATATACAAAGTAATGTATCTAATTGGCCTCCAAATTAATAGTAAACACTCAACGTTCCGTTAGCATAATTTTCAAATAATACTGATAACATACTGTCTCATTAGAACAGAATTAGTCTGAGTTTATAATAAATTAATTCCGAAACAAAATAAACGCAATTTAGGCGTGTATATAGGCGGGAGAGTCGGCGCGGCCGCGGGACGGGTTCCGCTGATTATATTATTTGTTCGATGCGTGGGAACGCAATTTTAATTGAACGAATTACGATATATTCAATTCACGTTCAAAATAAAGAGTTCAGATTAAACTCCTAGATCAGGCAACATTCAACGTGCATTTTCCAAGCGAGATTTACCCAAGATTTTCTTGTGACAACTTATAGATGGTCACAATGCTCCACAATTACAAACAAAACGCATGCCTCGTGAAGTTTGGGTATAATAATATACACAGAACGCCAGCAAACACATAAGTACCTCCTGATGGTACACTACTACGATCTTACACGCGTGAACCACAAAAAGCCAGGGTAATCGAGTTGCCGACCTATCAAGAAAATCTAGGGACTACCCTCAATATCTTAACTGTGAGTTATTATCAGCCCATCCGCTCGGTATGTCGCATAGCTGTGTCCAATGCGCAAGTGTAATTACCATGGTGCAGTTAATGTACTCGGTCATGGTGCGCGCGCGCAATCTCGTTAATTACCTCTTTGATTAGACTGCAAGAGGGCTATAAGTACATGTTTCTCACATGATAGCAATTCATGCGCATAAAATTGAAAATAGAGGACCCACCATCCGCAGTGTAGTTATCCGCGCCAGGAACATAGAGAATCAGTCGTACCGGCCAGAATCTGCACGGGCCGGACCTGCTTGCTCCGCAGTAGCTCTCTTTATTGACCTCTAACACTTGTAACCACTGACCATACTCAGTACTAGATTCCACATTCTAATGCAGCATACATATCAAATTGATATTATGACAATATACAAATAAGACTTGAACAGACATTTTCAGCTTCTTCTATAACACTCTGGTCTAGTGTATATCAACAATGTACACCAAATTCTAAGGGGACCTCTGAAAATCAGCGTTGTATTGTGGTTTGCAGCGCAACACATTATGCTGAGTGGTTAACTACCTATTACAGCCACGACTGGCCATTCTTATTACCCGCCTGCGAAAGAAGGAGAATTATGTTTTTCGAGTGTATGTATGTATATTTTTTGGCACGGCTAAACGTATAAACGGCTTCTCGTATTTTTATGTGTGTTGCCAATAGATTCGTCTTAGCCGTGAGTGATACTGAATACATCAAAATTGAAAAAAAAACAAAGTTAAGGATTTTTGACGACAAAAAGTAATCTAAAAAAAAGTTATGTTTTCAAAATACATCAAGTGCGGTATCAAAATAAAGACTTTTTAACGGTGATTACGACTCACGACGCGTTCACTTCTCATAATTTGGTTGGTGATATATGTAGAGCAACAAAATCTCGGAGTGAGCAGATGCCTCCGACTGCGTTAGTGAACATTATCAACTAAGATTATTCAAAACCAAAATAAAATATTCAAATTAAAATCTTATTTCTATCGTTTCAGTTCTTTAATGAATTTAATAAAGTGGCAGATATTGGCGAAGTTGGGTATTTTGTTTTTAATTTTGAATATTTCTTTTTTAGAATCAATAATGAGGAAAGTGAATTTACGATAATTATCTCAGTCACCTCCGCTTTGCTAGTACTCCCTTCTGAATTTAGCTACGCTTAATGTTACAAGCATTAAATGAAGTAAGTACAGAAGTTGGCCTGGAAATGAATTTGCCAAAGACTATGCTACTGACAAAGAGTGCAAAAGTTAAAATATCGGTTTATAATGATAACACGGAACAATAGAGAGCTGGAAATAGAGAGACGTACTCAAAACACCTGGAACAAATACTGGAGCATGAAAGAAACATTTAAAAGCAATATGCCAGTAAATATAAAAGCGAAAGTTATGTCTTCTAGCCTTCTACCGTGCCTAACGTACGCCTGTCAGACGTGGAAGTAGAAACAGAAAATTAAAAACAAAATCACTTTCTGCCAGCGTGGTCTTTAACGTAGTATGGTAAACATAAAGAAACGACAGAAAAATCAACAGACAAAAATAAGAAGCGTTTAAAAAGTCACTGACGCTCTAAAACATGCTCAAAAACTGAAGTGGAGATGGGCTGGGCATGTAGCGCGAGTACAAGGTTCAAAATGGACATAGCTTGCTTAGGACAGAGATGTATGGTCTTTTTTTATTTATTTATTTATTTATTTGGACAACCAACAAAACATACGCTATATAAATACATCCATTAATTATAATAAACAATATAAGTAATTGTTGCAGTGTTGTTTCACTTATAGGCTGCCACCGCATGAACATAGTATCAACAACAAACTTCTGTACTAAAAATAAACTGGATATAAAATTTAGGTTACAACAAACGCTTTCAGTATTTTCTTTTTGAAGATAGGGAGTGAGTCATTAAATATATCAGTACTGTCAGACTCCTTTTGAGGAGACCTTCACCCGAGGAGGGGCTTTTGTAGACTAAAAATAAATATTCTTTAAAACTATGTTAAAAGTAACCACGATGATATATTATTCAACAAGTAACAAGGATTTTTTTTTAATAATATTGTTAAAATTGAATGTAAACTTTTAGCTTTTAGGATTAGTGATTTTTCTTGTTGCAACAAATATAAGGCGTTTTTATTTTTATTATGTCAATTATACTTGTATCGCGACTGAGACAAATAATTCGTTTTTCTTTCTAATTCGTTTATTATAAACTCGCGAACCTAACCGGTAGAGTCCACGCCAGTGGCGCGTGCGGGTGTTGACGGGCCGGTCGGTCGGCACCCGGCTTCATTTCTCCCAGGCCCGATTCAAAGTTTGTTCCGCACAATCCTTTTCTGAAATCAGTGTGAAGTGATATCGTACGAGGTCCTGTTTTTCCGCAGCTACTAGGATTTATGAGCACTTCGCCTTTTCTAACATAAGAGAGCGAGTTGAAAATGAGAGGCTTTGGCCTAGGTGGACGACTATAAATAATGGAAACCTGTTAGTCGTGCAGGGTGCCGACAACAGTTAGCATTTGTAAGAGAAGCCTTGCGAACAGGTTTGCTAAAGGCTAACTTCGTGCCGGAGTGTGTGCCGAGGTGGTTACGTAATGCTGACGAGTCGGAAGTCACGAGCGTGACGCGCCCCACCCCCTCCCCCCATGCCCGGCTCACCCCTCCGCAGTAAGATAAACGCAAAAACACAAAATCGTCGTGATCCGAGCGAGCGCGAAGGTCGCCGCAGCGGTCGCGGGGTCATGCCGGCCCACAACCAGCACATACCGCCAGCACGCTCATCACCATTGGCTCATGAGGCATTCAAATGCCAACATTAAGTAATTACACTCCTCTAACCATAGCTATAAATTATTGACCGCGTACAGTAGGGAACCATTACTGAATTATTATGAAATACTAAACATAAAAACCTAAAATTGTTCAAAGATTACTACGACGATCGTTGGCTTTCGATATAACGATCCAGATAAGTAAAATGCTTGTAACTATCTACCATAATATTCGCTACCATACAATATTAGACATTTAATTTCCAGAACACACGATAGTTTAGCTATGTAGTTTTTTTAGAAAGTTAATGGTGTTATGACATCACTAAGCGATTTGTTTCTCATTCGACTGTATTACATATGAATGTGTTTTAGAATGCAGTCTCGATTTGCTAGTTTTTATAGCAGAAACTGCAAATAATCAGAGAGCACAAAACTGAAGCGATCGCGAACGCGTCACCGTCCACCGATTATTAGCCGCCGGTGCATGCCGCTTGACACTCAGCACAAACACAGCTGCGTGAGGGACATGTATCGGGCGCGGCGGCGTTTTAATTCGATTATAGGTCACGACGAACAAGAGAACAATGGCGAGCCGTGGAGCACAATCAGCCACGAAGCGGAAACATGCGTCACCGCCCATCACGCCACACCATGCCACGCGGCGTGACGCGGCACACGCGCGCTTCACGTGGGGGAGTGCCGTGACGTGCCGCGCCGAGAGAATGCCACTGTTGTGCAACACAGTCCATGTGCATTACGTTTCATAAGGCTCGTATTATCTAAAGTGGCGCAGGAGAAATGTTGCTAAAACAGACTTCGAAATATCTAGACTTAGAGATTTATTTCGAGTTTGAATTCTTTCTGTAACTTACTTTCGTTACGATTTAAGGAATTTCGCGAAAATATCCGACACCTATGATATATCCTCTGGCCGGCAACCTCATCAATGCCAATGATTATGCACAGGCGTTTTCGGAAGTCTGCGATAAATTTATCATCAAATGAGGTACGTGCTCTTTTGCCCCGTTTATTTGAAATATCAAAAGAGAGATTGTGACAAAAGAATAGAGACCTTCTCACCTCCCTGCCATACCGATGCAGCTACTGGTCGCTGAACGTGTTTTTAATCTTCCAATCAGGCCCCCAACAAGCTTTTTGGTACCCTATTGTAGAGTCGTAGCGCGAGATAGCTAAAAAATATTATATGAAGCTGAAGAGTAGTAATGTATACCTATGCCACCAAAAGCGGGTTATCTGGCAACACTATGGCGAAGGCGTATTGAGAGCCAATGGAGGTTTTAACGGTTCACTGATTGGCTGTTTACTCAATAGAAAATCCACGCAGCTCGGTCATGAACAATATTTACTACAAATATTAGCAAAGTGCGTAAACACAAAGTATTTAGTCAATATAGGAAATTAAGAGACGCGGCCAGCTCTGACAAGTTTTCCCGATTTCGGCCTTTATAGTAGGTACATGTATGAAGAGCCAGTGGTGGAACGGTTATTAGGTTCGATTGCACCGATAAGTACAATCACGCAATTTAGCGCTAGTACATTGTCTCAACATAAAACGCCCATTTTTCATATTTTACCAAGCAGGTGCATCGTTTCGGATATGTACAAAGGAAACAGCAGGTACCTCTCATTGTCTGCTTTAGTTGTGAAATGCATGTTGCTGGCAGACGACGCGCAAGCGAGGTATTTAGAACCTTCAGGTGGTCTCGAACACTACACTTTTCTGACTGTACATAAAGATTATAATATTGTACAAATAATATATTGAGGCGTGTTGCAAAGAAAGTCCCTCGTAACTAATACGCGCAACTTGTATGATGTATCTTATGGAGGGGCTCGCAGTATGTGCGCACTGCGACACTGTTTGGTTATTAGTTTAGGTATTTATCTCACAACGTCAATCGCGCTCTGCCGTGTGAGCCACTCCCACTTTATAGTCACTAGCAATTTTTTTATATAAATTATAATTTGACGTTTAATTATGTAAAACTTATATCTTGTGGGCCTGATAATTGTCTATTAATTGGGTTTTTTAATACATCAATGATTAATTTATATTAATTATAATAAAAAACCCATTAAGATGGAATCATCTAGATGTGATCTCCAATTATTAATATTGACGAACTTGACATATTGCGGTGTCAAAAGGGCAATAAACAAATTCCAAGCCGGTGATGAAGTTCCGCGATGAGCCGCACGCAGTTCAGCGGAATGTCGCGTTTTATTACGTAGTACTATTCAGTATTCTGTAGTTTTATGCCCATTCGACCGCGCCAAATGGAGACGGGTGCGTTCCGTATTAACCAATCCAGAGGACGAAATCACTCTGGCCATCCGCCGTAAGAACGAGTTCTTGAAACTCCAACACTTCACAACCAAAACCAATTTTTCCCTAATCGTTGATGTCTCATCCTCTCTCAGTCTGCCCTGTGGATTGTGGGCGTTTGGAGAATTCCACCACGGTATCCCCTGCCTGTCGTAAAAGGCGACTAATGGGGGCCTCCGGGGGTCACGGGTGGGCGCGAGGGGCCGTCCACCGATTAGTCTAGCCAACTTCTGTGACCCCCGTGATTGACGGCAGCGTGTCTCACGCTGCCTCGGACGCCAAAGGCGTCCTTCGGTGTACGGGGGCTTCTGAGCCCCCGCAACAACAGGAGAAGGACCGCAACAGCGGTACGCGCAGGGGCGGTTGCGGACGACAACTTAGACGTGAGTCGGAGGAAGCCCGCAGCCGTCCCTAATGCGCCGAAGATGGCCACCGCGGAGTTTTAGTTGGTATGCCGTGCGGTGTACATAGGTTAGGGACTCGGCCCGGCGGTCGCCCGACGTTTTCCATCTTTCCGGGCGGCTCAACGTCGGGTCGTAAGGCACGGTGAACCCAACATAACCGCTGAGTCGTTCCCCTTGAACACTGGGCGGTAGTAATAAGTCACTTTCTTCGCGTCAACAAAAAAAAAATCCTCTCTCAGTGGCCGTCCTGAGCCGAGGTTCGTAACTCGTTAGTGGGTTGCCCTCAGCATGGTCACTTAATTCAAAGGGTTGCGAGCGCCTTCTGCGTTCACCCTAAAGACCGGTGTGGCCAGAAAAGCCGACTCGCGTCAGGCTACTGGCAGTAGGGCCATTAACAAAAAAAAATGGTTTTATGCTCATTGCTCACATACAACACATCTCACGTGTACTCACAGATTGATGTTGGATATCCTACTGGTTCATCAAAATAATATTGGTAGAGTAATTGAAAGTCCCTCGCCATCAACTTATGTTAAATTAAGGTAAGTTAGAGCAGAGTTTGTTATAAAAGAGTTGTAGATTTAGTTTGTATAAAGAAATATTAACTTCAACTTGTTTTGTTTTAGAATTAATACATTTATTTATTTTTTGTCATCATAATTTTTATTTTGTGATCAGCTGTACTATTTTGCTTTCTCGGCTACTCATGATGCTAAAGGTATCTCAAGATACAGGATTAGCCTAGTTTGGGGACCCCTGACAGCATTGTAAAGCTCAACTCAGATATGCCGATTATTTTTAATGTAATGGTAATTTTTTTGTTATCTGTATTTTTGTTGCAATAAAGTTCATTATTATTATTATCAGAAAAATGAAAACCTTAGATTCCGAGAAGAATGTGCGGGAAATGGAGCCTCTTTGTCATTATTGAATTATATTGGGTAAGTGATAGGCGACACGAGCGGCCGCGAGCCACCGCGGACTGGTCGGTTCATCACGCGCGAGCTCCACTTGCATACAAACTGTTGTTAATGGCGACATTCCTCCGGCGCCGGCGGTGACCTCTCGCCGTCCCCATGCGCCGTCCGAGCACCTGACCACGCTCCGAGGGTGCCAACCACCAATGTTATGTCATAAACAAATATTTGCATCATTCAGCGTTAATGTTGCCATGCTTTCTTTACCTTAATGCATCTCTTCAGCAATCCAGTGGCAAGCTAATTGAGCTGTGTAGCGAAATGCTGGGTTTAATCTCCGGCTCGCGCAATCAAACTTCACGAGAACTCGCATAAACCCAATGTATTCCCGGAATGTTTCCATAATATTGTGGCGATAAGCCCACTACCCACCTCCTGTTACTGTGGAAATAAGCCCGACTACCATCTCTTCACCATAGGTAGGTACACAATACCTAATTGTTTGGATTTTCGATATGACAAAGGTATTGAAATACGCACTTATATCTTGTACTCAAACATGGGATTCGTGGGCTCTGTGTGGCTTCATCCAAACATTGCTCTTTAGTCCGGGCCAGTAGTTCTAAATGCTGTGCAACATCTACGTGTTATTTCTAATATTAATTAATATACCCATAGAAATGTTAATAAATCGGTTTATTGGTATTATTACATTTGAGACGGTCTAGTATCTACTCTGTAATTATACGTGTAAATAGTATTTGCCTGAAAATTCAATAGTAATAATAAAGTGTAGTGAAATGTCGCAACACAGTATACAGCACCGACTCGTGTCACGACCTATATGGTCGCTGGTCACAACGCACCTCATTACGCGTATGAGCATGGAATATTCAAACCAACGTAATTAATGTGCGTGACATTAATATTACACACGTGTTCGGTTACAGAACGTCGCGAGAAGGCCGCCACCGACCCTAGAGGCTACAGCACAAGCACAGCGGATAGCTCGTTATTAACTTTCTTCTTGTTCTTGGTCGTAACACTCTTGACAGAGTGGTCGTGGTCATTATGTAGTGTTGCAGATGTAATGCGTCGTACGATATTTCGTCACACTTCTCTGTTAGAGGTTTTTCTGGCGCACTCGTGTACGGGACGGTCTACGGCAGATTTGACCTGATCGGTCCAGCTCATGGGTATCCTTCCCCGCGGTCGAGTGGCTTCAACCTTGCCCTGGACGACAAGATGTTCTATGGACTGGTCACCTCGCCTAGAAATGTGTCCGAAGAAAGCAAGTATGCGGGACTGTACTAAGGTGGATAGACGCTGCCTGATGCCGAGTTCTTGAAGTATCGAAGCGTTTGTGCAAAACTCGGTCCACGATACCCCAAGCATTCTCCTCCATCACCACATTTATAGAGCATCTATCTTCTTCTTCTCAATCTCTCGCAGCGTCCATGTTTCTGCGGCGTAAAGGAATATGGGCAAAATTAAAGTTAGTACGAGCCAGTCGCCATATTCTCTTCATTTTATCCATTACTGTCCTAGTAATTCCCATGCGCCTCTTTATTTCTTCCATGCACCCAACATTGTTTGCGACCAAAGCGCCAAGATATATGTAAGACTGTTCTACTTTGCAGTTCGCAATCTCAGTAACTAGAATTATTAACTCGATACTTATCAAATCAATAGTAACTACAATCAGTTCTTTCGTAGCCACTGAATGCCGAGGTCACGGCGCGGCACGCGAATATCTTCAAAGGTCACAATTAACAAACTATCTATAGTAATATTATAAAGAGGAGAGATTTGATTGTTTGCTGGTAATGGATAAACTCAAAAAGTACTGGACCGGTCTAGAAAATTCTTTCACTAATAGGAAGCTACATTACCTACTCCTGAGTGCTATAGGTTACTTTTATTCCGGGAAAATATTTTTATCCCGGAAAATCTATTTCACGCGGGCGGAGCCGCGAGCAGAAGTCTAGTAAGGCATAAGCCATAAGGTTCAGTGATCGTCGCTGGTGCTGCATCCTTCCCCTCGGCCGCGTGACGCGTGTCCGGCGAGCTTGACACGGACACACACACACACACTTGCACACAGCGAGCATTGTTTTATCATTTCATTTAAATGCCGATGTTTACTGCTCGCACAAACCGGACGTGCTAATGACCGCGCGCGGTTCCGCCTTCTGCTCTTAAGTGTTGCTAGCTCCGTTTTTACACCGCCCTGATCGTGCCTTAGTCTTTTGTTTTTTTTTTGTTTTGTTTATCCGAGCCGGCATAGTGACTTCTTCACTAGGTTTAATGGTTTGGGCAGTCGCATAGCGTGGTTGATTCACAGGCGGCACGTTTAGAGGGTGCGGCATAACGCGCCTAAAACCGGCATAAAACCTTTTTAAAACCAAATTGTATGTATTTTGACTTAGTTGGTTTTTTGCTTTTTTTCCACACATAATAAAAACAAAAAAAATCTTGCTCTTATTCTTATATCTAGCCCAATAAAAATAAGGTATACATATCCCATGCGCAAAAATGCTGCTGACCGGTGTAATCAAAATTAACCTATAGTACTCAAGAATAATGTAACTTCCTATTAGTGAAAGAAATATAGGAAAGGAAGCAGTAGTTTGAAAGATAAGCGTGTTCAAACAACTTTAGCTTTATTATGACATCAGCATAAACACTGCAAGTCGGCGCGACGTCTTGTTCAAAGTATAGGCTGAATGTGTTTTGAGACCAGAAAACGAAACTTCCCACTAAAAATGTGACAAGAGGCAACACTAGTACACGATGTGTTTAGTGGACAGCGGTTAAGCCTCGCCTCCAAGATACCGCGTCTCCGGGCTCGCAGCTCTAGGCATGCTCAGTGGCAGCGCTTGCTCGGCGCACTCGAGTTGCAAATTGGTCACGGTGCCGGAGCACCGGTGCGCGCACTTATCGCGTACACTACACTCGCCTCTTTGTGGGCAGCGACACGGCTATCTGCGCGCTACCTTATTTAACTCATAGCATTCGCACAACTCGCAATATAGGTACCCTACACAGCGGATGTTAGGTTGAGGAGAGAGAGGCGGGTTCGGTGCCCGCTCACAAATGTATGCGTGACCCGTGTTATTAGTATTAGGACTTGGGTTATATTAAAATATCTCTCGTATTATAACCGTAAACTCTCATATTAATGCCGCATCTACAAGGGAACATATTATTATAGTTTTAGTTTAAATGTGAGTGATAGACATTTTATCATCTTTATTGATCATACCTATAATTTACATAAATTAGTGGATCAAAATGAAATCGTATTTCACAAGTTATAGCATCATGACATTAACTATCGCGGCTCGTTAGCAACTGGACTGACGTCTCGGTCTCTCGATCAAAGAGACCAATACATCAGTCTCTCAAACAATTACAATAAAACGAATGGTGACGCATCGTATTTTTTTTTCACATTCCTGTCCCAGGGCTGGATTGCAGCGCTCCCAGCGTTCCGTTCACATACTTCGGTGTGTGATGCGCGTCTCCGGCGCGGCGCGACAGTGATTTATCACTTAAATAAATATCTGCATAGAACAGGCTCCCATCACATCATGGCACGGAAAAAAGCTCGACGAACCGTGGTTAGTCTAGGGTTTCCAGCACCGGTTGAATTTAAAGAACCGAGATTTCCGGTACTTTGCAATCACAGAACCGGGAATTCTGGGGTTTTCGGTACTTTTGTTTTTTTCCGTGGATAAGCCCATTTTAGTATCAAGCCCTTTCACTTCAGAAATTATTTTATTATTGTACAGACACGCTAATTTTCAACTGCGTTATGATTCTTAAGTGGTATTCATTGCTCATATTTAAATACAAATCATTTATTAAGTAACTAGCTTTTGTCCGCGGCTCCGCCAGCTTTAAAGAGTTTTTCCGGGATAAAAGTCCCGCTTTATATTTTCCCAGGATAAAAAGTAGTCTATGTGTTAATCCAGGATATGATCTACCCGTGTTCCAAATTTCATCGAAGTCCGTTCAGCAATTTTGGCATGAAAGAGTAACAAACATCCATACATCAATACATTCTTACAAACTTTCGCCTTTATAATATTAGTAGGATTAGGCTCCTAAGGGCACTTTTACACGTCATTTTTAACAAAGTTTTTTGTAAATTAAAAGATTCTACCAGTGCTTCGGAAAAGCCCACTAGCCTGAGAAGAACCACCAAGAAACTCAGCGTAGGTCTTTTGTTGTTATTTTTTTTTAATAAATTATATTTTACAATTTGCAAGTAACAGTAATATAAATTCAATTTCAAAGATGGATATTTAATGCGAAAATTAACGAAGAGTACCTAAGTCAAACAACCACCTACATGTTTAAGTTTAAGTAAACAATAGAGTCAACCAGCAAACAAAGCAGACCAGTCCAAACAAGCAGCACCCGTTCACGAGTATGACGCATGTGCCAACCATCGGCCTCCTCAACCATGTTGCAGGGAAGTGACCGACCCGGCACACGACACCGCCGCAAGCACAAACGTTAACTAAAGCGAGCAAGACTACTCAGATTGTGGCTCCCCAAGACAAAAGAGATGCGTAAACACACAAAATACCAAAATAATGGTTGAGTTGCCGGCCATAATGGAATTGAATAGCGATATGGGAAGGGTAAATGTGTTTTGGTTTCGAGAAATCACAGAGTAGAAAAAAAAAACTTATTTTTATTAAAAATTTCCAAAATTTCAGTATTTTTAGGGGTTTAAATGTTTGTTGAAAGTAACACCGAAACCGATGAAAAGATTGGGATAAAAATTATCACATAATATTACCTAATCCATTTAGTTATATTAATCCAGGACATGTGCTGTCGTGGTGCCAAATTATATCCCAATACGTTCAGCGTCATTCAATAAATTGTCAATGGGGGCAGATATATTGAGACCCCCGTGATGGACGGCAGCGTGGCGGTTAGGCCTCACGCTGCCGTTGACGCCGAGGGCGTCTTTTGGTGCGCGGGGGCTTTTGAGCCCGAAACAACAAGAGAGAGCCAAGCTGGTCCGATACTACAGTGTAGACATCCCAACTGTGAGATTAGGATGCCATTTGGAAAACTTAAAACAAGATCACTCACTCTTAGAGAGAGCAATCACTTTAGAACTTCAAAAAACAGGTGGTACGTTAATACTTGAGGCAAGGACATGTTATTTCTTCGAAACTATTCACTGCAGCGTCAAAAGATATTTTCAAGCTCTTGGATCGAATAGGATTCGGCGTTACCATGAATGGTGAACAATTCACCTTTGATGCGACAGCAACATAGTTGTCTTGACAGAATCGCTGGCACTGTCTTCGAAGACCTCAAGCCTCAACCGAGTTTCTTAACCTTAAAATAAAAATAGACAAGAATAAAATCTTGTGGAAAGTTCATGGTGTACCTGTGCCAATTACTGTTGGAAGCTCGACTTTCAAAAGCTGATAGATAATGATGACGTTCATTGGTTTCGGCAGTTATGACTTACAAAACATCCAATTACCCAAACCACAACTGGCGAACAAATTCACACTTCCGAATTTATATAGGTATTAGTAAAAATCTTCACCGGTTATGATATGCTTTATACACTCGACACGCTGCAATAACGAAATGAGTGTGGCATAAAGTATTTAAAGTGACATTAAACCGCATTATAAACATTTTTAAATGGGGATATTGAGTATCAAAAGAACCGAAAGAACCGGGAATCAAATTATAAATTCCCAGTACTTTTCACCATCAAATGAACCGGGAAATCCCGGGATTTTAGGGACCGGATTTCCCGGTTCCAAACCCTAGTGGATACCCAAGTGCATGCTGCATGCAGGGCACTTTGTGTCCACCTAAGCCCCGTTGTTAGCTATAGCCATGCCGATGCGTTTTCCTTGTAGCAACAATGCCGCAATGACATATTGCTAATGCGATCTTAAAGGAAACTAACGGACAACTTTACAGTTGCGTTTCCTGCTGCCAGAGAAATTACCGGAAACATAAAAAATGCATTCCTCTCATAATAGTTTTGTACCGTAAGTGGCAATGAGCGACAGCGATCGCTTGCTAGAGTGACCCACTTGCTCATTTGTGTAAAATGCTTTATTGACGTAATTAAGACACACCACAAAATAATTCAGCCATTCTACTAATTGAGTGTTAGGAGTGAGGCGCGGCGCACTCGATGTAACGCACTGGTTAGCGAAGGGGAACTAATCGGATTAATTATTCTTGCACTAAGCGCTATAATCAATATTCGTCGGTCATTGTTTAAATTCATCGTATCTAAGTAGTGAAATTATCAAGCTCCCTTGTTTCATGAGTTCTCCAATTTGAGAAACACGGAATTACGGTGTTTAGATTTTTGCACAATTTGGTGAGGGTCGTCACAAGTCCCTAGCGAGGTCCGAAGTGCCCATAGTCCATATACATTGATAGATCTAGTAAACTTGTTCACAATAATCACAATAATTGCTACCTATATAGTATATATACTGCATATAGAAAGTGTCTGTTTCCCTTTTGAAAATTTCCACCCTGCGCCTGTACTCGTCACACACCATAACACGGAATTCGGCTCGATTCTGTCAATGATGCAGACGTAGGCTCATATCATATTATGGGCACGCTCAAGCACTGGCACAATAAAACTATAAAAACACGTTCTGAGAGTTAAGAACAGTGCCAATTTCCATCTAGCTATAGGTAATACTGTTTTATGTATTTAATAGGCGACGATAGCCTAGTTGGGCGTGGGGCGGAATGCCAAAACGAATGTTCGTAAGTTCAAAACCCAACGCACCTATGACTTCTAAAAATTTATGTGTGTAGGTATTCTTTGTGAATTATCCTTCGATTTAACGGTAAAGGAAAAACATTGTGACGAAACTTGCATACCTGAGAAGTTCTTTATAAGAATTTCGATGGTATGTGAAGTATGCAAACCCACGGGCCCGCATGGTAGACTTAGACCTAAACACTAGTCGCGGGGCGAACAGTGGGGGGCCGCTTACTCCAATTTAAGCATCTTCGAGGTGGACGACAATGCGGGTGGTCGGTCTCCCGCTGTCGTAAACGCCATAGGCGTACTTTAGAGTTCGAAGGCATCTGATTAGAGAGGAGCCGTAATGCGGCATTACGCAGGGGCGATCCCGTGCAACAAGATACCCCGGGGCCGACCCGCATCCGCCGAAGGCCACCGCAGGTTTTGGTTGGTATGCCGGTGTAGGGTGTACATAGTGTCAGGGACTAGGTCCAATGCCCGCTCGGATGAAGCTATACTCCCGAGTGTCGACATTGGGGCCTAAGACCGGTGAAACCAACATAACCGTACCACTGACCCCCCGTGGTGGTAGAGATTTTCCACGCGAAAAAAAGGCCTAAACCCTCTCAGTTGTAGAGGAGACCCGTGCTCAGCAGTGGACAGTATATAATACAGGACTGGTGTGGTATGGTATAAACGGACCACAAAATTATACGCCGTTTGAAACGTGGTAATGTAATGTCGATGCGATACACGCCTGCCCAAAGAGATGCCCATTCACTTTATACTCGAAGATTAGTGCTAAGTAAGTACTGTTCGGGAAATACAGAAGAAGACAACTTGTTCCATTCGTTTCCAAGCGTTTTGTGCGGATAGATAGCTTGCTCACATACTATGCGCCTACTATTTACTCCCTGAGGGTTAGAAGAGTGAGTTTATTTATCAGGCACAAAAATATATACATGGACTTCTAATCTATCCAGCGTGTATGTGTGGGCGATAATGTTTGCGTGCAATGCAAGCGCGGACTGCGGGCACAGTATATTTATATGGCATGGTTGAGGGAGTCGCGTGTCCCCCTCCTCCTCCCCTCCCCTGCACTGCACACGCCGCACCCTCCCGCCGCGCCGCTGTACAAATGCTTGAGGAAAGTGACCGTTCCGTATGCGATACATAATATAATAGTCTTTCATTTATTTCCGCTCTGTATTTCTATTGTAATTTGTAAATAAACGGTGTTTAACGGTGTCGGTACTACCAACAAAGGACATTGCGTGCCTTGAAGATAAAATTATACCGGGCTGTCTTACGTGATATACATCGGCTGACCCCGGACACGACTAGTGCCACCACTTTCTTTACTCTGGCGAAGCAGTGACATACGGGTATCCGGTGTTAGTTGTTACCTACACATAGATGAAGCGATTCACAAATAAACACAACTAACGATATACGCTACGACAGTCCGCAAAATTGTACCCGCCTACCTACCTTAATTGTCAGTTAGTAAAAACAAATAAAAACTTTTAGTACCCTACTAAAACATGAAGATATTACATGAACATGATTTACAAGAGTAATTCATTCGTGTCTGTGTCCTAAATACACGACTTTAGTAGGTAGGGTAGACTGGGTACGGTTGAAACGGTGGACGGTTGAAACAAAGCGAATATCTCGCGAACCGTGCGTGACGAGGTGGGGGGTACAAGGAAAAAAAGAAGCGGGAGACATGTCGAAACACGAATTATAGTGTTGCGTTGCTCCTCGGTCGCTGTACTTGTGTATAGCAGGCCCCATTGTGTTTTTTGACGGAAAAGTAAGTATTTTTGGTCGTACACTTTTGCAATTATTATTGTTTTGATTAAAGTTACGAGTATTGAGAGTTTTTTATCGTTTTAATTGAAGATTGTAGAATATGACAGTATGATTAGAATTTATTCAAATTTATTATCTTTCTTACTGTGAGTCGTTATATACCTAGAAGGGGGGTTGAGGACAGTTGAAACATTATTTTTGGGTACGGTTGAAACGGTATATTTATTTCATTTTCTTGTTTTTTAGATGCTAAGGGTAGGCAAAAGGACGACTACGAGTGGTCAGGCTGATTTAACAAGCCTATGACGATGTGAAAGCGGGACCTTCGTTAAGAACAGTGGCAGAAAAAAATGGACTGAACCACTGTTGTCTGTTGTAATATGTGTTAACCCGGTACATGATCTACCCGTGTGCCAAATTTCATCGAAATCCGTTCAGTAGCTTTTACGTGAAAGAGGAACAAACATCCATACATTCTTACAAACTTGCGTTTATAATATTAGTAGGATTTGTAAAGAAAGAATTTATCATTTAAGTTTTGTCCAGTCAGTCAGTCGTCCAAAGCCACCTGATACTGGTGAACATAAATATGTATAGCATATCAAAGGTGTACAGTTCATATCTTCAAGTGTGGAAATCAATTAAATTAAACAATTAAGATTCTAAGTGATATGCATAAAATACAAGCTCTAACAGTTCACCATCAGTAGATGTGTTGAGACATACTCAGTATAGTCGCCCACTTACGGCGATATTAATAGATACAACTCAATTTTGCTCTGAAGTGTGATATCAGCTGAGACGCTGTTAAACCAAGGCCAGCATCTTAAGATAGTTGCTATTTAATAAACCCTTATTAACATCATCTCAAGTGACATTTAAGTTACAATATGAGATGGATTTTGACAGCAAGTTTTGCTTGTGTAACAGCGCTTACTCAGCTGAGAATATGCGCCCAAATGATAGCATAAGCTTGGCTTATTAACAGTTCAATATATTAAATTGATTGATTAATATCGCCCTTATTAGTTGCACTACTCTGCTGCCGGTACTGTGCGGTAACTGGACCGTTTACTCTGCATCAGTTGTTGTATCTGTGCCTGCAACTCCAGGGCGTCCTCTGGCGGCATCGTGCTCAATTGCGTTGCGATGGCTCTTCCAAATATGTCAAAGTTACTCATTTCTAATGAATCAGGCAAACATTTCTCTGCAGGAGGGTGTTTGTCCGTGTGGCATATTCTCCGTTGGACATTAGCGGCATCAGAACTGTTGTCTTCTGTTGGGTGAGGAGAGGGGTTCGTTGGGATCGCCCACGACCCTCGAGCGTGCACCAGGATGGTCGCGTGTGGCGGCTCGTCATCGTGTGTGGTCTCTGCTGATGACTCTTCCTTAACGTCGGGAGAAGTAACTGCCGTGTGTGGACCATGGTGGGACTCTTCCTCCTGAAAGTCGTAACATGTTTCAAATGTCTGTAAGCGAAAGCGTTGATATTTTAAACGGTTAACATACGGGTTTATCTGGAAGCACAAAGGCATTCCAAATTCAGAATCTAAAAACGATATCTAGCCTCACACTTAAAAAAACAATAGACCGTAACTTCAGTGTCTCTAGTTTTTATCCCGACGGGACGTTTTAAAGACCACCTAGGATAAATCAAAATTTATAAAAAGGGATAAATCATTTTAAAGCTTTAGGCCTAATTTCACCATGTTCTGGTACTTTTTTGTCGATGGCTCGACAAAGTAGCTTCACTGCATCTGATGGTAAATGAAGTGAAGCCCAAAAATAATGTCGACCGGCAAGAGATAAACATCCCTGGTCGGTCGGCACAGTTATGCCGGCCTGCATAATTGCTTCTTTACGCTCCGCTTAAAGAAGCAACTACTTTAACAGCCTATTAACTGTATTAACAGACTGTTGAGGTTTTTGAGTGTCCCAACTCCCACCATGCCCTAAGAGGTATCTTCCTTAACTAGGCGTCCTTCATGAGATGCGCGATACTTTAACATTTGCGTTTTTTTTAATGCCCGATTAACTAAAGTCCGTATAAGAAATCGGTAAAATCGGACCTTATTTAATCAAATAAATATTGTTTCCTAAAGGATACATACACTCAATATTTTAAAAATAATAAATATGGAAAGAAATTAATACTAGATCCACATACATAAAAATAATAAAATATATATATCTCTATACATATAATAAAGCAGTAGAACCTGGCGTGTCTGTACATTGGAAGAAAAATAGTAAAAAAGTAAGAGTTAGTAGAGTAAGAGGATGACTAAAGAAGAGTACTAGAACACATTCACCAATGTTTTGAATTTGTTTCTGTCTGTTGGTCTGTTGTTCTGTTTGTTTGTTAGCGCACATCTCCGAAACTTTTTTTTTGTTAATGGCCCTACTGCCAGTAGCCTGACACGAGTCGGCTTTTCTGGCCACATCGGTCTTTAGGGTGAACGCAGAAGGCGCTCGCAACCCTTTGAATTAAGTGACCATGCTGAGGGCAATCCACTAACGTCCTCCATCCGTCCACAAAGTCCTCTGGATCGGTTAATACGGAACGCGGCCGTCTCCATTTGGCGCGGTCGAATGTCTCCGAAACTGCTGAACAATTTGGTATGGAGATAATTTGAGACCCTGGTAAGGGTATGCAGTCTAAGGTCCCGAATTAATGCACTCATCGAGTATTTGCTACAAACCAAATTTTTACTCACATTTTTAATTAGGAGAATATACATCCACCAGGTGGCCTATAAAAATGTGGCCAGTACTTTGTAACTGAAGGTGTTGGATGGTGCTTTTTACTGTTTATAGGTGGTCGTATCGCTTACCATCAGGCGAACGGCATGCTCGTCTCGTCATTCGATGCAATAAAAAAATTAAATCTAAAAAGTTTAATAATAAAAGTGTCTTTGTCGTTTAAGTACCTAGTAATATTTTGACCCAAGCGTTCTCACCTCGGGGGACCGAACTCCATACCAGTGAGATGAAACTTCTTCTTTAGCGGTCCCCTGATGTGACAACGTGAATTCTTGATAAAGCCCAGGTCAAAAGTACCTTAACTGGCGGGAATACTTGAAAAGATTGATGAAGCTGGAGTATGGGAAAGAAGTGTGCTAGAATCGAATACTCATGAACTTAATTCTCCCAAATCAATATGAGGAATTCAGAATTATTCCCAGCCCAAAACGTGTGTGAAATAATGCCAAATTATATTAGATAGGGAGCAGTCTGAACGGCATTCGGAATGTATTCACCGGACGCGGCCGTACCGTGGAGGGGGCGGCACTGCAGCCGGACCAGCACGGGTCTTCTTCAAGAGACGTGGCGATCGAGTGAACCTGTAAATAAACATGTTTATTTTAAATGCGGTACATATTCTTTTTATTTGATGTTACAATTTGGGAAAATGAATATTCATAATCCTGGTTTGACTGTTTAAATGGATTTAAATGAAATAAACTTTAAAATAATTGATTCTATGATATTTTTGTATATTCAAACTATATTTAGCCATTTTACAAAATTGAATGATCCAATTTTAAGTGGATATCACTTCATTGGCTTTAGGTAGTTCAAGCAGTGTTGCTACTGTTAATGGGCAGCAGCTTATTTCTTTCACTTATCAAAGTAAATACATACAGCATACTTGTGTTAAGTCTGTGTGTGGCTTATCTGAGGTTTCGGTTTCGAAAGGTCGACGATGATGCTCTGCTGATGAAGAATCAGGTATTTCTTCAGTCAACTGTTCTTGCTTGTTTGGTTGCTTTTTTCTATGCTAAATAAAAAATTAAGAACACAAGTTTTTATTGTAGCACTCTTGACAAGCACTAAAAAGGCACAAGAATAAATGTTGATATTTGGCTTTACATGAGATCTCACAATTTTTGGTAGTGAAAGAACTGCATTGCAATACTTGGCACTTAAAAAAATGTATGGTTTGGATGGGTTCTCTTTATTTTTAGGTCTATTTTTATCTTTTCCGTTAATGTAGGTACTCGTGCCTCTTATCTGTCGGAATAAGCTTTTTTTGTGCCTTGGGGTGGCAAAGGAGTTGTCCGAATCTTGTATGGATGCTACGCCTCAACATCTAAACAGACTCAAACTTTGTGGATATTAAAATAGCAAAAATATGGAACTTGGGTCCTCAAAAAAAATTGCAAAGGCATACTTTTTAGGAGTACTGTCGAAATATATAAAAAGAACTTGGTTAGAAGAGTTTTCAGCTTGTGTTTGGGCCATGTCCATTGGGAATAAACATGGCAAAAAGTAGGTGCAATAGCTGCGTCTTTGCGTACCACTTTAGAGATAATAAGTGTGAGTTTGTGTGAATTAAATCTGTATATTATCCACATAGACAACAAAGCATTTAAAAAAAATATGACATGCGAAAAATAGAAATCCCTGTATTTTCGGGCGTAGCTCACTCGTTTTTTTTTTCGTGCAGGTCCCAATTTCTTTTTAGTTGTCCAATGCACTCCAGCATGATGCAACAGATTCCAAATAGCCTGCGTGCTGCAGTCGTACTTTTGTGCGAATGTAGCTGTCTTCATAGAGGGCTTCTGCTTGAAGGCGTCGACAATTTGGGCTACGCGCTCCGCAGTCAGGATGCGCGGAGGGTGAGCACGAGGTCGGTCAACGATGGTACCTTCTTCATTATTCCGTTGTATCCACCAACGTACAGTGGATCTCTGTATAACATTAAATATATTAAAATAATGTTTTAAGGACATAGTATTTTCACAAATTGTGATTTAAAATATTACCTACTGTAGTTATAATAATTCAATACAGTAATACACCAACTTAAGTTACCTGATATTATATATAATATTGTTAGGATTCAGTTATTTGTAACCGTATTTGTAACATACTGACCAGTTATTAAAACCAGTCTAAATGACAAATTAATAGTGGAAGTGGTAGTTGGGTGTATAAAATGTTGCCATATCGATGCTCACTCTCATTCACGCTAAGTCTCGTAGTCGATCTCAGTGGCAGTTGAGTAAGTTTATCATTGACTTTCATACTGGTTGGTTAGTTGCTGATATCTTTGTAAAAGTATTTCTACTAAATGTGTTTATGTAAAACCAGGGATAAATGTATTTATGTAAAATCAGTGATAAATCGTTTTTATTTAAATCCAAATTGCTTCAGTTTCTAATAATATATATACATATATATATGTTGAATAATTTTATAAATTAATGACTGATGTAATGAAAACTGGCCAAGTCAAATAATTCAATACTATAAGTCAGTTAGTCTGTGCTAAAATTTACGACTTTTTGACCTTCATATCTTCATAACCGTTTGAGCTAGCTTCATGACATTTGGGCTTCTAGATGTCCTTATGGATATAATTAAATACACGTAGTTGTATGTGTTTGCGTTAAAGAGGTTTTGAGTTATAGAAGGGTCAAAAGTGGCACCAAGTGGTTAGTGTAATATTACACTTGGCGCTGGCTAGCCAGTTCCTTTGCTTGAACTTGGCTTGACACACTGCAGCGTGTCCAGATTCTTGTTGCATAATTACATCATTGGTTATTGTAATAATTTACTAATAATATTATTTTGTTGTTAATATCACTGAAGCAATATAATACCATAGTTTAGCAAGGACGTATAAGTAGCAGTAGTGGTTACAAATTCTCCTTTTGGGACCTAAAAAAAAAAGAGGTCGCCGGAAAAACTGTATACTGAATTTTTATGTTATACTTGCAATTAATAAATTTTATATCGTGTGCCATTTTTTTAAGTCAAATAACAAATTTCAGTGATCTCTGTACCAGTATTACTGTGGCACTATCTGGCATTCTTGAATAGCACGGAATTTATTTAGTATTCCTGCGGGTGCTATGGAGAGAACATGGTTGCGCTGCTATCTTTAAGCATGCTGACTCACGAATTAATTAGTACTTCATGAAGAGCAACTGTATTTAATTTGTGAAATTAAATACAGAAACCTCACAAAATAAACTGATTAAAGCATTATTTCAATATGATTATCTAACACCCACCGAAAGAATATATAAGGAAACTGGACTTATGAATCTAGCTCAAACATATAAATATAATATTTCCATATTGATCAGAAAAATTTTGACAAAAGATATACATTCACAGATATCTTTTATTAAAAACGCCGACTATCGAAAGTGCGTGACTAGACAAGCGAATAATCTTTATTTGAGACCTCCTAGGACAAATTACGGAAAGAGTAACATTTTATATGAAGGAGCCCAAATTTATAATAGTCTCCCACATGATATCAAAGCGGCTAAAACATTAATAATGTATAAAAAAAAATTAAAAACACACATTTTAAAGGATTTTTCATAAATTAAATAGACTGGTTTTGGATTAATTCTACTTGATCCATAATTATTACTAACCCTTTATCTTACTTACACTTACAACAACATGTCATGTATTTACTTATCACTAGAAATATAAACAACATGAGTTAAACTAAACTAATTAACCAGTAAAAATAAATGATTAAATTGTGAATCCGCCACTAAGGTATGAGCCTTAGAAAACAAACGCATTGTTACGAGTCCGCGCTTAACTGCTGCTACTGGACACAAACTTTTCACAACTACCCTTTACTAACTACGCTAATTTGGTTTTAGAATATTGTTTTTATTAATATTGTATTTTCTCTATAAGTGATTATTGTAATCTTTTGAGAAATAAATGTCTTAACCGTAACCGTAAATGCTAAATGTGATTTAGCATGCTAACTATTAATGCTAATGGTAAATAATCCAAGACGACACTGGATGCGGGCCCCTTTGGACAGGTCCGCGCATATAGATGATGATGAGTTAACTATTTACTTAGGTATTAAAATAATCATCAATTATAGTATGACTCACCGTAACATTTAACTCCCGTGATATCTCAGAAATGTTGTATCCTTTTCGATGGAGAAACAAAATTTCGCTTCGTTCATCACGGCCCAGGTTGCGGCTCATTGTTATGAACAAGTGCTTCCAGGTACCCGTACGGTAGAATACAACACAGGTCAGCGAGAAGTCGACTGATGGTCCAACAAACGAGCTTGAGATATGGGAATCCGTAAGCAGAACACAAATATTGGGTTATTAATGAAATATTTAGATTTTAGAAGATACCCGCGCCTCAATCTAGGAAGAGCAGTCACCAAAGAGTATTATATACATTGGGAAGCAATCACTGAACTTTTTCGTGCGTAGCTTCTCTAAGTAATGTGTGCCATATACCGTAGTTATATTTAAAACATGGACTTGATATCAGTTAAATTTTTAGGTTACGGCGACACAATATTAATTATGAATATTTAGAAATTAATAGTAAATAGATGCTCTTTGACGGAACCGCCACTGTTGCCAACTGCAAGAAACTAGTGATGCGACTCGAGTCGTGTTTTTACTCGAGTGACTCGAGTGAGTTTGCAAAAATCATACTCGAGTCAAAAAAATATTGACTCGAGTCAATTGGCACTCGAGTTGCCGAGTCAACTCGCCGCACCGAGTAGTCTACTCGGTAACCTACTAACCTTACTTCTCAGTCAAATGTCAAGTGTCAACGTCACGAACGTCAGTACTACCTATTTAGGTAAATATTTTTCTCGCTTTATATATTCCCGGGATATAAAGTAAACTATGTGTTAATCCAGGATATGATCTATCCGTGTGCCAAATTTCATCGAAATCCGTTCGGTAGTCTTTGCGTGAGAGTAACACACATACATCCATATATTCTTACAAACTTTCGCGTTTATAATATTAGTAGGATAAGATGGAAAAGAATAACACCAATATCTTCGATTTTAATGTTTTTTTTTTGTGTTGATTTGACTGGTTAGACTAGACACAAACTAGGTCTCTCGATCAATCACAAACATCAAAATACCGATACGTCAGTCTCTCAACTAATTACAAGCGGAGACGCAATGTGTTTTTCACATTCTAAGCCCACTTTCTAAGAAAATATCTTTATAAATATCTTATAAAGACATTTTCTTATGTCACATTATTAAATGTATGCCTAGCGCAGATATATCATAGCATTACAATTACTGTAAAGACTATTATTATTAATTATTTTCAATGTTCTATGTCACTTGACAGCTGTTATTTCAAATGTGTTATTAGAATCCTATAGGTAGGTGTGTAAAATCGACTTTCGCTTAATTAACAAGGGAATATTAACAGGATAATAAAGTTTTTAATTAAAAACTGCTATAAAAATGTCACTCGAGTTGCATGGCGTGAAAATACAAAATATTTGACTCGAGTGACTCGTAAACTCGTGTACAACTCGAGTAACTTACTAAAATAACTCGATTGACTCGAGTCATAAAATCCTACTCGAGTCGCATCACTACAAGAAACCAAAAAACAACAAATGACTTATAAAAAAACAGGAGAAAACAGTAGATCGGGGATTTTGACCAAAGAGCATTATAATACTACGGAAAATTTTGACCAAGGAGCTAAAAAAAAGGTCTTTGATTTAGATATTTCCCCCAGTAACGTCCGAGATGTAAAGTAAGGGTAAGTCCATAGGGTGGCGACATAAAAAAGCTCCTGCACCATTTTATGTAGTACAAATTTACTAACCTGAGCACAAAAACAGTGAAAATGCATGTAAAAACCAGTAAAAAATATTTAAAACAAAAAACAGTAATAATTCGACTCTAAACAAAAAACAGGGATAAAAAAGCAAAAACAGTAAATCCGGCAATATACCAAGAATTTTATACCCACATGATCTTCTTGCAATATACATATCAGCTGATTGTCAATGTCATTTTAACATTTGTCAAATCTGAAAACAATAATGTGTAAATTATGTGTAGAGGATTTGTAATAAAAAATTGGAGATTGCAATTTAGAAAAGTGAAATCCTTTGACGCTCTCATATTTTTAATGATATATAATTTTGCTAACAAGTGTTTTAAAACATGCGTCTATTAACATTTAGTTTTTTTAAAAACTTTTCATTAAAGAGTTTTTATCGAGCTATACCAAAAAGATACAGCACAGTTCAAACCGAAGTTAAAGAACCAAAAGTTATAGGTAGGCACCAAATATTGTAAGAACATTCAAAATATTATGATATATTGTTTAAAAATTGGCACATGGGTAGACTATGCCCTGGATTAACACGTAGGCTACTTATCCTGGTAATTTGCTGCAATGGAAGACAATTTTTAAATAAATGGTACTGGTGTTTAAGAGACCTATGTAACGGAAAAGGCTTTACACTCGGGCGAAGCCACAAGCAGTACTCGGTATCTAGACACACGGCAGCGTGTCAAGCCAAGTTCAAGCAAAGAAACTGTCTAGCCAGTGCCAAGTGTAATATTACATGAACCACTTGGTGCCATTTTTCATTCTTCTATAACTCAAAACCTATTTAACGTAAGCACATAAAACTACGTGTGTTTAATTATATCCATAAGGACATCTAGAAGCCCAAATTTCAAGAAGCTAGCTGAAACGGTTTAAAGATATGAAGGTCAAAAAGTCATAAATTTTAGTACTGACTGACTGACTTATAGTACCTAAACCTAACTTACTTCCAGATGACCTAGAAGGATGAAATTTTGAATCCAGCCCGGTAATTGTGTGTAAGCGTAGGAAAAAATCTAAAAATAAAAAAAAGTTAGAATTAGTGGGGGTCCCCATACAAAACAAAATATATTTTTAATGGAAGCGTTATAACCATTACAAGCAAATATTTGAAACTATCCCAATATGTGTATTCTTATATTTGCTATATAACAGAAATATAAAAATAAAGTTAAGTCAAAAAATTTGTGGTGTCCATTCTTTTTGCAGCGTAGCCTACAGCCAAGCATAATTTTTGTATTGAACTTGGCTCTCCTTTTTTACATTTATATTTTTGGTGGGATTCAATAATAAGGAATCATTTAAATACTAGTTGAAATGAAATGAAATATATTTATTCAAACACATAAAATGTTATACATTACATATTTAGATTCCGTCAATATTTAACTCTACCACCAGTTCGGAAAGCAGTTCCCACTAGAGAAGAGCGTGCAAGAAACTAGTGTTGCTCTTTTCAAAATCAGTTCAAGGTATAAAATACAATGCATGATATAAAATACAATTCAGCATTTATGCACTTTGCAAAATAGCTAATAAATTTTAAATTCCAAAACGAGTGCATAACCCATTCAGGAATCATGTACTTAATAATTGATCTAAAATGCTTCAAGATATCATTATTAATCCAAGTTCAAGATCCTAATATCAGATAAAGTAAGCGAAAAGGGTAGTTGTATGTAAATCTGTAATGTTTACACCATTTATTGCCATAGAAATAGGTGTATACGGCTTGGTTCTCATACCTACATAACATCAGACCTTAATTCCACCAGCTATGTCAAATTCATTCCCTGCATGATTGAATGTGTCTAATATTATATTGAGTATTTTGCAATCTGACAAAGGTGATCCTAGCTTAGTGGAAATATGCCCAACGTGGAAAGAAGACGAAGAGGTGGAGTTGCGAGCGGCGTTCCTGCGCGACATGCAAGTGTTCCCCGAGTTCGTGTCGGTGCAGGAGGAGGCGGCGCTGCTGGCTGAGCTCGAGCCGCGACTCAAGAGGATGCGGTACGAGTTCGATCACTGGGATAATGTCAGTATCAGCGATTTGCCGTGAAAAATTAAGAATCACATAAAGAAATCATTTTCTGACAGAGGAGTTACTACACATTCTGGTATTGATTGGGTAGCATGTAATACTTGTAGTAACACAAGCCATTGTGGCTGGTTATGGCAGTCAGAAGTCTATAATAGGCAAATGGTGATCACAAATCACGGTGACCATTGTTACTGTTGTACTTCTTATTCCTATTAATATTATAAAGGCGAAAGTTCGTAAGAATGTATGGATGTTTGGATGTATAGATGTTTGTTCCTCTTTCACGCAAAAACTACTGAACGGATTTCGATGAAATTTGGCACACGGGTAGATCATGTCCTGGATTAACACATAGGCTTATTATACTTTTTATCCCGGGAAAACATAAAGCGGGACTTTTATCCCGGAAAAACTTTTTAACGTGGGCGGAGCCGCGGGCAAAAGCTAGTATTATTATACTGATGTACTTACTTTCTAATTGCTAAAGACTTCACATGTTCCTAATCACTGCCAGATTATGAAAAACATGTCTTTTAACATTTTATTTGCCAAGTAGATAAATATATATCTTGCACCCACTTATCGCAATGTGTATTCCATCCCATGATCTGATAGCGAGGCAATATTGGGCTTGATTGGGGACAAATTCTAGTCTCCAAATTGAATATTATTTTACTCAGCCCGAGATCGGACTTGTGGCCTCAGAACGTTGGTCGTACTGCAATACAACTACGCCACTGAGGCAGGTATATTGGCTTATTTTTAAGTTAACTAACAAAGCACTTGAAACTACTTGATAGATTTTGATCTGCCGCGTGGCGGTGGAATCTGTGTCGATCATTTTGCATTTCTTCGCCATGACTCATGAGAAATACATGATATAAAAGTGAGTGTTATTTGGTTGTGTGGCGCGGCAGGCGATCGAGGGCTACCGCGAGACGGAGGTGTCTAGGTGGCGCGCCGAGAGCGAGGCGGTGCTGCGGCGCGTGCGTGCGCTCGCCTTCGTGCACGACGAGCCACTGCCGCACGCGCACGTGCTCGACCTCGCCGCCGCCGGCTTCATCCGTCCGCACGTCGACGCCGTCAGGGTACTGCTTCTTCAGCCTTTGGAACTCCACAGCTGAACATAGACCACCCCAAACTGTTACAAATGGCCTGTATCCAGCGGGTTCTATCTGTCCACAGCTTCATTCAACAGTTTTCTACTCCATCTATTATATTATTGGGGTACAGCATATTATTATCTACATACAACCTCTTATTTATGCGACTTCTGTCCTAGCGCAATTTTAACATTTTATTAGGCAAGGGTGTGGGTGTTGTTAGTTGCCTAGTGTTCAGACAGTTTGTTGTGGTGGTGCAGTTCTGCGGGAGTGTGATCGCGGGCGTGTGCCTGGTGTCGAGCGCGGTGATGCGGCTGCAGCACGAGTCGCGTCCGCACCTCGCCGCACACGCGCTGCTGCAGCGACGCGCACTCTACATCATGCGGTATACACTTATATACATATACACTCACGCCTGTTATCCCCAAAGGGTAGACAGAGGCGCAACTAGTGCACCCACTTTTCGCCGTTATTCCGTCCCATGATGTGATAGGGTGCGAGCCTATTGCCATATCGGGCACAAATTCCAGACTCCGAGCTGATACTGAATAGAAAAACTCAATATTACTTTGCCCGACCCGGGGATCGAACCCGAGACCTCAGCATTGCAGTCGTACCATAATACTACTACGCCACCGAGGTAGTCACTTATATATTAATATTATACAGGAGAAAAGTTTTATGATGATGTATACATCATATTATACAATAAAATACATGGGTAATATGACTGTCGTCATTACCTAATCGTATTAATATTATAGAAGGATCATAATGTGAGATGTTTGTGTTGGTTGTTGTTGTTTGACATTAGGATTGTGTGTAGAGACGTGGCGCGCTACTCGTTCTCGCACGCGGTGCTGGGCGGCGCGCACGGCGAGTGGCGCGGGACACGCGTGCCGCGTCACCGACGCGTGGCGATCATCTGCCGCAGCAAGCCCGCGCCACAACACTGACGCGGGACACACGTGCCGCGCCACCGACGCGTCGCGATCATCTGCCGCAGCAAGCCGCGCCACACGCCACACCACACACACACAATGTAGTGCGCCGCGCCGTGCGGACTGGACTTGTGCGCATGCGCCATGTTGTGTCAGTCTGACAAGTGACAGCTCTGATTCATGTATATACCGCACGTTCGTTATGTCTCTTTCTACAGCATGGTCAGTTATCTATTATGAGGGTAATGCTCATTATATTGTCTGTTTCTGGTACCGACCGACGAGTGACTTCCTATTTATGGCCCTAGTCTTTCATTACGAGTATTGTACAATACATTAATAAATACAATTAAAATAAACAAGAGCATACTTGAACAAGTTTATTTCTCGAAATATTACATATTTGAACATAATGTATTATTTGCGTCAAAAGGTACACAAGACGCAAACACCAACCAATGTACAGAGGCCGCATATGACCGCATGAGGTAAAAGATACCTATTTATTTTTTAATGGCCGAAATATACCCTATCGCTATCGCTTTCTATGGATCGATCTTGAGAATAAACAAATCAAAACGAGGCATCAGCATGTAACAAACTTTAGTTTGTTTCATCACAGTTCACGGTTCGATTCAAAGTTGGCATAGCTTCAGTGATAGCTATCATTTGTGGTCAGATGACGAAATTCAATTAACGTTGAAGCATGGTTGAAGATAGAAAAATATGTTGTTACGGCGCCAGGGCGGACAGAAAATTGGAAAGATCTAAAAAAATTTTGTGCTATCTACTGCAGCAACCCACAAAATTTTAAAGTACCCTAAACTAAATTTGTATAAAACAATTAATTAATCTATGTTGTAATATATACTACTCTAACACTTTCCCGTATATATTTTATAGGAATACTAAAAGTCTTATTTCATTACACTAAATCTGCTCCTTGCGTCGATTCCCCAATGCTGGGGTCGTGAGTCATCACGGAATTAGTGTTACGCGCATGATGTGCCAACTACTCCGGCTTTCAGCGACATGAACGACTTACACTAAATATATCAGTATAATTAGGTTAATAGTAACGCGACTCCAGGGGTGAAAATAATTAACTTATATCGCGAATTTTACGCAGATAATAATTAAATTTTTCTCTAGAATAAATTTTATAATTTTTCAGTACATTTACAACAAAAATACGTCAGTAAGTCGGTTTGTTTTTGTAATAATGTCTTTGGGGTCAGGCGTGTACAACTCAGGGTGAACAGAGAAAAGGGATGAAAGCAGTTCATATATTTACTTGCATAATAATACATTTTCAATTCCCATCCGAGTGCACAATCCCTGTGAGGAATCATATTATAATTAGACTAGTTTTTGCCCGCGGCTCCGCCCGCATTAAAAAGTTTTTCCGGGATAAAAGTCCCGGTTTATATTTCCCAAGGATAAAAAGTAGCCTATGTGTTAATCCAGGACATGATCTACCCGTGTGCCAAATTTCATCGAAATCCGTTCAGTAGTTTTTGCGTGAAAGAGGAACAAACATCCATACATCCAAACATCCAAACATCCAAACATCCAGACATCCATACATTCTTACAAACTTTCGCCTTTATAATATTAGTAGGATGATCTGTAATTTTCCAATTATCCGTAAATAGTTTGAGGTCAAGTAATGTAACATAATCAAAGAATTCAAATAATGTTTATCCATTATCTTAACAAGATTGTTAATCTGCATAATGTTTAAGTATAGTTAGTTTTCACCCGTTGTTGTAGTTAACATAATATTCTGGCGGTAGGTCATTGTGTGTTCTTGTGTTCTTGGTCCTCCATCTCGTCGAGGGTCTCGACCTCGAGGTACTCCACCTCTCCGTCGTGGTCGGCGTCCAGGTCCAGGTCCCCGTCCGCGTCGTGCTCCACCTCCATATGCTCTTCCTGCGAGTCGCCGCCCTCCTCCTATCACAACATGTGACACGGTCAAGCTACTGACGTTAATGGTTAAGTCATATTCATTATTATCTCGGCATAAAATCTTATCTTATTCTTACTATGCTACCCACATATTTATTATTATAAAAGAAAGTCCCCCTAACCGCGGTCTATCAGTCTGTCTGAACGCGATAAACTCAACTTTATTGAATGGACTTTAATGAAATTTTAATAGAGATAGTTTGTGACCCAGGGAAAGATTTAGTCTACTTTTTATCCCGGACAAATTTTGCGCGCGTGCGGAGCTGTCACGACCAAACTACAGAACTGATTTCGAATAAATTTGGTATGGAGATAGTTTGAGGCCCTAGGAAGGACATAGGCAAATTTTTATTCCGAGAAAATATATAGCGTGACTTTTTCCCGAAAAGTGTAGCGCGCTCAAACAGAAAAAAGTTAAAGCATATTATGTTCTGTTGCCGAGGCGAAGCTCGGACGGGAGGCTAGTTATATTATAAAACCAAAGTTTGGGAAATGTTGGATGTTTGCATGTTTGGATTGTTGATCGAAATAAATGCAGAAACCACTGAATGGATTCGGATGAAACTTGGAACATGGATGGATGGATAGACTATGTCTTGGATTTACATATAAGACTACTTTTATCCCGTTAATTTCGTCATGTGGATTATTTTTTTGAAGTTATATTTAGGTAGATAATGCTGGCGTCGTACAGATGGCGTTATACAGTATGTTGGGATTTGTAGCCTTTCATGCGGACAACGTTTTTGATGTGAATCCACGAACAATAATACATTTTTTCACTGATTTGATACAGTGAGTTTAAATCACATTGCGTAATAGTGAATACTGGGTATCTCACATAGTTATAAGTTTGTTTTCAGTGCTCTCCTTTTATTAAGCTGCTGATATTTTTATCAATCTTAATATTAAAATAAAATAAATATTTTATACCTGCATTTGCGCGCGGCGGTGAACACGAGAGTGGCGCTTCATGGCGGCTACCGAGCCGAATCTGAAATAACAAACAGTAAGCAACTTTGGATTGCACAATATAAACTATCCCGTATCCGAGGTGTATAATAATGTTGTGGACTCACATGCGTCCGCACTCCATGCAGGTGGTGGAGGGCGGCGCGGCCTCCTCCTCGTCGGCCGGCAGCTCGGCCGCGTGGCACTTGCGGATGTGCGCCATCAGGTTGTTGCGGGTCGCGAAGCGCAGGATGCACCCGTCGTACCCGCACACGAACTGTCGCGCCTGTCGGTGTCGCAGCAGGTGTGCCGCGAACAGCTCCGGGTCGCGGTACGTACGGAAGCACGCGGGACACACGTGTGGCGGCGCGGCGGTGCGCCCGTGTGCGGCGGCGGCGTGTGCGGACAGGGCGGCGCGGTCCGGCGCCCGGCGCGCACACGCGGGGCAGCGCGCCGCACACGCGCCTTCGTGTCGCCGCAGCTCCGCGCCCGACGCGAACGAGCGCGCGCACAGGTGGCAGCGCAGCGCGGCCGCCGCGTGTGCCGCCGCGTGGGAGCGCAGGGCGGCGCGCGTCGCGAACATGGCGCCGCAGGTCCAGCAGGCGTGCGCGGCGCCGGGCGCGTGCGCGGCACAGTGTGCGCGGTACTCTGCGACGCGCGCGTAGGAGGCGGGACAGACGGTGCACTGGTACACGTGGTCGCCGCGCGCGTTGCGGGCGCGCTCGAGGTCGTCGTCGTCGGCGCGCGCGGCGGCCGCGAGCGCGTGCTTGTCCACCATGATGATGTCGTCCTCGCTGTACACGCCGCCCGCCGTCGCGCCCGCACCACCCACAACTATGAATACGTCTATCTTCTGTGTCAGCTCGTGTAATCTGGCAAACAAATTGAACGTCTCATTCAATTATAATACCTGGCTGTTTACACAGTGATAATATCTTGCACAAAGATAACTTTTGCAAGTGTTCTTGCTACTCTAACGCCCGAATACTCAAACGCTACTTAAATATTTGAGATGGCCTTACGGATTTAAGCATTCGTTAAGGTTGAAATTCGTATACTGAAACGTTACTTATCTCCTAACCTTAAATTTAAGGCGACTCAGTTTAACGTCTGCTTATTGATTCAAACGGTATTCAAAAAAAATCTTCTTAAAGTTTGGCAGCTATGTAAGGCGTCCTCATATGGCTGTTAATGAAGATTAATTTGAGTGCATCAAACTAGTCTCAAATCTTTATGTTCAAATCTTTAATAATTTTATTGCGTAATAACTACTTACTATATTCTCTTTAGATTTAATAAATCGTCTTATTCTTCACTATCATCATTGTCTGTGGAGGAATATAGTAATAGTAAAGGTATGAATGGAAGATATCGAGAGAAATTAAACGGTTTCGAAGAATACAATTATGATGAGTTTAAAAGAATTCCGACTCATCAAGGAAACTGTTCATTTATGTTTTTTAAATCGGGACATTATCCAGCCGGACACAAAAAAAAAACGCAGACAATCCAACCCAAGATCATCGAGGTTATTTTTCACGGGAAACAACCAACGGTAGTACATCGTACTGTGCGTAGTATGGCGGTTGAGTTAGCATTTATAAATATGCCTACTTCTGATGATAAAACTGAAATAAGAATTATGAATATAACTATCCTTTTGCCCGCGGCTTCGCCCGCGTTAATAAGTTTTTCCGGGCTAAAAATACATAAAAACCTTCCCGTTGAATCACTCCATCTATTTAAAAAAACCGCATCAAAATCCGTTGCGTAGTTTTAAAGATCTAAGCATACATAGGGACAGACAGCGGGAAGCGACTTTGTTTTATACTATGTAGTGATTGTTGTCGAGTTGTTTAATTTTTTTTTCCAAAATGGCTAATGTCAACCCTGACCATACTGCCAAGTGGCAATATAATGCTAATATAAGCTCATCAAATCAATGTTAAGAATATAATAATTAATAAATTATTTCTAACTAGCTTTTGCCCGCGGCTCCGCTTGCATTAAAAAGTTTTTCGGGATAAAAATCCTGGTTTATATTTCCCCGGGATAAAAAGTAGCCTATGTGTTAATCCAGGACATGATCTACTCGTGTGCCAAATTGCATCGAAATCCGTTCAGTAGTTTTTGCGTGAAAGAGGAACAAACATCCATACATACTTACAAACTTTCGCCTTTATAATATTAGTAAGAAGTAAGATAATGAATATGCCATTCCTACATATTAAAAACCTAGGATGGTTTTTAAACGTACCTACTTACGATTTTTACTATGTAGCATCAGCACAGTACACAAAATACACACGAAAATTAAATATAATAGACATAATATAACATTGGAAATCATTTTTAAACTGCGCATTGTGTTATTCGATTTATTTATTTTTAACATCTTAAAAATTATACTGCGTGAAACGACACATAAATATCAAATTTATTAAAATTGTAATCGAAATTCGACAACAAACTTTTTATAATCTGTAGCAAAGTAACTGCTCCTCAACTGAGTTTTTCATCAATTCTTTTAAAGTACGTTTGGGAATACCATTTAAAATAAGAAGCCTGTTAAAATTAAGTAGGCCTCAGATAACGTGGTTGGTTGAGTGGCGTTTGAGTATTCGGGGGTGAATCCCACCTTATAAGAATTTAACCAAATTTACAGGACATGTCCAAAAACGGTCCTAAATTTCTAACCAAGACAGTTATTTATGTAATTTTATTTCGCTTAAAAACTACACCTAATATGAACGTTTTCAAAAACTGCCTCGGTAGCGTAGTTATATTACGATACGACTGCTATTCTGAGGTCTGATATTGGGTTTTTCTATTCAGTATCAGCCCGGAGTCTGGAATTAGTGCCCGATATGACGACAGGCTCGCCCCCTATCACATCATGGAACGGAATACATATGGCAAAAATTGGGTGCACTGCATCGCGCCTCTGCCTACCCCTCCGGGAATAAATGGCGTAAGAATGTGTTTGCAAAAAAGTTAGTTATAAATGGAGGGATCTAAAAATATTTTTTTAATGGAGCCAAGTTCTAGATAGTCCCCTTTAATATTCGTAAAGTTTGAATTGGTTAGATTTTCAGGGCCAGCACCTATACAAACTGCGGAGATCTCGTTTAATTTTCAAATTAATTAACCACTTATATGCTAAACAAAAAAATAAAAATGACTTCAAAACAACCACAATTAAAAAAAAATTACATTATATACATGTCGATTAGGATTTCACAGGGGCCAATAAAACGTAGCGAATATTTTGCATTGGTCATAATTGACCTTCATTTTTTCAATTAATGATTTGTCACCCATCATTTTGTCAGGCTTAACCTTAGATGGCTTAGCATAGTAACCACTAAATTATAATAGCGACTATTGATATCTAATTGAACACTTGAACACTCCCTATCATGACGTACGCATCACCCGTATTCGCCCATTTACCGCCTTCTCGTTTTCAGCGTATGCAGGTCTTACAAAATAGAATGCTCAGACATGCTTTTGGTGCCCCGTTCGCAACCGCAACCTCCACGTAGACACCAACATGCCGACCATCAGGCATTTCATGCATATGACCAGCAGACGCTACTTCGATCGGGCGGTAAATCACCCAAACACGTTAGTCCGTAAAGCGTCAATATATACTTCATTCGACCGCGCCAAATGGAGACGGCTGCGTTCCGTATTAACCGATCCAGAGGACGAAATCACTCTGGCCATCCGCCGTAAGAACGAGTTGTTGAAACTCCAACACTCCACAAAACCGCAGTTCCGTCCTCGCCGCGTTCCCCGTCGCCTCCCCGACCCTCCTAGCAGTTCCGGCCCGCGTGCCGATAACATCACAATTTAATAGGATTAGGCCTAAAAAAGCAATCTTTCTCTAATCGTTGATATCTCATCCTCTCTCAGTGGCCGTCCTGAACCGAGGTTCGTAACCCGTTAGTGGGTTGCCCTCAGCATGGTCACATGGTCACGATGGCCAGAGTGATTTCGTCCTCTGGATCGGTTAATACGGAACGCGGCTGTCTCCGTTCGGCGCGGTCGAATGGAGGATATCGCGACCTGTTATGGACGATTACTATTTCAAAACTACCTGATGCTCCAACATATGTGTATTTGGAGTTGGTGTCTAATTTAAATTGAACATTGTTTTCATATATTTTGTTGGTAATTTTTAGCTTAGCTGGCAATTTAAATTAGACACCGACTCCAAATATACGTATTTATATATAGTTGTCGGAGACAGAGTGGCGGCCGATATAGATATACGTGGGCACACATAGTAAAAGTCACAAATGAATTATCTTCAACTCGCTATTTATTGTTCGTTCGTCAGTTATTACGTAATCGAATGTTCACAGAGTACAATACCACGTCAGGAATAGTTATTAACTTTGGTTATTATAACACACTGCATATCGAGACAATTACTTAACCGTTTGGTTAAGTGATTATAATCAACTCACCTAGTAACAACTCGAAATAACATAGTAACCGCTTTACTAGCACTGACCGATATGAACACCACCATAGTTACCACATAGTATTGAACTGCACCCAACTACTTGCAACACCACCGAACTTAATGACGACAGACTAAGACTGTTTCTTCAAATGATTCGGCACCCCTTTATACACCCAACTGTCGCTCAGAGAATTCAACACGATTTTTATTTAGTCTTACCCGACGTAATATATTCAGACACCCTCAATGTGATTAATAAAAATGATAATTCCTTTTTATACTTCCTTCCTGTCCCGACATAGTTATTATTTTTTTGTTTGTAGTGGTTTTGAAGTCTTTTTATTTTTTGTTAAAAAGTTTTTATTTATTGCTTTCTTGTTAGTAAATTATGGAATGGTGTAAACAATACACCATAGATATACAATTGCAGCATTTGTGGGTCATCTGCTGTTAGTTATTCAAGAGTTCCATACAATCTACAAAGATCTTTATCAGATGCTAATAAATTATTACATTTAGTAAAACCTTCCCTGAAAAACTTACATTTGAATAACGAAACCCCCATTCAAATCGGATCACTAGTTTTCGACAAAATCACCGCCATGCAAACTTACATACATTCGGTTCGAATACAGAACTCCTTTTTTAGTTGGTTAAAAACAAGTAATAGTGACCTTCTACGGAGTGCCCTGATCTTCTCGCTAAGTGGAGGCACGCCGCGCGCCGACAGCGCCGAGCTGAACTCGTACGCCTCCAGTGTGCGGCGGATGCAGTTGGAGCACAGCCGACCCTCTGGCACCACCTGGATAAACAGTATCACACAATCATTACCTACACCGTGACTTCATATTCGTTTTGAAACCGAAACGTTGTTACTTAGAACCATTTGTAGGACCAAGAAAAAATAGTGAATTAATTGTATCGTTCATAAATTAAAAAAATATTTCTCACTCGTTCGAGTTATGATAGTAACGCCGCGACGTTATAATTTATTCACAAAAGGATTGAGCCGCGCTGCACTGTTTGTGGTGTCCATGACGCACGATAACAGCTGATCCTACGCAGAGCAAGGCGATACGTGTGCGGTTCCATATTTCCACAATTTAATAAAAACTACACAAGTACCTACACACACACACAGAGACACAGCTAGCGTATTCTGTCTTATGATATAATGGAGACGAGCCTATTCCCATATCGAGCACAGATTCCAGACTGTTCCAGACTCCGGACTGATACTGAGCAGAAAATTTCGAATATAATTTTGCCCGACCTAGGATTAGAACCCGGGACCTCAGAGCGGTACAGCGCACACAGTACAACTACGCCACCGCGGCAGTCGCCAGTACTTACCTACTTAAAAAAAATACTTTTTGATCGTGACGGCATTGATTGTATTAGGAATAATATCAAATCATAATTCGATACGTTACGACTTTTGTAAGTACCTATTTACAATCAGTTGATACGTAGCAAGACGGCAATTTGATTTTTATTTTCACTGAAAATTGAAAGAACTTGCATTAAGTACTAAATTTATTAAAAATGACAATTAAGTTATAATCTGTTATTACTTACGAAGGTAAAAGAAAGTCGGTCGGTATCGGTAAATGTTATAATTTTTAATATTATGTTAAAAAAGGCAACAAATAGTTCCATTCGAGAGGCGGGAAGGGCGAACAGGGTTGTTTTGTGGCGGCTCGCGGGCCGCTGCGTAATGCCGGCCGCCCACGTGACCCCGCGCGGCGTGAGCGCCCGCGCCGAGCGAGCGTCCTACGCCGCGCCGCGCCCTTCGCACTCCCCTTACAAAAGTTATTAACTCGGAGGTAATTGGGATTGCGTGTCGCTAACGATGCAACTACTTGAAATCGAGTCCGCCGCGTTCGATTGTGTATTCTTTCGAATATGTCTCTAATCACTTGAATTAAGGTGTCCACTATCACACTACGTAACACTTCACAACTTTGGTGTTCTCTGGAATCTACGAGCATTTTTATTTGCGACCACAAGAAACAATCTAGGGGCGTTAAGTCCGAGCTTCTCTAATAATGAAAATAATATGACGATAAAAATGATGATAAAAGTAAATCCTATTAATTGGTCGTTTATAATATTGGCCCTAACATCGGCACTGAACTGAACTTGTTGTGATTTTCCCCTATCAGGTTAGGATTTATGAGAGCCCAGTATTGTTCATTCTGCACGTTGTATAGTCCAACTCGAATAAACCAGTGACGACTCATCCGTACACAGAATGTTAGCGTTGGTATTACTATTTAATAACCACTGACATAGGGTTATTTTCGCCGGAGCATCGTTGTCGTTAATGACGTGCGCCCGATGGAAATGATACGAATGTAATCCGTGGGTAATCAATGTTTTCTGCACAAAGTATTGGCTAACATTAAATTCTTGTGCCGCCATTCTCGTGCTTCGCCGAGGATCCCGCTCGAAATATCCAAAATGCCCTCTTCAATTTTCGGCGAGTCACTCAGGCATCGTCGGCCTTGCGTATGAGCTGGCACGTAGAATTGTCGGTGAACGTGATTGAGTAGGAACATGTGGATAGTCGATCCCTCGTAGTCTCAGCGCATTTAAATATTCCGGCTGAGAGAACGTACGTCTGGCCTCTTCCAAATTGTACTTAGCAACAGCGCGGCGTACAGCTGAAATACTCTGCGTTTGAATATTCGTACTGATGACTCATTTTCGCATGGCAGCGTAAATAATTCAACCTGAACGTGCGCGGCGCGGGTTGCCACGCTACTGACTGACGGGCGGGCGGGGTGCTCGCGAGTGGATGCGCTCGCCGCGCCGCGCAGGTACATCAAAGGGGTGCGCGTGATTGGCGACGCTGCGGCGCGGCGGTCTCTTTGTCTTTATTGGATAATATTTTGCCACTTAGTTATGAATGACACCGATCGTAGTGATCGTTGTACGTGAGATTTAGTTGTGTTCAAAGAGAATTATAATACTACGGAGAGTTGTGTTACCACGGGTTCTCACTTCTTATTCGTAAACGACATTATTAATTTTAATATTCAAAAATATTTTTTTTTATATTTTTTTTATACTGTATTAGTAATACAGAATTCAAAATTTTCGGTATCAAAACGGCTATAAATTCACGGTGTATAAAAAAGAATTGCTGTTTGTTAATCTTGCTTAAACTTTAAAATGGCAAGACCAATTTAAATTTGATTGTTTTGTTTCGAGATAGTTTGAGGTAGATTCACAAGCAAAAAATCAGGAAGTCTAGAAGACCAGTAGGAAATCGAAAATTCTAAATGAAAACTTTGTATGAAAATCACTACTTTGTATTACTTTGTAATGGATTTTTTTCATCAAATTACAGACCAAACTTTAAAATTCAAATAGTACGCACCAACTGGAAGCTGAAGCACCAAGAATTTTGAAATTTGGTCTGACTTGGTTCATTAAGAAAACTTATAATAATTTGATGTCAGAACACCCCAATGCCCACAGCAATTTTATGAGGACTTAAAAATGTATATGACGATAAAGAATTGATAATTGATATACACCGTGAATTTATAGCCGTTTTGATACCGAAAATTTTGAATTCTGTATTACTAATACAGTATAAAAAAAATATAAAAAAAAATATTTTTGAATATTAAAATTAATAATGTCGTTTACGAATAAGAAGTGAGAACCCGTGGTAACACAACTCTCCGTAGTATTATAATTCTCTTTGAACACAACTAAATCTCACGTACAACGATCACTACGATCGGTGTCATTCATAACTAAGTGGCAAAATATTATCCAATAAAGACAAAGAGACCGCCGCGCCGCAGCGTCGCCAATCACGCGCACCCCTTTGATGTACCTGCGCGGCGCGGCGAGCGCATCCACTCGCGAGCACCCCGCCCGCCCGTCAGTCAGTAGCGTGGCAACCCGCGCCGCGCACGTTCAGGTTGAATTATTTACGCTGCCATGCGAAAATGAGTCATCAGTACGAATATTCAAACGCAGAGTATTTCAGCTGTACGCCGCGCTGTTGCTAAGTACAATTTGGAAGAGGCCAGACGTACGTTCTCTCAGCCGGAATATTTAAATGCGCTGAGACTACGAGGGATCGACTATCCACATGTTCCTACTCAATCACGTTCACCGACAATTCTACGTGCCAGCTCATACGCAAGGCCGACGATGCCTGAGTGACTCGCCGAAAATTGAAGAGGGCATTTTGGATATTTCGAGCGGGATCCTCGGCGAAGCACGAGAATGGCGGCACAAGAATTTAATGTTAGCCAATACTTTGTGCAGAAAACATTGATTACCCACGGATTACATTCGTATCATTTCCATCGGGCGCACGTCATTAACGACAACGATGCTCCGGCGAAAATAACCCTATGTCAGTGGTTATTAAATAGTAATACCAACGCTAACATTCTGTGTACGGATGAGTCGTCACTGGTTTATTCGAGTTGGACTATACAACGTGCAGAATGAACAATACTGGGCTCTCATAAATCCTAACCTGATAGGGGAAAATCACAACAAGTTCAGTTCAGTGCCGATGTTAGGGCCAATATTATAAACGACCAATTAATAGGATTTACTTTTATCATCATTTTTATCGTCATATTATTTTCATTATTAGAGAAGCTCGGACTTAACGCCCCTAGATTGTTTCTTGTGGTCGCAAATAAAAATGCTCGTAGATTCCAGAGAACACCAAAGTTGTGAAGTGTTACGTAGTGTGATAGTGGACACCTTAATTCAAGTGATTAGAGACATATTCGAAAGAATACACAATCGAACGCGGCGGACTCGATTTCAAGTAGTTGCATCGTTAGCGACACGCAATCCCAATTACCTCCGAGTTAATAACTTTTGTAAGGGGAGTGCGAAGGGCGCGGCGCGGCGTAGGACGCTCGCTCGGCGCGGGCGCTCACGCCGCGCGGGGTCACGTGGGCGGCCGGCATTACGCAGCGGCCCGCGAGCCGCCACAAAACAACCCTGTTCGCCCTTCCCGCCTCTCGAATGGAACTATTTGTTGCCTTTTTTAACATAATATTAAAAATTATAACATTTACCGATACCGACCGACTTTCTTTTACCTTCGTAAGTAATAACAGATTATAACTTAATTGTCATTTTTAATAAATTTAGTACTTAATGCAAGTTCTTTCAATTTTCAGTGAAAATAAAAATCAAATTGCCGTCTTGCTACGTATCAACTGATTGTAAATAGGTACTTACAAAAGTCGTAACGTATCGAATTATGATTTGATATTATTCTTAATACAATCAATGCCGTCACGATCAAAAAGTATTTTTTTTAAGTAGGTAAGTACTGGCGACTGCCGCGGTGGCGTAGTTGTACTGTGTGCGCTGTACCGCTCTGAGGTCCCGGGTTCTAATCCTAGGTTGGGCAAAATTATATTCGAAATTTTCTGCTCAGTATCAGTCCGGAGTCTGGAACAGTCTGGAATCTGTGCTCGATATGGGAATAGGCTCGTCTCCATTATATCATAAGACAGAATACGCTAGCTGTGTCTCTGTGTGTGTGTGTAGGTACTTGTGTAGTTTTTATTAAATTGTGGAAATATGGAACCGCACACGTATCGCCTTGCTCTGCGTAGGATCAGCTGTTATCGTGCGTCATGGACACCACAAACAGTGCAGCGCGGCTCAATCCTTTTGTGAATACATTATAACGTCGCGGCGTTACTATCATAACTCGAACGAGTGAGAAATATTTTTTTAATTTATGAACGATACAATTAATTCACTATTTTTTCTTGGTCCTACAAATGGTTCTAAGTAACAACGTTTCGGTTTCAAAACGAATATGAAGTCACGGTGTATATATAGATAGATATTGTCCTATGAAGTTTCTAGAAGTGTTCCCACTGGGGAAAACACCTTTCTAATACCTTTATCATCATCATCATAAGCTATATGACATACACTGCTGAACATAAGCCTCTTCCAAAAATTTCCAGATGGACCAGTCAAAAGATGCCCAATACCTTCACCTTTCCAAAAGTGAAAAGTAACAAAAAGATAATTTTGAAAACCAACCACTACTTTTTGCAACAAATTGGTATGTTCTTAGCTCGAAAATAGTTTTCTTATAAGTGAGGACAAAAACTAAACCAATTATTGCTATTTTTGACTATGATATTCTGCTACAAGAGTCTAAATCGCAGCCGAAACTACTATTATAGCAGATGTTGATTTTTAATTTGGGGCAGAAGTTGTAGTTCACATCAAAATAAAAGGTAAATAAAACATAACTGCGACAATGGTACTAAGGTTATGGATCACTTAAACTATGAATACTCGATGTTTCCGAAGTTCTTGGCGCACCTTACTGTTGTTGAGCTGCAGCAACATAGCCCGCAGCGGCACCTGCCCCAGGGAAGCGCCCGCGTCATGCTCCTCCGGCGTCAACAATTCGCCGCTCGTGTTGCCGCACACGCAGCACGACTCAGACTCCACCTCAAGCTTCATTACCTCTGTAGCCATTTTACAGTTACAGACACATTAAGTAAAGGTACGAATACTTTATTCTCATTAATATTCATACAAAATAAAGATTTTATTATTATTATTTATTAAAAGCAAAATTGAACAAGAAGCAAAATAGTTTGACAAACTAAAACGTCAAATATCAATCGTGGTTAGCAGTGTTGCCAGATGCAGTGGTCGCGGACCAAAGAGTCTTTTTTTTTATAGTTTCCCTTATAGGGAAGGCGAAGGGTTCTAGCCCATACAGCCTCGTCTTAAGTAATATTTTTGGTTGTTTTTTTTTTCCTACGTACTACATGTCGTAGTAAAGCAGTGGCTACCTTACCAAGACTTTATTAAGGAGTTTTGGCGGCAACGAAAAAACACTTGATTGGCACAGTTATTTCAATTCACTTCATTTGAGCACTTTAATAGAACTACACTAAGGCTACGTTCCACTAAGCACTCACGACGATCACGCTCACGACCACGAGTTTTCCCGTTCCACTATGTCCTGAGTAGGTCCTGAGCGTTGTTATCGTAAACCCAAGTGGAATGGATTGTGGAGCGTTTTGGGCGTTGAGGAAATAATACAAATGGCGAGCTAGAAAAAATAAAGCAAAAGCTTTAATAGGTTAGGTTACCATTGTTAAGTTTTAATGAGTTTTAAGTGTAAATTTTAATAATTATAAGTGAAGTTGGTTTATGTCGAAAAATAAATATATAATTCAATTTTTATATGTAATTTCAATTAAGTATTCAATTATTTTACATTCAAATAGATTCGAAATGTCTTTAGCGACAACACTAGGTTTTTTGATGATGCGTGCATGCAATAATACTGTCGATAGTACTAGTTCATCCAGTTCAGATGAAGAATGGAATACAATTTGAGAAAATTATAATCGTGAAAATAGAAAACTTCGACCTTTTAGTTTTGACAACTTTGCTATTTTTCTCAACGCTCACTTCGACCCACCTCCAGAGATGGGTCGTTGTGGGCTTCCCGTGAGCGTGAGCTATGACGTCATTAATGACGTTTTCGCCGCGACCACAATGATCGTAGTCGCCATGTGGAACTGCCAAAAGAGTATTTTGGGCGTTGTGAACGTTTAGTGGAACGCACCCTAAGTATCACCAAAATAATAACAAGAGCACCTCATGACACTTCCACGTTCCCGCCAAAACTCGGACCAAAGAGTATTATTGAGTATTATATATATTGGGAATCGCGGACCATGCTTATAGTCCTTATTCTGAGTTGCGGACGACAAAACGTGAAATCGGTAGAGTTGCCATGTGAAATCGGTATATTTGAATAAAAAATCGGTATATGCAAACAAGCAAGCAATATTTTAATCTCTAGGGACTATTATCAAGATATTCACTCAGAAATTACCTTTATTAAAAACGCAGACCGTCACAAACGCAGCACAAGACAAGCAAATAACATTTATCTAACTTTTCCAAGAACCAACTACGGCAAAAAGAGCATTTTATTTGAGGGAGCTCAACAATATAATAAATTGCCAAAAAACATTAAAAATACAAAATCTTTACCTACTTTTAAAAAATTATTGAAAAGCCATATCTTGAAGGATTTATCTAACTAACAAGTAAAATTGTATTTCCGCTTGCACACAGACACCACTAGTAAACCTTAGACACCTTAAAATACCATTTTATAACTTGCCTAACCGGTTTAAATATTTTGTTTATTTTAATTATTGTATTTTCTCTACAAGTGATTTTTTGTAATCTTTTGAGAAAATAAATGTCTTTAAACATAAACATTATTCGAGACAAACAAGAGTCACCCATGCACCCCCCCTCATCAAAGTAAAATTATACCGCCCCTTTTAAAGGTACTGCCCCCCGTCGCCCTAAACAGGAACATATTTAACCAAGGAATCGTAAAATAGTGTGGCGTCACCACACTACATGGAAACGAAACAGTTTACATTCCACGTACAAGACGCTGGCCGTGGGAAACTTAAGAGCGGAAACATTCACTACTCAACGTACAAGTGACCTAAGAGCTTCGCCGGCAGCCACACCACATTCTACAATCAACTCGTGTATTTATATATAAGCTTTACGTATTTCATTTTACTCCCACACAAACTGTCTTCATAACCACTCGCATGCTCTATACTCGGTTCAATACATCACCTTGAATCCGTCGCTGAATTTAATTTATATGTAGGACACATACCCTACAATATAAAAGAAAAAGGGGATACTAACTTTGAATTGATGAAAGTCGGTAAAAATCGGGAGAATCTTCTGGCTTTCTAAAAATCGTAGAAAAATCATGTCATTTCGTTAGGATAGACCCAATATCGGTATAAATACAGAAAAATCGGTAGGTTTGAGATGGTTCGAGACCACTGTCGCTGCATTGCAAGATGTCGCGTGAGCAGTGGTCTCGGACGACAAAATGTGAAATAGATAGAGTTGCCAAGATAATTCGGTATATTTGGATCATAAATCGGTATATGAAAAAAAAACAAGCAATATTCAATGAAATCTCTTTTTTTCAACTCTAGGAACTATTATTCCAACAAAAGAAGGTAGTTTCAAGTAACGACAGTCACGCGTACTCCCCCACCCCCCTTTGTCGTCAAAGTAAAAATATTTAAACAAATTTTGTCACCTGCCTAAAAGTACTGCCCCCCGCCGCCCAAAACAGCAACATATTAACCATGGAATCGTAAAATATAGAAGAAAAAGGGGATATTCACCTAGAATGGCTGAAAATCGGTAGAAAATACGGGAGAATTTTCTGGATCTCTAAAAATCGTAGAAAAATCATGTCATTTCGGTACTTCGGTAGGACTGACCCAATATCGGTAGAAATACCGAAAAATCGGTAGTTTCGAGACCACTGGCCAGATGGCAGAATTGCAAAGAGTATTAGAATTGGCAGAGCCAGCTGTAATGAATGTATGATGGTTGAAGTCGCCGAAAATGTATTGTGATTTGTGAAGTAGCCTAAAGACGCACTGATTAGAGTTACCAGGTCGTCAAACCTAATAGCCGGACAAATCAGACAGTTTAACCAGACATTTGGGTTAAAAGGCTGGACATCCGAAATTATTAACGATTTTGTATCTTAGTATTGACTAGCTCTTGCCCGCGGCTCCGCCCACGTTAAAAAGTTTTTCCGTGTTTAAAAGACCCTCTTTATATTTTCCCGGGATACAAAGTAGCCTATGTGTTAATACAGAATATGATCTACCCGTTTGCCAATTTTTATCGAAAGCCATTCAGTAGTTTTTGCGTGAAACAGTAACAAACATCTATGCATCCAGACATCCATACATACTTACAAACTTTCGCCTTTATAATATTTGTAGGATAACCTTCTTGGTGAAAACCTTAAGGGCTTTACGCACGGTCTGTGAAATGAAATGAAATGAAATGAAATAAATTTATTCGAACCCATAAAATGTCATACATTATTTAGATTCAGTCAATATTAACTCTACCACCAGTTCGGAAAGCAGTTATCACTAGAGAAGAACGGGCAAGAAACTCTAGTGTTGCTCTTTTCAAAATCAGTTCAAGGTACAAAATACAATTAATAATTAAAGAATTAAAAAAATAACATGATATAGATATATTTGTTATTTTTGTTTAGAGCAGTTCATTTATATACTCGCAAAAAACGTAATAAATTTTAAAATCTTATACGATTGCATAACCCTCTCAGGAATCATGTAATAATTTGGTCTGAAATTCATCAAGATGTCGTATTGATCTAAGTTCAATATATACCTCTAATACTTAGATGTAGTAAGCGAAAAGGGCAGACCAGTCCACATGTGTTGACACTGTGTTGACGTACAGCATGCTGCACGACACGACGCGGACGTACAGTCTGTCTCACATAGAATAAAGACTAAAGCAAGTTCTTCCAATTCCAATTCCAATTTGTTCTGGTTGGCCCAAGAAGTTTATAATATTATCTAATGGAGAGAGCGGTACACACATTTTTGTGAAGACAAAAAAATTACCTTTTGTGTTGTATTCTATCTCACTCACTCTTTAACCTATGTTGCCAAAGCTTACGGATTATTTCCCCACCCATAAAAAAATATCAATACCGTTATTGTCGTCTCAATCATTTATATATAAATATTTCCAACATATCTTATATAATGATATAAGTACTATTTCCATTTCAGAATTATTCTTGTTGAATAAGATATCCTTAAGGTTTTTTATCCTTATTAACATTTTAGTTAAACAAAATTTCCTCATTTAATTGGTAATTGCGAATACATATTTCGGCAACACTGTTATAAAACGTTAAGTTCGATGTCAATATAGTTGTCAAATAAATGTTCACTTCGAAATTTTCTCTGTAATTATCTATAATAATAAGTGTGTTTTAGAGATATTTTAATGTGAATTGTGTAGTTCATGGTTGCAGAAATATTTGGCATCCATCATTTAATGTGAAATTCTACAGGTAAGTTCATTGTAATCAATATTGTGTAAATATTATAATTTTATCAATATTTATACGAAATGTAATAAAATACGTGAATATTTTATAAATGAACTGTAGAAAAATATCGCTTAATGTGATTTGCTTTATATATGACTACTTTTTTCATATTAACGTAATGTTATATGTGATTTTTTGTATTGTAAATAGTGTATATAAACAAGAGGCTAGGGTGACCATGGTGTAAGCTTTGGTGGACCGGTTTGACAATGGTGCTAGAGTATTTGTAATACTAGCCGCCTTACTAATGAATATTATTAAGCTTATTAATCTTTAAATAATCATCGTAAATAAAAACTGAGGATCAACAGTTACAATCGAGTTCTCAGTGTATCCAGCATTGATTTATTGAAACTTTTATTTAATTAAAATAAAATCGAGTTTGTATTTCTCTTTACAGATTTCTTAAAGATCTAGATAAGCAAAAACGTGGTTAAATATAAATACCATTAAAAGGTCAATTTGATGTCTGCAAGAATTACTAGTCAACATTTAAAGACAGAAGATTATGATTCTGAATGTGATAATGTGTCTTCTACTTCTCGGAATATGGTAGTAGATGTCAAAAATAATTATTTATTACCCGAAACTCATGCTGTAAGTATATTATTTTTTCTCATTTCACTGGTATAATTATGATCCACTTAGACTTTATTATTTACTAGCTTTTGCCCGCGGCTCCGCCCGCGTGAATGTGTTTTTCCGGGATAAAAGTCACTGTTTATATTTTACTGGGATGAAAAGTAGCCTATGTGCTAATCCCGTGTGCCATATTTCATCGAAATCCGTTCAGTAGTTTTTGCATGAAAAAAACATCCATACATCCAGACATTCTTACAAACTTTCGCCTTTATAATATAATAAGATTAGTAGGATAGGGCATTAAGCTTGCGACCCACCAAATTTTATAACGGCGGTACATTGGGTGATATATGAGTGTACTAAATGGCACCTCTGCCTCTGTCTAAAATGTATAGGTACTTAAATATATTATTATTGATTGATATTTACTTTTTACATTACATGTCAGCGAAATCAATATGAACCACCATTGAAACGTCAAGACTTGAAAGATTTCAATATATCAGTTAATGTGAAGACATCCAGTGAAATAAGTTTAAAGAAATAAAAGAAAGTATTGCAGCAGAAGATGAAGAGATAAAAGAAGAAAATTAATTACAAGTTATTTCTTATTAAAGTTGTTCATGATTATACAGTCTGAAATTGAAAATATTTTGCAGTGAAATTTTGCTAATATTTGAGATTTTTTTTAAAAGTATATTCCAAGTAGCAAGCAAAGAAAAATTACATATAGTGATGACATAAAGACTTTTGCTTTAACATTACACTTTTAGTCACCGAAAACATTTTTGTTTTATAAATTCAAAGATATATTTGCCGAAAGAGAGCACATTATGGTGATCTTTAGCAAACTTTAATTGTTTTGTTGGCTTCTTCACAGAAGTTTTAGAATATTAAAAATAAATTTAAGGACGAAACCTCACCCGCAGAATGTAGCGTTAATTTTTGATTCCATGGCTCTCAAACAAGAATTTATTTGGTATTGTAATTTGTAAAACATCCATGTGTTTATTACTTTTGCTATAAATATCTACACAACTTTGTTTACAGTCAACTTACCTATGGAATTTCACACTAGATGTTGGATTGCAAATAATTCTGCAACCATGGATTACACAACTCATAGTAGAAAATCTCTAAAACACAATATGTATTATTATGGATAATTACAGAAAAAAAGTTCGCAGAATACTCGCAAAAATTTTAAAAAATAGATATTTAGATAGATAGAATAGATATTCGTAATATTTCAAAATTACTTACTGAAAATAAGGTTATTAACTTCCTAAATGTGTATTATTTTTTTATGTATGATTGTTTACTTTTATGAGTATGTTTTTTATTTTTTTTTTATTATATTTAAATTCAACAATAACTGTAGTTTTCATTTTTAAATATCCCAATGTTTTTCTGTCTAACCTTACAGTCTCCATATTTGGTTATAAAGGCCGGCAAACAACGTGAACATATCCAGTCGCGGGGGAAAGTAAAACATATACAATGTGAGGCTGTGTGCCGAGCAAAAAAAAAGCACGCGAGGCCCCGTGCGAAGCAAATAAATTTTTTTAACAGCTTTGTAAGTAAGGTGCCAAAAAACGGGCCCCCAAGGAGCTGCAAGATGCCCCTGTAACTGCGAGGCCCCAGGCGGTTGCCTGGCTCGCCCCACTCCTCCGAGGCCGCCACTGAATTCACCACCGCGTGGTGAGGTATTTTTTTTATGTAAGTGGAACTAGTAGTTCCGAACTACACATACCAAAAAAGTATGTAAATATGCCAATTTTGTTTGGAATAAACTTTCTAACTCAAATTAAATTTTTCAAATATCAACTATTACTAGCCGCTGTAGTTGGTTTTCATAATTAATTTAAACCGCATTACTTTATAGAGATAAAAATAAATATTATGGTGCGATATCATATTATTACACACTCACACACTCACGCCTCTCATCCCCCGGGTAGACAGAGGCGCAATTAGTGCACCCACTTTTTGCCGTTATTCCGTTCCATGCTGTGATAGGGGGCGAGCCTATCGCCTTATCGTGTACAAATTCCAGACTCCGAGCTGATACTGAATGGAAAATAATCACTTTGCCCGACCCGACTAACCCGGGGATCGAACCCGAGATCTCAGCATTGCAGTCGTACCATAATACAACTACGCCACCGAGGCAGCCATATTATATCATATCATATTATTATGGACAGTTAATTATGTTACGTCCTGGTTTTGAAAATAAACCTTTGTCACTCTAAAGAGAGAGACAGCAGACAGCTGTGACGTCACATTTTATTCTTCAGTTTGTTGAACGGAATGAAAAATCCATATGGGTATAACATTCTTGGGTTGGCCGTATCGTTTATACGACAATTCTGCCAATGTCAAGTTTGACTTTTAAAAAGTAGAAGGCACACGTGCTATAAAAAAAAAACTAGGCCGTAAGCAAGTCCTTATTCTGAGCTGTCTCACGAAAGAAGTCCCGCGGCAATATGTGGAACTAATCATGACAGATGTCACAGATTGGCCATGTTGTCATTCTCAGGTGTTGTTTACGTGCAGTTGTTTCTCACGTGTTGCAAAAATTCCCTATTTATCAGGAGATCTATCGATTTTGTCTGTAGTCTCCCGATGTACCGACTTTAGTATCATATCTCCCGATCTATTGTACCAAAATAAAATACTGAAATAAAACCAGTTATTCGATTTTCTCCCCCTTTTTTAATATTTAATTTTATATACGTTTTGAAAATTTTGCAAGCTTACTCCATTGACCATTACTGTGCGGGGCTCAGACTGGGCCAACACCCTACACCAGTGTCGCCATATCTACTGTTTTAACAGTAGATTTACTGTTTTTGCTTTTTCATGCCTGTTTTTTTTGTTTAGAGTCGAATTTTTACTGTTTTTTGTTTTAAAGATTTTTTACTGGTTTTTACATGCATTTTCACTGTTTTTGTGCAGAGGTTAGTAAATTAGTACAATATAAAATGGTGCAGGAGCTTTTTTTTTGGTCGCCACCCTATGCTTCTCGAACGTTACTGAGGGTAAAATCGAAATCGAGGACCTTTTTTATTTTAGCTCCTCGGTCAAAATCCCCGATCTACTGTTTTCTCCTGTTTTTTTAGAAGTCATCTGTTGTTTTTTTTGGATTCTTGGAGTTGGCAACAGTGCCCCACACAATTGTGTTCTATGTACTGGGTTGCGTAAGTTAGAAAGGCGATACCAGGTGACAAAGATAAAACGAGTATGTGAGGTTGCGTGTGCAGAGACCGGAGATTATATCATATTATGCGTATATAGGCCTCCTACAGCTAACATATTAACTTTTATTTCTAAAATGGAGGATATTCTTAAAAAACTTAAAATGAATAGTAAGATTTTAGTCTGCGGTGACTTTAATATAGACTTACTGATAGATTCCACAGAAAAAAGTCTTTTCTTGACATTGCTTCAATCTTTTAATCTTAACTGTCACTTTCTAGAGCCAACTAGACTAACTTCAACTTCGGCCACTTGTATTGATAATGTAATTACAAATTTTAAACTTAATTATAAAGAATTATTAGCCGGGGTTCGCTCAGACCACACTTGTCAAATGGTCAAACTTAATTGTAAAGAAAATAAAAGTAAAAACATTATTAAATTTAGACCCCTTTCTCAACATCATTTGCAGAAATTTAGCACTAGACTTAACTCTGTGTTACCTATGCTGACTTGCGACTCAGACCACCCAAACAATATGTTTGAAACATTACTAAATGGTATTACAAATGTATTTAATAAGACATGCGGTGTAAAATCAGTACCACTAAAAAATAAAATATCATTCAGTGCTTGGGCAACAAAAGGTATAAGGCGTAGTAGAGATGTTCTTTACGAATTATATGATAGAAGGTCCTTTACACCCGACGTCAAATTTACTAATTACGTAAGATCATACTCTAATATTTTTAAAAGTGTATGTAAGTATGCTAAGGCTGCTTATATTAGTAGTAATATTAAAAACTCTGACAATAAAATTAAAACAACTTGGAAAATTATTAACACTGAAACTGGCAAAACTAAGTCTAATGACAAGATTGTATTGAACATTAATGACGAACTAGTTTCAGATACAAATATTACGGCTAATTACTTTGAACATTATTTTACTAATATACCGTTTGAGACAACAAATTGTCTGCCATCCTCACCAGGAGCAGCCGAATCATTTTTAAAACGCAATTTAGATTTATCAATACCTAATTTCAAATTTGAGTTTGTTACACAATATGATATCATAAAAGTGTTTAAGTAAAGTATTTGAAAAAATATTGCTTAATCAAATGCTGGTGTTCTTTAATAAAAATAGAATATTACATGATAGGCAGTTTGGATTTACAAAAGGCAGGTCTACACAAGATGCTGGACGTGCTTTAGTTAGAGCTGTTTTGAATGCTTGGGAGGAATCACGGGATGCTCTAGGGGTGTTTTGTGATCTTTCCAAGGCATTCGATTGCGTCGATCACAGTACCCTTATTTTAAAACTTTGTTATTATGGTATTAGGGGAAACGCGCTAAATCTAATATCTTCATATTTAACAGATCGGAAACAACAAGTGTTTATCGACAACGTCTTCTCTGCAGGGTCCTTAGTTAGGATTGGGGTTCCCCAAGGGTCCATTTTGGGTCCTTTTTTATTTCTGGTTTATATAAATGATCTTCCCTATATGGTTAACAATATGGCTGAAGTTGTGTTATTCGCTGACGATACTTCGTTAATATTTAAGGTAAATAGAAGGGAAGAGCATCTTACAGAGCCAAGTAAAGTACTCAAATTGATTTCCGACTGGTTTTCTGCGAATAATTTACTTTTAAATGCGGCGAAAACTAAATGTGTCCGATTCTCGTTACTCAACAATAAAAATGAAGTAAATATTGATTTAGACGGGAATAAACTAGATTTAGTACCCTCAACGGTCTTCCTCGGGGTCTCAGTCGATAATAAATTGCAATGGGGACCCCATATTCAAAAAATTGCAAGCAAATTGAGTTCTGCCGTCTTTGCTATTAGGAAAATTAGACATTTAACTGACGTGGCTACGGCAAGATTGGTATATTTTGCTTACTTCCACAGTATTATGGCATATTGCATTCTTCTGTGGGGTTCTTCTGCAGATCTGCAGACCATTTTTATCTTACAGAAGCGAGCTATTCGTGCTATTTATAACCTCTGCTCTCGCGATTCTCTTAGAGAACTGTTTAAGGAGATCAATATACTGACTTTGCCGGCCGAATACATTTTTCAGAATATTATGTATGTCCGCAAAAACCTTAGTACTTTCATGAAAAACAGTGACTTGCACTGTCTGAACACTAGAAATAAGAATAAACTAGTTGTTCCAAATTTTAGGCTCTGTAAAACGAGTAAATCATATTTAGCAAATGGAATTAAATTTTATAATAAACTTCCCTCCGAAATAACCAGTCTACCCGGACACAAATTCAAATGTTACGTTAAGCGCCAGTTAATGTCTAAGGGGTATTATAATGTATCGGATTATCTTGATGATCAGACAGTTTGGAAAATTAGTCCTGCACACAATACCGAACCATGTTAACACATATTAGATGTTGATTGCATTAAATATGTTAGGTGTATCCATCTACAATATTGACATTATAATTAATATTAAATATTATTTGACATTTTATAATCATTATATTATTATTCTCGCGTTGACATATTATCATTTTGTTAATGACGACCGACCGATCATTGTGTTGCGCTTGCCTGTTATTAAACTTATAAATTATTTTAATTGTGCGTATTGATGTTTAAATTCAGATAATAAATCAACAAAAAAAAATTATGTTTGTAAATGTAGGCGTATGCACGTTTTACACCGTTTAATTATAATTATTTATTTGTGGTCTCTCATTTTATTTTGAAGGTATAGTGTTTTGTGTTTGTAAATTTCCTTCAATTGTATTTTATCCTTATTTAACGGTGATGTGTGTGCATTAGCTTATATAACTAATCTGACTTTGTATGCAAAAGACTTGGAAAAAAAAAAAAAGAAAAAAATATATCATATAAAGATTCAATGGACAATTGATGACAAAAAATTAAGCCCGGAGTTTCTTTCTGCCTTTCTTCTTCGGGTAGTCATCGCTTAGGTAGCTAGTGAAAGGCTGGTAGGTTAGCTAGGCTAGGGCCTGTAGTGTCCTCACCGGTGAGGATCGCGACGCGTGCCTCCCATTAATTTTAATAAAAAATATTCTTTTTTTATCTCTTTCCTGCCAGCCCGAGCTTGGCTTCTTTATATTTAGTTTACATTGATTTTGCTCCCTTTAAATGTGTCTTTAGTTATATAAGTGACTATTTGTAATAAATATTATTAATTGAATGTATCTTGACATATCATAAGTGCAACTATGTTCGCCTACGTGATAAAAAATAAAAAAATAAAAAAAAAAAAACACCAAAAGTCGGGAAATAATGTATATATTCACACACACTATATACAGTACAGCTTATCCAACCGATACAAAATCTCTTCGAGACGTTATTAGGTACGGGGAGGTCCATTGCTATGCCGTAGCACTGCGTCATAACCGGAGGTCGTCCTCGCAGCAGTGGGAGGAGGAGTCAACTGCATAACCGCCTTGTCCACCCAGGGATTTTCTAACTTGCCGACTTCTTCTTTCGTGCTGACTACTTGCCGTTTTCTTTGTTGATGTTGTTCCGAACTCTTACTTTTATTAACTATTACTTTGACTCTAACTTTGACTCGAATTGTCCAAAAAAACGTACTTGCTTAAGTACTCCGAGGCGATACCGTAAGGAGAGCCCCGAAGGTCCGGTCCTCCTCGGAGGGCACCTTTTCACAATCAATTACGCACTTATTTACGTTTCGCGCCTAAGTTACGTCTATAAACCTAAACTTTTAGTGTCTTCGCGTATAGAAACTAAGTGGCTCTATATATTAAACATTATGTAACAACCTTATGTGCATTACGAGAAAAGTTATTTGGATTTACTTACGTTAAGTTTACTACAATCGATGCACACAAGCAACAATTCAAAAAATAACTAAGCTGACTTTACACATATATTCATCCCGCTACCGCAGCGAGGTAGACAAAGTTCTAACCTACACTATCGCACTAAATAACACGCCTATTAGTCCGTACCGGGCGTGTGATATCACTTTAAAGAGCACTTCGATAGTACAGATTTTACTGTTTATTCACTATTAGTTATTGTTAATTTCTATTACGTCACTGAGGGCATTGTCACGTGACCGCGCATGCGCGGTATGCATTTCGTTTTTCTTTTTTCGTGAGTACATCCTGCACAATTACTATGAAATGCTGCAAAGCATTCAAAATGTAGGGAGTAAAATAAAATTGTAAGCCCGTTCCGGTAACCCTAAATCATCTACGTACCCTAAATCCCCCGCAACGCAGATTCTTCGAATACAGCAATATTGTTCACATTTTGTTTGACTTTTTCATAATCACTAAAAAATAATTATACCGTAAACTTCAATTTCGGGACGTCTAACACCGTAGTTAAAGTTAAAGTTAGTAACTCAGAGTAAGTATAACTATGTATAGAGCGCGTGTATGCAAGTGGTAACAATAGGCACGGGTGGGAACATCGTCCTGCGCCGGCCGCAAGCGCTTATAGTCACTCGAGTAGGAACGGTGTGAGCACACGCGAGTGAGATCTATGCGAATATTTGATTATTAATACTGCAAAATGGTTAAATGGTATGTGGAATGTTGTAAAAACGACACTCGAAAACACACTAAACAGAATTCTAATATCACGTTTCACAGGCAAGCCATATTTCAATATATTTTTAGGTAAAATTGAAATCACGCGTCGTGGTATGAAAGACGCACGGGAGGCGAACGCTTGTACCCCCCGCACTGCCCCGCATCCCACTTTTTCGATAGTGATGTTACGCGTCGATACCAGAATCGATGTAATATTTTCATATGCATACGTATTTATTACTATCGAAGGCGATGCTTAATATAATGTAGCTTAGGTAACTTGTCTGTGCGTGATTTTTAAGCCAGTTAATAATTGCGTTTTTGTTTATGAAATGAAAGAAATAATTACTGTTCCTAAAAAATTACCGATTACGATGATATTTTTAAGCTATTGCATAGCTTCTATCGCGGGCCTTGACAGTATAAGTTAGCAATCATATTATATTATAGATATATTTTTTTGTCATTTTTTTAACATTGGTAATAAATATTTCAAAAACTAGACGTGACTATTTTAGGCTTGGGGAGACTAGCTAAGAAATCCATGGTGCGATGCTCGGTTTATATCCATTGGTTCAATTATAATGGATATCCATTAATATTATTGGTTCTTATTGCTTGTAAAAACTGCTCTTGAGGTACCGTGTTTATAAATCATTCAACATGGCACTACACCAATTCGCAGCATAGCTTTTATCTATATTAACGCAATACGCTTAAAATTACTCACAAGGCCATATTTTGTAGAACCACAATTTTTTAACAACAATATGTACCGCGCCGCCGGACCTGTACTTATCGATAACTGTTGCGTTGGTGCTGCTCGCGTGCCCATCCCTAGCAGTCGCCAACATTTCTATATAAGTAGCTATAGTTCACCTGCCTACGCTGGGTAGTGGGCGCACGGTGCGATATTAGCGCTCTATAGGTTACTTACTCTGAGGTTAGTAACATTACGTCGCATGACTGTGGCGCCGCGTCTGCGGGACTTCTTTCGCGAGACAGTTTTTAGCTTATGTGCGTTTCAAATTTCAGATCTTTTTAACTGTTGTTTGCGGGACTTCTTTCGCGAGACAGGCTTTAGCTTATGTGCGTTTCAAATTTCAAATCTTTTTAACTGTTGTTTTTTAGTTTCCAGGGGCTTGGCAACACTGCTCTCTCACCATATTGTTTGGGAAAAAATTTGTCAGTTGTCTATGGTTCAATCGTACGCTGTTTGTTTCTGTGATTTAGGGGTTTTCGGTCGAATTTATCCGTTTTCATCTAGCGCAAATTAAGTCTTATTTCAAAATTACTATCTAAACGTACTAAAGCACATTTTACCATGTCTATCGGTGTGCCTATTAAAGTACTTCACGAAGCTGAAGGCCATGTAGTGACCTGTGAAACAAACACCGGCGAAGTATACCGCGGGAAGCTGATAGAAGCCGAGGATAACATGAACTGCCAGATGACCCTGGTGACGGTGACTTATCGCGACGGGCGGGTGGCCCAGCTGGAAAATGTTTACATTCGAGGCTCCAAGATCAGGTTCCTGATATTGCCTGACATGTTAAAGAACGCGCCAATGTTCAAACGGCAGGGCAACAAGCCGACCGCCGGCCGCGGCAAAAGTGCAATACTAAGGGCTCAGGGTGAGTTAAACAGATGAAAATTTTCTTCGTTAGAATATTTACAAACAATAACAGAATGTAAACAAAAAACATCAGGGTTAATGAGTTCTTTACTATCAAGATGCTAAGGTAATAATTAAACCACCAGCAACACACACATCTGAGAGGCTACTGCGAAAAACGAAATCCGAAACGAAGAAACGACGAACTTCGGATTTAACCTTATATGTCGCGGCACGAAACTCTAGCGCTGAGCGAAACGTGGAGGGGATAGCTGCGCATGGGTACCGTCGCGCACGCAATACAAATTAGTAATTTAATTGCTTAATTAAAAACAGCAAAATAATGTTTTAATGTAAAGTCAAATAGTAAGTCTAGCGGTGAACAAAATGTGGAACTTAACTGCGTATGGGTACTGTCACGCACGCAAATATTACTTAAGTAATATTACTTCATGTTACCTACAATATAATTTTTAACAAGTTTATGGGGAGTAGAAAAATAAATACACTATCGGATTTGTAAATTTTTATATTAAATACCAAATAATAATAATTTTTATATTAAGTCCGAATTACATAAGAACCTACTGAAGTTTCTTCTCAGGATAGAAGAAACCTGCGAGTTCGGCAGGGTGTGGACATCAGACACCGCATTCTCCTTTCCGATATCTAGTCCGAATCAGACAATGGTCTTACACCTTCAATAGTATCCCAACAGGGCCTTTTGCTTACTGAGGGCCCCGGCTCAGGGCTGCTTCGGTCGTCGGCACTAACAGCGTCATCGTCATCAGACTCACCAAGGCTATCCTCTGAACTGTCACCATCAACGCGAATGATGAATTCTTCTGTAACCAAATCCACGACATGGTCACTCTTGACATATTGCTCTTCTATGTCCTTTACCTTTTGGCATAACTTTCCCCAATCCCAAGCACCCATCAGCAAAACTTTTTCTTGAATTAGTTCTATACATTTAGCAACACTCCACTTCACATTTTTACTGCCTACATATTGCTTTATGTCAGACCATGCCATTTCGATTGGATTTAGATCTGGGTGGTATGGTGGCAGTCTTAGCACTTGATGTCCTTGCTCTGCTAGTATCCTGTCAATTGAAAATGTTTTAAATCTATCTTTGTTAGCCCGTATTAAATTGTATAGTTGAGGTTTTAGTAGAGTTTCCTCATATTGTATGCCCTTTTCAGTAAGCCAACCCTGCATGTCAGCTTTTTTGGAATTAGAAGTGGGTGCAAGGTCCCATTTCTTATTATGGTATGATGCGTTGTCGACTACCACGACAGAATTAGGCGGTAAGTTCGGCAATAACTGTGTCCTCAGCCATTTTTCGTAGTTGTCGTAGTTCATATTGTCGTGGTAGTCGCCTGATTTCGCACCAGCTTTAAAAGTTAACAGTGCGTTCGGTATGAACCCAGCCTCTGATCCTGCGTGGACAATGACCACCCGCTGTCCTTTGGAGATAGGTTTTTTGAGACCTTTTGTAGTACCATCGGTCCAGGCTTTTGGAGCAGAGTGCGATGAATCTACGTAAGATTCATCTGTATATACGATGGACCTTCCCTCTTGGCGATATTGTTTTATTTTGCGTAAGTATTCGATACGTAGTAAACGTATATTTGAACTTTCAATCAGTACTTTTCGATTGTTTTCAGTATTTTTCCACCGAAACCCTAAACTCTTAATTATTCGTCGAAGACTTCGTTCTGAGCCTTTGAAATTTATATCTTCCTCTAGCTTCTTTCTCAACTTTCCGACAGTGGGAAGTTCATTATTTGTCCTATGAAAGTTATGTATGCACCTCTTTATTACTCCTTGATCAAAGTTATCAATATCTGTGACCGGTTTTGATCTGGAGCGTTTTTTGCCTGGTGTTCTAAATACTGATAATAAGTCGGAATTATTGGCTTCAGTGGAGATTTTCCTTACCGTTGCTATGGACGTCTTTGTAGATTCAGCTGTCCTTTTCTGAATTTTCTGTAAGTCACTAATTATACTATTTAATTTTATATTTCCCGCCTGAATAACTTCTGCAGTTTGTTTTATTTCACTTATATCTACAGTGCTGCGGTCAGAATCGAGTAAAATACTCGCAGCTTCGCCAATTTCACTTTGAATTTGTTTCAGGGAATTAATGAAATCATTCGATTCCCTTTTCAGAAAACAATGCACGTCAAACACCATTTTCCGTGCCTGTCTTTTCAAAACAGTATTCCTTCTCGGCCTCGGCATTTTCACTGTTTAAAAACTGTTCAAACTTAATCAAACAGTGAATAAACTAACAAACACAACAAACAAATCAACAAAACAAACTTAACAAAAAACAACAACAAAAATTAACGATGACAACAAAACAATTCAGAACGCGACTGTACACTGGAAGTGCGCGGAGCGTCGTATCGGCACGGGGGACGGAGTACGACTGGAGAGCCAATCGGCGCAACGCACGCTCGCCCTTCACCCCTGTACCCCGCCAAGACACCTTATTTTTTACTTCTGCGCAATAACGGTCAGCGCTAGAGTTTCGTGCCGCGACTAATACTACCAAATTACTTCGGATCCGTCACCGTTGAACGAAGGTTTCACGCAGTTTGCGACGCTTCCGACTTCGCTCAACACTTTCGTCACGCAACAACTCTTCATGAAGAAGGATCCGTAACACTTCGTAGTAAGAAAACGTGCGATCCGTCACCCGAAACTACGGATTTCGTTTTTCGCAGTAGCCTCTCTGGTCATTTACATACTTATTAGAGGCTCAGCTTTATTGTGCATTTTTGTAAATGTTTTTAGAAATATAAACTTGTGAGTAATGCATAAAGGACATGTTAAAAAATAGTTGGTTAAGATTTAGAGTCTTGTAGCAGGAGTTTGAGGTCAAAACTGGCATTAATTGGGTTAGTTTTTGTTTTCACTTATAACAAAACCATTTTCGAGCAGAGAGCGTTACTTTTTTTTGGATACTTTTATCATATTAATATTATTTTTATATGATTAAAATACGTAAGTAAATACGTGAACAACTGAAAAAGTCATGTTTGGTTGTCAAAACTCGTTATGCGTAAATTTTTACTTTTAGAAAGGCAAAGGTATTCAGTACCATAGAGCCTAAAAATGGTTTTTATGACAATTAAGTGGTTGCTATTAGTAAAATCATGCTCGCTGATTATAAGTTCGACGTTCTCGAACTTCGCTGGAGTACTGTTTTCGTAAAAATTTAATCAAATTTTTTTTTACCTCTAAATGTACGCAAAATAATTGTAAGCGTAATTTTTTTTCTGGCGCTCGCCGGCTGCTGCCGCGGCACGCTCGCTACGCTCGCTCGGCTCGCGCGTAGTGTACACGGTTCTAACATAACCTAACCCACTTTAGGATTTCTGTCACATGAATTATCTATTTTTGTATATTTATTGTCATAAAAACCATTTCTAAGCTGTGCGGTACAGAATTCCTTCGCCTTTCTAAAAGGGAAAATTGATGCGGAACTAATTTTGACAACCATTACTTTTTCAGTTGTTCGCGTATTTATTTACCTATTTTAGAACCATATAAAAATAAAAATAATTTAGAATTAGTATCAAAAAAAAGAAACGCTCTCTTCTCGAAAATGGTTTTGTTATAAGTGAAAACAAAAACTAACCCAATTAGTGCCAGTATTGACCTCAAACTCCTGTTACAAGACGCTAAATCGCAGCCAAATAGTTTATAAAAACTAAAAAACACGCTTATTAAAATCCAACTAAATAATAGAAAATAATTTTTAATAAACATGAATCGATAATATTGTAAATAAGTAAAACATGTATTTCATTGTTAAAAAAAGCGTGCCATACAAAAAAAAAAATATTTTTTATAGCATTGGAACCATTCCAAGCAGATATTCGAAACTATCCCAATATATGTATTATTATATTTCTTTGCAAAAAGTAATGATATCCCACCAAAAACATAAATGTAAAACTTCATGTATCTGGCGTAATATGGTATTCTGTATGCCATTTTCCATAATGATAAATGTGAGGAGTTACGTTCGGCGCTCTTGTTACGAGCGGTGAAAATAATGTGTGTCATAGGACATAGAGAATAAGAAGGCAGCATCCATACAAAAAGTGGACATCTTTATTACAAACATTTTCATCGTTTATTTCACACCCGCTTGCTGCTGCTTCTGACCTAGTTATTATTGAGGGAATGTTACAACTTGGCAACCTTAAAAAAAAAGAGTGTATTCCCACCTAAAAGGCCGGCAACGCATCTCTGTACCCCCTGGTATTGCAGATGTTCATGGGTGGCGGTGATCACTTACCATCAGGTGAACCGTATGCTTGTTTGCCCTCTATATCATAAAAAAATCACCATAATTATGCAGATTTTTCTGTGCATATAAATTGACAATAAAACAAAGCAGTCTTTGTACTTAACATTGTATTCAAAACTTATTTTGTTCCTTATGATATTACAGCTGCTGGTCGGGGGAGGGCAGGCGGTCGAGGCGGGGGACACCGGGGTGGCTGGCAAGGCGGCTCCGGGCCGTCGCGACGCTAGCACTAGCCTTTTATTTAATGCATTAGATTAAGCCAAATATATCTCATAATCTGCGTTGGTGGTTTTTATGTTTTGTATGGTCTGCCATTGTGATACTGCCTATGGGGTAATATGTTGAGCTTGGTTATATTTCAAAGAGTATATAAGTTTACAGGGGGTTCAGAATCCACTGTAAGTATTGTAAGGTGTCTTCACATTTTTACACAGGATTTATTTCATGTGGGATGCTGTTTGATTAGAGATTCTGTAGGTTTTCTTGTATTCTTTTGACAGTTAATTTAATTTCAAAATATTTATTGTGCACATTGACATAAAAAAAACTGTTTTTTGTTGCCTCTGCATGTTTAGATATATGCTTTATGAATTAATGCCTATATTCCTAGAAAACTTAGACAAAGGAAGGCACAAACTACAAGTTGACAAGTACACCAAATTGCAGTAAATTAATATGTAATTATAATTTACCTTATTTAGCCCTTTGTACTCTTTGAAATATAGCCATGTATACAGTGGACTATTAAGAACAATAGGTATTGAAATATTGTAGAATATTGACTATAAATAAAACAATCCACCTTTATCAATGTTGTATGAAAAGGCTCAGCACAATTACATTTACTTGTGTGTACAGTCAGCCACATAAGTAGCTGAACAAATTCGCAATTTCAAATCACTTCCACGCGTTAAGTTTAATTGAAACATTATTTTTTCTTTCTGGGAAGTAAAGTTAATCGCATTTATTTTATTTTTGTGAAGAGAAAACAAAAATTGGTAAGAACACGAAAGTGTAGACACGAAATGAAGTTTTAAATTTGTTCAGCTACTTATGTGGCTGACTGTACAAGGTATGGTTTGTGAGACTGTGTGTGTGTGTGTGTGGTAAGGGACAATAAATACAACATTAGTACTATTGTGTTTTATTACCAATTTATTTATTTACACACTTGTCCTTACAATATAACTTAATAGGAGTTGGCTGACTCACTTCCCTGTATATTTTCACTTTATTTTTATTGACGTTATGTAATTGCTGCGCTAGTACTTGCAACATAGTGTATGTTTACATCTACTTGTCGGTAATATGTGGATTTCTGAGTGAATTTTAATTAAGGTGACAAATGTTCCTTGTATACTTTCAGATTACCCATTTATTATTGACTAGAAGTATTAATTTTTTGAAAAACTTGCTGTTTGTAACTTAGTACATAATATATTTCTAGCTGTTCCATAATACTGTGAGGTAAGCCATATCCAGTTATCCTACTTAAGTTCTAAACTAGGTATGTTATTGTACCTGTCCCAATACCCTAAGTATGTATGTACTATCACATGTGTGAGCTGGTCACAACGAGTATACTACTGGGGCTCGTGTCAATTTCACTTACAGGCACCGGCACATAACATGACGGGCAGGGCCGCGCCGACCCAAGACCGCGCCTGTGTGCGAAATCTATGAAGCGCCTCTGATTTTTGTCGTCCTGTTTCGACATTAATATTTTTTATTGTTAATCAAGAAAGTAGGTACCTATTCAACTATAAAGAATAAGTTGTAGTATAACAAATATAACTCCAATAATTATTAACGCTGGCGTTTCATCCTGATTCCGGCGTCTCCATTGCTTAGGCGACTGTGTGCGCCGCACACTTGGCACGTAGGGACGGCGCGGCCCTGATGACGGGCACCTTGGGGATGGTTACACATAATTGCGCGTATTAAATTGCCACAAGGCAAAGTTGACGTAAAATACCGCGTTTATAAGTGGTAAGTCAACTGACAAGTTAAACGCCGATTCCTCAAGGGTATGGTCTAAATAAATAAAAGATCTTGGTCGATGCGCAGACAGATCCCGATAATAAAATTATGACAATAAGTACCTGTGTAATATGTGATTTGCCAACGTCATGATTAATTTTTATTCTGGTTGTGGACCATTTCCGCGATGGACCCGTAATATGATCAAGATCATTTATTTATTTTGGCCATGCGTGTCATACTTTTGGACTAGAATATACCAATTTTAAGGATTCTTCAACATTTCAAGATGTGCCTGCATACAATTAGCTCTGACTAAATGTATGAGACCTGCGCTGAATTAAATTTTATCATTTGCTACCCTCTGGCGCAGCGGTTGAGTCGCCTGTTATAAAACCAGAAAACGCTGTTCCTGTCCCCGTTCTGACTGAATGTGTTTGTGTTAAATCAGCCATAGATCCCGATACCAACAAAAATTGTACCTATCTTAGCGTAGGCTCAGGACTATGGGACTATTTTAATTTATAGATACCTACTGAATAGTGGATGTCTAAAATCCGATTCGCCCCTAACTCGAGATCCTCACATTGTAAATAACTAAAATACACTAGAATATTACTACATACATTACTCTTAGACCACCCAGACATTACGGTGCAGATAATAAGTTTATTATAACCGTAGCCGGAATGCAAGTGTGCAGCTGATTTCTTTATGGATGTTAGAAGTTACTGAATTGTTGTCTGTTGTGTTAAATTGTTACCTCGTTGTTACTGAGGTGCTGTCAGTTACTGAGTTCGATCTGATAGTTGTCGGCTGTCGCCACGTATTTTTTTATAACAAAGAACGGCTTAGTGTAATCTCACGCGATTTGGTGCGACTATTGACGCCTCCATAACTCAAAATCTTTTTAACATATTATGAGGTGGATGGCTCCTCCAAATCATAATGAGAATAATTATAAACCCATGTTGAATATTTTCAAAATAGCCTATCACCTGACTATAAAGCTGCAGATTGACCGTGTTTAAAATCAGGTGTGCTTAGTTTCGGTGGCTAAAAACGATGTCATTTTTATTTCAAACTCTTGGAAGTTCTAACGAATTAATTGTAGGCAATGCCCTGCGCTGCGTGGTTCTGATTGGAAATAGCAATATTTGATTTGTGATGGGTTGGACTAATCGTCGTCCATCCGGGGAGCTACGGCACAAATACTGGCGATACAGACGAAGCCCTTACTGTGGCTTAACATTGTTGCCTACTGCCTAAGCCCTAACTAAAGCAGTTTTCCGTTCACCCATTCCGTTACATAGGCACCGCTAAGAGTTATTTATAGAGGTTGTTTTCGCCGGTCCGTATATGGCGTATAGCATGTCGTGCCCGGCGTCAGGAGGAGAGCTGGTCCTTGGCGGGTGTGGCGGGGCGGGGCGCGGGCGCGGACGGCCGGAGCGCGCGGTACAGGCGCTGCGCCGGCATCTCCACCAGCAGCGCCAGCGGCAGCGCCACCAGGTACGACACCGACGCGATGCCGAACCACTCCACTATCTGCAAACAGTTACAAACGACACGTGATATATTCAGGTATTCGCTTCGCCTCTTTGATTCAATAACGTGATAAGTTCAAAAAATATATGTTTTTATTAGCTAATAAGAAACGCCGTGCTTAATTTTATTTTCACCAAACACATGGGAGTTTTTACACATGTAGGTATAATAATAATAATACCAGCCCTGTAGAATTATTTATTATACTGCCCACTGCTGAGTACGGGCCTCCTCTACTACTGAGAGGGTTATAGGCCTTAGTCCACCACGCTGGTCTAGTGCGGGTTGGCAGACTTCATATACCCTTGAAATTCTTATGGAGAATTCTCAGGTATGTGGGTTTCCTCACGATGTTTTCCTTCACTGTTACAGATAACGATACACGTACATAACATCGAAAAATCAGAGGTGTGTGCCTTGGGTCTAGAATCTCCGGACCTTGTCTCGGCAGATCGTTCCATTCCCAACTAGGCTATCGTCCACTCATGTAGTTAATAGTGAGTAAAAAAAAAAATTTAGTCAAAATTAGTTTTTTAGGTGCAATCGTTCAAATCGTGAAGACATTACTCTAAAATTAAAACTTCCGGGATATCACATTACTTATTGAAGCAAAGAAGCGACTTGATTTTTAGAGTTAAAAGTGGGGAAACAGTAATGCTTAGACTAACACAATGTTTGTCCACTTGATTTCTGCCGGCTATAAAACCGCACTGCTTTAAAAACCTTATTCGTTACCTATTGACTTTTAGAGTGGAGGAATATGAATTGAAAAATAGGGAAAGGATATGTTGCGATGCTCGCAATCTCATTGAGTAGGTATACCTACTGGAAGTATACCAAGGGGCCACACGACGCGACGTTGGTTTTCTGTACTATAGAAGCAGTTTGCACCACCCTGGTCGAGCCCGTACATTGATGCTGTATCAAACATGGCTGTCACATATTGTAAACTTAGACTTACGTGATTTGGGATTTTTTTATAATTGAGTAAGACCTAGAAAGCCCAAACTCAACGCTGCCTTGTAGAAAAAATAGTGTCTTAGTTACCGCGGTTTGCCTGTCTAGCTGTGTGAGCGTGAGCCGCGCGCCGACGAGCGCCTTGTTGAGCGGCATGTGCAGCAACAGCGCGCCGAACGACAGCCGCGCCGGCACCGACCACCCGCGCCACGACAACACCTCACTGAACGGAGCTGTGTCACATAATGCATAATTATTATACGGGCATACTGGTTTAATTTAATCAGCATTTTCTTCTTGTCGTATAATAAGGTGGGAATTGCAGCATTTTTCAGCCGTCTTGACAGATCTGTGCAAACACTACCAATCACCTCAAAGGACGCTGTATTCGATATTTAGGTATACTGTACATTACGATATTTAGGGTCATTCAGCTCAAAAGTACGCACTTTTTTTTCTATCGTCTACACACTCAAAAATATAGGGTCCTGATAAACGTTTTAACACTTTATTTAAAGTAAATTTATTCTACTTTCATTATTTAATGAGTTTTTGTACATTGCTTCATCGGTTTTTTTGCAATACATGTTTAAGTGCAGCCGGAGAAAATCGTACTCTTGACCCGTCATGAGGGTAAAACTATGCAGAGATGCGGTTAATAGTTCGCATACTGGGTAAGCTTCGCACGCAGGTAAACTACAGGTATATAATTACTAATTGTATAAGTACACATGGAATCATATGGAATATGTTTTTAAACTTCATTTATTCTTGGTACAAATATTGTAAAAATAAACATTAAATGTACACCTATTGTAAGCACCAGGAACATAATTAATTAGACTGTATTTATAACAAACTTTGTTACTTTTGTAATTAAATGATCTCTGTAATTCTAGGAACGCTTGATGTTACTTTTCATTGTAATGAAGTTATAACAGCGTGCGTACTTCTAATCCCGTACTCTTACCCAACACGGAATACTTTAAACAATCACACGTCAGTTGAGATGCAGTTAATTTTAAGACAGAATTAATAGCTAAAATAAATACTATAATAATCGTGTAAACTTAATATAATGAACGGTCTTTTGTAAACTGATGCACCGTTTATCCATAAACTTTTCCCAGCACAAAATAGTTGATAACTAATCAACAAAATCACGTTGATCGCCGTTTTTCGTTAAACAAGTGAGGCTTGGTAAAATAGCTCGTGGGCTCTGACATCTTCCCTGACGCACCCCTAATTTAGCCGAAAAAGTGTCTGAGCCCCTTCAATAGGTTCCGAGATATTGACCATGCGAAATTTTACCCACTGCGTGCTGTTACCCCGAATGACCCTCCCTTCCTTGTAAGAAATTCAGAGTTCTAAAAGTAAGTGAGTTATGACATTTGGAATTAAGTGACCTCCAGAAATTTTAATTTAATCGTTTACGAAAGCGACCGGTGCAATCACTGTCACGTCATAAAATATCACTCACATTGCACCCCGTGCATGGCACCAAGCAGACCGATGGATATGAAGGCGGCGAAGACTGGTCTCTCGAGTGCAGCGAGCGCGGCGGCCGGCCCGCGCGCCGGCTCCCCCGCGCCCAGCAGCAGCGGCGACAGCGGCACCCACCACACCGCCAGCGGCACCGACCACACGGACACCCAGCGGAACACCTGCATCACAAAATAATATCATTGTCACCATTGGCCATAGAATGTCCACTTCTGAACATAGGCCAGCACAACTAATTATTTCCAGCTCAACCTGTTGAAAGCGATCCCTATCCAGTATCTCCCTGCAACCTTTATTAGGCCTTTTCACTTTGTAGGTTGTATTACGAGACTATCCCGCCCTCACACCCGCCACTACAACTCCTGTAAGCCAGAATCGGTAATGGCACGCATTTTATGACACCGAGCAGTGAAGCTCGGTGAGTCTCAGGGAACACTAGTCTGTCTTAATCCCGCAACGAAATTAATCAAATAGAAAGATAGGGAGGAGTTGGAAATATCAATTGTCCACTTCCCTGCGTAGCAAAGCGGGCGACAAAGTAATGAACTAAGGAGGCATTTTAACCTCAAGTATAGGGATGTTTACAACTAGAAATGCCAGTTGTAAAGCACCACGGATAAAATTTAAATTAAAGGGTTCTACCATACGAGCTGTCAAGTTTGATTCCAAAAATAGGCATGGCAAAAACGCCGGAAAGCACGGAAATTCCGTCTAGTTTCTACAAGGTCCATGTAGTATACAGCCCCGGATGTTATTTGCATACTATCTAACATTATGTTGCGCTTATCATGCCAGAGACTACACTCCCAAAGTACATGATGAGCGGACTATTCATATTCGCAACCAGGTGTAGAGCATGGACACATAGGAGAATCAACCAGCCTAAATGAGAACAGTTTACCCCTAAAATTACCATGGCTGGTAAGGAATTGCGATACACAGTGATCTATTTCTAACCAAGTTTTAGTTAGGCGATCGCGAACGCACGGAAAGTATTTATATAAATGACGCCCTTTTGAAGATACGTCCCACCTACATTGCCATTCGTTTAACAACTCATTATGTACGTCGGTGTGGGGTTTAAATAATCTATTGAATCTTAAGAGTTCACGCGACGTAAGAAACCTTTTATCCATATCTTCTCTGGTTGAGTAATACATAGCGGCGCGACGCTGTACCTCCAAATCGACTGGGAGGACACCCGCGAGGACAGGCAAAGCTTCCGTGCTAACAGTTCTGTACGCCTTACACAAGAATATCAACGCCAAACGTTGACTCTGTAGCAGTTTCCTGCGCACAGCACCGATAGTAGCCCTATCGGCCCATACAGGTGATCCGTATGTAATACATGACAGATAAGTTGCTTCATAGATGATTTTGAGCGTAGTGAATGAGAGCCCCCACGTAGAAGTCGATATCCTTGTCAAGGCGTAAAAGTTCTTTTTTTATTTTTCCCCAACATTTATTATATGCTCTAGAAAAGAAAAATTTCTTTCTAAAATCAACCCTAGGTAACAAACTGATTCCTTTCTTTTGACAGTAATATTATTAAATTTAATTCGCGGTGGTGATTTTAATATTCCTTTTAAAAGCAGTTGGAACGTTTTCTGCGGTGCGAACGTAAGTCGGTTTCTTTCACCCCATTCGGATATTAATTGTAAACACGTATCCGCCAAACTTTCAAGCCCCGTTCTACTATTAGACTCTACAAGTAAGAGGCCAACATCCGCATATCCGGTCAAAGTGCACCCTACAGGTAAAGGAATCGAGAGAAAATCATCGAAGCCCAAATTCCATAAATAAGGACCTACAACCGAACCTTGTGGACATCCCATAGTCAGTGACTCGACGTAGTAGGTTGTATTACACACACACACACACACACACACACACACACACACACACACACACACACACAGACACTTAGGTACGCCTTTTATCCCCGAAAGGGTACCCTGACTAGTGCACCCATTTTTCGCCGTGCGTATTTCGTCCCATGATGTAAGACGGGGCGAGCCTATCGCCATATCGCGCACAAATCCCAGACTCCAAGCTGATACTGAATAGAAAAACCAAATACACCCAATATTATAGCCAAACGGTATTAATACCACTCAAAACCTAATGCCACCGTCGCGTTGATAGGTAGGTAAAGACTTTCTTAAATAGGGCGTGGTTGGTGTTTTTACCCATCAAGATTAATTATTTCGATATGAATTAATTATTATTTATTAAGGTAGGTATTTAAAGTAAGTATGGACTATTCACTACGGGGTCCTAAATATATTCAGCGCCCAAGCTGATCTTACTCGTAAGTTCACTAGTATGTTTGTATCTTATTAATCACAGAGAGGGTTTAGCCTTAAGAAGAGAATAAAAGAATAATTGACGCGGACTACAATTTAAACCATTCTCCAACTTCCCATTAGGAGATTATAACCCATCTACATAGTAATATTTTTCGGAAAACAGTTAATAATGTTATCAAATCTGGTATAAGCACATATTATCAGCTAAAGAGCTGATGACAGTCAGAAGAACGCGGAGAGGCTCGTTAGCTATTGTGATATTACCTAAATGACCGTTGGACAGCCACAAGTATATTATTAATCAATTCTAAACAAGCAGTTATGTTGCAACTGTTTCCTCAGTTTAAATTCAATCACCTATATTAGAAATGCACGTATTGTTTTGCGGAGTCGTATGATCTCCTAAGTACAATCAAGAAAATCTTGTAGTCATTTAGGAAGTAGGTACAGATTTTGATTTTATTTTATATTATTTTGATTTTATACAGATTTAGAAAATTGAAAATGCAGCATTATATTATGATTTAGTTATTGCTGAGGCATATACCATACAACACAGCGCAGGAAACGTTAAAGTGAATATTTTGCTCTGATGGCTATAGTAGTGTTCGTGGTTACCCTGTAGTCAGCGAGCCTGGCGCGTGCGTCGAGCAGAGCGTGGTGCACGTGCGCGAGCAGCAGCCCCGCCAGCGCGCCCGGCACGTTACCCAGCGGCGACTGATACAGCAGGTCGAACGAACGCTCGTTACTGTATGTCGTGCGCACCGCCCTGCAACACACACGTCTACATGCTGCGACCCTGAGATGACTGACCCTAGACCACAGAATATGTATCTACTCACTCGGGCCTGTGCATGACGTAGTTGGGCATGAGCCGGTTGGCGTAGGCGAGCGCGAAGAGAGCGCCGATGGAGGCGAGCAGCAGCGTGCTCAGCACCACGATGGCGCCGCGCCGCCAGCGCCACAGGAACAGCGTCAGGAGCAGGGCGCCCGCGTACAGCTGCATGTCTGCTGCTAAGTACCTGGGTACAAACCGTTCATATTCGTAGAGGGAGAATAGTAACTAAAGGCCTGCTATAGTATGATACGAGACCTCCGCTAAGTGATGCGCTATGTATGAGTAGTAATTCCTAAAAACCACGAAAACTGTTATTCCAAATGCTTTTTTGATATACCTATATTAGTATTCTAACTTTTCAGCTTTTTTGTGTCATGATAGGTTCTACAACAATGATCAATAAATATAAAATTAGAAAACAGATACCGATAATAAATAAATAAAATTAAGACCTAGGTAGTAGCCAGATAAATAAGATCACTACTACCAACACTGTATTATATACCTACTGCCCACTGCTGAGCACGGGCCTCCTCTACTACTGAGAGGGTTTAGGCTTTAGTCCACCACGCTGGCCTAGTGCAGGTTGGCAGACTTCATATACCTTCGTAATTCTTATAGAGTACTTCTCATGTATAGGCCTACAGGTTTAAAACAACAACAAAAAAAAGAGGTGCATGCCTTGGATTTTGAACGTGCGGACATTCGTCTCAGCAGTCCGTCCCACTCCACAACTAGACTATCGCCGTTTGTAATAAGATAAGATCACTGATCATTTACCATGTATATAAAAAAATGTTCTGTTACATTGAATATTGTGAAAGACGACAGAGCTATCATTTACCAAGTCTGTATGAGACACTTCTGATCAGCGTAGAGCACGTTGTTGAGGTAGAGCAGATGCGTCCACCACTTGGCTTGGCACACGGCCGCCTCGGATCCCACCAGCGGCGCCCACATGGGTCCGGCTCCCCCGCGCGACCACCAACTCGTCGCGAACCACACCACCACGAAGTAACTCGGGCTGATTCTGTGCAACAGACATAACTAAGATGAGTATTCATTTATCATTTTCACACAACACACACACACACACGCTGTTGAAGGGGTAGGCAGAGGCGCAACTAGTGCACCCACTTTTCGCCGTTATTCCGTCCCGTGATGTGATAGGGGGCGAGCCTATCGCCATATCAAGCACAAATTCCAGACTCCGAGCTGATACTGAATAGAAAAACTCATTGCGTTTTAATTTTATAAACCAGACACCACAACATTCAACCGAACCTGACAACTCTGTTGACCATGGTGTCAACAAAGGTGGAGAGTGTGGAGAGTGTGGGCACGCTGCTGCACTGCCGCCGTTGCTGCAGCAATTTGTGCGCTAGCAGAAATGATGACATTAGGAAGAAGATCTGCACCACCAGCGTGCTATTCGCCAGCAGGATGGCGTCCAGCGCGCGTCTCGTCTGTAATACAACGCTAAGATTTAAATCCATTCTAACACCTGATTCAACAATAGACTGATTAAATTGTTCAAAATTTGGTTGCGATAATCATCATCCATGGATGATGAAAACCTCTATAAAATGAATACGAATTAAGTGGTATTTGCTCAATGTTGTGATTACCGAACAGTCAATAGTTGGGGCTATGACTATCTCCGCAATATAATTTTCTGTGATTGTGATAATTCATTAAGGTCTTATGCCCCCTGGATGGGCAGAGAGCTTCCACAGTGACTGTCGATTTTGATCGATCTTGGGCTTCACATTTGATTTCGCTCCAAGTCTTCTCAATACTTGTTTGTGATACCTACTAGGCAAATAAAACTGGTCATGAAGCCTGCATCCGGCTTTCTGTGCGCTATCAATAAAATAATAATATATAACGTTAGGTATATAAGAGGTTTTATTAATAAATGTGAATAGAATCGGTGACCTGTTCGAAGCGCCTGGTGTCGGCGAGGTAGGCGTGCACGGTGATCCAGCAGACGTGCTCGATGATGATGCACATCATGCAGACGACGCGCGCGCCGTCGAAGCAGCGCAGGTCGGTGTCGGCGACGGCGGGCGGCGGCGCCGTCAGCGCGCGCCAGCACCCGCGCACCGACCACGCCACCGTCCACCGAGCACCTAGAACAAACATGGGATTTTATTACCTTACTCATAGAGGCAGCATACTTTGTCTGTACATCTATATCTATATTCTATAGTCTATACAAAAATTATAAAGAGGAAAGATTTGTATTTGTGTATTTTTATATTTTTGTATGTTTGACAAGGATAAACTCAAAAAGTACTGGACCGGTTTCAAAAATTCTTTCACCATTAAAATGCTCCTGTATCCCTGAGTAACATAGGCTACTTTATATCCCGGCAAAATTCAAACCCGTACTTTTATCCCGGATTTTTTATTCTCGCGAGTCCTTACGGCCAAACCTACTACCCGATTTCGATGAAATTTGTAAGGGACATAGTTTAAGACCCCGGGAAAGACCTAAGCTACTTCTTATCCCGGGAAAAAATAAACCGGGAATTTAACCCCAAAAAATATTTTCTTGCGACTGGAACCGCAAACAAATAAGTATGAATATAGTTTGAGAGCCAGGGTAGGACACAAGTAACTCCTTATCCCGGAAAAATATAAACCTGAACTTTTATCCCGGATTTTTTGAGTGGAGCCATCACGTCCAAACGACTGAATCGATTTTGATGAAATTTGGAAGGGACGTAGTTTAAGAAGGATCCCTAAGAAGGACCCTGGGAAGGATCTAGGATACTTCTTATCCCGGGAAAATAAACCGGGACTTTAATCTCGGAAGCTATTTTCTTGCGGATGGAACCGCAAAGAGATAAGTATGGAGATAGTTTGAGACCCAGAGTAGGATACAAGCTACTGTTTATCTATACTTACTAATATTATAAAGCTGAAGAGTTTGTTTGTTTGTTTGTTTGTTTGAACGCGCTAATCTCAAGAACTACTGGTTCGAATTGAAAAATTCTTTTTGTGTTGAGTAGACCATTTATCGAGGAAGGTTTTAGGCTATATAACATCACGATGCAACTATTAAGAGCGAAGATATAATGGAAAATGTGAAAAAAAAACGGGGAAAATTATTCATCCTTGAGGGCTTCCATTGCGTGCGCTGCGAAAACGGTTCAAGATACCAAAAATATATGTATGAAAGAATTATTCCTCTTGAAATGATCTAAAAAAATGTCCGCGACAGTATATGTCTATCTTTTAAGATTAACTCACTAGAACCGTTTTTATGGTAATCAAATTTGGTCGAAATTAATGCATTATTTGTTAAGAGTTGTATCAACGTCATAATATTAGGTAATCTTTATCCAAATAAATGTGTTGGATAGAGTGATTCAACGGGAATGTTTTTATGTAATTTTAGCCCGGAAAAACTTATTAACGCGGGCGAAGCCGTGGGCAAAAGCTAGTCCTGGATAAATATAAACCGGGACTTTTAACCCAGATTTGTTTTCTCTCGTTTGTAGCCGTCACTCTCAACCGATTTCGGTGAAATTTCGTAGCAAGATAATTTAAAACCTTGAGAAGCACCTAGGCTATTGTTTCACAGGTTATTCACCAATGGACGCACTGATTCAAGAGGAAGGTTTATGTGTATAATTCATAAGTATTTTGTACGACAGAAAATTAAATGTAAAAATATTATGCTTTGCTACCTGTGCCGAGCCAGGGCGGGCCGCTAGTATAATATATAGGTATACTGACGTGCCACAAGTTCGATTCTTCCGTCGGGCACCTCATTTTTGTTTGTTTTCGCTTGTCCTACATCGGTTTAGGTATTTAACGGGAATAACAGTGCTAAGTGTTGTGTAGGTTATGAAGACGTTTATTTAGGAATGACGTATTTTGTAAAGAGAAATGGACAGGTAAAATACCTTTTTTATAATTTATTTACATTTAGTTAAATACCTATGGAGTGGAGTATAAGTATACTGGATTTGGTAAGTACTTATTTATCGTGTGGGTACTTAGGTTCTAAATCTATGTTAAGTAGGCAAAGTATTATATAATTGTGTATTCTCAATTCTAAATATTAATGTCTCACAAAGTCTCACCAGAACAGTTTCGATTTATAAAATAACAAAATAGTATTACGGCTCTACAAAATTTTAACCCTACATTTTCACGTGTCAGTAGTTAACGTTTTCAAATTACATTAGATAAGATTAGTTGCTGATATTATACTGAATGTTGCAACTTGAAGGTTTAATAGTTGTTTCTTTATGGCTTTAAAGTTCATGAGTGTTTGGTAGTGGCTTTAGTGCGTGTGGCGCGGCGTGACCGCTGCGGGCTGCACGTTGCGACACTCGGTGTTGTAACACTCGCCGAATTAAACAGATTGGATTCCGCCGACAAGAGTAGATACTAACCTAATATTCATTTATTGCAACATCCACAAATTAAAGGGATTGTGCGCAGTTTCAATTCGCAGAGCCAGGCTGCGTTTAACAGTAAAAAATGTTTAGTTTTGATACTGGTTAAAAGTTATCACTGTTTATGTGTATATAAAATATGTTTGTTTTATCTGCTCGAAAAAAATGGATCACCTACGTAATAGAGCCCTGTATAAAAAAATGCGTAGGTACCTAATAATAATATTTATGGGAACTCCTAGCTCATTGTCATTGAATGAGGTCAATTGCCAGACCAATATGTTTTAAACAAATAGATTTAGTCTCGACAACATAATAATATTATATAACATTGCATAACAAATATTTGTGTAGGATGAAAGCTCATTATATGAATAAATTTGCTTTAAAATTCGGTCAAAACAATTACGCTAATGGCGTCAATATGTACTTGTTAAACAATAAAACACTTCCTTAGACACGACATGTGAAGCTCTTATTAATATTTGAGCTTTATAAAAACATCATTGATGTAGAATTGAATAAAGAAGACTACAGATTGTTTGCCTTTCGGTAAACGTCAGTTTACATAAACAAACACCAGTTTACATAAAAAAGCATTCCCTCGCTAATTAACAGAAAGAATTACAAAGTACTGCATACTGCATAGCACTCGTCACCCTTTTTTATGGCATCGAATGACGAGGCGAGCATGCCGTTTGCCTGATGGTACGCGATATGAGCGCCCATAAACAGTAGAAACACCAAACACCTTGAGTTACAAAGTACTGTGTGGCATTTCACTGCCCTCTTCATCCTGAGACATAAGATGTTAAGTCTTATTATGTCCTGTAGTTATACTAGCTACAATGCCCTTCAAACCGATACACAACAGTGCATGTACACTTGTACATGCACTGTTGTGGCGGTAGAAATAGATATGCAGACCCAACATTAGAACAAGTATTTCTCATTCGACTAGTTAGTCCTCATTACACTAGTGACTGGCTTTACCTGTACCTACTTAAAACCCCAATAGTTACAAAAAAATTGCTTGGCGAAGAGCTTTCAAAACAAAAATCGTAAAAAAAATCGTGTGTACACAATTATATTAATATAAGTAAGTATAACGATTTTGATTTCAAAGATAATAATGTTATACATAGTCAAGAGAGTGGCAAAACGATATATGCAAATATTATTGGGTCATTCGCAACTTAAATGCTAAGAAATGAAATAAATCAGGACTTTGGACATGCGTTACAACACATAATTGATTTTAGATTGTTTACTGCAAGCGCACATCTTATTTTCACCGACATTTGATTAAATTAAGTTACTAATACCTATTATAAATGCGAATCTATGTGAAAATGTTGAGATGTTTGTTAGAAGTAAACTCTGAAAGAACTGAACGGATTTTTATGAAATTTTGGACTATATAGACCATGTTCTAGATTAACACATAAGCTGTTATTTATCTCGACAACTTGCGGCCGTAGGGAATATTAATTTTTTTATCATATTTTTAAATAGATGCTTTTGGTTACGCATATGTAGATGTCGCTATAGAATGGTACAGTGGTTTGGGGCCTTTTGTAGCGGGAAAGACTTCTATCTCGGGCAGCGCTGTGAGCATAATTTAAAGTGTTAACTTAGTATTTAGTGAGTGTTATATAAAGGAGAGATGTCAGCTTATGTCTTCGTGTTTAGTCGCGCCGGCATGCCATTTTAATGAATTGGGCGGTCAAAGTTCATACTCACATCTGCTGGATATTTTGCTCTCCCGTTACCTCTTCCTACATTTGAGTACCTATAGAGTACCTATTGTTCTAGTCACCATTGCTTAGGAACACGATAACGAGCTAGAGATATGAAGTTTCTCAATGTCGAAATTACACCGGATATTATCATAATAATCGTGGAACGAAATCGTCTCTACCATTGCCCATAAATGTAAATACTAGCTTTTGCCTGCGGCTCCGCTCGCGTGAATGCGTTTTTCTGGGATAAAAGTCCCGTTTTATATTTTCCCTGGATAAAAAGTAGCCAAGGCATGATCTACCCGTGTGTCAAATTTCATCAAAATCCGTTTAGTAGTTTTTGTGTGAAAGAGGAACAAATATCCATACATTCTTACAAACTTTCGCGTTTATAATATTAGAAGTCAGAAGTATTTTTGTTTGTTGTCGATTATAACCATAATCAATGTGTGAGGTAAGAGGGTGGTACCGGTGTGGTGCCGGCACGCTTCGTGTCACTGGGTCACAAGACCGATCCAACTGGGGTCCTTGCGAAAATAGTTTCTACTAGCTTTTGCCCGCGGCTCCGCCCGCTTTAAAAAGTTTTTCCGGGAAAAAAGTCCTGCTTTATATTTTTCCGGGATAAAAAGTAGGCTATGACATGATCTACCCGTGTGCCAAATTTCATCGAAATCCGTTCAGTAGTTTTTGCGTGAAAGAGTAACAAACATCCATACATCCATACATCCATACATTCTTACAAACTTTCGCCTTTATAATATTAGTAGGATTAATAAATTTATTTACAATACATTGCGGAACAAGCTGCATTAAAATATAAGCAGCTGTTGTAGTAAATCAAGTATTTGTACTTCGTGTCACCAACATTGTTTGTCGAGGAGAGAGTTCTCCCCTGTTTAGCGCGTACCTACTTTAGTAAAAAGTTTCATCAGACCTAACTTAGAATCTCGTAATTGCCGAATGCGTGTGCTCAAGCGAATTATGGTCATAAATCATTCAATCGGTTGAAATAACCTACATAACAAGCTATAGTAGAATGTATGCGTGAGTAATTAAAAAAAAATACTTATCGTGACTACTCTGTCGTATATAGGTGCCAAACAAATACTCCTATGTTTTTTCTAGCACAAGAAAGTGAATAAATTGAACACCTAATACTATACATGATGGTTAGAACTTTGCTTCATCCTCTGATGAAGCTATGATGAACTTCTCTAAGTATCTATCATAAGTAATAACGACAAATAAGGTAGGTACATTAAAATGAAAGATGGTCCGTAAGAAATAATTATACGAGTAACGATGAAAGCTTGTATAATATCTGATGTAACGGTTTCCCGACTCCTGATAACTAATAATTCTTCTAAATAAGACAGTGAAGTCGTAAATGGTGCAGTTTTAGCACTCGCTACAGATACTGATAATTATCAGATGTGGTTACATAATTGAAAAGTACTCGTGCTTCCTGTGTTTTGGTTTTTATATGTCGCATTGCTGATAATTGTAATGGGAATGGTCACGATCGGCTAAAAGATAGAGAGAAGGGGTCAGTGGACAAAAAGAGTAGTTATTAGTCCAAGCCCTTTTTCAGACTAGTATTAAGGTAAAAGTATACAATTTCTTCTAATCTCCTTATATTAAACTTGAAATCATTACTGACTGCCTCGGTGGCGTAGTTGTATTATGGTACGACTGCAATGCTGAGGTCTCGGGTTCGATCCCCGGGTCGGGCAAACTGATATTGAGTTTTTCTATTCAATATCAGCTCGGAGTCTGGAATTTGTGCCCGACATGGCGATAGGCTCGCCCCCTATCACATCATGGAACGGAATAACGGCGAAAAGTGGGTGCACTAGTTGCGCCTCTGCCTACCCCGTGGGGGATAATAGGCGTGAGTGAGTGAGTGAGTTTTTGCGTCCGATCATGTTGCCCTCATTTATGAAAACGCCCTTATTAAGAACTTAGGTTATTACTGTTACTGGTTACGATGAACTGCGCCCAAGAAATCGATGAAAGTTGAGATGTAAACATATTGCGTAAATTACAAAAATTCTCATTTAATCTTATGTAATTTATATTGAAACGAATATACAACAACCAAAGAACAAGTAAGTCAACTAATGTTCAATTGAAATAGAAGGCAATTTATTTGTTTAATCGCGAAGAGTAATGGAAATTAAATACGCAATCGAATAACAGTTATGACGTCAAGGCTATACTTTATATAATTAATCTGACTTTGTATGCAAAAGACTTGGAAAAAAAATATATATTTATATAAAGATTCAATGGACAATTGATGACAAAAAATTAAGCCCAGGGTTTCTTTCTGCCATTCTTCTTCGGGTAGTCATCGCTTAGGTAGCTAGTGAAAGGCTGGTAGGTTAGCTAGGTTAGGACCTGTAGTGTCCTCACCAGTGAGGATCGCGAAGCGTGCCTCCCATTAATTTTAATAAAAAATATTCTTTTTTTTATCTCTTTCCTACCAGCCCGAGCTCGGCTTCTTTATATTCAGTTTTCATTGATTTTGCTCCCTTTAAAAAATTATTTAGTTATATTTAAAGTGACTATTTGTAATAATAATTATTAATTGAGTGTATCTTAACATATCACAAGTGCAACTATGTTCGCCTACGTGATGAATAAAGTATTTTATTTATTATTTTTTACAAAAAAACCACTAGGTATTCATACAATTAGTTACATTATCTAACTTTTTAACCATAGTCATAAATTTTTAGTGTGCTATTATAAGACTGAAGCATAGCAGTTTTTCGTGACAACAATGGTACTCTAACTGGACAATATTTTGATGGACAAGTTATCGGTCGAAAATCACTTATCCTATCTTTGTAGACTGCAGAGTGCAGAGGAGTGGCGCCAAGAGCCGAGCATGTGTCGCAACACCGCACCGCGCTGCCAGACCGGCTCGGTTATCTAACACCATGGACTAATAAGAGTATAGACTGACGATCCCCATACATTGAAGCGTTCACCTGAAAAAGTGCAAAATCCCGGCTTATTGCTAGATGGCGCTGATAATTAGCCTGGAAACTTCAACATCTGCCGGGTTTCAAAAATGTCCCGTTAGGTGGCATTGTACCGTGAAACAAAATAGTTTAGCATTAGAATGGACATACAACTGATGGCAGTAAGGCGCTTCACACACTGCCCCGCACCACGCGCGCGGGTGCCGGGCGAGACGCTAGGTATGGGCACAGCGAGTTCTGCTGTGCATGATTTCTTCTAATTTGAATATACAAAAACCAAACAGATAATATCACAGTGGGTAAAATTTCGCATGGTCAATATCTCGGAACCTATTGAGGAGGCTCAGATACTTTTTCACCTAAATCAGGGGCGCGTCAGGGACGATGTCAGAGCCACAAGCTATTTTATCAAGGTTCACTTGTTTAGCGACAACCGGGGATCAACGTGATTTTGTTGATTTTTTACCAAATATTTTGCATGTGCGGTGCATCAGCTTACAAAAGTCAGTTGGTTATGTTAAGTTTACATGATTATTATAGTATTTTTTTAGGCTTTTAGGCTTAAAGGGCAGATCCAATGTTAGAATTGAAAGAAGTGGCCGCCATTTAGAATTTCTTTGTTTTAAGGCCAATTGACCTCAAAATCGTTAGCTGGAAATATCTTTGGTTACGAGAGACGGATCCAAGGCTAGAATTGATAAAAGTGGCCGCCATTTTGAATTTCTTTATTTAAAGGCCAATTGACCTCAAAATCGATAGCTGGGTACATCTTTGGTTACAAAAGACGGATCCAAGGCTAGAATTGATAAAAGTGGCCGCCATTTTGAATTTCTTTGTTTTAAGGCCAATCGACCGCAAAATCAATATCTGCGCATATCTTTAGTTACAAAAGATGGATCCAATGTCGGAATTGTAAAAAGAGGCCGCCATTTTGAATTTCTTTGTTTAAAGGCCAATTGACCTCAAAATCGATAGCTGGGTACATCTTTGGTTACAAAAGACGGATCCAAGGCTAGAATTGATAAAAGTGGCCGCCATTTTGAATTTCTTTGTTTTAAGGCCAATCAACCGCAAAATCGATATCTGCGCATATCTTTAGTTACAAAAGATGGATCCAATGTCGGAATTGTAAAAAGAGGCCGCCATTGTGAATTTCTTTGTTTTAAGGCCAATTGACCTCAAAATCGATAGCTGGGTATATCTTTGATTATAAAAGGCAGATCCAATGTCGGAATCGAAAAAGTGGCCGGCATTTTGAATTTCTTCGTTTTAAGGCCAATTGACCTCAAAATCGATATCAAGTAATTTTTTAGCTTTTATCTATAAAAGGCACATCCAATGTTAGAATTGAGAAGGCACCGCTATTTTGAACTTGTTTTAGGGCCCATTAGCTTTAAAATCGATATTTGGGCATGCCTTTAACCACAATATAATGATTCGTTTTAATTGTGATAAAAATGAGCACCATGTTGGATTGATTATTTGTTTTCAAAGTCTTCCATCAACCATACAGCCTGTAAAGTGTAGAAGTTTCATAGAAGATTGACTTCCAGAAACAGATTTGTTTGAAATAGCAACGGTAGCTTACTATTCAATATTTTCAAGTTAGTTGAGACCACAACTGTGAGCTGTTAACACTTCTTCATGTGCATTTTAATAATTTATTATAACCACCCGTGACAGAAACCAGTGTTATTGTAAAATCAAGCAAACTTCTGACTTTCAGAAGTGTGGGATATTGAAAATTAAAAAAAAATCTTTCTTGCTTAGCTCACTTCTGTTCATCCCACATTATGTTAATAATTTCAAAGTTATGTCAATAGTTTGACTTTATTCAACTACATTTTACACTATTTTAATGGCTTAGTTTTTAAAAATTAAATGAGAATGAATAATTAGAATAGCAATAGATGGTGTAATAACAGATGCTACATAGCAGCGACACCAAACTGTATCCCCTGAATTTATAACATACATTTTTTGGATTGCCTTCCATTATAGAAAAAATTGAAATATATTTTCACATCAAAATTAAATACTTTTAAATATCAATAACGTAATCAACCTAAGTAGCCTTTTAAGTCTGGTGAAAAGGGGTAAGTTAAAAGGGATACAATAATTAAATGGTCACCTAACAAGGCAAAACGATATGGGGGACGATAAGAAAATATGGTAAGATCATTTCTACTACGCGGTTACTTATGCTTATAGCAATATTTCAAATGAAGGTTAACGACTCCCTAATTTTGTTACCAATTTTGATGCTTTCACAGAACCATTTCCTTTATTTCCTGTTTGCTGCCACAGGCCACGAAGACTTCGAACTTCGTCTTCTAAAATTCGAAGACAATTTATTTATTTTGCGATATAGCAAAGCTGTGATATCGTTATTGAAGAGAATTGAACAAGCTTTGATGGTGGCCATATTACCTACTATAGTTTATAGTCATGTCCAGCGTATTTTGATTTAAAACCAATAGCCCTTAAACAAAAAAAATTAACATGAAATGCAATTTTTAAAATTCCAACCTCGATTAATTATTCTATTTGGCTAAAGACAAGCCCAAATATCTATCTAAATCCAATCAGTCTTAAAACAATGAAGTTCAAAATGGCGACCACTTTTCTTATGCTCAAGTATCGATTTTGACGTTAATTGGCCTAAAAATAAAGAAGCCTAAATATTGGCCACTTTTTTCAATTATAATATAGGATATGCCCTTTGTGCCCAAAGCCATTCCCAGAGGTCAATTATGAGGTCGATTGGTCTTAAAACAAATAAATTCAAAATGGCGGCCTCATATTTCAGTTATGACATCGGATCCATCTTTTTTAACTAAAGATATGCCCAGATACCGATTTTGAGGTCAATTGGCATTAAAACAAAGAAATTCAAAATGGCGGCCACTTTTTCAATTCTAACTTTGGATCTGTCCTTTGTACCTAAAACCATGTCAGGGTATCGATTTTGAGGTTGATTGGCCTTAAAACACAGAAATCCAAAATAGCGGCCACTTTTTCAATACATACTTTTTTTTAAATATCTAGTATCCTTTTTGGTGTAAAAAGATATCTAGACACGCGGTAGCGTGTCAAGCCAAGTTCAAGCAAAGTAACTGGCTAGCCAGCGCCGAGACACGAACGGAACGTAATTGTGTGTAACCGTAGGAAAAAATCTAAATATAAAAAAGTTTAAAAATAGAGGGAGTCCCCATACCAAAAAAAAAACATTTTGTTGTAGCGTTGGAACCGTTACAAGCAGATATTTGAAACTATCCCAATATATTATGTATTATTATATTAGCTATATAACAAAAATATAAAAATAAAGTTCAGTCAAAAAAGATGTGGTGTCCCCATATAAAAAACTTGTAATACGCGCTAAACAACCGGCCAACGATGTGTCGTCGGCGGCGCGTGGCACCACATAACTTAATACCTGCCTAGTTTTCTTTACAAAAAGTAATGATATATATAAGTGCCAATGCAGTCCATAAATACTCAAAATAATTGTAGTAGTCTGTGAGTTAAACAGTTTATAGCGCCATCTAGGCGTAATAATAACTATCGGATAAACCGATAGTTGTTTATTTTATCCATCCTCTCATTTGCGCCATTGAAATAACCATTTCAAATGAATCTATGGATCTTAGTGCCATCTAGTTGAATTTAATGTACTAAACAGCGAAGTACGCTTCAATGTATGGGGATCGTTAGTCTATACTCTTATTAGTCCATGCTAACACTCAGCGGCACTCGATATAACGATTCTCCGCAACTAGCCAGCACTTAGCGTGAGGCACCGTACAGGGGAAACCACCGAATAAGACACATTGGAATGGGTCTTACTTTGTTTATGTAGGTAAAAACCAAAGTAATAACATATTTGTTTGTAGCCTTTTAGAAATGAAATAAAAAAACATAGACATAAAACGAAAAGAGAACGTACCTAGCGTCATTATGAATGCCGCGCATTAATTTCCGAAACTAACATTTGCGGCTCACACATTTATTTTGTTCGTTGTACGGATTGATCACTAAACTCGGGATTTGTCGTGGTTACTGATTCCTAGAAGGTCTTATGATAAGCCGGTTTGAGCTTAATTCGGAGACTAGGTTAACAAGTTATATATTTTTTTTTAATGCTACTGAATGACATGCCAGCATGATGCTAAGCGATATAGAATTTTAAATTAAAATAGTACTGCGTGGCACCCAACTGCGCTCGTTACCCTGAATGTCTGATAATATGCTCATAATGTCTAGTAACGACGCTGGGTACATGGCACAACAGTGCATGCATACTGATGTTTGGTGGTAGAAATAGACATTGTTATTCGACACTTGTATAGTATTTGTAATATCTAGTATGTATTACTAGGTGATGCTCGCGGCTCCGTGTGGGAAGCCTTACCCACTACAAAAGTCCCTAAAACATTGTACCTACGAGACCAGCGCCATGTATCAAAAAACAAACATAGATTTAAAAGTTTCATTATTTCCCATGAGAGCAAATTACCGGGATAAAAATAAGTCTATATGTTAATCCAGTTCAAGCACTACCCGTGTGCCAAACTTTATTCAAATCAGTTCAGTTCTCTCTCCGTTTACTTCTAACAAACATCCAAACATTTTTACAAGCTTACACATTTATAATATTACTAAAACGTACAAGATCTTAATATCAGATCATTGCAACTAGTACTAACCTTTCTTAGTATGCTCTGTGAGGGTAACATCAAGAATGGTGGAGAGCGCGCTGAGACCGATGATGACGGCCGTGAACCACGCGAAGGCGCGCTCGTTGGCGGAGAGACCCTCGCTTTCGTGCAGCTCCTCAGTCGTGTGGCAGTAATCCAGCTTGTATAGGCGAGACGGCAGTTCGTACGCGGATGTCGTCGTTTCGTTTACACACGTTTCAAACCTAATGAAACAACAGTGAGAGAGAAGGAAAGAAAGAGATATGTTAGCGTGGAGTTTGATGTCTTAGAATTGTGTCTAGGTAGAGGAGTTAATACTTAACATCACTAATAGTAGGTATAACTAGAGTTAATTCGTGATGGAATGTTCACAGTTAGGTACAGGCACGCAGCTTCGAGATATTTTACTTTTTAAATGCAGAGTAATGTGGATAAGTTAGTAGTCACTAAATTAATTCCGACTGGGAGAGGAATTTTAGGCCAATTTCAAATTTATTTGTGTATACCACGTCTCCTACCGTAGAATCAAATTCTTACAATGTCTTTATACTTAGTTCTCGTATCTTTACCAGTAGCGAAGCGGCGATGGCCTGTTTGGGAGTGGAACGGACTGCCGAGACGAATGTCCGCAGGTCTAAAACCCAAGGGTACGCACCTTCGACTTTTCTAAAGCGTATATGCTTTGTGAACTATCGCTTACTGTGACGGTGAAGGAAAACATCGTGAAGAAACCTGCATACCTGAGAAGTTCTTTATAAGAATTTCGAAGGTATGTGAAGTCTGCCAAGCCGCACTTAGCCAGCGTGGTGGACTAAGGCCTATATCCTCTCAGTAGTAGAGGAGGCCCGTGCCGAGCAGTGGAACAGTATATAATACACGGCTGGTATTATTATTATTCTGCCTACCAGTCAGCATACACCTGCAGTTGTTCCTGCGCGGGCAGACGAGTCAGCTGCCGCGGCGCGTATTGTCCGCAGCGGCGCGTCACGCACAGCCCGCGGTGCACGCGCGTGTGGTTGAAGTTGTCCACCCAGTTCGATGAGTATTCCTGCAGAACAAAGTTGGAGTAGGTTATGGGTATAATACTGAATGAGGAGCACATTTGTCGCCTGGTGATGAACGCCAAAATTGCCCATAAGTAGTACCTAACCCCCAAATTAATTTTGAATCAAAAAGCACAAAAGCAACTAGGCTAGTCCAACTTTGAGAAAGAGGTCAATCGGCGAATACAGCTCGGATGGGCAGCGTTCGGGAAACTAAGCAAGGTCTTCTCGTCCAAAATACCTCAGTGCCTGAAGACAAAAGTCTTTAATCAATGTGTGTTACAAGTGATGACGTACGGCACTGAGACGTGGCCTCTGACTATGGGCCGCCTAAGACGGCTCACGGTGACTCAGCGACGTATGGAAAGGGCTATGCTAGGTGTTTTTCTACGTGATCGAATCAGAAATGAGGAGATCCGTAGAAGATCGAAAGTCACTGACATAGCCCAACGGATAAGCAAGCTGAAGTGGCAATGGGCAGGGCACATAGTTCGAAGAACTGACGGCAGATGGGGCTAAAAAGTTCTCGAGTGGAGACCACGTACTGGCAAGCGCAGCGTAGGCCGTCCCCAATGTGCGAGGTGGACCGATGACTTGGTAAAGGCCGCAGGAACGCGCTGGATGCGGGCCGCTTTTGACAGGTCCATCTGGAAATCTTTGGGGGAGGCCTATGTTCAGTAGTGGACGTCATATTGCTGATGATGATGATGATGAAAGCACAACATGCCACTGAATTGCGCACATCATTCTGTGAAGATTGAAGTCTCTTAATACTTGGTAATTATACTGGCTCCCTTGATGTAAATTTTACATCAATTACTAGCTCCAATATCTTTTAAATCGAGGCTAATAAACAACGATAGTGGTGTAATAATTCATTGCTAGGGTATTTAGGAGGAATATATTATATTTTGTGTTTGGTCGGATGGACCTCGATAGTTAAATTAATTTTCGTCACAAAGTTCGAAATCACGCAATTTGTTATTGGTTCATCTTGTGTTCCGAAGCCCAAACCTGCGAATAGGAAATTATTTAAACGAGAATCAATATTTAAAAGCCTTTGTAAATAATCGAATGGAGATCTTATTATTATAAGGTAAGTACATAAATCGACTGCAAATATGTGCAGGTTGTTCCAAACGAAATGTTCGTAAGGTCGTGGCTGTTCGTAAGGGTGTAGTAGAATTTGTGTTGTGTGTGTGCGTGTTAAAGCGTACGGAGAATTTCCGAGATGAATAAATAAATTTAAAAAAAATACATTATAGGCTCAGTTCGTCGTTTTTAACGCGGGGAAAAACGTGTTATCCCTACACCACTGAGGGGTAAGTGAAATGGTTATGTTGGTTTCACCGATCTTGCAGCTCAATGCCGACACTCGGGAGTATAGCGTCATCCGAGCGATCATTGGTCCGAGTCCCTAATATTATGTACCGTAGCGCCTCTCATGCCAGATTAAGAAGACAGGTCGCACTGCCACGACGGTCGTCATACCCGCACTCGGACTCTCCAGCCTGGTATGCCACACCACCACGGTGGCGCTGCGAATGGAGGCAATTGGGCCGTAACCTCCCTAGGGACCAGTCTCCGCCCGAGACGGGATGCCTCCTCACGCCAGAAAAATACTGACGAGAGGTATTTGGCATCCAAATCCCATGGCAGAAAATCGGCCAAGAGGCAGGCCGCCTCATGGGAGATGGTGCGGTAACCTCTGATAAGTCGCTGCGCCACTAAACACTACGGCTTACGCAGGAAAGCGACGCATCGAACATTCAGGAACCCGGCCCAGACGGGACAACCGCAAAAGGTCATGGACCCCACAACTCCGGTATATAAATTTCCTATGGGAATCCGCACCCCCTCCTCCCTATGGGCCTCCGAAGGTGGCTTCTTCCGGGGCCCGTGGCAATTAAGGGTTTTCATTTTATTCTGGGGCACGGAGAGGCCCAACCGCCGAATCCTGCTCACCATCTGCTCCGTACCAAACGAGGCCAGCAGGATATCCCGGGATGCTTAAGAATAATCTTTTATATCAGGAACGGGCTACAACGCGTGCTGAATCGCAGGCATAGCCAGTTGCCTTAAAGGCGTGAACACAAATACATAACATTTAATAAAAAATCTACGTAATGTCACGTAACATTTTGTTCCGAAAACTGACGCGATGACATAATAACGTAGTTTCAAGGTGGATGGTGACGTCACAGAGTGGCGAGCGTTGACCCTCCCTCCTCGAGGGCTGATGCAAGCGCCTTTCACTCGCCGCATGAGACGCCGAGCTTTATAATATTCACTGCATTCTATTATCTTCACAATAATTACAAAAGACAGAAGTCAAACATACTAAATAGAGGACAGAAGAAAAAGAAAGCAGATAGAAGAGAAAAGACAAGAGACAACATAGAGGACAAAGCACTTCCAAAAATATCATTAATTTCCTCCCTTACCTGCATGACCTTGTAGAGTCGGTGTGGGCGGTGCGGCACGAGCTCGAAGCTGCCGAGGCAGTAGACGCCGCGCGTGGCCAGGCAGCGCTCGTACTCATCCAGGTGAAACAGCGGCGGCATCTCATAGTATTGTTGCTCTGTACATACGATAGGATATATTTTCAATACTGCGCTATATAAAATACTAGCTTTTGCCCGCGGCTCCGTCCGCGTGAATGCGTTTTTCCGGGATAAAAGTCCCGCTTTATATTTTCCCGGGATGAAAGTAGCCTATGTGTTAATCCAGGAAATGATCTACCCGCGTGCCCAATTTCATCGAAATCCGTTCAGAAGTTTTTTCTTGAAAGAGGAACAAACATCCATACATTCTTACCAACTTTCGCCTTTATAATATTAGTAGGAAGGATGGTATGGCCGGCTTGTAGCTAGGTAAAACACCCGCCCTTTACATTTGTCATCATCGCATCGGTAGTCCCCAGAAACAATGGTTCCTTACAAGTGGTGAAAAACCCTTTAGTCATAGTCTTTGAGTATTTAATTAATGCTCTAAGGTCATAGTGTACATGTATGAAAAAAAAGAATGACAGGCACTATTGGATCAGTACACAATTTTCAAGTATAGTTAGTAGATACATATTTTTAAAATATAAATTAATTAAAAGTATACCTTCTTGAATGAAACAGTTTATTTTGCATACGCTAAGAGAATGAACGCTATAACTGATGTGGTGGCAATATAACCGTATACCGTATTCTTTATTCTGGAAGTGGCGAGCGACGGCACAAATGTAGTGATTTTTACTGAGCTAGAAAGCCCGACCTGGAAAAATTACCTAATGTATCACGGTTTATGTCAACAAAAAACGAATGAGCCAATCATTGTAATTAAAAATATTCTCTTTTACCTTGTTATTTAGGCCAAAAAGAACCTATGTACGTAATAAATGTTACGTTCCAGGAAATGTGTAAACGGTCATAAGTGACGAAGAAAAGTGGTTGTTAGTAGCGAGTGACTTTCCCAACAGAACTAGTACTAGTTCTCAACTGGAACGGCGACAGGTGGCGACGTGAACAGGCGCACCTACTGCATAGTCCATACTGTACCTGACTGAAGTTTTCTATAGCGCATATAATCCTACTGATATTATAAACGCGAAAGTTTGTAAGTATGGATGTATAGATGTTTGTTACTCTTTCGTGCAAAATCTACTGATCGGATTTCGATGAAATTTGGCACACGGGTAGATCATATCCTGGATTAACACAAAGGCTACTTTTTATCCCGAAAAAACAAGTTCCCGCTGGTGGAGCCACAACCAATACTAGTATTTTATATAACATTTACTAAGAAAAACACTGGAGTTTTAGAACGTCTCATGATGTGATTGAGCGCGAGCCTATGGTCACATTGCGTTGGTCATAAATTCAAATCTGCATCAATGAAGACTAGGTATTCCATGCCTCTCGCCGTCCTGAGAGTAGCGGGAAATTCCGGAAAAACCGGGCCATCCAGCAACACTACCGCATGGGTCAACTACCTCATGTAATAGTAACCTTTGCAAACTGCACGATGCATTATTAAACACTGGAGTAACATCGGCGCAGCACGACGTATTAGAGCGCGGTAAAACCTGATCTATACCTATATTTTTTCAAGTGCTATTCGTGTATTTAGCGGGTTTTAACGTCAAGAATTAGAAGGAAATACAATAAATTTGATGTTTAGTGATCTACCTCGCCCCTCAATAGTCACAATATCAAAGATTCATGGCTGGCTAAAGTATTGCAAAACACACACCCACTCACACTTTTTATCCACAAAGGTGTAGAGACACAACTGGTGCACCCACTTTTCACCGTGTGTATTCCGACCCTGATGTGATATGGAGCCAGCCTATCCATGCAAAAGACTTGGAAAAAAAATATTTATATAAAGATCCAATGGACAATTATTGATGACAAAAAATTAAGCCCGGAGTTTCTTTCTGCCTTTCTTCTTCGGGTAGTCATCGCTTAGGTAGCTAGCGAAAGGCTGGTAGGTTAGCTAGGCTACGATCTGTACTGTCCTCACCGGTAAGGATCGCGAAGCGTGCCTACCAATAATTTTAATAAAAAATATTCTTTATTTTATCTCTTTCCTGCCAGCCCGAGCTTGGCTTCTTCATATTTAGTTTTCATTGATTTTGCTCCCTTTAAAAATTTCTCTAGTTATATAAGTGACTATTTGTAATAATAATTATTGATTGAATGTATCTTGACATATCATATGTGCAACTGTGTTCGCCTACGTGATGAATAAAGTATTTTTTTATTTTTATTTTATCGCCATATCAGGCATAATAATTATCACTGTGCCTGCGCCGGGATCCGAATAGAGACCTCAGAGTGGTAGTCGTACCGCGCATGCAATACAAGTTACAACTAACTACGTCACCGAGGCAGTTTTTAGGGGCAAGTAATGGAATAGTCCATTTTTAGTCTAGAAAATCGCACTCACTACACGACAGGCTATGGTAAGCTGTCGCCTGTTATTTCACATTGGTTATGAGTTAGTATGGTATTATTTGGTGTTTATTTGTTTGACTGCCTCGGTGGCTTAGTTGTATTGCGTACGCGTTACAAGTGCGATTTGTGCGCTGAGGTCTTGGGTTAGAATCCCGGGTTGAGATAAAAAATTGTGACTGGGTTTTTCCATCTTCGTCGTCTCACCGGACTATAATATCTCCATATCATATCTCTCTCGGAGAGTCACTATAATATCTTCTGAGTACCTGGCTGATCTCCGTTTAGATTGGCCGCGATGGCCGAAACTGGCTAGAAAGATTAGGTTTTTTTTATTAAGTTTTCATATAAAAATATAGGTAACGTGGATTTCGGTATTTTAGGTAAGTAATCCTTAAGTTAGGTGCCCTAGCCCTCTGTGCCTGTAGAAAAAACACGAAACCGTGTGTTGCACAATTAGATCGTACCTATACTTAATTACGTCCCGCACAATAATTAATACAAAATCTGCGTTGACCAGGAACTTGCTCTTATCAATCACAATACAAATCTTTCTGATACGTAGGAAAATAGGTAATATACACCTGTACCATACATAGCATAGTAGGGTATGTACGTGTTGACAAATGCTAAGTGAGTTGCGATAGGTCAGGCGCGGCGGTGCGCGGGCGCAAGTGTTCTCGTCGCGACGCCGGCTAGTCATGAATCACGTTACATTGAACTTGTATCATAACGCTCTGTCACGTTAGTGGTAGTTTATACAGCAACGGACTGATGAAATAAAATGACGTACATCTTACCGAGCAAAGTTTCAATCGCCTTACGATCTGGTTTGCCACCGTTACTTCAGTATCTTTTTAAAAGACATAAGATTGATTATGTTAGTAATCCAAAATAATTTCGGATGATGTGAAGCTATACTACTATTTTACACGTCACTTTGAGTAGTTTATAGCTGATGACTATACCTACTACTGTGAAACTGATGTTGCTATTGGTGTATATAGCGGGGGCCGGTGGGGCGCACCACCACAGAATTGCGTGTTGCTCACCCACCACTTCTTTTTTGTTTTCACGGAGAAAGTGACTTATTACTACCGCCCAGCCTTCAAGGGGGGCGACTGAGCGGTGATGGTGGTGTTCACCGTGCCTTAAGACCCAGCGTTGAGCGGCCGGGCCGAGTCCTTAGCCTATGTACACCGCACGGCATACCAACTAAAACTCCGCGGTGGCTTTCTTCGGCGCATTAGGGACGGCTGCGGGTTTCCCCGGACTAATAATGCAGCCCGTCTTCTGTATGGGGGGCTCAGAAGCCCCCGCGCACCGAAGGACGCCCTCGGCGTCAACGGCAGCGTGAGGCCTACCTGCCACACTGCCGTCCATCACGGGGGTCGCAGCAATGTGCTAAAAAACATGCACAAAAATAAAGACGGACAGCCCCCTGCCGCCCGCCCGCGACCCCCGGTGCCCCTATTAGTCGCCTTTTACGACAGGCGCTACTACTACAATTTTTTTAAAGGACCAACATATTAAACCTACAAGTACACAGACGTTATTTTATTTTGATATGGATGATGCCTAACTCTGGAGCAATTTCCAGTGTCTCGGCCACAAGCTGACAACGTCTGCACGGCGCCGTAATTATAAAGGCATTGGAAGAGTTACACATGCGTGTGTTAATCAAAATAATGTTATACGCATAATATTACTTGGATGTTGCGAGTTTTTATCTTATGCTTATTGCCTGAGTATAGTTCTGTTTGATTAGATATTACTGAGATGCTTAAGAGAGCAAATTCTACGTTATTATAGAACTTAGAATAAACCCTTAAACATATTTAATGACGTTTTATTGGTTAATATGAACAAATTAATTCATTTGAAAAAATCTCATTAACATAACTTCAATGGTATGTTTGCGACGTAATCACTGCATTTCATATATATATTTTTATAATATTTAGTTTAATCAGACTGATGATTTAAGCACAACATACGTGAGTTAAGATTCAGGAATTCATATTGAATTGCAGGAGCAGGCAGAGGTGCTATCACACACACACACTGCTAGCTCTGTTATATTCTATATAAATAATAGGAGGTGAGCCAATTATAATTTATCGGACACAATTTCTGACTTCGGTCTGATACCGAGCTAAAAAAAATCAATATCACTTTTAACCCGACCTGGGAATTGAACCCGAGACCTCAGCACGACAGTCGTACCGTATAACCACGAGGTAGGAAAAATCTGTTTTAATACATACATAAATCGAAGTAAGGAAGTAGGCGTTTGATAGAGCACGTGGTCGGAGCGGCAAATCGGGGCCGATTGCATAACGCGCGGTTGCCTCACAACACACTTTTACCGCGGAATGTTCATTAATGAGCTTTGCAAAACCACAACACTCGATCATCACTGCATTTGCATTACACTGCTTTGATTATAATTAAGAATCTTCAACCTATCCTTACCACCCGTCGGCCCTATGTGGTGCCGGCACAACACTTCCAACTAGGCTTGCCAGACCGCCGGGAAATCTTGCAAACTTATCACTTCAACCAAGGTGGAGGAAAAACATATATGAACAAAGTATCCTCAGAATGATATTGACGTCGTCTTTTTTAAAAATATTGTTTATAGTGTTTGTTATTAAACTCAAGTATGTTTTGATATTATGGGTTTGTAATCACCGTCGCTGTGCTACCTACTCTGTCTGGCGGATCGGGGAGTCAAGCGATGTCTGTCTGCGTGCTACTACATACGCGGTACATTTACTGTGCAGAGGTCTTGGCTTCGTTCTCCGTGCTGAATAAAGAGATATTGAATTTTTTTGTTCGATATCATCCCGAAATCTGAAATTGTGCCCAATAAATAGTAATAAATTCGCCTCCTTATTACCTGAGATTTAAAGTAGCTGGCAAATTGGAAGTGTGATGCATATCAACACCTTTTCTTTGTCTAAAGAAAAATGCGTACTTCTAAGTTTTTAATAACAACCTCCTTGTTATCTCTGCCGTTTAATGACGCAGCGCCAGCCGAGCTTGCCCACACATGGTAGACAAAGCTGGCTACAGTGTGACCACAACTTTTAATGTTGTATTGTTACATTGTTGTATGCAACATTTTTTGAACTATGGTTCAAAAAGCGGAATTCAAATGTATAAATGTAGTGTGCTTACAGAAGATTTTATTGTTTTTATTATTAATGATTTAACATGAATTTTTTACTTTATTTACAATAGTTTTTGTGGATTCGCAAGTGGGTGTCAGAGGGGGGCGAGATTCCGCTGTTTGATACTAGCTCGCCTCTAAACGGAATATTGGTAACGTGCATTATAAATGTCAATGGCAGCTATGTACAAACTTGTATACAGTGTGAATAAATCAATTTCAAGCCAGCATAATTTTGTCGACTGGCGAGGGATTCCTATCTCTCAGTGAGGCAGGTCAGTTGACTCTACTATCGGTGCCAAGAAATCACTTTCTTGTGCCCGTATAAAAAAATTGCTCGATCGAATAAGGAAAATATTGTGAAATTACGTTCAGCGTTGTGTAGAGTAGACATGGGCGCCGCGCCGGCGTTACGCCGCCGGGCAGGACCCGCGCGCCGCCGCCGCCGCCGCCTAACTTGGACGGCGTGGATTTTGTGAATACTTTAAATTTTTATTGTCAAATTTTATGAATGATTGGGTCTCAAATGTCATATTTAGTTCGATGTAGACATAGGCGCCGCGCCGGCGTGGATTTGGAATAAAAAAATCATTTTTCTTCAAAATTTTTAAGAAAAAAACAACAGAATAACAACTATTAGTGTTAACGATTGTAAAAGGCATCTTGGCTACGGCCTCTGTGCTCACGCGCCCATACGCGGCTGCGCTCTTTCAAGCTGTCTAACCTAAATGGTCCTGGCATCGCTAACTAAACTTTATGCCACGGAGTTATGTGGTCCATGATCTTTTACAGCAGTACCTTTTCGGCCGAAACCTTGGACCTCCGAATCTCTCTGCAATGCTCTCCAGTGGAATCCGCAGCAGATAATAAGGGCGTACCACACGACCTTGTACGTGACTTACTTGTTGGTTAGATACCGGCCTAGGATCTGGACCCCAAAGACCTACAGCCACCTTCCACTGGTTCGAGGGAGCTTCCACACACGAGCAGCGTCCGGCTCCTAAATAGAGGCCAAGCGGGCACCTTTCGGCGGAGTTGCCATGGAGGATGTGGTCTCAGGCTGAAGACCCCGTCCTCGGTGCCCAAATGTTTTAGTAGTCCACCCTGACTTCACCAAGGCGTGAAGCAACTATGGTCCAACTATCGACTGATAAATGTACTCATCGGAGAACATTGTTCCGGAGAGTATCTGTGGCAGATCGTAGGTCATGTCTTTTCATTGCGATAACTGCCCAACGACGGTGTCTTACGGTCAGGTGCATGTGATCGTTTTTACTGATCCATGGTCAACAGGCGGAGATTCTAGATTGCAGTGGCTTACTTTTTCGGAGTAGTCCTCCATCAGAAAGAGATTGATACGAGAGATCGATAGCGGGCCAATCCCTCTGCCATCAGATACGTTAGAGACTCCTGGTCCTGACCTGTGAATTGGGGGCGTTTAGGAAAGTCCACTACAGCATCCCCGGTCTGTTATAAAAGCCGACTAATAGGGGCTATCGGGCGATATTGGGGTCTAACCCCTACATAACCGTCCACTCGGCCTTTGAGGTTGCAATATACGGTCCAATATATAACCTAACATTTATCGGAGTTTTAGCTAACCTTAATTGAAAGCATAGCGATTTCTTGCCATTTAATGGAGGAGGCCTCTCGCTGTCGCTGTATTACTAACCAAGACCACAGCAACAGATCTTAATTTTTGATGGCCTACGAGTACGAAGGTAGACCTTTTATGAAAAGAGATGGTGCGGGAACACAAAAGGTCGGACTCCTCCCGCCAGAAGTAGAAAAATTTGAGGCATGAGGTGGAGAACTGAATATTACCCGTCCTTTCGATGGAGATTTGCGGATAAAATGATTAGGCGCACATGACCATGAGATCATGAAGCCGTCCCTGATGCAACAAAGTGCTTTGGTATACATTTAGTATGCCGTAGTAGTTTATAATGGCGGCGCTAGACCAAACGTGGACGTCGGCGACATCAGCTTTATGAGGCCCCTTTTATTTTCCACTTTTCTCTCGCCCGGGCCTAGCGGCGGCTGAACCCTTGGTTGACAAAGGGCACAAAGAAAAATGCCACGTGCAAACATCTACCCCCGGAGCCCTGCGTTGGCTAAGGCCGCCACTATCAAAAAGTAATATTAAATATTTTTTTTGTAAGGCCCCTTAACCGCGAGGCCGTCGGCGGTCGCCGACGCCTAACGCCGTCACTACTAGTTTTCATAGACGAAAAGACTTGGTCCAGCTTGGTGTGTCGCCATATGCTTCCATCTCTATAAGTGGCGTAACGCTAGGTCGTAAAAGCGGTGATAATGATATAACCGCGCAGTCATTTTTGATAACGGGATGGTGGCACCAAAGGGCATTAATGGTCATTTCACCTTCTCCGCGAAACAAGATAAAGACTCGCGAGTGCCATGGAGCATTTGTCTTTTTTTGTTATTATTTTTGGCGGAGAAAGTGCCTTCTTACTACCCCCATACTTCAAGGGGTGCGACTGAGCGGTTATGCTGGGTACACCGTGCCTTACGACCCGACGTTGAGCCACCCGGAGATATGATACCATTAGGTGACCGCCCAACGTATGTACAACGCACAGCATACAAACCAAAACTCCGCTGTGGCCATCTTCGGCGCATTAGGGACAGCCGCGGGCTTCCTCTGACGGAAGTGTCTAAGTTGTTGTCCGCACCGCCCCTGCGCGGTGCCGCCTAGTGCGGCTCGTCTGCTGTTGTGTTGGGCTCAGACGCTCCCGCGCACCGAAGGGCACCCTCTGCGTCAACGGCAACGTGAGGCCTACCTGCCACGCTGCCGTCCATCACAGGGATTGCAACAGTGTGCTAAAAAAACACAAAAACTAAAGACGGACAGCCCCCTGCCGTCCGCCTGGGACCCCCGGTGGCCTCTATTGACTAATAGTCTTTTACGACAGGTAGGCGATACCGTGGTGGAATTTTTCCAAACGCCTCCAATCCACAGGGTGGATGGAGCATGGGTCCTGAAGGGATTTTTATACCGATAGGTTAATTTGCTAGTGCTTCCAACTACCTACGAACATGTAACTGAGGAATTTATATGTGGCCTATACATTATATTCAATATTCATTAAAAAAATCCACGCCGCCGGCGTTACGCCGCCGCCGACCAAAAATTAGCAGCACGCCGCCGCCGGCTTTTTCCTAGGCGGCGCCCATGTCTAGTGTAGAGTCAATAAGCTTGTTTGATTCTTTATAAATCTCTTACATCTTGGACAAAAATAGATAGGTCTCTTAGAAAGACTCTGCTGAGTCTTTTTTTGTGTGTAAAAACACATTAACGCTACCACCACTGGGGGGTGAGTGGATTAGTTATGTTAGTTTCACCGGTCTTACAGTCCAATGTCAACACTCAGGAGTTTAACATCCCCCGAGGGAGCATTGGGCCGAGTCATCATCATCATCATCAGCCACGTGACGTCCACTGCTGAACATAGGCCTCCCCCAAAGATTTCCAGATGGACCTGTCAAAAGTGGCCCGCATCCAGCGCGTTCCTGCGGCCTTTACCAAGTCATCGGTCCACCTTGCAGGTGGAGGCCGACGCTGCGCTTGTCAGTACGTGGTCTCCACTCGAGCCCTAACATTATCTACACTCTACTGTCTACACTGGAATACCGACCAAAATCTACTGTAATATTTTTCGTTGTGTACGAGACGGCCCCGGGGTATCTTGGTCTTCTGACTTTCAGCTATAGGAAGAAAAGATCCCCATAACTCCTCTTTGATGGTAGAGAACGCACCATCGTATCTCAGGCAGGGTAGGTGTTGAGGATGGTTATGGTTTACCATGAGAAAAACAGTCTGTTCTTTGCTTGGAAAAATCTAAGAATACATCTACTAACTATAATTTTCAACACGTAAATGCTCTTGTTTTATCCATACAACTCAAACTGCACCGTATTGAAATGCAGTGATTTCATTGCATTTGGACTTTACATCGCAGCTCATTATCTATTTCTTACCGGATGTTATACGCGCACTTTTCACTACATGTCAGTGTTAGCGACAGCTCTCTGTACATACTAGTAGGTAATAGTAGGTAATAATATTATTTAAGGGAGCTACTAATTTGTTAAAATTCTATATCTTTTTGGGATACAGTACCGAAATAATGGCACTTCAATTATATTATCTTTAGAGTTTTTCATATTAAAAATTATGAAGACATTCTAAAAAATAAATACATACATATACACTCACGCCTTTTCTTACTTTTCGCCATTATTCTGTCCTATGATGTGATAGGAGCGAGTCTATCGCCATATCGGGCACAAATTCCGTACTCCGAGCTGATACTGAATAGAAAAACTCAATATTACTTTGCCCGACCCGGGGATCGAACCTGAGGGGCTACTGCGAAAAACATCCTTCCTTCTTTGGAACGCACTCCCGCTCGAAATCAGGTCATGTACAACGCGGCTGGCATTTAAAATGAGAGTTCGGCAATTACTCCTCGCCGAAGTAGCAGATTCTCATCATTAGTTTATTAAATACGTATTTATTTGTGTATGTATGTATTTATTTATGTATGTAATTTGTTTATGTATATATGATAGATAATTATATATGTAGCAAAATTAATGTAAGTATACATATATTATGTTTGATAATTATCATTGCATTTTATTCACATTTTTAATTTTCATTATTTATAATTTACACCTGCCTCCGTCTTTCTGCACCACCTTAAGGTCGACTGGGAGAAAATGCCTTTAGGCATTAAGTCCGCCTGTACTATACCATTGTACAAAGTGTCAAATAAATAAATAAATAAATAAAAACGAAATCCGAAACGTCGGTCCGAAACGAAGAAACGACGAACTTAGGATTTAACCTTACTACCAAATTACTTCGGATCCGTCACCGTTGAACGAAGGTCTCACGCAGTTTGCGACGCTTCCGACTTCGTTCAACACTTTCGTCACGCAACAACTCTTCATAAAGAAGGATCCGTAACACTTCGTAGTAAGAAAACGTGCGATCCGTCACCCGAAACTACGGATTTCGTTTTTCGCAGTAGCCCCTCTGAGACATCAGCATTGCAGTCGTACCACAATACAACTACGCCACCGAGGCAGAATAAATACTATTCATTAATATTAGAAAGACTACATTAAACATTTATTTCGGATCTGAGAAGTTTAATGTTAGTGGCAGTTTCATATAAAATCTTAGAAACCGGGTTACTTATAGCATTTGGAAATAAACAATGCTTATTTATCAATTTTACTCAGACTGCTTTTCGTATTAAACTCACAAACGTTTTTGATAAAGCGCACGAACGTCAGCTGAGAAATGAAACGTCGCGGTTTGATTCTGGTGTTGAATATCAATATATATTACTAGCTTTTGCCCGCGGCTCCGCCCGCTTCAATAAGTTTTCCTGGGATAAAAGTCCCGCTGTATATTTTCCCGGGATAAAAAGTAGCCTATGTGTTAATCCAGGACATGATCTACCTGTGTGCCAAATTTCTTCGGAATCCGTTCAGTAGATTTTGCGTGAAAGAGTAACAAACATCCATACATCCATACATCCAGACATCCATACATCCCTACATACTTACAAACTTTCGCGGTTTATAATATATGATTAGATTTACTAACTAGCTTTTTGTCGCGGCTCCGCTCACGTGAAAGTGTTTTTCCAAATTATGCATCGACTCCAAATACCTATACGTATATACTAAGCAAATATAAATTTAAATTATTTTTTGGTTTGTGGTGGATTTGAAGTTGGTTTAATTTTGTTAAAATGTTTTTATTTATATTCGAATGTAGCTAAACAATATCGTCGTTAAATTTAAAACATAACCATACACCAAATCAAAATCCAACATGCTAAAAACATACCAATACATTGCATAAGATCGCAATACGCTCAAACCACATATTCAAATAGAAATGAGGTCAGCGAACTGTAGCACACTAGTTGCGTCACTACCTACCCTTTGGGGGTAAATTTAAGATAAACGAAATATTTCAATCAAATTAGAAAAATGCAGACGCGATTATCACAAAATTGCCTCTTTTTTAAAGGCAGGGAAGGTGCTTTGTTTTTCCCGACTCCCCCTCAGTTGAAGTTATTACTATTTTATAATAAGAAGGGGAGACAGGTGCCTTCCCGTAAGCGGATCGTACCGGTGATCTCGTAGGGCTGGCCGGCGAGGGCGGCGCCGGCGAGCGCGCACACGGCCGCGAGGAGCGCGCGCGGCGACATTGCTGTGACTGGCGACTGGCTGCCGGCTTGCACATTGCATAACACTGCCCACCACTGTACACTGTCCCACGTGCCCCGCTGGCCACTGCCCCGCTGCCTTTCTTTCCCATAAGGCTGTACTCATTCAATGGAAACAAGTGGAGCAGTTGCAAACAGTTGTACACGTGAATGGGCCGGCTCGACCGGGATAGGTAGTAGTGTAGTGTAATGGCGACGACTATGAAGGAATATGGGGGAAAATGAAGAATAATAAATAAGAAGAATTATGTACGTGGAAAATGATGTCAGCAAACGTCATTGTCTACATTGTTGTTGGAACAACATAACAGACCGAAGTGTGTCTTGTTGCCCTTATGTCCTCAGATATAACCTGCAAAGCGATGATTGCACTGACAGCGCTACCTGCCTGCGAGGACATTCATTTTCATATGGGGTTGGAACATAAACCGCAACAATTTATCCTGGCACAATACCTCACCTGACAGCTATAAAAAAGCAACTACTTGCTTCGGCAATTGCAGCAAACGTCAGTTCCATAATAATGTTTCTCGGCAACAAGTTGACAGTCTCGGTGGCGTAGTTGTATTACAGTAAGACTGCAAAGCTGAGGTCTCGGGTTCGATCCCCGGGTCGGGCAAAGTGATATTGAGTTTTTCTATTCAGTATCAGCCCGGAGTCTGGAATTTGTACCCGATATGGCGATATGCTCGCCCCTTATCACATCATGGGACGGAATGACGGTGAAAAGTGGGTGCACTAGTTGCGCCTCTGCCTACCCCTTCGGGGATAACAGGCGTGAGTGTATATGTATGTATGTAAGTTGACAGTCTGCGCGGCGCCTTAACACGTGAATCGCCACATGTCTGCTATTGACAGCTGCGACAAGCGTGACGAGTAGGAGCGTACTCAACGAAAACAATCTAAAATCTTTGTTTATCACGTAGGCAAGGCGATCGATTAGATCAGTCACGTTCGTCAAAACTGATATAACATGCAACTTTTATTAAACAACAGTAGTTTCTAAGAGATAGTAGTACCCGGTGAAGCCAGTCCATACAAAATGTTGGCAAATAAATACCGTCTCATTACTGGGGACGAGCCTCCCCTACTGCTGGGAGTTTAATCTCAGTTCACGTTGTTCCAGCGCTGGCTGTGGGTTGGCAGAAATTTATATAGAAAGCGCTATATTTAACAACAGCAAATAGATTACAGAACTGAAGTTTCTATACCTAAGTTACCTTAAAATAATTTTGCTGTTAGTAAATATCCAGGCGTATTGTTCTTCTACCTGGTGTTTCCTGGCCTTTGACAGGGTCGGCATCCTGCTCAGTTATATAACTTATGACTCTGATATCCGCATGTAGGAACTCTAACCCCGGTTTTTGTATCATCCACGCATACTGTCTGGCTCAAGCACTTGCGACTTTATGGTTATCCTTATTTAATAAAATATAAGTAAAGCTTAATGTTTCAAAAAAAAATTTGTCCTGGCGATTTTGTGCTGTTAATATTAATGTACTATTGGCATTGATGTAGGGTTTTTTAATACATTAACGACTATTGATTAATAATGAACTAATATTTACTCTACCAACTAATGAAGCATTGGTTTAACGGAAAAGTGCCATCTTACGTACATAGCATTCATTCTCATTTCAAAATCATATCTATTAATCATTTTTAAAGTAATTTCCCATCAGACATGTAGATGTCGCTGTTTTAGCTTATCACCTTCAACGGATAGAGTTTTTCGCATAATTCTATAAACTTGGGGCTTCGACTAACAACTTTGGGTAGAATGGTAGAGAAATAATTGTAAAAAAAGCGTGGGGTGCTTTTTAAGATATTATCAGAATCATAATCCTTCTCCTCATATTATCTGTTAGTGGTGTAACGAATATTCGCATTCGCATTCGTGAATATTAAATTAATGTTTTTGGCTATGCATTGATGTATTTTAATACATCAATGTGGCTATGACATATTGTTTTTGATTTGCCGTAATATTGTCGTCTTGTCAGAATCATTTGAGGACCATAGTTTCGCCCATATACCGCCTGCTCGTCTTAAGCGTATGCAGGTGTTGCAAAACAAATTTCTCAGATACGCTCTTGGTGCCCCGTGGTACGTTCGCAATCGCAACCTCCACGTGGACACCAACATGCCGACCATCTGGCATTTTATGCAAACAACCAGCAAACGCTATTTCGATTGGGCGGGAAAACACCCAAATATGTTAGTCCGCAAAGCGTCGATTTATACTCAGCGCTAAATGGATACGGCCGCGTTCAGTTTAACAGGTCCAGAGGACGATATCACTCTGGCCATCCGCCGTAAGAACGAGTTCTTGAAACTCATACACTGCACAAGACCGCAGTTCCGTCCTCGCCGTCGCGGACCTCGTCACGTTCCCCGTCGCCCCCCGACCTCCCTAACAGTTCCGGCCCGCGTGCCGACGAAATAAACGGATTAGGTTAAACAGTAAACACCAATCTTCTCCACTAATCAACATAATCAACATTATTTTTGTTTCTGCTTTTAATTATTACTAGTTTGTTGTTGTATGCTATCGGCTATTTTATATTCTATTATTGTTGTTGTTCCATTACTTTAGATTTATAAATTTATTTCAAATAATTATGAGTTATGCAAGCCACTCATTGTATGCTGTAGTTGCCTGTTTACGGGGGAACATTGAACTTTGTTTATATAGTTTGATATAATTATTATTTATAATGATTAATGTATCTCCTTTTGGTAACTCTAAAACTAAATAAATAAATAAATCGTTGATGTCTCATCCTCTCCCAGTGGCCGTCCTGAGCCGAGGTTCGTAACCCGTTAGTGGGTTGCCCTCAGCATGGTCACTTAAATTAAAGGGTTGCGAGTGCCTAAAGCGTTCACCCTAAAGTCCGGTGTGGCCAGAAAAATCGACTCTCGTCAGGCTACTGGCAGATAGGTCCTCGTTAAAAAAAAAGGAGGACCATAGCATTATGCTCATTAAGACCTCAACCGAGTTTCCCACCTGGTAGGCCTTAAAATGAACAAGACCAAAATCTTGTCCAATGCTCATTTTGTGCATATGCCAATTAGTGTTGAGAGCACAACTCTCTAAGTTATCGACGGATCTGTCTATCTAAGAAAAGTGGTCAAGTTAGGCAAGTCCAACTTCAAGATAGAGGTCAAAACCAGCTCGATTGAGCAGCGTTCGGGAGACCAGGCAAGCTCTTCTCATCAATATATCTCAGTGCTTGAAGACAAAAATCTTCAATCAATTAGTATTACTAGTGATGACATGCGTCTTTGAGATATGGCCTCTGACTATGGGCCAATCAAGAAGACTCACAGACACTCAGCGAGCTATGAAGATGCTCCGGTGTTTCTTAGCGCAATGAAATTGGAAACGAGGAGATTCGTAGGAAATAGGCCACTCTATCTGGAACTCACGACGCTGGTTCCCTATTGAATTGCATAAATGTATTTGTAATAATATTGTAACACATCTTTAAGCCTGAATATCAATGTGCATAATAATCATTACGGATAATTGTTTTAGCATAAAATAAAAAAAGCATAAATACAAAAACCACAACCATCAGAACGACTAACGTCAAATAGCATAAATATCAAAAGTCATAAAAATAAATAAGCATTGCGGCGTTAGACCGCAGGTAGTGGTAGTGTAGTGTGTATAATATCATTTTTCTAGTTATCTAAAGTCACCAATGTTCGATACAATTGATCCGGCTTCGTTTTACGGAACAGTGGGATTTGGTCGGGGCTCTTTAGTATGGAAGCCGTTACTTGGGAAAATACAAATTATTCTTCTTGCGTCGTGTTCCTCAATACTGAGGGTCGAGACCCCCCTACTGCATCACTTTCTCTCGGACGAGCTTTCTCCATTCATATCTGTCACATGCGGTGCGGAGGGCGGTGTAAATTGTAGAGTCAAGAGTGGTGCTAATCTGGTCAGACCAACGTGTTGGCCTGCGTCCACGAGGTCTTCTCCCCTCTACTTTGCCTTTATTACATGTATTTTAACTTAAAAAAATATTTTAAATTAATCTAGGTCTTGGTTTATCCGTGCACTAAATGCATCCAGTGGTTCATCCACACAAGCTTTCGCATGCATAATACCATTGTATATATTTAAATAAAAATGATAATTTAGATCATCAACAGATCAACAGGCCTTTTGCTAGCCTTCTGTCAAAACAACAAATCAGACGACATCAAAATTTGGTGGATTATAATTACCTAAGTAGCATAATTTCCACATATATTTCATTCTTAGACATATATTTTTAAAGTTAATATCATATAAAGTAAATAATTTATTGACATTGTTTACAAAGTCATATACATAATAATGCTATAAATTCGAAATTAATTAGTTTTGTCTGTCTGTTACATCTTTAAGAGAAATACATTAAGTTGAATTTTGGCTCTCATATATTTTGTCAATTTTAATGACGAGACGAGCAAGTCGAGCTTTGAATTAAAAAGTATCACGTGAATCTGCGATTAATTGCGCTGGACAGCCTGAGACATACGATGATGAATAGCTTAATGCCATTAATATCATTATATTAATGGCCTTTCAAACCAAAACACAACAGTGATTACAATGTATCGCTTAGCAAATTATTAGATAATGCAGTTTGTGTATACCTATCAAGACCTAGCAATTCTTAAAACAAATCTCTACTTTATGTTCCATTGGACTTATCGTCTAGGGACATTAGATAAACAACTCAAGACCGGGATTCTACAAGTAGATCCGCGGGTAAGAGTTGCCTAGATTCTTGACCGGTCGGCAGCCCAGCCCCGGCCGAACTTATGAGTAGCTAACAGTATGAATAATTTTAATGAATTGCGGACCTTTGTAACGTCATGGTTATTGATATTATATTCAAAAAACTAGTATATATGGTAATGTAATCCGGCCTCGGTGGCGCAGTTATATTGCGTACGCGTTACGAGCACGTTTTGCGCGCTGAGGTCTTGGGTTCGAATCCCGGGTCGGGCCAAGAAACATTGTGACTGGGTTTTCCTTCTTAATAAAATTACTTAGTCGCAGCTCGGAATCAGGAAGTTGGCGTTATGATATCCCCGTGCCTCGAAAGCACGTAAAGTCGTTGGTCCTGCGCCTGACCAGGTCATGGTCCTGTCGAACCTGGTCATGTCGAATTGCCGACTCACCGGACTATAAGAATGAAGGAATAGCGAGTGCACCTATTTGTATGATTCTGTGTATAGCGCGTTTAAATAAGAGAGTGATAAATTACAATACTTGTATAAATGATCTCCATCTATCAACTGTAAAAGAGCTAATATGACAGCCACGCTAAATATTTTTACAATGGATCGAAATAGGTAACCCGACAAAATTTGAGAATACGACTGTCACGTCGCACGCCATTAAAACTGACCACCATTCAATCAATCAATCAATCAATCAATCAATCAATCAATCAATTTATTTTGCAAATATGGGTACATTATTAGGTGGCGTATTTTGTAACAAAGTATCTTTCCATATTTAGTCGAATGACATGCAAAAATTATTCATGTTTCATAAAAGATACAATAAAGTCTGATAATAAAATAACATCTTAAAGAAAACTAAAAAACTACAATCATATAACAATAATCTGTCACAGCATTTACAATGTATTTAACAAATTTATTCTTGTAAATATTCTCTAATATGGTAATATGTCTTATCTATTAAAAAGTTTTTTAATTTATATTTGAATTCATCTATATTTTCAACATTTATAATGTAACTTGGTAATTTGTTATATATTCTTGGACTCATGCAGAAAACACTCTTATTTAATAGTGCTGTGTTGTTTGATGGAATTTTTACTTTATTACTATTACGTTTGCTATTAAATTTAGTGTATAGATGTAGGTTTCTTTTTACAAATATAGATATTTCATATATATATAAACTAGTTAATGCTTTAATTGTAATTCAATTTAATCGGTTAACTAGACACCAATATTATCTATACATTTCCGCATTGTAGAAATGAATTTAATAATAATAAAGCCGTTTATGTCTTGCAGAAAAAGAAGTACATAGTTGCTTAACTTTAGAATAAAAAATATTTAGTGTATTTATTGACTTATGCTAGTTTGTTTTTTTTAGTAATATTTATTTTGATTTTATGTTTCTGCAAAAACCCCTGTTTGGGTAAAGGCCTCCCCCAATGTTGTCCATGTATCTCTATCTTGTGCTACTTTGGTCCACAGTGGACCTGCAATTTTCCTCACTTCGTCTTCCGTCGTGTTAGTGGTCTGCCCCTACTGCATTTTCCTGTTGGGCCACTCCATAACGTCGTTTTATGGTCCATCTCTGGTCTATCAGTCGTGCCACATGGCCTGCTCAACTCCATTTAAGTTTTTGGGCGTAGCTCAGAGCATTTATTGCGTTTGTTGCTCTTCTTACTTTTGTGTGGCGTATTTTGTCCAGCTTTTTTATACTTAGCATACTGCGTTCCACATTAGGCGACTTTTCGCCATTTAAGGTATCTTGAAGAGTGTCGGGGCGACCAAAAATTACGAATGGCGACTGGTCGCCGTTTAGGCTACGCGAATGGTGATTAGTCGCCAATTTAGGCTACTTCGAAAAGTTCATGTTTTATGCATTGTTGTTGTCGAATTTGAGGATATTTATAGCTTTGAAGGTACAAAACATGTACGCAGATCCCCTTTACACACAATTATTGAGAACTGAGGGCCTCTTTTTTTTTGCTCTCCGCGTCCCCACACAAGTGGGCGACTTTAGGCTACTTCACAATGAATTTTCGGCGACTTCAACCGTCAAACATCTGGCAACACTGGTGGTATCAGTCCACGGACAGTATCGTAGCGTGGCATTTCCCGGCAGTCGTCGCCCTGAGATATGGATAAAACCATAATAAATTAACATTAATTTGTCAGTTCATTAAATACGAATATATTAACAGCTTCATGAGCAATCTTAACATCTTGGTCGAGTTCCATTGATGATGTAATAGGCATATATAATATAATAATACCAGCCCTGTATTATATACTGCTGAGGACGGGCCTCCTCTACTTCTTTTTGAGAGGGTTTAAGGCCTTAGTCCACCACGCTGGCCTAGAGCGGGTTGGCAGACTTCACACACCCTCGAAATTCTTATGGAGAATTCTCAGGTATGTAGGTTTCCTCACGATGTTTTCCTTCACCGTTAAAATGAACGATAATTGATAAACAATACACACGTTACTTTGAAAAGTCAGAGGTGTGTGTCTTGGGTTTCGAACCTCCGGAAATTGTCTCGGCAGACCGTTCCATTCCCAACTAGGCTACCACTTTTAATATGCATATGATCATTGTAAAAAATATATAATATATACTAACAATAACTCCTACAATTAGAACGCTATTAATATTTCAGTCAGGTGTTACGGATTTTATATGAGGACCTCTAATCTCCTTGGTGTTAATAACTGAATGCCGACACTGGGAAGGGGTTTTATTAAACGCGGTGGCTGCTTACCACCTGTACCCTATTTTAGTATAAATACAGTTTTGATGTACATTTTGTACAGAAACTAACCATAACGTTAAATGTTTGTGCTAGGGGTACCGTAATTGATAAAACTAAGTACCTAAACATATTGAATTAGTAATGCGTGTCACAGCTACACTATAGGCTATGGGTTTCTCGCATACTAGAGACCTATTACGCAGTACCTAATCTAAGGGATACAGGCGTAACTTTGATGTCCTATGACGTCATTACACACATGAAACAACTCACAACAGTTCTAAAATTGTCGGGCAGTTCTATGTGTGGGCGGTCACCTTCTCTCGAGGTCGTCGGTTCTATTGCCGGCAAAACTTGCGCAATTTTCCCTTATACGTGAAGAAAAGAATCAAGTTATCGTTAGTGGTCACAATTTAAAATTATTTTAATTGTGTTCCAATGCAGGATTTGAATATCTTATACCGTCAAGGTTGTTTAAGCGAAAAAGTTTGAGGTCAAATACATTTTTTTTTTCATAATATTATGAAGGTCGCTAAAGCAAGTGGGTCAGTCGGCAAGTCAGATGATTATTATCGCCATCGTCTTGCAAGTTTATATTCCGAAAGTGAAATCAAAAAATAGGCAAAGAAAGATGGCAACGTTATATAACATACATAAGATGGCAACGTTATATGACATAACTTAAATAAGAAAAAAAATCATTAATTCTAAAGAATGAGAATGTTTTATATTGGAGACGTATATATGTCCTCAGTTACTTGACATAAAAACTTGTAGAGATGGCAGATATCAACGCACATTAACTTTTATGTGCCTGCGCACGTGTAACTTCTACGAACTAATCGGCGTAGGTAATCATACGAAACCAATGCGTTCACTTCGACAATAAACTGAACCACAGGCAATCAACTATAAGTAAAAATATATCCTACTTGGTGGGAAAGCAATTAATTGTAATTATGCTACTTCAGTAACGGCGTAGCAACGATTTCTTTCATATAGAGGGGGCAGTTAAAGCAATATATACTACGACTTTGTTGGTGACGGAGAGGGAGGAGAGCTAGCAATGGCAAACAAAATTTTGATTAGCTATATACTAAAACAGTATGTAAGTAAATGTTGAGTTTGGCAACAGAAGCACGAAAGTCGAATAAATACGGTGGAAATGCGGTCCTTACAGAGCATATGTGGAGTCATCATTGCTGATCGCATGAGGAAATAGTATGATAAGAGATCGATGTAAGTTGAAGGATGATGTGGGGACTAAGATTGAAACAAGTATTCTGTGATGGTTCGGGCACGTGGACAGGACGGATAAAGAACGGTCACGGAAGGTATCTATCGAGCGAAAGTGGATGATAATTAGTACGGCTCGAAGGGGCGCCCGAGCAGAACGGTCTCTGATCAAATAAATGATTTTCTCAGAAAAGAGCAAGTCAGAAGTACCCTTAACCGGAGAAAAGGTATGAACTGAGCTATGAATGTAGAAGAGGCAAAAGAGATGGGTCAAGATTGTAGCAAGTGGCGCTCAATAGGCTCTGCCTACCCCTATGGTATAAGGGCGTAAGTGTGTATGCTTGTATACGTATGTATGAAAACAGTATGAGTCTAACACTTTAGGCCTCGTGTTACGGCAATTATAATTGTAATAAAAGGATATATGAATACGCAGCGGAGCACATGTAAAGAATATAACAACCTATAAAGCCTATCGATATATTGACCACACATACACTCTCACACACACACACACACGCACACACATTTTGTATCCCCGTAGGGGTAGACAGAGGCGCTACTAGTGCACTACCCTTTCGCCGTGCGTATTCCGTCCCATAATGTGATAGGACGAGCGCTGCGGCCCTTTGCGGCTGTAGTATGCGCGAACCTTAGATGACGGTGCTACAATCTGGTTTTTATTACACCGTCCGTGGTGCAATGAGCGAATAGGATTGGAGAATAAAAAGAATGTTCGCCCTCCACTCCTACACCACGGTCTCAGATCAGTTCCGATTTCATTGCCAATTAAGCAGAAAACAGGAACGCTTTTCCAGTTTCTTGTATAAAAAAGCCATATATACGGTATTATTAATGAGTACATTAATTTGTTTGTTAGACAAAACGGCAAGTGACGTGTAAAACAATCGTCAATGGTAACCTTTACTGACGTTATTTTAGCGTTTCTGACGTTACATTTTGTCTCGTAGAGTAAATAGATAACGGAAATAAGTGCAAACTCGTCGTGTTATGTTTATTTCTATCATAAAAATCTGTGTAAAGATGTGTATAGATTTTCCGATGACATGTTTATTGAATGTTCTAATCCTACTAATATTATAATGGCGAAAGTTTGAAAGAATGTATGGATGTTTGTTCCTCTTTCACGCAAAAACTACTGTACGGATTTCGATGAAATTTGGCACACTGGTAAATCATGTCCTGGATTAACACATAGGCTACTTTTTATCGATCGAGAGTAACAAGCTTTTATTAACTTCATACGTATGTATGTAGACTGCTTCGGTGGCGTAGTTGTATTATGGTACGACTACAATGCTGAGGTCTCGGGTTCGGTCCCCGGGTCGGGCAAAGTGATATTGAGTTTTTCTATTCAGTATCAGCCCGGAGTCTGGAATTTGTGCCCGATATGGCGATAGGCTCGCCCCCTATCACATCATGGGACGGAATAACGGCGAAAAGTGTGTGCACTAGTTGCGCCTCTGCCTTCCCCTTCGGGGATAACAGGCGTGAGTGTACATGTAATGTTATTTTATTTATTTAGAACAAAAAATACTTTACAGTGACATAGAGTACAATTGCATGTTGCTAACTACAGTAGCTAAAAAAGATAACTGTGTCGCAGCTAGCAACGCCCACCTCTAGACGCACATAAACATAACTAGATTAATTCCAGGAACTATAGTATTTAAATAAAATAAAAAATAAATTGAATATTAAAATAAAAAAGAAGATAGTAGGAATGGGGGAAATATAATAAATATGAATTAACTTCACATAACCCACCCCCACTTCCCCATCCTAACACCACTGAACCTGCATGTGCATGCGCACGCACGCATTTGTGTGTGGATGTGTGTGTGTGTGCATGTGTGTGTGTGTGTGTGTGCGTGTGGTTGTGCGTGTGCGTGTGCGTGTGCGCGCGTGTGTGTGTGTGTATATGTGATTATAGAGTAAGGCATCAAAGAAGATTTTCGGTGTCGTCATATGAGAGAGTCGTAAGCCAATTGCAGAGGGTCACTTTACATTTTCCATATGTCATAGGATATATATGAAGTACTTTATTGATGTTGTTGTACAACCTGGGGCTCATATAATAAAAATGACGGCTAGCAAACGAAGTCTTGCTACCCTCAAACCGAAAGACCTTATCTGATCTACGTTTGTACTTTTATCTCATCCCAACACTTGCCTACCAAAAGGACAGTGTCATCTGCATATGAAATTACATTACAGTTTTGGAGAGGATAATTGCATAATTCATTAACATATATTAAAAACGAGGTAGCTCCAAGGACACTGCCTTGTGGCACACAAAATGTACAAAATTCCTCTTCACTCAAACAGTCATTAATAAGAACTCGCTGTGTGCGGTCACCTAGATAGTCCTTTAGGATGTCAAAACATGCACCACGCACTCCAACCAGATCTAGTTTATTGAGTAGGAGTGGGATAGAGACAGTGTCAAAAGCCTTGCTTAGGTCGAGAAATATGCCTAAAGTCTTATACGAATTTACTGATTTTTTTGTTATAATTTCGGTAAATGCCATTACGGCATCTTCTGTAGATTTATTTCTCCTAAAGCCGAACTGATTATTAGAGAGTATGGTAAATTTTTCAATAAAATTAATTAATCGAGTGTTTATAATTTTTTCTAGGATTTTTGAAAAGATTGTGAGTATAGATATAGGCATATAATTATTGACACTGTCCCTATCTCCACTCTTAAAAATAGGATGAACTATAGCTTCCTTAAATACTCTCGGGAACGTACCAGTCGATAGACAAAGATTGTATATGTATTCTAATATGGGAACAAGTATATGCTTTGATTTTTTGACTAGTGCAGTAGAAGTCCGTCCCAGCCTGGAGCGCAACCATTCCTTAAAGACATAATAATATTATGAATTTCAGCACAATCTGTGCTTAACATAGCTATAGAGTTTGGCTGAGAAAACAACGATTTGGGCAGTGCATCTATGTTGGGGTTTATTGGTGTTATTTTAGAAGCTAAATTTTTACCAACATTCGCAAAGAAATGGTTTACTAAATTTATAGAGACTAGATGATTGAATGACGTAGACAGTAATTGAGAGGGTGTATCCTTGGGGCTTTTTGCTAAGCAAGTTAGTTTTTTGATTACATCCCAGGTAGCTTTAGGGTCTCCTCTAGCTTTTAATATTTCATTTTGTTCATATTTACGTTTAACCTTTTTTAATAAATTATTACAAAAATTTCTGTAACGATAATATATAGTTTTTATGGTATCATTTCCTTGATTTTTCCTATACTTTATATGTAATCTATCCCTATGACGGATACATCTTATTATTATTATTATTATCTTAGGAGACCAGGTGTTATCCATAACTTTTTTATTCTATCTTTGGATTTTATTTTTTTAAATTGTGGTCATTAATTATAGTTATAAAAGTTGTAACGAATTTCTCAGCGGCATCATTAGCACAACAAGTATTTAAAACCGGTTTAAAATCGTTTTTTTCCATTTTTTTTACTACTTCAGGGATATCTATTGATATAGATATACGGTAAGAAGAATGTGTCGTAAGGTTAAGGTCACAGGAAAGAACTATTAGTGCGTGGTCCGTAATAAAACAATCAAGGACAACTGCACAAGCAGAAGCATTTGTTTTCAATAGGATATGGTCAAGACAATTTTGAAGTCTGGTTGGAAATGTATGTGCAGGTAGGAGAGCGTGGGATGCCATTAAATTAAGGTAAATATCAGAATCAGTATTATAAGTCATATGTATTGTTTATCAACTTCGCTTTTCGTTGAAGAAAAACAACATCAGGAAACCGACATACCTGAGAATTCTCCAAAAAGAATTTCGAAGGTAAGTGAAATCTCCTAACCAATAGTAGACCAGCGTGCTGGACTATGGCCTAATCCGTCTCAGTTGTAGAGGAGGACTGCTATTATTATTATGTTATTAAAAATGATTAGGCATATTTCTGGCACCCACTGGCATCTTAAATGCAATTAACTCTAATGCTGTAGTCTGTCAAGCCTCGCGACGGACACTGGTATCCATATTAGACATGGGCGCCGCCTAGGAAAAAGCCGGCGGCGGCGTGCTGCTAATTTTTGGTCGGCGGCGGCGTAACGCCGGCGGCGTGGATTTTTTTAATGAATATTGAATATAATGTATAGGCCACATATAAATTCCTCAGTTACATGTTCGTAGGTAGTTGGAAGCACTAGCAAATTAACCTATCGGTATAAAAATCCCTTCAGGACCCATGCTCCATCCACCCTGTGGATTGGAGGCGTTTGGAAAAATTCCACCACGGTATCGCCTACCTGTCGTAAAAGACTATTAGTCAATAGAGGCCACCGGGGGTCCCAGGCGGACGGCAGGGGGCTGTCCGTCTTTAGTTTTTGTGTTTTTTTAGCACACTGTTGCAATCCCTGTGATGGACGGCAGCGTGGCAGGTAGGCCTCACGTTGCCGTTGACGCAGAGGGTGCCCTTCGGTGCGCGGGAGCGTCTGAGCCCAACACAACAGCAGACGAGCCGCACTAGGCGGCACCGCGCAGGGGCGGTGCGGACAACAACTTAGACACTTCCGTCAGAGGAAGCCCGCGGCTGTCCCTAATGCGCCGAAGATGGCCACAGCGGAGTTTTGGTTTGTATGCTGTGCGTTGTACATACGTTGGGCGGTCACCTAATGGTATCATATCTCCGGGTGGCTCAACGTCGGGTCGTAAGGCACGGTGTACCCAGCATAACCGCTCAGTCGCACCCCTTGAAGTATGGGGGTAGTAAGAAGGCACTTTCTCCGCCAAAAATAATAACAAAAAAAGACAAATGCTCCATGGCACTCGCGAGTCTTTATCTTGTTTCACGGAGAAGGTGAAATGACCATTAATGCCCTTTGGTGCCACCATCCCGTTATCAAAAATGACTGCGCGGTTATATCATTATCACCGCTTTTACGACCTAGCGTTACGCCACTTATAGAGATGGAAGCATATGGCGACACACCAAGCTGGACCAAGTCTTTTCGTCTATGAAAACTAGTAGTGACGGCGTTAGGCGTCGGCGACCGCCGACGGCCTCGCGGTTAAGGGGCCTTACAAAAAAAATATTTAATATTACTTTTTGATAGTGGCGGCCTTAGCCAACGCAGGGCTCCGGGGGTAGATGTTTGCACGTGGCATTTTTCTTTGTGCCCTTTGTCAACCAAGGGTTCAGCCGCCGCTAGGCCCGGGCGAGAGAAAAGTGGAAAATAAAAGGGGCCTCATAAAGCTGATGTCGCCGACGTCCACGTTTGGTCTAGCGCCGCCATTATAAACTACTACGGCATACTAAATGTATACCAAAGCACTTTGTTGCATCAGGGACGGCTTCATGATCTCATGGTCATGTGCGCCTAATCATTTTATCCGCAAATCTCCATCGAAAGGACGGGTAATATTCAGTTCTCCACCTCATGCCTCAAATTTTTCTACTTCTGGCGGGAGGAGTCCGACCTTTTGTGTTCCCGCACCATCTCTTTTCATAAAAGGTCTACCTTCGTACTCGTAGGCCATCAAAAATTAAGATCTGTTGCTGTGGTCTTGGTTAGTAATACAGCGACAGCGAGAGGCCTCCTCCATTAAATGGCAAGAAATCGCTATGCTTTCAATTAAGGTTAGCTAAAACTCCGATAAATGTTAGGTTATATATTGGACCGTATATTGCAACCTCAAAGGCCGAGTGGACGGTTATGTAGGGGTTAGACCCCAATATCGCCCGATAGCCCCTATTAGTCGGCTTTTATAACAGACCGGGGATGCTGTAGTGGACTTTCCTAAACGCCCCCAATTCACAGGTCAGGACCAGGAGTCTCTAACGTATCTGATGGCAGAGGGATTGGCCCGCTATCGATCTCTCGTATCAATCTCTTTCTGATGGAGGACTACTCCGAAAAAGTAAGCCACTGCAATCTAGAATCTCCGCCTGTTGACCATGGATCAGTAAAAACGATCACATGCACCTGACCGTAAGACACCGTCGTTGGGCAGTTATCGCAATGAAAAGACATGACCTACGATCTGCCACAGATACTCTCCGGAACAATGTTCTCCGATGAGTACATTTATCAGTCGATAGTTGGACCATAGTTGCTTCACGCCTTGGTGAAGTCAGGGTGGACTACTAAAACATTTGGGCACCGAGGACGGGGTCTTCAGCCTGAGACCACATCCTCCATGGCAACTCCGCCGAAAGGTGCCCGCTTGGCCTCTATTTAGGAGCCGGACGCTGCTCGTGTGTGGAAGCTCCCTCGAACCAGTGGAAGGTGGCTGTAGGTCTTTGGGGTCCAGATCCTAGGCCGGTATCTAACCAACAAGTAAGTCACGTACAAGGTCGTGTGGTACGCCCTTATTATCTGCTGCGGATTCCACTGGAGAGCATTGCAGAGAGATTCGGAGGTCCAAGGTTTCGGCCGAAAAGGTACTGCTGTAAAAGATCATGGACCACATAACTCCGTGGCATAAAGTTTAGTTAGCGATGCCAGGACCATTTAGGTTAGACAGCTTGAAAGAGCGCAGCCGCGTATGGGCGCGTGAGCACAGAGGCCGTAGCCAAGATGCCTTTTACAATCGTTAACACTAATAGTTGTTATTCTGTTGTTTTTTTCTTAAAAATTTTGAAGAAAAATGATTTTTTTATTCCAAATCCACGCCGGCGCGGCGCCTATGTCTACATCGAACTAAATATGACATTTGAGACCCAATCATTCATAAAATTTGACAATAAAAATTTAAAGTATTCACAAAATCCACGCCGTCCAAGTTAGGCGGCGGCGGCGGCGGCGCGCGGGTCCTGCCCGGCGGCGTAACGCCGGCGCGGCGCCCATGTCTAATCCATATATATAGGGTTTTTCCATACATCTATATATATAAGCGAGGCTTGACGGATTAATTAATCTTTATAATTAGGTTTTTGTTTTACGTCATTTTTATATGCACCTGAAAATCTTCTCTAACAATAAATTGTATTCTTATGATTATGTAAGTTGTTTAGTGATATACTTTTAAAACCAATATGCGTATTAAATATCATTTAAAATGTGGAGCCCGAATTAAATAATCGGAATAAATTATGCCATAAATGAAGTGCTATGTTTATATACACGGCGTGTGTCGTGCGGTGGTCAGTCTCCGTGCGTGCCGTGTTGTGTGCGAGCTGCGTCATGTTAGTGCTCGCGCTGGTCCTCGCCGTCGCCGCTGCCGGTGGTGCGGCTGCCGTGTCCGGTAATACCTGAATTTTGGAATTTGGGGGATTTTTGGTGGTGGGTCGGGAAGTATGTTTCTTTTTGTGATAAAAAAAGATACAAATTACAAATGAATTAGTGGCAAAGTTCTGGGTTCGATTCCCATCAACAAATGTGTGCGTTTATAATATTAATAGGATAGTGTAGACGGTATCCTAGTTGGGAATGGAACGGTCTGCCGAGACAATGTCCGGAGGTTCAAAACCCAAGGCACACACCTCTGACTTTTCAAAGTTACGTGTGTATTGTTTATCAATTATCGTTCGCTTTAACGGTGAAGGAAAACATTGTGAGGAAACCTACATGCCTGAGAATTCTCCATAAGAATTTCGAGGGTATGTGAAGTCTGCCAATCCGCACTAGGCCAGCGTGGTAGACTAAGGCCTAAAACCCTCTCAGTAGTAGAGGAGGCCCGTACTCAGTAGTGGGCAGTATATAATACAGGGCTTGTATTATATTATTATTACACCCTAGTCTGTGCAGTAAAAAAATAAACTCTAAAACGATAATTTGCGTTATAAGTTACATATACTCACTCACGCCTGTTATCCCCGAAGGGGTAGGCAGAGGCGCAACTAGTGCACCCACCCGTTATAAGTTATCATTTATAATACAGTCTATGTAAAATCCTACTAATATTATAAAGGAGAAAGTTTGTAAGAATGTATGGATGTTTGTATGTATGGATGTTTGTATGTATGGATGTTTGTATGTATGGATGTTTGTTACTCTTTCACGCAAAAACTACTGAACGGATCCCGATGAAATTTGGCACTCGGGTAGATCATGTCCTGGATTAGTATATAGGCTACTTTTTATCCCGGGAAAATATAAAGCGGGACTTTTATCCCGGAAAAACTCATTCACGCGGGTGGAGCCGCGGGCAAAAGCTAGTTGCTCATATTATAATATCGATTTAATTTACACCAAATAGTTTATTTTTACGTGTCAATTTAGTTTCCTTCAAATTTTGTTGTGGCAGAGATTCAATGCGCTCTACCTTAGAAGCTAATATGGTATCCAAAATGCAAAGATAAATAATAAATGCCATTCCGATACGTGCTTAAAAAAAAACAAACTTAAATTCCAAATAATGTGAATCAGGCAAGGTCGAACACAATAATTGTATTCTGTGAAACTTCCTCATAAATATTTCGTAAAGTGTTGTATGCAAGTGTTCATCAGGGCCTACCAGATTGTCCATATTACAGCTAAGCAGTAAGGCATTAAGGTTTGGTTTGAAGGTGAATGTGAGGACCTCTATTCGTTTATCATCAAGTGCAGTGGAGTCATTTTGCTGTGACAGTTTAAAAAAAATTGGAGTACGTGCCAGTGGGCACTGATAATATCCGAGGTGACAAGCGCAGTGCAATCAAGTATTTTGTAATGATTTCTGGGCATTATAATAGTCCGATATTTGGATAGATGAAACTATTAACATTATGTTTATACTGTACAATTACGATATGTAACAAGCTTTGAGTGAAACAAGAACTTGTGTAGGTACTCCATTCTTTAAATTTTTTATCGCATCTCCTATTTGGGTGTGACCTAGATTAATAGAAGTAAAAATAATATGTATAACATAAAATAAATTGTATCTTTGTATCTCTGAAAGGCTGTCAGAATAAATCCAGTCTGACTCAATATATCCTGGATGGTAAGATCTTTAAAAGATATATTCCATTTTTAATTTATTTTCTTGTTCATCACATGTAGGCTTAGAGCATTTTACCAACATGAAGGGTGGCTACCCCGTTTTATCCCCAAATTCCATCTCAAAATATATCATTCCAGATGAGGAATTCGCGCGGTTCCCGCGTCTGTTCCACCTAGACGACTATGATAGCTGCCTCACGCAGCCGGACGGACTCTACTGCCTCGGCACCTTCCACATCACCCCCGCCGCCGCGCCGCACTCGCTCTACGATCAAATGAAAGTAAGTCATATACTACTTCACTGCTGCGCAAGGGCCTCCTCTACTACTAATATTTAGCCCTCAGTCCACCACGCTTGCCTAGTGAAGGTTGACAGATTTCACAATTTGCTTACTTTAACTTATCGTATTTTTTTTAAAGACGAATTTTAATTTAATAGAGTCAAGCTATAAAGTGGACGATTAGTAGTCGAAAATGAAAATATCTTGGACTTCGTCTCTCTATGTTCAATAAATATAGTGATTCCCAAGAACAGAGAAAGAGAGTGATTCCTGCATTTACTTTTGACAAATGCCTCACTAGTAGTATCATAAATGGTTACATAAATATGTCATTAAAACTAGACAGTATACATTTAGGAGGTATTTGTAAAGATTGTTGTGCTATGTAACAGTAGGGTACAGCTGAAAATCAGTGCTGTTTAACAGCGTATACTGAGCTGGTAACCCTTCTACCACACATATTGCAACAATAATTATAATTAATACTGTTAACTATGTTTTTTCTTTATTTTATGTTTTTGTGTGTGAGTAGAAAAATAAATGGTTTAAATAGTTTTACATGGTTTTATTAAAATACCTGTCGCCATAAACATAGCACGCCTTTAGTTTGTTATCTCGGATCCGTGAGTGACTCACCGCCGTCTTCCTTATGGCCACCAGATCATCATATCTTTACATCAACATATTCCCCAAGTTAATGACATATTTATTTTAATATCTTCAAGAAAATTATCATTTGTAAACGCCATAAAATAATGTTACCGATATTACCATATTTTAAACATTAAGTTGCTGAGACGCTATGCGAATTTGATTTTTAAAGTTTTATTCGGATCTATTTTGCCTCACATACATAGGTAGGTATGTGTTACCTATGACCTATAGAGCTCCGAACCTAATTACCAGATATTAAACTTCTTCAAGCCATTTTGTTTTTTTTTTGTTTAGGCGGAGAGGGTGAATTATTACTACCGCCCAGTGTTCAAGGGGAACGACTGAGCGGTTATGTAGGGTTCACCGTGCCTTACGACCCGACGTTGAGCCGCCCGACCGCCGGGCCGAGTCCCTAACCTATGTACACCGCACGGCATACCAACCAAAACTACGCGCTGGCCATCTTCGGCGTATTAGGGACGGCTGCGGGCTTCCTCCGACTCACGTCTAAGTTGTCGTCCGCAACCAGGGCCGCGCCGACCCAAGACAGCGCCCGTGTGCGAAATCTATGGAGCGCTTATGATTTTTGTCGTCCTGTAACCTGTTTCATAAGTTTTAATTTAGAAAATGAGCTTTTGTAAGACGATTGTAACAATATATGTAAGATTTGTGCATGTCACTACTGTCTTACCTACTCACCTATGAAGAATATAGTGGTAGTATTCCTCCTAGCCAGTTTCGGCCACGGCGGCCAATCTCAACGGAGATCAGCCACGTACGCAGGAGATATTATAGTGTACAAGCGTGTGCGCAATACACAGGTGCACTCGCTATTCCTTCACTCTCATAGTCCGATGAGACGGCAAATCCGACATGACCGGAGAGAGATCAGGCGCAGGACCAACGGCTTTACGTGCTTTCCGAGGCACGGGGGTATCACACCGCCAACTTCCTGACTCCGAGCTGCGACTGAGTAATTTTAAAGATGAAAAAACCCAGTCACAATATTTTTGACTCGACCCGGGATTCGAACCCAGGACCTCAGCGCGCAAATCGTACTCGTAACGCATACGCAATACAACTACGCCACCGAGGCAGTCATATAGTGGTAGTATAACAAATATAAAATGTCATCCTGATTCCGGCGCCCCATTGCCTCGACGCCTGTGTGCGCCGCACACTTCGCACATATGGACGGCGTGGCCCTGTACGCAACCACCCATGCGCGTACCGCTATTGCAGTCCGTCTCCCGTTGTTGGGGGGGCTCAGAAGCCCCCGCACACCGAAGGACGCCCTCGGCGTCAACGGCAGCATGAGGCCTAACCGCCACGCTGCCGTCCATCACGGGGGTCACAAAAGTTGGCTAGACTAATAGGTGGACGTCCCCTTCCGCCCACCTGTGACCCCCGGTGGCCCCTATTAGTCGCCTTTTACGACAGGCAGGGATACCGTGGTGGAATTCTTCAAACGCCCCCAATCCACAGGGCGGGAGACGTCGGTCAGTCGTCCACCCGACGCCTCCTACGTCTCGTCTGGCGGCGGGAGGGATCACCACTGCGCTGGCGATCCCTCTCGGCACTCTCCTTCCGCGAGAGGACCACCACAATAGTGACACACGACCGACTCCTCTATCCCCACCACCCGAAACAGGAACTCACCGAAGCAGCCATGCCCGGTGAGCACCTGCGTCAGGCGATATTTTTCAAGCCATTGCCAAATTTTCAGCAATGCATTAATTTAATGTGCCAGTGTTAAAAGAATCTCAATGGCTCATTATAACACATATACTATAAGCGCATTGTTACATCTAAAATATTTTCATAATCAGGTTCTTAAAAATATGATTTCTACTCAGGAATACTCAAAGGACGTGAGTAACTTCAACCGCACGCAACTACATCGTGGTTACTGCGTGAGCTCGCGCTGTCCCGGCGCAGGCCCAGAGGAGCGCAACAGCTCGCTGCGGTTCGAGCAGTGCGCGTCGCGGTGGGCGCGCCGGCGCGGGCTCGAGCTCGGCCTGCAGCGGCTGCAGTACTGCCGTTCCTCTGCGCAGGAGTACGCGCGCACACACAACACCGAGCCGCTGGATCTGGCACATAGAGTGCTCACGGCCGTGCTGTACACCCTGCTCGCGTGCAATGCCATCGGGACGATATATGACTTGTTGCTCGATGATGATACTGAAAGTGAGTAGACTCAGATCGTTTTTAACCGACTTCATCTAAAATTATTTCAATCCAGTTTTGATGAAGATGATACAAGTAATTTAGCAACATTGTATTAACTTACATCTGATGCATTTAGAGGTAGACTCACCACCAAGTGCCACTAGGACTAAGTGTACGATAGTTTTAAGTAATCAGTCAAAATATAACTTTTATTACAGAAAATAATCTGCTAACAGCATGGTCGCTAAGGTCGAACTGGAGACGGCTCACTGCCACGTACGAGGACAAGGATCCGCGGCTTTCGGCACTCAGACCGGTCCAATGTATCAGGTGAGAACAGAAAAATATTATGGTTTATTTTTAACCCCCGACAAAAAAGAGGGGAGTTATAAGTTTAGGGTGTGTATCTGTGTATCTGTATTCTGTCTGTGGCATAGTAGCTCTCAAACGAATGGACCGATTTGGACGCGGTTTTTTTTGTTTGAAAGCTGATGTGAATGCGATGGTTCTTAGCTATAATTTATGAAGATCTGTTCAGACGTTTGAGGATTATCAGCTCATTTCCAACTTAAAAAATCCGATTGACTTTAAATTTGGTGTACTGTGACATTAAATATATTTGTGAACATGAGCTGATGCTGCGGCATCAAGTAGTCTGCGGGATACCCAACTCCTTAACAATTTATAGCAGATATAGTGTGTTTGGGCTCATAAGGATGGGCTCAACGAGTAAGTGATAGATAGCTGATTATCAAGGCCCCATGATGGAGAATAAAGTAATTTAAAAAGTTTGAAATAAAAATTAAATTAAAATTTAAATAACCCCCGACACAAAAGGGCTATAAAAAGTAAAATAATAATAGTGTCTTTGTCGTTTAAGTACCTAGTAATATTTTGACACAAGCGTCCTCACGTCGGGGGACCGAACTCCGGACCAGGGAGATGAAAATACTTCTTTAGCGGTCCCTCGACGCGACGACGGTTGGGTCAAAATATTACTAGGTACTTAAACGACAAAGACACTATTATTATTTTACTTTTTATAGCCTTTTTGTGTCGGGGGTTATTTAAATTTATTACGCAAAAGTTACACATTGAAATTAAATAAACCTCGACACAAAAAATCTCTAAAAAGTAAATTAATAAAGTTACCTAGTATTATTTTGACATAATCTCCCTGGTCCTGAGTTATGTCCCCCGACGCGGGGACTAGGTATTTAAACAATAAAGGCACTATTATTATTTTACGTTTTAGAGATTTTTGTGTCGGGGGATATTTAATTTAAATTTAATTTTTATTTCACACACACACACACACATACACTGACGCCAGTAGAAATTATGTGATTTGGTATGGTTAACGAATAGGTATTACTCTATAGACAAATCACAAATCGGGCTTCCGAACTAAGCCTCTAATGCATAGGACTATTTTTGGGACCGACGCGACGTGTAATTTGATTAAAGTGATACCTATAAAGCTTCCACGTCGTGGGACGCATCACTTGTAGTAGCCTAATTCACAACGAGTGCATTTATTGGCGTCTACAATTCGACTATAAATAAAATTCTTCGAACCCTGAGACTGTGTTTTCCACCATCACCAACCATAGACATTAGCCCCTTACATACCTCCTTTATTGAAGTCGGTTAATAGTATATACATACACACTCACACCCTTTATCCCCAAAGGGGTAGGCAGAGGCGCAACTAGTGCACCGACTTTTCGCCGTTATTCCGTCCCATGATGTGATAGGGGGCGAGCCTATCGCCATATCGGGCACAAATTCCAGAATCCAGACTCCGAGCTGATACTGAATAGAAAAACTCAATATCACTTTGCCCGACCCAGGGATCGAACCCGAGACCTCAGCATTGCAGTCGTACCATAAAATAACTACGCCACCGAAGCAGTCGTTAATAGTAGTGTCAAGTGTGACTTTTTGTGTTACATGATGCGTGCGCATCTTAAAGTTTCACAAAATTTTTTTCACAACGCGCTTAAAGAGGTATAACTTCAAAACCGCGTCAAAATAGCTCCTTTAAGCTCCTGTTTAACATGAACTTTTATATAAAATAAATAATAATGAATAAAGTAATAAATAACATAGCGTTACAGGGCGAACCGCGAATCTCATAAAGTACTCAGGTCACAGGGCGAACCCCACAAAGTACGTAGGTATTCAAAGCACATGAGACACTACTAAGATCCTAAGGTTTAATCTTTCAGAAAATAAGTTATGTCTTATCGCTCTGGGATTTTAATCTATCACATTTGCCGGACTCGACCCCATATATCATCCTACCCTGTATCGTTCGAAACCACAAAAAGCTATATCCCTATATGAGTAGGTACAAGTAATTAAACCGCAACCTTATGCAATTAACAAAAAAAATATGCAAAATGCGCGATCATGCACCAACGTCTAAAAAATAAATTATTTTTTAGTTCTACATTTGAATTTCAATACGAATACTATCATGTTATGAGAAATCTTTAATCGGGTCGAACATGAACCAAGAGTTAGCGAGCTTAATTCCAAGGTCGGACAACATTTTGTATTAATTTTTATATGAAAACAATTTATCCAGGATGGGATTCCTAAGAAGGGATAGACCACAGATAGGATAGGTGGTCGGTCATAAAAACTAGGTAAGGCCAAATCATTTCTATAACATGCTTGGTAAAGTGTATTAAACTCGACCCCACATTAGAATGGTATAAAGACCATCCGAGATGGACAGCGGTTTGGGTGGTTAGGTCCCACGCTGCCGAAGTTTCCGTAGGCATCCTTCTATGCGTGGGGGCTTATGTGCTTCCCTCATACCCGTAGTGGGATCGTTAGGCGGCATCGTGCCGGGACGTTAATGCGCCGAAGAAGGGCACCGCGACTCGCGAGGTGTCGGTTAGTATGCCGGTATAGACTGTTTAGCATAAGAACTCGACCCAGAGGCCGTCCGATGTCTGCTATGCCTCTAAGCGGTGTCGTAACACCGAAATATGGAATAATCAAAAACTACCCTGATGGAATGCTCTGTCTCGGTATCAACACATATTGTTTTACAGCGTTAGGGTAAATCGCAAAAGCGATCAGGGGATTACAATATTCCTTTAAATTATTTATGTAGTTCAACCGAACGAAGTCGCGGGCAATTGCTATTTAGTTTTATTTCAACAGAAATTTCTTTTAAATAGTCCTAATTCAACACAAGTATGTACTTGTGCCAATCCAATGCCAAATATTTTCATGAAAAAAAATAATATAGACAAATGTTTAATTTTTTTTTACATGAATTTCGTTTGCAGGGTGTTCCTCCTGACGCTGACGATGATGACGCACGCCGGAATCATCCACGTCGTGTCTTACACGTACAATCCAGATTTCATCGAAAAGGTAAATCTAACACATAGAAAAATATCCTTATTGTCAGTTGTCAGTTGTTACACTATAGAGCCTTATTTAGTACGCCCTTTGCTTTTATATTAAAAGGAGTCCACTTGTTTCCGTACATGTGCAAAAGAGAGATCAATATTTTAATGTTTTATGTTCAGATGGCTCACAACCCAAACATGACGTTGTTCTTCAACGGTACCACGGTGGTGCAGATCTTCCTAGTGATCTCTAGCTTCCTGCTTGCTTACAACATACTTATTATCTCCAAGGATCACGAACTCAGCCTCAAGCATTTACCTTTCTGCATCATTAATAGAGTTGCCAGGTGAGGAGCGATAGATGTTTATTATAGCTGAAAGATTCGGCCATTGGATGATTGCAGCTGTTTGTAAATGTCCAAGGTGTTCAAGGAAATATGGCTAGTTGACCTTTAAACTAAGAAATATTACCTTTAAAGGCAACGGAAGAACTAGTTAACATGTTTGTTTTCTATGTGTGTTTTACCGCTACTCACCAATTTATTATTATGTACTATTACCTCCCGTGTTCCAGGATATCCCCTGTGTACCTGCTGCTGGTGGGCTTCGCGGCGACGAGGTGGCAGCGCGCGGGCTCCGGTCCGCTGTGGCCCGCGCTCGTCGGGGCTGAGAGCGCCGTCTGCCGTCGCAAGTTCTGGGCACAAGCCTTCTTCCTCAACAACCTCGTTGACTCCAAAGAGCACTGCCTTATCCAGACATGGTATGAAGCATTTTAGTAAGCATATATTATAACTAGCTTTTGCCCGCGGCTCCGCCCGCTTTAAAAAGTTTTTCCGGGATAAAAGTCCCGCTTTATATTTTCCCGGGATAAAAAGTAGCCTATATGTTAATCCAGGACATAATCTACCCGTGTGCCAAATTTCATCGAAATCCGTTCAGTAGTTTTTGCGTGAAAGAGTAACAAACATCCATACATCCAAACATCCATACATTCTTACAAACTTTCGCCTTTATAATATTATATATAGTAGGATAGGATGTTACTTGAAAACTATGATACTTTTACAGAATAACTTTTTTATTTATTTGAACAGTCATGAGGTTAATCCACCCTTTACTCTACATTCTGTATATTTAAATCGTAAATTTTCCGTGTTTGTTATTTTTGCGTGTTTGTTGTGTTATTTTTATACTTATAAAAATAGCTGGAATATAATGAAGGTACAAACAAAAAGAAAGGTACATACCTTACAGAACGTATTTATAAACAACTTCAGAATGTGTAATGCTTAAATCTGTCTCACCTTGTGGAGAGAAATGGCCTTGCGAAATGATTTATAATTTACGATGTATTTTTAGAAATTACTATATCATTTATAGTATATTTCTCATAATAACTATGTTAAAAATACTTTTCAAGGTTTGTCTTACGATATTTGATTCCATTTTAAATACTATTGACAGCGGCAGATTCCTGCTAAGTGTTATGTATAATGCTTCACGTTTTTAGTAATTCCTCAATTGTTCGTTTTATAGTAATTTCTTTCATGGATTGTTTATTGTTATTTTTTCTATTAAAATGAGTAGATGTTTATTTCATTGTTTTATCCTTTGATCAAATAATATTGGAATGCCTTGGTGGCGCACTCTGAGGTCCTGGATTCAAATCCTGGGTCCGACAAAGTGGTATAGGGTTTTATTGTCCTGGAATTTAGTGTTGTGCTCAATAAAAGTTAGAAATAATAGGCTCGCCCTCTATTACATGGAGCATATCAGACCTAGAATAAGCGGCTGTGATATTACTTACTATAGTCTTTACTGTCTTTCTTATACGAACGTGTTACAACAATGTTACACTGCTGCACGTGATGGTTACTGAGTGGGGTCCAGCCAGCCAGACAGAGTCTTGACTGACGAGAGATCATTACCGCTCGCCAGTTAACATGCCGGACTGTTTGAATCGGATTATGTATACAGTCTGATCCAGGAACGGGACACACTTACGTGGACCCCTATGGTGGGTGTTAACTGTTTATGTATGTACGATGGTTGCTATGGGGGCAGATACAATATATATTCTACCATCAGCAAAAGCTAAAATAATATAAAATGCATGGTGTTCTATGTATGCATGTAGATGAGGTGTTGTGCAGGTTCATAGCGGTGGATATGCAGCTGTACGTGGTGAGCTCGGCGGTGACGCTGGTGCTGGCGCGGCGGCGGCGCGCGGCGCTCGGCGTGCTGTGCGCGCTGACGGTCGGCGCCTGCGCACTCAACGCGCTGCTCGCCTACGTTTTCGACTGGCAGGCGCTGCTCTACCTCGTCAATCCTGAGTTAGTGCTGTTATTTTGTGTGGGGCCAGTAGGTCTCATTCCTCAATGGCCTACGCCTTAGCCAATGCGTTAAAGGCATACGACCATTCAGCCTACGCCGTACGACTGAATGAATTTTAAATATTTTTATTTAATAAATATAGATATCGTTGAAAAATTATATTTATTAATGTTATATTATCAAATAAAAATTAATGTCCATATCCCTCTTTTTACCCTCACAACTGGATGACAAGACGAACAAGTCGCTTCATAATAACGCCTGCCTGCAAATATGTGGCAGTAAAAACTCAAAACTTTGCTATTTGAAATCTTGGTTTTCAATACGCAATATTGTTCTATTGTTTGTTATAGGAACCTGCGCAGCCTGTACTACGATACGCCGTCATTCTCAGGACTGTACATGTCTCCGTGGGGCAACCTGCCCGCCTGCCTCATCGGCCTGCTCCTCGCGCATGTTCACTTTGAGATGCAGGAGAGCGGTTTCAAACTATCCACCGTTACGGTAATTCATGTTAAATGCAAAAGTACTAATACAGTGAGTTTCGACGTGGGACGTGGTCCTCGCAGCTACTGATCTCATTCTGAAAATTCGTGCATTGAAAGCTATAGTGTAAAATGATTATTTAATTTTTTTAACATCTGGATGCGATTTGTCTGCAGAATCGAGATCCAAACAAGATGTTTATATTAATTGATCAAATCATGATAATATATAGTCCATTCCAAATAATGCTAATTGCTAAGTAACGAGTCACTTGGGGGATCGGTGATATTTGTGGTTTCCTGCAAACGTGGTGGTGCTAAGGTATACACCATGAATACCAATGGAAATTGGCTCTTAACTACCCACAAATTAATCTCTCTATCTTCCAGTGGTTCAAGCTACCCTACCATCTATCCCTGCCGCTGATCATCTCGTGGATCCTCGGTGGCAACTGGGCGCGGCAGCACACCTCGCCAGAATTCATCGCCGTGTATGTCGCCATCGAGAGGCCCATCTTCAGCATCCTCAGCGCTACCTTGCTTTTAGGATGGTTCAACCAAGTTGATAGTGAGTATTACATCTTTAATCGAATTAGTTCCTTAAATGGGTGATGTAAAACTGATCTTTCCGCATAAGAAATGTTGTTTCTAATCTCCCATATGAGATGGTTATACCGCCTAATATTGGCACTTGATGATTAGTTCGGTTCTCTAACTACTAAAACCTTCATTTTCAAATCAATCTCCACTGCTACATACTAAGCTTTTCTACTTTATTCACGTAAATTCTTTAATTAATTTATGCGTTTCACCATCTGATGTACCATATATCTCTACGACAAGCCTAAAGGCCTTGAGTATCTACTCGAATTTATGGCAGACCGTTTCAATGTAAGTGGGGACTGTCCCACTAAACGTAGTAGTTAACCCTGTGGTCGTGCTGCAGGCGCGCTGCTGAAGTTGTTGAGGTGGCGCGGCTGGCACGCGGCGGGGCGCATGTCGCTGTCGGTGTTGATGGTGCACTGGTGCGTGAACATGGCCATCGTCGCCGCGCGCCCGCAGCCCACCATCACCTCTACTATAGAAGTCGTGAGTACTTACGAATCTTTAGATTGTTTCTGCTCATGATAACGCCTGGTTTAAACAACTAGCCGCACCGTTTTACCCCCACTACATACCTACTAATACAGAAATCCGCTGCCGCAATTGCAGTTGTATCTTTCGGGCTTGAATCGAACTTATAAATCACCAAAGTACGTGGACATAGTACATCGCATCTTCAATGAACGCTACTTAATTCATCTCACGGAGATATTAATTGCCATTATCTGTGGCTTGGTTAAAACTTTAAAAACATTAAATTTACTTTAGAATGTTGTTACATTAGGTGACCTTTTACACAAAGTTTTTTGTATAACTACACGGGCACGCCAAAGTGACCCAACTGCACCGGATGATAAGTGGAGGTAAGGTAGATTATAGACTGATAAGAAACCACTATCCCTCGCCTGCTGACACAATTATACCGGAACGGGATATTCACAGGCTACTCTCGAAACACAACACACTTACGGTGAGCCACTATGACGTTTTACACCTCATGTAAGGTGGTCGCCATCCCAGCAGTCACAGAATATATCCTACCGCTGGCACCTGATGGAAAGTGTAAAATAATATGAATTTGTTCCAGGGTTTAGACTTCTTTTCAACAACGCTGATATCGTTCTTGATCGCGTTACCTCTCACGCTCATGGTGGAGATGCCGGTGCAGAGGTTCATATCCAACATAATGGTTAAAGTGATACGGAGGACAAATAAATAGTTTTTTCTGAAGAAGTGAAGTGATTGAAATCGACTTTCTAGTTTTATATGAGTTTGAGAACTGGATTTTGGGGTAAAGGGTTCGTTACTACTCTTTAATTCTGAAGAAAATGTATGCGAAACGACAGCATTATACTGAGTGCAATATTGTAAAGGACCATCCACAAATTACGTACAGATTGACCGCGTCGTGCGACACTGAGCTCCAGAAATGAAATTCGGTTAATGTAATGTATGGATGGTCCATGACGGAATGCTTCATGTCAGTACTTCCAGTTTTTTTAGCTATTTGAGCACTGTGGAGTTTGGTTCGTGCTTATGTGCAGTCTTGTCCTTAATGAGAACGACTCTGCTGACTTTTCTGGCAGTTTATTAAACTCCTGAAACAATGCGCTGTTTCTCAAAAGTAGATACGAATATGTTATCACATTTAAGGTCTATAGTCATCAGTTTGTACAATAAGTTATTATACAAACTATCTACGGTTTACACACATTCGTTGTTTTGGAATACTCACGCCAATCGATGTCGCAGCAAGATTACTTCGCTCGTAGAGCTAGGCAAACCAATCAAAAGCAGTCAAACCATGCAAGTGCTGGCGAGAGGCAAGAAGAACCAAGAAGGCACAGATAAAAACCGTCTTACTCATTCAGATATGAATCAGTATTATTACGGATTGTTAGATGATATGATGATGATATTGCTAGGTAATGTCATCCACGATGACGCGCCCCATTAATTTTCCTAATCGCTTATCGTCCAAGTGCAACCTCTGCTTATGTTTTAATTCTGTCAATATACACTTATTAAATTTATAAGTTCACTCGCATGATACAATGAACAATTTAAGTTTCCTAACCCCCCGAAGCTCCCGTTCTAATGGTGGCGTGCGTCATCGTGGATGACAATATAGCCTTTCAGTGCTAACTGCGAATGTTCTATTTATTGAGCAGATAAACAGACATCAATTACACAGGCTTGGCAATAAAAAGTTGTTTTTTTAATAAATTCATCACAAACTTGTAAATGTTGGTGTGTATATTATAGCAAATATAAACTTTGTTTTAACGTATCACGTCACATTGCTTTTGCATATAGATAAATATATTATAATAGTTCGTTAGATCGATAAGATCGTTTGTTTTTTTTTTAATTGATTCCATGATGTATATTTCTATTCTATACTCTATGACCCACCATCCTATAATCTATTGTTACTAACTTGCCTTTCCCCTGCGTGAAAAAGTAACATCAAAAAAGTTTTCACGGGACCTGACATCAGGAAACTGATTAGCTTTCTATTGTTAAATATAGTTTGGCAGATGTAATTCCTTGGCTAGTATTTCAAAGGTTATTATTCCTAATTACCAACAAACCGTTGTTTTCATTAACGAACCCAATCCCTTTTTTTGATCCATCGCAAAAAATTTGATCAATCAGAATGTGTTTTTTTATACATGCCTACAAATGACTTATTTTTATCGTACTATTTTCTGGATCGATTCAACGATTTATCTCTTCTTATCTTATTCGGACGGATCTCTTCTTACCGATCGCAGTTAAAATGGCTGCCCAACCTTCAGCGCCGTTCGTTGCGTGCGCTCACCACCCTCTTTTCTATTCTTACATCTGCTACCCCTCCTTCTTATTTGACTTCCAACTTTATTTACCGTCGTGATACCCACGATAGAAATTTATGTTCGTCTGGCAATCTCCTTCTTAAGTGTCCTCCTCATAGCTCTGATTTCCTTCACTCTTCCTTTGCTATCCAATCCATCCTTTTCTGGAACGGACTCCCGCTCCAAATCAGGTTGTGCACTGTATACAACACGGGTGGCATTTGAAATGAGAGTTCGGCAATAGGTTAGTTTCCTATGTTTGTTATCATCTTCCTAACTATAAAAGATGTCTTCTATAAAAGAAAAGGTTTTATTGACTATGTAAACATGTTTTATTTTATGAGCTCCTTATTATCGGTTCACAGTCGGACAGGATTCGTCAACCTTTTATCCCCACCGATATAGGGGGGCATATTTATTCCGATTCACTCAGGTTTAGTGAACCCTACATTTCTTGTATTTTTTTATATTGATTCGTCAATTTAATATACATTTTTTTTATTTAAGGCTATGATGAGTAAGTTATTCCTCTGATGGCAAGCGATATGATTACTTTATAGGAATAAATAAAAACCCTACCGGTAAATTGGAATTACCCAGTAACAAGTAAATGGCATTACAAAATAGGCCATGTCCTGATTTTTCATTCCAGAAAAGCACCAACGTAGGTAGTCGGACTTTTGTACTGGGAAAGGCTAAAGTCATGAGCAACCCCTAGTAAAAACAAATAACGAAGAAAGCAGATTCAACGACCTCATTGTGGCATAATGTTGAGAACCCGCGTCACACAGTTTGGACTTTGTTGTTTACACAAATGGGTTCGCAAACAATTATACAATACATATACGTAGAAGATTAATACAATGCATGAAAGGATCTCTTTATATATTTTTATATAAAAAGGGCCGCTACGATGCAATAGTATCAGAGACAGAAAAGCTCAGAAAAACTCAAGAACTATAACCTCATTAACAATGAAGATCATCATACAACTAATAATGGTATGTATACGCATTAGTGTTATTTATATTAGAATGAAATAGCAACTTATTATTTAGATGGTAAATTTTTAACATCATTGCAACTACAGTCGTATATAAAGTTTACGTGTTTCATGAAACTTGGATGCATAAGTCTAACGTGTGGTTCAATTTTGGTTGAATTTTCATCTCTTTGAAAATTTCTTGGACCTGACTGCAACAATAACAAAGAAGTTCTCCAAAATTCTGTTTCATATTGTAGGTGTTTAAAGATATCGTTGTCCGTATCGATATGGGCATCAGGAGACTAGTTCCTCACTCGCTGATTATCTTTTAGCCTCCATACCGTACCATACCAGCCCTGTATTATACACTGCAAACTGCTGAGCACGGGCCTTCTCTATTACTGACAAAGGTTAGGCCTTAGTCCACCACGCTGGCCTAGTGCGGGTTGGAAGACTTCACATACCTACGTAATTCTTCAGTGCCTAAGTTGTATATAGTGTTAGGGACGTATCCCGGCAATCGCCGGGCGGCTCAACGCTGGGTCGTAACGCACAGTGATTCCAACATAACCGCCCAGTCGCCCCTGGCTGGAGGTAGCCCAAGGCTGGGCAGTAGTAATAAAGTAATTTCTCCGCGCAACAAGAAAAAAGTTTCCTCACGATGTTTTTCCTTCAACACCAAAGCGAGCGATAATTCACAAAGAATACACACATAACTATTTAGAAAAGTCACAAGTGCATGCCCTTGGGTTCCGAGCAAGCGGACATTCGTCTCGGCAGTTCCACTCCCAACTAGGCTATCTTTCAGCCTCATGTTTTCTAATTAAGTGCCAGGTAATTATTTCTTAACTATCTTTTGCCCGCGGTTCCGCCCGCGTGAATGAATTTTTCCAAGATAAAAGTTCCGATTTATATTTTCTCGCGATAAAAAGTAGCCTATGTGTTAATCCAAGACATGATCTACCCGTGTGCCAAATTTCATTGAAATATGTTGAGTAGTTTTTGCGTGAAAGAGTAACAAACATCCATACATCCATACATTCTTACAAACTTTCGCATTTATAATATTAGTAGGACAACACGCTCGTCGCAGCCGAGCAGGCACTACTAACTTGTTGGGCCAAACGCATGTCACAATGGTGATAACGAGCTGTCAATCCTTAGGTTACACGCAGTCAGTCTACTAGAAAGATAGTACGTATTAAAGTAGCTTTATAAAACTCGATGAAAACATTTTGTGTGGTGTTCCTTCAACAAGTTAACAGCGTATGCTCGTAACTGTCTATTTCTGCCTTCTACTAAAAATTCCGTGCTAATCACTCTTAAAAATTTGTTCCAGGTTCTGGCGTGTGTTCTGAACACAGGTTTCGGTCTGGTTCTATTGGACACATTGCAAGGCACCATGCAAAAGTTGCTCGGCGTGTCAAGCAGTAGTACTACCACATTAGCCAGTCCCATTACACTATCCAGTACCATATCCCCCACTACCAGCAACTCTACGCTCGCCTAGATTTGCTCATAATAATCCTATAGAAAAACATTTAAACATGTGACTCTCATAAATAAATGTTTTAATTTGTATTATGTTTTTTTGTTACCCTACACGCGATTGTGTAATGGTATGCAGCAGAACGAAGAAGACAAAAGGTAAGTAGCAGAACTGTCCGCTTGATGGATGATGAGATGTCCGCTTTTTGTTTGAGAACTTGGCCTCACAATTGGAGGACTTTGAAATTATAGGTACGATTTATTGCAAAGGCAATGTTTTTAGGAGCATTATCCGAATATAATATATAAAGTATCTTGGTTAGAATTTTAAGCCAGTTTTTGGACGTCTTTTTTGACCGTGTGTATCTTTGCTCAAATGTTCCTTAACGTGTCTTCCTAAAAATTTACAGTTCCACTCACTATATGGGGAATTAAATTTCGATATAACCAAATAAAATTCAATTATAAAAAAGGACTGAATGGGATTTCAGTATTTTGTTGTTTTCTAGTAAATAACATTCTAGGCTTTCATAATAATCTATAAATTTTGTATTGAATTCAAAAAAGTTTTTGACAAAACCTGCTGTTTATTTCAGAAAAACTTCGAGTAACTAAATGTGCAACACATTAAAAACTTATTTATTTATCCAGCTTTCTAATGAGGTATAAAACATCACAATTAATCTTGTACAAGTTATAAAAAATACAAATGTTGGAGTATTACTCTGTTACAAATTGTTTTGTATGCATCTTATTAAAGCGTATAAAGGTATTATTCTTTTAGTAAAATACAAATTTCTTTATTTTTACAAACCTTTCTCGACTTGTGAGCCTCTGTTCCTAATACAAGTAGGTACGCATTGGTGGCGTAATTAACTTTTAGTAATTATTCTATGTAATGAACTACTTGTTGTCTGCTCATCGGCATTAATTGTTTGCAGTATCTTGGAGTATATTAGAATTTTATTTAGTCTTAAAATATCTTTATCTTCAAATTCAATAAATCTTAAATTTTTCGAAAACTATTGAGTTCGGATAGGGATTCATGGGACGAAATCGATTGCTTTTGACCCATTCTACATGCTTTTAATGGGAATACGTCATATTACCACCCTGTATATAGTACTCTGATGTTTCAAAGGGTGGTGGTAAACGACATTATAAAAATTAAAAGTCTACTATCTAGTACTGGTGGTAGGTCTCTCATATTATGTTATAGTCCTTCTGGGTGGGTACCACCGTAACGTCTATTTCTACCGCCAAGCAGCAGTTTGCATGCAATGTTGCGTTTCGATTTGAAGGACATTGTAGCCAGTGTAACTACTGGACATAATGAGACTTAACGTCGTATGTCTCAGGATGACGAGCCTTGTTTTGCCACACAGTCCAGCGCAGTGGAATGCCACACAGTACTTTGAAAGTCAAGGTGCTGAATGGTGTTACTACTGTTTATGGGTGATCATGTCGCTTACCATCAGGCGAACGGCATGTTCGTCTTTTAGTAAGGACATGATTTAGTTACAATTCATAATTTATAATACCGCGATAAAATCCGTGTATGAATATTATTTAAATGTTTAACATTTGTGTAAACACAAGAAATCATTATACAGTGTATAAATCAAACATTAACGTATCCTCAAAATGGCGCCTGGGTTGTTTGTGTATTTTACAAATAATCCATACTTGGCCATCTACCTCAGTTGTTTAGGAGAGATTGCCATTAATTATGGTCAGGGCGTGACCATAATGTGATATGGCACGAGTATAATGTAATAAGTATGTGATATTTTGTAATTTTAAATATTAGAACTATTTTTAAAATATCCGACTGTACCGGGGTATTACCATTTTGTCACAGAAATGTTACGTAAAGCGCCATTTTATTGTTACACTTCGTATGATTGCCATGGTCGCGTATTTGAGTTACGGTAAGACTACAATGTCAAGGTTTCGGGTTCAATCCCCGGGTCGGGCAAAGTGATATTGTGTTTTTCTACTATGTATCAGCTCGGAGTCTGGAATTTGTGCCCGGCATGGTGATAGGCTCGCAAGTCGCACCCCATCACAGCATGGGACAGAATGCATGACGAAAAGTGGGTGCTCTAGTTGTGCCTCTGTCTACCCCTTCGGGGTTAAAAGGCGTGAGTGTACATATACTTCGTATGATGTGTTTGGTTTCTGGACTAATCTTTCATAATTTGGACGCCAATACGCAGCAGTAATTATGCACATCATAATATAATCTACTAGCTTTTGCCCGCAGCACCGCCCGCGTTAAAAAGTCTTTCCGGGATAAAAGTCCCGGGTTACATTTTTCCGGGATAAAAATTAGCCTATGTGTTAATGCAGGACATGATCTACCCGTGTGCCAAATTTCATCGAAATCCGTTGAGTAATTTTTGCATGAAAGGGGAACAAACATCCACACATTCTTACAAACTTTCGCATTTATAATATTAGTAGGATGAAGTTCCTTGAAAGGTATGTACAGGATAATAGTGGTAAAAAAATAAATAGTGACGGCCTCGGTGGCATAGTTGTATTAGGATAGGGCTGCAGAGATGAGGTCTCGAGTTCCTTCTCCGGTCAGGGAATATTGTTATTTTCTGCTCGGTATTATCCCGGAGTGTGAAATATGCGCCCGATAAATTATGTTACGCCTACCCCTATAATATAATTCGAGTGGACTACTGTACACTACTGTGGAGTACTATTGGCGACCTGCGTACCCATTCGGGAACTAAATGCGTGATGTTTGTTTGTCGAGTGGTTAAACAGTATATTTGCGAACTGAGTACCGCTGCCCGGGAGAGATGGTTATAGTACCAAGGGTTTAATACATTTATCAATAGCTGAACTTTTTGTTTAAAACGTACCTATATTATACTTATGTATAAGTCAATTAAGTACAGTTATTTTTAGGCCTTCATTTTTTGGATAGAGTCATTCATCATCATCTCATCATCATGTGACTGTATTTATAAATGCCAATGATGATGGTAATTATTGGTTTTTAGTGTACTTTGTTATTTGTAAGTACCAAAACCAGCTGTGGCCTTCTTAGGGGCGAATTATACAAACACGGCGTAAGGTGAGGGCGCGGCGCAGGCGACGAAACGACGTGCCTGCGCTTGAGTATAATTTACAAAGTGTCGCCTACCAAATTTTTTACTAAAACGTTGTGAAGCGGCAAGATGCCTGTATCGCGCCTTCATCTTGCGCTTTTTCTGTATAGTTTGCGCACTAATATTACTAACACTCGTAGATGTGATTGTTGGAACGATTATCTAGTCCACCTACGGCGAACTTTTTGCAGGGCGCGCAGGAGATTTAATAAGTTTAAAAAGCGTGACACTAGTGAAGTATTTACATCTGCTTATAATGCACTTAAAATTTTATTTATAATCAATAGGCAATTTATTGCGTGAAATTTCCGCGCGTTTGGATAAAAAGGGCCCTTGGTCTGCTTTATATGATGAGTTTAAAGCAAACAAGTCAATTCATCTGGCTTACATTGATAACATTAAAATTAATAATAGCTATACGACTGGTATTGAGGAGACCACGGAAGTTCTATTAAATTCTCTAATACCCGATGACACTGTTAACGACACCGAGTATCACAATCAAATTAGAATGTGGGCTGCGGAACTGCCAAACTCTCCTGTCTCATACCTCGCAACGTTTGATGAATTTATTAGCATCGTTAGATCTTTACGGCTAAATAAAGCCTCCGGTGAGGATAAAGTATCCAACAAGATGATTAAAGTAGCGTGTAAATCAGGCGGTGAGGCGTTACCTACTAACTGTCTTTAACCGATGTATTGCTTGCACTTTTAGGTATATTTCATCCGAATAATACCTAAAAGTGGCGATAAGTGCTATAAGGCTGTTACCGTCTTTAGATAAACTTTTAGAGCGTCTTATCGTCCCTCGTCTGTTACCAGGCGGACCAGTTTTCCACAAAAATCAATTCGGTTTTACAATAGGTAGGTTGACTACTGACGCTGCTATATGGGTTAGAAGAACGGTGAGTAGGTACATCAGAACATAAATATGTACTCGGTATCTTCCTAGACATCTCCGGTACCTTCGATAATGCTTGGTGGCCTATGATACTTCTCAAGTTAAAAATATGAGGTTGCTTTAAATTAGGCACCGACTTCAAATATACGATTATACTAAGCGAAGACAAATCCTACTAATCCTACTAATATTATAAAGGCGAAAGTTTGTAAGAATGTATGGATGTTTGGATGTTTGGATGTATGGATGTATGGATGTATGGATGTTTGTTCCTCTTTCACGCAAAAACTACTCAACGGATTTTGATGAAATTTGGCACACGGGTACATCATATCCTGGATTAACACATGGGCTACTTTTTATCCCGGGAAAACATAAAGCGGGACTTTTATCCCGGAAAAACTTTTTAACGCGGACGGAGCCGCGGGCAAAAGCTAGTTTTAATTATTTTTTAATTTGTAGTGGTTTTGAAGTCGGTTTATTTTTTATTAAAAAGTTTTTATTTATTGCTTTTTTGTAACTTAATTATAGAATGGTGTAAACAATACATCACAAATATACGATTGCAGCATTCGCGAGTCATCTGCTGTTAGTTATTGAAGAGTTCCATTGTGCATCTCCGAAGATGTTCATCAGATCTTCATAAATTATATACTAAAACCTCACCTGAAAAATATACATTTCAATATCGAAAACCACATCCCAGTCGGATCAGTAGTTTTTGAGAAACACGCGGCCATACAAATTTACATACATACATACAAACATACATACATACATACGGATCGAATACAGAACCTCCGTTTTGAAGTCGGTTAAAAATACCTCTTTAGTTCATTTTTTTTGTCTGCCGCTTCGTTATAGAGGGAAGTGGACAATTAATATTTCCAACTCCTCCCTATTTTTTTTTATTAATTTCGTTGCGGGTTACAAACATATTAGTGTTACCTGAGACTCGCCGAGCTTCACCGCTCGGTGTCATAAAATGCGTGCCACTGTCGATCCTGGCTTACAGGAGTTACAGTGGCGGGTGTGAGGGCGGGATAGTCTCTCTGGCGTCTACGGTAGCGAGAAACCAACCACCTGCATTATCGTCCACCTCGGAGTCGCTCGATGGTATCAATAAACATAATGTAACAGCGCTTACTCAGCTAGTAATCGCTCTTGCTCAAACATACTTAGGTGTCATAATCCGTCACATATTATAAATTGAAATGTCATTTGAGCTGATGTTAATACCTATACCATAACAGCCCTGTATTATATACTGCTCACTGTTGAGCTCGGGCCTCCTCTACTACTGAGAGGGTTAAGGCCTTAGTCCACCACGCTGGCCTAGTGCGGGTTGGCGGACTTCACATTCCTTAAAAATTCAGAGAATTTCTCAGGTATGCAGGTTTCCTCACGATGTTTTCCTTCACCGTTAAAGCGATATTAATATGGGTTGATTAAATAGTGACCATCTTAAGATGCTGACCTTAATTTTACAGCGTCTCAGCTGTTATCGCATTTCAGAGCGAAATTAAGGTGCATGAATAATACCACCCTAAGCCAAGGGCGGATCCAGGGGGGGGGGGGGTCATGGGGGTCATGACCCCCCCCTGGACGGAGTCCAGAACCTAGGTGGACCACTAATTAAAATTATTAAACATTATGTTTTTATATATTTTTTGTCACAATATAAACTCATTTGCAAAAAAAACGGGCACCTAAGCAATGAACCATTTCAAATGTTACTATTGGTTTGTTTGATAATTATGGGTAGTTTTATTTTAACAATTTTGTAAATTAATAAGCAAATAATCGTTTTCGTCAGTATTATCATAAAATTTTGATAAAATTTATGGGTTTTAAAGCTAAAGTTCAATAGTAGTGTATACTCGCTAGTAGTGCATATGTTCGTGAAGTAAAAGTTAACAAAGATTTTTGTTTGTTTTTTCTTTAATAAAGTAAAAGCAGATAAATGTTTAGTATCGAGTGTGACCCCCTCTAGCTGAAATCACAGCTTGAATTCGTCTGGGTATGCTAGCGAGGATATCCCGGATACTTGCTTGCGGAATACGTTCCCACTCCGCGGTAATCACATTCTTCAGCTCTCTGATGGTTTGCGGAGCCGGTTGTACTGATCTCACGCGTCGTTTCAGAACGTCCCAGACATGCTCTATAGGATTGAGGTCGGGACTTCGAGCTGGCCAATCCAAACGACGAATGCCGAACTCTTGCACATACGCTTCCACATCGCCAGACCGGTGGGCGCGAGCGTTGTCGTCCATAAAAATTGAGTCTTCGCCTAAAGCGGCCAATGCGGGTTGTGCATGAGGAATTAGAACTTCCGTTATGTATCGATGTCCAGTCAGTGAGCCGTTTTCAATGAAGACTAACTCTGTACGATCCATTGAATTTATTCCTGCCCAAAACATAATAGAGCCCCCAACACAAGGTGTGATTTCTTCAAAACAAGCCTCTGCAAAGCGTTCTCCTCGCCTTCGTAGCACTCGCCGACGTCGATCTTCACCGAACAGAGATATCCTGGCTTCATCGGAGAACAATACCCTATTCCAGTCTTCTTGAGTCCATGACTCACAATTTCGAGCAAACCTAAGCCTGGCAACTCTGTGCTCACGTAACTTAGGGCCGCGGGCCGGGCGATGACTGCGTATATTGGCCGCGAGCAGCCTCCTCCTGACCGTCCATAGACTAATATGCACATTTCTTACTTCTTCGAGGTTGTTCTTAAGGTCCACATACGAAGACTTGCGATTTCTCATTGCGCGACTCACAAGAAAACGATCATCCCGTGGTTGGGTACATGGTTTTCTTCCAGAACCAGGCCTTCGCTCGACGGAACCGGTGTCTTGATGCCGCTGCCAGGTCCTTTGAACCGTCGAGCGACTCACATTTAGCCTCTGAGCCACGAAGCATTGGCTGCAGCCCTCTTCGAGCAGCGCAATAATTTTGGTAGCTTTTACCACTTTCTCTAACATTATTGAGACAGCTAAACAGCAATAAATGAGGCTTTGACAATTAAAAATATGAAATAAATTCATAAAAATTGACTAAAAGTTATAAAAACCGATATTATCTTTTGGAACTTCGCACCAAAAATGTAGGATAAAAAGTGGTTTTCTATAAAAACGAGCATCAAACGAAAATTTTAATTTAGAACGTACTGTTTTAAACACCACGGCATTTTTAAAACCGGCCAGTAACATGTACAAATGATTGAAATCATTTTGGTACCGTATTTTTTAAAAAAGAATTAAAATCCAAACCGCCCGTTTTTTCTGCAAATGAGTATTTAAGTACTTTAAATATTTAATTAATCTATTCATATAAAAGGCTTAGTCCTGACTGACTGACGGATCAACGCACAGCCTAAACCGCTGATCGTAGAGACCTGAAACTTGGAGGGTGTGTTCCTTGTATGACGTAGGCTTCCGATAAGAAAGGATTTTCCGAAATTCTACCCCTAAGGAGATGAAAAAGGGGAGCAAAGTTTGTATGGGGCAACGCGATTCCTTGGTCCAATCTAATTCAAATTTAGCGTAAACTATTTTAACACAATTGATGGAAGACATGTTTCGTATTTTATTGAAATTCGTTTCCTAATGGGGTTAAATAGCCTAATCAATAAATTCAAAAACGTGAAAAATAGAGATAAAGGGCCTAAAAATATGAGCGATAGCTTGGATTCGTAATCACCTCCAGAAAAATGTTTTTGAAGGATTTTGGTGCAGGTTAAAAATTGCAATTGTTATTAACAAAATAAGATGAAAACAAAATGATATTTCGTTTTTTTGTTAATAACTCGAAAAATATTAACATTTAAGCAATTTTGAAAAAAGCTCGTTAAAGACGAGGAAATTTTCAAATAAAAAAGTTCTAACTCCCGGAATTCTATCTCCATTATTTATAATTTTAATCAGACGTTGAAAATAGGGCTCCGCGCGGCAGTTACGGCATGCGCGCGCTGCCGCTAAAAAGAGTTCAGCAATAAAAATAATTTATTTATAACATAAAATGTGATTTTAAATTTTTTAAAAAATTGTAGTATCTTCTTAACACTTGAAAGAATCGCGCCTTGAAGAAAAAAAAGTTTAATCACCATTTTTCTAAAAGTTATTCTATTGTTAAATAACCAATTTTTTCCCAATCTCCATTGGCATAGACAATGTGATGAAAGGTATAAATAATTGGCCTATAAATATTAAACTTCGTGGAGCCCTTTTGATATATATACTTTATAAGATCCTGCGGTAAATTTTAATTAAAGTTTATTAATTTATTAATTATGATTTTTATAACTATTGAAAAATTACAAAATTTAGAAAATTAAGTAGTTATAAAAAATCATAACTATTTGTTAGTAATAGCATGGACTAATAAGAGTATAGACTAACGATCCCCATACATTGAAGCGTACTTCGCTGTTTAGTACATTAAATTCAACTAGATGGCACTAAGATCCATAGATTCATTTGAAATGGTTATTTCAATGGCGCAAATGAGAGGATGGATAAAATAAACAACTATCGGTTTATCCGATAGTTATTATTACGCCTAGATGGCGCTATAAACTGTTTAACTCACAGACTACTACAATTATTTTGAGTATTTATGGACTGCATTGGCACTTATATATATCATTACTTTTTGTAAAGAAAACTAGGCAGGTATTAAGTTATGTGGTGCCACGCGCCGCCGACGACACATCGTTGGCCGGTTGTTTAGCGCGTATTACAAGTTTTTTATATGGGGACACCACATCTTTTTTGACTGAACTTTATTTTTATATTTTTGTTATATAGCTAATATAATAATACATAATATATTGGGATAGTTTCAAATATCTGCTTGTAACGGTTCCAACGCTACAACAAAATGTTTTTTTTTTGGTATGGGGACTCCCTCTATTTTTAAACTTTTTTATATTTAGATTTTTTCCTACGGTTACACACAATTACGTTCCGTTCGTGTCTCGGCGCTGGCTAGCCAGTTACTTTGCTTGAACTTGGCTTGACACGCTACCGCGTGTCTAGATATCTTTTTACACCAAAAAGGATACTAGATATTTAAAAAAAAGTATGTATTGAAAAAGTGGCCGCTATTTTGGATTTCTGTGTTTTAAGGCCAATCAACCTCAAAATCGATACCTTGACATGGTTTTAGGTACAAAGGACAGATCCAAAGTTAGAATTGAAAAAGTGGCCGCCATTTTGAATTTCTTTGTTTTAATGCCAATTGACCTCAAAATCGGTATCTGGGCATATCTTTAGTTAAAAAAGATGGATCCGATGTCAGAACTGAAATATGAGGCCGCCATTTTGAATTTATTTGTTTTAAGACCAATCGACCTCATAATTGACCTCTGGGAATGGCTTTGGGCACAAAGGGCATATCCTATATTATAATTGAAAAAAGTGGCCAATATTTAGGCTTCTTTATTTTTAGGCCAATTAACGTCAAAATCGATACTTGAGCATAAGAAAAGTGGTCGCCATTTTGAACTTCATTGTTTTAAGACTGATTGGATTTAGATAGATATTTGGGCTTGTCTTTAGCCAAATAGAATAATTAATCGAGGTTGGAATTTTAAAAATTGCATTTCATGTTAATTTTTTTTGTTTAAGGGCTATTGGTTTTAAATCAAAATACGCTGGACATGACTATAAACTATAGTAGGTAATATGGCCACCATCAAAGCTTGTTCAATTCTCTTCAATAACGATATCACAGCTTTGCTATATCGCAAAATAAATAAATTGTCTTCGAATTTTAGAAGACGAAGTTCGAAGTCTTCGTGGCCTGTGGCAGCAAACAGGAAATAAAGGAAATGGTTCTGTGAAAGCATCAAAATTGGTAACAAAATTAGGGAGTCGTTAACCTTCATTTGAAATATTGCTATAAGCATAAGTAACCGCGTAGTAGAAATGATCTTACCATATTTTCTTATCGTCCCCCATATCGTTTTGCCTTGTTAGGTGACCATTTAATTATTGTATCCCTTTTAACTTACCCCTTTTCACCAGACTTAAAAGGCTACTTAGGTTGATTACGTTATTGATATTTAAAAGTATTTAATTTTGATGTGAAAATATATTTCAATTTTTTCTATAATGGAAGGCAATCCAAAAAATGTATGTTATAAATTCAGGGGATACAGTTTGGTGTCGCTGCTATGTAGCATCTGTTATTACACCATCTATTGCTATTCTAATTATTCATTCTCATTTAATTTTTAAAAACTAAGCCATTAAAATAGTGTAAAATGTAGTTGAATAAAGTCAAACTATTGACATAACTTTGAAATTATTAACATAATGTGGGATGAACAGAAGTGAGCTAAGCAAGAAAGATTTTTTTTTAATTTTCAATATCCCACACTTCTGAAAGTCAGAAGTTTGCTTGATTTTACAATAACACTGGTTTCTGTCACGGGTGGTTATAATAAATTATTAAAATGCACATGAAGAAGTGTTAACAGCTCACAGTTGTGGTCTCAACTAACTTGAAAATATTGAATAGTAAGCTACCGTTGCTATTTCAAACAAATCTGTTTCTGGAAGTCAATCTTCTATGAAACTTCTACACTTTACAGGCTGTATGGTTGATGGAAGACTTTGAAAACAAATAATCAATCCAACATGGTGCTCATTTTTATCACAATTAAAACGAATCATTATATTGTGGTTAAAGGCATGCCCAAATATCGATTTTAAAGCTAATGGGCCCTAAAACAAGTTCAAAATAGCGGTGCCTTCTCAATTCTAACATTGGATGTGCCTTTTATAGATAAAAGCTAAAAAATTACTTGATATCGATTTTGAGGTCAATTGGCCTTAAAACGAAGAAATTCAAAATGCCGGCCACTTTTTCGATTCCGACATTGGATCTGCCTTTTATAATCAAAGATATACCCAGCTATCGATTTTGAGGTCAATTGGCCTTAAAACAAAGAAATTCACAATGGCGGCCTCTTTTTACAATTCCGACATTGGATCCATCTTTTGTAACTAAAGATATGCGCAGATATCGATTTTGCGGTTGATTGGCCTTAAAACAAAGAAATTCAAAATGGCGGCCACTTTTATCAATTCTAGCCTTGGATCCGTCTTTTGTAACCAAAGATGTACCCAGCTATCGATTTTGAGGTCAATTGGCCTTTAAACAAAGAAATTCAAAATGGCGGCCTCTTTTTACAATTCCGACATTGGATCCATCTTTTGTAACTAAAGATATGCGCAGATATTGATTTTGCGGTCGATTGGCCTTAAAACAAAGAAATTCAAAATGGCGGCCACTTTTATCAATTCTAGCCTTGGATCCGTCTTTTGTAACCAAAGATGTACCCAGCTATCGATTTTGAGGTCAATTGGCCTTTAAATAAAGAAATTCAAAATGGCGGCCACTTTTATCAATTCTAGCCTTGGATCCGTCTCTCGTAACCAAAGATATTTCCAGCTAACGATTTTGAGGTCAATTGGCCTTAAAACAAAGAAATTCTAAATGGCGGCCACTTCTTTCAATTCTAACATTGGATCTGCCCTTTAAGCCTAAAAGCCTAAAAAAATACTATAATAATCATGTAAACTTAACATAACCAACTGACTTTTGTAAGCTGATGCACCGCACATGCAAAATATTTGGTAAAAAATCAACAAAATCACGTTGATCCCCGGTTGTCGCTAAACAAGTGAACCTTGATAAAATAGCTTGTGGCTCTGACATCGTCCCTGACGCGCCCCTGATTTAGGTGAAAAAGTATCTGAGCCTCCTCAATAGGTTCCGAGATATTGACCATGCGAAATTTTACCCACTGTGATATTATCTGTTTGGTTTTTGTATATTCAAATTAGAAGAAATCATGCACAGCAGAACTCGCTGTGCCCATACCTAGCGTCTCGCCCGGCACCCGCGCGCGTGGTGCGGGGCAGTGTGTGAAGCGCCTTACTGCCATCAGTTGTATGTCCATTCTAATGCTAAACTATTTTGTTTCACGGTACAATGCCACCTAACGGGACATTTTTGAAACCCGGCAGATGTTGAAGTTTCCAGGCTAATTATCAGCGCCATCTAGCAATAAGCCGGGATTTTGCACTTTTTCAGGTGAACGCTTCAATGTATGGGGATCGTCAGTCTATACTCTTATTAGTCCATGGTAATAGTAATAAACTTTAATAAAAATTTACCGCAGGATCTTATAAAGTACATACATCAGAAGGGTTCCACGAAGTTTAATATTTATAGGCCAATTATTTATACCTTTCATCACATTGTTTATGCCAATGGAGATTGGGAAAAAATTGGTTAGTTACAATTGAATAACTTTTTGAAAAATGGTGATTAAACTTTTTTTTCTTCAGGGCTCGATTCTTTCAAGTGTTAAGAAGATACAAGATTTTTTTCAAATTTTTAAAATCACATTTTATGTTATAAATAAATTATTTTTATTGCTGACCTCTTTAGCGGTAGCGCGCGTATGTCGTAACTGCCGCGCCGAGCCCTATTTTCAACGTCTATTTAAAATTAAAAATAATGGAGATAGAATTCCGGGAGTCAGAACTTTTTTATTTGAAAATTTCCTCCTCTTTAACGAGCTTTTTTCAAAATTGCTTAAATGTTAATATTTTTCGAGTTATTAACAAAAAACGAAATATCATTTTTTTTTCATCTTATTTTGTTAATAACAATTGCAATTTTTAGCCTGCACCAAAATCCTTCAAAAACATCGTGGTTGCAACAAATAATCGATTTTTGAATGCAATTGATTTTATATTCAAGGATTTTGTTATCGTATGTAAATAGAGTTAGGTTATTATCAAATCTTACACATTACAATCAAGAGTTTTTTTTATTATAATAGTTTTTGTTAGTCGTTCATTTTGATTTATCGATAGAATTTCACGATTATCCTTTCATAACATTTAAATTGGTTATTGGACATTTCAAATAAATAATGTGTGTACTGAAACTTAAATCACAAATTTAGTGGTACGGTAAATTATTTACTTTGGAGATCTTCATTTTCAGTCTTCTATATCTAAATTTAAATATCTAACTCATTGTTCAAATATGTTTGTAAAATATACTTACAACATAATTTTTAAATATACAGCTGTGTTTTATTTGCATCCAAAGTTTCGATTTTTAAAGTAATCGTTTACGTTTCGTTACCAAGCGATTTAAAACTTTCGAAACATTACGCTCATAAACTGAAAAATACAACACTGTAAAAGCGTTGATATAAGAGTCAAGATGTTATTCTTTATTTCAGTATATTTATACAATTTTAAATCAAATATGTTAAATAAGTATGATACTATTTCTTATAATGTATAGAAAACATGATAAATATTTGTAATTATGTAGCCGACTTTAGAATTTTTGGTTAGACGTTCTCACAAAGCTTTCGCGTCGCGAAAAATTTGAATTGTCATACCAGCCCGCTAAGATTGTATCGTACTATACTAAGTGTATTTAATAAAGCAGTAGAATCAGTATGTCCGTACATTTAAAGAAATGTGATAAAAAAGAAAGGCAGTGACTTCAGAAGAGTAATGGAACACAAATCAGTGATTATTGTAATTCTTTTCTGTCTGTCTGTGTGTTTTTCTGTTTTTTTCTTACTGCACATCTCCTAAATTACTGAACGCATTTCAATAAAATTTGGCACGTGGGTAAATCATGTCCGGATTTATACATAGGTTATTTTTTATTCCCTGAAAATATAAAGCGGGATTTTTATACCGGAAAATCTTTTTCACGCGGGCGGTGCTGCGACCAAAAGCTATTTTTTTTATAATACTTTGATGGTAAACGTATTATTCGGGAACGAACGCATCGAAAATAATTTTGTCGCGCCACCGCCACGGCCGCTACCATTCATATTACGTATGTCAAATTTCGTGTGACATTTGTGCGCGCTTTTTGTCGACTAACGCGTAATGTCTAACTAGAACTAACCTCTAATGGAACGTTTAAAAGAACGAACGCATTAAAACAAAGAGCATTATAATAATACGGAAACATTAACGCGTTTCGGGAGAAGACTTAAAAAAAATTGTTATTTAAATATAGGTAGGTATTTTTAAGTACCTACATTAATTACATTTATTAATAGAATACCTACTTTTTACTTTTCAAAATTAAATTATAACTTCTTGTGACTTGACCACGACTATGTGACCCCCCCCCCTGGCGCCAAAGCTGGATCCGCCCTTGCCCTAAGCCTCAATTAGTCGCCTCTAACTACAGGCAAGAGATACCGTGGCAGAACTCTCTAGCTCCCCTGGAACATAGGGTACACTTATTATTAACTCTGTTGTGAATACTTTGAGCCCACTTGATGTTTGGATTTTTGTAAGTAAACGCAGAAACAGATGAATGGATTTTAGAGAATTTTGGCACACAGGCCAGTTTTTTTTATTGACGTAGTATAGACTACGTTTTTTCCTGGAGAAGTACAAAATATTTTTATCATTTACACATACACATGTATACTCACGCCTTTTGTCCACGAAGGGGTAGGCACAGGCGGAACTATTCGCCGTCCGTATTCCGTCTCATGATGTGATAGGCGGCGAGCCTATCGCCTTATAGAGCATACATTCCAGACTCCGGGCTAATATTTAATAAAAAAAATCCAATATCACTTTGCCAGACCCGAGGATCGAACCCAAGACCCTAGCATTGTAGTCGTATCGTACCGAAAACAACTACGCCACAGAGGCAGTTTTATAAATTAGACTTAAATATAAGAAAAAATGTTATTGAATTATAAACACATTTGAATATTAAATATTCATTATTAATAAGTAAGGTAAACGATCGGCCAGAGTCTCTCAACCTTAACCGCCCGCCGAAATAACAGGGCACGATTAATGCAATCACATGCTGCAATCCCTCATTGACTGCAGCATGTATCTTAAGAACCGTAATTTGGTTAAGAATAAATCCTTTTAGTTAATTCGTAGTTATGTTATTGTTAAAATGTGAAGATGTAAATAGGTCGCTTCGTGGTAACCGCCATACTTATCCAACAGAAATAACCTCACCACAAATTATAAATCACAAATTAATAACTATCCACATTCTGAGATAACAAAATGTTAATTTTGCTGACGATAGGATATATCATGTATCCTTATTACTCTCGAATAGTGGCCGCCGTACCTCCATAAGGTGCTAAAACCCTCCATATTGACTCACGAAGTATGCCGCGTTTCGGGATCAGTCTGTGCATCCGGTTAGAACAGGCCGGCATAGGTAATTGTGCCTCGTGGTGAGGGATAGTGGTCATTCGGCACTCTATTTGGACCCCACTTTACTTAGCATCGATGCAGTGTAGTCACTTAGTCAAGCCCATACAAAAAAGAGAAAAATAACTCTGTAGTTTAGTGTACTTCAAACTAGAACATGATAATACTTGCAATAATGTTTGTCGACAGAAATAGACTAAGCAGTGGCAAACCTGAACGTATTCTCCTTTGGAAAGTTTAAAAAAAAATAGAATAATGAAGAAATGAAATCAAAGACCATAATATTGAGAACCCACGTCACACAGCTTGTTCTGTACGGTTTACACAAATGGCTTCGGAAAATAATTATACAATATATATACGTAGATCTTTTTGTGTAATTGTAGTATAAAAAGGGCCCCTTGAAAGTCAATAGTATCAGTCACAGATTAACAGGGCAGGAACCTCAAAAATCATATACACCGACAATGAAGAACATAATAGAATCCATAATGGTAAGCACTAAGCAAACATATTATATGTGAGCCATTGAGTTCATTTTAAATAATTGAGATAACGTAAACGAATATATATTAAATTTAATTATCATTTAAATTTACTAGTGGTAGGTCTCTCGTAAGCGTGGCTCTGTCTGGGTACCACCGCAATGTCTATTTCTTCCGCCATGTTGCAGTGTGCATGCACTGTTGTATTCAGTTTGAAGGACATTGTAGCCAGCGTAATTCTGGGCATTATGAGACTTAACATATTGTTATGTCTCAGGATGAGCGTAGTGGAGTGCTACGGAGTAAAAATTCTGTATGATATTGCTACTATTAATGGGAGGTCGTATCGCTAACCAACAGGCGATCGGCATGATCGTCTCGAATTCAGAAGTTATAAAAAAATCTAAATAATACCCATTCCCGGGATAAAAAGTAGCACTTAGGGTTAATATAGCTACCTATCAGTGAAAAGGAATCCACAACTAGCTAACTAGTTTTCGGGTTTTAAAAATCAACTTGTTTCTCTATCTCTCTCTCATCCGAGCTATAGTACATCCCAAAACTCATTACTTTGTATTTCATATTATAATAACAAAAAAGAAACCATTTCTTGCCTTTGGAAAATATGCGTAAAATTAACGACATATGTTTTATAATGAAAACTACCTATGATGTTTAAATTCAGAAAAGAAATCAACAAAAGTTATGTTTGTAAATGAAGGCGTATGCACCTTGTACACCGTTTAATTATAATTATTTATTTGTGGTCTCTCATTTTATTATGAAGGTATAGTGTTTTGTGTTTGTAAATTTCCTTCAATTGTATTTTATCCTTATTTAACGGTGATGTGTGTGCATTAGCTTATATAACTAAACTGACTTTGTATGCAAAAGACTTGGAAAAAAAAAGAAAAAAATATATTATATAAAGATTCAATGGATAATTGATGACAAAAAATTAAACCCGGAGTTTCTTTCTGCCTTTCTTCTTCGGGAAGTCATCGCTTAGGTAGCTAGTGAAAGGCTGGTAGGTTAGCTAGGCTAGGGCCTGTACTGTCCTCACCGGTTAGGATCGCGACGCGTGCCTCCCATTAATTTTAATAAAAAATATTCTTTTTTATCTCTTTCCTACCAGCCCGAGCTTGGCTTCTTTATATTTAGTTTACATTGATTTTTCTCCCTTTAAATATGTCTTTAGTTATATAAGTGACTATTTGTAATAATAATTATTAATTGAATGTATCTTGACATATCATAAGTGCAACTATGTTCGCCTACGTGATGAATAAAGTATTTTTTTATTTTACCGACTGCCCTCAGTTATTATCAAAAATTGGTTTACGTATCTACTAATCAAATGGGTCTTCGACAAAAGGCTTTATTGTCGACACCTTTTACTTTCACCAATTACAGGTTAAAATTGGTTTATAATAATTTTAAAAACCCACCTAGTAATTTTAATAAACTTCCCCCAAGGTTAGCTGTAAATTTGTTCTGTACCAAACCAGAGGCGGTAAAACGTAAGCTCAGTAAACGATTATGTGGTAACGACAAACATTTGTAAACACAATGCAGTTTGTGGTATCTTTTAATTCTTTGATTTTGTTAACTGCACATCTCAATTCTTTAAAACTATGTACCTACATGCCTATTTTGTATGCCTAGTCTGTAAGTCTTCCTAAAATGAATAGAATAATACTAGCTCCATATTATATACCTACTGTCCACTGCTGAGCACGGGCTTCCTCTACGACTTGGATGGCCTAATCCACCACGCTAGCCTAGTGCGGATTGGCATACCTACAACTAGTTTACAGAGTATTCTGAGGTATGTGCCTATGTTGCCCCACGATGTTTTCCTCTGCCATTCAAGCGAACGATCATTGATGAACATTACACACGAACTTGTGTGCCTCGGATTTTGAACCAGTCCGTTCCTCCTAACTAGACAATCGTGCACTATAGTATTACTTTAGATTTACTCTCAAACATTTATTTCAGATGTTGGCGTGCGTTCTGGGCACAAGTTTCGGATTTGTTGTGTTTGACTTGATGAAGAACGCCCTCAAGCAGTTCACCGAAGTAGCCAGCACCGGTATAGACACACTTAACAATGCTACCAACGCTACACTCAATTAGATTCGGTCGTAACAATACCTAGGTACCACAGAATTTAATCATGGAAGCGTCATCAATTTTGTATGTTATTATAATCAGTGTTTACTAAATCCGTTTTTCATTCTCTTCTATCAAAAAAAAACTGCCAACAAGTAGCAATATTTATTTATTTATTTTATTAATAAGCATACCAACTACACTGTAACAATACAAAAACATTTTAGATTACTTAATAATAATAATATTAAATTACAAAGCACAATGTAATTTACAGGCATGCATAACATTGTTTAAAAGTTATCCTTAATGAGAGTGGTTACAGGAATTAAAATAAACTCATTTGCAAAAAAAACGGGCACCTAAGCAATGAACCATTTCAAATGTTACTATTGGTTTGTTTGATAATTATAGGTAGTTTTACTTTCACAATTTTGTAAATTAATAAGCAAATAATCGCTTTCGTCAGTATTATCATAAAATTTTTATAAAATTTATGGGTTTTAATGCTAAAGTTCACTAGTAGTGTATGCTCGCTAGTAGTGCATATGCTCGTGAAGTAAAAGTTAACAAAGATTTTTGTTTTTTTTTCTTTAATATAGTAAAAGCAGACAAGGTGGAAAGATGTAGTGCTAAGAGATATGAGAGAATGTCAAGTTTCCGAAGACGACATATTGGATAGAGCGAAGTGGAGAAGAAAAATTAGGAAAGCTGACCCCACAACCATATGGGACGTATAGCTTGGAAGAGAGAGAATATAGTAAAAGCAGATAAATGTTTAGTACCGAGTGTGACCCCCTCTAGCTGAAATCACAGCTTGAATTCGTCTGGGTATGCTAGCGAGGATATCCCGGATACTTGCTTGCGGAATACGTTCCCACTCCGCGGTAATCACATTCTTCAGCTCTCTGAGTGTTTGCGGAGCCGGTTGTACTGATCTCACGCGTCGTTTCAGAACGTCCCAGACAGAGCATAGGATTGAGGTCGGGACTTCGAGCTGGCCAATCCAAACGACGAATGCCGACCTCTTGCACATACGCTTCCACATCGCCAGACCGGTGGGCGCGAGCGTTGTCGTCCATAAAAATTGAGTCTTCGCCTAAAGCGGCCAATGCGGGTTGTGCATGAGGAATAAGAACTTCCGTTATGTATCGATGTCCAGTCAGTGAGCCGTTTTCAATGAAGACTAACTCTGTACGATCCATTGAATTTATTCCTGCCCAAAACATAATAGAGCCCCCACCATAAGGTGTGATTTCTTCAAAACAAGCCTCTGCAAAGCGTTCTCCTCGTCTTAGTAGCACTCGCCGACGTCGATCTTCACCGAACAGAGATATCCTGGCTTCATCGGAGAACAATACCCTATTCCAGTCTTCTTGAGTCCATGACTCACAATTTCGAGCAAACCTAAGCCTGGCAACTCTGTGCTCACGGAGTAACTTAGGGCCGCGGGCCGGGCGATGACTGCGTATAAACTGGGAAATGTTATAAATTATTTATTTGATAGACAACATTTTTAAATGTTTGTATCTCAAAGTGTATAATTGTGCTGCCGACCCTTTAACTTTTGTACTGTGTTCTATTTGTGAAAACTTTTAAATGGCCTTCTTATATTTATGTTCCTTTAATATTATTTAAGCTAGCTGTAAGTTTTCCAAAAATAATAAAATAAAATAAATAAAATATTGGCCGCGAGCAGCCTCCTCCTGACCGTCCATAGACTAATATGCACATTTCTTACTTCTTCGAGGTTGTTCTTAAGGTCCACATACGAAGACTTGCGATTTCTCAATGCGCGACTCACAAGAAAACGATCATCCCGTGGTTGGGTACATGGTTTTCATCCAGAACCAGGCCTTCTCTCGACGGAACCGGTGTCTTGATACCGCTGCCAGGTCCTTTGAACCGTCGAGCGACTCACACTTAGCCTCTGAGCCACGAAGCATTGGCTGCTTTTGGAACTTCGCACCAAAAATGTACGATAAAAAGTGGTTTTCTGTAAAAACGAGCATCAAACGAAAATTTTAATTTAGAACGTACTGTTTTAAACACCACGGCATTTTTAAAACCGGCCAGTAACATGTACAAATGATTGAAATCATTTTGGTACCGTATTTTTTTAAAAAAGAATTAAAATCCAAACCGCCCGTTTTTATTGCAAATGAGTGTATATATAAATATCATTCAAAACTTTATTATATAATGACGGGCTAGTCGTCGCAGTAAAAGTAACACCACAAATATCTAGATACTAAAACTGGATATCGACTTTAAACATCCATTAATTTGCATACACATATTAGCACGAATAGCAATGCAGATAAAATTATTCAAATTTAACACGCTTTTATTAGCTTCATACGTATTATGTAACGGAAACTTTGAACATGATTTTGACCCCCCTTCAAAACACACACACTCACACACACTCACGCCTGTTATCCCCGAAGAGGTAGGCAGAGACACAACTAGTGCGCCCTCTTTTCGCCATTATTCCGTCCCATGATGTGATAGGGGGCGAGCCTATCGCCATATCGGGCACAAATTCCAGACTCCGGGCTGATACTGAATGGAAAAACTCAATATCACTTTGCCCGACCCGGGGATCGAACCCGAGACCTCAGTTTTACAGTCATACTGTAATACAGCTACGCCACCGAGGCAGTCTTCAGTTTACCCCTTCAAAACGTCTGATTAAATCGAAATAAATCCTACTTGTCGCAAGATGGCGCTTTCGTTTCTTTTTAGTAACATCTGTGGACAATAGTAGAACAGAACTGACTAATGAAAAATAAGTAGGTACTAATAGTGTAAAAAAACTCAAAATCACGCTTTATAGAAAATCCAACTAAAAAAAATTAAAATTAAATTAATTTTTTCTTACTTAGGTACACTATTTTTAATTCAAATGTATTAAAATTTATTTTTTATTTTTGGTTGGATTTCCTATAAGCCAAGACGCCAGCCATAGACGGACCGCATGTTGCAGTCGAGACCGACTGCAAGATGCGGTGGCCGCACGGCGATCTGCAGTTTCCATAGCAAATTTATATCCGCCATACACGGACCGCTCGAGCAGTTCATGAGCGGTCGGAGCAGTCACTCTGCCGTCGAGTGTCGCCGTGCGGTCGACTGCTTAGAGCTGCCGGACCCAGCATACATGGACCGCTACAAGCGCTTGCTGCCGACCGCGCGGCACTTCCGGCTTAAAATACTAACTAAGTTAGGATGTTTGTATGTAAGGATGTTTGTTCCGCTTTCACGCAAAAACTACTGAACGGATTTCGATGAAATTTGGCACACGGGTAGATCATGTCCTGGATTTACACATAGGCTACTTTTTATCCCGGGAAAATATAAAGCGGGACTTTTATCCCGGAAAAACTTTTTAAAGCGGGCGGACCCGCGGGCAAAAGCTAGTAATAAATAATTATTAGGTTTCCTTATACTGGAATAAATTGACGAACGTTTTTTCTCTTTACGTCAGCCATGATGCTTGTCATTTACATATAATCCTAAACTTTGAACTTGTATTTTTTTAAAAATGAGAGTTATTTTTTATTTTCTGTATAATTTTCTCAAACAATGCCAGTTGAATGGCCTTGACTCAGAGTCAAGTTTTAAATAGATAAAATATTGACAAGTGAGTAGGTACTTTTATTTTGCTCACATTACCTACTTAGCAGCGCGAAGGCGTAAAAAGCTCTCTGTGCGTAAATTACTTTATAGCATAACTAGCTGTTGCCCGCGGCTCCGCCCGCGTTAAAAAAAAATCCTAAGCATATAGATTACCATCAACAAAATATGTTCGGTGTTGCAATAACCGTTCAGCGACAAGTATGTGATATGATGTAATTATTTTTAATAAAACTCTTTCTTTAATATTATATTTTGTTTTAATGTGTTTCCTTTCTTAAATCTTAACTATATATTTTACAAGATCCTAGAGGCACACCTCCGCGAGTGCCCGGGGGAAGTGAGGTGGGGAAAGAGGGGTAATGTAAACGTCAGCTGTCACACATGACAGCTGACACACTTCAATAGTTAAACATCACAACCAAAGACAAAGAGTTAAACAGTGTTGGCTACATCTTCCTCCTTTCCCAAAAAAAAAACAAGAACTGTAATCTTCTGCGCAAGAGCACCGTGGGAGGCATATCAGCTATAGCCTGTTAAGTTGTCGAAATATATTTAATGCATTTCCTGATATTTTTTACTTTCATAACCCCCGACGCAAAAAGAGGGGCGTTGTTAGCTTAAGATGTGTGTCTGTGTATCTGTATATCTGCCTGTGGCATCGTATCTCCCAAACGAATAATCCGAATCTGAAGGGTAAGGAGAGGCGCAACTATGATGTTAGAAGTGAACTGAATAGGCATATTGAACTCAGGCTGGCCACACAGTGTGCGAATAACCGTTATTGTGTCCTCTGATGGGTTCTTACGTAGCGTACATAACCACTTTTACTTATAAACGTGTGAGCTCATTTTGCGAGATGTGTGAATTAGGTAGTGCATAAAAAATTCATCGAGATTTACAGATTACAGACAACTAGTCACGAATTCGAACATCATATAAGCGAACTAAACACAAAAGTCACACTCTAATCTATACTATATCATGCCAGCCCTGTATTATATACTGCTCACTGCTGAGCACGGGCCTCCTCTACAATGAGAGGGTTAAGGCCATAGTCCACCACGCTGGCCTAGTGGGCGTTGGCAGACTTCGTATACCTTCGAAGGTCAGAGGATTTCTTAGGTATGCAGGTTTTCTCACGATATTTTCCTTCACCGTTAAAGCGTTCGCAAATTCTCTAATCTATGCTCAAATTCTATAACTAGTATTATCCCGATTAGCACTAGATTAGCGAGTAGTTTGATAACGCACAAATACCATTTTATTAGAAATCTCTGAATTTAGCTCTAAATGTGGCAATAGGATCAAATCAAATCTTTGTTATTACGCTTACTTTTGCTCGCTGCCCTGCATGCATGAAAAAGTTTTCCGGAATGAATTCCCGCTATATAAATATATATAAATATATAGCGGGAATTCATTCAGTAAATACTGGGCTTAAAAGTAACCTATATCCACCGTTTCAGACTTTCTCCACAACAAATTTCATGGAATTCCGTTCAGTGGTGAAATTGTAACAGACAGAGTTACTTTCACATTTGTAAGTATGGATTATGGTACAGAAATAATCATAAAAACTCATGGGATCAATAAATGCCCCTGTACTTATCCTTTCACCTACATATAGGCAAACCTCACAACCCAATTCAGCATTAATGTTAAATGTTTCTAATGTGCAAACTTTATTGATTTCTGTATTTTAAATTATCTTACCTAGTTTATAAGAATTAAAATATTGTATGTTTCCCAAATAAATAAATAAATAAATTGACCTGGGAATTGATCCCGTGTCAACAACTTTAAGCTACTACCATTAGAACAATAATAAACTTAATACAGTGTGACTTTGACATTTTCTTGTTATCGTGCCATATCCGTTCGCAGTCATATCGGATATGAGTCATTGTTATCGTTGAAATCGGAAACGCTGGTAAACCACAGGCTGATGGCATTGACATTGGACTACGGACCTTAACTGAACTCACAAACATCTCGCTTTTATCCCCGAAGGTGTAGACAGAGGTGCAACCAAAACAACCACTACAGACATGGTATTATTTAGAAGAACTTAAACTGATGAATTTCCCATTCTTCTGTAATTTCGTGAGGAGAATTCTTATTTATACTTTCTTACTAATATTATAATTGCGAAATTTTGTGGAAATGTTTGTTAAAAGTAAACACAGAAATACCCACACGGCTTGGGATAACACATAGAGTACTTTTTGTGCTCATAAGTTGTTCCCATGGGAAATAATAAATATTTTTAATCTGATTCTTTAACTAGATGGCGCTGGCGTCATACTGTGTATTAGGGACTTTTGTAGCGGGAAATGCTTTTCACGCGGGCGAAGCCGCAGGCAACACCTAGTTTTCTCATAAAATCCCTACATGATGTATCTAATCAATTTAAGTTTTTTTTGCATTAATTAGTCGAGGTAATTACTCAGCTCAATATTAAGATATGTAATACGAAATTACAAAACTACAGTCTTTAAATCTTCAATTATAGAAACTGTAATTCCTTTCTTCCCATTTCGTAAAAGATACTTTTTAATTCTGTGCAAAACTTTCAAAATACTTACGCGGTGTTGTTTTAGTACTGTAGATCCACTGCTTCAAGTTTTGAGCCTCTCAGTGTTGCAATTTTGACTAAAATAAAAATTTCGTATTTCCGGCTTAGAGATCGAATCCAAGTCCTTTTACAGACAGAGCACAAAATCCTTCTTTCGATTTTTTTATGCGCTAGAGAAAAACGCGTTATCTTTGTATTGGGGCTATACTCACTCCATTCAAAAAATTTAAGGTAACGAAACCTAGTATACAACAGCTTCTTGGAAGTATAAAACTTAATTAAATACGTAATTGTAATAAGGTCAGATAAATCAAATTTATAAAATCCAGTGAAATGAATTATGCAGAAACAGTTTCAAGTTAACCCCGATTACACTTGGCCTTTCTGCGAATTCAGGCGTCATCACGCAGACGGTGACAACTGTCAACACGTTGTCGAGAAATATTACACTGGTCATTGCTTTAGTCTTTATTCTATGCACTCAAAGAGCATTATAATACTACGGAAATATGCACTAATCAAAGATTTGACAATTGCTGAAGTAACTGACAGTTTCCATAGTAATGTAATGTGTAACAAGTTGACGGAGTAGGTAAGTACTGTTTCGCTCACGGAGGAAAGCGAAAAGTTTCGCTTATAAAGGAAACATAAATACTATATACTTCGTTTTACAACATAAATGTGTATGGATAACGCTTATATTCAGTGGCGTAACTACAGGGTGGCAGAGGTGGCAAAATGCCACGGGCCCCTGCCTCCCCCCCCCCCAACCCGCCAGGCCGCGAGCCTAAATACGGGGGGGGGGGCTGTATATGTGACTTATTTGTTGAATGTCATGGTCCGTGACAATTTTTACCCCATCCAATGAATTTGCTACGCGCCCCCGACGATATAGTTACGCCACTGCTAATATTACAAGATTTTATTTAATTGAATATCTTAATAACAAAAAATAAACCGACTTCAAAACCACTACAAACCAAAAAATAATTTATTTAAACTTATATTTGCTTAGTAAATACGCATATTTGGAGTCGATGCCTAATTAAATTGAAAAATGTTTTCGTATATTTGCTCGTGTATTTCCTTAGCTTAGCTGGCCATTCAAATTAGGCATCAAGTCCGAATATACGTACTATACATCCGTATATACCTACTAAGCTAATATAAGTTTAAATTATTTTTTGGTTTGTAGTGGTTTTGAAGCCTCACAAACATACTTTTTATCCTGGCAAATATACAGCGGGACTCATAATCTCATTGTCATAAAGTACCTCCTTTAAAGAACGTACTAACAATTTGCATTTTTTGAGTAAACTTATAAATTGAAGCATTTTATATTCGGGCTTAAAAAGTCTACAAAACAACATGGTAACTAATTTTGATGTAGTTCAAATTAGCGCCAAATATTTTTTTCAATGCCCAACACTATATTGTAATAACAAACGACAAAACCTGAATGCCCTACTTCAAAAATGTCCTGAAACCACATTTTACCGCATTCTCTAATATTTAAGGTTCTCGAACGACGACCAATTCCAAACATTGCCTAAACAAACACAATTAGTGCTCAAGTATGCCCTTAGAATACCAATGCGTACAGATCCCTAGGTCATCGCCCACCTACTTCAGAAAGTCCGGTTGACGCTTAGACAAAGATTGATGCCTTCAACGCATGAATGCAGTCAGACATGGATTTGTTTATGGCATTGAATAACGAGACGAGCATACCGTTCGCCTGATGGCAAGCGATACTGCCACCCATAAACAGTATCACCAAACAGCACCTTGAGTTTTGTAACTCACTGTAACAACACACTGTAGTGTGTGCTTAGCTCGCAATTTAAATTAGTCACCAACTCCAAATATATGTATATACTAAGCGAAAACAAATTTAATTATTTTTTAATTTGTAGTGGTTTTGAAGTCGGTTTATTTTTTGTTTAAAAGTTTTATTTGTTGCTTTTTTATTGGTTCATTATAGAATGGTGTAAATAATACATCATAGATATACGATTGCAGCATTCGCAAGTCATCTGTTGCTAGTTATTGAAGAGTTCTATTGTGTATATCCGAAGATCTTCATAAATTATATACTAAAACCTTCCCTGAAAAATATACACATCAATATTGAAAACCACATATAAATCGGATCAGTAGTTTTTGAGAAACACGCGGCCATACAAATTTACATACATACATACGGATCGAATACAGAATCTCCTTTTTGAAGTCGGTTAAAAATTAAATGAAAGGGACTTATCATATGATCTGTCAAATTTGATTCCAATTATAGGTATGGCAAAACGCCGGAAAGCACGGAAATTGTGTCTAGTCTCTACAAGTTCCATGTAGTATACAACCCCAGATGTTACTTGCATACTATCCAACATGATGTTGCGCTCATCATGCCAAAGACCACACTCCCGAAGTACGTGATGTGCAGACTGTTCATATACGTAACCAGGTGTAGAGCATGGGCACACAGGAGAGTAAACCGGCCTAAATGAGAATAGTTTGCACTTAAAATTACCATGGCCGGTAAGAAATTGCGATACACAATGATCTATTTTAAAGTCAATTGGCCTTAAAACAAAGAAATTCAAAATGACAGCCTCTTTTTTCAATTTTGACATTGAATCAGTCTTTTGTATCCAAAGTTATACCCGGATATCGACTTTGAGGTCGATTGGCCTTAAAACAAAGAAATTCACAAAATGGCTGCCACTTTTTTCAAAAAATATTATTTTCGTCAGGATCTTACACACAACGCCAAATCAAAAATAATGACAGAAAAACTATATGTACGTTCCCGGCACAGGAGGGCTTACCGGATACCAAAAACCTTTAGTATGGAAGGCTAAGGCATCGAATGTAAATTAGACGAGGCTCAAATCACAGGGTAATTACTTTATACATATTTTAATTTTAGATTTTCTATTTATAATTTAATGTACATAAAATTTTACAGTATTTTACATTTATTAGTACAAACGAGTAGTACTAGTAGAAAACGACCGACTGCGCGTTGGACCAAATGTTTCTATTCCTACAAACTATTGTTTGAGTAGGTGTTTTGAGAAATAATTAACTAAACTCATTTGCAAAAAAAACGGGCACCTAAGCAATGAACCATTTCAAATGTTACTATTGGTTTGTTTGATAATTATAGGTAGGTTTACTTTCACAATTTTGTAAATTACACACACACACACACTCACGCCTGTTATCCCCGAAGGGGTAGGCAGAGGCGCAACCAGTGCACCCACTTTTCGCCATTATTCCGTCCCATGATGTGATAGGGGGCGAGCCTATCGCCATATCGGGCACAAATTCCAGACTCCGAGCTGATACTGAATAGAAAAACTCAATATCACTTTGCCCGACCCGGGGATCGAACCCGAGACCTCAGCTTTGCAGTCGTACTGTAATACAACTACGCCACCGAGGCAGCATTTTTGTAAATTAATAAGCAAATAATCGTTTTCGTCAGTATTATCATAAATTTTTTATAAAATTTATGGGTTTTAATGCTAAAGTTCACTAGTAGTGTATGCTCGCTAGTAGTGCATATGCTCGTGAAGTAAAAGTTAGCAATGATTTTTGTTTGTTTTTTCTTTAATAAAGTAAAAGCAGATAAATGTTTAGTATCGAGTGTGACCCCCTCTAGCTGAAATCACAGCTTGAATTCGTCTGGGTATGCTAGCGAGGATATCCCGGATACTTGCTTGCTGAATACGTTCCCACTCCGCGGTAATCACATTCTTCAGCTCTCTGATGGTTTGCGGAGCCGGTTGTACTGATCTCACGCGTCGTTTCAGAACGTCCCAGACATGCTCTATAGGATTGAGGTCGGGACTTCGAGCTGGCCAATCCAAACGACGAATGCCGACCTCTTGCACATACGCTTCCATATCGCCAGACCGGTGGGCGCGAGCGTTGTCGTCCATAAAAATTGAGTCTTCGCCTAAAGCGGCCAATGCGGGTTGTGCATGAGGAATAAGAACTTCCGTTATGTATCGATGTCCAGTCAGTGAGCCGTTTTCAATGAAGACTAACTCTGTACGATCCATTGAATTTATTCCTGCCCAAAACATAACAGAGCCCCCACCAAAAGGTGTGATTTCTTCAAAACAAGCCTCTGCAAAGCGTTCTCCTCGTCTTCGTAGCACTCGCCGACGTCGATCTTCACCGAACAGAGACATCCTGGCTTCATCGGAGAACAATACCCTATTCCAGTCTTCTTGAGTCCATGACTCACAATTTCGAGCAAACCTAAGCCTGGCAACTCTGTGCTCACGGAGTAACTTAGGGCCGCGGGCCGGGCGATGACTGCGTATATTGGCCGCGAGCAGCCTCCTCCTGAACGTCCATAGACTAATATGCACATTTCTTACTTCTTCGAGGTTGTTCTTAAGGTCCACATACGAAGACTTGCGATTTCTCAATGCGCGACTCTCAAGAAAACGATCATCCCGTGGTTGGGTACATGGTTTTCTTCCAGAACCAGGCCTTCTCTCGACGGAACCGGTGTCTTGATACCGCTGCCAGGTCCTTTGAACCGTCGAGCGACTCACACTTAGCCTCTGAGCCACGAAGCATTGGCTGCAGCCCTCTTCGAGCAGCGCAATAATTTTGGTAGCTTTTACCACTTTCTCTAACATTATTGAGACAGCTAAACAGCAATAAATGAAGCTTTGACAATTAAGAATATGAAATCTATACTAATATTATAAAGCTGAAGAGTTTGTTTGTTTGTTTAAACGCGCTATTCTCAAGAACTACTGGTTCGAATTGAAAAAATCTTTTTGTGTTGAATAGACCGTTTATCGAGGAAGGCTTTAGGCTATATAACATCACGATGCAACTATTAGGAGCGAAGAAATAATGGGATATGTGAAAAAACGGGGAAAATTATTCATCTTTGAGGGCTTCCATTGCGTGCGCTGCGAAAACGGTTCAAGATACCAAAAATATATATATAAAAGAATTATTCCTCTTAAAATGATCTAAAAAAATGTCCGTGACAGTATATGTCTATCTTTTAAGATTAACTCACTAGAACCGTTTTTATGGTAATAAAATTTGGTCTAAATTAATGCATTATTTGTTAAGAATTGTATCAACGTCATAATATTAATCTTTATCACTTTCACTGCGTAGGCGCCTGAACCTAGTTTTACTACCAGTGCTATACGCGTCATATACTTCCCGTACGAAGAAGACCAATCTTGCGGTACGACCTGTATTTTCCCGTATCAGGTCCTGACTTCTAATGTCTTTACAAGCGTGGAATATTACCATTTTTATTTATTTTTTATACTAATCCATAGACTATATCCCTGCGTATATACATCTGCCGTAGCACGGGGATCTACGTAATATAGTAAGAGTTATATATTTTTTTCAAAATCGGTCCTTTTACGGGAAATTATTTCCCGTCCCGCATAAAACATATAAAATGCTAGGGATGAGGGTAAAGTTAATACTTAATACCAACTTTTGAATCGCACTTTGTTTATCGAGCATAAAAAGTAGTATCCCTATCGATTTCCATACGAAACATAATAAAAAATTAATAGATTCATTAACATGCATAATCATAATCAACAAAAGGTAAATGAAATCGAACAAGTAAACACATTGTGCACAAACTGTTATTATTTATTACTTTTGTAATAAATTACATATATCACTTGCAAACAAAAATAATAAAAGAGGTAAATATATATTTGTTTTTACAAAAATATAAAAAATTAGTCAAATTAGGTAGGTATTTTTCGAATATTTTCGTTTCTTACCTTATCAGTAGTTAAAAATTCACATGAGATCTTTACTTTATAAACCATAGTAAAGTAGGTATATAAAATTCAAAATGTTTGTAAGAATATTTTGACAAACAAGTATCGCGTAACAAAAGTCCCCAGAAACGTTTAATTATATTTTAAAAATAAGGGTGTGATTCTACTTATCAATTTCATACGAACAACTTTTTTTTATGGGACCACCTTCGAACTATTTCAAAAAACATTTGTACCTCTGCATATAGGTTGTTCCAATTCTTTCTGAGGTTTCGAAGTTCGTCCCTTAGAAAAAGTTGTTTATATTGATAAGTATAATAACATCATTATAATATATTTTGCCGGTATATAGCTATTATTTTTCAAACTAAACAACATTCCCAAAGGAACTCTTCTTCTTCAACTTCTCAACTCAACTCTTCAACTTCTTTCTTTTTCTTTCTTTGTTACTATGTCGTCCTATAAATTGCTACATGCGCATCTTAAGCTCACGTTCTTACACGTAGTACCTGCCTATGTGAATTTACTTTCCAAAAAATATCACAAACAATGAAACAAAGTCTTTATTAAACACATACCTAAATAATATTTTTTTTTTACTAACAGGCATAATCAACAATAATAATAGGAACTTATCAAATTTTCAAAAAAATATCACAACATGAAACAAAGTCTTTATTTTTACACATACCTAAATAATTATATTTTTTAACATGCATAATCGACAAAAATAAAAGGAACTTCAGAAAATTTCAATGTTTAAATTCATTCATTTCATTTCATTTAAAATCTATAGGGTGAAATTGAACTTCGACAAACCTTAGAAAAACTTTTAATTATTGATTTATTAATATATAATAAGTAGTTACTTGTAGAAATGTGAACTATACAATCCATCAATTATAATATACTACGTATAACAAAGCCTCCAGTATATTAAAGGTTGTGATTATATTCATCAATACAGAAAATGCTTTTTCTATAGGACCAACATTGAAACTACAACAAAAATTTCGACCTCTTCATACAAGTTGTCCGATATATCCCATAGTAAAAGTTGTTCTTATTGATGAGTTGAATGAAACACGCTCTTAAATATTATTGAGGACTTTGGTTAAACGTTGTGTAAATACGAGTTAATACTTATTCTAAGGTCGACACGTGTGAACTGCGCACAACACTATAGCAAACTATAGCACCGCGCGCGCTCACCTCGGCGCTATACGGGGTTTCGGCTACGACAAAATAGTTCCCGTACCGTACCAAACGAAAAAAAAATCACTTCTGTGCGTTACGACAAAATGCTTCCCGTATTATTTTTCTTTTGTAAGTGATACTAAATTAAGCGAGAATGTCGGATATATAGTTATCTTTTTTCTACCTTCACGGGATCCTAGAAAAATACCCCCCGCACCGAGTGCAAAACAAGGATAGTCAGCTGCCGCACATTACAAGACTCAAATACGGCCAGATAGTTCCCGTAACGCAGGGAAAGTGTTATCCAAATAAATGTGTTGGATAGGGTGACTCAACGGGAAGGTTTTTATGTACTTTTAGCCCGGAAAAACTTATTAACGCGGGCGAAGCCGTGGGCAAAAGCTAGTAAATTCATAAAAATTGACTAAAAGTTATGAAAACCGATATTATCTTCTGGAACTTCGCACCAAAAATGTAGGAATAAAAGTGGTTTTCTGTAAAAACAAGCATCAAACGAAAATTTTAATTTAGAACGTACTGTTTTAAACACCACGGCATTTTTAAAACCGTCCAGTAACATGTACAAATGATTGAAATCATTTTGGTACCGTATTTTTAAAAAAAGAATTAAAATCCAAGAGTTTTTTTGCAAATGAGTGTATTTTGCTATATAAAGATATTTGAAATAAAAAGTAAATTAAAATTTACAAAACCCCCGACACAAAAAAGCTATAAAAAGTAAAATAATAATAGTGTCTTTGTCGTTTAAGTACCTAGTAATATTTTGACCCAACCGTCGTCGCGCCGAGGGACCGCTAAAGAAGTATTTTCATCTCCCTGATCCGGAGTTCGGTCCCCCGACGTGAGGACGCTTGTGTCAAAAAATTACTAGGTACTTAAACGACAAAGACACTATTATTATTTTACTTTTTATAGCTTTTTTGTGTCGGGGGTTTTGTAAATTTTAATTTACTTTTTATTTCAAACTTTTTAAATGACTTTATTCTCCATCATGGGACCTTGATAATCAACTATCTATCACCTACTCGTTGAGCCCATCCTTATGAGCCCAAACACACTATATCTGCTATAAGTTGCTAAGGAGTTGGGTACCCCGCAGACTACTTGATGCCGCAGCATCAGCTCATGTTTACAAATATATTGAATGTCACAGTACACCAAATTTAAAGTCAATCGGATTTTTTAAGTTGGAAATGAGCTGATAATCTTCAAACGCCTGAACAGATCTTCATAAATTATAGCTAAGAACCATCGCAGACACATCAGCTTTCAAACAAAAAAAACCGCGTCCCAATCGGTCCATTCGTTTGAGAGCTACGATGCCACAGACAGACATACAGATACACAGATACACAGATACACACCTTAAACTTATAACTCCCCTCTTTTTTGTCGGGGGTTAAAAAGAGAACAATAAACCTTTTAAAAATAGAGTGATTATTATAGTAGGTACCTATATTAAAATCAAACAAAAAGCACAGAGGTCGTAATGTGTGCGATATAAAAATTAAAATAAAATTTAAAAAACCCCCGACACAAAAAATCTCTAAAAAGTAAAATAATAAAAGTGTCTTTGTCGTTTTCCTAGTAATATTTAGACCCAAACGTCGCGGCGGGGGAGTGAACTCAGGACCAGAGGATGAAAATACTTCTTTAACGGGAAAAAACAAAACCTGGGTTAACTCGCAATAAGGTGATGCTGCGTGTCTATTTCGGTTTGAAGTACTTTGAAGGACATTGTAGACAGTGCAAGTACTGGACATAATGAGACTTAACATCTTATGTCTCAGGATGACGAGCGCAGTGGAATGCCTCACAGTACTTTCTAACTCAAGGTGCTGAATGGTATTGCTACTGTTTATGGGTGGTCGTATCGCTAACCATCAGGTGAACGGCATGCTCGTCTCGTCATTCAATGCCATAAAAATAATGTATGCTACTACTCTAAGATAGTTCGTCGCAGCGGTAACATCAAACTTACAACCAGAAATACAGTCAAGAAAACGCTACATTCGCTGAAACTACAAAAAAATAAAAAGACCAGGAAAGTAAAACTGAGATGTTCGGTGAATTTTTTTATTACACTTAGTCTTTAGACAGATATTTAAAAAACATAATATATTCCGTTGAAATTAAGTGCAATAAAGATTTGATCATACACAAAACAGATAAATACTGACGTACAAGTTCTCGCTTTAACGGTGAAGGAAAATATCGAGAGGAAACGTAGTACATACCTGAGAATTCTCCATAAGAATCTCGAGAGTATGTGAAGTCTGCCGCACGTGCTGGATGGTGTTTCTTCTATTTACGGGTTGTGATTCCGCTTACCATCAGGCGAACGGCATGCTCGTCTCGTCATTCAATGTAATAATATAAAAAAAAAAATGATTCCGTCAATTATGCATACTTCATTAGGTACATATTTTTATTTAAGCTAAATAAGGAGGTTTGGGCGGAAATAATAGTTCTTAGCCAAAAGGCCGAGAAGCAGTCGGCCGTGTGTCACTATTGTGACAACTGCCCGCTGAACACGGCCCAACACGCGTTGGAGTTTTGCCCAACCTGGGATGAAGAACGCAGCGCTCTCAGAGCAGTCGTCGGAGAAGACCTTTCGCTGCCGACCGTGGTCGCTTTCATGGTTGGCGGCCGGAAGGCCAGGCAGGCGGTGGCCCACTTCTGCGAGGTGGTCCTCACGCGGAAGGAGAGTGCCGAGAGGGATTGCCAGCGCAGTGGTATGTTGGGCCGTGTCCATTGGGCAGTTGTCACAATAGTGACACACGGCCGACTCCTCTATCCTCACCACCCGAAACAGGAACTCACCGAAGCAGCCACGCCCGGTGAGCACCTGCGTCAGGCGGTATGTTGCCGCTCCGTGGCGCCTGTCCAGCCATTCGGCAAAGATCAAATCAAATCAAATCAATTTATTGCTCTCCACAATTGTTAAATAGGTTTACAAAAATACATAAAAGTACATAATTGTGGACCCTGCAGGGCACGGCAACATAGTAGAGAGGGAAAACTGTTTTTATAAATAAAAATTGTTGTCTAAAGTAGTTATTATTTTTGTGTAATTTTATTGTTAATATTTTTTTTTTTCATCTATGAGTCTAGAGAATTGTTATCTGGATATCATTGTTTATATAATAAGTAGTGTAGTGATGTGATTAATGGTTAAAAATTATTAATGGTTAATAGTTAAACATTAAAAAAAAATAACGTGTTAAATTAATAGTTAAGTTATAACGGTCAAGAAGTAAGGAGTTACGTGAAAAGCATTAGCGATAACATGTTCAACACGTCTCTTGCGTCGTTTATTTTAATTAAGAAATTCACAATGGCGGCCACTTTTTTCAATTCTAACATTGGATCCGTCTTTTGTACCTACAGGCCTACCCAGATATCGATTTTGAGGTCGATAGGCCTTAAAACAAAGAAATTCAAAATGGCGGCCACTTTTTTCAATTCTAACATTAGATCCGTCTTTTGTACCTACAGGCCTGCCCAGATATCGATTTTGAGGTGGATTGGCCTTAAAACAAAGAAATTCAAAATGGCGGCCACTTTTTTCAATTCTAACATTAGATCCGTCTTTTGTACCTACAGGCCTACCCAGATATCGATTTTGAGGTCGATAGGCCTTAAAACGAAGAAATTCTAAATGGCGGCCACTTTTTTCAATTCTAACATTGGATCCGTCTTTTGTACCTACAGGCCTGCCCAGATATCGATTTTGAGGTGGATTGGCCTTAAAACAAAGAAATTCAAAATGGCGGCCACTTTTTTCCATTCCGACATTGGATCCGTCTTTTGTACCTACAGGCCTGCCCAGATATCGATTTTGAGGTGGATTGGCCTTAAAACAAAGAAAATCAAAATGGCGGCCACTTTTTTCAATTCTAACATTGGATCCGTCTTCTGTACCTACAGGCCTGCCCAGATATCGATTTTGTGGTCGATAGGCCTTAAAACAAAGAAATTCAAAATGGCGGCCACTTTTTTCAATTCTAACATTGGATCCGTCTTTTGTACCTACAGGCCTACCCAGATATCGATTTTGAGGTCGATAGGCCTTAAAACAAAGAAATTCAAAATGGCGGCCACTTTTTTCCATTCCGACATTGGAATGTTCTTTGGTAACTAAAGTTATACTCAGATGTCGAATTTGAAGTCAATTGGCTTTAAAGCAAAGGAATTCAAAATGGCGGCCACTTTTTTCAATTCTAACATTGGATCCGTCTTTTGTACCTACAGGCCTGCCCAGATATCGATTTTGAGGTCGATAGGCTTTAATACAAAGAAATTCAAAATGGCGGCCATTTTTTTCTATTCCGACATTGGAATGTTCTTTGGTAACTAGAGTTAAACACAGATACCGATTTTGAGGTCAATTGGCCTTAAAACAAAGAAATTCAAAATGGCGGCCACTTTTATCAATTCTGACGTTATCTAAATAAAATTATTTTCGCAATCATTGCAAGTGGCGATTTTATTGTTCACAAATCACGACAAGACATAATTTAAGTCTTAGCTAAAGAAAAAATATAATTTTTGTGCTTATTAGTAGTATTAAATTTCGTTTAACAAATAACATATAGAGGCGTTATTAGCATTTTTCTATGATTAACAGTTATCAAGTTTAGTTGATTAATAAATTAACGGATGGCATTAACTGCCTCCGCAGTCCGTTCATTAGTTTAAACGTTTAATGAATAACTGCAATAGTAGTTAATAGAATTAACAGCTATTTTTTTATAATGAGTTAAATTAACAGTTATAACGTTTAATGATCACCTCTAAAGTAGTGTCATTAAATATTACTATGTCATACATTTAAATTTAATATAATTATATTTGATTAGCTTAATCGGAATAACATAATATTGTATTTATTTTAAAGTAAGACAGGACGCACTGCCTCTACGACCCTGTGCCCCCACGACGGGGCCTCCAGCCTGAGACGCCACTCCTCCACGGCGGCTCGCCGTAAGGAGGCCCACTTGGCCTCTACCTCCTTCAGGGCCGGACGCTCCCCGCGACTGAACGCCTCCTCCCGCCAATGGAATGCATCGGCAAGGGATTTGGCGTCCAGGTCCCAGGGCAGAAATCCGGCCAATAAGCAAGCTGCCTCGAAAGAAACCGTGCGGTACGCCCTGACCGCCCACTGCGCTAAAGCTCTCTGCGGGGCGCGCAGAAGGGCGACGCAGGGGCGGCCCAGCGAGTCAGCCCAAACGGGGCTGCCATAAAGGGCCATGGACCGCACGACTCCGTGATACAGCCTGCGGCAAGGGAAGCCAGGACCTTCCAGGTTGGGCAGCAGGCCGGAAAGAGCGCCCGCAGCCCGGGACAATTTCGTCCTCAACTCCTTAAAGTGGGTGCGGAATCGCCATCGGCTATCTAGGACTAAACCTAGATACTTCATGCTAGAGCCGATGGGGATCCGCACCCCCCCAACGACGATGCCGGCACCGGCCGGTGGCCCTCTCCGAGGTCCGTGAAAACACACGGCCTCGGTTTTCTCGAGGGCCACCTTCAAACCTAAACGTTGAATTCTACCAACTACTTGGCCGGTGCTCGCCGCCGCCAGAGTTGCGGCGTCCCGGAAGGTCCCAGCAGTCGCTGTGACTAACGTATCGTCGGCGTAACATGTCACGCCGACGCCCCGGAGATTGGAACCACGGAGCACCCAGTCGTACCCGATGTTCCACAGGAGAGAGCCCAAAACCGAGCCCTGTGGAACACCGCACGACATCGCTCTTCGGTGCCACCCATCGGCACCCGGATACACCACGTGCCTGTCAGACAGATACGCGTGCACCAGACGCCGGAGATAGGGCGGCACCACGTGGTACCGCAGTGCCTCGTGGATGCAGGGCCAGGGCAGCGAGTTGAAAGCGTTGGAGATGTCCAACGACACCGCTATAACAACATCGCCCCCGGCCACTGCATCCTCCGCCTGTGTCTTCACCCGCAGAATCGCGTGGACTAGGCCTCATGCTGCCGTTGACGTCGAGGGCGTCCTTCGGTGTGCGGGGGCTTCTGAGCCCCCCCAACAACAGGAGACGGACCGCAATAGCGGTACGCGCAGGGGCGGTTGCGGACGACAACTTAGGCGTGAGTCGGAGGAAGCCCGCAGCCGTTCCTAATGCGCCGAAGATGGCCACCGCGGAGTTTTGGTTGGTATGCCGTGCGGTGTACATAGGTTAGGGACTCGACCCGGCGGTCGCCCGACGGTCTTCCATCTCTCCGGGCGGCTCAACGTCGGGTCGTAAGGCACGGTGAACCCAACATAACCGCTCAGTCGTCTCCCTTGAACACTGGGCGGTAGTAATAATTCACTTTCTCCGCGTAAACAAAAAAAAATAAGGAGGTTATGTTCCCTTAATTACAGATTTTTTGTATCGAATATTATATTCAAAACATCTTTATTTTTATAAATTACGTAGACATTTCTATTTAACCGACTTCACAAAAGGAGGAGGTTATCAATTCGACAGTATGTTTTTTTGTGTGTATGTTACGCGATTACTCCGCCAACTGTGCACCAATTTTCAAAATTCTTTTTTAGTTCGAAAGGAGATACTTCTGAAGTAGTCTCATAGTCACCATGTCAGGATCTGAAGATTGGATCCTGGGGAAATCGAGGGCAACCCTCAAGTTTTATAGGTCCATACATCGTTCCTTTCCGCAAATCTTGTAAAATAAAGTTTATTCTTTAGCGTTTTCACCTTTTACATCACGCCTTTTACGTTTTCAGGGGTAGGCAGAGGTGTGACACGCCAGCGCGATAGTCGTACCGCGTTTGCAATACAACTACGCCATCGAGGCGGTATATTCCTTACAAAAACAAAAAAAAAAAACAACAAATAAAAACCTTTTTAACTAAATATAAAAACCGCCTTCAAAAACGACTAAAGAAACTAAAAATCAAAAAATAATTTAATAGTGAATAAATATACGATAGCATTACTTACGCTTGCCGCACACGTTCGGTTCGGAACCGCCGTGCTATATAAATAAACGTTTACATTTGTGTTATACTTCATCAGTTTAGTTACATAACTAAATGTAAACAAGAAATGACACATGATTCCCGGGTAGTCTACATTTTCATACGAAAGTATTTACGAAGGCTGTTGTGTCAATGAAATTACAGCGTACAACAAACACTAAAAAATATTTAATTCACTTTAGAAACAAAACATATAACAAACAACAAGTAATTATCAAAAACAAAGCAAATATATGATAAATAAACAAATTTCTACAATTCGGAAGTGTATCGATAATTTTATTGGTGTCTAGTTAGTAGTTACCGATTAAATTAAATGGCGGTCAGTTTTAATGGCATGCTACGTGTCAGTCGTACTTTTAAATTTTGTAGGGTTGTCTATTACGATCCATTGGAAAAAAAATTAGCGTGCCTGTCGTATTAGCTTTTTTTACAGTGGACAGGCTGAAATCTTTTATAAAAGTACTAGTAGTGCTCGCGGCTCCGCCCGCGTGAAAAAGTTTTTCCGGGACAAAAATATTTTCCCGGGATAAAATAGCACTCAGGAGTTATATAGCTTCCTATTAGTGAAAGAATTTTCAAAATCGGTTCAGTGAAATGAAATGAAATAAATTTATTCGACCAATAAAATGTTATACATTATTTAGATTCAGTCAATATTAACTCGACCACCAGTTCGGAAAGCAGTTCTCACTAGAGAAGATCGGGCAAGAAACTAGTGTTGCTCTTTTCAAAATCAGTTCAAGGTATAAATACAATTAATAATTAAAAAATTTCAAAAATAACATGACATAGATATATTTGTTATTTTTGTTTAGAGCAGTTCATTTATATACTCGCAAAAAAGGTAATAAATTTTAAAATCTTATACGATTGCATAACCCTCTCAGGAATCATGTAATAATTTGGTATGAAATTCATCAAGATGTCGTTATTAATCTAAGTTCAATATATACCCCTAATACTTAGGTGTAGTAAGCGAAAAGGGCAGACCAGTCCACACAAGCAGCACCCGTTCACGAGTATGACGCATGTGCCAGCCATCGGCCTCCTCAACCATGGTGCAGGGAAGTGGTGGACCCGGCACACGACGCCGCCGATGGCACAGACAGTTAAGGAGTGTCATGCCGAAGCCGCTCACAAATTAAAACAAAAGAAACTTTGTTGAAACGAAAGACACGATTCCAAAGAAAATCACACGAAAAATATTTAATCTCAGGCCTTTTTATCCTCTATCTATTCTGAAATCTTGTAATAACCTTTATTACATAACTTTCGCTTAATAACTGTTTGGAATTTGCATGAAGAAAAGAAGAAGAGGGAATTTGCTAATGTTTAAACACTTAATTTCAGTGGGAACTTTATTATAAAAGTGTATACAGTAACCCTTAAAAGATTTGCTGATTTTTTGGAGCCTGGTTTTGTGATTAACCAGGTTATTTTTGCTTCTAGCATTTAAGCCATGGATATCGCAAACTTTCGGAAAGTTTTCTATATTCTTATGTACGTACCTTAAATTAGCGAATATAAATTGTGATGCTACTGTCATTATATTTGTTTCTTTGAATTTTTCTCTTAGAGAACATCTAGAGCTTAGAGAGTAGATAGATCTTATAGCTCGCTTTTGAAGAACAAATATAGTATTAATGTCAGCAGCACCACCCCACAGCAAAATCCCATAACTCATCAAACTATGAAAGTAAGCAAAATAGACCAATCTAGCTGTTTCAATGTCAGTCAATTGGCGTATTCTGCTCACTGCAAAAACTGCGGCGCTCAGCTTTCTAGCTAGTACAGATATATGCGGACCCCACTGAAGTTTAGAGTCCAATGTGATACCTAAGAATTTGGTTGTATACACAAGGCTCAACTTGTCACTATTTATAAAAAATGTTAGCGTTAACTTTTTTGACATTAGGTGTGACGAATTTAACACATTTTGTTTTGTCACTATTTAATAATTAATTATTAACGCTAAACCAATGCACTATTTTTGAGAGAGTATTGCTTACATCGTCAAGAATTGATTGATGTCGACTTATTTTAAATAATAAGGAAGTATCATCTGCAAACAACACTACTTCACAATTGTCCCTTATGAAATAAGGTAAGTCATTTATATAAATTAGAAAAAGAAAAGGTCGGAGAATTGAGCCTTGTGGAACTCCCATTGTAACTATAGAACCAGGAAATAGTTTCCAGTTGACATCAACACTTTGTACCCTATTGCTATATGATTTAAATAATTCAAGGGTATTGCCATTAACCCCATAGTGGCTCAATTTCCCGATAAGAATATCATGGCGAACACAATCAAAAGCCTTTTGTATAAGCTCCACACCAGCATCTGTCCGACGATACGTTGGTCACAGCGACTGCTGGGACCTTCCGGGACGCCGCAACTCTGGTGGCGGCGGGCACCGGCCAAGTAGTTGGTAGAATACAACGTTTAGGGTTGAAGGTGGCCCTCGAGAAAACCGAGGCCGTGTGTTTTCACGGACCTCGGAGAGGGCCACCGGCCGGTGCCGGCATCGTCGTTGGGGGGGTGCGGATCCCCATCGGCTCTAGCATGAAGTATCTAGGTTTAGTCCTAGATAGCCGATGGCGATTCCGCACCCACTTTAAGGAGTTGAGGACGAAATTGTCCCGGGCAGCGGGCGCTCTTTCCCGCCTGCTGCCCAACCTGGAAGGTCCTGGCTTCCCTTGCCGGAAGCTGTATCACGGAGTCGTGCGGTCCATAGCCCTTTACGGCAGCCCCGTTTGGGCTGACTCCCTGGGCCGCCCCTGCGTCGCCCTTCTGCGCGCCCCGCAGAGAGCTTTAGCGCAGCGGGCGGTCAGGGCGTACCGCACGGTCTCTTTCAAGGCGGCTTGCTTATTGGCCGGATTTCTGCCCTGGGACCTGGACGCCAAATCCCTTGCCGATGTATTCCATTGGCGGGAGAAGGCGTTCAGTCGCGGGGAGCGTCCGGCCCTGAAAGAGGTGGAGGCCAAGAGGGCCGCCTTACGGCGAGCCGCCGTGGAGGAGTGGTGTCTCAGGCTGGAGGCCCCGTCGTGGGGGCACCGGGTCGTAGAGGCAGTGCGTCCTGTCTTTGCCGAATGGCTGGACAGGCGCCACGGAGCGGCAACATACCGCCTGACGCAGGTGCTCACCGGGCATGGCCTCTTCGGTGAGTTCCTGTTTCGGGTGGTACGGATAGAGGAGTCGGCCGTGTGTCACTATTGTGACAACTGCCCAATGGACACGGCCCAACATACGTTGGAGTGTTGTCCAGCCTGGGATGAAGAACGCAGCGCTCTCAGAACAGTCGTCGGAGAAGACCTCTCGCTGCCGGCCGTGGTCGCTTCCATGGTCGGCGGCCGGGAGGCCTGGCAGGCGGTGGCCCACTTCTGCGAGGCGGTCCTCTCGCGGAAGGAGAGTGCCGAGAGGGATCGCCAGCGCAGTGGTGATCCCTCCCGCCGCCAGACGAGACGTAGGAGGCGTCGGGTGGACGACTGACCGACGTCTCCCGCCCTGTGGATTGGGGGCGTTTGGAGAATTCCACCACGGTATCCCCTGCCTGTCGTAAAAGGCGACTAATAGGGGCCTCCGGGGGTCACGGGTGGGCGGGACGTGCCGCCCACCCATTAGTCTAGCCAACTTCTGTGACCCCCGTGATGGACATGTCCGAGGCAGCGTGTCTCACGCTGCCTCGGACACCAAAAGGTGGACACGGTACGGTGTTTCGGAGGCTTCTGAGCCCCCGCAACAGGGAAAAGGACCGCAACAGCGGTACGCGCAGGGGCGGTTGCGGACGACAACTTAGACGTGAGTCAGAGGAAGCCCGCAGCCGTCCCTAATGAGCCGAAGATGGCTATACAAAAAAAAAAAAAAAAAAAAAACACCAGCACCTGTAGTTGAACGACCCCTGGTGAATCCAAATTGTTTACCATGAAGTAATTTATTTTTAGTAATATAATGTTGAATTTGTATAAGCATGAGTTTTTCAAAAATTTTGCTTATTGACGGTAGCACAGATATGGGTCTAAAGTTATTGGGGTCATCTGTACTACCAGATTTAAAAAGAGGTATTATTTTACTTAATTTCATTCCATCAGGAAATATACCACTCATAATACACGAATTAAAAATTATGGCTAACTGAGGCGCTAGTAGAAATATTACAGACTTTAAATTTTTTGTAGAAACACCCCAGAGGTCACATGTATTTTTAATATTAATTAATTTAAATGTATTTATTATGTCTGAACTATTAATATAACGGAATAGAAATGAATCTCCACATCCAGGGACATTTTCTTGTAAAAATTTATTTGCAATCTCAGTAGTTCCTGAGATTCCTGAGTTCAAACAAACAAACAAACAAACTCTTCAGCTTTATAATATTAGTATAGATTGTAATTTATGATAATTGTGTTCACGCTTATTAATGAATAACTATGATATTATAATAAACACACAACTAATTTTATATTATGATTTTTTATACATGTCAATGGCCATGTAGTGCCTGGTTAGTGATATTATATTTTTTATAGAATTCTGAAAAATATCTCAACTTAATTAAGTTCAATTTATTGTAAAAACTCTTTTTTAAAACAAGTTTTATTATACGAGGTTTTGCTCAATATTCCGTCCGCTTAGTATTAAAGAAAGGAAAACAATTTATTAGTCACAGTCTCGACACAAACAGATACAACTGACATAAAATAAAAACTAAATTAGAATTTAAATAACCCCCGACACAAAAAATATCTAAAAAGTATTATTGTTTTACTTTTTAGAGATTTTTTGTCTCGTGAGCTATTTAAATTTTAATTTAATTTTGTTTCAACCTTTTTAAATTACTTTATTCTCCATCATGAGGCCTAGATACTCAACTATCTATCACTTACTCGTTGAGCCCATCCTTATAAGCCCAACACACTATATCTGCTATAAGTTGCTAAGGAGTTAGGTATCCAGCAGACTACTTGATGCCGCAGCATCAGCTCATGTTTACAAACATATTGAATGTCACAGTACACCAAATTTAAAGGCAATTGGATTTTTTAAGTTGGAAATGAGTTGATAATCCTCAAACGGCTGAATAGATATTCATAAATTATAGCTAAGAATCATCGCAGTCACATCAGGGTGTCGACTCCCAAAAGCGATATTCGATATATCGCGACATTTGTCGTGTCGAAGCCTACTCTCAGTTACATCGTTTTTACTATCTAAACGATCAACGAACGAACGAAACATATTTGCTAATGTCGTCTGTAAACCTACTCTAAATGGCAACTGTCAGTGACGAACATTTGATTTTGACATCGACTCAAAAATACTTACTAAATAAATATATTTAAATATATTATACCGTCGTTTAAATATATTATAATTTCAAGAAACTTTTAAATTAACGCGCTGTCTCTAACGTAGTGTTTATATTCTCCTTGGCGCTGTCTGCCAACTAATTTAGTGTTGGGTAGGACATACAAGAGGCGGTACATTTGTCCCGTACATGAAGCAAAATGTAAGAGCGGCTCAACATTTTTTATTGTACTACTTCATATTTCATGTCGCGGTAGTCGCGAATTCGTCGTACGCACTATCTATCTCAGAAAAACTATAAGACGGGGTCAGAGAGGGAGCGAAAGGCATGCTACAAATTACAATAGTACGTTATTTTTCAATGAAAATCCTACTAATATTATAAAGGTGAAAGTTTGTAAGAATGTATGGATGTATGGATGTTTAGATGTTTGGATGTCTGGATGTTTGTTCCTCTTTCACGCAAAAACTACTCAACGTATTTCGATGCAATTTGGCACACGGGTAGATCATGTTCTGGATTAACACATAGGGTACTTTTTATCCCGGGAAAATATAAAGCGGGATTTTTATCCCGGAAAAACTTTATAAAGCGGGCGGAGCCGCGAGCAAAAGCTAGTATGTCATATTTGTACTCGTTACTTCAAATGTATCACCAAGCTTCATTACGCCTCGCCTCATTTGAAGTGGGACATTGTACTGGCTTAGAAAAAGAGGCTAGTCTTACAAACTCTTTTTTTTGTGTCGTGTCCTACCCAACTATGAGTATGCGGTATGCCTATCTGTGTGTGTGTTTTTTTTTATAATTTTCCCTTGTAAGGAAGGCAAAGGGTTCACACCCATACAGCCTCGTCTTAAGTGATATTTTTCGTTGGGTTTTTTTTTACCTACGTACTATGTCGTAGTTAAGCAGTGACTAACCAAGACTTTATCATGAAGTTTTGTCGGCAACGAGAAAGCGGACACGGTACGGTGTTTCGGGGGCTTCTGAGCCCCGCAACAGGAAAAAAGGACCGCAAAAAGCGGTACGCGCAGGGGCGGTTGCGGACGACAACTTAGACGTGAGTCGGAGGAAGCCCGCAGCCGTCCCTAATGAGCCGAAGATGGCCATATAAAAAAAAAAAAAAACGAGAAAGCACTTGATTGGCACAGTTGTTTCAATTCACTTCATTTGAGCACTTTCATAGAACTATATTGGATGATATACCACCATAATTATGCAATATAACACCAAATATCACCAAAATAATGAATTAAAACAAGAGCACCTCATGAAACTTCCACGTTCCCGCCAAAACTCCGCCTATCTGTGACTATAACAAGTTTGTCTTTTTTTATTATTTATTACGGCTCTAGATACTAGTCCATTGAGCCCGTCTTTCATAAATTGTTATCCTTAGTCCTAACTACTATTTCGAAGTAAAGCAGTGGCTACTTTACCAAGACATTATTGAAGAGTTTTGGAAGCGACAAAAATAAATACTTGATTGTCACAGTTATTTCAATTCACTTCATTTGAGCCCTTTAATAGAACTATATTGGATAATATACCACCATAATTATGCAATATAAAACTAAGTATCACCAAAATAATGAATTAAAAACAAGAGCACCTCATGACACTTCCAAGTTCCCGCCAAAACTCCCCCAAGTTTGTCATAACTCCAGTGCTGCCAGATATATGATGGTTGAAATCGCAAAAACTTCATCGTGAAGTAGCCTAAAGTCGCCGCATTGCATATGGAGAGGCAAAGAAGCAAAAAAAAGTCTTTAATTCCAGATGAATGCTGGCCCAACTCGCCAAAAATTGGCAGTAGCCTAAAGTCGTCCAATTGCGTGGGGATGCGAAGAGCTATTAAAAAGCTCCCCAATTTTACATGTATCGTGTGTAAGGTGATCTGAGTACATGTTTTGTACTATCAAAGTTAAAAATATTAAAAACAAACAATTAAAAAAAGAAATATTAACATTTAATTTGGACTGGCTGGGTTGCGCAATACATAATACAAATGTCTGCGATTTTTTTTAAAACTAATTCTAAGATTACACATATACAATTGGTGTAAAATAATTAACAAAATATTAAGGGGGGATATTGAAGAAAAGTATGTATTAAAAATGAGCGGTCCTCCAATAATGGCATATAATAAATGTAAATCACATAAGCTGAGGAATACAAATAAATAATTATTAATCTTTGTTTCATTTTGGACCAAACTCCCTTAATAAGAATTAACAAAAATAATAGTAGTTGGTACAAACACCTATAGGTGCCTACCTACCTATCCTTACATCTGCAACACTAGCGCCGTACGGAGATAGTGCCAAACTTTTTGCCCAACCCTAGTGTCCTATCTGTCTCTAACTAATATTCAGTTATGACAAACTTGGGAGTTTTGGCGGGAACTTCGAAAGTGTCATGAGGTGCTCTTGTTTTAATTCATTATTTTGGTAATACTTAGTGTTATATTGCATAATTATGGTGGTATATTATCCAATATAGTTCTATTAAAGGGCTCAAATGAAGTGAATTGAAATAACTGTGATAATCAAGTATTTATTTTTGTTGCTTCTAAAACTCTTCGATAATGTCTTGGTAAGGTAGCCACTGCTTTACTTCGACATAGTAGTTAGGACTTAAGAGTTAGGACTAACGATAAAAATTTATGAAAGACGGGCTCAATGGACTAGTATCCAGAGCTGTAATATTCAAATAAATAAAAAAAAGACAAACTTGTTATAGTCAGTCCAGTGCTGCCAGATTAGGCGACTTTTCGCCATTTAGGCTATCTTGAAGAGTGTTGGGGTGACCAAAAATTGCGAATGGCGACTGGTTGCCGTTTAGGCTACGCGAATCGTGATTAGTCGCCAATTTAGGCTACTTCGGAAAGTTTGTGTTTTATGCATTGTTTTTGTCGAATTTGAGGATATTTATATAGCTTTGAGGGTACCCCCTTACACACAATCATTGAAAACTGGGGACCTTATTATTTTTTTTGCTCTCCGCGTCCCCACACAAGGGGGCGACTACGGCTACTTCGAATTTTCGCCACGATGGACCAGTAGGAATTAGAAATTGGGGAGGTTTTTTTTTGCTCCTTCACCTCTCCATATACAAAGAGGCGACTTTTGGGCTACTTCACAATGAATTTTCGGCGACTTCAACCATCAAACATCTGGCAACACTGTAATATATAGTTATCTGTGTCAACAACGATACGACACTGCTCCGAAAGTATCGCAAACAGCCTACTCTAACAAATGTACGGATACTTTATCGTTTATCGTAACTATAGACTAAGTTTATGTCTTTTATTTCGTTAATCGGAGTGAATGATATTGTGCAAAACTTACAAAAATAAAAATTATCCTTTATGGAGTCACTGTCAAATACGCTGTGAAGTTGACAAGAGTTAATAAATATCAAATAATCAAACTTGTAAACAATACCCTTATTCAAAAATCGAAATACAACAATTTACTGTATCGTAAGTATCAATTTGTTTGATTGTGTTGTTTTATGTGACTATCATATACATGTAAAAATAATTATTCTTGTGTTGTTGTAGACTACTAACATAGTTAAAACATCAAGTCATTACGCCAGTTGAAAAAAAAAGGATTAGTAAATCAATATAACATCTCATACAACAAGAGTCAATCGCCTTCGTTTGTCTTCTCCCACCAACCAAAGTCTCCAATGTAAAAACATTCAACAAACTTTGCAATCTGCAACAACAACAACGACGTGATATTGGCGGAATAGCTTCATAATCATGCATGTCGCCAGTAACCGAAAAAGAAGAAGAACAGTTACGGTACGTTTCATATATTTAACATTAGGAAATTGCAAAGTTTCCTACAATTTATCATAGCATAATGTGATTTTTTTCTCATACATATTTTATGTTTTTAGTATGTGTCTCAATCATCATCAGTACCAACCAATTATATGTCTCATTCAATTTCCTTCACGAGCATAAAGACATAGCAAAAAGTATACTTTGGATAATTGATGGGAATGCTCAAGCACAGTGGTTGTGGGAGGAAGTTGGTTAGCTTTGAACTGTTTGGATGGCAGAATAAAGTTGAGGCTAAAGGTAATTAATGTTTTATTGATACATTACTTTTATTTCCATGTTGTGCAAATTTATGATAAATTACATTCGAATGTAGACTGACAAGAAATATCTTGCAATATAATTAGCTGTCCACAGAGACCATATAGAATATAATGGTGGTTTGAATCACATAGAGGACAACTGAATATTCTAAACCCTTAAAGATGTCTGGCCTGGCGTTACAACAATGAAACACATGAGAGTTTAATTTAATACATTTAAGATAATTTTACATATTATATTGTCTCTCATATATACATATTTTAATTACAAAATTACAATACTGAATTATTTTGTTTAGGTCCTACCCGGTGCTTAATGGGACTGCGGCCAACTCAAGTTCAAAGAAGCACTGTCCAAAAACAATTGTTCCACGTGTAAAGTGAAATAAACAATTTGCATAGAATTATGTGATATTAATGAGAATCTGGAAATCTATAATACTAAATTAATAAAACTTGGTTTGGGTCTGTTAAATTTCTAATTATGTATATTAGTACTTGTGTTCTTAATTTATATAAATTTTTTATAATACTTTAAAATTGTCAATATTCTGATATATTTTTTCTACATTTCAATGCATACTAGGCATTTATAGGTAAAGCATTTAACATACTATTGTAAGTTTATTACCATAATGTGGATAGATAAGTTTTAATGTAATTACTACTGGTTGTCCTAAAACAATAAGTGAATTGTAATAAATCTAGTACAGCTTTTTTAATCCTTTACAGGGAACAATAAATGTTACTTAGTTAACTTTTATTTTTACTTATTTAGCTAATAATACAAAAAATATAAACAGTTAATTAAAATAACAGATGTCTTTTAAAACTAGAAAGTTTACCCGTATTGTTTAAAAAAAGAATCTTTCGATTACCCTTACCGAAAATTAAAACTTCTTTTGGACGTAGATTTGGGGAGTTCGTTAGAGCTCACACTTATAACTCAGTGCTAAGACACTGCAACTTAAAAAGCCTTTCATTACATGAAGCAAATGATGTGATGAGATGACAAAGTGGCTTCTATCTCTGAGCTATTTAGAAACAGAAAATATTTTAAGCTGAATAAACTCACCTATAGGTAATGATCTTAAACAAGACTGATACATATTACTTCACATTAATTATGGTTGAATAAAATTTATGTTATTTTATCTTCCTTTTATTCTTGCCATATGCCTAGTTTTGTTATTGTTTAACATATAATATATATATAAATAAATTAGTATTAAAGTCAGAACTTAAACAAATATTTAGTTATATAATATAAGAGTTGTGTAAAAATAAAACAAAAATGAAATACATATTGAAATGAAATGAAATAAATTTATTCGAACCCATAAAATGTTATACATTATTTAGATTCAGTCAATATTAACTCGACCACCAGTTCGGAAAGCAGTTCTCACTAGAGAAGAACGGGCAAGAAGTGTTGCTCTTTTCAAAATCAGTTCAAGGTAAAAAATACAATTCATAATAAAAAAAAAATAACATGATATAAATCTATTTGTTATTTTTGTTTAGAGCAGTTCATTTATATACTCTCAAAAAAGGTAATAAATTTTAAAATCCTATACGAGTGTATAACCCTCTTAGGAATCATGTAATAATTTGGTCTGAAATTCTTCAAGATGTCGTTATTAATCTAAGTTTATCCCTAATCCCTAAGTTTATCCGTAATACTTAGATGTAGTAAGCGAAAAGGGCAGACCAGTCCACACAAGCAGCACCCGTTCACGAGTATGACGCATGTGCCAGCCATCGGCCTCCTCTACCATGTTGCAGGGAAGTGACCGACCCGGCACACGACGCCACCGCAGGCACAGACAGTTAAGGAGTGTATTATATATAATGTATAGACTCATATTATGGTCCCCAAGATACAGGCACTGCCTAGTTTGGGGCCCCCTGCCAAATGTTGTGTTTAATTTTAAACTAGCTGTAAGTACTAACATAATTCTTAGAATTCTATGTACTTAATTACTGATGTTCCTACTTCTTTGTCAAAATTGTTTGTGCCAAATAAAATTGTTATTATTATTATTATTTATTATAATTATACATATACTTATACACTCACGCCTGTTATCCCCGAAGGGGTAGATAGAGGCGCAACTAGTGCACCCACTTTTCGCCGTTATTCCGTCCCATGATGTGATAGGGGGCGAGCCTATCGCCATATCGGGCACAAATTCCAGACTCCGAGCTGATACTGAATAGAAAAACTCAATATCACTTTGCCCGACCCGGGGATCGAAACCGAGACCTCAGCTTTGCAATCGTACTGTAATACAACTACGCCACAGGGGCAGTTATTATAATTATATTCTTGTTTAATTTTTTCTTTTTTATTCTTGCTTTACTACAAAGTATTATACCTTATAGAAAATTTAATGATTTTAATTAGATACATCCTCAGCAAACGTAACTAACATTTAAAACAATAAAATCGCTGATATGAACTTATTTGCTGCTTTCTTCTTTGATGGAAGGCTACATTTTCATCCCTGTGAACTTTAAAGAAAATCTTGTGATTGTCTCAAAGCAAATAACATCAATTGTGATAATTATTGTTGCTACAAGGTATATGATCCAAGATTGTTTTATTGTACACCAAATTTCGAGAGAATTTACTCGAAAATCACAAACATAACACGTAACGATAATGCTGACGACGCCCTAAAAGGTCTCGTTGCGATTATCGCAAAAATGACGTTTGAGGCGATGTCAAAATCAAATGTTCGTCACTGACGATTACCATTTAGAGTAGGTTCATAGACGACATTGGCAAATAATGATTCGTTCATTCGTTGATCGTTCAGATAGTGGTAGTTTACGATAAAAGATGATGAATCCGAACAATTGTTAGAGTAGGGTATTTGCGATACTTTCGGAGCAGTAGCGTATCGTTTCCGATATATCGTTGTCGATTATTAGAGTAGACCTTCAGCTTTCAAACAAAAAAAAACCGCGTCCAAATCGGTCCATTCGTTTGAGAGCTACGATGCCACAGACAGACATACAGATACACAGATAAACACCCTAAACTTATAACTCCCCTCTTTTTTGTCGGGGGTTAATAAAATACATACTTTTTGAGGATTTTGGCAGATATGAATTAAGATTTTATGCACGGCATATAATACTGCTTAACAAAAAAATAGGTACGAGAAATCACAAGACCAAAGGGTATATTACTTATTTCCTCAATACGTTTGCGAAGAATGCTCTGGTATTTAAATTTTTTAAAGTGGGCATAAAATCGTGGTTTACATAACGTAAACCCATAATCATAATAGTAAATTGGTTACATATTTTACTTAAAACGAGAATGTAGTCAGTTTTGTCTTAAGCCCGAATCAGATTTCCTTCAAATCGTAATTGTATCCCCTTTTATATCGCTAATAATATCTACAAGATATAACTTTACAACCTCAATATTGCCATTATAACTTTCGAGACTGAAAAAGACAAGTTTTCGAATATTGAACAAGAACACGATCCTACAATCGCTATCCGCTCACAGCTCGACCTCTGCCCAACCCAATCAGCAATATAATATTTGTTGTAAAAGGACGTGCGCGCAAATTACCGCCGTGCGCTCGACGGAACGCGCGTACGCTGCAACCGAAAATTAACCTTGATAGTGTTTTAGACAGTGCGTTGAAGAGTTGGATCTAATCGTGTATAATTTCGCAGTGATGTGGCGGCAATGTATACTGCTAACAGCGATAAACGCTGTGTCATCGGCATTTGAACTTACTGGTATGTTAAAAGCATTTAAACATAAGGGCGGCGCTTTAAACCTTCGACTCGGTATTACGAATTAAGTATTTGGTATTTTTTCATGCATAACTGGCGAGAAAGTTTATCTGGTGGTTAAGAGATTACCATCACCCAACTCATACACACCATAAGTAACGACTACGCAGCTGAGCTTTTAGAAATTGATTCCAGCAACAGGGAAAAAATAATTTATGCCCGACCATCGACGACGCTCGAAATGCAACAGCAAAACTGTACGCCAGTTTTCTGCAAGACTAAGGTATCCCAGTTGCTGGGGATCTCATTTGTGGTACAGACAATCTGTCTACAAGTCAAAAACAAAAACGTTATACTGAATCCATAAACTGCGTTATTTAGGACCTGTTTCATAATGTCTGAGTCAACGCTAATGAAATATCATATAAGGTGACCAAATACAAAAGCCAAGCAAATACATTTTAAACAAAAAAATGCATTCAGCATTAACCGTCTTATATACGGATGAAATTTGAACATTGTGAAAAAGGCCCTTAGATTGTGTTTTATAGCCGACAGTCAATGAATTAGAAAAGCTCTTTGCTCTCGCTGTAGCAGATTTACTATCGCGTATTCTAGTGTTTTCATTACTCTACTGATATAAAATAAATTAAAAGTAAAAAAGAACAGGCTTTTATTTAAATGCTCTAAAAAGAAAAAAAATAACTTTAATTTGAATCAAACTTTGATTAATACTATGTAGAGATAAAAGCTTGTCGCGAGTTTTACTTCTGTAGATAATACAATAATTATGTAACTTGATCTTGACATAAAAACCTTTTTAACAAAAAATTGAACCGCCTTCAAAAACGACTAAAAGAACTAAAAACCAAAACATAATTTAGTAGTGAATAAATATACGATAGCATTACTCATATACTGGTAACCAATTTTGGAGTCAGTGCCTATTTAAAATTAAACATTGTTTACGCATATTTTTTATTACTGTATCTATCTAGCTTAGCTAGTAATTTTAATTAGGCTCCGACTCCAAAATTGGTTACCAGTATATAAGTAATGCTATCATATATTCATTCACTACAAAATTATTTTTTGGTTTTTAGTTTTTTGAGTCGTTTTTGAAGGCGGTTCAATTTATTGTTAAAAAGGATTTTATTTGTTGCTTTTTGTGTTAGTAAGAAACATACCGCCTCGATGGCGTAGTTGTATTACGCACGCGGTACGACTATCGCGCTGGCGTGTTACGCCTCTGCCTACCCCTGAAAACGTAAAAGGCGTGATGTTATTTACGCGAAAATACTAAAGAATAAATTACTTCATAATATTTGCGAAAAAAACGATGTGTGGGCCCATAAAATTTGAGGGTTGCCTTCGATTTCTCCAAGATCAAGTCATCAGATCCTGACTTAGTGACTATGGGACCACTTCAGAAGTATCTCCTGTCGAGCAAAAAAGAATTTTGAAAATCAGTCAACAATTGGCGGAGTAATCGCGTAACATAGGTACGCACAAAAAAACCGTCGAATTAAGAACCTCCTCCTTTTTTTGAAGTCGGTTAAAAAGTAAATCTCGCGACAAGCTTTTATCTCTACATAGTATTAAACAAAGTTTGATTGAATTTAAAGTTCTTTTTTAATTTTTAAAGCATTTGAATAAAAGACTGTTTTAATTATTTTTTTCACTTTTAATTTTTTTATAATTGTTATAATTTTTCGAGTTATTATTAGCAAATCATTTCATTTGATACTCATATTATGGCCGTGTACAAAAAATAACTTGTCCATCATCTTGGGCCGTCCGCCATATTGGATTCAGAATAACTTCACTTAGCTAACATTGCATTGTCACCCAAACTGAACGTGATGCAAACATTCAATACCGGCCCGGATTACGACCGGCTCTCGCTGGCGAGCGTCAAGGGGGCGATCAGGCAGGACAGTCTCGCAAAATGGCAGGAAGAGTATAAGAAACTTACAGAAAACACCAATATGGCCATGTTCCTGCCTGATGCCCCTTCGGCGTTTAGATATGCCCGAGAAGAGAGACCGGACGCGCTGATGACCCAGGCATTGACTGGGCATGGAGGGGTGGGACAGTACCTTCACAGGTTCCGGCTCAGGGAAACACCGTGGTGTATATGTGAGCCTGGAGTTGTGGAGGATGTGGCCCACCTGCTCATAGAATGCCCGCGTTTCTGCAGGGCTAGGTACGAGGTGGAGTGCGAGACCAACACGAAGGTTGAAAAAGCCTCCCTGGCAGAGTTGCTGATGGGGGGCGAAACAAGGAGAAAATTTAAGGGTTTCGCCAGGAGAACAATATTTAAAGCAGGAAGGCAGAACGGCAGCACGGTAGCCTGGGACTAGCGCTCGGGAGGAAAAGATACGGCAAATTTGGACCGTCTGCTTCGGTCTCTGTAATTTAATTGTTATTATTATTATTATTTTTTTTTTAATTTGTTACTTTAAGGATATCTAAATTTATTTATATCAATCTATATGCAATTGTAACGCAGCCCCTGAATGAAAATCAGGGAAGATATGGTCTTTCTTAAATTAAAAAAAAAAAAAAAAAAAAAAAAAACATTCAAAACAATCGTTTGAGGGTAACTGCTTCAAAACTCACTTGCAAGATTCCATCCGAACAAACATACATACATACATTGCAAGTTAAATAAAAGCTTGTAAATACCGAACAAGTGCGAGATGGCCTCGCAAAGCGAAGGTTTCGACCAACTTATAGGTAAGATATCTAAGAATATAAGTTCAATAGTTCGCCAAAATTAATTAATAATTTTAATAAAATTTAAAAAAGATTGTAAATTAGCTATTTTGTTATTAAACACATATTTACGGTTTCCAGATTTTTTCCTTTACATGTGCTGTAAGACCTTGATTCTGGCAAAATTTCATGATTCTAGGTCAACGGGAAGTATCCTATAGGTTCTGGTTCTCGTGCGAAATCGCAAAATATGCGACATAAACGGTTATATCTTTTGATCGCGTTGGCTTAAAAGTTTGATTTTTTCAAAGCTGAAAGATACCATAGACTCAAGTATTTAATATAAATTTCAACTTGAGATCTCTACGGGTTCCTGAGAAAAAGAGTCTTGACTCTTGACTGACAGACAGGCGGACAACAAAGTGTTCCTTTTTTCCTTTTGAGGTATCTACGGAACCTAAAAACTATATTTTAATTGCAACTGTGTTCGTGTCATAATATTTTCCGGAATTAAAGCCCAGCTGCTTACTTTCCGGAAAAAAAGTATCAACCAAAAGTACATGTTGACATGTAGTCAATCAATGACTTGGTTATACACACACACACACGCACACGCATAGTCAAGCCTTTTATCCTCAAAGTAAGCAAAGGCGCAACATGTGCACCCACTTTTCGCCATACGTATTCCGTCCCATAATAAATAATGTGATGGGGGGCGCATGTAACTTGGTTATAATCTAAGTGAAAAATCAATATTTATAACACAGCTTATTTTTTACAATTCATTTGATTCGAGTTTATGGTTTCTAAATTAATACTTTGCATCTGCTGCACCCAGCTTACCATAACCTACCTGACCCGACATTAATAACAGGAAGTAGGTATGCAATTTACTAGAACAATAAGGTTTTGCAAGATATCTCAAGATTGTGATCCTATGATAATGAACACGAATAATTGGTATTAGATTAATTAAAGCGTGACTTTGAACTTGCACCCGAAGTCAAGGCTTGGACAATAACTTCATAATCTCATAATCTTGCTTGACTTGGGTACTCTCCGTTAATTTCGCATTTAATATTCACATTTAAAATTAAGTTTGTATTGTTACTTGTCATTTGTAAAATATATACTATTTAAAAAAAAAATAAGATGACAAAATACCTACGGCGAGTTTCTTGGTGCTTCTTCTCAGGTCAGTGGGCTTTTCCGAAGCACCGGTAGAATCCTTTTATTGATAAAAAATTATTGTAAAAAATGACGTGTAAAAGCGCCCTTAGGGGCCTAATTACTTAATAAATGATTTGATTTGATTTATCCGCACTGGTAGACAAAAACGGCAGCTATTGCGCCATTTACCTACCGAATTATCCCTATGCCTTTATAGTATAATTGATATCATATTAATTTTAATAGGTTTCCAGGTAGTTTTTGGCACACGTGTAATGATATGGTCTTGTCTTAGATTAAATCAACGCACCATAACCTAAATGGGAATATAACGGTCTCCAGAGTCGAATGTCCGCAAGTTCAAAACCCAAGGCACACACCTCTGACTTTTCAAAGTTATGTGTGTGTTTTTTATATTATTTTCGCTAGGCGGTGAGGAAACTTACATACCTCCTTCATTTTGAGGGTATGTTAAGTCTGCCAACCCTCTCAATAGTGGAGGAAGCCCGTGCTTATTATTATTAAATCAAAGGCTATTTTTATGCCAGAAAGCTGCACAATTTAAGTTTTATTCTGGAAAAGCCCTTTTGGATGGGCGTTACAGCAAGTAAAAGCTAGTGTACCATGATAAACTTCATGCATGCATGTAGTCGACTGCCTCGGTGGCGTTGTTGTATTACGATACGAATGCAATGCTGGGGTCTCGGGTTCGATCTCCGGGTCGTGAATAGCGATATTAGATTTTTCTATTCAGTATCAGCCCAGAGTCTGAAATTTGTGCCCGGTGTGGCGATAGGTTCGCCCCGATCAAATCAGAGGACGGAATATGCACGGCGAAAAGTGGGCGCATTAGTTGCACCTCTGCCCACCCCTTCGGCGATAAAAGGCGTGAATGTGTGTAAGTGTGTATTAAAAGTATGTATGTTTTCAGACGAGCAGTACCACCAGATGCCGAAGCTGTTCCAACTGGACGACTACGAGGAGTGTCTCTCCAGCCGCCGCGGCACCTTCTGCCTCGGTACCTTCGACCTGCTGCCCTACAAGAACGATAAACTCCTCGAAACCATCAAGGTCGGCACTTATGACTGCTTTGTTCATTATCAATTTGACAGAACTCCTGTGACACAGAACTCAGAAGGCAATTGTCTTTGCTGTCATCTTAGCTCCTGATCAAAAACATGTTTTACTTCGCAGTGTCTCTAGATCTGTGAATTTATTTAATTTGGACTACATTGTTCACGTCAATTCAATTCCAATACGCGACACACGTACGTGGGCCACTGTACCGGGCTTACTCCTTGTGTACGCTGGACGCTGTCTGCACGCATACTAGTCTCCTAATTTTCTATCACAAGCAAGCACCAGCTAAATTAAGAAATCTATTAACTACCATCACTTACTAAAATTTCCATTGCAGCTATTCTCCGCAGACAAATTCCACTTCAACCACACACATATCCACCGCGGGTTCTGCGTCTCGCAACGATGTTCGTACCTCACCGAACCTTCCCTCAAGGCTCGCTTCGAGAAATGCGTGGAGGAAGCCACGGTCTCCCAGTACGGGCTGGAGACCAACCTCACCAGACTGGAGTACTGCAAGGTGGGCAGCCGGCCGCGCACCAGACCGGTGGACACGCTGGACATGGCCTTCGCGTACTGTGTGGGTGTTATACTGCTGTGCAATGTTGTTGGCACGGCTTATGATGTTCTGCGGAACACTGAGAATAAGCGTGAGTAGAATTTTCTTTATTTGGTAGCAATGAGTTCCTAATAGGTATTTTGTTTTCATAAACTCGACTCTCTTTCATAAATTCGACTGCCTCGGTGGCGTAATTGTATCGCGTGCGCGGTACAAATCCCGGGTCTTTTAAAATAGTCTAACATTTTATAGTGTGTAGCCCAAGTAGACAGCGATTGCTTAGTAAAAGGTGCTTAACTCCTGACATTAGGAAAGTACCGACCACCCAGAGATGATATTATTGTCTGAAAGGATTAAAACATGTTTCGTTTACACAGAACCAGCAAGATATATTTCATATGTTTACCGTCCCAAAACAGGAGGTCACTTTATTTTATATTACCATATTACAAACATTTTCATAATAAATCTAGATTCAGAAGTCCTAAGTTGCTTCAAGACTTCCTTTTACGATAGGTCGTGGGATGATCGTTTCGAAATCGTGACGGGATTGTTTGAAGATATTATACTTAAAATATGAATATGTTATGAAGAAACCATGTAGTAGCGAGTGCTATATAAGAATTTCGAAAGTCTATGTGAAACTCTATGGATTAAACCAGCGTGGTGGACTAAATGCTTTATTCCTTAGTTTCACTATTTATATGATTATCTTTATTAATCAAAGATTACGCGCATAAAACTCTTAAAGCCTAATTTTTACGGATCAATAATTAAAATAATGTACGAATGTATCAAGTTTGGCACAACGTGTTGCGAACAGCCTAAATGAGCCGTAAACTATTTAAGAGTTTATTTTTATTCTGTTTGTTTAAATTGAATTGACTGCCTCGGTGGCGTAGTTGTATGGTACGACTGCAATGCTGAGGTCTCGGGTTCCATTCCCGGGTTGGGCAATATGATATTGAGTTTTTCTATTCAACATCAGCTCGGTGTCTGGAATTTGTGCCCGACATGTCGATAGGCTCGCCCCCTATCACATCATGGGACGGAATAACGGTGAAAAGTGGGTGCAAAAGGTGGTGGGTGGTGGGGTGAAAAGTGGGTGGGTGGTTGGGCCTCTGCCTACCCGTTCGGAGATAATAGGCGTGAGTGTGTGTGGATGTATGTTTGTTTAAATTAGTTATTATTAGTCTATACTAATCTATACTTAATATTATAAAGCTGAAGAGTTGGTTTGTTTGTTTGAACGCGCTAATCTCAGGAACTACTGGTTCGAATTGAAAAATTGTTTTTGTGTTGAATAGACCATTTATCGAGGAAGGCTTTAGGCTATCACGATGCAACTATTAGGAGCGAAGAAATAATGGAAAATGTGAAAAAAACGGGGAAAATTATTCATCCTTGAGGGCTTCCATTGCGTGCGTTGCGAAAACGGTTCAAGATACCAAAAATATATGTATGAAAGAATTATTTCTCTTGAAATAATCTAAAAAAATGTCCGCGACAGTATATGACTATCTTTTAAGATTAACTCTCTAGAACCGTTTTTATGGTAATCAAATTTGGTCGAAATTAATGCATTATTTGTTAAGAGTTGTATCAACGTCATAATATTAATCTTTATCCAAATAAATGTGTTGGATAGAGTGATTCAACGGGAAGGTTTTTATGTATGTACTTTTAGCCCGGAAAAACTTAGTAACGCGGGCGAAGCCGTGGGTAAATCTGTGTCAAACGTTGGAACACAGTGCATGTTTCGTGCGTTAAAAATAATATTTTTATTGGCGATGGCGGGATTTTTTGTACTTATTTGAATTTCGAATTTTTCCTACAGGATTCTTTCAAATACTTCTTACTAACAATATGTATTTTAGTATCCATATATACTTAATTTTTTTGTTTCGATTAATTAATTGGGTCTTTTGCTAATTTTTAAAATTAATTATGTACCTAATTGGTTTAATATCAATAATTTCGGCTTAAAATGTATTCCAAAAACAAAATATTAAAACCGTGTACGTATTTGAGTGTAGAACGAACGATACCAGGTTATCGGTATTTAAAATATATTAGGTAGGTAATTGTGTTGTTTGTGTGTTATATGAGTTCATTAAACTGGCGATTTGTTTTAAGTAATAATGGAATATTTTTAATAAAAAAAAACGAGAATTCCTTGGTACTAAAAATAATGCTTGTTTGCTTTTTTTGCGTTAAAACTTATGTCGCCCATGTTAAATCTGAGCCGTTAACCTACCTGAAGATTTGATTCAAAACATAAAAATAAACACATCAAATGGTCCAAAATTCTATTACGTCCCCTAGAATAATACCTAAGTACTTACATCTATACTAATATTATAAAGCTGAAGAGTTTGTTTGTTTGTTTGAACGCGCTAATCTCAGGAACTGCTGGTTCGAATTGAAAAAATATTTTTGTGTTGAATAGACCATTTATCGAGGAAGGCTTTAGGCTATCACGATGCAACTATTAGGAGCGAAGAAATAAAGGAAAATGTGAAAAAAGCGGGGAAAATTATTCATCCTTGAGGGCTTCCATTGCGTGCGCTGCGAAAACGGTTCAAGATACCAAAAATATATGTATGAAAGAATTATTCTTCTTGAAATGATCTAAAAAAATGTCCGAGACAGTATATGTCTATCTTTTAAGATTAACTCACTAGAACCTTTTTGATGGTAATCAAATTTGGTCAAAATTAATGCATTATTTGTTATGAGTTGTATGAACGTAATAATATTAATCTTTATCCAATGAATATATATACGGTACATACACCAATTTTTTTTTTTTTCATTTTTGCCTGTCTGTTCCGGCTAATCTCTGAAATGGCTGAACCGATTTTGACGGGACTTTTATTGGGAGGTAGCTGATGTAATAAGGAGTAACTTAGGCTACGTTTTATTCCGGAAAAGTATAAAGCGGGACTTTTCCCCGGAAAAACTTTTTAACGCGGGCGGAGCCACTGGCAACAGCTAGTAATATTATAAAGCTGAAGAGTTTGTTTGTTTGAACGCACTAATCTCAGGAACTACAGAACCGATTTTGAAAATTTCTTCACTAATAGGAAGCTACATAACTCCTGAGTGCTATAGGCTACTTTTTATCCCAGGAAAATATTTTTGTCTCGGAAAAACTTTTTCACACGGGCGGAGCCGCGAGCACTACTAGTTAAAATTATAAAACAACCCTACGATTAAGCAAATAGATCACTGAGTGAAGAATTTCCATTGCCCATAAACAGCAATTGCAAGATTCATATGCAGGGTGGCTGGTAGGGTAATATGATGTATTCCCGTTAAGAACATGTAGATTGGGTCAAAAGCAATCGATTTTGTCCCACGAAGCCCTATCCGGAACTCAATGGTTTTCGAGCACTTTTAAGAAACAATACAACTGCAAATTATTTTACAAATTGTATAACCAAGAACTTTGACACTTGCAGATGCGCAAACCGCGTATTGCCAAAGAGAAAAAAAATTTCGTCCGACATTTTCATTGTATTTATGCTTAGTTATACATAATATTTGCATGTGGGTCAATCGTACTCGCCGACCTTCGCCTTAGCGCTGTTCTTGAGCGAGAAACACAAGTAAGACTTACATTCAAAGACAAAAACTACGCACAAAATCACGGGCGTAGCTATAGCTTTCACATAGCGGGGGTCCTAAGATATCAAAATTTCAGTGGCGCGTGTGGGTTCTTGCCGCCGCATGGCACCGTATCCCCCCCCCCCCCCCTCACCCTTCCCCCCGTCACCCAAAATAAATTTTATAAACGCGAAAGTTCATAGGCATATTTTATTTTCATTGGAAGTCAAAGGGGGTCCGGACCTCCAAACCACCCCCCGCACTCCAAATATGCCCGTTGACATAATAAAGATCATGTGGGCATGTAACAGCGCGTATAACGTAGCGTTTTGAACGTTTTACTGTTAAACAACTGAATTACCAGAGAAGCAAAACACAAACAAACACACGCTCACGTGACGTCTGTATCTCTGTAGCGGTAGGACGCACCCACTTTTCTTGTGTGAATGCTTTCCACGCCATGAGTACGAAAGGAGACGCCATTGGTTCTTTGCCTCCTATTTCTATCCCGAACACCGCTGCTCCCATAGACGCCGCTGTGAATAATATGTAAAGGCTTCTTCATCAATGACACATCACTTTCAATGATAGCAACAAAATCTCGAGCATATTTTAGTAATATAAATAATGTAATTTAGTAAATGGTAATAATTTTACACAATAAGGAACATGGTTTTGTGTCGTAAAGTTGTAAAAACTGGGGTCAGATTCGTGTCTCCGAGGATGTCAGACTTGTTCACTCGCTTGTGGAAACTTTGGAAGTCACAGTAAAAAAAGTAAGTCAGTAAAAAAAACTAAAAACCAAAAAATAATTTAATAGTGAATAAATATACGATAGCATTACTTATATACTGGCAACCAATTTTGGAGTCAGTGCCTATTTAAAATTAAACATTGTTTTCGCATATTTATTAATGTATCTATCTAGCTTAGCTAGTAATTATAGTAAGGTAATTATAATTTTTTTATATTTTATAAAAAAAAAATGGACGCCGGCGCGGCCAGGAATCCGTCGCGGGGCTTGACGAGTCAAGTGGTAGCTCATTAGGGATAAGCAGTGTAGGTACTTTCTAGCGGCAATGTCATCATTATTTATAATTAAATCTACTTGGAAGTTGTAAACACTTAGTTTTCGAAACATAATTTATTACTTTGTAGCAAAAATCATAACCAACTCAAAACCCACTATTTACATAATAATATTTAATTAGTGTTAGCGTGTTAGTAAGGCCAATAGGGGTATAAATACAAGAAACTTTTGGACCAACAACATACCAACACTACATAGTAAATCACAATAGCTTTTTCTTTTTATAGGGAACTTATATTTTATTTTATTGTATCACCAGTGTGTGATTCATCAAAAACTAAAGAAAAACACTTAAATCATACTAGGTACTCGTTTGCAGGTAACCACAACTAACATTAAGTAATGCTTAGGACACACCTAATTTAGATTTAAAAATACTATTTAATTTAAGTATATCAAAAGCAAAGATAATAAAAAAGCTATAAACAAAAAAGGCAAACAAAAAATACACGAGAAATGGAGTTCATACATTCTCACACATTATTTTATTTTTAGACTTAATCTTATAAAATTCCAGCCAACCGCTACCTGCTGACATGGTCGCTGGTCGTGAACTGGAGACGCCTGACCGCTGACTATGACGATGGAGACCCGAGACTGGCTGCGCTAAAACCCGTCCAGGGGATGAAGTAAATTATTTAGAATTACTCTAGAACGAAACAGGTTTATTATTAAACGTATTGAAAGAAAATGATGAGGGACGTTAAAAATTATATTGCTCGGCAAAATAATGCTGGTCTGATAACTTTTCTCCAATTTTCTTCAAACTGGAGCAAGAACATTGCTTGTAAAATCTTTGGTTGCAAAGATACATACGTGCTCGACGGCTCATGTAGGTGAGTAGCTCATATGTATCATAGAACTCCCACTAGTAAATTGTACATTGTTTTTATCGAAAAATGTTTTTAATTACAGAGCGATCACGTTAATATTGATAATGATGGCGCACTCTGTCCTCTCGTACCACACAACCTACTTGCACAACCCGCAGTTTCTCGAAAAAGTAAGTATTATGCAATCAAGGACCTTGATCAGTAAGCTGTATTATAATACTCATAATATCTATACAAATACCTTTTATAGCATAGGCTGGTACATGAGCACTTGGCCCATAGATGTTAAGTGACCTTTATCACTCATACTTACCTAATATCAGAAGAATCGCATGGACGCCCTGCCGGCCTTAAAGGGGAGAAATAAGGGATGATAGTAGCGTAATGCTTATTACAAATAAACAAATAGTAAATCGTAAGGTTTTAAGTTTGATATCAATATGTATAACATCTTTTATGGAATACAAACATACCGAACAAGTGAGAGTTGGACTCGCGTACCGAGGGTTCCGAACAAACATGTCGGTAAGGTATCTAAGTAATTATATAAGTTCAATGCAATGCAATCAGCCCTGTATTATATATTGCCCACTGTTGAGCACGGGCCTCCTCTACTACTGAGAGGGTTTAGGCCGTAATCCACCACGCTGGCCAAGTGCGGGTTGGTAGACTTCACATACCCTCGAAATTCTCATAGATTATTCTCAGGTATATAGGTTTCCCCACGATGTTTTCCTTTGACGTAAAAGCGAACGATAATTGATAAACAATACACACGTAACTTCGAAAAGTCAGAGGTGTATGCCTTGGGTTTGAACCTCCAGACATTGTCTCGGCAGACCGTTCCATTTCCAACTAGGCTATCGTCCACTTCTAGGCTATCGTCCACTTTTATGTTCAATAGTTCGTCAAAATTGATCAATAAATTTCAAAAGTTTGTAAATTTGCTTTTTATGTTATTGAACCTACATATTTACAGTTTTCAGATTTTTTCTTTTACATGTATAACCATAACTTACCTTGCTTCTTGACAAATTTGACGATTCTCGGTCAACGGTCAATGTCTATTTCTTCCGCCAAGCAGCACTGTACATGCACTCTTTAATTTCGGTTTGAAGGACATTGTAGCCAGTGTAACTACTGGACATAATGAGACTTAACATCTTATGTCTCAGGATAACGAGCGCAGTGGAATGCCACACAGTACTTTGTAACTCAGGTACTGGATGGTGTTTCTACTGCTTATGGGTGGTCGTATCGCTTACCATCAGGCGAATGGCAAGCTCGTCCCGTCATTCAATACAATAAAAAAAAGAAAATCCGCGATAAAATCCGTAAAATTGTTTTATTTCAAACTTGCTGTTGCCCGCGGCTCCACCCGCATTTAAAAGTTTTTCCGGGATAAAAGTCCCGCTTTATATTTTTCCGGGATAAAACGTAGCCTAAGTTACTTTTTATTACATCAGCTACCTGCCAATAAAAGTCCCGTCAAAATCGGTCTAGCCATTTCAGAGATTAGCCGAAACAAATAAACAGACAGAAAACACTCCTATTTTATTATACTATGTATAGATTTTAACATTCACATAAATGTAAGTTATCATTATTTACGACCTATTATAACAAAATTAACGGCAAGAATGATGACTATTCCACTAAGTTACAGGCCTATAAATAAAACTTACGAGCATACATTTATATAACATAACCATACAGCGTAAACTTTTAGGTAAAAGCCGCAAAATTAAATGACCATAAAATGCTTAATTTACTATCAAATATTATTTGTAGGACCCAAAATTGGCTAGAATAGACTTGTAGTATGGGGACTAGAATATTTATTTTACTTCCTAGTCCATTTTTTTTTTTTTTTAATTACACATACACATACACTCACGCCTGTTATCCCCGAAGGGGTAGGCAGAGGCGCAACTAGTGCACCCACTTTTCGCCGTTATTCCGTCCCATGATGTGATAGGGGGCGAGCCTATCGCCATATCGGGCACAAATTCCAGACTCCGAGCTGATACTGAATAGAAAAACTCAATATCACTTTGCCCGACCAGGGAATCGAACCCGAGACCTCAGCATTGTAGTCGTACCTCATACAACTACGCCACCGAGGCAGTCAGTTTTTTTGATTAGCAATTGAATTAACATATTCCGCACGTTTATCATAAATCTAGCCAAATGTAGCCAAATACATTAATATTTCCTATCCCCAGGCCGGCCACCATCTCCTCTCGTCGTACTTCCAGAACGGCACCTGCATAGTCCACACGTTCATCATGGTGTCGAACTTCCTCCTGGCGTACAACATTCTGCTGCACTCTGACGCCAACCCCAACAAGCAGCTGGGGTTGAGGATACTGCCGCAAGTGTTGATGCATCGAATCGTGAGGTAAGGTGGATATGACGAGCAAGTAGCTCGCTTTGTGTTGAGTGATTATCCAGAAATAGGGCTGCCATCCGTCCGGATTTCCCCGGATTTGTCCTAGTTTGAAGGGCGTCCGGGGGCCGTCCGGCCGGGCTTTTAAAAATTGTCCGGGCAAATCCTTTTTTTATAGATGAGCGACAAATTGAAATAAATCTTAGTTAAAACTTCATGCATTTCCCCGCATTCAAGAAGGAACGGCAAAATATTTTTTCAGAGGTGTCCGGGGAAATAGCCATATTTCGCCCAAATGTCCGGGATTTTTGCCGTGTTTATCCGGCGTCGGCAATTTAGATGATGGCAGCCCTATCCAGAAACAATAACAACGCTAAACTTTCAATAATAAAATGCGGCGTACTATTTGCATATTTTGTGATACCTAGGTACTCATTCGGGGCAACAGCACGCAGTGGGTAAAATTTCGCATGGTCAATATATCAGAACCTATTGAAGGGGCTCAGACACTTTGTCGGCTAAATTAGGGGTGCGTCAGGGATGATGTCAGAGCCATAAGCTATTTTACCAAGCCTCACTTGTTTAGCGAAAAACGGCGATCAACGTGATTTTGTTCATTAGTTATCAACTATTTTGTGCTGGGAAAAGTTTATGGATAGACGGTGCATCAGTTTACAGACCGTTAATTATGTTTAGTTTACATGGTTATTATAGTATTTATTTTAGTCATTAATTCTGTCCTAAAAAATAACTGCATCTCAACTGACGTGTGATTGTTTAAAATGTTCCCTGTTGGGTAAGTGTGTGTGTGTGTGTCCTGTGTTCATTACAATGAAAAGTAACATCAAAAGTTCCTTATATTACAGTGATTATTAAATTACAAAAATAACTAAAGTTTATTATAGGTACAGTCTAATTAATTATGTTTTTGGTGCCTACAATAGGAGTACATTTAATGTTTATTTTTAAAATATTTGTACCAAGAATACAGGTGTTTAAAAATATATTCCATATGATTCCATGTGTACTTATACAATTTGTAATTATATGCCTGTAGTTTACCTGCGTGCGAAGCTTACCCAGTATGCGAACTATTAACTGCATCTCTGCGTAGTTTTACCCACATGATGGGTCAAGAGTACGAATTTCTCCCGCTGCACTTAAACATGTATTGCAAAAAAATCGATGAATCAATGTACAAAAACTCATTAAATAAGGAAAGTAGAATAAATTTACTTTAAATAAAGTGTTAAAACGGTTCTCAGGACCGTATATTTTTGAGTGTGTAGACGATAGAAAAAAAAGTGCGTACTTTTGGGCTGACAGGATTTTCTATACATTATTATACTATTGGTTTCATAAAATTCCACAAGGATATAGCCACTGATTTCGAAAATTAAATATCTCAAATTACAGACTCTTTAAAATATAGAGAAAATATTGAATACAACGAAGGCTACGTTAACAGGTTTTTACTGGTTAATTTGTCACCAATTGCAACACTTAATAATTAACAAGAGAATCAGCATGTATTTAACAGTAACCTTCGCAGGTGAACTGCCGATCAGCTGATACTGTCCCAATGACACGACGAGGTAATATATAGCAGATCAAACGAACTAATTATCTTGTAAGGGGTAATTGAGCTCCCGCAATTATCCGAACTAGGTTATTGTTTACGAAAAATGTTAATGTGTTTATTTTTATGAGCTAATGTCTCAAAATATTTTGCGACTCAACGTGATGTCTCAAGATGAAGAGCAGCGACCAGTGATTTGTAGTCAGTAAAACTTTCTTCTAATATATGTTTTTATTTCTTTAGTGGGGATTTAGATTAGCAAGAAAACTTATAGAAATTATCTTCCACAAACTATATTTAAGTCTGCAAATTTTGAAGTTTGCAGTCATTACGACAAGTTTCACTTGTATAGACTTATTTAAATACTAGCTTTTGCTCGCGGCTCTGCTGGCGTGAAAAAGTTTTTCGGGATAAAAGTCCTTGCTTTTTATTTTCCCAGGATAAAAATCCAGGACATGATCTTCCCGTGTGCCAAATTTCATCGAAATCCGTTCAGTAATTTAGGAGATGTCCAGTAACAAACCAACGGAAAAACAAACAGACAGAAAGGAATTACATAAATCGCTGATTTGAGTTCCATTACTCTTCTTTAGTTTCTTTTTTATCACGGTTCTTGAAATGTACAGACACACCGGTTCAACTGCTTTATTATATGTCTAGATCACCGATAGTGTAGACGCGTCTGTAAGATCTTGCGCAACATATTCCTGTGAGAACTTGCAAGTTTTAACACGGCTTTTGTACTTCAGCTAGCTTTTGCCCGCAACTTCACCCTAGATTTGTCTGGGATAGAAAATAGTCTATGTCCTTCCCAGGGTCTTAAACTATCTCCATACTAAATTTCATCTCAATCCATTTCGTAGTTTTTAAGTTTATCGTATTTAGGTAGACATGCCGCGGGAGGATTTTGTTTTATTAACCGACTTTCAAAAAAGGAGGAGGTTCTCAATTCGTGTGTTTGTATTTTTTTTATGTATGTACACTGATTACTCTTAATATGTATGGAAGATGTGCTCTATTAGTGCAGAATGCTCTTAATGAGATATGAAGAAATTGTTGCTGCAGATATTTCCAAAACTTGTTCATATTTTAATGCTCTTCAGAATAACCCCAGTATACCTATTCGTGCTCGGCGCGACAATCACCTGGTGGACACACTTCGGAGATGGACCCATGTGGTCACCACTCATAGAGGGCGAGTGCTATCGCTGCCGGGAGAAGTGGTGGGCGCAGCTCCTGTACATCAACAACTTGTACAGGCCTGACTTCAAGTGCCTCATACATACCTGGTAAGGCACCGCATAGACGTTATCAAACAGCTACCAATATTTAGTCGCTAATTCGCAAATTACTTAGTTGAAACGTCTGTCAACTAATCAACTATGATTAATAAAATAGGCCGACAAGAAAATATTGCCTATTTTTTTCACCTAAAGCTTTTGTATTTTGGGGCGTTTTTTTTTTCAAATATATTATTTTTTCACTCGAAAACTAAATGAAACAAGAATTAAGTACTTAGTTAAAAAAGTATTGGGCTGTGTAAATAACATAATTTTCAGTTTGATAGCAATAAAAAAAGGAAATAATACACTCGCTTTTGACCATGATTACTATTTAAATAGTCGGGTAAATAGGAATGTTTTATGAATATAGGAGGTCACGACAGAGGAAACTGTCGTAAGATCAGAGGTCTTAGTACCTTGGAGATCCTTTCTCGTAAACATCAGTGGATATGATACCTACTTATAGGTAATTTATTAATTAAGTGTAGGCGTTTGAATGTCTGAAAAACTATAAAAGATAAAATAATAGCGAGGCTGCAAGATTTAAATAACTAAATGGTGAGCAGGTTACCAATTATCATAAAATTTACATTAAATAGGTATATTATGAGATGCTAGTAATAATATTATTATGTACAACATACCATACTAGTAAGGACATCGTAAGAATCATTTTGCGACTTTTCTAAATTATGCAATGTAATCAACCCTGTATTATATACTGCTCACTGCTGGGCACGGGCCTCCTCTACTACTGAGAGGGGTTAGGCCTTAGTCCACCACGCTGGCCTAGTGCGGGTTGGCAAACTTCACATACCCTCTAAACTCTTAGGGAAAATTCTCAGGTATGTAGGTTTCTTCACGATGTTTTCCTTCACCGTTAAACTGAACGATAATTGATAAACAATACACAAGTAACTTTGAAAAGTCATTGTCTCGGCAGACCGAAATCATTCTACATTTATTCTAAATAAAATATTTACGATGGATTTGTAGATTGCATTTAAAAAAAAACGTTCTATTAAAATATTGGTGATATACTATAAACATTTTAAAATACTCGCTTTGTGGCGTAGTTGTATTACAGTACGACTGCAAAGCTGAGGTCTAGGGTTCGATCCCCGGGTCGGGCAAAGTGGTATTGAGTTTTTCTATTCAGTATCAGCTCGGAGTCTGGAATTTGTTCCCGATATGGCGATAGGCTCGTCCCCTATCACATCATGGGACGGAATAATGGCGAAAAATGGGTGCACTAGTTGCGCCTCTGCCTACCCCTTCGGGGATAACAGGCGTGAGTGTATATGTATATATACTTTAAAATAACTGAAGAAGATTTTCGCACTAGAAAAAAAGACCAAATGATGCTTTACATGTTTTTCTTGAAAACCCTCTACATAATTATTAAGGAATAAATACTTGTATTGGTACGATAAAAATGCCTAATGTCTATAGTAAACAATACCCAAAACGACCCAGGGCATTGCTACAGTAACACTCCACTGCTATGAAACTTACAGTTGTTTCAACAGTCCTGCCTATTTCATGATAGTGTACTCAGTACCTACTGGTGTAGTAGCGTAGTTGGGAATGGAACGGTCTGATGAGACGGATGGCCGCAGGTCCGAAACCCAAGGCACACACCTCTGATTTTCAGTAGTTATGTGTATTGTTTATCAATTATCGTTCGCTTTAACGGTGAAGGAAAACATCGTGAGGAAATATACATACCCGAGAATTCCCCAAAAATAATTTCGAAGGTATGTGAAGTCTGCCAACCCGTACTAGGCCAGCGTGGTGGACAAAGGCCTAAACCCTCTCAATAGTAGAGGAGCAGTCGGCAGTATATAATACAGCGCTGGTATGGTGGTACTATTGCAAACCAACAATTTGACAACGTTACATTACAGTGTGTTATATATTTCTTTTTTAAACTGTCCCAGGTTCCTAGCAGTAGACATGCAGCTGTACGTAGTATGCGCTGTGCTGGTACTAGCCCTGGCCCGGTGGCCGAAGCTGGCGCTGCGCGTGCTAGGCACCCTGCTGGCGTGCTCGGTGCTAGCTAACCTTGCAATCATCGTTAATTGGCAGCTCAAACCGATGGTCACGCTGATGTTCCCCGAGTGAGTGTTAAATACAGTTGATTTGATGGTTATGAATAAAAAAAAAGTGTGGGACTCGGAGACTGCCGCGGTAAAGCTATTGCATAAATTCTAATATTTATGACCTCTTCGAACAGATATAAAATAAAAAGACGTGTGGCACTCTGAGACTGCCGTGGTAAAGCTATTACATTGCATTTTTTATCAACTTATGTAATTATAATTGTTTATTTATTTATTTATGTAGTATTTTTTATTTCCCTTTGTTTTTCTTTGATATTAATTCAACTTTTTGAGCGTGGTGACCGATAAGACAACCAATGCCACCTAGAGGCGAGTTGCTGAACTAAAGAGACAAGCGTGATATTTCAAAAAGTAATAATAATTCAATCTCAAGTTTGAGTTACATCTCAAGTAGACACAATGTATTGGACTCTTCATACATTATGTCTACTTGAGACGTAACTCAAACTTGAGATTGATTTATTAATACTGCCCTAAAAGTTCTGCTATTCATCGATAGATGGCAAAAATAAAAAAAATTATGAAAGACGAGCTCAATGGACTAGTATCCAGAGCCGTAATATTTACATAAAAACCTCTTTGAACAGATGTAAAATAAAAACTTTTTAAAAATTCAACTTAGAATCACGTCATCCCGCCGCGTTTGACATTTCTATACGTTTCACTGATTGGAACAATTTTTAAATACACGGTAATTTCGACCTTTTATCGTTTAACATTCAGCTCATATCCTCTTACATATAATATTCTTACAAGACTGCGATATTAAATTTACTTATGGGATTTTACACTCTACAAGGTTGTGATAGAGTTGAATATAAAATATCACCGCCGTGCCGGTCTGAGTGAGGGGTGACAGGTTTTTTCGTTACGGAATTTCTGGATTCGGTCTCCACGCTCAAGGCCCGCGATAGAAGCTATGCAATAGCTTAAAAGCTCAAACCCGTCCAAGAAAACTTATCCGAAAACGTGAAAAATATTCCTGGTTATTTAAAATCATGGCCTAAAATAAGTATTCCTCGCCTTTTTGAAGCAGAATCGGTTTATTAGAAGCGACGCTAGAATAGAACGTAAAATAGATGTGTATATGTTTATTGGGTGTAAATCATTACCCTTACTTTGCTGTAGTCGAGTAAAATTTGGACCACGAGAGCCGTTCATAAGTCAAAATTATAAATGGGACATGATGACATCTTAATACCTACTTGATATTGGCAAAAATCACCGATGAAACGGTGAAGCCATTTTTAAAAGAAGAAGAAGAAGGAGACATCTTGATACATAAATTAACGAATGAAATAATATTTCACATTTATAATTATAATCTTTTTCAGTTGTATTTTAATAACTAAACCTCTATCTAGAAATGTATTTTTTTATCGAAGGTTCGACAAAGTGGCGTCACTTCACCTGATGGCACGAAGTGAAGCCCAAAATAATGTCGACCGGCAAGAGATAAACATCCCTGGTCAGTCGTCATAGTTATGCCGGCCTGCATAATTGCTTCTTCACGCTCTGCTTGAAGGACCCTAGGTGTTAGGAAGGAGGAACAAGGAGGAACACGTACGCTGGCAAACTATTCCACAACTTGATGAATGTCAGGAGGCTGTATGATTAAAAACTCTCACGAGAGTTTTATGAGACTTTTTGGCAATATTTGGCACTAAAACCGTTTCCCTGTGTTAAAATAAACCGACTTCAAAACCACTGCAAACCAAAAAATAATGCAACTTTATATTCGTTTGGTATATACGTATACTAGCTTTTGCCCACGGCTTCGCCCGCGTTAATAAGTTTTTCCGGGCTAAAAGTACATACATAAAAACCTTCCCGTTGAATCACTCAATCCAACACGTTTATTTGTATAAAGATTAATATTATGACGTTGATACAACTCTTAACAAATTATGCATTAATTTCGACCAAATTTGATTACCATAAAAACGGTTCTAGAGAGTTTATTTTAAAAAGATAGACATATACTGTCGCGGACTTTTTTTTAAATCATTTCAGGAGGAATAATTCTTTCATACATATATTTTTGTTATCTTGAACCTTTTTCGCAGCGCACGCAATGGAAGCCCTCAAGGATGAATAATTTTCCCCGCATTTGTCACATTTTCCATTATTTCTTCGCTCCTAATAGTTGCATCGTGATGTTATATAGCCTATAGCCTTCCTCGATAAATGGTCTATTCAACACAAAAAGAATTTTTCAATTCGCACCAGTAGTTCCTGAGATTAGCGCGTTCAAACAAACAAACAAACAAACAAACAAACAAACAAACAAACAAACTCTTCAGCTTTATAATATTAGTATAGATTAGTATAGATTTGGAGTCGATGCCTAATTTGATTACTCTATACACTAAAAAGCTCGCCGGAAAAAGGTCAACGAATTTTTGGTCGACTGGTGCCCTCGAATAATTAAGACCATCCCGCGTGTTCACACACATTGGAGTTCACATAATATCATGTGACTTATTAACACGTTCACTAGCCAATAGGTACTAACATATAAAACGATATGTCGGGACAGGAAGGAAGTATAAAAAGGAATTATCATTTTTATTAATCACATTGAGGGTGTCTGAATATATTACGTCGGGTAAGACTAAATAAAAATCGTTTTGAATTCTCGGAGCGACATTTGGGTGTATAAAAGGGGTGCCGAATCATTTAAAGAAACAGTCTTACGCCCGAATACTCAAACGCTACTCAACCAACCAAGTTATCTGAGACCTACTTAATTTTAGCCGGCTTCTTATTTTAAATGGCATTCTCAAACGCACTTTAAAAGATTTGATGGAAAACTCAGCCGAGGAGCAGTCATTTTGCTACAGATTATAAAAAGTTTGTTTTCGATTACAATTTTAATAAATTTGATATTTATGTGTCGTTTCACGCAGTATAATTTTTAAGATGTTAAATATAAATAAATCGAATAACACAATGCGCAGTTTGAAAATGATTTACAATGTTATAATATGTCTATTATATTTAATTTTCGTGTGTATTTTATGTACTATGTGCAAATGCTACATAGTAAAAATGGTAAGTACGTTTAAAAACCATCCTAGGTTTTTAATATGTAGGAATGGCATATTCATTATTAGAAATAGTTTATTAATTATTATATTCTTAACATTGATGTGATGAGCTTATATTGGCATTATATTGCCACTTGGCAGTATGTCAGGGTTGACATTAGCCGCTTTAGAAAAAAAATAAACAAGTCAACAACAATAATATTTATAATTCTTATTTCAGTTTTATCATCAGAAGTAGGCATATTTACAAACATTTACAAAATATGCTAACTCAACTGCCATACTACGCACAATACGATGTACTACCGTTGGTTGTTTCCCGTGAAAAATATCCCCGATGACCTTGGGCTATCGGTTGGATTGTTTGGTTTCTTTTTGTGTTCGGCTGGATATAATCCCGATTTTAAAGAACATAAATGAAGAACTGTTTCCTTGCTGAGTTGGAATCTTCTTTTACGATAAGTTAAGATAAGATATGATATATTTATTTGTCAAACATTAACATTAAATTATCATTATTGTATTCTTCGAAAGCGTTTAATTTCTCTCGATTTCTTCCTTTAACACCACACTCCTCTTCAGACAATGATGATAATGAAGAAAAAAACGATTTATTAAATCCAAAGAGAATATAATAAGTAGTTATTACGCAATAAAATTATTAAAGATTTGAACGTAAATATTTGAGACTAGTCTCAAGCACTCTCAAATTGATCTCGATTAACAGCCATATTTGGACGCCTTACATAGCTGTCAAACTTTAAGTAGTGTTTGTGAATACCGTTTGAATCAATAAGCGGACTTAAAACTGAGTCGCCTTAAATTTAAGGTTAAGAGATAAGTGATGTTTCAGTATACCAATTTCACCAATAACGAATGCTTAAATCCGTAAGGCCATCTCAAATATTTAAGTAGCGTTTGAGTATTCGGGCGTTAGTCTGTCGTCATTAAGTTCGGTTGTGTTGCAACTAGTTCGGTGCAGTTCAATACTAAGTGGTAACTATGGTGGTTTTCATATCGGTCAGTGCTTAGTAAAGCGGTTACTATGTTATTTCGAGTTGTTACTAGGTGAGTTGATTATAATTAAGAAGTTTGGTTAAGTAATTGTCTCAATATGCAGTGTGTTATAATAACCAAAGTTAATAACTATTCCTGACGTGGTATTGTACTCTGTGAACATTCGATTACCTAATAATTGACGAACGAACAATAAATAGAGAGTTGAAGATAATTCATTTGTGACTTTTACTATGTGTGCCCACGTATACCTATATCGGCCGCCACTCTGTCTCCGACAGATATATTTCACTAATATCTCGTTATTCAATATCATTCTAGATACATGCGCTTGCAGTTCGAAGGCGAGCCGTCTTTCAAGTGGCTGTACTCCACGCCGTGGGACAGTCTTCCGGCAGCTCTCATCGGACTCTTCGTCGCCTTCCTCCACTTCACGCTACAGAAGAGCGGCTGCAAGCCTGGCCAATACTTGGTATGGGTTTCAAGTTGTGACATTAGCCTTTTTTGTGCTGGTAGGGCGAGGTGACCCCACTGCACCTGATGATAAGCTGGGTGGAAGTCAGATAGAGTGTCGACTGACGAGGCTCATCTCTCAGCTATGCTTGGCCTGTTATTTGGCATCAATAATAGGGTATTTGAATACTTTTTTTAAATACAATTATGAAAAATGTGTTCTATCCAAAATCTAACAGAAAAAGAATTTTCAAAATGGGCGCAATAGTAAGTTATAAAGCTTTGAAATCTGATGGAAGTGTGGCTCTCAAACAACAGCAATACTAGGCTGTGACGTCACTAAGCGCCGTCGGCCAAAACGCTGCGTGTGTGCGAAAGGTATAGGGCGATATCCCCGCCACGCCTCTACTTTTGCTCACAAAAATATTTAAAAATTGAATAGGTAACTGCTTTATTTTTCAATCGATTTTAATGCTCATTTCACAGAAGAATTTCTTTTTCGTAATATTATCTGTTAAATCTAAAATAATGTACAAATTCAAGCATAGGAAACTACCCTATTTGTGAACATGCTCTTAAAATATTTTCAGCCTTTAGCATTTAAGCCTGCGATAAATTCCGGCTGCACTGTTTTGGGATAAAAAAAAGTAGCATAGACGTTCGTTCTGGACTTGGTTTAGACTTTTAATCGAATTCAGTAGTTTCCACGTTTATTGTTTATTTCTAACAAATCTAAAAAAGTCCAAACTTTGGCATTTATACCTAGTATTTTTAAATTTTTATTTGAAATTGTAAAACTACTGGATCGTAATGTAACTATTTATATAACGGTAATTATTTAACATCAAGCAAATAGCTTGTGTTATGTTTGTCCGAACCCCCTTTTCAAGGGGACGTTTTATGGTTTCAGTGGTGTAGATGTAGTAGTACTACTTCCGTTCTGACGCTTCGGGATCGACTTTCGTGTCAGGCAAATTGATATCTGGTTTTTCTTCTCAGTATTACCCCATAATCTTAAACTTGTGATCGATATGGCAATAGGCTCGCTATCGATCACAACATGGGTCGAAACACACACGGCGAAAACTGATTGACCTAATTGCACCTCTGCCTACCCCTTCGCGGAAGAAAATAATCTGATGTGTGTTTTTGATGTTTTTACATTTTTATTGGGAATTTGATAATTCCCTTCATCGTTCTATTCCAGACGGTGCGCATCCTGTACCGCTTGACCATCCTTCTGATGTTCCTGTGGGTGCTCGGCGGGTTCTGGATGAAGCGCGCGACGGCGGCGTGGGCGGTGCAGCTGTACGCGGCGCTCGACCGGCCCGTCTTCATCACGCTCACCGCCTTTGCCATGTTCTGCTTCTTCAACAAAGTTGATAGTAATTGTTGTTGAGACTGTTAATTTGCTGATAAAACTGTATTTTTTTCACTATTTATTTCATTCTTTTTTCTTTGCAAGTGTTTAAAGAGTTCTAGTCCATGTTAAACATACAAATTAAATAATTGATCGGTGTATTACCCTCTACATAAAACTGTGAATGCATTATCTTAGTTGCAACTTACATATACCCCTTCAGGTTTATAAGCGCAATCTTTCCTCCTGATGGTATTATCCCCATTCCCCAGACCTAGTATGGCGGTTCCTATCACAGCAGGTGGGGAGGTGCTATGATCATATACCCTGATCGTTCTGCCCCCAGAGCTAGTATGGCGATACCTATCATAGCGTTGGGAGGTGCTTGATATACCCTGGTCCCTCTACCCCCAGAGCCAATATGGCGGTTCCTATCATAGCGTTGGGAGGTGCTTGATATACCCTGATCCTTCTACCCCCAGAGCTAATATGGCGGTTCCTATCATAGCGTTGGGAGGTGCTATGATGTTATACCCTGGTCCCTCTACCCCCAGAGCTAATATGGCGGTTCCTATCATAGAGTTGGGAGGTGCTTGATATACCCTGGTCCCTCTGCCCTCAGAGCTGATATGGCGGTTCCTGTCGTGGCGCGGGTGGGAGGTGCTGGGACGCATGTCGCTACCGGTGTACTTGCTGCACTGGCTGTACGCGCTCACGCAGCTCGCCGTGCGCGCGCACGCCTCGCCCGCCTCCGTGCACGAGATCGTGAGTCTTACTACTCCACTCTTTAAGTTTAGATTAGCAGGAAAACTTCCAGATGTTCATATCCCGAACGATTTTTACACAAAACAATCACGGTAAGCTGACTTCTGAAATTTTGAAAGCAGGACTTGCTGCGTATCTCATGTGTTGATTTAAGTGTAAACGTATTTGGAAGGTTTTGCTCGAGAATTTCCTTGTCTAAACTTAGTTCAAAGGTTTAGTTAAAATAATGTTAGAACTCGTTAAAGTCATATTATGTTGGCATAATTGTTAATAAACAAAATTTCTATCGTTGACTAACTTTATATTTTTCTAATTCAACTTTCTATCAGCTAGAGTGTAATTAATAGTCACTGTGCTATGTCAGGGTGAAAATAAATTGTTGAAAAATAACCATCATACTGAGAAGTAGAGTTATAGTGGATGAATTTCCAATCTTCGAATATATTTAGGCGTTGTGCAAATGATTACACCTTGTTACCGAGAAATACCACACTATGAAACCGAAAGTTTCCGAAGTTTCTGTACAACAAATTAGCAACGAAAACACTTCACCTTAGGGGGTCTGGAAAGATTAGGAAAAGATACCCTACAAGTTAAGGAAGGGAAAAGTAAGCATCTTGGTTATCCTGCAATCTCACAAATAGTAGATATTTATTGAATTAACTTTACACTTTCAGGGTGGTCACTGGCTGTGGACGATACTGGTGACTTACTTCACTGCGGTGCCTCTACATCTGTTGGTTGAGCTTCCCATGCAGAAGTTCCTCCAGACGCTCCTCTCATAGACGACCAATTTTAAGCCTAAGGAAACAAAGTAGATATACAGCCTAGGAAGCATTTCACCATAGATGGAATTTTGGTGTTGTTTAATCTATTATATGTGTTTAAATAACTTGTAGAGGGTAATGCCGTCGCCAGACACAGACTAATATTTGCACAAAGACTTTGCCGCACATTTGAACAAAGTTTTTCCTGCACCTGCCACACATGCTTTGCAAACACATATGAACACAATATTCAAAAAGACAACAAACACGATGGACCACGATATTGTGGACACGGTATACTTGTATTATTTAAGTGTACCTATATAATTATTTCTGTCATTTCTATTCTTATGGCTTTTGTTGAGGTTTATTTAGAGCAGTGGAATCAAAATATATGAATATTTGTAAAATCACCTTTAATAAACTGTATTTTGGAATTATTACAAGTAATAACAAGATAAGATACGTCTGAGCACAAAAGTATAGACGGAACCAGAGAGGTTTTTTTTTTTTTTTTTTTTTTTTAATTTTCCCTTTGTTTTGGGAAGGCAAAGGGCTCAAGCCCATACAGCCTCGTCATAAGTAATATTCATATTTGAAATTCCGTGCATTAAGGCCTAAGCCAAGTCTTCATAATATTATTTCCATATTTGTAGTCTTATATTTAGGCCTAAGCCAAGTCTTCATTATATTATTTCCATATTTGTAGTCTTATATTTAGGCCAAAGCCAAGTCTTCGTTATGTTTTCTTCATTTTTAGTTTTAAGCGAAGTCAAGTCATTAGACTGCTATCTATTATATCTTTATTTTTCCCTAAATATCCATTACCGTATGGCATATATAATCATAAATAGCTTTGTATGTCTCTGGTCTTTTAAGTATTTCTTGCATAGAGCGCGGGACAAGCTCAGATTTGCCGTAGATGTTAATTAATTTATCAATAAGTATAATTCTTTGTATGTTGAAAGCAGAGCATTCAAATATTATGTGATTCATTGTTTGTTCAACATTCTGATCGCAATCTGTGCATATGGGGGACGAAATAATGCGCATTCTGTTAAGATGGGCTTTAAAACGACCATGTCCAAATCGAAGTCTATTTAATATAGTATAAAATTTTCGTTGCATGTTGAATTTGGATCTACAGAACCAAGGACACTTTCCCACATTAATATTAATTGCTGCGTAATAGGCACCTTTAATCTTTGTTGTAGTCAACCAATATTCTTTCCATTCATTAAGAATAGACTCTCTTACGAGTATCTTTAAGTCCGAGAATGGTATGGCAACTTCATCAACAGCTTTCACACTGTCGCCGCTGTCACTGTCAACAATTGACTTGGCTAAAAAATCAACTTGCTCGTTTCCGATTACTCCCACGTGCGCAGGTGTCCAAAGAAATTGTACTTCTTTGCCTTGATTCTTCAATTGAAACCAACGACTCTTGATATTGTATATAATGTAATTAATTTTACAGTCTAAACTATTATTCTGTAAGGCACATAAAACACTCATACTGTCCGTAATAACAAGCCAACGTCGATCATTTGCTTGACCAATATATTGCAATGCAAATAATATTGCCAAAGCCTCAGCGGAAAAGATACTCAACTCACACGAGAGTTTGCGACCAAATCCTAAACGCAGATGAGGAATATAGAACGCCATCGATACGTTTCTCGACTTGGAACCATCAGTAAATATTTTTCTATATTCATTATATTCAGCCAAAACATTGTTTACCTCTTCTTTGTGCTTCATATTGTTATTTATATTTATCTCTATAGAAGTAAATTTGCTTTCAAAACTGTCAGTATAGCAAGCCCAGTTGTCAGGTCTATGAATTTTATATTTTTGATCAAGTTGGATCATAAATGAAAAATCATGAAGTGCATAAGGTACATTAGTGGTTGAAACAAAGGAACATTGACTATCAAAATGTTTATATTTTCTCAATAATAAATTATTAGCCATAGAAAATAATTTGAGAAGAAAACAATATTTTAGATATTTAAATCTATATGACAAAGGAGGAGTATTGCACTCTACTTGCAATGAATTTATAGGGGTCGTCCTCATAGCACCAGTAATTAATCTCAGATTTTTATTTTGCAAAACATCCAATTTCTGAACAAGTTTGTCATTAGATGCGAAACACAAAAAACCATATTCAAAGTGACTACGGACAAGTGATTTATACAACATGAGCAAAATTTTTGGGTCAGCACCCCAAGACGTTCTTGCAAGTGATTTTAAGATATTGAATGCCTTACCTGCCCTTCCGATAATATAATCAACATATTTTTTCCATGACAGATTATTAGTCAAAATTACCCCTAAAAATTTAACTTCAGACACTTGTGGAATTTCTCTTTGGTCATAAAATAATTTAATTTTAAAGGGACGAGTTTTGTTAAATACCACCATTTTGGTTTTGTCAATATTAATATCAAGATTCAGATATTTAAAGTAAATGTGAAGATTCGTCAAAGCTGCATTAAGAGTATTAACAATGACATTTACATTAGACCCTGATGTATAAATAACAAGATCATCAGCAAATTGTAAATTTCTAACGTCTGAACCTAATATTAAATTAAGTTTATAAATATATAATATGAATATTAAAGGGCTTAAAATTCCTCCTTGACACACACCTTTGAAAGACACTCTAGGTCCAATAAGTTGATTTTGAAATTTGACGTACACTACTCTACCATGTAAAAAGTTAAAAATCCATTTCACAATTTTTTCAGGAATACCAATGGTCAATAATTCAGAAGCTAATATGTGATGATTGACATTATTAAATGCTCCAACTATGTCAAAGAAAATACCTATTAGAACTTCTTTGTTCTTGAATGCATTGAAAACATCAAAATGTAAATGAGAAATACTTTCGCGACAAGAACGACCTTTGCGGAATCCAAACTGGTTTGATGGTAAAATATGATTGCTTTCTACAAAAAATTCTATTCTTTGTTTTAACAACTGTTCAAATATTTTTCCTATGCATGAAGTTAAAGCTATTGGCCTATAAGAATCAGCAAGTTCTTTCTCTTTATTGGGCTTTAAAATTGGTACTAAACAATCTGTTTTCCAACTTGAAGGAATGATTGAATTATTCCACAATAGATTATAAATATTTAACAAAACATGCTTTGAAGTATTTGATAAATGTTTAAGTACTTTATATGGAATTCCGTCGAGGCCAAAGGCTGTATCACGTCTAGAGGAAATGGCTGAATTCAATTCTGCAAAAGTAAATGAATTTGTTAGATAATCAGAACTCGAAACAGTAATGAAGTTATTATTTAAATTTAATTCAGCCTCAACAGTGGAAGGTGTGTATTTTCTAATAAAATCAAAAATCCAATCTAATCTCTTACAGGAAGTATAGCTTGTATTTACGTTTTTAAAAATTTTCATGTAGTACCATATTCTAGATAAAGGAGTAGTTCTATTAAAGCTTTCACAAAGATTTTCCCAACTTTTTTGTCTTTCTTGCTTCAAGGTCAACTTTTTAATAGCTTGCAACTTTTTGAAATGTAAATAATTAGATTCAGTTGAATTACGTCTAAAGTTTACATATGCATGTTTGGCCTGTTCAACAGCAGAAGCACACCTGGCATTCCACCAAGGTAGAGGTCTTCTATTTTTATTAAAATAAGTGCTGGAGTGACTTTGAGAATTAGGACGAAGTCCAATTGACATAGATAACTGAATAGCTGTATCCAAGAGACTCATTAATTCTTCATATGATTTTAAAGGATTTTCTTTGTTATAATGAAAATTATGCAGAAAACTATCTGAAATGGTTCTAAACATATCCCAATTAATTTTACGATAATTGTGTTGTTGAGGATATTGCTTACTATCGGGTAATAAAGTTTGTTTGTTACCAGAAACATTTCTAACAAAAACTTTTGTTATTACAGGTAAGTGATAGCTTCCTAGAGGGTCATCGTGCACAGACCAATCGCAGGAAACTGCAAGATCAGGAGAAACTATTGTAAGATCAAGTGCATTTTGTCGCCATTTATGGGAACCTACTGTTGTCATTTGACCATCATTCAGAATAACTAACAAATTATCATCTATACATTCTAATACTTCAGATCCACGAGTATCAGAAGTCATGCAACCCCAGCTATGGTGCAAGGCATTAAAGTCTCCAGCAATAAGCAAGGGCTCAGGTAGACTTTGAATTAGGTTGTTCAATTTATGTTTAGAGAAAGATGGAGAACATAGTTTGGGACTGTAAAGAGATACTATGGTCAGTTCCTTATTGTTACCATAATACAAACGAATTGCGCTATTTTGAATGGAATTATCGCTAAAAGTGTCTAATTTCTTAAAATTAAGGCTTTTGTGTACTAAAATAGCAACGCCGTTATGATCGTTGCCACTGTCTAATCTCACCATCTCATAATTTTTAAAACTAATATGATGATGTGACTTCAACCAGGTCTCGCATATAATGGCAATATGAATGCTTTTCTCATAAAGAAAATGTGAAAAAATAAGTCGATTACTCATTAAACTCTGGGCATTCCATTGTACAATATTTATATAATCCATAAAAGAGAGAAAAAGATTTAAGAGGAGATTTTTTGGTCTTGTATGTTTTGGATGAGAAATTCTTTGATAGTTTTACTACAGATGCTAGTTTCATTTGCTTTGCTCATGGTAATAATTTTAATAACTGAATCAACTAGTACTTTCAAAAAGTGATCAGAGTCTAAAAGTGATATAAATAGTTCATTAGGACTTTTTTTCCTGCCACCTAGTGAAGGGAATGATTTTTCATTGACAACATCCACAAATGATCTTTTAATAAACTTTTCTTTGTTCTGTTTAATTTTATCTTGTTTTACTGGGCACTCTGATGAAATAGCAATATGGTTTCCTTTGCAATGAATACAACAAGCATTAGTTGGAGCAATAGTGCAATTCTTAAAATTGTGGCTGCCAGTACAGATTGAACATTTTTCTGAGTTCTTGCAAAATTTAGCTAAATGGCCATACCGGAGACAACGCAAACACTGTTTGACTGGAGGTATGTATGGTGGGATCTCAAATCGCCAACTATTAAGATCAACACTGTCGGGTAAAGTTTGGCAGGAAAATGTAATACATATAGTTTTAGTGGGTTGTAAAGTAAAGGTGCTGTCAACATTTTTTATTCTCCTCATGATTCTACGTATAGAAATAATGTTTTTTGTTGTTGTTAATGCAGTATAAATTTGTTCGTTGGATAGGTCTATCGGAACATGATGTATAACACCTGTAGTCTCGGTAGCGGCAGCCGGTATACTGGCTTTAAGCTTATTCATGTCTAGAAATTTTTTATTTGATAATGCAGCATTTGCAAGTGTTGCACTGTCGAAAATAGCGCCCACCTTATACTTATTCATGCGCACTAGTTGTTTTATGCCCTTATTATACCTTTTCAGATTATTTGCCAGAGACATCATATCTCTGTCCCCCAGCGGTTTATTGTTTTCGATACTTTCTAAGAAGACAATAAATTCGACATTACCTGTATTTTCTGCATACAGTCTGTGATAATTGGGTATTTGGAAAGTTCTATACTTATCCACAGCATCCACGGATTTTTGAGACGAAGAATCCGACCCCTCCAACTCCGCCTCATCATGCCCTGACTCATCTTTTTTCTTACGTTTTCTTGTCCCCCCCATTTTGGACAAATCTCTTCTTCAACTACCAAGATATAAATATGTACAATTATTTATACTTTACTCGTATAAAAATTATTTTTAATAAATAAGTTTAAAAATTGCGCCTTTTCTTTTCGACGTTCCCGCGCTTTCCGGAACCATTTTTTTTTTTTTTTTTTTTTATAATTCTCCCTTACAGGGAAGGCAAAGGGTTCAAGCCCATACAGCCTCGTCTTAAGTGATATCTCTGGTTGTCGTAGTAAAGCAGTGGCTACCTTACCAAGACTTTATCAAGGAGTTTTGGCGGCAACGAAAAAACACTTGATTGACACAGTTGTTTCAATTCACTTCATTTGAGCACTTTAATAGAACTATATTGGATAATATACCACCACAATTAAGCAATATAACACTAAGTATCACCAAAATAATAAATTAAAACAAAAGCACCTCATGACACTTTCACGTTCCCGCCAAAACTCTTTCCGGAACCAGAGAGGGAAGAGGGAAGCAGGGGGATGTCACTACATCAAACCATAGAGTTTATATAGAGTTATGAAATTTGTTTTGAGTACCGTATGGTAGATGGCACTATAATAAACTATATCGATTATTACAAAAGTTTAATAAATATAGATCTAGAGGGCATGGTGTGTGTTTGTAATAAAACACACAATGCCCTCTAAATCCATATTTTTTAAGATTTATACCGGATAATTTAGCTCGACATTTCAATACATGAAATTGAAAATCAGACCTTTTTTGTTTGTAATTTTAGAAACTCATGGATGACCATAATTTTCGAACTATATATTATGTACAAAATATTTTTTAAGTGGTATCATTGATCGCCTTGTTTTCGTATTCCAATTATTGGTTGTAACTTGTACATTTTTATTTTTATTTTCCAAATATTGCAGTCTATGTGAGTTTAAGATCCTCTTATAAAGTGACTCTGCTACATGCAACATTCTTTCGTCATTGATTGATTACCATTTGCTCGTGATTTGGATTTGTTGGTGATTTTTACATCATGTGTGATCCTTGCCCCAAATGCTATTTTGACTCCGCCATTGATGGTAAGAAAATATTTATATTTTTCATTAATTGATAGTATCGTTTATAACTGCAATAATCCATTGCAGTCATATATAATGTTTAAATCAAATCCTTTTTAAACTCTGTTTTTAAAATACCATGAGGCAATGTGCATAACCAAAAAATATGAGCTAATAATTTTAAGTTACTTCTGAAAATGGAGTTGAAATCATTGTTACAACATAGTGTTATTTACTTTAATTTAACGATCGTATACGTAAAGTTCAGCTGCATTACTCATTGACTAATTGTTTTCATCTGCATTGTCTTCAAAAAATAAGGTTACTTGTTCGCGGAATATAACTGAGTTGCGTTGTGTTTATAATTGTTTTATTTTTATCGTTTACAACAAGAACTTATTGCTTTGATCGACATAACCACAAAAGGGAGACACAGTTAAAAAACCATAACCTATTCAATAATAGATATTTTCTTTGAATCATCCCCTCAGCAGTTATATTTACAATTTACAACATAGTACCAATTAATATTACTGAACTTAAATTAAACTTCAACTAAAAACTTTTATTCTTAAATCTGACATAAGTATTCCAATGTTTTCGTTTAATATACATACTTAATGAATGACTATTATCATAAATTTAACTCACACCTTTTTACTTATTTGTATCAAATGATTTATTTTCAGGCCTAATACATTTAACTGCAAAGCAGTAGTTCCATTTGTAATGGGAAACATGGCATATAATAAGTACCAGGAGTGGATACAAGTTTTGGACAAGAACACACTACATAAAGGAGACCAGTATATTCAAATAAATGTGCGTCTATAATATAGACATTTCGAAGAGAGCTTGAGACTTTCAAGGGGCATAATATATAGAATGGCAGCTCCAATGTTGAATTTAGGTAAGAATGATTTCCATACGCTGCACAGTATACTTTGTAGGTTAGCATAATTCAGGTAGATACATACACCTATACCTACTTAAAAATATTTATCCTGAATGAATTATGTTTGTTTTAACGAATGACGTCAATTCCCCTGTTATTTTTGCATTTGTAGGGTGAGTTGAGCATGCTGGTTACCTCATGGTAAGCGATATGAACACCCATAAATAGTAGCAACACAATATAAAACTTTGAATTAAAAAATACCGTGTCACTAGATTCAGTAAAGTCATGCCTGTTTAAAAAACCTGTCATTTATTATCTATACTAGTCCATACTAGTATTATAACGACAAAAGATTTGATTGTTTGTTTGTTTGCAATGGATAAAACTTAAAAACTACTTTACCGATTTTGTAAACTCTTTCATTGATATGAAGCTATGTTAATCCTGAGCGCCGTAGGCTACTTTTAATACCAAAATATATTTTTCACGTGGGCGGAGCCACGAACAGAAATCTATAGTGTAATATAGTTATGCTGGGCTACCTAGGTGTGGCGATATGCCACAACAGGTGCAGGCACAACATACCTATAGAATTAATGTTAGTGGTACTCTTAATAAGGATTTGGCAGTTTTGATGACAAGAATTTTGAAGTGAAAGAAAATTAAATATTATGAATCAAAAATATATCTTTGTATATATAGTTAATAGGAATATATTCCTTCTGTATGTGTTTATGTCGCTGAGCTCCTCCGGAATCGATTTCGGGGATTATTTTTTGTGTAAATTAAAATAGGTCCTCGCATAATTAAGATTTATAATAGGTGAAGTTGGCTGCGCTTGAATCAGGTTCTAGGTTTTTATTGAATTTTTTAGGCCAAGACAATATCTATCGAACCTGCTTGTATTATATAAAAACAAATATTTATATGTACGTTCCCAATAGACTCCTAACCAGCTTGAAGCTGCAGTCACATAAATTGGAACAATAGTACAGCGTAAGCGCAACAAAAGTCACAGTACTGGTGGTAGGACTCTCATATGTAATAGCACGTTTACGTACCACTGCAATGTCTATTTCTACCGCCAAGCAGCAGTGTGCATGCACTGTTGTGTTTTGAGCATTGTAGCCAGTGTAACTACAGGACATAATAATCCCAACTGTCCATTATCTGCCCATTAATAACACACAAATTTAATTATGTTACAGAAAATTTGAAAACGGAATTCCATGAAATAGAGGACGTGTGACGTGTGTCGAAACAAGCCCTTATCCATCAGGTAATGCTGTATATAATACTTTACTTCTTTTTATTTTATTTCTCTTACTAATAATAATGAATATAAAAATTTGTGAAAATGTTAAGATCTTTGAAAAACTATACTCAGAAACAGCTGAAAGGATTTTTTAATACATTGAGTGACGAAACAAGAATGCCGTACGCCTGATGATACGGCTGGTAAAAACAGAACCAAAACCATCCAGCATCTTGAATTAAAAAGTACTGCGTGGCATTCCACTGCGCTTATCATCCATAGACATAAGACGTTAAGTCTCAATATGACCGGTTGTTATACTCGCTACAATGTTCTTAATTTTTTATTTTTCAGATTTTGATATCAACACTATGAAAAACTTTGGATTAGAAAGTACTGTGTGGCACTCCACTGCACTCGTCAACCTAAGATATAAGATATTAGTTTCATATTGCTCAGTAATTACTTAACATAATAAAGAACATGTCCAAAAATGAGCTTAAAATTCTAACCAAAAGACTTTATGTATATTTGGTTAGTACTCCCAAAAACTAAGCTTTTAGCAATAAATTGTATAATTTGAAAGTCCTCTGATTTTGATATTTATGTCATTTAATTTTGTTTAAAAACTACATTTAATACAAAAGTTTTTAAAGTTAGTTGTAAATGGAGGGATCTTAAAATATTTGTTATGGATCTAAGATCCTTACTTTTACCACTTTAATATCCATATAGTTTGAGCCTGGTTAAATTTTGAGGCCCACAGAAAGCGGACATAATATCCTTTCTTTTTAGCAAAATTTTTGAATTTACAGAATTTTCTCCAGTATTTTTATTTGTATACGGTATTTACCCATCATTCTAAATCATACCAACTTTGTTATTAATTTTATCTTAGTTTATAAGTAATGGTTTGACAAAACGCTGGTAAACCTGATAAACAAATAAATTATACGGGCTACAATGCCCTTTAAATTGAAACAAGCCTACCTAGGCTATTGAAAAGTTTCGGTTTAATCTCACGAATTGGTAAAATATGTTACTAAAATATTTGCATTTATGTTTATTTTTCTTTAACTTAATGTAATATTATATAAATAAATGAAATAAATACTTGTGGTGGCAGGTATGGCACTCAAAACTAGTGGATTATTCTAAAAGTTGCAAGGGAGATCTCATTTATTAACAAAGTTTCAGTATATTTTTTTAGTGCTCAATGTATTTAAAGTCGTCAGATAAAGTATTACTCATAAATAAAAAATGCTAGTTTCATGAATAGAGCCGTATTGCTCACTTTTATATTAACTATAATTTAATAATAACTTTTTCCGAGTCACCTTTCCATTAAATATAAGGGCTGATACTTGGATCGTCAGTTGGTAATAGCGTAACACGGTGATGTGAACGAACTTTGTACATGTAACATTAAATATGTATATTATTATTACTTACTATAAGCATTTTGGTTAATTATTTCATCTTTATTTAATGTAAGGTACAAAACCATATGGTAACAGTGACATTAGCGATATTTTATTTAAAGCTTTTAATATCAATAGATTCAAATTATCCGACACGGCCAAGTTAAGTCAATTTCTGGGATAATAACCAGTCTAACATAGCTTCCTATTGATCAAATTCAAATTTTTCAAATACCTAGTATTTATTGTGATCCACAGGTAGAATAGTGGTGTTACACATTTATAATTGCAGTACAGCTATGACACGCCATAATGGCATTCAATAATTTAAGATTTTAGAGAGAGAATAAATACATTCTATATCTTAACATCATTTAAAGTGTAATTAAATTTAACATGTAAAAATCGAAACAATTTATTTTTATACTCAATAAGTTCATTTAAATCTATAATAATTTTTGGCAGTATATTATATATCTTAGGAATTAAGTTAAATGGACTTATATGAAATAATGCAGTTTTGTGGAGTTTAAATGTCATTCTATCATTACGTATAATACGGTTATGAAATTTAAAAAAGGGAGCACTTCTTTTGGCAAAAAATGGCACACTCTTAAATATGCATGCAGGGAAGTGGTTGTATTTTTATCTCATTGAAATATGGTATGCAAGAAACAGTTGATACTATGTTTACCATTGATCGAATATAAAGTTTCTGAGCCCTAAAAGCTAGGTCGTTGTTTACAGAGTTTCCCCAAAATATCAAGCCATATCTCAAGATAGAAGATACGTGGCCATGATATGCAGTAATAACGGCAGATCAGTCTGGTATTTAGCTTAATTTATGAAGAGCATATGACTTGATTTAAGCGTTTACAAACGTTATTTATGTGATTTTTGCAAACTAAATTTCTGTCAATATATATTCCTAAAAACTTGATTTGTTCTCTTTCTGCAATTCTTATATTTTGGAAAGTTATATGTTAATTTAGTTTTCCTTGATTTCTCTATCAAAAATGAATAGTTTTTGTTTTTGCTCAATTTAGTTTCAAATTATTACAAGAAAGACATTCTGTAATGTTAGTTGGGAAAGTCTTAATTGTGCAATTAAGATCTGCATGCAGATGCTTACCAGTAAATAAAACTGTGCTATCATCAGCAAAAAGAGTCATTTGGTGATAAGTTATATGAGATAAATCATTTATATATACCGGGAAAAACATTGGGCTCAATACGCTACCCTGTGGTACCCCAAAATATGTATTACTAGTGAAAAAGTTTTTCCGGGACAAAAGGCGCGCTTTTTATTTTTTCGGGATAAATTGTAGCCTATGTGTTAATTCAGGACATGATCTATCCGTGTGCCAAATGTCATCGAAATCCGTTCTGAAATTTTTGCGTTAGAGTAACAAACATCCAGACATCCATACATACTTTCGCGTTTATAATGATATTATTAGTAGGACTGTGTTGCGATTGTTAAATTGTCTCCATTTTTAATGTTGGACATATTCTATTAATTTGTTTGACTTACTGTCTACCAGTTGAATAGGATTTTATTAGGTTATTCATATTACCTCGAATACCATAGAGGTGCAAGTTTTTAAACAAAATATGGTGAACGTGGTCGAAAGCTTTTGTCATGTCTAAATATATCTCGACGGTCCCATAGAACAAAGTTGTATATTCAGAATGTTAGCTTTTCAGTAGAGCGCTTTTAAAGTCGTAAGTGTGTATTCATGTACGAATTAGTGCTATTTTCACACATTAGGTTCAAAGTTGTTACTGAACCCTAATAAATAATGTTTCCTTCATGTATAACTTGTGATTTTCACAATTAATTTAGACTTTCAAAGCACTTTACTCAAAAGCTAACATTTGGCATATACGACTTTGTTCTATGGGACCGTCGATCTCTACTGCAGGTTTGCGATCATCCATATTAGTGAATTACAGTATTAAAAAAGATATAAACTAGTGAGTTTATTGATTTTGTTTTGCGAAATTCATACTGTTCGGGTACAAAAAAATTGTTACTTTCAAGAAAGGAATATAAAGAAGAATTTATACTATTTTCGTAAATTTTTGAGAAGATTGGAATTAATGCTATTGTTCCGTAACAATTAATATCTCCAATATCGCCCTTTTTAACCGACTTCATTGAACATTGGTTTTATAGTGAATTTTATATTATCTGAAAAAGCGCCGTATTTTATACTTAAGTTAATGATATAGCTGGAAATTGGAGAAAGTATATGTGATAATATGTTGTACGATCCTAACAGCGATTTCGTCGTAGCTAGTACTGGAAACATTTTTTAGAGAATGAACATTTTTTTTTAAATTCACTCGCTCTCACAGATTTTACAAAAATAGAATTCGATTGACTTCCACTAAGAATGCGGTTGCATACTGATTGTTGTTGCATATTGCTATGTTCATAAAACATCCATTAACAATTGGGCAATGTTATTATAATCTGATACTGTTCGACCATATCCTTGTTTACAGTTAATATTTTCTTTAATTGTAGCATTTTTATCTATATTTATAAATTGTCAGGGTGGCCTTGCATTTATTAATAGATTTTATATGTAATGGTTATTTTGTATCTTTTGTATGAGATTCAATACGGCTTTGTATCTCTTTGCATAATATTCAAACAGATTTTTGTTTGCGTTTGTACTCCTTTCTTTAGTTCCATAAAAGCTTTCGTCTACGTTTATTATATGAAAAAAATATTGAAATTGGTACAGCAGTTTATTTGATATCGGAGATGATCGATTGAAAGTAAACAAATTGTTCCTCTTTATAAGGAATTTTATATATTATCAGTACCTAAATATAGTTTTTAAAATTAAATTTTGTACATTATTTATTATTCCGTAACAAACACAAAATAAAATATTTTGATTAATAAGTTTGTCTGATTTGGCATGGTAAAACTAACACAACCATATTAATTGTAAGTGGCAAAGATGTACTGTAAATAAAGCATTAAACGCATTGTATTATATAATTGTAAAAAGCATTTTACTTTAATTGCACATTCGTCATTTAATGCAATGCTTTTATAACAGTTTAATATTTACAGTATTAGTATCCACTACAGTAAACCTGAATTTAAACAGAATCCCTGCCATCTATTGGATTTCAATAGCAACATGGGCGCCCTCTATCATACAATCGTTGAAGCAGCCGAAATTTTGACAATTGTCGGTTGGCACGCAAACTCGACGAGTTGTCTCTCTATTCCCAATGTATATAATACTCTTTGGAGGGAAGTGTCAAAATTAGTTCATAGTAATTATTTTTTTATAAGTTAGGGTTGCCAATAATTTAAATATCTTTGTTAATTAATTCAACAGCTTTTACTTTTAGGGTTCCATGTGCATGTTTCTCCATCAAGCAACTCTTATAAATTCAAGTACCCTTTCGATTTTTGTTGCTCCAGTACATCTTGCGAATAAACAAAACGTCCGTTCCGCTCGGTGATTGACAAACAACCGAACTTTGCGCAAGTGTGGCAGGCTACGCACACATTTTAACTTTGAACGCTTTGATGTGTGGTCGAAAGACCGATACCGAATGGCAAATAGGCAAATAAGTAAACAAACTTTGCGCAAATACCCGTGCCACACCTGTTTTCACTCCAGTGTTCAAGTCCTTAAGTGTTCAAATATTATTGCTATGTGTGGTGCCGGCATAATAGATAAAATACAAACATGGCATGATTCTTAACAGGGTTCATTCTCTTAGGTGTTAAATCACATCATGGCCAGTAATTACCTACTGGCAGGAAGGTATCTACTGCAATGTCATTCATCAGATAGCACCTACTTAGTACCCATCCAGATAAGTGCACTTATTTTTTTCTAAAATATATTAATGTTACTAAACATAGTACGTGCATAAAATTTCTGTAAGTCCCTATATAAATGGTTATTTTAACATTGCGTTTTTATAAATGAAACCACATACTCGTATTTTCTGTTTTTTTATCATTTTGTGGTTTTTATAGTGCGAATGTGGCGTGTATGAGAGTGTTTATCTGACTGAAAGTGTAATGTTGCCACTGCGACAAATGCTCTTAGAGTACCTACTTAGTAAGTTAGTAGTACCTAGTGCCATTAGGGCGTGTAAACATAAAGTTACTTTTATTGATATTTATTTTACTCGAAACTTACACTTTTTTATTTGACATCTATTATTAACATGACATGGAAACAGTTATTTTCAAGTGGATAAGTATGTGGTTGCCCTAAGTAACGCAATGTCAAAATGACCCTGTATAATAAAATTAAATAATGTAAATGGTTGTGTGTTAGAAATAGGTTTGTTGTTAAGGTGAAAACAGCTGTGATAAATTATTCTAGAATGTATAAGAGACGTCGAATTACTAAAGATGTAATTTAAGAAAACAATATTTTTAAAAACACTTTCAAATAAAATGAGGAATATTTTTTTTTATTGCATTGAATGTCGAGACGAGCTTGCCGGTCGCCTAATCGTAAGCGATACGGCCACCGATAAACAATAGAAACACCATCCAGCACCTTGAGTTACAAAGTACTGTGTGGCATTCCATTGCGCTCGTCATCCTGAGACATAAGATGTTAAGTCTCATTATGTCTTATATTTATACTGGCTACAGTGTCCTTCAAACCGAAACACAACAGTGCATGCACACTGCTGCTTGGCATTGCATCTAGTTTTATTATGACCCCACGACCACCTATTTCCTATCTGGCTCTGTCTTTTAGGAGAATTTTGCCAATGTCAAGTGAGGCACATGCCACATACACGCTCAGAAGACATATAAAAAAAGACTACGCCAGATGACCAGACGAAACAGAAACAAACAACACTTTGAAACAACAACATGAACAAGATAGACGAGCAACTAAAATTCCAAAAAGATCAAGAGAATAAGAAAAAGAGAGACAGTGAGAGAAAAGGGGAAAGGCGGTGGCGTTGAAGAAATAAAAGTATAAAGTATTATCATACCTAAGGATAGATAATTTTTTATACAATTTCAATAAATGGGGAGTGAACTCGAGAAAGCAAACAGACAGAGTTTGTAGGGCGTGGAATATAAGAGGGGATTAAATCATATAAGGAAATAGATAAATTTGGGCATTAAAGAAAATATGGTCAATAGTATCATCCTCCAACCTACATTCACACAACGAATGGTCCCTAATTCTTATTTTAGCAGAAAAACAGGCGAACAAACACTGACCCAAACGGAGACGAATACTGGTGGAAATAACCCTGCTGCGTTGGTGGAAATAACATCTGCTGGCGTTGCGATATTTGAAAAACCACGGTCTAACTGATTGAATACTACCATAATGTTTACCCTTAAAAATTATAGACATGAGCCAGATATTAAATTTTTCAAAAATAATGAATTCAGAATAAGGAATTCATAGTACAGTGACTGAGAATCTATTCAAAAATAATAGTTTATAAAAACTAAAAAACACGCTCTATAAAAATCCAACTAAAAATAGAAAATAATTTTTAATAAACTTGAATTGAGAATAGTGTAAATAAGAAAAACATGTATTTGATTGTAAAAAAAAGCGTGGGGTGTTTTTAAGATATTATCAGAATGGTAATTACTGTTCTACTCATATTATCTGTCAATAAAATATTTATAACTATTGACACCATGCAGCCCACGTTTTTTTTACAATAAAATACATTTTTTTCTTACACTATATTATTATCTATTTTTTAGTAGGATTTGTTATTTTAATCCTGCGCTTTGGGACAGCAAGTGTTGAGTCCACCCCAGGCGGCACGAGCCCACGCTACGCCACTGCTGAGAGAGCTGATAGATGTAGTACCGCGCATCCAAAGAGCATTATATATGCGCGCATCCAATGCAGCTACGCCACCAAGGGAGTCAAGAATTTTTTTTTTATATTTTTAAGGAAACATTGAGAAAGAAACAGTCAAAAGCAGGATTTGAACCCGCGATCTCCAGCGTACCGTGCCGATGCTCTGCCAACTGAGCTATTCCGACCCTATTTCAATAAATGTTATGACTGCCTCGGTGGCGTAGTGGTATTGCGTACGCATTACGAGTACGATTTGCGCGCTGAGGTCCTGGGTTCGAATCCCGGGTCGAGCCAAAAAAAAAATTGTGACTGGGTTTTTCCATCTTAAAATTTACTCAGTCGCAGCTCGGAGTCAGGAAGTTGGCGGTGTGATACCCCCGTGCCTCGGAAAGCACGTAAAGCCGTTGGTCCTGCGCCTGATCTCTCTCCGGTCATGTCGGATTGCCGTCTCACCGGACTATGAGAGTGAAGGAATAGCGAGTGCACCTGTGTATTGCGCACACACTTGTGCACTATAATATCTCCTGCGTACCTGGCTGATCTCCGTTGAGATTGGCCGCCGTGGCCGAAACTGGCTAGGAGGATTTCAAATGTTATTCTTACTTGTCAATATTTCAATAATTTATAAAATGCATTAGGCTGATACTTTTCTCCTGGAATGGATCAAAAATGGCAGAGAAGTGGTTACGCCTCATGGCTCATGGCAGGTGTGTGCCTAGAGCGTCCTACGGTGCACGGTGCTAATGTACCACAACATAATGATACACGTACCTACATCTATTACTTACATAATGATAATATACAATCTATTACTTATACTTATTACAATTAAATAAAATCTATGTGGTAGGTCTCAGATATGTTAGAGTCCGTCTGGGTGGGTACCACCGCAATATCTATTTCTACCGCCAAGCAGCAGTGTGCATGTACTGTTGTGTTTCGGTTTCAAGGACATTGTAGCCAGTGTAACTTCTGGATATAATGGGACTTAACATCTAATGTCTCAGAATGACTAGCGCAGTAGAATGCCACACAGTACTTTGTAACTCAAGGTGCTGAATGGTATTGCTACTGTTTATGGGTGGTCGTATCGCTTACCATCAGGCGAACGGCATGCTCGTATCGTCATTCAATGCAAAAAATCTATTAATGGTTTCAGCTTATTATTTTAAATTATCTACGAACTTCATACTTACGCTATTCACACGCAATATAATATGTTCCGATCATTGTACTCGAAATAATAAAACAACGAAACTGAAAATATTATGTTTTGTTTTGAACATCATCACAATATTCATATAGTGTGTTTCCGAACACAACCCAAATGACAGCCTACGTCACATGGCTATTAGTCGCGGCACGAAACTCTAGCGCTGACCGTTATTGCGCAGAAGTAAAAAATAAGGTGTCTTGGCGGGGTACAGGGGTGAAGGGCGAGCGTGCGTTGCGCCGATTGGCTCTCCAGTCGTACTCCGTCCCCCGTGCCGATACGACGCTCCGCGCACTTCCAGTGTACAGTCGCGTTCTGAATTGTTTTGTTGTCATCGTTAATTTTTGTTGTTGTTTTTTGTTAAGTTTGTTTTGTTGATTTGTTTGTTGTGTTTGTTAGTTTATTCACTGTTTGATTAAGTTTGAACAGTTTTTAAACAGTGAAAATGCCGAGGCCGAGAAGGAATACTGTTTTGAAAAGACAGGCACGGAAAATGGTGTTTGACGTGCATTGTTTTCTGAAAAGGGAATCGAATGATTTCATTAATTCCCTGAAACAAATTCAAAGTGAAATTGGCGAAGCTGCGAGTATTTTACTCGATTCTGACCGCAGCACTGTAGATATAAGTGAAATAAAACAAACTGCAGAAGTTATTCAGGCGGGAAATATAAAATTAAATAGTATAATTAGTGACTTACAGAAAATTCAGAAAAGGACAGCTGAATCTACAAAGACGTCCATAGCAACGGTAAGGAAAATCTCCACTGAAGCCAATAATTCCGACTTATTATCAGTATTTAGAACACCAGGCAAAAAACGCTCCAGATCAAAACCGGTCACAGATATTGATAACTTTGATCAAGGAGTAATAAAGAGGTGCATACATAACTTTCATAGGACAAATAATGAACTTCCCACCGTCGGAAAGTTGAGAAAGAAGCTAGAGGAAGATATAAATTTCAAAGGCTCAGAACGAAGTCTTCGACGAATAATTAAGAGTTTAGGGTTTCGGTGGAAAAATACTGAAAACAATCGAAAAGTACTGATTGAAAGTTCAAATATACGTTTACTACGTATCGAATACTTACGCAAAATAAAACAATATCGCCAAGAGGGAAGGCCCATCGTATATACAGATGAATCTTACGTAGATTCATCGCACTCTGCTCCAAAAGCCTGGACCGATGGTACTACAAAAGGTCTCAAAAAACCTATCTCCAAAGGACAGCGGGTGGTCATTGTCCACGCAGGATCAGAGGCTGGGTTCATACCGAACGCACTGTTAACTTTTAAAGCTGGTGCGAAATCAGGCGACTACCACGACAATATGAACTACGACAACTACGAAAAATGGCTGAGGACACAGTTATTGCCGAACTTACCGCCTAATTCTGTCGTGGTAGTCGACAACGCATCATACCATAATAAGCAATGGGACCTTGCACCCACTTCTAATTCCAAAAAAGCTGACATGCAGGGTTGGCTTACTGAAAAGGGCATACAATATGAGGAAACTCTACTAAAACCTCAACTATACAATTTAATACGGGCTAACAAAGATAGATTTAAAACATTTTCAATTGACAGGATACTAGCAGAGCAAGGACATCAAGTGCTAAGACTGCCACCATACCACCCAGATCTAAATCCAATCGAAATGGCATGGTCTGACATAAAGCAATATGTAGGCAGTAAAAATGTGAAGTGGAGTGTTGCTAAATGTATAGAACTAATTCAAGAAAAAGTTTTGCTGATGGGTGCTTGGGATTGGGGAAAGTTATGCCAAAAGGTAAAGGACATCGAAGAGCAATATGTCAAGAGTGACCATGTCGTGGATTTGGTTACAGAAGAATTCATCATTCGCGTTGATGGTGACAGTTCAGAGGATAGCCTTGGTGAGTCTGATGACGATGACGCTGTTAGTGCCGACGACCGAAGCAGCCCTGAGCCGGGGCCCTCAGTAAGCAAAAGGCCCTGTTGGGATACTATTGAAGGTGTAAGACCATTGTCTGATTCGGACTAGATATCGGAAAGGAGAATGCGGTGTCTGATGTCCACACCCTGCCGAACTCGCAGGTTTCTTCTATCCTGAGAAGAAACTTCAGTAGGTTCTTATGTAATTCGGACTTAATATAAAAATTATTATTATTTGGTATTTAATATAAAAATTTACAAATCCGATAGTGTATTTATTTTTCTACTCCCCATAAACTTGTTAAAAATTATATTGTAGGTAACATGAAGTAATATTACTTAAGTAATATTTGCGTGCGTGACAGTACCCATACGCAGTTAAGTTCCACATTTTGTTCACCGCTAGACTTACTATTTGACTTTACATTAAAACATTATTTTGCTGTTTTTAATTAAGCAATTAAATTACTAATTTGTATTGCGTGCGCGACGGTACCCATGCGCAGCTATCCCCTCCACGTTTCGCTCAGCGCTAGAGTTTCGTGCCGCGACATATATCACGTGTGACGTTCTCAAATCTCAACTGACAACTCTCAAGTCTCAGGGTCCATGCAGCTTTGTCTCTGTCAAGTGCAGCGTTGCCAACTTAACGGATTTCCCCTCATATCTAGCGGATATGGATACGCTGAAAACAGGAAAAATTCTTTCTAACGACTGACGGGATATTTAACGGGACAAAAGCTATCTTCAGGTAGGTAAATATGCCTTCTACATTTCTTAAAATTATTCGACGGACAGACGGGGAGGGGGGTGTCTACGTGACTTATTTGTTGGCAGGATAATTTATGGGGCGGTAAGAACCCACGCTACGCACATGTGACAGCTACTGAGCTATAGCTAACGATTACATTTTTTAACGGATTTTTTAAAATCTTGTTGGCAACACTCAACGTTGCCACCTGCTTTAGTCTTTATTCTATGTTGCCACCTCTCTTTTTACGTAGATCTACGTTTTTTTTTATTAAAATTAATCAACTTTTTGAAAAAAAAATATAAACGTTCTGTTTTATACAAACATGCGCTCACTTCACCACACTATACGTTACGTCTGACGTCATTAGTTTTAAATTTAAACATAACTCCACTGAACACTAAAAGAGCACAATACAGACTTCTGAAACAAAACTATTTGGTTGTGACTATAAAATGAAACGTCTCCTCTAGTTATTTTTTTTTTGTAAAACTTGCAGGGCTCATATTTCAAAAATAAGAAAAGGTGACTTGTTTTCCAATTTTCACATGTTTTATCAACATTGAGACATAGTAGTGCAAAATACGAAAATCAGACTTTCCAGTGAGTTACGAAAATTGAAAAAAAACTGCGAGCACTCGTAGGATCAAGTTGAACATTTAAAAAAATGACAATTCAAATTTGTTTAAAAACAACAATTTGAAAAAATAAATTGGATGTTAAAGCACTTGTTTCATGTAATATTACCCCTTTTGATTGCATATAGAAAAAGAAACGCATAGATTTATGAACTTTTCATACGTACCTAACTTACACTAAGTCTACGTAATTTTCTAATATGGTCTACGCGTTTTTCAAAGTACGAGTTGGCAACACTAGCAAAACTGTTCAAGCTCAAGAGTTTTGGCGGGAACTTGGTAGTGTCATGAGGTGCTCTTGTTTTAATTCATTATTTTGGTGATACTTAGTGTTATGTTGCATAATTATGGTGGCATATTATCCAATATAGTTCTATTAAAGGGCTCAAATGAAGTGAATTGAAATAACTGTGCTAATCAAGTGCTTTTTTGTTGCCGCCAAAACTCCTCGATAAAGTCTTGGTAAGGTAGCCACTGCTTTACTTCGACATAGTAGTTAGGAGCTAGGACTGAGGGTAAAAATGTATGAAAGACGGGCTCAATGGACTAGTCTCCAGAGCCGTAATATCTAATTAAAAAAAAAATGTTCAAGCTCAAGAGTTTTGGCGGGAACTTGGTAGTGTCATGAGGTGCTCTTGTTTTAATTCATTATTTTGGTGATACTTAGTGTTATGTTGCATAATTATGGTGGTATATTATCCAATATAGTTCTATTAAAGGGCTCAAATGAAGTGAATTGAAATAACTGTGCTAATCAAGTGTTTTTTTGTTGCCGCCAAAACTCCTCGATAAAGTCTTGGTAAGGTAGCCACTGCTTTACTTCGACATAGTAGTTAGGAGCTAGGACTGAGGATAAAAATGTATGAAAGACGGGCTCAATGGACTAGTCTTCAGAGCCGTAATATCTAAATAAAAAAAAAAATGTTCAAGCTCAAATGTCAACCGTAGTTCTTCTGAGTAGTCTGTGGGTTGGCGGGAAACTGCGAATAAGGAAAGGCGCGCTTTTTGTTTTATATATTTTAAAAATTTGTTTCACTTGTATATTCTGTACATACTTGCACATATTTTATTAAAACATACTATTAGTGTGTTCATAATTAATTAGCCCATTAAAATGGGCAGGAAGAGGCGGCGGAAAGATGAGTTGAATCCTCCGGATCCGGACCTATCCGTGATCGAATCTTCAGACACGGACTCGTCGGATTCACCTGTAGCAGGTTCAAAATATAAAGATGCAAAAGATAACGACCCGAAAGAAAAATATCGGATTTATAAGGTAAAAGGGTATACACGTAAGTATCCTGAAGACACAAAGCAGACCGAGCTTATAGTCTTCTTAAGCCACATTGAAGAAAACACCGTATTTAGCGATAGAGATCGCATGGCACTTTCAAAAGGAATACGGGAGCATGGGGTTTCTGGTGTAATGCATTTGCGCTCCATCAATAGGTATAAGGTTGGCATAACATTCGATTTGCCAAACAATGCAAATATGTTTCTTCAAAATAAAAAATTGCTCGATCAATTATCTCTGACTGCAACGATACCCGCCAGAGATACGGAGGTCACCGGAGTTCTCACTTCGGTTCCCATAGAAATGAGCAATAAGCAGGTCTTCTCGTTGATTGGTAGCTCTAAAAATGTCATTCAGGTCAGGCGCTTTATGCGCAGGACGAAAGGGACCGACGGAGTTGTAAAATTTGTTCCGACTCAGGCTGTTGCTGTAACTTTCGCCTCCACCATCCTGCCTAACTACATTTATCTCGACTCGTGGCGACACGAGGTGAGTAAATATATTCCTCCCGTTAAGCAATGCCTTAAATGTATGAAATATGGACATATTGCTAAATTTTGCCGGAATGCAGAAGTGTGTTCAATTTGTACTTTAAATCACAACTTTAAAAACTGCCAAATTGATTCCAAAGATGCCAAATGTGCCAACTGCAAAGGCAATCACATTGCTATTTCCTCGTCATGTCCTATAAAAAAACAAAAGATTGAAGAGAACAGAATAAAATCTAAAAATGCCACATACTCTGAACTTTTCGACTCCAATGCTTTTCCAGCTCTTTCTGCACGTACTTTAGACACCCAAATTAATAATTTAATGAAATCTGATATATTTTTAAGCACTTTAGTTGAAACAATTATTAAAATAGTTAGTAATAAAGATGCCCCTATTAATTCTACGTCTATTAAAGAAGTTTTAAGAACAACGTTAAGTAATAAATTCCCTGCATCCTCATAATGGATTTATCAATCATAAATATCATACAATGGAATGCCCAAAGTCTCAATAGTAACAAACACATATTTATTAACTTCCTTTATTCTCACAATATCCATATCGCTATTATTAGCGAAACATGGTTCAAACCTGAACAAAATTTTAGAATAAAAAATTACAATATTGAAAGGAATGATTGTGGTAACAAACACAATGGAGTTGCAATTATAATACACAAAAGCATTACTTACACTAAAATAAACACCTATTTCGATAATTCATTACAAAATGTTTGTATTAAAATAACTGTCAACAATAAAGAAATATGTATAGTCAGTTTCTATAGCCCTTTAAACTCTAATCCAGCCTTCAGCAAAAATAATTTTGATGCATTGGTTAAGTCTATCCCTAGTCCTTTCATATTTGCGGGAGATTTTAACGCCCATCACACTTCTTGGGGCTGTGGTTCTGACAGCCCACGTGGTCGAAATATTCTAGAGGTCATTGACGATAATAATTTAGTTTTGCTTAATGATGGCCAACCAACAACAGTTGGCTCTTTAACATGGCGACCCAATGCTTTGGATTTATCGCTGGTATCTTCATCACTGGCCCTCAGTTGCGAATGGTCTGTACATGATTGTCCTCTTGGTACTAGTTACCATATTCCTACAATCATAAAATTAATGGTTAGTCAGTCTAATATGCACACTCGTGAAAAATGTTCTAATGCTAAACATTTGCCCATTTACCCAAACTATAAACTGGTAGATTGGCAAATGTATAACAAATATGCTGATGAATTATTGGTTTCTTTTGAAATAGATAATACAACTCCTCTTGACTCATATCTCCGTTTTTGTACAATTTTGCGCACAGCAGCTGCGAAATCTATTGCTAATTGTAATCGTCCAAATTCTTATCTCACATCAAAAAACACTGATCATTCATGTCGCAGAAATAATAGGAAAGCTCCTTCACATCCTTGGTGGAATCAAAAGTGTACAGAAGCTGTAACAAATTTCAAAACTGCATATATAATTTTTAAAAATAACCCAACCCAAGAAACTTATCTCCATTTCAAAAGGCTTAGAGCAGTTAAAAAACTGACATTAAAAATAGAAAGACAAAACAGTTGGTTCTCGCTTTGTGAAACCTTCAATAGATGCACACCATTGTCCGTCATATGGAAATTTATGCGTAAATTTAATAAAAGTTATAATTTTAATAATCATGAAGATAATTCATGGGTATCAAATTTTTTAAAAAAGCACACTCCGCACTTTGTACAATATAATACAGATTTATTTATTACCGATAACATAAATGACAACAATAGGTTTTTACTCAACATCTTTACTATAAATGAACTCAAATCAGCCATATCATCTCGTAGAGATACTGCTTATGGTCTTGATGGAATGCCTTATATTTTATTTAAAAAGCTCAGTGTCACAAGTTTAGAAATATTTCTAAAGGTAGTGAATCTTCTTTGGGATAATAACATAATACCTCAAGACTGGAAAGTGGACTGCCTTGTACCAATTTTAAAACCAGACAAACCAAAGTTATGTCCTGATTCTTATCGTCCTATAGCACTTACTTCTTGTGTTGGCAAATTATTTGAACAACTCCTTAAACAGCGTTTAGAATTCTATGTGGAAAAAAATAATATTTTACCCTCCAATCAATTTGGTTTTCGTAGAAATCGTTCTGCTAGAGAAAGTCTCTGTCAATTACAGCTGGATATACACAACTCTATATTTACAAATGAAAACTTGGTTGGTGTGTTCTTTGATGTTGCAGGAGCTTTTAATAGCGTTAATATAGATATTTTATGCCTTGAGATCTCTCATATAGGGATACCTGCAAAAATTATAAATTGGATTAAAACATTTCTTACCAATAGAGAAGTATTTACTAAATTTAATAAACATCTTTATGGACCTCGACTTTCTTCGAAAGGAGTCTGTCAAGGGGGTATATTATCGCCTTTAATATTCATTTTGTACATACGTAGATTAAATTTAATCTTAGGGCCTCAGGTTAAAAATTTACAGTTTGCAGATGACTTGGTTGTTTATTCATCTGGGAGTAATATTTCACAAGTAGTTCTAATAATTAATGATGCATTAGTAAAACTGTATAAATATTTCTCTTACCTTGATCTCAGTGTCAACCCATCCAAGTCTAGAGTTGTTGTGTTTGGTAAACAGTGTCCAAACATGTCTTCTATACAATATAATAATTGTGCATTACCCATTTCACTTGAGGTAAAATTTTTGGGTGTTCATTTTTCATACAATTTATCCTGGAATAATTACATAAAACATATAATTAGTAAAGCAAATAAAGCACATAACATATTAAAGTCCTTGTCTGGTTCATATTGGGGTGCAGACCCCAAAGTTTTGTTATTATTGTACAAATCATTAGTTCGTAGTCATTTTGAATATGGTTTCTACTGCTTTGCTGCAGATGCCAGAATTGTAAATAGTTTAGATGTTTTGCAAAACAAGTGTTTGCGTATAATTACAGGGGCATTCAGAAGCACTCCTATAAACGCAATGCAAATTGAATGTAATGTTCCACCTCTAAATATTCGATTTAATTACTTAAAAGAAAGATTCATATTAAAACTTTTTAGTGTGTCTAATAATCTTCTTTTGACCAATATGTTGCATTCAGTTACTCAGTTACCTTTAAAACCGATTTATATGTTACAAGGTCTTCAAAACTTCTTTAATTTTGTTAAAAAAATGAACATTTACCAATCAAATCACATTCTGCCTTGCTATGAAGGATCTTATATTAGTAAATTTCCAGCTATTGATATAATTTTAAACAATAAAAAGAACCTGTCTTCTAAAGAAGAAGTAAATGCTATGCTGTTAAGATGGTCAGATCACAAAGTTATATATACTGATGGCTCTAAAAATGATAGGGCTGTGTCTTTCGCCATATATGATCCCTCCTCAAATATAGGCATTGGTCAAAAAATGTATAAAGTTGCTAGCATCTTCACAGCTGAAGCTGTCGCCATTTTGAGTGCTTTAAAACACATAAAAAATAATTATTCAGAGCATAGTAAATGGTTAGTAGTTAGTGATAGCAGGAGTGTGTTAGAAAATCTGGCAAATAATCAACTACGTGCTGACACTAACTATATAATCTATTTAGTAAAACAGCTATGGGTTGAATTGTCTCAATTAGGTATAGTAGTTCGTTTCGTTTGGGTTCCTTCACACATTGGCGTGGTAGGGAATGAAAGGGTAGATTACCTAGCCAAAAAAATAGTTGAGTTAGAAGATCTAATACCAAATCCTAGTAATGATATGAGTGTTTTCATACCATACACAGACGTTGTAAGTATTATAAGGGAACGTATGTGTCAAGCATGGGGGAGACATTCATATGAATACACACATATTGCTAATAAAGGAACCTGGTTTGCTAATATGGATGTTCAAATAAACTCCACTCCTTGGTTTTGCAAGGATATTAATTTTATTAATAGAAAATTCTACTCAATAATTTGTCGTATGCGATTTGGTCATTACAGATTAAATGGTCATCTTCATCGCCTTAAATTAGCGAATTCTCCTAATTGTGAATATTGTCAATCACAAAAAGTTCAATCGTTAAATCATATAATTTTTGAGTGTTCATCTTTCAGCATTCAGCGCCTTGTGTTGTCGGATGAGCTTTTAAAAATCTATAAAAAGCCTGATAGGGTCCCGCAATGTTTAGTGGAGTTGCTTAAGAATGCCTCAACTTATTTATACTTGTATAAATTTATAACAAAGTCTGTAAATGATATTTAGTTGTTTGTCGTCTTCTTCGTTGCGATATTGGGTTACATAGTAGGTTATAGCACTGTAAATATTATTTAAATTATATAATGATGTTATTTGCATAGCGTTTCAGAGTTATGTGCACAGATTACTTAGAGAAGCTAAGTTATATTATGTAAAATGTAAAAAGAGCATTTAATATTAAGGAAAATAGAGTGCAGAAACAAATACGGAGTCTAGTCTTTAGACCAGAACTTGAACTATATTGACAGATGACATCTGTCATGCCTGAAGAAAAAAATATATGAGAGTATTCCCAACAAAGAGAACAATACATGATATGGAAAATGCCCAATGCATGGGACAAAAACAATGGACCTTGACGTCGGTAAAACCACAGATGAATGAGCATTATAATAAAAAAGAAACCAATGATGAAATAAAAATAATTACGTAAGACCAGGCAGTATGGTCAAAAGACTATAGCCTGTCCTCTGGACGAAAAAAAAAAAAAAAAAAAAAATGAGTAGTCTGTGTGTCAACCTGTCTTCATTACACATTTGTTTTTGCGAGTAAAACTTTTCCATACTTTGAGTTATTATCATTACGTAATTAATGCTTTGGTGACATTTTTATGATATTAAGCAATGGGAAGCCATCATAGTCATGAATCCAAATCTGGGGGAGAAGGGAATGCCAGTGGCGGCAGCACGCCTAGGGGCTCTCAAAGAGGTGCCGGGTCGCGGTCTGGATCCGGAGGAGATCTCCAGGGCCTGTCGGGCTCATCAGAGAAGCAGGAGAAAGCGCCGTTATCAATGGTGCCCGTGGAAAAACTCGGCAAGGTAAGGTTCATTAGCATATTTGCCAAGTTTCTTTGCGATGACGTTTGTTTTGATTCACATCTGATTGTGATTCAGATGAAACTATTTAGACGGCACACGCAATTGATGATTCAACATCTGAATTTATGTTATTTGCACACGAAAATGAAATTGGGGCATATTTGTGGAGGTGCCTTGTGTTAAGCGCGATTAATGAAGCGTGTGTGAATTTGACAAGGTTCGTGATGGTCCAGTTGGCGCAGCGCAAGGTTTCAAACCGTTTATTAAAATTATTTTATTCTGTTTAAGAATGCATTTTTGGTAAAAAAATATGAAATGAGGAAGTAATTGTGCAAGGATAAGCAGTAATTAAAATTATCAATGTACTGTATATAACGTCGTCTAAATAATAAACAAAGCACTTTAATTTTATACCGTGATTTCTTAAAATGAATAAATCAATAGACAAAAACATAAATGAATATTGCTGTCACTATAACAGAAAAAGTAATTCAGTTTATTGCATTTAACAAAATATTATTAGATAAGAGCTTAAATTATTTATCAACAGGAGATGGCATGACCAGGCAAACCCTTTGTTGTTCAAAGATGCGCAGTTGGTCATATAGGTTAAATGAAACATATGTGACTTGCAATCATTGTCATTACATTACACGATAATGACATTAAGCGGTACTCAACACAAATTGTAATTTTGCTGTGTTATTGTGCAAAAAGTGACCAGTGAAGCTTTAAATTTACAAGAACATGGCTTTTTCTATCATGTATAAGCATTATTTTTGTGAATTGTGATTGTAACTGTCTATAATCCTAATATTTATGATCAACCGATTATGACAGATATGTGTCAAGAGCAATAATTTTCTTCCGCTAAACGAATATACATATTGTAGCAACGGACCTGTAGTGTAGGGATACATAAATGAAGAACTAATTGAATGAACTGTCTGATTCAACATGAATTATGTGAAAGTATTTCTTATAAGTATAAAATTTAATTGAATGTGTAAATAATACTCGAAACAAACATTTGAAAGTATTTTATTAATTTTAACAAATTTCCTGGAAATCCATATTATGTTTAAAAAAATTGTTTTAAATGCTCTAATAAAACGGATATATTAGAACTAACAATAACCAATGTTATTTGTTCAGAGACCATAGCATATCACACTGAAAAAAATTGAATCCTTTCTAGAAGAAAAGAATGTTTGCATTTTCGAGCTATTTTGAAGATATTTTTAAACGCGCATACTCACTCTTTTTATCCCCAAAGAGGTAGGCTGTGGTGTGTAGGTAGGTAGGGTAAGTTATTGAATAAACCAACAGATTATATCATATCCTGAATTAAGATACCTATGTTAATAGGCTTGCTTTATCTCCAAAAAGTATATAGTGGCACTATTATAGCGGATTAACATGCCACCAGAACCCGCAGATTACTCCTAGTAAATTTACAATAAATAAATTGGAAGGGAACATATATAATACATTACTAGGTGGATAGGTATTTCGTCAGCGAGAATCTGGCTTAGTGAGTACTTGGGCAGCGGCTATTTCTGGAGTCTAATGATATTGTGCAGTAACAAATCTAAATAGCCTATTGATGAGTGCAAATATTCCATGTGTGGACTTTTTTATGTGTGCTATCCGTGTTTACCTTGCTCCCATCAGGATTGACAGAAAAAATTTTTTGCACATTATTTCCATGACATCTTCATTATTGAACGCTCTTAGGATAAAAGTTGTTAAAATGATTAAAAATAGACACCATAAACAACAAACAAAGATTTTTATTGTCTTTAAAGATATCATAGCAAAATAAAGCAGACCGCATGTACACATATTGGAAGGAAATGGCAGATTATTATTATCACACGATAAGGACATTGGTAGAGATAAATCAAATACTACATTTTTTTTTGTTTACGCGGAGAAAGTGAATTATTACTACCGCCCAGTGTTCAAGGGGAACGACTGAGTGGTTATGTTGGGTTCACCGTGCATTACGACCCGACGTTGAGCCGCCCGGAGAGATGGAAACGTCGGGCGACCGCCGGGCCGAGTCCCTAACCTATGTACACCGCACGGCATACCAACTAAAACTCCGCGGTGGCCATCTTCGGCGCATTAGGGACGGCTGCGGGCTTCCTCCGACTCACGTCTAAGTTGTCGTCCGTCTCCTGTTGTTGCGGGGGCTCGGAAGCCCCCGTACACCGAAGGACGCCCCCGGCGTCAAAGGCAGCGTGAGGCCTAACCGCCACGCTGCCGTCCATCACGGGGGTCACAAAATTGGCTAGACTAATGTGTGGACGGCCCCTTCCGCCCACCCGTGTCCCCCGGAGGCCCCTATTAGTCGCCTTTTACGATAGGCAGGATATACCGTGGTGGAATTCTCCAAACGCCCCCAGTCCACAGGGCGGGAGACGTCGGTCAGTCGTCCACCCGACGCCTCCAACGTCTCGTCTGGCGGCGGGAGGGATCACCACTGCGCTGGCGATCCCTCTCGGCACTCTCCTTCCGCGTGAGGACCACCTCGAAGAAGTGGGCCACCGCCTGCCAGGCCTTCCGGCCACCAACCATGGAAGCGACCACGGCCGGCAGCGAGAGGTCTTCGCCGACGACTGCTCTGAGAGCGCTGCGTTCTTCATCCCAGGCTGGGCAAAACTCCAACGTGTGTTGGGCCGTGTCCAGCGGGCAGTTGTCACAATAGTGACACACGGCCGACTCCTCTATCCCCACCACCCGAAACAGGAACACACTGAAGCAGCCATGCCCGGTGAGCACCTGCGTCAGGCGGTATGTTGCCACTCCGTGGCGCCTGTCCAGCCAATCGGCAAAGACAGGACGCACTGCCTCTACGATCCTGTGCCCCCACGACGGGGCCTCCAGTCTGAGACGCCACTCCTCCACGGCGGCTCGCTGTAAGGAGGCCCTCTTGGCCTCCACCTCCTTCAGGGCCGGACGTTGCCCGCGACTGAACGCCTCCTGCCGCCAATGAAATGCATCGGCAAGGGATTTGGCGTCCAGGTCCCAGGGCAGAAATCCGGCCAATAAGCAAGCCGCCTCAAAAGAGACCGTGCGGTACGCCCTGACCGCCCGCTGCGCTAAAGCTTTCTGCGGAGCGCGCAAGAGGGCGACGCAGGGGCGGTTCAGGGATTCAGCCCAAACTACTAGGCATCAATGAAGTAAAACAATGACATGTGGTTATTAATTATTGTTCAATGTGGGACTTATCAACCGAAATAGTTTTTTTTTTCACAGACAAGTAGTCTTTTGTACGAGCATAATCATAGAATAACACATTAAGGATCATACAAAAAATTAAAAAACGTCAGATGTTTTTTTGGCATGACTATGGTCAGAAGCCTAATCCAAGTCAGCTTTTGTGACCACACCAGACTTCGGGCGAACGCTTTAAGCACTCCAGCAGCGTCTACTAATCGTCTGAAGGAAATGCCTGATGGCATTTCGGAGTGGATTCACGGAGTGACGTCACGGACGACAAACTAGCTTGAGCTGGTCGCGGTTGTTTAGCTAACCTAAATAAAACAGTGCCTCCAAGTTAACCAGTTTATTGCAATAAAAGTTCTTCATGGTTTAATTTGCATCATAAAGCGTTATCCTGATTTTTAGTGCAGTGAATAGGCTTTAATTTGGCTTTTTAACACCATATCAGCGAAAGTGAACTTAAATCTACCTTAATCTAAATAAATATTAATATTAATCACAAACTTATCATAACTTATAAAAACTGAAAGTGAATTGTGTCGTGTGTGAGCGCCCTAAGTTCCGATTGCAGTATTACTTCTCATGGTGTGTCACAAACACATCAACACCATAATATACTTTACACTAACTGAAGTGCACAGTGCCATCTAGTGATACTGCATAATAAGATCTTGTGCGATCGATAACTTCGCTTAACCAAGACTTTAGCGCCATCTAGTTACTGCGTATAACGTTGCGTGATTGATAACCATGCCATCTATTAAATGCGGCGGCTGCGCCAAATACCTGTCGTCGGCAGAGGGCGTTAAATGCAGCTCGTGTAATGCTGCATATCACAGATCGTGCGTAGCTTTGCCAAGAGGAATACCGGCGCAGTCATGGCGTTGTCCTGAATGTACTAAAAACGACAGGAGAGATAAAAAAGCGGAGACGCCTGTCCGTGGGAGATCCGATACGGGACACTGCTCTGATGACCAAGGCAGCCCAGGCACAACAAATCTGGCAGCTGAATTGAGGCTTTTCAAGGAGGAACTACGTGCCGATTTTCGTCTAATGCGTCAAGAAGTGCTGAAGTTGCGCACCGAGATGGCTGAGTTGAAGGACTCACTCAAATCATGTACAGAGCATATGAACAACCTTGATGCAAGGATGGATGCTCTCGAATTTAAAATGGAGCAAAAATCTCCTGACATGGGACCCGTGGAAGATATCATCGCGGATCTGAGAACTCAGTTAAATGAGCGGGATCAGGAGCTCCTACTTAATGACGTCGAGGTAACGGGAATACCTGAGGGCAAAGACGAAAGTACCCTACACATTATAAAGGTTCTCTCCACAAAGCTGAGCGTCGTTATCAACGAAACAGACGTTGTACATGCCGAGAGGGTCGGATCAACACGACGTAATAGAGTGGAAGCTCCCGATTCCGCTAACGCTTCAGCGCAGCGCCCGCGGAGCATAGTTATCCGTTTTGCACGCCGAGCGATTCGCGATGCATTCCTTCATGAGGCGCGTGTGCGCCGCGGTCTTAATACCGGCGAGCTCGGGATTGGCGGCCCTTCCAGCCCTGCACACCGCATCTACATCAACGAGCGTTTAACCCGAACAAACCGCCACTTATTCTATAAGGCCCGTCAAGCAGGCATTCTTCATAACTGGAGGTATGTCTGGACTAAAGGTGGCAGGATATTCGCTCGTAAGGAGGATGGTCGAAAGGTTGAGCGAATTACGCGTGACGAAGATATATGCCGAATTTTTGGATAGTTGCCGGTTTGCTGTATTTATTTATAAGAAATTTTCTTTACATAATTTTATATAGTTGGATAGCTTTTAGACTGTCTATAAGAATGCAGAATTTACCGTTTGGGCTTACAATGGAGTTGTGTAGACATCTTTTCACCGCTGCTACTCTCACTTATTATCCTTTTAAATGTTTTAATTATTTACATCACCATTTTATTTTATACATAATATTTACAACTCAATACTCAATATTACATTACCCTTTTAAATGTTTTAATTATTTACATCCCCATTTTATTTTATACATAATATTTACAATTCAATACACAATATTACAATACCCTTTTAAATGTTTTAATTATTTACATCCCCAAATTTATTTTGATCACATGATATTAACTATTTACAATCTACACATTTTTATACAAATTCCTGTTGACTTAGCTACGCATGATACCTTGTTCTTTATGGCGCTTCTTGTCTGCCTTGTGTTACTTACCAAGTTCCCCGACAGTTGCAATGTCTAAGTTATTAAAAATTGGTCTGTTTAATGCGGGCTCCCTTGGAAGTAATCATGACAATTTTATAGCAGCTGTATCCCGTAATGATACTGACATTCTAGCTATAAATGAGACCTGGCTACGAGTGGGTGAAGAGGGGCGTGCCCCGGCCCTGCCGGGGTATCGCCTACGGCATATCCCTAGACCGCGCGAGTTGAGATCGCGTGGAGGAGGGGTTGGGTTTTATTTTAAGCAAGATATTAATATACGGAGCTTACCTCATCCTATATCCCCAACGCATATTTCCGTAGAGCAAATGTGGCTCTCTCTGACCCTCAACGGCAAGAAGTTGGTTGTTGGCACAGCGTATCGCCCACCTTGGTTAGATACTGACCTGTTTTTTGACGCTTTATCAGATTCCATTAGCTCATTTTCCAAGTATGATAATATAATTTTATTAGGTGATTTTAACATAAATTTTTATGACAAGGACATTAAAACAGCTAAATTTGTGACATTCTTATCTTGTTTTAGTTTATCTCAACTAGTTACTGAGGCGACCCACCACACAGAGACTAGTCAGACGCTCATTGATGTTGTTTGCTCCAACTTGGGCTCAAAAAAAGTGACTGTTGAGCACGTAGGCTCTGTGTATGGTCATTGCCTTATAAATTGCGAATTCCAAATTAAACGTGAAAAACCCAGCCCGCGTATTATTACATATAGGCCAAAGAAAAATATCAACATAAACGCTTTTAACGCGGATCTACAAACCGTCAGATGGGACCTACTTTATTCACTCTACAACGTTGATGACATTGTTAGTGCCTTGACTTCGAGCGTTATTGCTCTTTTTGATCTCCATGCCCCCTTAAAAACGAATAACATCAAAAATCGCTCCTATCCGTGGATTACGGACACTATAAAACTTATGATGAGGTTGCGGGATGAGGCTTCTAGGGACTATAATAAAAATAGGTGTGATAGCAAAAAGGAATATTATAAAACACTAAAATCGGTAGCAAACAAGGCGCTTTTTCATGAAAAAGCTGCTTATTTTAAATATCACATAAACTGTAATATAGATAAGCCTAAAGTATTATGGAAAAATCTTAAGTCAACCTTACTTCCTAAGAATAATACAGATTTACCTTACTTATTTAATGACCCAAATATAATTAATTATCATTTTTTAAATGTTCCAGGTAGCTCTGACGTCTGTATCTCACAACTAACATTCTTTGAATACCACAGATTTAGTGAAGCTACTTTTCAATTAAAGGAGATTAGTTTGGAGTGCATAATTAAAATAATCAAAAGTTTGAAATCCAATGCTGAAGGCTGTGATTGTATTTCATTGGATATGATAATTATGACATTTCCCCACACCCTTGACATCATTAGAAACCTAATCAATGTGTCCATTGCCACATCTACCTTTCCTGATATTTGGAAATATGCGATAGTTCGCCCTTTACCAAAGTGTACACATCCATCAGAACTAAAAGATTTGCGGCCTATAAGTATTCTGCCCTGCCTATCTAAAATAATGGAGAAAGCAATTTGTAATCAATTAGTAGATTACATAGAAAGTAATAATATTTTGCCTGAGACCCAATCAGGTTTTAGAAAAGGGCGTAGTACAGTGACAGCAATGCTTGATGTTACAGATAACATACTGTGTGCTCAGGATAAAGGTATGTGTACACTGCTGGTATTACTAGATTTCTCAAGGGCTTTTGATTCAATAAACATCAATCTTTTGTTGTCTAAATTGTCTTATTATGGCTTTGATACTAAATCTTTAAAGTGGTTTCATAGTTACTTGAGTAACCGCTATCAGACCGTGAAGCTTAGCTATGCAAATGGATCTCTATTAACATCTGACAAAGTGGCTGTTACTAGAGGAGTGCCTCAGGGCTCCATCCTGGGGCCAATTTTATTTATTTTGTACTTGTCTGATGTTACTACGCACATTAAACATTGCAAATTCCATATCTACGCTGATGACATCCAGGTATATATTTCTTTTAAACCTGCAGAAAGTGATAGTGCAATAATTAAACTTAATGAGGACCTTTCCAGAATAGCAAACTGGTCTTCATGTAACTGTCTACTGCTTAATCCAGAGAAAACCAAGTACATTGTTTTTGGGAGCAACCATCAACTTCGCAGCTTAAGCATGTCAATAAATGTCAGACTTCTGACCAGTCCTATTGAGCGTGTATATGAAGCGCGCAATTTGGGTTTGCACATGGACTGTGAGTTACGTTTTGAGAAGCATGTTACAAATTTGGTAAAGAGTTGTTTTTATAAATTAAAAATACTGTACAAAATAAGGCCCTATCTACAGGAAAGTTTGCGTCTACAACTAGTGGAATCACTTGTCCTGTCAAGACTTAATTATATGGACACAGTTATTGGTCCTCGTTTACTAGCCAGATCACAAAGACTCATTCAGCGAGTACAGAATGCCTGTGCTCGCTTTTGTTTTAATATTCCTCTAAGAGCCCATGTCACTCCTTACCTAAATGCACACAAAGTATTAAAAATGAGACATAGACGCAAACTACATCTTGCTTGTCTACTCTTTGGGATCTTGAAACATAAAACACCAGGATATCTCTATAGTAAATTGACCGGGGCATCAAATTACACCTCTGATAGGCCTCGGAAGTGTGCAAAACAGCTCTCCACTCATAGACATAGCTCTGCCGCTTTTAGAGGTAGCTTCCGTTACACAGCTACCAAATGTTGGAACAATATCCCACCACCTATAAGGAATCTGCAAAATATTAACGGGTTTAGATCAAAACTGAAACTGTTTATTATTAATCACCAAATTGCTCAAGAACCATTAAGGCATGATAGTAGTGCTATTTGAAATATTTTTTAAATTGAAATCTACTCCCTTATCTCAAGTATTCCAATATATAATTTATTACTAAAAAGTCAAACTCTATACTATATTTTATATATAATCTATACCCAACATCATATTTATTACTGTTTATAGGAAATATTGCCCATTAGTTTATGATTTTATTATTTCACTTAACACTTCTATGCCCACTTACTTTTAATGTATACTCCCTGGCAATTGGGATTTAGATGTCTACACAACAGTCCTGGTACATTGGTGTATGATTTTGCAGTCTGCTGTCTGCACCGAACGCTCGTGACTCCTTAATGCCTCTTGAGGCTATCCTGTTTCTGCCTGTCAGTGTTTTTCGCCAATGCCCTATGTATTGGTGGCTAAAGTGGACGTCGCGGAGCAATGGTTCTAATTTAGGATAAGCTATATGGTGTTTGCTGTTATTGTGCTTCCGTTTTTTTATATTGTGATGACCGATGTTGCTGTTGATTGCCTTCTGCTTAGAAAAATAACACATTCACATAGTATATATCATAGACCTCTCGTAGTATCTTCATATTATTTTTATTTTCTAAATTTTGCTTGAATTTAAGATATTTTATACTTTATAGCTTTCTCTTTATTTTTCACGGACTACTTATAACTATTAAATTAGATCTTTATTCATTGGAAATACTTCATAGCAGTGATTATATTGTCTTTGCTTTATAGTATTATAATACTCTTTGTAAACTGTACTTAATTTTTTGTTATGTGAAGTGTGAACCTATTTGACAGCTTAAGTGTTGCCAGTGATAGGAAATAATGCATAAGGCAGGGTACACGAAGGTGTTTTATTTATTTTATTATTATTATTTTAGAGTTAAATACCACGGCGTCACAACCTTAGTTTTGGCGGCCGTGACATCACCAAGCGGCTCAGCGGAAGATCAGCGCTGGCTTTCCGCCAGCATATGCTGAGCTGGAGCCGTCTTGTGACAATTGTAGTTTTAAGTTTTTTTATATTGTTAATTTTTTTTTGTTTATAGTTTGTCACAATAAACAGTTTTTCTTTCTTTCTTTCTTTCTTTCTTTCTTTCTTTCTTTCTTTAGACATAACAATAGCACAGAAATCAAACTCACGGCCACTTGCTTTTACCCAACATAAAATTAATAAACCATAATATTATAAATACTGAGATATAGAGACTGCCTCGGTGGCGTAGTTGTATTATAGTACGACTGCAAGGCTGAGGTCTCGGGTTCGATCCCCGGGTCGGGCAAAGTGATATTGAGTTTTTCTATTCAGTATCAGCTCGGAGTCTGGAATTTGTGCTCGATATGGCAATAGGCTCGCCCCCTATCACATCATGGGACGGAGTAATGGCGAAAAGTGGGTGCAGTTGCGGCCTCTGCCTACCCCATCGGGGATAACAGGCGTGAGTGTATATGTATATATATGTAATATTATAAAACATCTTGACATAATTCTGTCAAGTGACAAACAAGATCAAATACAATGTATATCTTTGAACTGAATTTGAATGAAATAACGCTCATTATCGGGCCCAATGTAGTCCATGCCCATACAATAAGAAGCAATGACATTGCTTATTAAATAACAAAAGTAATTAGTTAACAGTGCTGAATGTTATTTAAAGAAAAATTTCACCTTGAGCAAGAATAAATACAGTTTACAGTTGCTTGACTGATAACAAATATCTCAGGGTTGAAACGTATTGTTAAAATTTAGTCTCTAATGTAGACTAAATTAACTGTGCTTCTATTTGTGTGTTATGGAATATTACTCTAGCCGTGTCCATCATAATAACAAGTTGTTTCTTGATTTGATTAGTTTTGGTCACATTTAACAAATAAAAAGAAAGTAACATAATTTATTTATGTTATGAAATTGTATGATAACATCAATCAATCGTAGGGCTTACATCATTAGGATCTAGAGCAGCAGATCAAAGAAGCATTTGTTAAATAATAAACCCAAGTATGGCAGTTATGTGTATATTGTTCATCCAATATAGTTTTTTAACAGTGAAGGAAAACATTGTTAAGAAACCTTCGTACCTGAGAATTATCCATAAGAATTTTGAGGGTATGTGAAGTCTGCCAACCCACACTAGGCCAGCTTGATGGACTAAGGCCTTAACCCTCTCAGTAGTAAAGGAGGCGCGTGCACAGCAGTGGGCAGTGTGTAAATATAGGGTTAATATTAATAATGAAATTCACATGTGATATGTGAAAATGAAATCTTTCCTCTTTATAATATTGGTATAGATGTATGAATTTGTAATTCACCAAATTTGATTCACATGAAATTATTGCTCATCTGAAGTAACAATATAGTTTGCACATACATTATAATTGACCATAATATGATAAGTGATGTTAAGTATTTGAATAAATAAACTAAAGTCAATTATGAGTTGAAAAAAACCTTAAACGGTAACACAGCTCAGGTATAATATTCTAGAGCCATATGTAGCTTGGATCCAGAACTTTGTGATAAGACAATAATGGTGTTCAGTTCCTTTAGAAGCAGATTTAAGTATGTCGTGACCCCACAGTATCTGATGGTAAGCATAGTGAGTCTAGAGGGTTGGCGGATGGGAGCTCATCTTTCGCTAGTCGACACAATTATGCACACACAGACACACACACACACACACACACACACACACACACGCACGCACGCACGCACACACACACACACACACGCACACACACACGGACGCACGCACGCACGCACGCACGCACACACGCACACATGCACACACTCACACACACACAGACACACACACACACACACACACACACACACACACACACACACACACAGACACGCACACACGCACACACGCAAACACTCATACACACACACACACGCACGCACGCACGCACGCACGCACACACACATCTTTAACCCCGAAGGGGTAGGCAGAGGCGCAACTAGTGCACCCACTTTTCGCCGTTATTCCGTCCCATGATGTGATAGGGGCGAGCCTATCGCCATTATGCGTCTATTATTATTGAAAAAAAATTAATATACAACAGTTGGCGTATCTGAATTAAGCTTTACAAAATTGACAGAGCTCCACAAAGTAGGCCATGCCTGTATTTTGCACGCCATTTACAAAAAATTGATTCCAATAAAGTTACAAAAATAAAACGTACAATTAGGTACTTGTAGAATAATACACAACTGTCATTTCAACGTGTAAATATTTAAAACAAAGACTATTAAAATTTTCTTCGATTTGTCGAAATCGTCTGGTTTGTAATGCCGGCAAAATCGACTTTATCTACTTTATGCAGAACGTTGCTATTGAATGGGCAAAATAATACAAATATTCGCTCTAAAAGCAAAGTGTAGTGTCGGTATAACATTTTATAACGTTGTAATTTTGTCAGACACGTCGGCTTCATTAAGATAGATTACGGTGTTAGACTCGTGATTTGACACCGGACACTTATCTGCAATACCTATACTGTGTCCATGGAAGGAAACATAATATGTAAACAAAGATTATGGAATATTCTTTTTCAGTGACTTAGTAGCGTGCATTCTTGTCGCCCCAAGGCAGAGGATGACAAAAAAAATCTAAATCTACAAATAAGTCATGGACCCCTCCCACTGGTACATGAGAGAAAAGACAAAATTATAACGTTTTATTTTGTAATAATTATTCGCGGTACGAGGACAGGTGGAAAAGAATAGTAACACAAATAAGGTCTCAATGCATTACATCCCTTGTATAAATAAAAATAAATGACAGAGCTTAGTATGAGAATAGCTATCGGACAGTTCGTCCGATAGCGGTTGTCACCTGCCTCTTAATTTACTGTGACGTAAATGGTTTGGCACGGTTTTAAAAAATAAACCATCGCACGTTATTACAAACATTTGTATTTCACAAACACAATTACGTGAATTTCCGTTCATCGCAGTCGTAAGCAAAGTGGCATCTTCGATGTTGCATTTCGTATAACTATATTTATGATGGTCACAAGCATTCTCTTGCCAATTGCTTGCGAAAGTTAGTAACTTATCCATTACTCCCTTCGCTATGGGAGTGTTTATGAGCAGTGGTGCCCACTTACAGTCAACCCCATTAGGTGCACCACCTGCTTCTTTGCCTATCGTTCTTATGACAAAAAATATTTTTTTTGAATGTTTGTACCTTTAGTAGGGCTATAAATTTTCTGCAGTTCGGATAAGTACTTAATATTTATTTAGGTGTTACGATTTGAATCATATTGCAGGCCCTGTAGTTACTAGACACAATAAATGGTTGTAATTGTAAATTCTCTGTTACTAAGTAGTAAGTTGGGACGTACTTATCTCATCCTTCATGTCTTAAAAAAGGATGAAACTTCATTTTTTTGTATTAATGGTAAGCGATGCGACCGCCCATAAACAGTACTAACACTATACAGAACTTTTAAATACAAAGTACCGCGTAATACTCCACTGCGCTCGTTATCCTAAGACAATGGATGTTAAGTCTCATAATGCCAAATAATTTCGCTGTCTACAATGTCCTTCAAACCATAACACAACAATACTGCTTGGGGGTAGAAAAAGATATTGCGATGGTAACTACCCAGACGGTCACTCGCATACAAGAGATGTACCACCAGTGTGTACCCATGTATGGCATACATAAGTCCATGATATCTAAAATAATAGTGTCGACATCCACAACAATGTGCAATTGAGTGTATCATAAGAGTCTATTGTGAACATTACGGCCCCTCAGTCTATTTAAAGCCTGGAAGTGATGTCAGTAATATCAAGTGTAATTTACTCGTGCCGGAGATGCCAGCGCAAACAAATGTCTAGAAAAGTCATAATTTAACGACTATTGTGCATGCATAAGTTTAATAGGACCATTAATGAGGTGCATGCCAAAACATCCGTTTTGGCATGTAAGTGGAGTGAATTAGGAAAGATTTTGTTATTTATTCTATGTTATCCTTAATAATTAGTATTTATTCATTGTAAGTTTTAATTTGTTTTTTTTTTTTTTTTTTTTAATCTTTATTTAAAGAGCTTAGTCTAACTTAAGACTATGTCGCTCTATACAACTACAAAAGTTCTTACTTTCTACGACTTAGTGCTAATTTTACTAATTTATAGAGCCTCTTTGCATCTACTGATAATGGGCAGGCTAAGACACTATTGCACCCACCGATACCTTCCACAATATCACGGAATTGAAACCGAAGATCTTCATTACGAAGACATTCCATGATAATGTGGTATACGTCTTCTAATTTATCGCATTCAAGGCAATGAGGGGATGTGGCTTTTCCCATCATGTGGGCAAATTTGTTCAGAGGTATATGCCCAGAACGAAGACGAAATGCTAATATCGTGTCTAATCTATTTAATGAACAGTTGCTAATCCAAGAAATGTTCAAAGGTTCAGGTTGTATAGTTTTATACCAGATTCCAACCTCTCTGGATCTAGAATCGAAGTAGACCTTCCACAGATCAAAACAGTTTTTCTTAATTGGTGGCAGTAATTCCGTATAAAACGGTTTCGCGTTCAAAAATATGCCATCAGAACAACCGCAACTCGCCAACATATCCGCCTTTTCATTTCCCTCTATATTGCAATGAGATGGAATCCACTGTAAGATCAACTCTTTGTTTTTGTTTTGAAGGTTTCGAATTAATCCCAAAATAGTATAGGCTATCGGTATTCCTCGAATGGTCGAGGTACACCGAGCCAAATGTTGCAAGCCGCTTTTTGAGTCTGTAAAAACAACGAACTTGTCGTGCTGAATAGACTCGATGTACGATAAAGCCTCGGCAATCGCTAAAAGCTCTATATGCATTATGGATAAATTGTGATTAATTTGGAATCTCACATTAATGTTCAAAGACTGGTCGTATATTGCAGCTCCATTGCCACTAGCTTTCTTTGAGCCATCCGTAAATATTTTGTGAAATGCCCCATAGCTTTCCCTACACAATCTATCAACACAACGTTTTAAATACCCAACATCATATTTAGATTTAGCTTTGTCAATTGAATTTATATTAAGTTTTATAAATTTGTTTAAGTTAATATAGCTAACCCATACATCCAACGAAAACATTTCTAGGCTAGGACTAATGTGTATAGGTACGTCTTTCAGTGCGTTTTGAACATCCACTAATAGGGGATAAGACTTCCGGTGCCAACTGTTTTCCCTACACCTTTGAGTTAAATTGCTAATTATACCTAGAATATTATTATTATCTTCAGTAGACTTTGCTTTAAGCCAAAATTTGAATCCCAAATACCTCCTTCTAATTCTTAAAGGTGGTAAAGCTAGTTCGCTTTCCATTACGTGAATAGGTGTAGTTCTTATAAAGCCACCCATTACACGCAATGCCTGATTTTGTACTATATCTAGTTTTCTCAAATGGGATAAAGCACTATTATCAAAAAGAAAGCTAGCGTAATCCATACGACTACGAATTATGGAAATATATAAACGCCTTAAGTGTACAGGGTGCACACCCCATCCAGAACCCGCTAAAGCTTTTAAAGGATTCAAAAAATTGAGACACTTCCGTTGAATTTCATTAATATGAATACCCCATCTTAGTGTACAATCTAACCACATTCCCAGATATTTGATTTTGTCAACAACTTCTAAAGGAATACTATTGATTTTAAGCATTAAAGGTTCTCTGTACGGCCTTTTTTTAAATACACATACTTTGCTTTTATTAGCAGACACATTGAGTCCTAGATTACAGAAAATACCAGATAATATATTTAACGTAATTTGCAGCAGATCAACGGCATCAGACACCTTACTTTTTGTTGAATATAAGACAAAGTCATCTGCGTATTGGCAAATCGTTACGTTTTTAATAATTTTACAAATGTCTATAGTAACAATGTTAAATAATAATGGCGAAAGCGGATCGCCCTGAGCTAAACCTTTACTTGTACATCTAGTTAGAGAAATAGAATCGGTTTGTATAGAGATGTGTCTTTCTTTGAGGAAGTTCCATAGATATATACAAATTTTAGATCCAATATTAAGACGGTCCATCGTTTTTATGAGTGAAGATAAATCTACATTATTATATGCGTTATCAATATCAAGAAAGCAGCAAACTGTAGGAGAATTGTTTGTAAAACCAACCTGAATTTCCGTAACTAATCTGGAAAGGCATTCAACACTCGACTTTGTTTTTCTGAACCCTAAAGTATTAGATGGTGTAACGACAATGAAACGCGGGAGCTAGCGGCTGACTGATTTATTAAATGCAAAAACTAACCTACCCTCCACCGTATGGATATTATACACATAATACAAAGATCGGTACATCATCTCCCCTCTAAACTAGGTGTGTAATACTATATTACATTATTTGTACGAGCCTGAGCTCGTTGAGCCCTACGATATGCACGCATAGTTCGTGCCGACGCGCCGGCCGGCATGGTCGGTGACGGCGGCGTGGCTGGCGGCGATGAGTCGCCGGCCCCAAATACCGCAGCTGGCATTTCCACGTCCGAGCCGCCCGACGCATCTTCTAAAACTTCTGCGGTTTCCTTGCCGACCTCAAGTTCTTCTGTTTGTTCATTGGTTTGGATTGGCGCTGTACTCGTGCGAGATAACGAATGACGAGTTTTTTCTCGTTCCACTGGCATTAGTTGGTCAACGTGCCTCCGCCACTTAACACCTCTCCCCATGTCGACTTTATATGAAACTGGGCCTGTTTGCTTTACGACGGTCCCCGGAGACCATTTACCCCCTCTAGTACTATAATCACGCGCCAGGACAGCGGTGCCTGTTGAAATGCTTCGCGCGGTTCCGCCCACTGCCTTAGCTTGCCGTTGTTGTGCATCGCGCACATTGACTGACACGTCCGGTCGAAGAGCGTCAAGCCGACAGCGTAGACGCCGCCCTTGCAACGCCATGGCTGGGGCCACACCCGTAGTCGCGTGTTCACAATTTCGATATTGAAATAGGAATTTACTTAGAGCCGTGGCGACGTCTGCGCCCTCATGTATTGCTCTCTTTATCGCTTTTTTTACCGTTTTAACCGCGTTTTCCGCCGCACCATTGCCTTGAGGTCGGTAAGGAGCCGTAGTTACATGTTGAATTCTATTTTTATGACAGAAAGACTTAAATTCTTCAGCAAAAAATGGTGGGCCGTTGTCGGTAACCAATTGTGCCGGCAACCCGAACCTAGCAAAAATATCCCTAAAAACCGCAATTGTTGATCTGGCATCTGTACCTCGCATGCGTATTGCCTCAATCCATTTGGAATTTGCATCGACTAGAATAAGATACCTTTGACCTCCGCAATCGGCGAAATCCGCATGTACCCTATGCCACGGATGGAGGGGGTACTCCCAAGGATGGAGTGGTGCATGTGGCGGCGCATCACGCACAACGCGACACGCCTCACAGCTGCGACATATCTCCTCGATATCTCTATCCAAGTTAGGCCAATATACATAGTTTCTAGACAAATTTTTCATTTTGTTTGTACCCAAGTGCCCTTCGTGAATCTCTTTTAAAACATTTTTTTGTAAATTTAGGGGTATAACAATTCTGTATTTATACATTAGACAACCCAACTCTTCAACTAAATCTTGTTTCCTAGAGAAATATGGTTTTTCTTCGTCACAATTTGGTACCGACGGCCAGCCAAAATTAACGTATCTTTTAATTTTATTTAACAATGAATCGTTTTCTGTTTCTTTTGCGATATCCTTAAAGTTAATCGGGATAGAATCTTCTATAATATTTAAGTAGTTACAATTAGACACACCGGAACCGTCTAAACGGCTCTCCTGAGGTAACGGTAATCGCGACAAAGCATCAGCCGGACCGTTGTCTACAGATCGTACAAATTCCACTCTAAAGTCGTATGCCGCCAAGCGTGCGGCCCAACGCTGCAAACGACTAGCAGCGGTCTGTGGAATCCCACCCTTAGCCCCGAATATATGAGTCAGGGGTTGATGGTCAGTACGCAGTGTAAATTTCCTGCCGAACAGATACTGATGATGTTTTGTGACACCAAACAATATCGCGAGCGCTTCCTTGTCGAGTTGACTATAATTGCGCTCAGGAGCGCTAAGCGTGCGCGACGCACAACTGAGCGGGCGCTCTGAGCCGTTCGGATAACGATGTGCGAGTACGGCGCCGAGCCCGTACGCACTGCTATCTACGGACAGCACCAGCGGCAGCCCCTCCTCATAATGCGCTAAAACCCTATCACTCAGGAGAGCCGCCTTAGCTTGCTTAAACGATCTTTCGCAATCCGAATTCCATTTCCAGTCCACCGTTTTTTGTAATAAGTTATGCAACGGATATAACAATGTACTTAAGTTTTTAATAAATTTTCCATAATAATTTAACATTCCCAAAAAACTTTTGAGATGCGTAACATTCTCCGGTCTTGGCGCACTGGAAATGGCTTCCAGTTTTGCCGGATCCGGCCTTAACCCGTGTTTGTCAATAATAAATCCTAAGTATTTGACACTCTCTTGTAAAAATCTGCATTTGCTTAATTTAACTGTCAAACCCGTGTCACGCAACCGCTCGAGTACAGCTTTCAAATTTCTAACATGAGAATTTCTGTCCACGCCCGTGACGCATATATCATCTAAGAATACTACACAATTAGGGATACCGCGTAGTGTCTGCTCCATTAGTTTCTGGAACTTTTCGGGTATACAAGAAAGACCGTACGGGGTACGCCGATACGCAAATGTACCTATGTGAGTTGTAATAGCAGTATAAAGCTGTGAGTCATCCGTTAATAAACATTGTTCGTACGCATGTCTAAGGTCAATCTTAGTAAATTCTTTCCCGCCACTGAGGTTTGCAAATAATTCCTCTATTCGCGGTAACGGATAAAAATCACGTTTCAGTTTCGGATTTATGGTTATCTTGTAATCACCGCAAATTCTAATTTCGCCATTTTTTTTCACTACCGGTACAATTGGCGTCCCGTAATCAGCGTAGTCGAGTCGGTATATGGAGCCGTCCGCCTCGAGTCGGCGCAGCTCGCGCTCGACCCGTTCGCGCAGCGCGAGCGGCACGGGCCGCGCGCGCACGTACACAGGTTCATTGTCTGTCAGCTGTAATCGAATGGTTTGCTTACATGTACCTAGCTTGTCTGTAAATACTTCTGGGAATTCTAGACATAAGCGGTTCACGAATCCATCGGTGGTAATACTATGTAAATTAATTTGGGTGACTTTAAGGGCCCGTAGTCAATCCCTACCCATTATAGGTCGTGCTCCACTCTTAATCACGTATAACCGTAAACCATTCGCGGAGACGTTTCGCAGTCTGACCTTCACCTCGACATAACCCAGCGATTCGATTTGTGAACCGGAATAACTACGTAACATTATATTATCAGCTAATAAAGTCTTATAATTAAACATGCGTTTGAACATTTCTTCACTGATAGCTGATATACGACTACCCGTATCAACTTCGCACTCGACGTCGTAACTGTCTATGACCACTTTAATAAAATAAGGTTTGTTACCTTTGGTCAACACATTTAAATTGAACATGTCATCCGACTCATTTTCACTTACACTACTGCTTACATAATTTTGTCGACTGTCTGTTTGGCCGCCACTGCCACGCACCATTTTGCACATCACTTTTAAATGACCCTTTTTGTTACACTGATCACAATTATAATGCATATACCGACACCTATCCGGCCGATGCGCCTTCCCGCAGCGCCAGCAGGCCTGCGCCGGCGCCGAGCTGGCGGCGCGCTGTTCGCCGCGGCTGCTCGGCTCGCGCCCGCCGCCTCTCCGTGCATAGTGTACGCCTTCGCCCGCTTCGCCGCTCACAACCGGGCTCGTTCGCAACCCTGTTGTGCCGCTTACCTCTGCATGTTTTTCTGCGGCTTCCAGAGCCAGCGCCAACTCCACCGCTTCTTTATATTCAATTTTCTTCTCTGCGAATATTCTAGAACGCATGGCCTCACTCACCAGACCTGACACGAATTGATCGCGGAGATTCTCCTCTAGAGACGAACAAGTCTTACACTTTCCGAAGTTGCATGTAGTAGCTAAGTGTTTTAATGCTTGTAGATATTCCATAAGGGACTCGCCAGGGTGTTGACGTCGCAACCTGAACACGTGGCGCTCCGCAATTTCCGACCGTTGTGGTTCCAAATGTTCCGATACGAGTTTTACAAGTGCATCGTATGTCTTATCCTCCGGGAACTCAGGTGAACACAAGTCACACATAAGCGAATATGTCGCTTCGCCGACGACTGTGTTTAACATGGGCACTTTACGGTCGTCGTTGATGTCGTTTAATAAAATGTATTGATTTACTCGACGTATGTAAGCTGGCCACTGATTCGAATTTAAACGGTTCTAATTTTCCAATAGGCATTTTTTTTAAAACACTTGTTGGACACGATGAAATGGGTTAAAAAAAATATTCCGACCTCGTCGCCAATGTAACGACAATGAAACGCGGGAGCTAGCGGCTGACTGATTTATTAAATGCAAAAACTAACCTACCCTCCACCGTATGGATATTATACACATAATACAAAGATCGGTACAGATGGAAACTCTTTTTTACTTTCTAAATACCATTCAATTCTTTTGTTTAAAATAGAGTGGAAAATTTTACAAATACATGAGATTAAAGATATGGGTCGCAGGGAAGCTGCAGAATTAGGATCACGACCTGGTTTTGGAATGGGAGTAATGTGAATATTACGCCATTGTATGGGAACAATGCCTAACTGAAAAATATTATTATATAGTTTAATAAGGTACACCTTTGCGTTAATTGGCAATTTTTTTATCATGGAAAAAGTTATTTCATCTTGCCCTGGTGCTGTGTCGTTAGATTTAATATTTTTATCCAATTCTTCAAGCGTTATGAATGTTTCTAGGAGTGAATTGGATGATGACAATTTAGGTAGCAATTGCGTAACAAAATCAGGGCATAGTTCATGAAGTAGAAGATCCACTGCCTTTGTGTCAACAGGAGATCGTTTACTATATTTATTTCCCTTGATCCACTTCATTTTGTTCCACATATCAGAAGTTGAAAGCGATTCGTCAATAGATGTAGTAAATGTTTGCCAACTCTTATTAATCGACTTACGTATTAATTTTTGAGTTACACGGATATGGTCTAGTAATTTATTATGATTAGCAGGAGTTGGATTCCGCCTAAACTTCGCCAAGGCCAACCTACGCAATGCTACAGCTTGAGATATCTCCGTATTCCAATACGGCTTAGGAATAAATTTAGTCTCAGGGGCTAGGCATACTTTGACCAGAGGGATAGATATCTCTACTGCTTGATTTATATGCTTTAAGAAGAGGTCATATGCTACTTGCAGGTTATCCGGAAAGGCTAAGTTATCAAAAGATTTTTCTAAATAAGACTGGTAAATAGCCCAGTTGGCTTTTTTAATATTTCTTTTTTTGTGAATATTTACTTGCGTATTAACTCTGGATGACAATTTAATGATAAAGTGGTCACTACCTAGCGTTTCATTCGTTACACGCCATTGCATACGAGCAGCCAAGTCAGAGGAGACTGTAGATATATCCGGGGATGATTCATGTAAAACTCCATCTACAAGTTGAAACCGCGTGGGTGAGCCATTATTGAGAAGAATAAAATTACTGTCCATAATGGACTGAAAAATTTGATTACCACGTCTGTCTGTTTTGTACGACCAGCTGGTATGGTGACCATTGAAGTCTCCAAGTACCATAGTCTTTTGAGTAAATATCGAAAATAAACTATCCCATTCCGAGCTATTAATACATATATTAGGCGGGCAGTACACACAAAGTATATTTTCAATATCCAAGCAGTTAAGAATTTTAACACATATTATCTCAAAACTGAAAGAGTTATTAGGTATAACATATAACTGAGATTTTATAGTTTTATGGACAACCATAGCTACACCACCATATGGTAAGTCGCGGTCTTGTCGGTAAACATTATAATCAGATATCCTAATATTAGAATTACAGTCTAGCCATGTCTCCGTAATAGCCGCAATTTGAACTTTCTCTTGAATCAGCAACTGTCCTAAAGATTGTACTTTAGGCTTAATACTACGAGCATTCCATTGTAATACATTCAAAGTGATGATTTTGCTGCAATTATCCATTGTTAATGATATTAATTAAAGTTTCAACAATAGGTATATCAGACACATATTCGAACACAGTGGACAAAATATATTCTAAAACTACTTTTACCGAATTTTTTATTTTAACATCTAAACTATATTGCTTGATGAATAAAATATCTTTAAGTTTATGAAGAAGGTGTTGAAAAGATTTCGGTTTACGTGCAGAGTCAGATTGAGGCTGGCAGCCAGCCTCCGAGCCTTGACACATGTCTTCATCTATTTCAAAAGAGCATGTGGGAATTTGATCAGCTGGTGGAACTATTGCACGTCTGTTGGTATTGGTCTTAGTTTGAGGCATGATGTTTTTGGTAATTTTAGTAGTCACAGTTGCATACGTTGGCTCAGCCACAGGAGGTGGAAGAATATTGCAAGAAGTTTCTGCCAGACTTTGTTGATGTTGATGGGTTGAGCCTGAAGGAAGTGTAACGGTACTGCTATCAAATACAGGTCCACGCTCCAAGGTAGGCGATGGAGGCACGTACATTAAGGCGGCTTTACGATAACTTACATTGAATTCGGACATAATATTTCTAATCTTCTTCTCCTTTACAAAAGCGGGACAAGTTTTCGAGAGGGTCATATGTGGTCCTCTGCAATTAACGCACTTGAACTGTGATGTGGGTGCCTCACAGTTAGCGTGAAAGCCGGTACATTTTGGGCAAATTATTTTATGTGAAGGGCACATTTTCTTCGTATGTCCAAATCTCCAGCACATCGAACACTGAGTAACGGGGAATACAAAGGGTTCTAACTTAATACGCAACTCAAACAAATATACATGTGTTGGTAGTTTTGGGCCAATAAAACCAATCCTTACTGTTTCACTAGGACACCAACCCTCCTCACCTCTGCGGCTTAGTCTTTTCACATTCAGGATATCCACTGAGCTTTTAGCATTCATGATGAAGTCGTTTTCTGATAGGTCTATATCAATGTCCTTCGCTACCCCGTACGAGACACCTACCTCCCAGGCCCTAAGACTACTCCATCCCATTTTCTTAAAATCTTCACAAGCCATAAAATTTACTGCGCTGAGGTCAGACATGAAGTCTATAATGATCTTGTAAGGGTTGACATATTTAACTTTTAATACGTCCGTGATACCATGTGAAGATAAGATTTTTGCTAAGCCAAACTGCTTCGGAAATTTATCTTTACTTGTTACGCGAACTTGAATATTTTCTTCTTCTAAAATACCTTCACTACCTCGTTCATTCCGCGATGGTTTCTTCATTTTTCTGCGTACTTCTTGCCATGTTTCACTACTAGTTTCTTCTCTTCCCCTTTTCGTACTTCTTGTGGTAATAATATTGTCTTCATTTAAATGTGTACGGTCATCATAACTCCAGTGCAAAGTAACGTCTTCGACATTATTAATATTATAATTCTCGCCCTCATTATCACTCAAAATAACGTCATCCGCCATCGTTAATAAGGTACATAATCTTGTACCTCTGACTCGCTGGGCGTGCGAGCGAAACGCTTAGTCTCGGCCCGAAACCGGTTTAATTATATGCAACAGTAGCACAGGTAAACGCGTGCGGACCGAACGCGATAAGCATTAGGACTGTAATTTGTTTTAATAATGCTTTTGATTGTTGTTTGTTTTTTTTTTTGTTTTTTTTTCTAATTGTTTTATTTAATTTTATTTTATTTTATAATACCTAATAATAGTTACCCCACATTGTCGCTTTCGATAATTTCTGTTATGACTGTGTGTGAGAAAATAAATAAATAAATAAAAAATACCATATGAGCATATTTTATACGGATATGACAAAGTGACCCCACTGTACCCGATGCTATAGTGGACCCGGAGTGGGGTCCAGATTAGGGACAACTGTCGAGGGATGATTCCCCGCCAGTCGACATAATAGGGTAGTTTCCTGTGATCTATGTTGTACATTATTTTAATGAAGAAAATACTACGAAAAAGAAATTCTACTGTGAAATCAGCGTCAAAATTTGTTGAAAAATAAAACAGTTATTCATATATGAAATATACTTTGAGCAAAAGTGGGGGAGTGGTGGGGATATCGCAGTATCTCTTTCGCATGCACGCGGCGTCATGGCCAGTGACACTCGGTGACGTCACAGTTATTTGACAATTACCCCTTCTACCAAATTTCAAAACTTTATAACTTATTTGAAGGAAGATGTACACCATATTTTGTCGGAGTGTGTACGGAGTGAACCTCATGTTTTAGTTAGATTTTAATAATAAACACACGACGAAGCTCCTTAAAATAAGATATAAAAAAAATACTTATTATTGCGCCGACTATGAAAATTCTTTTTTCGTTACATTTTGGATAGCCTATATTTTATGATGAATATATTTAAAAAAAAATTGTCAACTACCCTATTATGCCGGCAGTTTGCAGCCGGATATACACAGGCGGATCCCGAAACGGGACACACGTAGTGAGCCACTATGGCGGGCCCTCATCTAAGAGATAGATAAACCGTAGCACACACGTGTCGTATTCGCTGAATTTAACTAAAAAAATCTCGCGACCAATGTCTAGACCACAAAGGCAAACGTTTAAATTGCTTTTTTTTCTAAATTATCTAGTACCAGTAGTTAATACTTACCATAGGTACGTACACACATGATCCACTGTGTAGAATCAGTTCAAATATCGTAACATTGTAAATTACATACCGATCGTAATAATAATATAAAAAAGTATCACATGACTTTGAAAATAGTTTTGTTATCAACTTATAACCGGACTTATAACAAAAAACGTCACGTGACTATTTCGAAAATAGAAAAAGCATTTGAAAATGGAATACTTTGATACCTACACGGCAACACCATACACCATAAAGTATAAAAACCGATGCGTGGACATCTGAGTGGTGCAGCGCTCGGTATGGCGTTATCAAATCTTATTACGAAATTAATCACGTGATAATTATATCGGGCTACCAAATCAGTGATACTAGTTAGTGATGGGCATTTTGCTGAAATTATTCGCTTTCGTCGCTCGTTTTATATGTATACGTTATTATGGCCGCGGCTCCGCCCGCATAAAAAAGGTTTTTTGGAATAACATTCCCAATTGATATTTCCCCGGGATAAAAAGTGGCCTATGTATTAATCTTGGACACGATCTACCTGTGTGCGAAATTTTATCGAGATACGTTCTGTAGTTTTTTCGTGAAAGAGTAACAAACATCCATACATCCATTCTAAGAAACTTTCGCGTTTATGATTATATGAAGTAAACAATTAAAACAAGTCAATACACACGCACGCACACACACACACACACACACACACACACACACACACACACACACACACACACACACACACACGCGCGCGCGCGCGCGCGCGCCTATTATCCCCGACGGGGTAGGCAGAGGCGCAACTAGTGCACCCACTTTTCGCCGTTATTCCGTCCCATGATGTGATAGGGGGCGAGCCTATCTCCATATCGGACTCAAATTCCAGACTCCGGGCTGATACTAAATAGAAAAACTCAATATAACTATGACCGACCCGAGGATCGAACCTGAGGCCTCAGCTTCACAGTCGTACTGTAATGCAACTTCGCCACCGAGGCAGTTAACAACAATAATATTTAGAAAATTAAATACACACAAACACACTCACGCCTTTTAGCCCGAAAGGGTAGGCAGAGGTGCATCTAGTGCACCCACTTTTCGCCGTGCGTATTCCGTCCATATAAATAGTCATCACGCAGATAGCGATCGTTACAGAGAATCCTCTCAAATGACTGATTACTTTCACGATTGAGGCGAGGAACCCTACAAGGTCATGAGTGAAACACTTGTCACGATAATAGACTGGAAATCATTGTACGTAATTAATTAAATTGATGATTGTTAAAAGTACACGCAGAATTCACTGACAGTATCTCATTCTGGAACAGGACTTTCATTCTTCGTGATACAGTAAAGCATACCAGCGCACTTCTGGAAACTCGAGAAACGCAATGTGTTTTGTTATTCGAAATTAGATTCTACTTTGTAGAGTATTTACAAAACAAATGTTACTCTCCTTAGCCACTTGCACGTCCGCGGATAGTACAGTATCCAAAAAAAATATGCCGTCGTCCGTCCTGGATACTATACAATCCAAAACGAAACGTTGTAATAATTGCCATCTCGTATGAATATTTAGAACTAAATGAACGTTGTCCTTTAAAAAAATGATTGCCTATGAAATATTTCACTAGAAAAAACAGAAGAGGGCAGTGTAATGTGATTGAGTACGAAGAAATATTTTTTTTAACTTCAGTCGACGCGTCACAGTGTGTTTATGCTTATTGTTTTGGATCACCAACGATTATGTCGTGAATATTTCGTTGGTTTTTATTTAATTCTTAGATAATTGAACATCAAAATGAACTTTAGGAACTGTACTATGTGATTATATTAATGTGGTAAAGTTCCACATACGTAGAATAGATACGTAGATTTTTTAATTTTTCTCTCGGTAATTCATATTAAACCTCATTTTCTATATTATAGATTATCACCAGCGAATTTTAAAATAGATAAGTTCGATCTACAAACGTCTAGCTATTTTTCAGTATTTTTATCTTCACTGTAGGTTTTATATTTTAGCTGTTACAACGGTTTTTATTACCAAGCGGCGGGTACGATCTCGCGCGGCTCGAGGCAGCGAGTAGTCGGACGTACGACGTAAATTTAATCGTGCGGCTCGGACGTTCAAGTGGTTAGGCAATTGGATAAAAAGGCCTCCAAATTTTTGCAGCCCAGTCTCGCATTAATTCATCATAGTTATCATCAGCCAGATGACGTCCACTGCTGAACATAGGCCTCCCCCAAAGATTTCCAGATGCACCTGTCAAAAGCGGCCTGCATCCAGCACGTTCCTGCGGCCTTTATCAAGTCATCTATCCACCTTGCAGGTGGGCGGCCGACGCTGCGCTTGCCAGTACGTGGTCTCCACTCGATAACTTTTTTGCCCCATCTGCCGTCAGTTCTTCGAACTATGTGCCCTGCCCATTGCCACTTCAGCTTGCTAATCCGCTGGGCTATGCCAGTGAGTTTCGTTCTTCTACGGATCTCCTCATTTCTGATTCGATCGCGTAGAGAAACACCTAGCATAGCCCTCTCCATAGCTCGCTGAGTGACCGTGAGCTGTCTTAGGCGGCCCATAGTCAGAGGCCACGTCTCGATGCCGTATGTCGTCACTGGTAACACACATTGGTTGAAGACTTTTATCTTCAGGCACTGAGGTATTTTGGACGAGAAGACCTTGCTTAGTGTCCCGAACGCTGCCCATCCGAACTGGATTCGCCGATTGACCTCTTACTCAAAGTTGGACTTGCCTATTTGGACTACTTGACCTAAATAGACGTACTCGTCTACAACTTCGAGAATTGAGCTCCCAACAGTAATCGCGGTAGGCACAACATGAACATTCGACATAATCTTGGCCTTGTCCATGTTCATCCTGGGGCCCACCAGTTGAGAAATTCGGTTGAGGTCACTTACCATTGTGCTCACACCCTCCAGCAATTCTGCCAATACAACGATGTCATCGGCAAAACGAAGGTGAGTGATGTATTCGCCATTGATGTTGATGCCGAGTCCTTTCCAATCCAAGAGCTTGTAGGCATCTTCCAACGCGGCAGTGAACAGTTTCGGAGAGATAACATCTCCCTGTCTCTCGCCTTTGTGTAGTGGAATAACCTTCGAACTCTGTTCTTGTACTCAGACCGAAATGGTGGCGTTGTTATACAAGCACCTTAACCCTTTCATATACCGATAATCAATGTGGCACCGCTGTAGAGACTGCAGCACAGCCCAGAGAGGCTACTGCGAAAAACGAAATCCGTAGTTTCGGGTGACGGATCGCACGTTTTCTTACTACGAAGTGTTACGGATCCTTCTTTATGAAGAGTTGTTGTGTGACGAAAGTGTTGAGCGAAGTCGGAAGCGTCGCAAACTGCGTGAAACCTTCGTTCAACGGTGACGGATCCGAAGTAATTTGGTAGTAAGGTTAAATCCGAAGTTCGTCGTTTCTTCGTTTCGGACCGACGTTTCGGATTTCGTTTTTCGCAGTAGCCTCTGGTCTCGATCGAATCGAATGCTTTCTCATAGTCCACGGACGCTAAGCAAAGCGGCAAGTTATACTCCTCAGTTTTTTGTATAACTTGCCGCAGCGTATGGATGTGGTCTATGGTACTATAACCTTTCCGGAATCCGGCTTGTTCGGGAGGCTGGAAGTCATTTAGCCTGCGCTCGAGACGATTCGTGATGACTCTTGAGAACAGCTTGTAAGCATGGCACAAGAGTGAGATGGGCCTGTAATTCTTCAATAATGCGTTACCGCCTTTATTGAAGAATAGTACCACCACACTCCTGTTCCATGCCTCGGGCATTATACCATGGAGCATTGATTAAGACTAAGAAAAAATGTTTCATACTAAAATATTAATTTTGCAACAATAAGTATCACATCACTAACAAATAAAAACACATTATTATCCATTAATTTGAATCGATAATACTCACCTGATGTTATCATAAAATCTGTCAATAACAGTGATTTGTCTATTCATACACTAGTTGTGTGCGACTGCCATGTCGCAAGTGACGCTCCGCAAACGCCGAGAGCGTCTCGTGCCGGCATTGAAAAACCTACACCTAACCATTGTTGGTATACAGACCGACAATTTAGAGAAGAGAAAATCCGCAGCGCCCACTTGTAAGGTGCGTTTCTGAAAACAGAGTTGTCTTACTGCGAATATGATGAACTGTGTCTTGATTTCAATATCCTTTGTCGTTTCAATATAGAACGTATTGAGAATGTAGTTACTGAGAATCTAATGTCTTTAAATTAATGCAGTTCGTGCAGAGCTTCGCGATACTGGGCTCTGGGTGGTGTTGCTACTATTTGTAGCCGTCTTCTTTACCATCAGGCGAGCTACTAGCTCGTTTAATCATTTAGCTGTTGGAATTACACTAAATTTGTCCCATTACGAAACTCAAATTCGTGATCTTTCGTTTTATCTGACCTAAGCGTAACGCAATTGCTAGTGGAAAGTCGCACTCCCATACCTAGGTATCTAGCCTCTTTATAACCTATCCTAACCTAACTCTTTGCAGACATGCTAATCACTTCAAATCTAAGTACAATGTGACCAAAAAATTTAATAAAAATACTTATTTTTTTCCGTCTAAGAATTTTGATAACATCTTTCTACCAATCTTTCTTCTTTTCCTCCGTGTCAATAAACATTATTGAATACAACGATATAGCATTACTATAAAATAAAGTACTCACTCCATTAATTTTCTTATACCTATTTCATTCATTTATTGTAAGGTAGTTTACAAATAGACCTATGTAAAGGCTACAACTGTTATTTGAGCATAGTTTCCTGTTTCACTATAATTGGCTCCTATCGTGTTGATTGTTTAATAAATCAGAATTGTTTGCCTTGGTTATTGATAGGATTGTGAACCGGAAGGTCACGGCTTCAATTCTGAGGTTGGGAACATGTGCGAATTTATTGATACTGTTGCTAGGTTTTGGAACACGTGCCGAGTCGCGTTCAGGGGGCGATTGGTTAAAATGTAAATTCAGTAAAACAGAGTCTTTTTTTCTTTCTTTATTCTTACTACATAAACATTTTTACAATCTGATTGAGTAGAGCCGCTGTGCTGTCAAGAAAATGCACTGACGACACACACACAGAATAGTTAGCGAAAAGAGTTAGTCGTTCGGCATATGTACTTTACAAATTAGCCCCGATAGTAAGTAAGGAGACTATAATCACAGCATATCATGGGGTAGTGAGTGCAATACTGAGGTATGGAATTATCTTTTGGGGAAATACGGTTAATAAAAACCTAATTTTTAAGCAACAAAAACGTTGTATCAGAGCTATGTTCAGTCTACAATGCATTGACTCATGTAAACCGTATTTTATAAGACATAAAATATTAACAACTCTATCTCTTTACATTTTAGAAGTCTCCACTTTTGTAAAAACAAATTCACATTTATTTCCCAAACTATCAGACGGAAATACACGCAGCCGACGCGACAACCATGGACTGTGTGTGAGAAAGTCAAACACAAGTCTGATGCACAAAAGTATATTTTGTATGGCGCCTATAATATTTAATCACATACCACGTTCAATAAAGGAGCTTAATGTTAATTTATTTAAAAAGCGTCTTAAGGCTTTTCTTGTTGGTAAAGCATACTACACTGTTACAGAGTTTCTCACGGAAAAGTTAAGTTGATGACATAATAATTTCAATAATTCAAATGACATTTTTGTAGTAATGTAATAATTATTTATAATTGTAATCTGATTTTATTCTTACTTAATTTTGACTTGACTGATATAAGGTATATTATTTTTCTTTGCTGACTAATTAATGAATGACATTTTTTAATTAATATTATATTATGTGACATTAGAACTTCTACAGGCACAATAAATAAATTCTTTTGATTATATATATATTATAAATTTTTGTATTATAAAGAACTTCTAATTTGTATATTAAATGGGTAGGTACAATAATTTGACATTTTACAATCTAATAATATAATTAAATCTACTTTTGACATAATTTTATTTTATATTAATGTGCGATTATTTTGCTACAATATTATTATATGAAATTCCATTTGGCTTAATGATTATATTATAGTTAAAATATTTAAAGCCGCGCTTGTATGCCAATAATGAGGCTGATCATAGAGCACTTAGCATTAGAGGTGACCATTAAACGTTATAACTGTTAATTTAACTCATTATAAAAAAATAGCTGTTAATTCTATTAACTACTATTGCAATATTCATTAAACGTTTAAACTAATGAACGGACTGCGGAGGCAGTTAATGCCATCTGTTAATTTATCATTCAACTAAACTAGATAACTGTTAATCATGGAAAAATGCTAATAACGCCTCTATAGGTTATTCATTAAATGAAATTTAATACTACTAATAAGCACAAAAATGATATTTTTTTCTTTAGCTAAGACTTAAATTATGCCTTGTCGTGATTTGTGAACAATAAAATCGCCACTTGCAATGATTGCGAAAATAATTTTATTTAGGTAACGTCAGAATTGATAAAAGTGGCCGCCATTTTGAATTTCTTTGTTTTAAGGTCAATTGACCTCAAAATCGGTATGTGGGTATAACTTTAATTACCAAAGACTGATCCAATGTCAGAATTGAAAAAGTGGCCGCCATTTTGAATTTCTTTGTTTTAAGGCCAATTGACCTCAAAATCGGTATCTGGATATAACTTTAGTTACCAAAGACTGATCTAATGTCGGAATCGAAAAAAGTGGCCGCCATTTTGAATTTCTTTGTTTAAAGGCCAATTGACCTCGAAATCGGTATCTGGATATAACTTTAATTACCAAAGACTGATCGAATGTCGGAATCGAAAACAGTGGCCGCCATTTTGAATTTATTTGTTTTAAGGTCAATTGACCTCAAAATCGGTATGTGTTTAACTCTAGTTACCAAAGAGTGATCCAATGTCGGAAATGAAAAAGTGGCCGCCATTTTGAATTTCTTTGTTTTAAGGCCAATCCACCTCAAAATCGATATCTGGGCAGGCCTGTTTTGTTTATATCTGGGCAGGCCTGGCCTGGCCTCGGTTTGTTACGTCGCAAAATAAAGAATTGAAGAACAAAGAAGTGGCCCGTGGCAGCAAACAGCAAATAAAGTAAATTCTTCTGTGAAAGCATCAAAATCGGTTAAAAATCAGGGAGTCGCTAACAATTCAACTATTGCTATAAGAATAATTAGCCGCGTAGTAGAAATTATCTTACTATATTTTTCTTCCCCCACATCGTTATGCCCTGTTGGTTGACCATTCAATTAATTTATCTTTTTTTTTATTTACCCTCCTTCACCAGACTTAAAAGGCTACTCACGTTGATTACCTTATTCATTTTTTAAAGTATTTAATTTTGATGTGACTGCGTATTTAAATTGTTAAATTAGTAAAATTACAACCTCGATTTATTCTATTTGGCTAAAGACAAGCCCAAATATCTATCTTAAATCTAATCAGCCTTAAAACAAAGAAGTTCAAAATGGTGACCACTTTTCTTGAGTCTACCATTAGATCTGGTTTTTTTTACTAACGATGGCATGCCCAAGTATCCATTTTGACGTCAATTGTTCTTAAAACAAATGAATTTGAAATGGTGGCCACTTTTTTCAATTCTAACATTGGATCCGTCTTTTGTACCTAAAGCCATGACCAAATATCGATTTTGAGGTCGATTGGCCTTAAAACAAAGAAATTCAAAATGGCGGCCACTTTTTTCAATTCTAACATTGGATCCGTCTTTTGTACCTACAGGCCTGCCCACATATCGATTTTGAGGTCGATAGGCCTTAAAACAAAGAAATTCAAAATGGCGGCCACTTTTTTCAATTCTAACATTGGATCCGTCTTTAGTACATACAGGCCTGCCCAGATATCGATTTTGAGGTCGATAGGCCTTAAAACAAAGAAATTCAAAATGGCGGCCACTTTTTTCTATTCCGACATTGGAATGTTCTTTGGTAACTAAAGTTATACTCATATGTCGAATTTGAGGTCAATTGGCCTTAAAACAAAGGAATTCAAAATGGCGGCCACTTTTTCAATTCTAACATTGGATCCGTCTTTTTTACCTACAGACCTGCCCAGATATCGATTTTGAGGTCGATAGGCCATAAAACAAAAAAATTCAAAATGGCGGCCACTTTTTTCAATTCTAACATTGGATCAGTCTTTTGTACCTACAGGCCTGCCCAGATATCGATTTTGAGGTCGATAGGCCTTAAAACAAAGAAATTCAAAATGGCGGCCACTTTTTCCATTCCGACATTGGAATGTTCTTTGGTAACTAAAGTTATACTCAGATGTCGAATTTGAGGTCAATTGGCCTTAAAACAAAGGAATTCAAAATGGCGGCCACTTTTTTCAATTCTAACATTGGATCCGTCTTTTGTACCTAAACGCCTGCCCAGATATCAATTTTGAAGTCGATTGGACTTAAAACAAAGAAATTCAAAATGGCGGCCACTTTTTTCAATTTTAACATTGGATCCGTCTTTTGTACCTACAGGCCTGCCCAGATATCGATATTGAGGTCGATAGGCCTTAAAACAAAGAAATTCAAAATGGCGGCCACTTTTTTCAATTCCGACATTGGATCAGTTTTTAGTAATTAAAGTTATACCCAGATACCGATTTTGAAGTCAATTGGCCTTAAAACATAGAAATTAAAAATGGCGGCTGTGTATACCAATTCTAACATTGGTTCTGAATACTATAGTGCTAATGTTCATAATAAATAAATAAAAAAGTTATATAAAGATACATACTAACACAATTTTAAGGTGTAAAAAATTTAACAGTCATTACACCTCAAAGCAGATTTATTCAATTGTATGAACGGCACGCAAGCGTCTTTTCCACAAATGTTCATGAATACGTAATAATTAGAAAATGTTTATTTCGATGTGACTGTTATTGTGAAAAAAAAATAACCTGTTGGTTATTGGTTCAATGTTAAAAAAATTAACATAATTAAAATAAACGACGCAAGACACGTGTTGAACATGTTATCGCTAATGCTTTTCACGTAACTCCTTACTTCTTGACCGTTATAACTTAACTATTAATTTAACACGTTATTTTTTTTTTTATGTTTAACTGTTAACCATTAATAATTTTTAACCATTAATCACATCACTACTTAGCATAAGTACTATACCAACATTGTAACCACCTATGTATCAAAAGCGAATAAATGATTTGATTTGATTTGATTTGACTATCATAATAATAATGTCAGTCTAAAGCTATCTATGTTCTTCTTCTTCAGCCTTTAGAATTCCACTGCTGAACATAGGCTTCCCCCAAAGATTAGGATATATTATTCCCATATTTTTTTTGTTTTCTAATTCAGTTTACAAAAGGCATCCTGGCTACGACCCCAGGCCTGTATGATAATATATCGACTGCTGGGACCCAATGATGCTGGGAACGCGCCTCCTCTACTACTGAGGCACTGTTAGAATATTTGAAATCACAACTCCTCATAAATACCTATATTAAATACCTAACACAACAATAAAAGAGGCTTAATGAGGATTTGAGATTACCCTGGCAGGGTTCACTGATTGACCTATATCTTATCAGCGGCTTGACGTATCAGTAATTGATATATTTTTTAATCAACGATTAACGAACCAGTGTTTAATTTTTTGTTGACGAAGTGAGAAAATAGCAATTATAATAATTGAAAAACTATAAAAATAAGTGATCACATACATGCAGCGTGGATTTTTGAGATGGGGCAGCAAGGACATCTACCTGTAGACTGTACCGTAGCTACAAAAAACGCTTAGGAGACCCTCATTTTTGGATACATTAAGTTCTGCGTTCACAGATTTTGAAAAAGGGTACAGTTTACGAGAAAAATGGATGCCAATTGATCTGGTTGATTATAAGAACCAAAAGATTCTATGAAAACATTAGAGGTTTGAGTAATTATAAGCTCTGAAGTTGGAATAACCGAAAGATCACGTATTTCTTAATTCATAATATCTAAGAAGTAACAAGGTGCAGCTGTTGTCAGATGCGGCATGCCGCAGCACTCGAGTAAAATATGCCTCTTATACCCGATTACAAGAAACATCGTAAAAGTCTCCGCCTTTTTACGATATCAACATTACAAAGCAAGGTTTTCCTGACATTGTATCAGTAAAATTCAACCTCTATTCATGTCACTGTTTTCCTGGTGATGCCATGACGTCACATGTTTTGGAGCAGGTAGCGCACACATCCTATTATCTATCGTCTCCTAGTTCTTCGTTATTGTTACAAAAATATTATTATTATAGCTTTATTTACAAAAACATATTTGATAATAATAAAGTATGATACTTGTACATTTTATTTCATTGATTTTTTTACACTGACAGGGTAAAGTAATTACACTGCACCCTCATGCAGTGCAATCCGAATAATAACGCCATGAAAGAGAAACTTTGCGTCCCTCGAAAGTCGCCAAAATTATATCTGCTTGGCTTGCTATGCTACAATATAATTTAATCACTTTATGCCAAAAAAAACCGTGATTAATATTAATCAATACGATGCAGTAGGTACTTACTGCCACCTCCAGGGACTTATAAAGGGTGGACTTCACGCAGACACCCTTAAAAATTAAGCCAATTCCTTTCTTCTTGAAGAAGTTTGTGGTACTAACCTCATGCGTATCTTTTAAAACTAATTAACACAATTCTGTTTCCTTTCAGTTATTAGCACAGCGTTCACAGAAAGAAGATGGCGTCAACGGAGTCACGGAGAAGTCTTTTACCGTGAGTAAAACACTCATCTATTCTAGACTGTTTGTTACTCGTGTATGAGAGAAGGAAAAAGAACAACTACAGAATCTACCCTAGAAAACATCAATTCGTTTAGGGTCATTAATATAGGTTTTTTTCTTGAAGAAATCTTTATGGTTTGGAAATACTGTAGAGAAATTCCTCTGTCTTCTCTGTTCTCTGCATATGTTAGATTGGAGAGCATAGCTGACTGCTCTGACATAAAATGCGCCCATATCAATTTCATGCGAAGTGTATAAATAGATTTAAATCAGTAGTACATCAATTTTCGAATCAGCTTTCCTACGTTCTATACTGTTTGCGTTGGCAGACAACCAATGACTTATCGTTTACAATCTTGCTCGTTTCCTGCAATCCGTCGTATCCGAAAACATTTGTAACACGTAAACCTAGATGTTAACTGCGATCATGTTTGAAACGTCTTTATCTAATTGTAAACCTAATAAGTATTATACTATAGGTGAATGATTACGACGAAAGGACCACCTGTAATCACCCGAGTCGCCGCGCTGTACCGAAATATTGTATTATTGATGATCTTCATTACTTCTGTTTTACAATATAACATCAATACAGTCTGCCCCCTGGACACAACATTGTGTTGATACTTCATCCTCTTAATTCGTATAAACCTTGTCCTAATTAAAGAAGCGGCGATAGCCTAGTTGGGAGTGGAACGGACTGCCGTTTCAATGTCCGCAGGTTCGAAACCCAAGGGCACACACCTCTGACTTTTCTAAAAAATTATGTGTGTATTCTTTGTGAATTATCGCTCGCTTTAACGGTGAAGGAAAACATCGTGAGGAAACCTGCATACCTGAGAAGTTCTCTGAATTTCGAAGGTATGTGAAGTCTGCCAACCCGCACTAGGCCAGCGTGGTGGACTAAGGCCTGAACCCTCTCAGCTGGAGAGGAGGCCCGTGCTCAGCAGTGGGCAGTATTACAGGGCTGACATGGTATGGACATGGTACATGGTTGTCCTAATTATTGTTCAAATTTTCTCAAGCCCAAATCACCAAGAACCGTTGTAAATACAAAACGGAATCCAGCAAGCAACAGCAAAAGAATAAAAAAATACATAAAGGTCCACAAATAAATGTAATGTACTTCTATGCCAAAAAATACCTCAAATACTACAAAAATGATCACAAGAATATTCCCGATTCCCTAGAAATATCTGTTCCCGATGTACCCGGAACTGGCGCGTCAGTTCTACAAGTACATTCACCGCGTGAGCAAGTGCAAGAACAAGCACATCCCGCTTTCCACATTCCGCACGCAGTGTGAGAAGATTCTCAGCATGCTTGACGACGGCGCCATCATCGACACTTATGTCAGGTGAGGATTTTATACAAATGTATACATTTTCTGATTCTTTAGTAAAGAGGAATGTAGAAGTTTAAATACCGTCAAGATACACAAAGTCTTGATTGATCTGACCCCCATAACCCACCATAGTTCAAGTCCTATGTTTTGGCAAAACATTGCACGTAAATCTCTTGGTCTTGCGCGCCTGATCTCTCTCCGGTCAAGTCGGATTACCGTCTCACCGGACTTGAGAGTGAAGAAATAGCGAGTGCACTTGTGTATTGCGCACAAACTTGTGCTGAAATCGGCTGGGAAAGGATTCTATTTATGTTTTGGACACTATGAGATATTTACAAAATATGGTCTCACAGCATTCACACTAGAAAGTAGAAACCCAAATCAATGAGCGACACAAGTATCTTTATCTTCACAGCGACATCCAAAAAACTGGGCAAAATTTATAAGACTTACCTTTCGTGTTTTACGTGTCAAAAAATCGATTTCTCGGGATTCAATTTATGCACTACGTATAACACCATGGAATGAAAAAGAGCCTTTGCCTAACCTTTTATGAATGAAGGCATTATTTCATCTATGTTTCGAACAGAACGACATACTAACGCCGACTAAGAAGGGCTAATCTCTCGTCAATCAATACTCTCTACTTACCAAAAAATGCAGTGGAGTCACTTTACCGCTTTTATATAGAAAATTATGTACACTGGTCTGCAGAATGTTCAGCATGGAAACAGATGAGAACAACGTGACGCCGGACGGGCTGCGCAGCCTGCTCTACACCAGCTACAAGCTCTCCATGGACCACTATCCTGAGGGACCGCAAACGTGTCTCATGGTGAGCACAATCATTTTTTATACTGGCTCGACTGACCAGAATATGTAAGTCACTCGCCCATTGGGAACCTCCTTGACCATACATTATAGTAGTAATACCACATATAATTTCGAATTATAATTTTAATGACACTGCACCGTGTTCTTCGTTTCGAGACATTAGACGATAAACCTTTTTGCTGGAACGGCTTCTTTTTCATGCACCAGTTGTGAGGTGAAGTCTAAGGAAAATTTCGACCTCCAATGGATGTGTCATTTGTTTATAGGTGCAATTAAAAAATCACAGTAATTTCTCTGGCGTCAATATCCTTTAAACAGTGCCTTGTGTTACTAACGACGCGACGGTGCATCACCAATTACTCTCGTGTATTACCTAGGTTGTTACGCGAAAGTTGATGTTAATGTTAAGTTTGATGGTGCGACAGATAAACAAGACGTTGTCAGCGGTGGTGAACGGGTGCTTCAACAAAAAGGATTCACATAGTGTCGGGTTTGTGGTGCGCTGGCTCGAGGAGCACTGTCATAGGCTCGTGTTTCCTGTACACAGGTCAGTACACACTACACAGCGTGCTCCCTCTACATGTGCTGGTTAGGTTAGGATGGGTTGTAATGTTTTTGCATAATCTTCGTAGAAATTTTTATTGAGGAAGGTAAAGATTTTAAATTTAAATGTTGGTTTTGTTATTGTATTTTGTTTTTTATTTGTCTTAATATATGTGTTTTTTATTTGTGTGTTAAATATCATCGAAATCCGTTCAGTAGTTTTTTCGAGAAAGAGTAATAAACATCCATACATCCATACATTCTTACAAACTTTCGCCTTTACGTAGTTTTGCAGTCGTACGACTGCAGAGCTGAGGTCTCGGGTTCGATCCTCGGGTCGGGCAAAGTGATGTTGAGTTTTTTTATTCAGTATCAGTCCGGAGTCTGGAATTTGTGCCCGATATGGTGATAGGCTCGCCCCCTATCACATCATGGGACGGAATGTCGGCGAAAAGTGGGTGCACTAGTTGCGCCTCTGCCTACCCTTTCGGGGATGACAGGCGTGAGTGTATGTGTCCGTGTCCGCGTAGATACTGCGTGCACCTGCTGGCGACGCGCCACCGCGACATGTCTGCGTGCGTGGAGTCGGACGGCGCGGGCGCGGGGCTGGAGCTCGCGACGCCGGTGCTGGAGCGTGGCGCGCGGCGTGGCTCGGCGCTGCTGCCGCTGTCGGCCGCGTGGCTGCTGGCGGGCACGGCGCCGCCGCTGTACAGCCGGCCGGTGCAGCCGCCGCCCTCGCAGCCGGCCGGGCTGGCGTCGGCGGCGTGGCTGGCGCGGCTGGTGTGCGCGGTGCCGGTGCACTGGGCGCCGCTGTACGACTCGCGCGACCACGGCCGCGGCGCTAACCGGTTCCTGCACCACACGCTCGCGTACAGGTATCTACACACACGACACGCACACTTAATATACTTTCATTTTTTTGGCAATTTCAGCACTTGGTACATTTAAAAACTTAGGTATAGCCACTCGACAAAAATTCATTGAATGTTTTCATCTGATACTACTTTGATTCAATCACATTTGTGTAAAATTCTACCGATCATGAAACCTGAATCAAGAGCCTGTTTCCCAGGGGTCCGACGCTGGTGCTGCTGCAGGCGGAGGAGCTGGTGGTGGTGGTGTGCAGCCCGCAGGAGTGGCGCGAGACACATCAGTACTGGGGCGGGCCGGAGAGCGCGCTCATACAGCTGTTCCCAACGTGAGTGCACTTAACTAATTTATTTGTGCTTATTGAGGAACAAGATGTTTTAAATTTTTATTACATTTTATATATAACAGACTTATCCTTTTTTATGACTCCTCTTTTATTCTCTACCCTCCTTTATTTCCCCCATTTATTATTTTATTTTTCAAGTCCATCAATACATTACCTCTCTGTCCCACAGATTCAACGTGGTGGAGCAGGCCCCCAAGATGCTGTACCTGAACACGTCGATCCGCGGGTACCCGAAGGGCCTGCGCGCCGGCTCGGACCCGCGCAAGCCGCTGCTGTCCATACACGAGGACTTCGACTCGCTCACGTTTAAGGGCGTACCTTATCCGCTGCAGGCTATTGAGGTGCTACAGTACATACGTTTGATGATTTTTATTTGCAATCTGGATGTCGTAGGACTATTTTTTTAAGTATAAATAACGAATTAAACAAATCCTACTAATATTATAAAGGCAAAAGTTGGTAAGAATGTATGGATGTTTGTTCCTCTTTCGTGCAAAAACTACTTAACGGATTTCGATGAAATTTGGCACACAGGTAGATCATGCCCTGGATTAACACGTCTTATCCCGGGAAAATATAAACCGGGGCTTTTATCCCGGAAAAACTTTTTAAAGCGGGCGGAGCCGCGGGCAAAAACTAGTAGATTATATTCAAACAAGTCCATGTTAACTGGAGATGTTGACATTATGGCCGCACCACACTTCGTTATGTGTTATTTGATAAGCGGCTACGCTATATTCGCCCAAATATTTGTTATGTGAGTGAACAACAAACATGCCACCCACACTTGGTACCAGCGTGCCAAATATGCCAAATATATTCGTATGTGGCTTGTGAACAAAACTGAATGAGTGAACGAAGTGTGGGCAGTCGACACACTGCGACACACATATTCGGCTTATTCGTGTCCTTTGAAGTGTGTCAAAAAACCGACAAGTGAACGGATAAGCTTATTTGCTATTCGCGCTTATGCGTTATGCGTGCGAATAAAGCAAATATAGACGAATGAGCCCTCCACACTTCGTCATATGCGGGGGAATAACGCGCATAACACAGGGAAGTGTGGTGCCGCCATTAGAATGTACTAAAAAATAACTACTATATCCTATAGTGATAATAGCAATATGGATGCTAATATAAATGTGACAGGTGTGGGGCTGCGGAGACCAGGCGTCGCGAGAAACGCAACTAGAAATCAAGAAATGGCAAGTGAGAGAAGCGGAAAGGCAGCGTCAGGTAAAGTGTTCTTCTAATCTACAAACTACATAATTATAAATATCACATTTAATAGTCTGAATGGCAGTCAAAATCACCGTCCTTCAAGAGTGGCGTCGGCACAACACACATTTCTTACGCATTGTTGCTCCTGACATGTCAAGCAGAGCAATCTTATGGGCGCCCACTTAAGTTTAACGTATGGGCTAAGAGATGCTTTGATGCTCGGGGGGCCCCGTATCATTGACGTAGCAGTAACTACGGCCCTCATTAAAATGGATTTGATTTAATTATTACGTAAAAACGTAATCCTCCTAGCCAGTTTCGGCCATGGCGGCCAATCTCAACGGAGATCAGCCAGGTACGCAGGATATCATAGTGCACAAGTGTGTGCGCAATACACAGGTGCACTCGCTATTCCTTCACTCTCATAGTCCGGTGAGACGGCAATCCGACATGACCACAGAGAAATCAGACACAGGGCCAATGGCTTTACGTGCTTTCCGAGGCGCGGGAGTATCACACCAAGCAGTTAGTTATTACAACCGGTCTCCTTCCTGCCTCCATTCCCTTGGGAGGACCAGTCAAAGATTTTAATTGTATTTTGGAGGTCACACTTTCCAAGATTTAAAATGTTACCCTCTATTCCAGGTGAAGCTATCAGCTGCCGACTGGATAGAGCACCCTGACAGATACCTCCTGGAGCTGGCTGGCAGACCGCAGTACAACAACTCTGCCAGCTAGTCTACGGAGTGAAGCCAGTGGTAGTGCCAGTGCCAGGCTAGTGACACTGGCGCCAAGGGATATGTGCTCACAAGACAAAGTGATTAGTGAAGTCTGATGACTTGAAGAAATTATTGTTGGTGTGATCAAGTGTTTTACAGCAGTGTAATTGAGCTGTAAATTGTGATGTTTTGGATTAGATTCCCGGGTTGACCAAATAAAATGACTGGTTTTCGATTGGCAAAACATGTGAGTTAATTAGGTGTACAAAGGCGCCAGGTTCGCCTCTTATCACACAATAGGATATAAATAGGTTTGATGCGTGTACTAGTCTCATCTCAATCCAGGGATACAGGTGTAAACTCATTCTACATTATAAACTGTCTTGTGTGTTCCTTTCTATCACATCTGAGAGACAAAATATACTAGCCTTAATTAAAACGTAATGTAACATTAATGTGTTCCATATTGTAATAAAACCCATTTTAGAATTAAAGTTTAATATTGTCATTATTACAATAGCCATAAATGTTATTAAATTGATGATTTGTAGGTTGGACCATGTCCACTTTTTAAGATAAATAATATCTATATTATAGTGTTTCTAACAAAATGAGAGAAGTAAGGACGCATATTATTTGACTTTAACCCTTCAAGCCCCGCTTATATATATATATATATATATATATATATATATATATAGATGTATGGGAAAACCCTGTATATATGGACACCAGTGTCCGTCACGGGGCTTGAGGAGTCAAACTAGCAATGGTATTATGTATTTTAAAGATCTATTTAATTATATTTTAATAAAATTACAAAGACTGTTTATTTTCATGTGTTTAATGTATTACTGATTTTAAAAAAGGCAATTTGTATCAATTTATAAAGGGATCTTTTAATTTTCTTTGAACTAAATGTATACTCTACTAATATAAATAAAAATCATATTTATATTTTAGAAGACTATATATTATTATATTGTTCATACATATTACTTACTATCAGTACTTATTGCGTACTTAAATAAAATTTATTTTCTCTTTCTTTTATTAACTTACTATTCGTATTTGCTAATACGTAGTGTAGTTTTTGCTCAATATAACAATTCCATTTGAGCATAAGTTAGTATTAAATTTAGGATTGTAATTATAATCAATGTTGGAATGCAAGGTGCAAAGTGGTCAAACCATAGACTAAGCATAACTTACAAAATTAACCACACTATAGAATATAGAGGAAGAGAAAGCAACAGTTGGTATACTATCCACCATTTTAGAAGACAGCAGACACTGAAAAATAACTTTTCATCAAAAGTCAGAATTTAACTTGTGTGTAAAAAAAAACAAATAAGAATTTTAGAAAGACATTGGCCGATATGCTCCTGACTTTGTAGTCACTATAAAATATATCTTTCTGTAAAGATGTGAATTTCATAAGGATTTGCTCAGTAGTCAGAACTTCATTGTCTATGGTGGAACCAGTATTTTTCAAGTTGATCATAATATTATAGCTGTTTATCATACATACAAACTTTGGTGGGAATGTTCTATTTAGGCGTAATCATGATCTTTGAATTTCGAACGACAGTAATGTTTATTTTTTTAATATTTTATTGACTAACGAAATTGTTCCTAGTGTAAGCCATAAAGAAAAGTCATTGTCATATAATATGAAATGCTTTTGAATAATTGCCGAGAATGTCTGAATGATAAAGCCTACTTTATATTTGTAGATTTAAGGACTAAGTTTTACCAATGATAGATAAGATTTTTTTTTTCATTTTTGGTGATTTTCTTGTAAGTGATATTTGCTTTATTGTTTTTGGTCCAGCATTTTTGCCAATTTAATAGTTGGGGGACTAGAGTGTATCCAGTGGGAGACTAGCCCTCTATTGAAATTCTGAGTTATGTATTTTAAGAGAATCTCTGCTGCACGCTATTAATCATTTTATTACTTTAGTCACATAGAGTATGCATGGAAATTTTTAATTATTAAGATATTTTGTTCAATGGTATTATTTCGAAACAAAAACTCTTTAGTGTGCAGGTAATTAAATCGGTGCGATTTTTTAAACACAATGGTTAAGTCGCAGTGCGCGCATGTGGTACGCAAACTATAAACTGCGCGAGATTTTTGTGATGATATCTTCAATACAATTTTTATTTATACATCACATAAGTAAGCGTTGTGATGATGCACACGATCTTATACGCTTTTTAGGTGCTAATGTAGATCGCTTTCATGCTTTAAAGAAGGTATGAGGACCTACAGTATACACTATACATAGATTGTAAAGTGACGTAATATATATATTTTAAATACACTCGCTGTTTTTTTTTTTATTATGTTCAGCCTAATTATGTTATTTAATTTAAAAGCCTTATAAGGAAAATGAATAAGTATACAATTTTTTACGTTGGATTTCGAGTCGAATAAGCGTAGCGTGCATGGAACTGCGAAGAACGTGCACGCTACACCACTAAAAATAATAAGTTTATTAACAAGGCGATGTTTTAAAGACGAACACAGCTACTATAGTATGTCCAGGCTCCTTATTATAGGTATTTATTATTATAACTTTGATGGTAATAATTCTCCTAGCCAGTTTCGGCCACGGCGGCCAATCTCATCAGAGATCTGCCAGGTACGCAGGAGAAATAATAGTGCACAAGTGTGCGCAATACACAGATGCACTCGCTATTCCTTCACTCTCATAGTCCGGTGAGACGGCAATCCGACATGACCGGAGAGAGATCAGGCGCAGGACCAACGGCTTTACGTGCTTTCCGAGGCACGGGGGTATCACACCGCCAATTTCCTGACTCCCTGAAATGTAAAATTAAAGTATAGAGAAATTACCCTGTGATTTGAACGTCGTTTAATTTACACTCGATGCCTTCCATACTAAGGTTTTTGGTATCCGGTAAGCCCTCTCATGCCGGTTACGTACATATAGTTCTTCTTTCGCTATATTTGGCTTGGCGTTGTATGTAAGATCCTGACGAAAATAATACCTTTTGAGAAAAGTGGCCGCCATTTTAAATTTATTTGTTTTTGATTGGCCGATCGACCTCAAAATCGATATACGGGTATAACTTTGGATACAAAAAACTGATCCAACCAACAACGTCAGAATTGAAAAAATACCCTCCATTTTGAATTTCTTTATTTTAAAGCCAATCGACCTCGAAATCGATATACGGGTATAACTTTGGATACGAAAAACTGATCCAACCAACAACGTCAGAATTGAAAAAATATCCGCCATTTTGAATTTCTTTGTTTCAAGGCCAATCGACCTCAAAATCGATATACGGGTATCACTTTGGACACGAAAGACTGTTCTAACGTGTGCTATCCGCATCTATCTCGCCCCCGTCAGGATTGGCAGAAAAAATGTTTGCCCCTCAGAGTAAGTATATACCTATAGAGAGCGCGTATGCAAGTGGGAACAATAGGCACGGGTGGGAACATCGTCCTGCGCTGGCCGCAAGCGCTTGTAGTCACTCGAGTAGGAACGGCGTGAGCACACGCGAGTGAGATCTATGCGAATATTTGATTATTAATACTGCAAAATGGTTAAATGTTCTGTGGATTCTTGTAAAAACGACACTCGGAAACACACTTAACAGAATTCTAATATCACGTTTCACAGGCAAGTCATATTTCAGCATATTTTTAGGTAAAATTGAAATTACGCGTCGCGGTATGAAAGACGCTCGGGAGGCGAACACTTGTACCCCCCGCACTGCCCCGCATCCCGCTTTTTCGATAGTGATGTTACGCGTCGATACCAGAATCGATGTAATATTTTCATATTATAGCATACGTATTTATTACTATCGAAGGCGATGCTTAATATAATGTAGCTTAGGTAACTGTTTTTGTCTGTGTGTGATTTTTAAGCCAATTAATAATTGCGTTTTTGTTTATGAAATGAAAGAAATAATTACTGTTCCTAAAAATTTACTGATTACGATAATATTTTTAAGCTATTGCATAGCTTCTATCGCGGGACTTGACAGTATAAGTTGGCAATCATTAAGATATATTTCTTTGTCATTTTTGGTAATAAATATTTCAAAAACTAGACGTGACTATTTTAGGCTTGGGGAGACTAGCTAAGAAATCCATGGTGCGATGCTCGGTTTATATCCATTGGTTCAATTATAATGGATATCCATTAATATTATTGGTTCTTAATGCTTGTAAAAACTGCTCTTGAGGTACCGTGTTTATAAATCATTCCACATGGCACTACACCAATTCGCAGCATAGCTTTTATCTATATTAAGGCAATACGCTTAAAATTACTCACAAGGCCATATTTTGTAGAACCACAATTTTTTAACAACAATATGTACCGCGCCGCCGGACCTGTACTTATCGATAACTGTTGCGTTGGTGCTGCTCGCGTGCCCATCCCTAGCAGTCGCCAACATTTCTATATAAGTAGCTATAGTTCACCTGCCTACGCTGGGTAGTGGGCGCACGATGCGATATTAGCCCTCTATAGGTATATACTTACTCTGAGGTTTGCCCCTTATTGCCATTTGAAGAAGTGCAATATAAAATTTTGAACCGCTCTTACATTTTGACGTCATGTACGAGACAAATGTACCGCCTCTTGTACGTGCTACCAACACTAGTCCTGAGTCTAGTTTGTCTCTAGTCCGGAGTTTTAGCGGGAACTTGGAAGTGTCGTGAGATGCTCTTGTTTTAATTGATTATTTTGGTGATGCGTTATATTCCATAAATATGGTGGTATATTATCCAATATAGTTCTATTAGACTGCTTCGGTGGCGTAGTTGTATTATGGTACGACTGCAATGCTCTAAGGTCTCGGGTTCGATCTCCGGGTCGGGCAAAGCGATATTGAGTTTTTCTATTCAGTATTAGCTCGGAGTCTGGAATTTGTGCCCGATATCTTGGCATTCGAGGTGACTTGTTTAGATGGCTTACTTCGTACGTTAAAAATCGGACTCAAGCAGTGGTCTTAAATGATTCATCATCTTCTTGGATAGACATACCTTCGGGTGTTCCGCAGGGGTCACTCCTTGGTCCCCTCCTATTTGTTTTATTTGTTAATGACATAGGCAGGTGTTTTCTTAATTCTAACTACCTCATGTTTGCCGACGATATGAAAATATACCGGGTCGTCGACAATATTTCCGATGCCACTCTCTTACAGGAGGACCTGATAAGGTTGGACAAATATTGTTGCTTTAATAAGTTAGAATTAAACGTGTCCAAGTGTCTGGTATTGAGTTTCACCTATAAAAAACAGCTGTTCTCCCATGATTACTGTATCATGAGTGAACCAATATCTAGAACTTCTTACACGCGTGATTTGGGTGTCATCGTGGATAGTCGGTTAACATTTGCCCACCACATTGACCAAGTAATCGGGAAGGCGACTCGTGCTCTTGGTTTTATTTTTCGCTGCGCAAAGTCTTTTAAGCAGATGAAGACTTTAAAAATCCTATACTGTGCTTATGTTAGGAGTCATCTGGAATACGCAAGTCAAGTTTGGAATCCTCTCTACAACATTCACTCCACCAGAATTGAAAAGATTCAAAAGAAATTTACGCGGTATCTAGGCTTTAAGTTTAAAATTCCTAAGGTTGAGTATGAAAAACGGTGTGTGCGGTTCCACCTATTGCCACTTTCAGTGCGCAGAAACATTGCCGATATCTCTTTTTTAATGAAGATCGCTCAGTCTTTGGTCGATTGTCCAGCACTTCTGACTAAAATAAATTTAAATATTCCGTCTCGTTTTTCGCGTCGTAAAAATCTTCTTCACATTCCGTTTGCACGAACAAATTACAGAGCTAATAATTTCATGGTTCGATCTGTAAAAGCATTTAATGATGTACCGTATGATGTGAGCATAGACCTATTTTGTAGTAGCATCGCATTTGCGAAAACAGCTTTAACCAAAGGTTTTATTGAAGTTCATGGAGACTAGCTGTTTTATATATATTTTTATTTATATCTTCTTTTTAGTTATTGCATGTTAACCCGTCAAACTCCGCTTATGTATAATATAGATGTATGGGGAAACCCTATATACTCGGACGCTGGCGTCCGTAGCGGGGCTTGACAAGTCAAATCATATATCCAACTTAATCTAAGTTACTTAAGTAGTAAGTAGTGTTAAGGTAATTAGACTAAAGAAATTACAATTTATCTGTCAAAATCTATCTGTGGTGGCTCGTGATTGGCTCATTGTATTTAGTTCCTACTTTTGTTTATTTTATTAGTTAGCTGTGAGCCACCCAAATAAACTAAAACTAAAATAAAATAAAATAAAATAAATAAATAAAATATGGCGATAGGCTCGCCCCCTATCACATCATGGGACGGAATAACGGCAAAAATTGGATGCACTAGTTGCGCCTATGCCTACCCCTTCGGGGATAAAAGGCGTCAGTGTATATGTATATGTATAGTTCTATTAAAGGGCTCAAATGAAGTGAATTGAAATAACTGCTAATCAAGTGTTTTTTTGATGCCAGCCAGAGGTAGCGACTGTTTTACTACGACATAGTACATAGGAAAAAAAAGACAACCAAAATATCACTTAAGACGAGGCTGTATGGGCTTGAACCCTTTTTCTTCCCTATAAGGGCAAAATTATAAAAAACACTCTCTGGTCCTTGGGGTCTAGACAAAATCCCTTTTCTGTTAACGTTCAAACTTACGGAAAGGTCAAAATGTATGGGAATGACATAGCAAGTTATGTGACTTGTCTGGAGCATATTATGTCTTTTCCATACATTTTGACTTTTCCGTAAGCGTTAACGCTAACAGAAAAGGGATTTTGTCTACAGGCTCTCGGTCCTGAGTAGTGTTAGGTAGGACACGACATAAAAAACAGTTTGTAAGAGTAGCCTCTTTTTTGCACTTAGCCAGTACAATGTCCCACTTCATATAAGGCGAGGCGTAATGAAGCTCGGCGATATGTTTGAAGTAACGAATACAAATATGACATATTTTATGAAGAATTTGCCCACGGCTTCGCCCGCGTTAATAAGTTTTTCCGGGCTAAAAGTACATACATAAAAACCTTCCCGTTGCATCACTCTATCCAACACATTTATTTGGATAAAGATTAATATTATGACGTTGATACAACTCTTAACAAATAATGCATTAATTTCGACCAAATTTGATTACCATAAAAACGGTTCTAGAGAGTTAATCTTAAAAGATAGACATATACTGCCGCGGACTTTTTTTTAGATTATTTCAAGAGAAATAATTCTTTCATACATATATTTTTGGTATCTTGAACCGTTTTCGCAGCGCACGCAATGGAAGCCCTCAAGGATGAATAATTTTCCCCGCATTTTTCACATTTTCCATTATTTCTTCGCTCCTAATAGTTGCATCGTGATGTTATATAGCCTATAGCCTTCCTCGATAAATGGTCTATTCAACACAAAAAGAATTTTTCAATTCGAACCAGTAGTTCCTGAGATTAGCGCGTTCAAACAAACAAACAAACAAACAAACAAACAAACTCTTCAGCTTTATAATATTAGTATAGATGACGCACTATTGTAATTTTTTGCATGCCTCTCACTCCCCGTCTTATAGTTTTACTGAGATAGATAGTGAGCAACGCGACTTTGCGGCTACCGCGACGTGAAATTTAAAGTAGTACAATAAAAAATGTTGAGCCACTCTCACATTCTGACGTAACGTACGGGCAGTGTTGCCAACCCTACTGTTTTAACAGTAGATTTACTGTTTTTGCTTTTTCATCCCTGTTTTTTGTTTTAAAGATTTTTTACTAGTTTTTACATGCATTTTCACTGTTTTTGTGCACAGGTTAGTAAAATAGTAGTACATAAAATGGTTCAGGACCTTTTTTTTTTGGTCGCCACCCTATGGACTTGCCCTACTTCTCGGACGTTATATTGGCCACAGCATCTTAACAGATGATTGTTGCAGTGATTGCGGAAAATATTAGAAAAAATATTATTTAAATGGTAAATAGCACGCGAATCAAGACGTTAGCAATCTGGTGTTGGCGCATTTCTTCTTATGGCTTACAAGACCAATAGCAGCACGACATCTCTTGCCACATATGTCGCATGTGAAACGCGAGTCCGAGGGAGAAGTGGATGCAGCAGCAAGCCTTTTCTGCTTAATCTTATTGAGCCATGCTTCGTCATGTTTTATTATTCCACCTGCGATATCATTTCGCCATTCTGTTCTATTGTTGGCATGTGTTTCCCACGACCTAAAGTCCAGACCAAAGCTTGACATGTCACGCTTGCAAGAGTCCTTGAATCTTAACATAGGACGTGCAACAGGTCTCTTGGCATCAGCAATCTGTCCAAGCATGACTTCGCGAGGCAATCTAGCTGGGTCCATTCGGTGAACGTGACCAAGCCAGCGAAGTCTTCTTTGTTTCAGAAGTGCCATGATGCTGTTGCAGTTTGTTCGTGACAAAACGGCTTCATTTGTCATTCGATCCTTCCAAGTGACTCCCAAGATCCTACGGAGACAGCGCATGTGAAAAGCGTTAAGACGTCGTTCTTGTTTGAGATAGGTGGTCCATGTTTCCGACGCATATAAAAGAGTACTAAGGACGCACGTTTTGTAAACAAGGATCTTAGTGGCCAGCGTGAGTTTGCTATTTTCCCAAACTCGAGACGAGAGTCTACCAAAAGTTGTTGAAGCTCTTCCAATGCGAGTATCTATCTCTTTGTTGTTACAGAGATTTGATGTTGTAGTGGACCCAAGATAGCAAAAACTGTCAACTAGTTGCAAAGGTTTTTCTTCCAGTGATATATTAGGTATTGAACGTGTACCTTGGACCATAATGACAGTCTTTTTGGTGTTGATACTCATTGAAAATAGTTTGCATGCATGGTCAAACCTCCTCACTAAATCTTGCAGATCTTCCTCAGAGTTGGCGACAAGTGCAGCGTCATCAGCGTACAGGAGTTCACGGTCCAGTACTTCATGGCACTTTTTCCTCGATCTTAGTAAGCTGACGTTGAAGAGTCTTCCATCGCTTCTTGAGTGAAGATGTATACCGACATTACAGTCACGAAATGCTACATCAAGCAAGATCGAGAAGAAGATACCAAAGAGAGTTGGTGCCAGCACACATCCCTGCCTTACGCCACGGTTCATGTTGAAAGCTGTCGAAGAATCACCGTCAAAGAGGACAGAGCCCTGCATGTTGTCATGAAAAGCACGTATCATGGCTAAAAGGGTTGGTGGGCACCCAATTCTAGACAGGATCTTATAGAGGCCGTCCCTGCTCACGGTATCAAAGGCCTTATTTAAATCCACAAAGGCCATATACAGGGGAATTTGATGTTCGCGACATTTTTCTTGAAGCTGCCGTAAGGTGAATATCATATCAACTGTGGATCTGCCAGCTCTAAAACCACATTGTGATTCAGGATAAACCCTGGTCGCAAGCGTCTCAAGTCTTTTTAGAATTACATTTGCAAATGCCTTTCCAGCGACGCTTAGCAGCGATATTCCTCTGTAGTTGTTACAGTCGCCTCTGTCACCCTTGCCTTTATATAAAGTGACAATGTCCGCGTCATGCATGTCTTGAGGGATTGTGCCTTCATTCCAGCAACGGAAAAGAAGCTGGAAGAGCGGTGGTGTGACACACTTTAGCCTGATCACTTCCGCTGGTAATTTATCACGCCCGGTGCTTTTGCCTAGTTTAAGATTGTTAAGTGCTTGTTGGAGCTCCTCAATCGTGGGAGGTTCATCTAGTTCTAATAAAGCTGGGTAATTTGGTAATAAGTCTAAAGCCTCAGGGTTAAAGTTAACTTTATCACAGTAAAGGTTAGAGTAGTGTTCTGCCCACCTATCGAGTTGTTGGAGTTTGTCTGTTATGGGAATGCCGTTAAGATTTTTAATTACTGCACGTTTTCTGGCAGTAGGTCCAATGGCTTTCTTAATGCCCTGATACATGCCCCGTACATCTCCAATATTACGGCATTGCTGAATAGCCTCACATATTGTGTTCCAGTATTGATTTGCACAGAGCCGGGACATGCGCTGCACATCAGCTTTAGCAGATTTGTAGTCGAGTAGTCGACGTTCCTCATGTGGACTATTCATAAGTTGTATATGAGCGTGACGTTTTTTTTCAATGTATGGGCGCAATTCACCTTCACTAGCAGCGAACCAGTCTGTTTTAACCCTGCTTTGTTTTTCAAAAACTTGGAGACCCGACTCTAAAAGTGTATTTTTAGTTAGGTGCCATATAGATTCAGCATTCTGTAATCCATTAAGATGTTCTGGATTCAGTTTTTCCGTGACTACTGAGGCAAACTGGTTTAAACGACTAACATCTAATATGGCTTTGGTGTTAATGTTATTTTTACAACGAGTCATTTTGGATGAATGAATCTTCTTTGCTACGAGAGCCGTTTTGGCCATAATCAAAGAGTGATCGGTGTCACAGTTAGCACTATGGTATGTGCGAGAATTTAGGAAGTCACGCAGATCCCGTCTCCTGTTTATTATAAAATCAATTTGATGCCAATGGCCTGAACGTGGGTGTTTCCATGACACTTTGTGAGATTCTTTGTTTCGGAAGAAGGTGTTTGTTACACATAGTGACAGAGATGCGCAGAGTTCCAGGAGGCGTTGTCCGTTTTCATTCATATTGCCGATGCCATGCAGTCCGATGCAGTTGGACCAATTATGCCAATCATTTCCAATCCTTGCATTGAAATCGCCCAGTAATATTAGCTTGTCTGAATTGCGCACACCTAACAGACACCGATGCAATTCTTCATAGAATCTATCTTTTGCTTCGGAGGGTGCTTGCAGCGTAGGAGCGTATGCAGAAATTAACATAACAGGTCCAGAGGATGATCTTAGATACATGTACATTAGTCGTTCAGAAATGGCAATCGGTGGGTCTGAGCAGTTAATTAGGTTGTTGCGGACTGCAAAACCAACTCCGTACTCGCGTCTTTCCTCGACATTCTTTCCTATCCAGAAAAACGTGTAATTGTCTTCACGCAGGCTGCCTTGCTGTGGGAGACGAGTCTCCTGCAGTGCAGCTATATCGATGCGCAGACGTAAAAGCTCTCTATCAATAATGGCAGTTTTTCTCGTAGCAAGGCCATCGTTTGTCGGATGGTTATATTCAGGTAACATGGTACGCACGTTCCAGGTAGCAAATCGTAATACCGTCTTCTTGTCTGGGTTTTCGGAGTTTTTCTTACTTGTACTTCTTTTTCTGTTGTTGTTAGGTGGATTGTATTCCCATCTTGTTTAGACGCGGTAATGTGCCTACTGCTTCACACACCTATAGGAGCGCAAGATGGGGGACGGACTAGTACCTTACTGGCTGGGGGCTGCCCAGCTTGAGGCGGGCGTTAACTAGTCAGTTAGCCGCAATGGGCTATCCCACCGTCAGAAGTCACCCCTGGCGCCTGCGCACACGTCCACTAGCGCGAGACTTATCACCGGTGACTGCGACTCCCCGTGTTGTTATCTGCACCATTAATGGTACAGGCGGAGTGTCCTCTCCACAAGCACTGCATCGCCTGGGACGCAAATTATGAAGCCATAAACTTGCCCAGCATCTATGGATTCCTCTCGGCCTCAACGACTAGATCCACAGGAGCAACAAGTCGCTACGTGTGGAGTCGGTTTGGCTGCAGGAGTTGCCGACTTGTTTAGGTTGTACCTATATCGTCGCCTACGGTACTCCTAATCCGTTGCCTCTTTCGCCAAACATACGCCGTACCGAAGTCCATCTTCTCCGCCGTAGTTGCCGTTGAGGACTTCACCCGTAACCCTGGGCAAGGGGTCCGCGTTATACCCCGCAGATCTGGGTCCCTATTCGAACTTCGCCACTCGCACACCCCGGCCTACTGAGATGTAGAGTGCCCACCCCCGCGACAAGGACGCGTCGAACAGGACTTGCACCAGTGAAGAGCAAGGAACGTAACCCTGCACTTCCTGGAGCCGGGTTAATGTCCACGTTTATGCCCGCGAACAAAGGCACATTCTCGGACCTTACTGAGGGAAGAATCGACATCGAGGATCTTTTTTTTAGCTCCTTGGTCAAAATCCCCGATCTACTGTTTTCTACTGTTTTTTTATTAGTCATCTGTTGTTTTTTGGTTTCTTGCAGTTGGCAACACTGTGTGTTGGCAAGACAAATGTACCGCCTCTTGACTCTTGTATGTTCTACCCAAGTCCCAACTCCCAACACTAGTCCTGAGACCGTAGTTGAAACTTGAAAGGTAAACATAGTTTTATTTTTTAGGAAACTGAATAATTAACGTAGTGATTATGTTCTCTTTGCTGAATAATATCCCTAATCAACTCTATGCTAATTAATTCAATCTACCTCAAGCTGTGGTGTGATGCAGAAAAATGGCGGTATACGCCGCTCATCTGACACGCACCTTGCAAGGCACCCCCACAGTGTTTCAAGTGACCGCACAAGAAGCCCTCGGATCTACAGTGAAGCCTGCCCTTAGGAAGGTGATAGAGGTAGGGGCAAGTCTTGGAGTTGAAACTGATTTTTAGACACCGATGACAGCACTATCTTATGTATGTATCCGTTCAAAAAACGCGAGTTAAAAAAAAATATTTTAGGAAGTCAGGAATTGGAAGAGGGGGCCCAAAGGGGCAATGCCTAGGCGCCCCGACATTTTTAATTCGGCCCTAATCACAACATCAATGGTATAATAATATATGAAATGAAATTCTCCTAGCCAGTTTCGGCCACGGCGGCCAATCTCAACAGAGATCAGCCAGGTACGCAGGAGATATTATAGTGCACAAGTGTGTGCGCAATACACAGGTGCACTCGCTATTCCTTCACTCTCATAGTCCGGTGAGACGGCAATTCGACGTGACCGGAGAGAGATTAGGCGCAGGACCAACGGCTTTACGTGCTTTCCGAGGCAACTTTCCGAGGGGTATCACACCGCCAACTTCCTGACTTCGAGCTGCGGCTGAGTAAATTTTAAGATGGAAAAACCCAGTCACAATTTTTTTTGGCTCGACCCGGGATTCGAACCCAGGACCTCAGCGCGCAAATCGTACTCGTAATGCGTACGCAATACCACTACGCCACCGAGGCAGTCATAATAATAATAATAATATAAATAATATAAGTAATAATATAAATAATAATACCAGCTCTGTATCATATACTGCCCACTGCTGAGCATGGACCTCCTCTACTGAGAGGGTTTAGGCCTTAGTCTACCACATTGGCCTAGTGCGGCAGACTTCACATACCCTCGAAACTGTCATGGAGAATTCTCAGGTATATCGGTTTCCTCAAAATGTTTTCCTTCACCGTTAAAGCGAATGGTAATTGATAAACAATACACACATAACTTCGAAAAGTCAGAGGTGTGTGTCTTGGGTTTCAAACTACCGGACATTGTCTCGATAGTTCTATTCCCAACTAGGCTATTGTCCACAACACCAATGGTATCTTACAGCCTAAATGTCACTCAAGATTTACATCATACAGGCCATCACTGTGCCATCTATCTGTAATTCAAAGGGGTAGGCAGAGGTTTGCTAACCCTTTGAAACATGTGATCTTATGTTACAGTACCTAGCTGCCACATACCCCAGCAAGTGCAGTTGGTGTGTAAAATGGTATGATGAGCTGTATTTGATGTTTGACTGTTTTTTGCAGTATCATTACCTTAAACACTATGGTAAGTTGATTTAATATTATATTTGTAAGACAAAATAAAATTATATTGGACAAAGCTTAAGGTTGTTACTTGTCCATCACTCATAGTCCCGACCTTGCTTTAACACAATAAGTTATGTATTATAATAATGTAAAGCAACGGCTACTCAGATCAGCCATAACTATTTTTATTCTGAACAGTTTTATCGGATGGCCAAAGCTAAGGACATTGTTCAAGTTGCTTTTCAGCAGTAGCACAACAATAGTTGAATTAGCTTATAAAACAGATTTCTTTTATGTCAGCAGTTAAGCCACACCATAGACACATATTTTTTTCTATTTATCAAGGGAAAATAATGTTTTATTGCCACCATCAATAGGGGGTGAGTGGAATGGTTATGTTGGTTTTACCAATCTTCACTACTTTTCTCTACAGCAAAAATAATAGTTGACTCTGTATTATTAAAACACAAATGTCAAGTGACATTTTTGCAGTATTTGCAATGGTCAGAGAAATTGACAAAAGTCCAACAGATTACTTAATTCACAAACTTTAAATACTCCATCTCCCAACCCTCCTGACTTGACATTGATGCTAAATAAATATGGTTTTTTCAGCCGCATCATTCTCAGAAAGCTTCTACGGTCTTCTCCGAGTGCCAATAAACGTCTCCAGTGAGTTTAGTTCGGGGCCGCGGCTGCCAGTGTACCTCGAACGAGCATCTCTCGCGTTGTTGGTGTTAGTACCTTACATTAGTGATAAAGTTGAACGGATCGTCGACCGATGGAGAGAGGATGACGAGGATGGGAAGCTTGGGAAGGTAACTTACAGGCAGCCATCAAGCAAGATTCATTATAAAATTTTATTAAAAAAAATTAGATAATGTGGTATTATATTATGTAATTGTTTCCATTATTGAATTCAGCATTAAGATTTCCTTAACTTATTTTGCAATAAACAGTGGATATCTTTCGGTAAAAATATCCTTAATAGTTCAATACCATAATGAAAGGTAAAGGCTCAACACATTATACATTCCAGAATACCGCAGACCAACTCCGTCACGCAGCTATGCGAGTATACTCCGTCATCCACCTAGTGTCTGAGGGTGTCCGGCTTGTGCAGCTGGCTCGCTATATGACGGGATCAGCTCGGAGCCACTCGCCCGCGCTGGCAGTGCTGGGGCTGACCCTGTCAGAGGCGCCGCCACAGCAGCTCCCCGAGGACGAATATACTTGGACGGATTTCATTAGGAATATGGTTACTGGGCAGATTGGGTGAGCATTTAATGTCAATAGAATCGATAGTCATGTTGTAATATTATCAACAGCTTAGTGCAACAGGTGCTGAGCTAATTACGAGACTTTCGTTGTGGGTTTGATCCCTGTATGACGGCGAAATATGTTTGTGTACTGCTAATATAATTACTAAAAGGATTCAATGTCACATGCAGCAATAGATTTCCAATTGTGGGTTAAGAAACATGTGTGTGACTGTTGAATGTGAATGTGTGTTGTTTATTTGCATAGTATTATAATACAGGTGATGTGTGATGTTCAGGAGCGCGGTGGTGTCGTTCCGGATGGTGGGGTCGCTGGGGCTGGGGTTGGTGGAGTACGGCGCGTTCGTGGTGCAGTTCCTGCGCTGGTGGGAGAGCCGCGGCGCCGCACAACACTCGAGCGCGCTGCCCACACCACCACTCCCGGAGGTATACTGACCACAACAAAGTGAACGCTGGAGTGGATTATAGTATATATATTTTTATGTTTTTATTCGACTGCACGGCAATGTTGGCTCTCTGTACCTGATGATAATGAAGAGAAGCCGATAAACACGTCAGCGTGCAAGAAATAAATAATCTAAGATAATCGAAATATAATGGTGTGATATGGTGTTCACACTCTAAATATGCGGCTTCTGAAACGTTTAAACCATTCTCGTCTATTATAATTATGCTTTTTGTCGCGGCGTCTCCTGCGATAATGTGCATTTCTCGTATAAAGTGTACTCGCAAAACGCAAAAATAATAAAGGTTCATGTTAGTGAAATAATTTTCAACATTGTAATAATTCCAGACATTAGCAGATTCAAAATTTATACCCACAGAAAGATGAGCGAGCACTACGGTGGAAGAACAAGTGCCCGTTGTGTCTGCAGACGTGGAAGACACCCACTGTGCTGCCAGTCTCAGGGTAAGAGTCTATTTCTACCTCCAAGGAACAGTCATTCAGACAGACATTGTAGCCAGTGTAATTAGAGAGTAGTGAGACTTAGGTTTCAGGCTAAAGAGTGCAATAAAATACCATATCGTAGTATAATCTGATACTGTGGTAGTTGTTGGAATTCACCTATGTTTGTATAACAATACGTTGAATATGTAAAAAATAACGTCAACCAAATTTGTCTAGGAATATAAGGTTAGCCAGAATGAACAAGAAAAGTTTTAAGTTCATTTTGTGAATATTTTTTTTATTAATAGCTGTAATTTCGATATGACACAGATGGTTCAATAACATTCATATATCATCCCACAGATACATATTCTGTTACATCTGCATCTCCCGTCACGTACGAGCCAACTCCTGCTGCCCTGTGACCCGGTACCCCGGGGCCGAAAGCTCACTTGTACGGCTCTACGTCGACTGACACACCCTTTGTGATCCGGGGGATTCTGGGCACATCACAGGAAGGGTGGAAATGCGAGGGGATAAACTTAGCCAACATTTTAATATGGTGCAGGATTCGGGTGAACAATTGGTGAATATTATATGAACGTGATAATACGTCCGTGAACTTTGCCGATGTTTTGATGTTTGATTAGTCAGTACCTGAACTGTTCTCGAGAGGATACCTTAATTATATTATTACTAGCTTTTGCCCGCGGCTCCGCCCGCTTTAAAAAGGTTTTCCGGGATAAAAGTCCCGCTTTTTGTTTTCCCGGGATAAAATGTAGCCTATCCAGGACCCGTGTGCCAAATTTCATCGAAATCCGTTCAGTAGTTTTTGCGTGAAAGAGGAACAAACATCCAAACATCCATACATTCTTACAAACTTTCGCCTTTATAATATTAAGTAGGATCAATAAACGGAATCACGACCTGAACGTATATGGACGTATTGTTAACTATACAGTGATGTATGATCCCAGTACTACCATACAGTGCCGGATTAAGCTAGCGCGGGGCCCGTAGCAAATTCTTTCAAAGAGCCCTTTTTTCTGCTATGGGTTCTTAAGTATAAAGTGGTAAAGATACAATTATAGTGCATAAATTAACCTGTATTCTGTTTTTGTGAAAATAAATTTATTCTTATTCTTATTCTTCTCTTAATTCAATACTCAATACGTTTATTTGCTATCTATAGGTTACAATTTTGTGGGTAATTAATAGTGTAGTAAATTACTATAGGCGCTGTTAGGCTCTGACAAGTACAAAAAACCTGAGATGAGATTTCCTGGCAATTTAGAATAATTTTGATAGGAAACTAACAATTGAAAACAGATGATACTACACAAAATATTTTTTTCAATACATATTTCAAAGTTTATATATAATACAAAGTATATTATATTTTTAGGAATAGCTAATGTTATATTTAATCAATGGTATATATATACTTAATGGTATATGTATGTTTATACTTTAAATAATGTTTATATTTTATATTTGTTCATCTGTTCCCTTATAATTTTTTAAATTTTTACAAAGTAACTTTTCTACATTTCATGTGGGCAAATGTAGAAATATACTATTCGTATCAATTTCTCTGAGCAAATCGTATCCTATATTCATCAAAGCGAGATAATTCAGACGTTTTTGAGTCATAGTGTTCCTTAACTCATTTTTTATGCGCTTTAATGTCCAAAATGAACGTTCGCCACTGCAGTTAGTGATCATGAAAATCTCTCTTGAAGTAATAAAATATTTTTTTAGTCATAACTTCTATAACTCAATCTATACTAATATTATGAAGAGGAAAGATTTGTATTTTTGTATGTTTGACAAGGATAAACTCAAAAAGTACGGGACCGATTTCAAAAATTCTTTCACCATTAGAATTCTCCTGTATCCCTGAGTAGCATGGGTTACTTTATATCCCGGGAAAATTCAAACCGGGACTTTTATCTCAGATTTTTTATTCTCGCGAGTTGTTACGGCCAAACCTATAAACCGATTTCGATGAAATTTGTAAGGGACATAGTTTAAGACCCTGGGAAAGACCTAAGCTACTTCTTATTCCGGGAAGAAATAAACCGGGATTTTAATCCCAGAAAATATTTTCTTGCCCGTGGAACCGCAAACAAATAAGTATGGAGATAGTTTGAGACCCAGGGAAGGACACAAGCTACTGCTTATCCCGGAAAAATATAAACCGGAACTTTCATACCGGTTTTATTCTCGCGAGTGGGGCGGCCAAACCACTCAACCGTTTTCTATGAAATGTGGTAGGGAGATAGTTTAAAGCCTTGGGGAGAACCAAGGCTAATTCTGATCCCGGGAAAAATTAAACCGGGATTTTATCCCGGAAAATATTCTTGCGTGTTGTACCGCAAACAAATAAGTATAGAAATATTTTGAGATCGAGGGAAAGATATAACTACTTTTATCCCGGAAAAACATAAACCGGGAATTCTAACCCGAATTTTTTCTCTCGTGAGTGGAGCCGTCACGCCCAAACCACTGAACCGATTTCGATGAAATTTGGAAAGGTCATAGTTTAAGACCCTGGTAAGGATGTAGGATATTTCTTATCCCGGGAAAAAATAAGCCGGGACTTTAATCCAGGCAACTATTTTCTTGCGGATGGAACCGCAAAGAAATAAGTATGGAGATAGTTTGAGACCCAGGGTAGGACACAGGGAACTGCCCATCCCGGAAAAATATAAACCGGATATTTTATCCCGATTTTTTTTCTCACGAGTGGAACGGCCAAACCACTCCACCGATTTCAACGAAATTCGGTAGGGACTAGGGAGATAGTTCAAAACCCTGGAAAGGACCTACGCTACTTCTGATTCCGGGAAAATATAAACCGGGATTTTATCCTGGAAAATATTTTCTTGCGGTTGGAACCGAAAAAAAAATGAGTATGGAGATAGTTTGAGACCGAGGGAAGGACATAGGCAACTGCTTATCCTGGAAAAATAGAAACCGGGACTTTTATCCCAGATTTTTTTACCTCGCGGTTGTAGCCGTCACTCTCAGCCGATTTCGATAAAATTTCGTACGAAGATAATTTAAAACCTTGAGGAGCATCTAGGCTATTGCTTATCCCAGAGAAATATAAACCGATACTTTTATCCCGGAAAACATTTTCTTGCGGGTGAAACCGTGAGAGAACAAATATGGAGATAGTTTGAGATCCAAGGAAGGACAGGCTACTTTTATATTTTTATTTTTAAGGATATGTCCTTACATCATTACATATTATAAAACAAAATCCCCCTATCGCATCTGTTTGTCTGAACGCGATAAACTCAAAAACTACCGAACGGATTTTCATATGTTTTTCACCAATGGACGCAGTGATTCAACAGGTAGGGTTATGTGTATAATTCATAAGTATTTTGTACGACCGAAAATTAAATGTACAAATATTATGCTTTGCTACCTTTGCGAAGCTAGGGCGGGCCGCTAGTATACTTATATTCTAGAAAATAGATTTTTGGTATATGGTTACTAAATTATATTAAAAATAATGTAGACTGTTAATCTTATAAATAAATAGAAAATTTTAACAATTTAATTCGAGCTATTTCAATTCTGCTACACATCCACACTAAGTGTTGGGTAAGAGTGCTTGCATATACCTACGGCAGACTTTTTGTAGAGCTGATTATCAGGCCGACTGAAATTCTAAACGTTTATACAAGCAACTTTTTGTAGAACTTGTGTGTTTACCGTATGAAATTATTTGAACTATTTACGCCAAGGAAATAGTCGGGTACCGAGCGTCTGACGTGGATTGTCTTAGTAAGAAAAGTTGTAACGTTTCACGTTTTTGCGACATCAAAAAAATTCAACATACCACATCTTAATAAGTTTCACTCAAAAAATTACGCTCAGGCAGAGATGAGTGGGTTTAAATATGCGGGGCCCCCTTTCGCGTGGGGCCCGTAGCAATTGCTACTCTTGCTACGTGGTTAATCCGGCACTGCTACCATAGTACCATCACCCTGTAAGGCTGAGCTACTATAGCATTATAGCTATATATTATTTCCAAATATTAAAAAATATAAGCATTCCCTAAATAGTGACTGAAATATATTGACGTGATAGAACGTCAACCAGTACTCAGTACAGTTTTGATGTAATAATTTGTAAATTGTTTATCTTAATTTATCAACAGTAAATTAGCAATATAAATAGTGGTGCATAAATTATATCATTATAATGTAAATTTTATCAGGTGGTTATGGATAAGATGTTTTTAAATTTTCTAGTCTGTTTTTGGGTGTTAATGTGGCTTAGGATAACTTTTACTGGCGCAGAGACCACTAGCGATTCCATTAAAGTCAACAAACTCGGCTGCCTTTTATGGCTGGCGTCGACTAAGCTAGCAGAGGCAAATCGAACCATCAATTTAAATCGCCAGCTATGCTTATTATGAATCTGTGTCCATTAGAAACAAAGCGTATTAAATCCATTCTTACAGAGATTCTGCTTAGTCGACGCCAACCCTTATAATACAAAACAGATCCAATCGAGTAGATATAAAAGTTGTTGCAATTTTTGGATTCCGTATAGAAATATATTTATTTTTGCGGGAAAAGTTCAATTAACTCTACAGCATCAGGGGCGAATTATGTCGAGCGCGTCCCGAAGTTGCAAAAAAATGCAAATTAAATTAAAATAAATTTATTAAAGAAATAATGATTAAAATTACAATTAAAACTTATGTGCCTAATGGTCGATGTGTGAACCAGAAGTGGCCGCGGTCCGAGGGGCCACGGCGGAGGTGCTTGCCGTTGATGACGCCAATCGTGGTCACGAGGCGCTGCGTCGGCGACTCGTGGCTGGTGCACGTTCCGCTGCGTCGGCGTTCTTGTCGGTTGCTAACTCGTTGTGCAATACTTGAGGTTAAGGCGAGTCAGCAACCCTAATGTGTTACCAATATGTAACAGGCGCCTGGATTGTGTTATTATTATGGATCTACAAATAATGATGAAACATCAATATTGCGTTAATAATTCCAATAGCGGTTTAACGGGTGGTTATCCTCTGCGCTTGTGATCGATTATATTATTAAAAATAAACGTCTTAATACACAATGAGGTGTAATTATTTTTATTGAAATACAAATCAGCCGTTCTAATATAATTTTTGTAATGTGTATAATGTGAATGAAAATTTAAATGCCGAAAATGATTGTTATTTTATTAATATTTTACAGTATTGTTAATGGTTTCAAAGTTATTTGTAAATAAATGAATTGTTTTAATTTAAAGCCTTTATTTTGTAAAAATTTACTACTTTTTATTATCAATAGAATAAAAAAGTAACTATACTACTGTTACCCTATTACAAGAAATACATGAATCTTGTACTTGGATCCTATGATGTGCCAAAGCAAACTTTGACTGATGCAAACATAAAAAAAAACTGTTTCATGCAGTTGTATTAATATTTTGTAGGAATATTTAAAAAGAAACCCATCAAAACAGTTTGAATAAATCAAACTCGTTGCTATATTTATTTACAAAATGTGCTTTTGGTCAAAGTTTACTAAATAATTTTGTATACTGGAATAGTTTTATCTTACTATTGGTATAAAATACAAAAACTTAAACAAGATAGTTCTATGAATCAATCTGTCCAATTTTCACACTTTTATATTCATTCAGTTAGGCTATAATTTACAATTGAAAAATTAACCAGAAACTTAAAATGTTAATACTTGCGCCTTGTGGGTACTGACGTCTTAATTAACCTGTAATATAGACTACATTTACAGATACTCTATATCACTGACTATAACGCCGTGTAAGTAGAAGTGAGCAAGTTGTACTCCATTATCAGTCACAAGTGCCAGCCTTGGAGAGGGACCAACATGTAACACTGGCTTGGGGGGGCGGTCTACAGACACCTCCGGGGGTGGGAGGGACGCGATGTACTCCCGGACCTCGTCACGGGTACTGAAGCTCCTGTCTCCGTAGATGCTGGCGCCCTCTGGCGTGTTGATGATTGTCCAAGGTTTCGTGGTGGTGAAGTAGCCACCTTCGCCCTGAAATTTATCGAGCAAGTTGATAATATGATTGTACTCTATGTAATTGAAAATAAGCTGCATCATTCTTTATTATAATGCAATGAATTGCATTGAATGTCCATTCATAAAAACGTTGTAAGCCTTTAAAGTCAGATGGAAGGCGTTATCACATAACAGAACAGAGGTGCATATAGTACAGTGACGTCACCGGATATAACGATGCAGGCATAAAAGAGAAATAGCTAGTTATCCTATTTTTCCATCACGCTCACTCTTGCGATTAGATAAATTTCAATCTATACTAATACTATAAAGCTGAAGAGTTTGTTTGTTTGTTTGAACGCGCTAATCTCAGGAACTACTGAACCGATTTTGAAAATTCTTTCACTAATAGGAAGCTACTTTACTCCTGAGTGCTATACGCTATATTTTTATCCCGGGAAAATACTTTTATCCCGGAAAAAATTTTCACGCGGGCGGAGCCGCGAGCAGAAGTCTAGTTATTAATAACAGCCAAATGTTTCAAGCAATTTTATGCTGTATTCTGTAGCAATTTTATTTTACACTTTTATAGCCAAAGTTACTGTACTAAGAGGTATTTTTATTTATTTATTTATTTGTACTTCATACAAAATATGTAAAGGCGGACTTAATGACGAAGGCATTCTCTACCAGTCAACCTGGAGTGGTGCAGAGACAAAAACATAGTAGGTGCACGAAATTAATTTAGATCATAGTGTCGATACAATTAAATTAACTTAAATATTAGGTAAGGGCTATCTGTCATTTAATTTCCCATTTCTAACCTCAAAATTGGAGACGGCGTAATGGTTCCCTCGCTTGGCGGTGACGACGGAGACGAGCTCGCCGTCCTTGTTGACGATGGGCGCGCCCGCCACGAACACGTTGCACGACTCGAAGCTCGGCGCCGCGCGCCACTGCGCCAGCGCGCCGTCCTGCGACACCAACAGCAGGCGCTTGCTGCGGTTTATGAACACCTGGTACATCGAACAGCAGTTAGTTAATGACAAAAATATGGAGATTTTTTTGCATCGAATGACGAGACGAACATGCCGTTCGCCTGATGGTAAGCAATACGACTACCCATAAACAGTAGCAACACCATCCAGCACCTTGAGTTACAAAGTACTACGTGGCATGCCACTGCGCTCGTCATCCTGAGACATAAGATGTTAAGTCTCATTATGTGCAGTAGTTACACTGGCTACAATGCCCTTCAAACCGAAACACAACTGCATGCACACTACTGCTTGATCGTAGAAATAGACATTGCAGTGGTACCCATCCAGACGGACTCTAACATATGACAAACCTACCACCAGTGAAGTAAGATTGAACATAAACCAAGCGTATCAGGATCAATCAGTATACTAATAACATAGCAATGGCAAAGACGTCTTAGGAGATAATAGAAGGCGGAAAAGCCACGATCTCCATCCGGTTTCCCCTTTACCAAGCCAATTAAGCAGCTAGCACTCCAGTTCTAAAGTGTAAAGTCCCCTGCCTTCTCGGCGGTGTTCTCGTCGAGCCTGACGTACGCTAGCTCTCCGAGAGGTGCGAGCGTCTGCTCCGTGAAGATGTCGCAGTAGTGATGCGTCGTCTTCTCCAGCACTTCCACCTGCAGCAGGGACATATTTTATTTCCCTTTTGTACTTTGTAAATGCGCAAGCATTATATTTTAATACATCAATATTGTAACTTATAGGTAATTTTAACCGGCTTCCATAAAAGGAGGAGGTGTGTTTGCATATTTTTTTTTGTATAATAATAAACAGTTTTTATATCAACAAGTTTTGCTCGAGGTTTATATGTAGGTACCTAAGTACATACAAAAATGAGTGAAACAAAATGTAACTCAAAAGTGTTTTAGGTGTATAATCTTAGATAGCTACTTCATACTTTTTTAACGCCTTACGCAGATGCTGTCAACTTGTTACTGAGAAACTATACTACTGACAGTTAACAACTGTCACCTTCATAACAGTGTATTGTTTCTCAGCAACAAGTTGACAGTGTCTGTGCGGTGCGATACCTCCTCCGGCGTGCAGCAGTGGATAGGGACGACGGAGCCGAAGCTGGCGTACTTCTTGCCGTTCCTCTCGCGGACTTCCGCTGGGATGGAGAAGTTCTCCACCAGACCCTTGTAGTTCTCGTTCAGAACCGTCCGCTTAGACATGGCGTTGTTCTGACAATTATAAATGAATGTAAAAACCGCATCACAATATAATTTAATAGTTATGATAAGTCGCCCTAAACATTTTGTCCCCTAAATCATTGCCTTGGTGTTATAATCGCCCCCAAATTTAAAGAAAGCCCCACATTTGTTTGGTATCTGTGCGTTACAGCTTGCTATATTGTGTTTCATTATATGGAAAGTGTGAAATATAAGAATTATAATAAATCAAAATAGCAGTTTTGTGATTATGTCGTTAAAAAAAAACTTAAAAAAAAAAAGCGATAAAATTCCTGAATATTGCTTTTCTTCGAAAATTAGGTAACAACAGCAGTTTGAAAATATTTTGATTTTATTTGCTCAACTTAGTGATGATTGAGAGATGCAGATTCTCGGATTTAGTACTAAGTAGGTTGTTCAAAACTGACTCACGAGATGAGTTTTATGCGGAAAAGTGACTCACTAGAACACTATTTCAATAGTAAGTAATTATTTTAAAATCAGCTTGTGTTAACGTCTTTCACACTAAACGTTTAAATTAATACTCCCTTAATACCTCATTTAATATTTAACAATGTTACAGACATTAGTCGAAACAAGCAAACAAAACAAAAATGATTCACATTGTAGGTACAGGTGCCTACATTAAAAAAATCTTTAGTTATCTCGAACTCTGTCTACAAATAATAAAAGTGTGTTAAAAACAACGAAGACAATAGACATCTCAAACGCAAATGAACAAATGCACACCTACCCACAAGTGTAACAAAAATTAACGTACTGGTTATTTTCTGTTTGAACGTAGACTAAGGAAACAACGCACAGAGCCTAATTTTTGTTGCGCATTTAAAACTATAGGAACCTATGGTATGTAATTTCGCTGATAAGAGATAAAACGAGTATATTCGATGCGTTCAGTGCCAGGCGGGAGAGCAACTACTTATGTAAACATGGAAAACGTTGTAGAGCTGCCTAGGCTAATCGCTTTCAAATTGAGTACATCTAACAAATGAAGTCAGTATTATTCTGGTAACTTAAAATATAACGGTCTTTAGCTAAATGCTTGAATGAATTGTAAGTACTTTCGCTTGCTATATTTTAGACCGCTACGATTTCATACGAAATAATTGTATAAGCCGGCAAAGCGTCAATGATATACCTAATATCTCTGGTATTGTAAATGTTTATTGGCCTTGGTGATCACCTACCATCAGCGCTCGTTTGCTTTTTCTTCTATAAAAAAATACACATTTTTAACCGACTTCGAAAAAAGGAGGAGTATGTTTTTTTTGTGTGTATGTTACGCGATTGCTCCGCCAATTGTGAACAGATTTTCAAAGTTCTATTTTTGTTCGAAAGGAAATACTTCTGAAGTGGTCCCATAGTCACCAAATCAGGATCTGATGATTGGATCCTGGAGAAATCGAGGGCAACCCTCTAATTTTATAGGTCCATACATCGTTTTTTCGCAAATCTTATGAAGTAATTAATTTATTCTTTAGTGTTTTGGCGTAAATAACATCACGCCTTTTAAGTTTTCAGGGGTAGGCAGAGGTGTAACACACCAGCGCGATAGTCGTACCGCGTGCGCAATACAACTACGCCATCGAGGCGGTATATTTCTTACTAACACAAAAAAGCAACAAATAATTTTTTTATAACAAAAAATTAAACCGCCTTCAAAAGCGACTAAAAAAACTAAAAACCAAAAAATAATTTAATAGTGAATAAATACTTACGATAGCATTACTCATATACTGGTAGGTAACTAATTTTGGAGTCGGTGTCAAGAATTTTATACCCATAATTATAATGTTCTTGGTCGGTGCCTTAGGCGGTTTAATTTTTTGTTAAAAAGTTTTTACTTACCACCAAACGCGAAACTATTTCGTTCAGAAATAAATATGCACCCACACTCGCGCGTAACAAAATTCAAACTGGACAAGTAAACAACGCACGGAGCAAAGGAACTGTAATCATACAGCCAAGGTATTTCGTACCTTAACGGTTCTCAACTGAAGATCTTGCAACTCGGAACAATCAGCCATGGTTACGTAAAATGTTTTCGTTATCAAATGACAAGACTCGCGACCACACCTTGATAAATAAATCGGATAACAATAATGAATTATGCAAATATAATTAATCGATTGTAATTTGTTTCGATGATTGTGGAGCGATGACCTGGTGAACAAGGTTAGTAGGTACTAAGTGGTATCTTGTATAGAAGCCCGTAGGTTTGTCGTCAAACAATTGAATCCTTGTGTTCTCGCATAGGTAAATATTGCAGGACATTATGAGACATCTGATACCATACTGACGAAGTCCGCCGTTATTATATTCAAAACCTGAATGCCATTGCTTCTGTTTATACCTCACTAGTACTATTTCGCGGCTTCGCCCGTGTAAACGAGTTTTTCCCGGATATGACGATCCCTCTACAGGTATATTTTCCCGACATAAAAGTATGTCCAAAGGTCTCAAACTCCATACGAATTTCCTCGCTCAGACAGACGCAGCGGGATTCTGTTTTATAAGCTTTTGGCCGCGGCTTCGCTCGCATTAAAGAGTTTTAACTGTATAAAAGTCACTTTATATACAAACTACTATATTTTTTTAACAGTATTCGTTATAATTGCAAGTAACAGGCGACAATAAACTGATACAGATCGAGAGTACTTGCAATATGGTCGGTCAGCGACACTTTGGTATAGAACGCCTTTTTTTCCAGTCCCTATAAGTATATAAGTAGATTCCCGACTTTGGGCAGAAAGTCACTCGCAGTCACAATATAACATATAAATGATTTCTCAGTTCTCTACTGTATTATGCATGTATCCTACTAATATTATAAAGGCGAAAGTTTGTAAGTATGTATGGATGTCTGGATGTTTGTTACTCTTTCACGCAAAAACTACTGAACGGATTTCGATGAAATTTGTCACACGGGTAGATCATGTCCTGGATTAACACATAGGCCACATTTTATCCCGGGAAAATAAAAAGCGGGACTTTTATCCCGGAAAAAAAATTTAACGCGGGCGGAGTCGCGTGCAAAATCTAGTTATACATATAAACCTTCCTCTTGAATCTTTCTGTCTATTAAAAAAAACGCATCAAAATCCGTTGCGTAGTTTTAAAGATCTAAGCATACAGTACATGACATAGGGACAGACAGCGGGAAGCAACTTTATTTTATACTATGTTAAGATAAAGAATTAAGGATATTCATGAGTCCCTTTACAGCATGAACGCATTTATCTCTTCATCTTGCTTCAGTTTTACTTCATCTCTTCATAATTCCTATTTACTTAAACAATGTGAGCATTTCGAGAGTTAAAGTTAATTTAAAATAATAGATCTATAACTAAGAATGTTTTTCTTTTGCTAGTGCTAATCTTGGGAAGTCTGATTGTAAGAAATATTTATCAAATAGGCAGCTACATATTATTATCCCCGCGTGCTATAGACTACTTTATCCCGGAACGTACGCGGGTGGCATCGCGAATACATGCAAGTGCCTATCAAATAAAAATCCACTACTGTTATTTAGAATTCAGACAGGGCAGCCGCCTTTTTTCAGAGGCGCAACTAAGGCACCCACTTTTCGTTGTGCATATTCCGTTCCATGATGTGATAGAGGGCGAGCCTATCGCCATATCAGCTAAATCGGGTAAACTCCAGACTCCGGGCTGATACTGAATAAAAAAACCCAATATGACTTTGCCCGACGCGGGGATTAAAACTGAGACCTCAGCATTGCAGTCGTATCGTACAACTACGCCACCGAGGCAGTCTCTAAAAATATAATATAAAGTCAAAAAAATGTGGGTGCACTCATTGCATTTCCGCCCTTCAGGTCAGGGATAATACGTGAGTCTTAACATTATTATCATATTATATACACTAACAAGTTATTTTTGCGCTATGTATAACCTTGCGTACCTATACATGCGCCGGAACCTAACTCATCGTCAGCGCTCATTGATACTACTCGTTATATACTCTTGGACCGCTGGTCCAAGTCTAGGCAAATTAGGAAAACAACCACGAGTTAGAAATAGAGCTTTTTCAAAACACATACGCAGCGAATTCTTCATATATGAAAGACTTACCTTGATTGTCTTTTTACCTTTGAACATAGGAACCGTCAGCCTATTATAATTCAGGTCATTCAGTTGACTGTCGGTGGCTTTATTCTGGTCAAGAAATAGCTGATTTATACCACGCAACAGTGTACCCTTTTACCTAGACTAATATTAAAATATAGCCAGAAAGTATACTTTTGTGTTTTTTTTAATAAATCTCAACACAGATGTAGATAATGAACGATAAAAGTAATTCGTAGTCACAATCTCGTACTTTCTCTATTATCGGTATCGCCCTCACTCATGTGATGTTAATCATTCGACGACATCGTATTACGTTGTTATGTAACTTAATTATTTTAGATTTGTTGCCACTTGCTTTTGTATCTATTAACTTATCTCAAAAATAATCTTTCCATACGAAACATACACACTGTGGATAATTACTGACGACAAAGTACCAGCTAATATTTTTTACCCAGGAGGCAGCAGGACCGCAGGTGAAAAGTCCGTTAACCGGCGTAATGGCCAACCGGCATGGCATACCTACCGGTGTAGTGTGTACCTGTATCCTGATGACTGTAGTCTTGTTGATCGAGGGTCTATTTGAGTTACTATTACACAAGTAGGTCTAGTGGGTAAGAATAATCACTTTGTTGTACGTGATGAAATAATTTATTTAATAATCACTGACATTCTAAAAAAGTTTACCAACACAACATGTACTTCTTCAAAAATGCGCGGCAAAGTTCTGATTGAAAACTGGAATGTCCAATAATTATTCTACCAAGCGTTTTTATTGCCTTCGACGGCAAAGAACCGACAGCTTAACTGACGGTAAATGGTCACCGTACCCCTGGGTCTTCAACTGGGAATACACAAAAAATCTCCGACTGCCGCAAGAATTAAAAATTCTCTTACAAAATGATACGTCAATAAATAAAAAAAACAAGGCAAAGTTACCCTTTTTCGAAAACAATCTAAGTATTTAAAAACAAAAAAGTAAATACCTTTATCTTGCGTTCAAAAATCGAATGCACCGAACAAATCAGTATCTATACTTTGAAATAATTCCCTGATTTTAACGAACCTCGTAGCGCGACACGAATGAGAAGATAAACTTCTTATCACTGATAACGTCATGTCGTCACTTTTGGTTTGTTTTTAATAGCAAAAGGACGCAATGTTGTTGTTTCGCAAGTAACAGATTCTTATGAATAAGGGGTCTTTAAAAAGAGCCATGGGTACGAAGGAATGAATTTGCTTACAGTACTTAAGCACTTAATACAGATATCGCTGAAAAGTCTGAATTTAAGGAGATTACGATTATGGGTTAATATTTTTTATACAAATTAGATACGAGAACGAGACTATCCCGCCCTCACTCCCGCCACTGCAACTCCTGTAAGCCAGGACCAGCAGTGGCACCCATTTTATGACACCGAGCGGTGAAGCTCAGCAAGTCTCAGGGAACACTAATCTGTCTGTAACCCGCAACAAAATTAATTAAAGGAGTTGGAAATATTAATTGTCCACTTCCCTCTAATAGCAAAGCGGGAGAGTATTTTAACCTCAAGTTTAGAGACGTTTGTTAACTAGAAAAATCAGTCGTAAAGCACCACGGATAAAAATTAAATGAAAGGGTCCTACATGAAGAAAGATACGAGGAAGTGAATAATGGAGAATGCTCGGTTAGTCTTACACCATTGAAAAATCACTACCCATCTACAAGAGAAACCCTATTCTTTCTATGTCCTATTGTGTTCGAGCATACTCATGACGCAGAAAAATGTAGCCAACATTACTCACTTTCTCCGGTTTTAAAGCACTAACTCAGAAACTTCATGATACTTGACCCACATATGCGATCAATGAACTGTCCAGACATTTTTCACAATACCCAGCTGATCGCAGTGAACACCACTTGAGTAATGTTATCACCACATAGTATAAAACAAAGTCGCTTCCCGCTGTCTGTCCCTATGTCTTCATGTCCCTATGTCCCTATGTCCTCATGTCCCTATGTATGCTTAAATCTTTAAAACTACGCAACGGATTTTGATGCGGTTTTTTTTAATAGATAGAGTGATTCAAGAGGAAGATTTATATGTATAATACATGCATAATATAGTAGAGGAACATTGATACTTTAAAAGGTTTCTAATGTGATGTCGTAGATAAACACATTTTTTTGCGTTTACATTGCAGACCCTGGCTAAACTCTACGAGATAGATCAAAATAATGTACTACACTTTTGTACACCTTAAAAAGGTCTACAATAAAGTCCGCGATGGTATATGTCTATCTCTTAGGGATAACCCACAATAACCATTTTTTATCCTTTACTTTTGACGAGAAATAATGGCTTACTTACGAAACGATTTTAAGCAATACAGCATTAATCCTTATCCAATTAAGTACCATAAATACATTGTGCATTTAATATAGATCAATATGGCACTGTACAACATGTAATTTAAATAAATATTTTCGAAGATATTACAGATTTAAAATGCAGGGACATAGCGGTCGCGGCGGTACCGGCCGGGGGGCCGGCGGGGCGTGTCTATAAATGAGAAAGTATGGAGATAGTTTGAGATTCTGAGGAGGACATAGGCTACTTTTATCCCGGAAGAACATAACCCGGGAATTTTATACCGGTTTTTATTTCTCGCGAGTGGGGCCGTCACGGCCTAACCACTGAACCGATTTCGATGAAATGTGGTGGGGAGATAGTTCAACCCGTCAAGCCCCGCTTATATATAGATGTATGCGGAAACCCTATATACTAGGACGCGCGCATCCGTCGCGGAGCTTGACGAGTCAAGATCCTGGGACGGACCTAGGCTATATCTTATTCCGGGAAAAAATAAACCGAGACTTTTATTCCGGAAAATCTTTTTCTGCGAGTAGAACCGCAAGAAAATAAGTATGACGATAGTTTGAGATCCAGAGGAGGACATAGGCTGCTTTATCCCGGAAGAACATAAACCGGTAATTTCATCTCGGTTTTTTTTTCTCGCGAGTGGAGCCGTCACTGTCACGCCACTGAACTGATTGCGATGAAATTTGGAAGGGACATAGCTTAAGACCCTGGCAAGGACCTAGACTAATTCTTACCACGGAAAAACTTCACCAATGGATGGAGTGATTATGTTATGGCTCATGTGTATATTACATAAATATTTTGTATGACAAAAAACTAATTTCAGCATGTAATATAATGCTTTGCTACCTGAGCGAAGCCAGGGCGGGCCGCTAGTAATTTATAAATAATGATAACCAGTTGACAGTTTGCATTGCGTCATTGTTTATCAAACACAAACTCGGAATTTTCTTTATTAAAACAGACCTGCTGGGTTACTCTTGACGCCAAGATAATTCTAATACCAATGTCAATCCAATTCCAATCTCTCTTCGTACTCTTGAAACGCAATTTATTGTAATTGGATTAAAATTAGAATTGCATTGTCATTGGGTAACGGGTTCGTCGTTAAAAATGAAGTTAGCTGACATTAGAGATGTCAGAAGCTTCAAAAAAATCGGTAAAACAAACATTAAAGACAAAAATCTTAGCAATTACCGGTTGAAATCCTTTATCCATAAGTAAAATTCATTTCTCTTCCAATATTTAATATTTTCACGCACGTCTCATTAAAAAAATATATTAAAATGAATGTATTTGAAAGATTGAGGCTGTATGCTGTTTGTCCTTTGCCATGGACTGCTTTTTAAAAAGTCAAATATTTACGGGAACTAAAATAATTATTTGTGATATTTGATTTTATTGTTTTACTCCCAATTTTATATAGCATTATTTATTCCACACATTCCACATAAAGTTTCTTAATAATCAAAGTATGCTTACTTAAGCGCCAACGTTGTTGTGTTATCATCATTTGGCGCTTTGGTTAAGATTTAGAGTCTTGTAACAGGAGTTTGAGGTCATAACTGGCATTAGTTGTATTAGTTTCTGTTTTCACTTATAACAAAACCATTTTCGAGCGTAGAAGATGTTGTCTCTAATTTTATTATGAAGGTATAGTGTTTTATGTTTGTAAAGTTCCTTCAATTGGATTATATCCTTATTTAACGGTGATGTGTGTGCATTTGCTTATATAACTAATCTGACTGTGTGCATTTTGTTTTTATTTAGTTAAAATAGGTAAATAAATTCGCAAAATACTGAAAAAGCAGTATTTGGTTGTTAAAATTCGTTATGCGTGAATTTTTACACCTAGAAAGGCGAAGATATTCGGTACCATATAGCCTAAAAATGTTTTTATGTACATGAAAATATCTAGACCAACTTACGCGCAAATTGAAGCCTAAGTAGATTTTTTGGAAAGCCATCCGGGCATGGCAAAAGGGCTTTTAAAAAGTGCGCATGCCGTCACCTGCTTTATACACCGAGATACCGGCTATTGGGATACAATGAGCCCCTTAGTACCTCCAACAAGGCGCTGGTAGCTCCCGGTGGTGTAAAAGGACAACGCTACTAATATCTAAACGTTAAAATACGAACTTTAATTTAGCAAATGGTACTTGAGAAACATTTGTTTGCTCAGATTATTGATTTGAAATATTTAGGTTACGTTAATGATTATGATAAAGATAGATCTAGAAGTACTAGTTTTAAATTTAGGTAATATTTCACTTTTTCTTTTGGGGACGGGTAGATATGGTTTCAACTCTATGTACAAATTTTCAAATAAAGGTTTTTTTTATTCGAGAAATTGCTCGAAATTCATCGTCTGGTAAGGACAATATAAGGTATTATAGGTATAAATATATAGGTATGTCGGAGACAGAGTGGCGGCCGATATCGATACACGTAGGTTCACATAATAAAAGTCACAAATGAATTCTCTTTAACTCGCTATTTATTGTTCGTTGGTCAATTATTGCGTAATAAACTGTTCACAGAGTACAATACCACGTCAGGATTCATTATTAACTTTGGTTATTATAACACATTGCATATTGAGGCAATTACTTAACCGTTTGGTTAAGTGATTATAATCAACTCACCTAGTAACAACTCGAAATAACATAGTAACCGCTTTACTAAGCACTGACTGATATGGAAACCACCATAGTTACCACTTATTAGTGCTCTGCACCGTACTAGTCGCTTCAAATGATTCGGCACTCTTTTTATACACCCAACTGTAACTCCCACTACGAGTTCGACATACCGACTGGTTTGTCGCACGATTATTATTTTATCTTACCCGACTTAATATATTCAGACACCCTCAATGAGATTAATAAAAATCATAATTCCTTTTTATACTTCCTTCCTGTCCCGACACGGCCATTCTGGCAAGACACACGTCCTCGTGTGTTACTCTGAATGACACAAAGTACGATCATCACGTAAACTTAACAACACTCTTCAAAACAACATAGTTAGTACCAAAAATGTGATTAATAAAAATGATAATTCCTTTTTATACTTCCTTCCTGTCCCGACACGGCCATTCTGGTAAGACACACGTCCTCGTGTGTTACTCTGAATGACACAAAGTACGATCATCACGTAAACTTAACAACACTCTTCAAAACAACATAGTACCAAAAATGGATGAAGGTCCGTCTCGATTGCCAAACGCAAACTACATAATCTAACCAATTAAGCCCTGCATGTGACCTCTGCCAGTAACCTCTAGTTACTCTCATCTCTTCCGCACTCTATGGCTTCCTTTGAAACCAAACCACCGCCAGAACCACCCGCGCAACGCACAACCACGGATTGCTTACACAGTAAATACCGACTCCCAACGGACTACTAAAGTCCACTCCAGATCATCATGCAAACTTAATTACTGTCATTTCCACTTGTCTCTGCTACAATTTCATTGATTATCTCAAAACTTAACCTTCAAGCATTTTTCGCTAACGCACGCTTCATGAAAATTTAACACCGAATAATTAACTGACAATTTAAATTTCCAATTAAAGTGTAAGAACCCAACCAAAATTTTAAAACTTAGGAATTAATGCTGTCATGAATTTAGAATTATTTCTGCAGTCATACCAGTGACCATAATCGATAGGCAAAGAAAGTTATCGCTGTAACCATTTACACAAGTTACTGTAGTCAGTTGCTTCCATTGTTCAAACGTTAAGGAAAAGCTCGCAATGTGTTTCCCTAAGTGCAAGGGATTTAAGAAACAAATCTAATTTTAAAATTCAGTTAAATCACGTATAGTGACATGATACTCCTGACATGTGATCGTTCTCTTACGTATGTTTTACAAAATAGACAGCACCCCCAAATCGCCCTTCCGCCATCACTTCCTAGTACCTCCTAACAAGAGAGAAGTAGTGACGGTAACAAACTCTCAAGGATACAGCTGTCCAATAGTTATTAGAACTGTATACAATGCAAACAATTCTTATCTAAACGGAGATCAGTGCCACTGACGATCAGCAGCAATCTTCCCTCGGAAGCGGCTCAGTAGCTGCACTGCACTGCACACTGTCTTCGAACCGGAGTAGACACGTCACACGCGGCACCACCAGCAGTAATTTCCAATGCCTGCAAACAGAAAATATACGCAGCAGCATCACATCGCTCGGCCTATTCTGACCTTACATTAAGACTCTTCCTAACTACTACAATCACTATTTCAGTTATGCTTGTTTACCATCAGGACCAAATTTGCTACAATGATTCAGACCCAGTGGAGGATGATCACGCTATAGTTACAACACAATACACAAGACACATAGTGAGCAGATTGTAATTTATTTACTATTTTCACAATATAAGACTGGTCGAAGTCACGTCATCGATTTGATCACACAGCCATTCTTAACCACATGGACTTGATCACACAGCCATTCTTAACCACATGGACTTGATCACACAGCCATTCTTAACCACATGGATTTGATCACACAGCCATCCTTTATCACATGGACTTGATCACACAGCAGTCCTTAACCACATGGACTTGATCACACAGCCATCCTTAACCACATGGACTTGATCACACAGCAGTCCTTAACCACATGGACTTGATCACACAGCAGTCCTTAACCACATGGACTTGATCACACAGCAGTCCTTAACCACATGGACTTGATCACACAGCAGTCCTTATCCACATGGACTTGATCACACAGCCGTCCTTAACCACATGGACTTGATCACACAGCCGTCCTTAACCACATGGACTTGATCACACAGCCGTCCTTAACCACATGGACTTGATCACACAGCCGTCCTTAACCACATGGACTTGATCACACAGCCGTCCTTAACCACATGGACTTGATCACACAGCCGTCCTTAACCACATAGATCTTGTACAAGATTTTAACCACAAAGATCCTTTTGGAGATATTTTACTGGAACATTCACCACACAGATTTATTGCGAGAGCAGGCTCATCTGCTTTGTTCTAGCGTTGAACGTTTCAATCACTACTTCACTTTCAGGCTTTTCCACAATCAATCGCAGGGACAAATAAAAAAAAAACTCAACACAACAAAATGAAAACTTCTCACCAAAGTGCAAGAATCTTCAAACTCCTGATGTCCAAATCCTCTATCACCGCTGTTAATGTCAGATCCACCAAATGATCCCGCAGAGGCTCTTCAGTAGTCACAGCTTACGGCGTCGTCTAACGCTGAATACTTTAAGTACTCCCTGCAAGGATCTCCAGTTCCTGCAATCAAAAATATCGCAACAGCATCAAACCGTTCACCCTATCCTGAACTTAAATCAAGTCACGCATCAATCTTTGAGCGGGAATTCAGTAGTTATCTTAATATGAGGACAATCACAAAATTATCGCACGTCTCGGTCTTAATTCAAAAATTTTAAACAATGGGAAACATTGACCATGGAAGGCTAGCAATCCTTCAGACCCAACACTATACACCTAGATCACTTTTGTAAACCAATGCTATGCACAGTCATAGTTTCCAACAACAGGTACCTACTTGTCCTTAAGTTTAAGGACGGTTCTGTACTAACATAAACCACGAATAGCTCGTTAATCCATGGCTGCACATGCCCTATTAAACAAGATCTCAACATTTGTAAAGGTTACCAAGAAATAAAAGAAATCACATAAGTTGAATTACGGTAGGACTTCCCTTTAAGGAATCTTTTTATGCTAAGTAGTTAGTAGTAGAAATTAAAAGTTTTACCAATTGAAGCCATGAACGATATTTTGTACTTAAAACTGTCATTTAACGGAAAATATTTGAACCTTCATAAGTACTCAACAAGTCAAATATCACTAACATTATATCTGGACAGCAATCTTATTGACACAAAACACATCCACTATGCGAATTACACAAGAAAATGGCTATACTTTTCTTTTTACACTATACGGTACTTGACTTACATCCACAAATAGATTGTTACGTACAAGAACTAGGTACATGACTACTAAACGAAATTCCAATATTTTTAAAGATAACCAAAAAATAATAATAAAGGAAACCATAACCTTCAAATAAGGATTATGGGTCATACGATACCAAACTTCCTGTACTGCTGCAGTAGGCACATCTGTATTCACACAGCCACACATGATACGCGATGCAGTAGTTAGCATCAACCGGTACTAGACAACCGTACAGTCATGTCTGGGACACCAACTACGACGCACCATACGGCAGCACATCTACCGGAACGCTTGAGCACCAACAGGAACGTTTGAACACCAACAGTTCAATCGCGGTACACGCGATTCTCGTTCATTCGAAGTCGTATGCACATGACCATGCATTAGTTATATTTCACACGTTGTCACTTTTATTCATGTTGTAGTCTTGTTCTTATTCCGACATTACTCAATGCAATTTTTTTCTTCATGTAAATTGCGGGTACTTAAATAGCTTCTCCATAGTACCATTAATTGCATTTCACATATCTGCGGGAATAGGCTCATCCCACTTCTGATGTCGGAGACAGAGTGGCGGCCGATATCGATACACGTAGGTTCACATAATAAAAGTCACAAATGAATTCTCTTTAACTCGCTATTTATTGTTCGTTGGTCAATTATTGCGTAATAAACTGTTCACAGAGTACAATACCACGTCAGGATTCATTATTAACTTTGGTTATTATAACACATTGCATATTGAGGCAATTACTTAACCGTTTGGTTAAGTGATTATAATCAACTCACCTAGTAACAACTCGAAATAACATAGTAACCGCTTTACTAAGCACTGACTGATATGGAAACCACCATAGTTACCACTTATTAGTGCTCTGCACCGTACTAGTCGCTTCAAATGATTCGGCACTCTTTTTATACACCCAACTGTAACTCCCACTACGAGTTCGACATACCGACTGGTTTGTCGCACGATTATTATTTTATCTTACCCGACTTAATATATTCAGACACCCTCAATGAGATTAATAAAAATCATAATTCCTTTTTATACTTCCTTCCTGTCCCGACAGGTATAATAAGGTTTTGAAAGGCCTCGACATTCTTCCCTCATTTTTCCTTCTTTTTAATTCCCGTAATCGGGTATTGTGCAATAACTTATAGGCGAACACCAAAGTTACCATTTCAATACATTATTCTTAAAAATTTCCAATGAAAATTTAATACAATAAAAGTAAAGATACTATTTTTTGATTGAAATTTTTTCTTTGACAACGCAATCACACCGCAATCTAATATCAATTTGAAATGTCAAAATCACGTCAAGAGTACCGCTAACGAATTTTCCAATGTCAATCCCAATTGAGTTTAGTTCATTAAATAGCCACCTAATATTGGTCCAATGTGGCGCTGGTGTGATTTTCAAGAATACCAAATCCAATTGGACAATATCCAATCGATCGGTATTGGCGTCGAGAGTAGCCTAGCTGAAGAAGGTCTTTTGAATCGTCATGAATCCATCATAGGTGCACGCGTCTATAGTACAAAAATACTAAAATTTGTATATAATGAATTAACACGCCATTTACCTATGTACAAAAGTACGTAAGTCGTTAAAATCCAGGTGAAAATCAGAGTGGGCGGCCGCTCTCGCCAGTCTGAATAACGTATTGCAGGTATTAGTCACATTCATTGCACTGTTAATTGTAAATTATTTAAAAATCTATATTTTACAATTTACGACTCTATAAGACAGTGACAAGCGCCTTGCACTTCTTTGTATTCATACTTTTGTAACATTGCTATTGTTTATATCGCGTATGGGCGTATCGCTTTTTTTTTTGTTAATGGCGCTACTGCCAGTAGCCTGATGCGAGTCGGCTTTTCTGGCCACACTGGTTTTTAGGGTGAACGCAAAAGGCGCTCGCAACCCTTTGAATTAAGTGACCATGCTGAGGGCAACCCACTAACGGGTTACGAACCTCGGCTCAGGACGGCTACTGAAAGAGGATGAGACATCAATGATTAGGGAATGATTGGTTTTTAGGCCTAATCCTATTAGATTGTGTTGTCATCGGCACGTGGGCCGGAACTGCTAGGGTGGTCGGGGGGGCGACGGGGAACGCGGCGAGGACGGAACTGCGGTCTTGTGGAGTGTTGGAGTTTCAAGAACTCGTTCTTACGGCGGATGGCCAGAGTGAATTAGAATTTGAGTTAAACACTTCTCTACCTTTTTGTAGATTTTTTAAAAATATAACTGTTACTATGGTTACAGATTTTTCAAAATAAACAATGTTTAAAATGAATGATATTGTTATTTTATAGTCCATATTTTCGATTTTTTGGTCCATATTATAATATGTACATATTTTTTATTTTTTATTACATATTTATCCGAGCCCTAGTCATTACTTACAGTAGATGTTTAACCTCAACCTACGGTAGGCGTACCACGCGCTTGACTTGCTCATAAATCATGCGGCCCACTGAACTTTGCAGGTGCCGCACCTAACTTAAAAAAAATCAGCAAAACTAAAGAAACTGCTCAAGATCACTTGAGCTGTATACTAATAAAATCATTCCGTTAAATGCAGTTGTTTTTATATAAAATATTTAAATAAAAGGTAAAAAGTCTTTAGACACTCCAATAGGTCGTAAAATTCTTTGGGCTCAACAGGTTGTCATAAGTCGTCTGCCCATATAAAAAAGTAGATAGTGACTATTACCGATTTTCTGTATTTTATAGCAAGTAAATTGTTAAAAAAACCTGACGCCTGTGATGATATTTTATCAGAAATACAGGTTTCAGAGGTATGCTCGTGACAGCCTCAGCGGCTTATTCCATAAATACGCAAAATGCAGTATTTCAAGCTTAAGAGCACTGAAGAAAATTATCAGCAAACATTCGTCTCGGAACTGGAGGTAAGGCCACCCTCTTTATACCTATGAATACGACGCAATATTTCATCTAGATTCTACCTAGTTATTATGTAACATTTGATGATGATCGGATCAAATTCAAAACTGATAAACTTGAAACAAAGTCAAGATTTACTTTATTTTTAACTAATTATTGAGACCATTATGTTGCTCGCCTATAATAAGCGATACGACTGTCCATAAACATTAGTAACACAACCGAAACTTTAGATTACATAACAAAGTGTAGTTAACCATATCTTTATACGAAATTATTAAACTATTTTACTAATAAAATTGTCCTTTGGTTTACACAAAGTAACTTTAACACTTACATTATCTAAGATGGTTCCATAACACAGTGGAATAATTAAGATGAAATATATAACTGCCGACATTTTGTACTATAGGTCTATAACAGCGATTCTACGAAAAGGCGGCAAAAACACGGGTTATATACTATGCTACTGCAATGTGCGTAATGAACGCACCAGTTTGGGGGTCTTATTTATTATCCATTCAATTGAAATTGCATTATACATATAAATGTAAAAACACTGCGGTTAGACAATAATTTTTTTGCATTATTTACTTCTAAAGTGTGTGAAATGATGTCAATATTCATTATCTCTTTTCTAGACATGCGATTTAGAGGAATTAAAACAGTTAATGATTGTACAAACTGCTTGTATAGGTACATTTAAAAGGAATAAAAGTTTTATTGTGTTTAAAAGCGAATTGGAGTATGCGACTCCATTTTATCAAGAAAGTGTTTTGCAATTTCTGACCTGAAATGTACCTACTCAATTTTCTAATGGTCCCACCGAGTCTTATCACCCAGGCATAAGCAACAGGATCAATTGGCATCGACAAAAGTTTTTGCATAAAACGCATAAAAGTTACAGCGGTTAAGATAGCTCCCCTTGTTGCCCCATTTCAAAATTTACCGTGAATAAAGCCTAAAAATTATTAGGCATAGAATAATAACGTTATTAGGTATACTGCCTAGTTGGGAATGGAACGGTCTGCAGAGACGAATGTCCGCAGGTTCAAAACCCAAGGAACACACCCGTAACTTTTCTATGTAATGCGTGTATTACTTATCAATTATTATCGTGCGCTTTACGGCGAAGGAAAACATCGTGAGTAAACCTACATACTGAGAATTCTTCGAAAAGCATTTCGAAGGTGTGAAAGTCTGCCAACACCGCACTAAGCCAGCGTGGTGGGCTGAGGCCTAGAACCCTCCTAGTAGTAAAAGAGACCCGTGCTCCACAGTGGACGGTATATAATACAGGTCTGGTGTTATTATTATTATTAGGTCCTTACGTATTAAATTGGCGTTTTCTCATATTAGCCACTTTGATATGAAATATGGGAGATATTGTTTAAGAATTCCAAATTAATATTTATAAACGAATTCAACTGGTACATATGAGTTTTGAAAACAGTTATTTGTTTTTTTTTTGTGGCGTCTTTCATATCGCACAATAGAAAACATGAAATATCGCTATAGTTACGAGAAACAGCTCGAAAGGTTAATGATGTATATGGCGCTAGTGTCGCAAAAGAAAACAAGGTACGTTTTTGGTTCCAACGTTTTCGTTCTGGGAATTTCGACCTTCGGACCAAGCCCCGTGGACGGCTGGAGACCATGCTGGATAATGAGGAATTAAAGGCTATTTATTGTGGAAGCGGATCCATCGAAAATCACTTCAGAGTTAGCTGCAGGCTTAGATGAGAGTGATAAAACTAAAAGCACTTGAAGCAAATCGGGAAAGTAATAAAGCTTGAAAGGTGGGTACCTCATGAATTAAGTGAATCAAACCAGCAGCACGCGTCGAACGCTGCGTTACATTGCCCAACCGACACAATATTGAATGAAAATTAAATTGAATCATTACCCGTTATGAAAGTGGATCCTGTACGATGATTGGGAGCGCTCGTCGCATTGGCTGAATCCTAGATAACCAGCCAAATCCTGCCCCAAGCGAAAATTTACTCAAAAAAAAAAATACTTGTCAGTGTTTGGTGGACTAGTGCCGGTGACGTTCAACAGCTTTCTAAAATGTGGCCAAACTATTAGGTACGTCAGATATCTACTGTCAGCAACTGCAAACCACGATTAAGGAACTAGCTGCTAAACAACAGAGGCTGGTCCATCGATCTAAGCCACTGCTACTTCAAGACGCCGCTAGGACCCGCACTGCACAACAAACGGCCGCTAAATTAGAAGAACTGTAATTGGAATGTCTGCGACATCCACCGTACCTCCCTGACCTTGCTCCAATAGATTACCATTTTTTCCCTAATTTGGATAAGGAATTTTTACAAGGATAAAAAATCTATTTCGATGTGGCAGTCCAAACCGCCTTCAGAGAGTTTATTGATTCTCGCCTCATGTTTTTTTAGTAAAGGGATCGATGAAATCCCTATGAGATGGCAAAAGTGCATAGATAACAATGGTGCAAACTTTTATTAATTAATTATATTTACAAAAAAAAACTTACTTTGTATTCCTCCCACACAAAACGCCAATTTCATATGTAAGGACCTAATATATTATATAATGTGATTAAAAAGCTACAACGCAGTTTAGTTTAGTCTGAGCTGTGGCCTGTGACCCCCCAAAGCCCGTCCTAAATTCATGCCAAATAACGGATAAATAACCAAAACAAATGAAATAAGTTTAGGGATAAAACCTCTTTACGACAACCGAAAAATATTGGAATTGTCAAAGTCCCGTAATCGCCTACCCTCCCCTGATTTCTTGCAGCTCGACGGTAGAAATAGATATGCTCTATGTGACATGTGTAGTATAGTTCGCGCGAAAGCGCCATTATCTCCACATTTTTCTACCCGTATTCACTTGTTGGATAAGATCACATGGTACATTTTTTACGTCTAATAAAAAACCTTTATCTAGGTGTGTTGCTCACGCCTTGGCCGGCGTGAAAGGCTTTCCCGTCCTATTCCCGCTACCAGTGCTGCCAAGTGCCAACAAGATTTTTAAAAATCCGCTAAGTTCGTCGTATATTTCCGTCAAAACCCGTTAAATCAACAAGTGACACGGGTGTAGCTATAGCTTTCACATGGGGGTGGGGTGGTGGTGCTTTCACAAGCGTGTGTTCTTGTCGTCCCATGACAAAAATACCTCCTTCCACGTATACACCCCCCCCCCCCGTGACATTAAATTGAAATTTTTGTCCAGCCGTCAGCCGTTACATGGATTTTTACCCGTTTCCAACGTATCCAAATCCGTTACATATGACGGGAAATCGTTATGTTGGCAACACTGTCCGCTACAAAAGTCCCTAATACACAGTAAGACAACAACGCCATCTACTTTATGAATCAGATTAAAAATATCCATTATTTCCCATAGGAGCTAATTACAGGGATAAAAGTACCCTATATGTTAATCCAGGTCATGACCTACCCGTGTGTTAAATTTCATCGTCGTTAGTCAGTTTCTGCATTTACTTTAACAAACATCCTAACATTTTCACAAACTTTCGCACTTATAATAGTAGTAAGATTCTATTCCAATAGAAATAGGTTTTATAACATAGTACCAGCTCACCAGATTTCATTGTAATGGTCTTGCCCATACCTTCGTCCGACAGGTGAAATCATCGGCAAGTTACTACACTTTCAGGGTAACTCCCCCATTGCAGATTTCAGTCGCTGCTTCAGTGGCAATGACGATATAATGCGTGTCTATGGATTCTTATCAATAATGATAATTAGACGCAGTAAATAGAATGTAAGGAAATCATTGATGTAGGGTTTTTAAGCCCTCGCGTGCCGGGAGCGTGGATCCACGCTCAAAAAAAGTGTTCAAACTCTGCCGGAGCGTGGATCCACGCTCGGGCCGATTTCTGCAAAATGTATGAAAACTGAACATCTACAGGTTGTTTCTTTTTAGGTTATTTTTGGGTTTCCATTGGATGCAAATCTTAATTATATATTAGAATTGAGAAAAGCGGCCGCCATTTTGAATTTCTTTGTTTTGAGGCCGATTGGCCTCAAAATCGATATCTGGGCAGGCCTTTAGGTACCGAAGACGGATCCAATGTTAGAATTGAAAAAAGTGGCCGCCATTTTGAATTTCTTTGCTTTAAGGCCAATCGTCCTCAAAATCGATATCTGAGCAGGCCTTTAGGTATTAAAGACGGATCCAATGTTAGAATTGAAAAAAGTGGCCGCCATTTTGAATTTCTTTGTTTTAAGGCCAATCGACCTCAAAATCGATATCTAGGCAGGCCTGTAGGTACAAAAGTTGGATCCAATGTTATAATTGAAAAAAGTGGCCGCCATTTTGAATTTCTTTGTTTTAAGGCCAATCGACCTCAAAATCGATATCTGAGCAGGCCTTTAGGAATAAAAGACGGATCCAATGTTAGAATTGAAAAAAGTGGCCGCCATTTTGAATTTCTTTGTTTTATGGCCAATCGACCTCAAAATCGATATCTGGGCAAGCCTTTAGGTAATGAAGACGGATCCAATGTTAGAATTGAAAAAAGTGGCCGCCATTTTGAATTTCTTTGTTTTATGGCCAATCGACCTCAAAATCGATATCTGGGCAGGCCTGTAGGTACAAAAGTTGGATCCAATGTTATAATTGAAAAAAGTGGCCGCCATTTTGAATTTCTTTGTTTTAAGGCCAATTGACCTCAAAATCGATATCTGGGCAGGCCTGTAAGTAGAAAAGACGGATCCAATGTTAGAATTGAAAAAAGTGGCCGCCATTTTGAATTTCTTTGTTTTAAGGCCAATCGAACTCAAAATCGATATCTGGGCAGGCCTTTAGGTACCGAAGACGGATCCAATGTTAGAATTGAAAAAAGTGGCCGCCATTTTGAATTTCTTTGTTTTAAGGCCAATCGACCTCAAAATCGATATCTGAGCAGGCCTTTAGGTATAAAAGACGGATCCAATGTTAGAATTGAAAAAAGTGGCCGCCATTTTGAATTTCTTTGTTTTATGGCCAATCGACCTCAAAATCGATATCTGGGCAAGCCTGTAGGTACAAAAGTTGGATCCAATGTTATAATTGAAAAAAGTGGCCGCCATTTTGAATTTCTTTGTTTTAAAGCTAATCGACCTCAAAATCGATATCTGGGCAAGCCTTTAGGTAATGAAGACGGATCCAATGTTAGAATTGAAAAAAGTGGCCGCCATTTTGAATTTCTTTGTTTTAAGGCCAATCGACCTCAAAATCGATATCTGGGCAGGCCTGTAGGTACAAAAGTTGGATCCAATGTTAGAATGGAAAAAAGTGGCCGCCATTTTGAATTTCTTTGTTTTAAGGCCAATCGACCTCAAAATCGATATCTGGGCAAGCCTTTAGGTAATGAAGACGGATCCAATGTTAGAATTGAAAAAAGTGGCTGCCATTTTGAATTTCTTTGTTTTAAGGCCAATTGACCTCAAAATCGATATCTGGGCAGGCCTGTAGGTACAAAAGACGGATCCAATGTTAGAATCGAAAAAAGTGGCCGCAATTTTGAATTTATTTGTTTTAAGGCCAATCGACCTCAAAATCGATATCTGGGCAGGCCTTTAGGTACAAAAGACGGATCCCATGTCAGAATTGAAAAAAGTGGCCACCATTTTGAATTTCTTTGTTTTAAGGCCAATCGACCTCAAAATCGATATCTGCGCAGGCCTGTAGGTACAAAAGACGGATCGAACATTAGAATGGAAAAAAGTGGCCGCCATTTTGAATTTCTTTGTTTTAAGGCCAATTGACCTCAAAATCGATACTTGGCATGCCATTGATAGTAAAAGTCAGATCTAATGTTAGACTTGAGAAAAGTGGTCGCCATTTCGTACTTCTTTGTTTTAAGACTGATTGGATTTAAGATAGATATTTGGGCTTGTCTTTTAGCCAAAACTAATTAATCGAGGTTGGAATTTAAATAACTGCATTCCATGTTAAATGTTCTTGTTTTAAGGGCCATTGGTTATAAAATCAAAATCCGCTGGACATGGCCACAAACTATAGTAGGTTTTAATTATATCACTTTTAAATAATATCACCATCAAAGCTTATTCAATTCTCTTCAATAACGATATTGCAGCTTTGTTATGTCGCAAAAAAAGGAATTTGTCTTCGAATTTAAGAAGTGGCCCGTGGCAGCAAACAGCTAATAAAGTAAATTCTTCTGTGAAAGCATCAAAATCGGTTAAAAATCCGGGGGTCGTTAGCAATTCAACAATAGCTATAAGCATAATTAGCCGCGTAGTAGAAATTATCTTACTATAATATTTTTCTTCCCCTACATCGTTATGCCCTGGTGGGTGGCCATTCAATTACTGTATCTTTTTTTTTTTGAAGTTATACCTTAAGCGCGTTATGAAAAATTTATGGGAGTGAAATTTTACGATGCGCGCGCATGTGTGACACAAAAATTCTCACGGTTGTTTTTTTATTATAATTTTCCCCTTATAGGGAAGGCAAAGGGTTCAAGCCCATAAAGCCTCGTCTTAAGTGATATTATTGGTTGTCTTTTTTTTAAATTAATTATAAAAAAAAAAATATTTTTAAAATAATAAATAATCAATAATAAATATTTTAAATTAAGAATCTTCTAATATTAAGTACAAATTATGTCATATATATTTATTATTCTCTAAATTCTATATTTAATAATTATATAATATAATGTTAGGGCAAAAATATTTTTTGTGCGGGTATTAATGACATGATCTACAATTTTTGCTATAAAAGCATAGAACGTTTGACAGTTCGAGTTAGTTGGTCATTGTCTTCGTGCCGGTCGTTCGCTTGGTGATATTTTGTATGAAAGTATTTCTGTAAAGTCAGTGGTACATATTTTTATTTAAATCAAAACCGTTACAGTTTCTAATAATAATTTATTTTTTAGTAAAAGGAGAAGACAAAGGCGCTTAGCCTTGCAGCCTTGTCTGTTGTTGTTTTACCACACCCAAGGACTTTTTCAAAATTCAAAGGCCGAAGCCAAGACTGCAATTTTCCCAAACTATAAAGGTTAATGATGCCAAAGAAGTATAACTTCTCACGCGCGTACATACATATATTACACCTCGATTTATTCTATTTGGCTAAATACAAGCCCAAATATCTATCTTAAATCCAATCAGTCTTAAAAACAAAGAAGTTTAAAATGGCGACCACTTTTATTGAGTCTAACATTAGATCTGTTTTTTACTATCGCCAAGTATCGATTTTGACGTTAATTAGCTTAAAATAAAGAAGTCCTAAGTGGTGGCCTCTTTTTTCAATTCCGACATTGGATCCGTTTTTGGTAACTACAGATATGCCGAGAAATTGATTTTGAGGTCGATTGGCCTTAAAACAAAGAAATTCAAAATGGCGGCCACTTTTTTCAATTTTAACATTGGATTCGTCTTTTCTACTTACAGGCCTGCCCAGATATCGATTTTGAGGTCGATTGGCCTTAAAACAAAGAAATTCAAAATGGCGGCCAATTTTTTCAATTCTAACATTCGATCCGTCTTTTGTACCTACAGGCCTGCCCAGATATCGATTTTGAGGTCGATTGGCCATAAAACAAAGAAACTCAAAATGGCGGCCACTTTTTTCAATTTTAACATTGGATCCGTCTTTTCTACTTACAGGCCTGCCCAGATATCGATTTTGAGGTCGATTGGCCTTAAAACAAAGAAATTCAAAATGGCGGCCACTTTTTTCAATTCTGACATTGGATCCGTCTTTTATACCTAAAGGCCTGCCCAGATATCGATTTTGAGGTCGATTGGCCTTAAAACAAAGAAATTCAAAATGGCGGCCACTTTTTTCAATTCTAACATTGGATCCGTCTTCGGTACCTAAAGGCCTGCCCAGATATCGATTTTGAGGTCGATTGGCCTTAAAACAAAGAAATTCAAAATGGCGGCCACTTTTGTCAATTCTGACATTGGATCCGTCTTTTATACCTAAAGGCCTGCCCAAATATCGATTTTGAGGTCGATTGGCCATAAAACAAAGAAATTCAAAATGGCGGCCACTTTTTTCAATTCTGACATTGGATCCGTCTTTTATACCTAAAGGCCTGCCCAGATATCGATTTTCAGGTCGATTGGCCTTAAAACAAAGAAATTCAAAATGGCGGCCAATTTTTTCAATTCTAACATTGGAACTATCTTCTGTACCTAAAGGCCTGCCCAGATATCGATTTTGAGGTTGATTGGCCATAAAACAAAGAAACTCAAAATGGCGGCCACTTTTTTCAATTTTAACATTGGATTCGTCTTTTCTACTTACAGGCCTGCCCAGATATCGATTTTGAGGTCGATTGGCCTTAAAACAAAGAAATTCAAAATGGCGGCCAATTTTTTCAATTCTAACATTCGATCCGTCTTTTGTACCTACAGGCCTGCCCAGATATCGATTTTGAGGTCGATTGGCCTTAAAACAAAGAAATTCAAAATGGCGGCCATTTTTCTCAATTCAAGCATTGGATCCGTCTTTTGTACCTAAAGACCTGCCCATATATCGATTTTGAGGTCGATTGGCCTTAAAACAAAGAAATTCAAAATGGCGGCCATTTTTCTCAATTCAAGCATTGGGTCCGTTTTTTGTAACCAAAGATATACCCAGATTTCGATTTTGAGGTCAATCGGCCTCAAAACAACGAAATTCAAAATGGCGGCCGTCTATGCCAAATCTCACAATGTTTCTGAATATTTTAGTGACCATTGATCCATAATAAATAAGTAAATAAATAATTTCAAAATTCGTACTAAAAGAATTTTATGGTGTATAAATTAGAACATCCTTTACACTCAAAATCCGATTTTTTCAAATGTATGGCGGCACGCACGCGTCTTTTACGCAAACTGAGCCCGGCATTCCAGGGGTTAATACATCAATGAAGGGAATTAATATAGAATAATACCAGCCCTATATTTGATTTTTTTTATGGCATTGAATGACGAGCATGCCGTTCGCCTGATGGTAAGCGATGCGATCGCCCATAAACAGTAGAAACACCATCCTGCACCTTGAGTTACAATGTACTGTGTGGCATTCCATTGCTCTCGTCATCTTGAGACATAAGATAATAAGTCCCTTTATTATATAGTTCGGTAGTTACACTGGCTACAATGTCCTTCAAACAAAAACACAACAGTGCATGCACACTGCTGCTTGACGGTAGAAATAGACATTGCGGTGATACCCACCCAGACGGACTCTTACATATGAGAGACCTACCACCAGTTATATATATATATAGTATCCCATTGCTGGGAACGGGCCTCTTGTATTGCTGAGTGGGTTTGGGGCTTAGTCCACGTTGGCCTAATGTGGGATGGCAGACGTCACGTATCTTTGAAATTCTTATGGCGAATTCTAAGGTTTTCTCACAATATTTTCCTTCACTATTAAAGCGAACGATAATATAATTGATATGACTGGAAATAATCACTGATTAAAACAACTATTAAAATCTTTTAACGCAGTTAAATACTGGGTGTTTCCACTAAATTCCAAAAATAAAATACCTAGCTCAGTTGGTACTAACGTTTACAGACGTTTTTGAATAACCAAACCCCAGTCTTTCACGGATTTAATCTTAAACACTCGAAAATATAAAATACGAATTTTCGAAACCCGTGGTTACTTCGTGCGCAAACCTCATCCGCGAAAAGATTAACAAAGACGAAAAACTAGACAGGTAAGTCATTGATGTATTAAAAAACCCAGGTAAGTACATAAAGACAGAAAAAATATCATACGTGGCCAGTCGGATAAGGAACACTTACAAATAAAAATAATCACTTAATGATTTCTTATGTTTATGCGAGTGTCAGACATCGAAATAAAACTAATTTTCAGATTTCATCACAGTTTTTTAAATAATCACTTACCAGAAAAGAAAAGTGAACACTATTCACAAACAGTTATACGGCATTCAAAACTCTCTGCACAGAATCTCTACACGAAATGTCTATTGCCACAATAATTATACTTCCGCTATATATACCAAGCTATATATATCGCTCAGTTCTACAACACCGGTAATTTTGAATCAATGACTCTTATGTTTTCAATTTTCATGTTGGCAAGTTGGCAACAAGCAGATGTGACAAGAAATACTAGGGATGCGTCGGTGCTTTTCATCCATTACATTAAAGAAAATTGTAAATAAAGAATTTAAAGTATTTCTAATACATATAATTATTTGCTAATTATAGTAATATTTGTTCTGAATTTACTTCTTTCAAAATTTAAACGTGATCGAACGCTTTCTGGAATCAAAGTCGATCATAGACTCATATAGCTGATATAATAGGTACATGTGACTATCTTCAGTCTGGTCAAATTGGGGATAGTAAACCAATGTAACCAAGAAGATTATAATATTTCTAAAGGTAAACCATACCGTCCCGCTCAAAGATGAAACAAACCAATAGGCCTAACCTACGCCTCGAAAGAGGATACACGAAAACTGACCTAAAATGGTATTTTTAATACATCAATGCCTAAAATAAATACATACAAACACAGTACATTTTTAAAAGTACCGTAATCATGAATTTCATGAATTTTATCATGAATTAAGTCTTGTAAAAATAAATTATGATTTATTTAAACTGTACTGTGTTTCTTTCTATTTTCCATCAAAATTTTTAGCCGTAGTATAAGTTTAGTTCGACCTTGTATGTTATCGTTTAACAATACCTGACACCAATTAATGACGAAAATCGACTAAAACACATGAAATTCAGCAAATAAAAATTTTGGATCTACACGGTTACCTACTGCGCGTTGCTCTTTAATACCCGATGAAGATAGTTCAAAGTATTTCATTAACTGCCTATGGATTTTTCATCACTGAATATAATAATAAATAATAATAATTACTGAAAATATTTGAATTAAATATAGAAGTTAAATCTTTTTTGGTTATAATGTGATAATATAGCCTATTATGTGGACTAATAAACTAACTACAATATCTCACAGTGCCATATGACCCAAGCTCACTTTACAGCCCTTTATACTATTGGCAGCTGCCCTGTATCTATTCCCCAATTATCTTGTCCCAGTTGGGATTGTGCGTGTTAGAAGTTTGTGATACGATTTTGTACCTCATGCCATTGACAATAGAATAATAATCGGTCTAGCACTTTTAGTACAGTTGGCGTGATAAATAAAGTCTTTAATATAGTAAAAAAAGTATTACGACGTGGGTATCAGCTGTAAAGGACTTTTGGTCACGCAACAAGTACATAGATTTTTGTTGTGGATTACACAAACAATTTTTACTATGCGAATATTGAGTCAGTTTGGTGGTTGGTACGTCTCGTTTTTGAACCACTATAGGTACATTTCATCAAGAGGGCTACTAAAATACATTTCTTGAGTTCAAGTTCTTGAATAGAGATCACGTACCGGCGGGCGCAGTGCTAGACGTCCACTCGCAAGGTTCGCAGACGACTTGATAAATGTTGCAGGAACACTTTGGATGCAGGCCGCTTTTGACAGATCCGTCTGTAAATCTTTAGCCTGTGTTCAGCAGTGGACACCGTGTGGCTGTTGATGATGAGTCTAGGTCTAAACATTGCCTTTTTAATCAGGTAGGTAAGCATACGCTAAAAACGAAAAAAACTCATAGACACATAAGCTACAAAATAATATATTCGTACTAATATTATAAACGGGAAAATAACACACAGATCTATCTTCTACGCTGTGACTTTTCAACCGCTGAATCGATTTTGATGAAATTTAAGGAGTTAAGTTAAGCTTTATATTAACACATAAGGATCATGTTAAGACATTTTTCAAAAAAAGTATAATAGTCTAATCCTATCTTATGATTTTTTATACATGTTAATGGCCATTTAGTGCCTGGATACCGATTTTATATTTTTTATGGATACTTGAAAGAGAACAGTCGAAGGTGGGACTCGAAACCACGACCTCCGGCGTACCGTGCCGGTGCTCTTCCAATTGAGCCACCTCGAGGTCGGGAGGTCGTGGGTTCGAGTCCCACCTTCGACTGTTCTTTTTCAAGTTTCCATAAAAATATAAAATCAGTATAATAGTCTATCATTTGGGCTCACTAATTACTTACTTAAAATGTACTTAACTAGTTTAATGTGATTCTAAATGTGGATTTGAGGATCATTGTTTAATTTACAATTTAATACGGGGACAATGATGTAGATTGTACAATTGTTATTAGTACTTAATAGATATATACATACATATACACTCACGCCCTTTATCCCCGAAGGGGTACGCAGGGCACAACTAGTGCGCCCACTTTACGCCATGCATATTCCGTCGCATGATGTGATAGAGGGCGAATCTATCGCCATATCGAGCACAAATACCAGACTCCGGGCTGATACAGAGTAGAAAAACCCAATATCACTTTGCCCGATCCGGGAATCGAACCCGACGAGACCTTGACATTGCAGTCGTACCGTAATACAACTACGCCACCAAGGCAGTCTAATTATAAAGTAATTACTACTTAATTAACAATTTAATTCGATTTATAAGACATATTGTACAGTTCATTTTTTAGTTTATTTTAAGTGTATTGCTTATCAATTATCGTTCGCTTTAACGGTGAAGGAAAACATCGTGTGGAAACCTGCATACCTAAGAAGTTCTTTATAAGAATTTCGAGGGTATGTGAAGTCTACCAACCCGCACTAGGCCAGCGTGGTAGACTAAGGCCTAAAACCCTCTCAGTAGTAGAGGAGGCCCGTGCTCAGCAGTGAGACAGTATATAAAACAGGGCTGGTATTATTATATTATATTATATTATTATTATTGTACAGTTGGTTGCAATCAGCCCTGTATTATATATTGCCCACTGCTGAGCACGGGCCTCCTATACTACTAAGAGGGTTCAGGCCTTAGTCCACCAAGCTGGCCTAATGCGGGTTGGCAAACTTCACATACCCTCGAAATTCTTATAGAATTCTCAGGTATGTAGGTTTCCTATGATGTTTTCCTTCACCGTTAAAGCGAACGATAATTGATAAACAATACACACATAACTCCGAAAAGTCAGAGGTGTGTGCCTTGGGTTTGAACCTCCGGACAATGTCTCGGTAGACCGTTCCATTCCCAACTAGGCTATCGTCGCTACACAGTTGGTTATTGTACAAAAATAAAAAAATAAATAAACCCAAGAAAGGACATAGACTACGTTAAAAACAAACAAAGGTAGTGTAAACTGTAAAACAATTATAACAAGGTCTATGACAGGGCTAGACAAGGAACAGTGGTGACTAATAAATAAAACAGAAAATTCACAAGCATGACAAATCAACACGTGTAGGGTGAGTTGAATGACCTAGGTCTAACGTCATAATATGTCATCAGCAGCTTCCGAGTTAGATATTTCTTCTTGATGTCTGACTTAAGTTGTAAAGTAGAGCCACTTTAGGTTCTTAGTTTTCTTTGGTCATGTAAATATTATGTTAGATGGCAAATCGCTAGAGTAAGTGATCCGAATGTCTGTATAAAAGAAATCTATTGGATATTTCGGCAACCACCCTTGGGGCTTCGCTACTATTACGCTATCTGATATTAATACTGATTTAGGTCCATGTTGTCCATGTCCATTAAGAAATAATAATTACAAAATCTTTTTTTGACCATTTATATACCTGATGGTAAACAGAGTGAGGTCCAGATTTTTGGGCGAGAGATAATAACCCCTCACCCGTCGATACCATTATGGCGTCCTTCCTGCAAGCCTTAACATTATGAACGCAAAAGGCAGTGAAAATGGCATAGCAGGGCAGAAAGGTGTGTTAGTGTGGCGTAGGTACCTTCTAGATATTTATGTTAAAACTTACAGGTACTGTGGGCATAACATAGAGGGGCAGGATCACCAACGACGAGGTTCTGAACTCTGGACAGCTGCTAAGCATAACCGCACCCTTGAAAAAGAGACGGTTGCGTTGACTAGGGCACGTGCACAGGATGGAACCCCCCATGTTTATCCCGAAAAACTCTCATGGGAGAGATCGCATGTGGCAAGCGGCACGTAGGACGCCCTAAACTGCGCTATAAGGACAACATCAAAGTGACATGATCACCTTTGATGTTGACTGGAGGAGCTGGAAAAGCTTAGCTGAGGATCGCGCCCTTTGATGGCGTAGCCTCACACGATAACGCTTGGCTTAAAGAGCTAGCTGAGAAACGCGCAAAACGACACAAACGCGGTAGCAATCCCTTATCATCCAGGGCGAAATCTCATTATAATGTCTGTAGGTACGTCGTGTGGCCGATTTTGTCTTTCTCGTATTGGTCTCTAGGTACAGCCTTAAAAAAAAGTGTCTCAGAATAACCTCCAAAAATTCACGCTATTTAAATCATCTACAATAGATGTAAAAGGCCAATTATGATAATACAGGTACTCGGTGCGTATATAAAGTAGGTATAGTGGAAAATTACAAACGAAATATTATAAGGGCTACTTTGTAGTTATAAAAACGGTGACCTTCTCCGGGATTAAAAGTAGGCTATATGTTAATAATGCCCACAGCCTATCTGAATGCTAAATTACACCAAAATCCGTTCACCGGTTTAGACGTTTTTTATTTTTTTAGCCGGGCTCGGCAATGATACCCCACTGCACTTGATGGTAAGCGCAATGACAAACAGCCTATAGTTGAAAAGTGGGTACGTAAGTATTTTTTTACATTTAATATTTACGTTTTTTATTAGCAGTAACGGTTACAGTTCTAATATAATTAACAAATACAAGGAACGACACAAAGCGTCTCAATTTCGATCTATTAGCACTGATCAGCATCCCTTAACTCTCATTCAATCTATTTAATAACGGTCATTTAATGGTTACAGGGCATGGCCGGGCTCTCTGAACAATGATAAAACGCCATGTGTTCATCTGAATCTAATTGACAACATTTCATTTTTTCAATATTCTCAAATTTTTATGTAAATGATACTTGATCTAAAATTATGAGACCCATATTTTTTCTTTTTGCATAATTCAGATATTTTCATTCATAATTTTAACTTTGAAATTCGTGTTATTCTAAAACGTCGTAAGCACCAAATGACGTCAATCATACGGCTCAAGACGTAATAGCCTTTGCTTTGCAATACAAAAACTGACTAGTGATAGCTCAACCACAGTAGTTCCTGTAATCTGTCATCCAGTTAGCGATTTATGATAATATACCCACCACCAAAGAGTATTATATACATTGGGAACCCACTACTCAGTACTTACGTATCTACGTAAATAGTATGAAACTACTTCATTGGACCTAATAACTTTTGACGTACCTGTGACGGCTACAGACAAAAACAGCATGATATTATGATGCGGTCTATAAGAAACTGAATTCTGAATTGGATCTAATAACTCTTGACGTACTTGCGACGGCTACAGACAAAAACAGCATGATATTATGATGCGATTTATAAGAAACTGTATTCTGAATTCCACATCGTGGGATAAATCATCATTTATCTTTACCTACTCACGAACTTGACTAAACTTAGGCATTAGGCTCATCATATTCTAGATTCCTGATTTCGAGAGCTAGAGTCAGTTCTCCCATTCGCCATACTGGCTTTATAAATAGCACAAGAATCCTTCATGGTGTAGTGAGTTTTAGGAACGAGCGATTCAAAAATTTCTCTATGTCAAACAAAATCATTCTCAGTATGAATCGAACTTGTAACCTTTTATTCTACACTTATCGTCCGCTACGCCACAGTGACCGTCTTACAACATACTCACGTTGTATGTTCGGAAGGTTGTAACTATTTTATTCCCATCTTTCCTCAATAGAATACACACGTAATTTACCACAACAGACTAGATCCTCAATCCCAACAACCACAAAAACATCAGACAAATCGTGGACCTCTTCTTTTTTTGAAGTCGGTTAAAACTCTCGTAAGTGACACATTTCTACTGCTGTGGAATAGTTTACCGGTACCCGTGTTCCATTATTTTGTAGGTACTGTGGAGTCTTTAGAGCGGCATTTATAGAAGCGATTTGAAAGTTTCCCATCCCTCACTGGTTAACATATTAGTACTCCTCTGTACTTACGATCTTCAATATTAACTTTACTGTGCCTATAAAAGTATTATAACTTTATCACAAAAAAAAACATACACAGTATGTTAATTTTGTCCACAACAATAAATGTTCTGTTATTTTCCGCGCAAACTGTACTTATGTCTAAGAAATGCCCTCACTAAAAATTAATTCCCTTCTCAAACTTTAACTATTGTGTTATTTAAAAAACTGTGGCGAATAATAGAGAAGACGATAACTAGGTTATGGGATAACAAATTAATTATAACAAAAATATCTATTTTGTCTATGGTCGGGGAATCACTGCACTGGTCCGTATGCGATTACGCAACGATCAAATCGTGAAATAAACAAGCTGCGATGCGAATGTCTGTCGTAAGAAAGTATGGTTGCGAGTGTTTATTTATTTATCGTTACCAACGCATTTATCGTAGATGAAGAAAAAGTTTCGTGGTGTGTCGGATTTATACTTTACATTAGTAGGTATACGTCACTCAGTATGTGCTGCCCCGCACTGGTGGTAGGTATCTCATATGTAAGAATCCGTCTGGGTGGGTACCACCGCAATTTCTATTTCTAGCGCCAAGCAGCAGTGTGCAAGCACTGTTGTATTTCGGTTTGAAGGAAAGTGCAGCCAGTGTACCAGCTGGACATAGTGAGACTTATCATCTTATGTCTCAAGATGACGAGCGCAGTGGGATGCCATACAGTGCTTTGTAATTCAAAGTTTTGAATGGTGTTGCTACTGTTTGCGCGTGGTTGATCGCTTACCCTCAGGCGAACAGCGTGCTCGTTTCTTCATTCGAAGCAATAACAAAAAATGGCGCGTCCGGCTCCATATTGTACTCAAAAAAGTCCCCGATTGCAACCTAACATAATTTTTGTACAATGAAATTGTAAAATAAAATAATTACCTGCGTAAATAATTAATATTTTATTTCGAAAAAAGAATTTGTGTTGTTATGTACTACTTCCCTACCACATACATTTTTATCACGCTTTTATAAGCTTCAGACGTATGTACCTATGTATCTATGTAACTAACACTTCGAAGTTTGAGCATGATTTTGAGCCTCATCAAAACGTCGGATTAAATCGAAATTTGGCATACTTATGCGAAAGTTCTACTAAAAAATTAATACCTAAATAATAGTTAATTTATTTTTAGTGACATTTGTTGGGCCATAGTACAATTATAACTAAACTGGCTACTCTTATGTGTAAAAAAATCCTACTTGTTTTTTAGTGACATCTGTTGGACAATAGCAGAACAGAACTAAAAAAATTTATATAAATAATAGTTTAATAAAACTAAAAAACACGCTTTATAGGAAATCCAACTAAAAAGTAGAAAATAAATGTGAATTAAGAATAGTGTAAATAATAAGAAAATGTATTTTATTGAAAAAAAAAGCGTGGGGTGCATGGAGTCAATAATTATAAATATTTTATTGACAAATAATGTGAGTAGAAGGATTATTATTTTGATAATATCTAAAAAGCACCCAACGCTTTTTTTTTTAAATATAATACACTTTTTTCTTGCTTACATTATTCTTTATTCAATGTTGTTTTCTACTTTTATTGGATTTTCTATAGAGCGTTTTTCTTAGTTATTTATTGATATTTCATATCGGTTATTACACCCTTGGCCTAGTTCCTGCCTTAAAGGTTTGATTTGCAGGACAGGCAATAAAAAATGTGTTTACCTATATAGAAAAATTCACTTGAAAGTATGACTTTCTAGGATTTGCATTTTAACGTCTAAGAAAGAAAAATATTTTTATTGTTGGGACAAACAATAAAAATATTGCGTCAACAATGGAATCCCTCATTCAGCTCCTTACTGCAGTACAGTCTAACCAATGCTGCAGCACTGATTTTTAATGAGGACATTGTCTCGGCAGACCGTTCTATTCCCAACTAGGCTATCGTCCACTTTCCTATTGTGTACAAGACAATAATTACCTACAGTCCAATGTCATCAGTAATAAACAATGATATACAACATTAAACTCAGTGCCGGATTAAGCAAGCGCGGGGCCCGTAGCAAATTCTTTCAAAGAGCCCTTGATCTGCTATGGGTTCTTAAGTATAAAGTGGTAAAGGTACAATTCAATACTCAATACGTGTATTTGCTATCTATAGGTTACAATGTTGTGGGTAATTAATAGTGTAGTAAATTACTATAGGCGCTGTTAGGCTCTGACAAGTACAAAAAGCCTGAGATGAGATTTCCTGGCAATTTAGAATAATTTTGATAGGAAACTAACAATTGAAAACAGATGATACTATACAAAATATTTTTTTCAATACATATTTTAAAGTTTATATTTAACTAGGTGATGCTCGCGACTCCGCCCGCGTGAAAGAGTTTTTCCGAGATAAAAATATTTTCTCGGGATAAAAAGTAGCCTATAGCACTCAGGAGTAAAGTAGCTTCCTATTAGTGAAAGAATTTTCAAAATCGGTTCAGTAGTTCCTGAGATTAGCGCGTTCAAACAAACGAACAAACAAACAAACTCTTCAGCTTTATATTATTAGTATAGATTATAAAGAGGAAAGATTTGTATTTTTGTATGTTTGACAAGGATAAACTCAAAAAGTACTGAACCGATTTCAAAAATTATTTCACCATTAGAATGCTCCTGTATCCCTGAGTAACATAGGCTACTTTATATCTCGGGAAAATTCAAACCGGGACTTTTATCCCGGATTTTTTATTCTCGCGAGTCGTTACGGCCAAACCAATAAACCGATTTCGATGAAATTTGTAAGGGACATAGTTTAAGACCCTGGGAAAGACCTAGGCTACTTCTTATCCCGGGAAAAATAAACCGGGATTTTAATCCCGGAAAATATTCTTGCTGGTGGTACCGCAAACAAATAAGTATAGAAATAGTTTGAGACCGAGGGAAAAACGTAGACTACTTTTATCTCGGAAAAACATAAACCGGGAATTTTAACCCGGATTTTTTCTCTCGTGAGTGGAGCCGTCACGCCCAAACCACTGAACCGATTTCGATGAAATTTGTAAGGGACATAGTTTACGACCCTGGAAAGGATCTAGGATATTTCTTATCCCGGAAAAAAATAAACCGGGACTTTAATCCCGGAAACTATTTTCTTGCGGATGGAACCGCAAAGAAATAAGTATGGAGATAGTTTGAGACCCAGGGTAGGACACACGGTACTGCCCATCCCGGAAAATTATAAACCGGATATTTTATCCCGATTCAAACCACTCAACCGATTTCAACGAAATTGGTAGGGACGTAGTTCGAAACCCTGGAAAGGACCTAGACAATTTCTGATTCCGGGAAAAAATAAACCGGGATTTTATCCCGGAAAATATTTTCTTGCGGGTGGAACCGCAAAAAACAAATATGGAGATAGTTTGAGACCCAGGGAAGGACATGGGCTACTGCTTATCATGGAAAAATAGAAACCGGGACTTTTATCCCAAATTTTTTTACCTCGCGATTGTAGCCGTCACTCTCAGCCGATTTCCATGAAATTTCGTAGGAAGATAATTTAAGACCTTGAGGAGCACCTAGGCTATTGCTTATCCCAGAGAAATATAAACCGGTACTTTTATCCCGGAAAATATTTTCTTGCGGGTGGAACCGTGAGAGAATAAATATGGAGATAGTTTGAGATCCAAGGAAGGACAGGTTACTTTTATCTTTTTATTTTTAAGGATATGTCCTTACATCATTACATATTATAAAACAAAGTCCCCCCATCGCATTTGCTTGTCTGAACGCGATAAACTCAAAAACTACCGAACGGATTTTCATATATTTTTCACCAATGGACGCAGTGATTCAAGAGGAAGGGTTATGTGTATAATTCATAAGTAGGTATTTTGTACGACAGAAAATTAAATGTGCAAATATTATGCTTTGCTACCTGTGCGAAGCCAGGGCGGGCCGCTAGTATACTTATATTCTAGAAAATAGATTTTTGGTATATGGTTACTAAATTATATTAAAAATAATGTAGACTGTTAATCTTATAAATAAATAGAAAATTTTAACAATTTAAATCGATCTATTTCAATTCTGCTACACATCCACACTAAGTGTTGAGTCAGAGAGCTTGCATATACAAGCTACTTTTTGTAGAACTTGTGTGTTTACCGTATGAAATTATTTGAATTATTTACGCCAAGGAAATAGTCGGGTATCGAGTGTCTGACGTGGATTGTCTTAGTAGGAAAAGTTATAACGTTTTACGTTTTTGTGATATCAAAAAAATTTAACATACCACATCTTAAAAAGTTTCACTCAAAAAATTACGCTTTGGCAGAGATGAGTGGGTTTAAATATGCGGGGCCCCCTTTCGCGCGGGGCCCGTAGCAATTGCTACTCTTGCTACGTGGTTAATCCGGCACTGATTAAACTAAGAAATCATGAATCTCGGATGATAACTGACAATGAATTAGTATAAAATTCATAATGTTGGCAGTAGGTCCGCTTTTAAGTACTTCCCCTATCATAGACAAGGAGATATCGAGGTGATGTCTGACTAGACATTAGAATAATCTGTGCTATACTTCCGTGGCATAGACAAAATAAATCTATGGTCTGTGATGACACGTCCTTGATTTAATTATTAATATTTTTAATTTTACTTATTTATTTACCTAATATTTTCAAAGAAGATGTAACTACTACGCTAAGTTAATATTTTATTATCAGCGATGTTCCTAGTTAAGTATTTAGATTTAGAATTTACAACGGAAATAGTAGGAGAGGCCGTAATTTATAAGAAAATGAAACTCAATATACAATTTTCATGTAAGTAATAAGTAAAGCATTTTTGTAACAGTCATTTCATTTTAAAACTAAACTAAAATTATCACAATATTATTTTCTGTACCGTAGTTTATCCCCAAACTCCAGCTAGGTGCGCTTATTATGAGCTTTTATTTTATGAAAGGAGATGTCTCAGTTTCTGTATGGGTGCTGGGCCTCAAAATCTAACCAGACTCAAACTTTAGGCATATAAAAGGGGCCAAATATGGAACTTGGATCCATCAAAAAAGAATTTTAAGACCTCTCCATTTACAACAAACTTTTAAAAACGTTCATATTAAGTGTAGTTTATAAGCAAAATAGGTCATATGGTAAGAAACAGCAGAAATAAATGGACGAAAGATGTCATTATGTGGTACCCTCATGATGGCAAAAGACTGAAACGGCATCAAAAGATAAGATGGGAAGATGACATAAAAAAAATTGCAGGAACCATATGGCAAAGAAAAGCGGCAGGGAGAAAATTATGGAAATCCTTAAGGGAGGCCTGTGCGAAAGGGCAAGCTGATAGTAACGTTATCAATGTCGAAGACTAGAATTCTTATTATTGTACTATTGATTTTTAAAAAGATTAAGAATAAGAAAGTAATGTATATATATAGTACTATCAGAAATAAAGGCTATTTGTATAAGCAAAATAAAATTACATAAATACCAAAATTGGAGGTCTTCAAAATTGAACAATTATTTTGATGTAGAAGGCTAGTTGTAAGGAGTTCTATCCAAATAATATGTAAACTGTCTTGGTTAGAATTTTAGGCCCATCTTTGGACATGTCCTTTAAACACACAGCATGCTTAGTTATTGCATTTCTATTTTCTAAAGTGTTAAGTACCTATTTTGTCCCTACTTAATTTACAATTTTCGAATATGGACTCGAAAATCATTAATTAATGAAAATTATCTTAAAGAGGCACATAGCTAATGTACTTAAGTACATGTTTTTTTTTTAACTACTTATAAAAATTATGGTAAGCACCTATGTTAATATTGAGAAAAATCTCAAATCAAATAGGTCATATCAAATTATTAATTCAAATTCAAATTTATTTATTTGTGAAACATGAGTATACATACAATATGCAAGTTGTTCAAATATAAATATAAAATGATCAATCATGTTTGGCCTGTGTGGTGTACAAATTATAATTAGTAACTACCTAATACAATTATTTACATAGACTTACAATTCAAAATAAAAAATAATCACTTAATCACAATATATTTTGCTTTGATTATTTATTATATATATTGTATTAGAGAGACTCCTGCTTTGTACGGTAAAATACTGTTTAGGTGCACATAAGTATAGAATTCATGAAAATACAAACCACCATGTTTTTTTTATGCGAAATCAAATATCTGTGAGATCAGTCACAAAAAACAATTAAACATAAAAGAATAACATGTGCAAAAGCATCTTATGGTTGTCACACAATTATACAACCATTTCATCTCTCTGAATCAAAAAGTGTTGCATGGTAATGCACTGTGCTTGTCATTGAGACATAAACACAAATCTCAAAGTACATAACATGATTTTACTAATATTATAAATAAAAACATTTGTAAAAATGTGTGAATGATTGTTAGATTTAAACACAGTAACCGCTGAATGGATTAAGATGACAATTGGTACACAGATAGTCTATGTATGTCTTGGATTAACATTTAGTATATAGGCAATTTTTTATCCTGGTAATTTGCTCCTCGGGGAAATATTAATAATTATAAGTACAACTTCTTTGTAAATAGATTGTCGATACTACAGCATTGGGATAATGATCCTGTAAGTACTATCAGTCGGTAAATAAATAAATATTTGTATTTCTAGTCAGAATTTTTAAATTGATGGCATCTTGCAGGTGGCGCTACGGATTGTTACAGTGTTTTAAGCCAAACATCAATTGTACAATAAAATTAAATAAATTAAAAATAATGTTTTAGTATTACTCTAGCGATCCATGGCAGTACTTGCACGATGCTAGCGCCCAGCGCCATCTAATTAAACAAAGAAAGACCAAATTAAAAATTCATATAATTCTCTATGTCTGTGATCTATCAGTGTACCAAATTTTATACTTATACATTCAGTAGTTACAATGTTTACATCTGGGCGTGTAGCTAAGATGCTTTTCTACAAGTGTTATATGCCAATAGAATAGAAACAAATGTATGGGGATGACGTGTCCTTGCGCTAGACTTTCTATAAGATACATCATTCGCATACATTATCTTCTCAGTGGTGTAGTAGTATTATGGTACGGCTGCAATGCTGAGATCTCGGTTTTGATCCCCAGGTCGGGTAAACTGATATTGAGTTTTTTTTATTCAGTATCAGCTTGGAGTCTGAAATTTGTGCCCGATGTGGCGATAGGCTCGCCCCCTATCACATTATGGGACGGAATAACGGCGAAAAGTAGGTGCACTAGTTGCACCTCTGCCCACCCTTGCGGGGATAAAAGGCGTGAGTGTGTGTGTGTACACATTATCTTCTATTCCATTGGCGTTAACGCTTTTAGAAAGGCAACTTAGTTACAGGCCCTGAACATTCGAACATATTCATGTTTTCAAAAACATTCGCATTTATAATATCAGTACGATAAAAATTTATTTAAATTTTTACTAAGACTTCATGTCAGCGCACAATTCACTCTTGTCAATACAAACATCAGGTGTGCATATAAACGAGTATGACGTCACAGTCGGTGCCGGGCGCTAGTCGCGCGCGGTGGAGCGCGGCGGGCGCGGCGCCACACACGCGCTCGCTCAGCGCCGGGTCGCGGTACAACACCTTGCGGCCACTCAGCCCCACCACCAGGATGTAGTGCCCCGAGTAGCTGCCGCCGAAGCAGCGCCTGCGCATCATTACATAAATCGATATAACACATTGAGTAATATAGGTACCTAGATCTATACTAAATTTCTAGTTAGGTTTAAGTTAGCCACGAGGCACGACAGCAATTTTTTTAAGAAACCAATTTATGAAAAGAGACGCTGAGGGCATGCAGCATAGTTAATTTCAAAGGTCAAATATTAGCTCTGGAAATACCTGTTGCCTTAACTAGGCAGTGTAACATTCTGTATAATAGTACAACATCTGCACCTGAATTCCACCTTCAACTTGTTATGCTTGCAAAAGTCGCAGACCAGAAGTCCTGCGTCCACCAGTACTATTGCGGGCCCATTCTGCGAAAGGTGATGCAGCAGCTCCTCGGTGCTGGTGGAGTGCTGTTCTACCTGCAGACCCTGGCTCTTGGCTTCTTCGAATCTACGTTGCACCCGCTCTCTGTCCTGGGAACATGGGAATGTTATATGATGATTAAAAGGCATGGTCATAGCATGTATTTTTTTTAATATTACATAGTTATAGAATAAAATATGACATTCATAGTCTTCTAGTTTACAAAAAGTTTGTATAATTTTCAAAATAAACAATTGTAATTATTTAAAAAAAACTTTCTAACGCTTGGCATAAATCCAGAATTTTATTGAGAGGGTAATTTTTATTGAATCAAGCTATTTGTAAACAGCATATTATATCAGTTTGAAGTTGAGTTCAGAACGGCCTTGCAATGGCTGAATTTTCACGTACCAAGGGTATGATCTTGTCATAGTAGCCATACCGACTGTAAGCCTCATTCACTCCAAACATTGTGGTGTTCATGTGATGCCTGATGCCAAACCTGTTGACAAACATGTAATTAAGAATGTGTAGTCTGACCTTTATAGGATTGGCAACTGTGATAAATATATTAATGCTATTATAACTTTACATTTTTACCACATACTACAAAACCAATTGCCACCAGCAGCATGGCGACCTTCAAAAAAAGAGAGTATTCCCACCTAAAAAGTCGGCTACGCATCTCTATTCCCCCTAGTATTGCAGATGTTCATAGCCGGCGGTGATCACTACATTAAGTGAACCATATGTTTGTTTGCCCCTTATCATACAAAAACAAAAAATATTAGAAACTTTTCTGTAACCTGTGATTACTGCATTTTAAGTTTAAACTTTTACAATTACTTAATAAAATTCAAATCCAAAACTCTACTGAACTTGCAATTATAAAAGATTATTTTTAGTAAAAAATTGTTATCTTGCCAATATAAAAAAAAATAAACACCTCTTTAACAGATAGCATAAATCAATAGTCCAAGTTGACTGTCTGAAGCCCTCCTCTTCACAGATCTGAGTGAAGTTCTCCAAGAAGTGGTCCCTCTTTTCTTTAGGGAGCAGCATCAGGACACATGAGACTCCACAGTCCCAGTTGAACCGCTGCCTGTAGTGCTCCACTACATATTCTGTAGCCTTGAAGACTGGAAGAATTTCAGACTACATTATGTGATAATCTAAACTCGACCTTATATTTCACATTTACGGTTTACATTGAAGTTGATTTTAGTTTACCTATCTATATTCTATATGCAAAGTATTGCGGCAAAAACTTCGTGATACCTACCGAAGATGTATTATAGTCCGCGCCAGATAACTTGGCAATAAAGCACATTGACCCTTCACAACACAGTGACAGGTAAACTGTAGTAACTTAAAAACAAAATAAATAACGTAAATAAAAAAGAAATTATTTCGATTCAAATTTAATATTCATTTTTTAATTAATACTAAAATACATTCATTTTTTAATTAATGTCACATTGTTGGTTTTCTCATAGTATTCACCAATATAAATTAGAAAACAATGGTTCTTGTCACACTAAAATCATTGTATTTTAATTTTAATTTCATGACATGCGACAAATTATGCCTCTTAATTTTTTTTTTTTATTTAATTTATTTCTTTAATATATTTTAACATGTGCGACAATTACAAACTTAATTTTAAAATGTAACAACTTAACAACAAATTTTAGTATTAATATAATTTTTGATATTATAATATTAAAAATATCAAAAAATTCTTTAATAATTATGCAATTTTAAACAAAAAGGTTCAAAACATGTTAATCCGTTTTTACACTATAAAAATGACTGCCTTGAAATAAACAATACGTAAGTTACATCAATTTGTTTATTTTGGCAGACGCTCGGAGTATGCAACCATTGGTCCGCCATTTTAATGTTGTGTTCATTAATTCATGTTCGGATAGTGCTTGTGTGTACATTCTCAGGTGATTAGTTGAATTTTGATTTTACATTAACTTTTAATTATTAAATTTGTAATATTTTTGTTATTGTTTCCGATATTATTATATCTGTATATATGGACTTCATTTTGGTGTCAGGACCTTATGTTTGTGTATATGTGATAAAATCAAACAATCATGAACATTTTTGCGATAGTTGACTCCAACAGTTGCAGCAATTAATTGTCACTTGTAACATTCCTTTTAAAATGTGTATAAATAAACACAATAATTATTTTTACCCTGTGCCAAAGGTTTGTCATACCTGACTAAAGGAATAAAGGTCAATCTGCTTTATTGCCAAGTTAATAACTTGAAGTTATCTGGCGCGGACTATAATAAGTATATGCAAACCGAAAAAGATTCATTTGTTCACAATGTTTCTAGTTGTTGATAAATAAAGTACATCTGATAAAACAGTAGGGAGTAAACAACAGAAGATTTAGGTATTAAATATAAAACTTAGGGCAGTATTGAATTATCTTACGTAATTGTAACGGATTAAACAGGTACTTACGATTATCCGAAGTCATTTTTGTATGTTATCCCTTAATTAGCACAAAAAAATACAGTGAAATCACATTTTATTATCTTTTTTCCGAATGATAAAAGTTTTGAACGTAGTGGTTATATTCTCTTTGTTTTGTTGCGACTTGTAACGTCAGCGTTTTGTTTTTGCAGCATGTTAACTTGATTGTTAGGGGCTGGAATTTAATAACTGATACATGATTGTAAAAAGTTAGTTGTTTTAATTTTGAAATTGTTAATGGTACAAACTATTTAGAAGTGAAAATATGTTCTAAGCTATATGTATTGGAAAGAAGTTAAACAAGAGTTCAAAGATGAATAATGTATAGTTATCTACAGATAATAGAATTATAATTTATCGATTCAGTGAAAACAAAAATCTATAAATAATATTCACGGTGCGATATAATATAAACTTGTGATTTGTTTTCATAATTTATTCTACTAAGTAAAAACGAAACGTTTTGGTTAGCTTTTTTTCGATCGCAATTTTGACGTTTCTCACAGCTGTTAAAAAAATGTCCTTCATTCATAACCCACTAATTATAACGTAGTAGTAGTCTATACATGGTATAAATAATGGCTTTAAGAAAAGGTATATATAAACTGGTGGACAAGCGAATACCGCTCCAGCAAATATCCAGGGTTCGGACACTTGCTACACAAACTGTTGAGAAAGATACTGGCACGAAAGAAGGCCAGACTCATTTCGGCTTTGAAACTGTAGACGAGAAGGAAAAATGGAAGAAAGGTTACATTAATTTAATACTTTCATTCATTTGTTCTTAATATGAAGCAAAGTTTGAGTGCCACTCCCAATTTCCTCAGTAAAAACTATACCTACTAAAATTTTGTCGTAATCCACAGCTATAGTTGTTTGTACGAACCAGTCCAACAAAAAAACCTATATGTCAAATAACTGTACCTACTTTAATAAGTTTTATGACTGCCTCGGTGGCGTAGTGGTATTGCGTACGCATTACGAGTACGATTTGCGCGCTGAGGTCCTGGGTTCGAATCCCGGGTCGAGCCAAAAAAATTGTGACTGGGTTTTTCCATCTTAAAATTTACTCAGTCGCAGCTCGGAGTCAGGAAGTTGGCGGTGTGATACCCCCGTGCCTCGGAAAGCACGTAAAGCCGTTGGTCCTGCGCCTGATCTCTCTCCGGTCATGTCGGATTGCCGTCTCACCGGACTATGAGAGTGAAGGAATAGCGAGTGCACCTGTGTATTGCGCACACACTTGTGCACTATAATATCTCCTGCGTACCTGGCTGATCTCCGTTGAGATTGGCCGCCGTGGCCGAAACTGGCTAGGAGGATTTCAATAAGTTTTATGGTAATTATAAGATTTGACTTACATAACTTTCAATTTTCACACCAGTTCATCAAGTATTTGAGACGGTGGCCAACAAGTATGACCTGATGAATGATGTGATGTCTTTTGGGATACACAGAGTATGGAAGGATGTCTTCATGAGTCGTCTGTGTCCCACACATGGCACCAAGCTGCTAGACATGGCAGGTGGCACAGGTATGCTGTCCCTGTCTCATGCACTTCGTTACATTTGCGATGACCACAAAAAAAAAATGAAATCATTTAATGGCTACATAATAATAAAACTTCTAATTAATTATAAGTAAAATTAACCATGCCACAACTAGATAATGATTTTACAAATAACAATGACTCTCCTGGATGCTGTATCAGCAATTTTTTGTTGTAAAAATTATTGGGGACACTACCATGTTGGTGATCCTCCTTTTTTTGCATTGAATGACAAGATGAGCATGCCCTTCGCCTAACGGTAAGCGATATGACCACCTATAAACAGTAGTGCAACACCATTCAGCACCTTGAGTTATAAACTACTGTTTGGCATTTCAATGTGGTTGTTATACATAGACATAGGATTTTAAGTCTTATTATGTCCAGTACTTACACTGGCTTGTGTCCTTCAAACCGAAACACAATAGTACATGAAAACTACTGCTTGGGGGTAGACATAGGCATTGCAGTGGTACCGACCCAGACGAACTCTTACATATGACAGACCTACCACCAGTATAAGTCCTGCATAAGTGCTATGTTATTAGTTATTACTTACAGTGTAACTCATCAACTGTGTAATGTGTATAATAGATCAATGTAATCTATATGGTTGCTGAGTATCCTACTAACATTATAAACGCGGAAGTTTAAGAATGTATGGATGTTTGTTCCTTTTCCACGCAAAAACTATTGATCGGATTAACATGAAATTTGTCACATGGGTAGATCATGTCCTGGAATTATACATAGGCTACTTTTTGTCCCGGGAAAATACGAAGCGAGACTTTTATACGTAAAACTTTTTAATGCAGGAGGAGCCGCTGGCAAAAGCTAGTAGGTAATAAATTAATATAAGTACAATAGGTTCATGATTGGCTTGCTGTATGTGTATTAATAATGACATTCCAAATATATAATACAACTTATTTAAATTATAATTATTTCCAATCCAGGCGACATCTCATTCAGATACATAAAATACTTACAAAATCTGGGCCCGGCGGCGGACGGCACGCGCAGCAGCGTCACCGTGTGCGACATCAACCAGTCCATGCTGGACGTCGGACAACTACGAGCTAAACGGTCAGTCACTTTATATACATGAACAGTAGTAAGTACTTTGGTCTTAGCTATTAGAACGCCCTTATAGAAATATGTATATTTTGATGGCTCTTTTTTCTGGCGACCTTTTTTAGGTCCAAGTGTGTGTCTATGGAACTCCCTAGAGCCTTTGACGCTCTCCTTAGGAAGCATTAAAATTTATTGGCCCCTTTTTTAGGTCCCAATTGTGTAAATGTGGCGCACCCTAGTCTTTGGGGTTTCTCTTTTCTGGCAACCTTTTTTTACGTCCCAAGTGTTTTTGTTTATGCATTCATCTGCCTGTGATTCCTCCTGACCCTTTGCGCCTGGAGCGACCGCTCCGTTCGCCCTATGGACGAGCCGGCCCTGTAATTTAGCACTTTGGATCAGCGACTGTGTAGCCCATAGACACCGAATGCCTAATATTTTTTTAATTTTGAATTGAATTTGAAGTTAACAGATCAACTAAGTACTTGAGGTTCGCGGAAGCGGGGTACTGCATTACGATTGGGCCTGCCAACATTATTACGTTTTACGTAGCCATAGAAACACTATCTGTTTGTCTTTATAACACCACTGTTTTGGGCAAGGGGCGATTATAATATATTTTATTAAATCCATGTCCGTATAGGGGGGGGGGGTATAGGGTCCTGACCCCCCTAGCTTACAATAAATCACGCTACGCTACTGACGGCTGACATTTTGCGGATCTGGACCCGCCTTAGCTTCTAAAATGACCGGGCTACAAAACATGTCAAGAACATGCCAAGAACCCATGCCACTTAATTTTTTGTATCTTAGGACCCCCCCATGTGATTCAATCGATAATGTGGCAATGTTTACGGCTCACAGTTGTGGTCGCAACTGACTTGAAGATATTAAACGACAAGTTACATCCGATCTATTATTCAGATGTGTTTCCCGAAACGGATCGCCTGTTATAGACGTCTAGAGACTATATGGTCGCTGCCTTGGATAGACGATAGTGACGGTCACTACACGTAGGTATAGGAAGATACATTGCTTGTTTGATCGCATTCTCAGCTAGTGTATACCGGGTGGAAGGGAAACGCTCTCGGAAACGAATACAGGTGATAGTATTGGTGATTCCTGACGTGATGGTACTAAAAAAATCGCGATCGCATTGTTACAATTTTAGTAGGATTTTCTCAAATTTCTGTACAGCTTCACGTATGGATAGATAAATCAATCTATTATTCTGAAAAACATAGTAAAAAAGGTCAATATTTCAAAAAAATCGTAATGAAACACGTACATCAGCTGACGGGTTAACGACCGCGGGCCGGTCCCAGCGCAGCGCGGCGGCCGCCCAGTTCTTTGAACGCTTTACATTGCGCGCGCATAAATTACGGAAATACTAAAATCGTAAGTATTATCGCTTAGCTTTGCAAATGAATATAGTTTTTCGTTAATGTTATGGTTCTTCTCTCTTACCGTTCCGGTATAGAGAGCGTTTCCCTTCCACCCGGTATAGTACATACTATAAGACAGAATAATGCATTGACAAGTGTAGGTATATCCGTAGATTGTTTTTCTAAAATATAAAGTTTTAGGTTTTTTCATTGTCCTACGGCTTTTTTTTGTACGTGCTATTTCTGTAAACTTCTCTTCTTCAGCCTTTAGAAGTCCACTGCTGAAAACTGTACTGCTTTCTGTAAACTGCACTGCAATAAATATTTATTATAATCCCAGGTTAGGCTACACATCAGAGTCGTCTCACATCGACATAGACTGGTTGTGCGCAGACGCAGAGAAGCTGCCGATACCTGACGACACCTACAATGCTTACACAATTGCTTTCGGCATTAGGAATTGTACACACATTGACAAGGTATTCCCGACATTAGAAAAAACTGGTTAACTGGTGGGAGGGATTCAGATATTTTTTTACCCAACTAGATAGCACCTCCCTATACAAGAAATTGGAAAATTAGCCAGTGACTCGTTCTAAGGTTGACCAACCAGTATATTCTTACAGTGACATTTGTATTTAGTGCGATTTTTTCAGGTTTTGGAGGAGGCATACCGCGTGCTGACGCCAGGCGGTCGTTTCATGTGCCTCGAGTTTAGCCAAATACCAAACGATACTCTACAATGGTTAGTACTTATATTGGTTCTACCTTAACGCAAAAGTTACAGGAATGGAGTACAGAAACGCCTTGCTGTTGCCTTTCACCAATTCAAAAAATTGTTATACTTCTGAAAAAATATCTCTGCATTTGACACTTTTACAGTTGGTTCTTCTTTAGTGTTGCTGACTACCTACATTTCGACTACTTACGCTCATCTCCCATGTCCTCTCCAGGGTGTACGACCAGTATTCTTTCCAAGTGATCCCTGTGCTGGGCCAGCTGGTGGCGGGACAATGGAAACCCTATCAATACCTCGTGGAGAGCATCAGGCAGTTTCCTAATCAGGTAGAGTGGTTTCTATAATAATATTAAAACTGTTTTAACCATATTACAAGTATATTTTTAGGAGCTATTTTGTCATGTAAACAATTCCTGGGATTAACATAAATTATCCAAAATATCAGAGTATGTTTCCATCAACCTACTTCTAGTTCCTCATTCTTGTGTGTCAAGTAAAATTAGGCCTTCATTGATGGAAGGTTCCTGAAAAATATTTAGAATACCTACCAATAAATCTAATCATTTTTTCCGTATTCCAGGAGAAATTCAAAGCGATGATCGAGAACGCTGGCTTCAGGCAGGTGACGTACGAAAACATGACCTTCGGCACCGTCGCGATACATTCTGGTTTCAAGATATAAGCGAGCAGGGATGTCTGCCTTGTGAGAGCTTAGCATACATTTGTTTTAAAAATAAGTATTAAATGTATTAAGTGTTACGTATAGATATCTTTGTTTAATTTACTTTTGTATTTTTATATTAGGGGAGAAAGGGGTAATAGGAGTCAGTGGGCAATGGTGGTCACGTTTATAACATTCAAACGCAAGAGATAAGATTAAAGCGAATATCAAACTTAGAGATTCCTTACATACGCCTCTCATGGCCCCCGCGTCGTGCGGTCAGCAGACAGCCATCGTCAAGGCACCTTTACACGTTTTCGCACGTATTTCATGTAATTATACGTGTGCACAAAATAAGAGATAAATGGATTATTTTAATATAAATAACTAATGAAACTATTGTAAAACTATGTCTGAATAACAGTTTTATGAAAATTTTGTGGTAATTTAGAAGAAAATTATTTTATTTTTTCTTGGCAATTAGATGTAATCGGGCAATGAGAGTCAGTGAAATCCTTGCTAAAAAACCTAATTCCATTAGCTTGTAAAATACATTCTTAAAAGGTAAAGGTTCTTAAAGCAGTAAAATGAAGCCCCACGCTAAAACATTTACAGCGACATCCATCAAAAGAAGTCTTATTTAAAGATAATATAAGAAAGTAGCAAAAACAAAGAAAGAAAAAAGAAAGATAGAGTACATCCCCAATTAATTAGAAAACAAACTGTCAAAAGTTAAATAACTGGTTGGACGGAGTATAATTATAACTGTACTGTCCAACAATGTCACTTAAAATAAAATAAAAAACTATTATGTATTTATTTTAGTTGGATTTTCTATAAAAGTTTCAAAATTTTAAACTAAAAAAATTTAACTAAAGGAGGGGGGAACACAATAAAACAAAATATATTTTATAAGGGAATTTATTAAGTCCATCAAACTGTGTTGGAATGCAGATCCAGTACCTAAATTACATTTATTTTGCACAATTTATAAATCTATGATATAACGTACATCAGCCGGGTGCGGCCGCGCGATCCGTAAACAATAGTTCCATAATAACACTTGACTCGAGTGAGTCTCGTCTAATCTATACATGACGATGATATAATAACAGGTCAGACTTGTGTGCACAACACCGGCGGCATCCATCCACGAACGCTCTCCCTTACATCGCCTCAACGCTGGTTTATAAAAGCTCGAAAAGCATGCTAATTACACTGTATTACACTGAGATTGTTAGGTCTGACACACTAATATGAGCAAAGCTAGTTCCTATGCCATCGTCCTACGTCTAATATAAACGGCAGACATCGATAAGCAAATAAAGTGTGAGTTAAGGATCCAAACAAACATTAATTGATACGTCGGTACCGAGCGTGCACTCAACAGAAGTTATTTGCAATAATTTGAACGTCATACCCGCGCGTCCGTCCGTCCGTCCGGCGGTCCGGCTCGCAGCGGATCCTGAGACATTCCGAGTGCATCCCGCGCAGAGACTAATCCGATCCTACCCGCGATCCGTCCTCCCGATCCTAGGCATCCTGACTCACACCTCCAGCCAAGCACATCCAACGATCCAATCCACAGTGGATGAAACAAAAGAAAACCTTTTTAATTATCTGGCGTCAAACAATTCATTACATTGTCAGCACGCCGCGTCGCCCGGCTGCCGGTCGGCTTTCACAAATATCGCCGAGCCACAATACGCGTCGGTCTGAAGTCAGTCACTACACCCTACGTCCCCTGGTCCTGTCTCTGGAAATAAATGCGACGGCGCTCGTAACTAACTTCAGACCGGCCGAGATTGTATTATGCTCGAGTAAATCTGACTTCCATCTATCGCGCCATGCGTTATACGCGCGTATCTCTCAACTGTATGCGCCAGGGTGCCGCCCGCTGTCGTACTCAGTAACACGTTGACAGATACGTGCGTGTGACACGTGACGCGACGGATGGCTGCCTGTCGCGGGACGGCGGGCGGCGCGCGTTGTGTGACCAACGCGTCCAAACTCATTAGTAACCGTATAACTTCACGTTTTTAACCGACACCAAACGATTTATTTTTTATTTTTAACATGTTTATTTATATATTATCTACGAATGATCAGTGTGCGGCTCGTCTCATGTCCAATAAAAAAAAGAACACTAACTACAAACGGAACACTAACTACAAACGATCTCATTCGTCGAGTTAATATCGTCTTAACTAGTTTTCGCTCGCACGAATTCACCATCATACGAACATTCATTGGCAGCTATGTCCAAAAATAAGTAAATTATTTGATCTGATATTCGTGCTAGGACGCGCGTTTGAGTGTGGACGCTTGGTGTGATACATGTGTGTCTTATGTCTAAGAGCATAGGGTTGAGTACAGAGTGGGTACAGAGCAAGGCTGCAGAGCTTGCGGCGGCGGCGGCGTGGTCGGTCCGGCAGCGCTGTAATAACATCGGCTTGAGTCTCGAGTCACTCGCGAGGGGCTCACAGCTCCAACATTATAAACGTGGCACATCCTTTACAATCCTCTATGGTCCAAGTTCTGATATTTTGTGAAAATCCGACCCAAGGGTTGTTGTTGGTCGTATATACATGGGCGGTCATCGACGCTTATTGGTCGGTATTTGGAACGCACTTGCCATCAGGTGAATTAGAAAATGTCCTGAATGTGTTAATGTTAAAAACTAAAATTATTATATTTTATCAGAACACAACTTCAAACATGATTAAATCTTGTCCATCAGGTAGAAACAGGACACTCAACACTTATTTGTGCCGGTATTTTCACATCTTCAAGAGAATTTAGAATGTTCCATCTACCTTCATAAGATCCATAATATTCCAGAAATAATCCATTTTATGCAGCATTTAATCCAAATGTATATTAATATGCATCCTCCTTAAATAGGTGAGTTGCTTGTGTCCAATTGTGAGTAATAAGTTATGGTCCTTAGGGATAGTTTTTCAATGGCCAGAGGTCTGATTTGAAAATCTTCTTTATCCTTGTAGGTCCTCCAAAATGGTGAGGGCAAAAGTTATTTGTGTATGGAATTCTACCGCTGAGGGTATTGCGATAACTTCGTGTTATTTGGGAGAATGTGTTCAAAATTTTCTCAAGGGTTCCTGAATTCCAAAAGAAGTATCCATGTTGTTTCTTGTATTACGGGATTTGCTATATTATACTGACTGGAGTCAAGTATATCCTGGCTGCGAGGATAAAATCCAAATCCAAGAAATGTGCTAAATATCCAAGATAGCTGTTTAGAGATCAAGATAAGTAATGTGTTTACTGGTTCAGATGGGAGCAGTATGGAACTGTGTGAAGTTTTTAGTGTGAATTTTTGATGCCATTAAGTGTTAGTCTTGAAGCTTTAAATAACTCATGATTCCTTATTATGTTGTAGGAGTCGCTGTAAGACGCATATTATACTGTATTTATCAGATAAATAAGTATTGGTGTGTAAATACATACTGTATAAACGAATATTATGTGTAAGTGGCAATTTTCTCTCTCTCTCTCTCTGTGTGTGTGTGTGTGTGTGTGTGTGTGTGTGTGTGTATACGTACCGTGTCGTGTGGCGTGGTGTTGGTGCGGGTTCAGTAGTTGTGGTCTCGGGAGCGGGAGCGGGAGCGCGAGCGTGAGTAGTCGCGTCGCACGGGCGAGTATGTGGGCGAGCCGCGCCGCCGCGGGGAGTACGACCGCGACCTGCACCATACACACCATACATACAACACCACTGATGCTCACTATCAACTGACAACGGGTGCTTGAAGGGACTATTGCTCTTAGTATGATGACAATTAATGTGAAGAGGGCATTAAACATAATCTAAAGTCTTCACTCACAACTCATGGTATGTTCTTGTTATGCTAATTCAAACTATCAATAGGAAAATGTTGCAGACTGGTTAAACCATAATTGTTACCTCCATGTAAGGTATGGTGTCATGTGGCACTTAATCCTGTATGTGTACATAGAACAAGCATTTACCTGTCACCACCACCGCCTCCGCCTCCGCCGCCGCCGCCACCGCCACCGCCGTAGTCTTCCTTCACGCGTATGTATGTTACCTCACCCTAAAAGGATAAGAACAGATTAATCAACATGCATTGTTTACCTCCAATATCATTGTTCTGGATATTTATTGTAATAATGGTGATGCAATATGTGAAGCAGGCTTTAAAAAAATATTTTAATACATAGTCTAAGTGCTAATAGTTAGGTATAATAAAACCAACAAACAACTATTGGGAGCTACTTCTCTTTGCGAGTCGTACATGTATACACTGCATGTTTTATTGACAGCTTAGCAAAGTGACTGCACCTGATGTTACATGAAGTGAATTCGAGAAAATGTCAACCGGCAAGGAATCAAGTATCCTTTGACGATAGCATGACGGGTTATTAAACTATGTGGCATACCTCGTGACTCCTAAATCGCGAGTCATCGAGTTTCTTGACTGCATATTTCATGTCCTCGTGGCGCAGGAATTCAACGACGCCGGTGCCATCCTTGAACGTGTCTGCGAAGCACACGTCGCCCGCCTCGCGCATGTGGTCCTACGGACATAAATAACAATGTGAAAAAACATTATTTTCCTGAATTTAGGTCTTGCAGGATTTGTCTGGGTTCGTCTTTGTAGATAAAGAGGTTGTTTAAATAATTTTATGCGATAAGAGTTTTACAATGATTATACTTTTACAACCTTATTGATAAACAGTTTATAAACTTATTTGATTAATCAAATGTTTAGTTTTTTTCCATCAAAACTCAATTCAAACTTTGTTTGAAAAAGACAAAACATACAGTAACTAAAATAGGTTTATGAACTGTTTTAAGACCATTAGTGTTGTGGTATCATAATATTTTATTTTCACATTGTGTAACATTGAAACGCTAGGAATTACACTTCTTTCCTCGTTACAGCACTGTATCACTAGCAGGATGTATGTTGTGAGCATGTGTGAGTGGTAGTTGTACGGTGTACCTTGAGATCCTGCCATGAGCCGGAGGGCGGCAGGCCGGTGACGAGCACGCGGTACTCGGAGCGGCGGGCGGGAGGCCCGCGCCCCGCACCGCGCGCCCCGAACCGCTCTGCGCCTGCGCGGCCGCCGCGCGCGCCCCCGCCCCCCCCGCCGCCGCGCGGGAACTCCACGCGCAGCCGGTACCCGTCGTAGTCGTACCCGTCGCGCGCACGCACCGCGTCATCTGCGTCTCTGCAAAACACAGTTTATATACCTAGTTGTATTAAGAAAAGGTTTCAAACACACACCTTTAATCTTAAGAGATAAGCAGGGTGCAACCAGAACATCAACTTTTGCCACATGTCTACCATCTCAGGATGTGACAGGGGATCACTCTGTCACCATAAATAAAAATAAAATAAAAAGCCGTTTATTTCCTGCAAGGTGTTACAGTAGCTGTTACAGTTTTATAGTTTTTTTTTATACATATAAATTACTTGATTTTTTTAATATATTTGAAAAGAGTAAAAAAAAATAATATCTAAAATTTTTCAAGTGCAAGAACCCTTCTTCTTGGTGTGTGTGAAGGCCTCCTCTAAAGAAAAATATTTATCTCTATCTTGAGCAATTTGTGGCCAGTAGGGGCCAGCTACTTTTATTAATTCGCCTTCCCATCTCGTGTGAGGTCTGCCTTTGCGTCTTACTCTGTCACCATATTGTGCACAAATTCTAAACTCCCGAACTGATACTGAATAGCAGCTGCCTCGGTGGCATAGTTGTATTGCGTACGCGTTATGATTACGATTTGCGCGCTGAGGCCTTGGCTTGGAATCTGGGGTCCAGGACTGCGTTTTTCTATCTTAAAAATTACTCAGTCACAGCTTGGAGTCAGGAAGTCGGTGGTGTGATACCCCATGCCTTGGAAAGCATGTAAAGCCGTTGGTCGAGCACCTGATCTCTCTCCGGTCATGTCAGATTGCCATCTCACTTTATTTATTTTTTTTAGTTTTAAGAAATAGAGAGTACACCTCTATATTGCACACATACTTGTGCACTAAAATATCTCCTGTTCACCTGGTTAATGTCCATTGAGATTAGGTGCAGTGGCCAAACCTGGCTAGGAGGATTATGTTATCATACTGAGCAGAAAAGTCCAAATCTCTATGGCTGATCTACGAACCCAGGACCTCAGAGTGGTGTCGTAACACGCATGCAATACAACTATGCCACCAAGGCATCATACATTAAATGATTCTTATAGTCTTAAGGGGGGGGGGGGGGGGGGTAAGATCAAATCGTACAAAAAAAAGCCATGTTTTCGTGATTTTTTTCCTGACGACACAGTTAAAATTTATTTACTTAACCAATGGTACATTAAAGTATGACATTCGAAGAATGTTTCATCAATTTTTTATAAAGAAATATTAAAAAATAAAATACGGCAATGGCAGCAATTGTTCGGACGTGTCTCGAAAAAAAGTTGAATTGTGGTGCCCCTCATAACTTGGTGCTGGATCATCTGAAATCAAAAAATCAAAGTTCATTCGTTAGATAATAGTTTTTCCCAGGTAACGCTGTCGAGTTTTTTTTTTCCAAATTTTTTTTTAATTTTTTCGAACACTTTGAAGTGAAAAATACAATTTTGTGGGAAAAAATCGGCTAATTTGTTATTGCAAAATCAAAATTATGAATAAAAAAAAAAAAAAACTCGACAGCGTTACCTCGTAAATGATGTACAGAAATAGTGTTTAAAATTTCAAAAGGATCGGTGCAGTAGTTTTGGAGTTATCAGGGGCACCGACTTTGAAAACGTGAGTTGTGGGAAAAACGTTTTGAAGTTTTAATCACAAAAAAATCCAGTTCAAACGTTTATAAGCGAATTTTATCGACATACCTCACACTGAGTCATCAATGCCAGGTCCATAGAGGATGTTGCTATCATCGATGATGTCTAATGCATCTTTTTGCTCCTGCCTACGAAGAATCCTGCCTTCTTTGGTTTGTCGTTCAGCTTCCTGCTCTGCTCGGCTTATGCGTCAGGCATGTATAAAAATACTCATAACTTCGTCAATTTTGCTCCAAATGACTTGAAATTTTAACACAATATTCTTCAGATATTACGGATTGAATTTAGAAAATAAAAAAAAAATGCAAAAAAAAAAAATTAAATACCTTAGCCCCCCCTTAAAAGCCAACTTAACTATGTTTAGTATAACTCTGCCATACCTTTAGGTATCATGGCTATGCATAAATAAAATAAACATCATCAGACATTTCTTTATAGTTTCCAATCAAGTCACACAAACAACCTCTACTGCTCTATGAACACTTATCATATAGAATGCATGAATTGATAAAACTTAATCAACAAAGGAGGTCAACCAGATAACACTCCCTATACAGTTACTGGTACAAATTATAATTCATTACATAAGCAAATAAATTATATGTCAACATGTGTGATGTATTTTCTTTTAACAAACATCCAAACACCTTCATCTCACACTAATAATATTAGTAGGCATTGTATTTCAACAAATTGCTTACATCATTAGTTGTAGTTATAAAAGCCAACTGAAGTATAAAACAAATTATGCAAAAAGAACAACTGTATTGTCCTTCAAACCGTACAATTCACAATGAACCATTGTACAAACAAATCGTACATTGTATGGTAATACTTCAGAAGCATAATGTTAATTATACTTTTAATATCCTGACATAAATGTATAATAAATAGTTTAAATGCCCCGAAAGGTCAACATTGTATGACTTTGTATTAATTAAGATTTAAGTAGAAGGTATAAACTAATTTGTTATCATGTTTTTTGTTACCCCTGTGGCTTTTCATTTTAAAAACCTTGCTGTTGTATGATTTTGTTATGTGTTCTCTAATTTTGTTATGAATTTCTTAGGGATAGTGTTTACTCTTAGTTAAATTCCTTCAATTGATTTTAATCCCTATTTTACGGTGATGTGTGTGCATTAGCTTATGTAACTGATCTGACTTTGTAAGCAAAAGACTTGAAAAAAAATAAAAAAATATGTAAAGATTCAATGGACAAATGATGACAAAAAAGTAAGCCCGGAGTTTCTTTCTGCCTTTCTTCTTCGGGTAGTCATCGCTTAGGAAGCTAGTGAAAGGCTGGTAGGTTAGCTAGGCTAGGGCCTGTAGTGTCCTCACCGGTGAGGATCGCGACGCGTTCCTCCCATAATTTTTGTAATAATAATGATCTCTTTTTTTTTCTTTATATCCCCTTTCCTGCCAGCCCGAGCTGGCTTTTTAAATTCTAATTTTCATCATTCTTTTTAATCTCAATAAAATTGTCGGTAGTTATATAAGTGACCTTTTGTATCAATAATAATTATTGCAATTAATTTAATGTATGACTTATCATAAGTGCAACCATGTTCGCCTACGTGATGAATAAAGTATTTTATTTTATTATTATATTTTATTTTATTTAAAAAAAAAAAAAAGATACAATTTGATGCCATATTTTTTAACATCCTCTTACCCTATTATAATATATCAGAAAGATTGAGTTAAGGACTGATGCAAGTAGAACCACAAGGAAAGTATGTATTATAACATGTTTAATTTATATTTATTCTTATCAAAGGCAATATAAACTTACTTTACTTCATTGATTGTAATATTGTGTAGAGTGAAGTTTTTTACAATATTGACACAAATCTTCAGTTGTAATTTATTGATAAGTAATAAATAACTAAGAGATAGTAAAGATAGTTGGGGTTTATAGATTGCTTGTTTCTTATTGATTTTAAACCAGCAATTTAATTTGTGAATTGAAATCTACATACTTAATGATATAGAAACTGTTCTCAAATTCATGTTAAATACTGAGTAAAACATTTGTTGAGTCTGTACATTACTCTAGTAGGTTTCATGTCAGATTGTTTGGATAGAAACATACATAAGAATACAGGTTTACCTAGAGTATGTAGTTTTTTTTACTGTGTGATGCTACTTATGTTTATTGGAAGGTCTAAAGAATTATTTCAAGACTGCATACAACATGTAACAGTTGTTCTAGGTAAGTTTTTACCCGACTGAAAGAAGGATGGTTATATTAAAATTGAAGATACAACCACCTACAAGCATTTTGATGTTAAACTTATTACAGAGTTGCCTACAATTGCCAAGTCTCAATAACGCTGTGAAACTGTGTTATACTATTTAAATAATTATTACTTTAACAGTGCAGTACAGTGAATAACAGTTGATAGTACGGGTATAAGTATATTTTTTACTGTAACAATATATTGATACCTTATTTCCTATATTACTGAATATGTTTTTCTCAAGATAAACATACAAACTGTTGCATAGTTTTATTTAAAATGTGGTATGCAGACAGATTAGTGCTAGATTAATAATTAGGCATATTTTATCCTAGAAAAATTAGTTTCACAAATAATATGGAGGTCAAGCAAGACAAAGGATCTAAGATATACCTGTCAGACCATTTAGCCACCTGCTCACCTAATGGTATATGAACGGCTCCACTATGTGGCTTACAAAAACAAACTGATTTATATGTCTGATCATTTACTTACATTGTAGAAGATCAAGAAAGTATGGAAATAAATATAGGTAGTAAATAATAATACCAGCCCCGTATTAGATACTGCTCACTGCTGAGCACGGGCCTCCTCTACTACTGACAGGGTTTAAGGCCTTAGTCCACCACGCTGGCCTGGCAGGTTGGCAGACTTCACATACCCTCGAAATTCTTATGGAGAATTCTCAGGTATGTAGGTTTCCTCACTATGTTTTCCTTCACCGTTAAGTGAACGATAATTGATAATCATACGGAAACACTTTTAGATATTGTTATGGTAGATAGTAAGCTCAAAAGCCTAGGAGTTGAGGTTGTCCATAATCGATGCCTTAGTGACCATGCAATGGTTTTAGTTGATTTTGATATAAAAAAACCTAAATTAGCACAACAAGTAGTAATTAAGCGATGTTTACATAATATTGACTTAGACACTTTCAATGAAGATCTAATCTCGATGCCGTGGAAATACATTACTGCTTTAGAAAATATAGAACAAATGGTCGCTATCTTTAATCAATACATATTAACATTATTTGATATACATGCACCCATTAAGAAAGTAACGGTTAGGCATAAACCGAAACCATGGGTGACTGACATGGTAAAATTCATGATTGACTTACGAGACGAAGCGCTAATAAAAGCACAAGAAAATAATATGGAAAGTTCAAAAAATTACTACCGTAGTTTTAGGAATCTTGTAACAGCAACCATAGAACGAGAGAAAAAAGCGTATTTCAATACCTTCATAAATAGCAACCTAAAATACCCGGTTTTATTGTGGAAAAGTTTGAAAAACACAACAGTATTTGATAACCCATGCATAAATTTAATTCCAGACCACCTTAATAACCCGGATGTTATTAATGACCACTTTCTTAATCTACCACTTAACAGTAATGTAAATACGAAAGGGATACCAATATACGAAAATAAAAACATTACATATGATATTTTTGATCTTAAACCAACCACTGAAACTGAAGTTCAAAAAATTATATATAATATACAAACAAAAGCAGCTGGATATGATAGTATAAATATAGACATGGTCAAAGCAACATTAAAAGTAACCCTGCCAGTTATAACAAATATAGTAAATAAATCTATTGAAACGCCCACATTTCCCTCATATTGGAAAAGAGCATTAGTTAGACCCCTACCCAAAAAAAATTCAGCTAGCCAACTAAAAGATCTTCGTCCCATCTCAATATTACCGGTTCTATCTAAAGTAATTGAAAAAGTTGTTCTAGACCAGATACTTAAATTTCTTGACAATAAAAACATTATACCAAAATTTCAATCAGGCTTTCGCAGAGGTCATGGCACAGAAACTGCACTATTACATGTTACAGACGACCTAACGGAGGCCTCAGATAAGGGGCTGAGCAGTATTATGGTGTTACTCGACTACTCGCGCGCTTTTGACTGTCTACACCCCGAACTTCTGTTAGCCAAACTGGCAAGCTATGGGTTCTCAGCTAATACCTGCCGATGGTTTCGAACCTTTCTTACGGGGCGGGAACAATTCGTTGTCACAGATAGCAAATGCGGAGATAAAAAATATTCTGCACTTAAACCATTGCAAAGAGGGGTACCTCAAGGTTCATTATTAAGTCCAATTCTTTTTAGTATTTTCACAGCTGATATGCCAAAATGTATAGAGTTTTGTAAATATCATTTATATGCTGACGACACACAATTATATTACTCGTTCCCTAGTAAAGACACTGAAGCAGCTATTAAGAAAATCAATGGTGACCTGTCAAATATCTACAACTGGTCCGAACAAAACTCTCTGTTATTAAATCCGACAAAATCTCAAATGCTAGTGCTAGGAACAAAACATCAAATAAAAAGTACGCTGAATTGTGGAGAGCAGGTGAAAATTAATGACACAGTACTTGAACATGTAAACTCTGCACGAAATCTCGGTATTATTATAGATGGGGAACAAAAATATAGTGAACATATAACCAGTAAAGTTAGAAACGCCTTTTTCAAATTAAAAACCCTATACAAAATTAGACCATATATCAATGAAAACACCCGGATTCTTCTAACTGAGTTACTAGTGCTGTCTCAGTTTAATTACTGCAGCACGGTGTTCGGGCCCAGGTTAAATTCGAAAACAGAAAAAATTATTCAAAGAGTACAAAATGCCTGCATACGATTTTGTTACAACATACCCCGGAGAGAATTTATCACACCATATTTGAACAGGAAAAAAATTCTCAATATGTCTGCAAGAAGGGAATTACAATACGCGTGCACAGTACAAAGAGTGATATGGAATAAAAATCCAGAATATTTGTTCGAAAAACTCTCCTGGGTAAAAGACGTAACCCACAAAACTCTACGGTCAACTACTTGTAACTCTCTTGTTACTCCAGTGCATAGCTCGACACGGTACAGAAAGTGTTTCAAGTTTACTGCAGCAAAAATTTGGAACGACCTCCCCCCTCCTTTACGGAAAAAGATGAGTCTACCGATATTTAAAATTAAGTACAAAAATGCTTTACTTAAAAGACAGCTTGCAGCAGAAAATTTGATACGACCCCACTGGCAATTTTTGAACCTATGTGACTATTTTAATTAATAACCCACGCTGTATAACAAGGTCTCACAATCACCAACACACACATACATACACATACACACGCACACACACACGCACACTCGCACGCACGCCCGCACACACAATAGAGTTCCAATATTGTTAAAATTACTGTTCCTGTTTCTGTTTCTTATATAATTATTTCATATATATATATTTTTTTTCATAAGTTAATTTACTGTAACATAAAACGTTACTTGTCACTTAGTAGGCCAACGCTAAAAACTTTCCGCATAACATCTTAGGATATAATTAGGAGAGGCTGAAAACCAGCGCTGCTCGGAACTACTGTCCCGGTCAGCACAAGCTGAGCCGCCTCCTTTTGCCTTTTTTATTGTTTAAGAATACCTATGTTATTATTAGTGTTATAAGGCAATAAACTGATTTATTATTATTATTATTATTAAACAATACACACATAACTTTGAAAAGTCAGAGGTGTGTGCCTTGGGTTTCGAACCTCCGGACATTGTCTCGGCAGACTGTTCCATTCCTAACTAGGCTATAGGTGATGCCCTAAAAAGAATATAATAAGAAATAAGAATGTCACTTTTTAGATATTTTGCTTGTTGTCACAGGACAATATATTACTTACAAAAACATATTAATAACTTGGCCTTATGGTAGTAAATAGGACACCACCTTACCAAACTGTTACATTATGAAAATGTGTTTACAAGCAATATACTTACAGCCTTATTCATACAATTCATATACCTATTTCAGTTATACAATAGCTCTTCAAACTCATTTTGAATTGCGTTTAGCCAGGGTAACTACAGGACACAATGAGACTTAACATCTTATGTCTCAGGATGATGAGAACAGTGGAATGCCACACAGTACTTTGTAACTCAAGGTGCTGGATGGTGTTTCTACTGTTTATGGGTGGTCGTATCGCTTACCATCAGGCCAACGGCATGCTCGTCTCATTCGATGCCATAAAAAAAGGAAGAAGGCAAAACATTAGATAAATAAAATAGGTTTACAAACTGTTTATGAATAAGGTTGTTTGATTATTGTACAACTTATATCCAATCAAAATACATCTTACATTAATCACTAGTTTACTGGGATTAAAGTCCCAGTATGCATTTTCCCAAGATGTAAAATAGCCAATGTCCTTCCAGGGTTTCAAAATATCTCCATACTATTTCATAGAAATCTGTCCAATCAGTTGTAAGAGTTCCATTCGAATTTACAATATAAGTGAATATATGCATGTGTAACAAAATACGACTACTAAGTAGGTAAGTAAGCAGATAAATGGTAGGTACGTTAAAAATGATCGAGGGATATAACCTTAAGTGACCCCAATAAACACCCACGTTGATGCTACTCACACGCTACTCACTACACAATAAAAAATACGTCAGCCTCACAATTAATATAATTTAGTCACAAAAACACAGTAGGTAATTAGGTATTTTACGGATTGAGTGTTGTGGTAATGTGTTCTACTGCGCAATGTTAACCGACGCATACTAATTTTATTATGCATCCATAACAAAATATTGATGCTCACCTAGGGTCCTCAAACTCGACGAACGCGAATGGCGGGCCTTTTCTATTTTTCAGGTCGACGAACGTAACTTTCCCGAACTTATAAAACAGGTCTTGGATGTCCTTTGTTCGTATGTCCGGTGGCAGGTTCCCGACGTATATCCTGCACTCGTTTCTATTGCTGCTGCTTCCACCAGACATTGCGCTTTTGTTCTTCTTATTTAGATAGGAATATTATAAACACGAATAGTATTTTCCAGCTTAGGCTTCCTTCGGCGTTTCTCAATGTTCGGAACTAATCAAATATGGCTTCCTTTGATAGCAGGAAACGGATATTTGTGTGTTGATATGGCACTTGTCTATGGACATAGAGGATATCGCTGGAGGATATGCCAACCATAAATAAATTCAGGACCAAACATAGCTTTCTTATGAATTAATTTTTAAAATGTTATGCGCATTTTTCATCAAGCTTCATAATATCATTGGCAAAATATTTTGAAATACAAAAGATTTTTTTACAAAAACAACAATGATAATGGCCGTAACATAACTTTGTGAAGAACGCATCCATAAAATTTATTTTTCGAATGTATTTGAATTTGGAACGCCCTCTGGTGGGTGTACGAAGATACTTTCGCTGAAAGAAGCCTGTGAAAGAATCCTCTGGAAAGTAGGCAATACTCAATAGGCATTGAATCTGGTTATCAAAATCTTTACGTGAGAATTTGTTCGTAACCCGAAGGAAACGTGAGTATTTCTATATTATTGTGCTTATTTAATGCCTCTGCATAATGTTCTATGATAATTATAGTGTTTTTCGTCGTTTCCGCGAAAATACATGGAGCTGTGTAAAACTCTGAAGAATTAATATCTGCAGTGTTTTTGTAAAATGTACAACAAATCGCTATTATTGATTATACTAGCCGTGTTTCTATAGGAATAATCTAGTTTAGGATGGGTTTTAATCTTTTTCGTACTCGAGCCACTTGAACGTGGGTGCCTCGTTTCTAATTCTCTTGATGACGGGTATTAGCGCCAGTGCTTCCGTTAGAATTACGACAAAAAAGCTTTCGCAGACTGGTGTAGAAACCAGGTAAAATCCAACAGTCTGGGAGACTACAAATGAGGTCCCTAACATTATTGCAGACGTAGGTGTTTCGCACGCAATTTTGTAAAGGGCGCGCATAGAATTCCCGGATTTCGCGCTTGACCTTTCACTGGAGGTTATTTATAGCTTGTTATTGAAAATAAACAAATCGATGTCTCCCCCTCTGGCGCAGTGCGAAGGAAAATCAATCTTTTTTCAAATTTTTTCAAATGTTATCTCTTGTCGTTTGAAAGGGTGCGAGACGATGATAACCCATCACAATCGATGCAAATAGTTGAGGAACTCTAGTGCAGTCCATTGCTCAGTGTTTATCGTAATACAAACACGGTTATCTAAATTACTACCGGTACATACAGAATGTTGTTTCTTTCAATACAGTTCTCTGATAGCAAAGCTAAAAAATGTGCCTTTGACGGTTGAATTTTGTTGTGCAGACTAAAAGCAGACAAGATGTGCGATCGCAAAGCAGTGATCAAGAATGCCGACATGAGCGAGGAGATGCAGCAGGATGCTGTTGACTGTGCGACCCAGGCACTTGAGAAGTTCAACATTGAAAAGGTAAGAAATTCAATCCTCATCCACCTTTTTTCCTTTTCAGGGCTAAGCCGCCATTTAACGTCTACATTTTAGTCCCATGTATTAGGAGGCAGGGTGCCTGTTGCCAATTTTAAACTTTAGTGTTTGTAAATGATGTAGCAGTCACAAGTCCTCTTTATAGCACTTCACACTATCATTGGAGTGCAGTTTGTAGTACTGACTAGTAAGAAGTTCTATGGCTTGAATACAGACAGTACTGGTCAATTTGTCATGAGAACATCTCTGTATAAAACAGTTCCCATGGTGATAGTGGTTTTCCTGTTGTGGTTAATATTATTCATCACGTATAGAAGGTGAAATAAAAGCTAATGGTAATTATTTGTTTACAGGACATTGCTGCATTTATCAAGAAGGAGTTTGACAAGAAGTATAACCCGACGTGGCATTGCATCGTTGGCCGCAACTTTGGCTCGTATGTCACCCATGAGACTCGCCACTTTATCTACTTCTACCTCGGCCAAGTCGCAATCCTGCTTTTTAAGAGCGGTTAGACAGTGTGGTGCAATCAATATTTTTTGTTAACAGCAGACGCATTATTATCGGGTTCAGTAGTCTCTGTCGCCGCCCGCGCGACTGCTCGTCGCCGGTCACATTCCCAGTAGGTGCACAGCCTAGCCCCGGCCTGAGCCAGCCCCCGGCCGACGACAGAGCTCTCAAATTGTATTTATGGAGCGTGAGGTCCTCTTGAGTGTATGCGTGAGTGAGTGAGTGTGTGACACGAGCCTCTACACCGTCGATTATTTATTCACGATGCTGGACATTAGCTGCGTCGACTGTCTTCACTTCTTAGTACCCGGCGCACTCAATGTATGTTTGTACTGTGTTAGCTATACTTAAGGATCAATATTGACTTTATGAAACATTCACTTCTAGTGTATTTATATTAAAGAAAATTTTAGTTAAATATTCCTAGACTTATACCTAGTATAGAGTAAAAGTCATAATTATGTTATAGTACCTAACAAAATTTATTGTTTAATTTCTTTGTTAATACATTCACTGGAGATATTTTCAAATACTTCTATGATTATTAAACTTTCTTACAAACCGTATGGCTACTGTTTTATTTGCTTTGTATCAGTACTTTACATACATGTAAATACTATTTTCTTATATAAGGTTAATGTACCAAAGATGTACCTAGCTGTGTAATCCGTTTGATGGATGAAATAAACTTTTACTTGTGTAAAACTGGGTCAATTAAAATTTCTTTTGACTTCCATACTCCCGCTGAAAGAGTCGCCCCGTGCGGTGAATTCTAGCGCTACACACCAAGCTAGTTCTGTGGCATGAATATTCCGTTGCAACTCGCAAATAACATTGCCGAGACGTGTGATAATGAATACGTAAGGTTATTATGCGATTGTTAATTACACGTGACCTAATCTTGTGTGGAACACATTCGATACATCACATACATACATTCCTTCCAGAAGTATTATCTGATAAATTCGAGACAGTCACAATATAGCGTCGGTATGAAAAGTAGTAGCTACTTATTTCAGATTTTTACAAAGTTCACTCGTATAGACGGAAAACTACTAATTTTATGCTCGCTTCCAAACAGCTCATTTTGTAGCTAATTGTGGATTGTGGCTAATTTTCGTCCCATGATGTGCCAGGGGGTGAGTCTTTCTCCATATTGGGCACAAATTCCAGACTCCGAGCTGATACTGATTAGAAAAATCAAATATCATTTTGCTCGACTCGGGGATCGAACCCGAGACCTCAGCATTGAAGTACCGTACCGTAATACAACTACGCCACCGAGGCAAGGCAAAATAACATAATAGAAGAAACCGTTTACATAATAGCAACATTTATATAGCTTCCACACTCCGGGCGGAGGTATGGAGGTACTAGAAATGCCCTTGAACTAGTTGCAGCCTCCCTCTGACTAGGCCGGTTGAAGTGCTCACACATTTTCCTTGGCAGGGCAATATAAATCGATATAGGACGAGAAAAGCTGCCTATATTCCTCGAATAGCAATGAGGCTTGAGGGAAATAGGTAAACATAATACTTTATGAGTTGTATGTACATTCCTGATTGGGATCCCTTTGGTTCGCCTACTTTTTTTTAAACTAAACTCATTTGCAAAAAAAACGGGCACCTAAGCAATGAACCATTTCAAATGTTACTATTGGTTTGTTTGATAATTATAGGTAGTTTTACTTTCACAATTTTGTAAATTAATAAGCAAATAATCGTTTTCGTCAGTATTATCATAAAATTTTGATAAAATTTATGGGTTTTAATGCTAAAGTTCACTAGTAGTGTATGCTCGCTAGTAGTGCATATGCTCGTGAAGTAAAAGTTAACAAAGATTTTTGTTTGTTTTTTCTTTAATAAAGTAAAAGCAGATAAATGTTTAGTATCGAGTGTGACCCCCTCTAGCTGAAATCACAGCTTGAATTCGTCTGGGTATGCTAGCGAGGATATCCCGGATACTTGCTTGCGGAATACGTTCCCACTCCGCGGTAATCACATTCTTCAGCTCTCTGATGGTTTGCGGAGCCGGTTGTACTGATCTCACGCGGCGTTTCAGAACGTCCCAGACATGCTCTATAGGATTGAGGTCGGGACTTCGAGCTGGCCAATCCAAACGACGAATGCCGGCCTCTTGCACATACGCTTCCACAGCGCCAGACCGGTGGGCACGAGCGTTGTCGTCCATAAAAATTGAGTCTTCGCCTAAAGCGGCCAATGCGGGTTGTGCATGAGGAATAAGAACTTCCGTTATGTATCGATGTCCAGTCAGTGAGCCGTTTTCAATGAAGACTAACTCTGTACGATCCATTGAATTTATTCCTGCCCAAAACATAATAGAGCCCCCACCATAAGGTGTGATTTCTTCAAAACAAGCCTCTGCGAAGCGTTCTCCTCGTCTTCGTAGCACTCGCCGACGTCGATCTTCACCGAACAGAGATATCCTGGCTTCATCGGAGAACAATACCCTATTCCAGTCTTCTTGAGTCCATAACTCACAATTTCGAGCAAACCTAAGCCTGGCAACTTTGTGCTCACGGAGTAACTTAGGGCCGCGGGCCGGGCGACGACTGCGTATATTGGCCGCGAGCAGCCTCCTCCTGACCGTCCATAGACTAATATGCACATTTCTTACTTCTTCGAGGTTGTTCTTAAGGTCCACATACGAAGACTTGCGATTTCTCAATGCGCGACTCACAAGAAAACGATCATCCCGTGGTTGGGTACATGGTTTTCTTCCAGAACCAGGCCTTCTCTCGACGGAACCGGTGTCTTGATACCGCTGCCAGGTCCTTTGAACCGTCGAGCGACTCACACTTAGCCTCTGAGCCACGAAGCATTGGCTGCAGCCCTCTTCGAGCAGCGCAATAATTTTGGTAGCTTTTACCACTTTCTCTAACATTATTGAGACAGCTAAACAGCAATAAATGAAGCTTTGACAATTAAGAATATGAAATAAATTCATAAAAATTGACTAAAAGTTATGAAAACCGATAGTATCTTTTGGAACTTCGCACCAAAAATGTAGGACAAAAAGTGGTTTTCTGTAAAAACGAGCATCAAACGAAAATTTTAATTTAGAACTTACTGTTTTAAACACCACGGCATTTTTAAAACCGGCCAGTAACATGTACAAATGATTGAAATCATTTTGGTACCGTATTTTTTTAAAAAAGAATTAAAATCCAAACCGCCCGTTTTTTTTGCAAATGAGTGTATTATATTTTCGCATAATTGACTTTGCATAATATATATTGGCATAATAGTACTATCGCTGATCGCATAGTAATATTTTGGCCTACTACTTTTTTGTCATAATAAGCTATTGGAATAATTTTAGCTCGACTAATTTGTATTAGACTAATACACATTTTGCATAACATGTATTTAGAATAAGTTAGGTTGGCGAGTAGCGAAGCGACGAGCGTGTTAGGGGCACATGAACCACCGCACGAGCCGAGATAGCGTAGCGAGAGTGCCGCGGTAGCGGCCGGCGAGTGCCAGAACCGACTTTAAGTCGTTTCCAACTCAGACAAAACCGTTCGGTGAACTTCGACGAGTACTTCGTCGAGGTAACTTTGCGAGTAGTGTAGTGCAGGCTAAACATGAATGATGCTTATTTATTTTTATGACTTTTTACATTTATGCTTTTTGACGTTAGTCGTTCTGATGGTTGTGCTTTTTGTATTTATGCTTTTTTATTTTATGCTAAAACAATTCTGCGTAATGATTATTATGCACATTGATATTTAAGCTTAAAGCTAAGATACGTAACAATATTATTACAAAAAAAAATATGCAATCCAATAGGGAACCTTCCTGATTCATTGGAGTAAGGATTGATAACTATTATAATTTGCAGGTTATTTTAATAAAGCCCAGACTTGTAACGAAGTTGGATAATTTCTTGCACTTTGAATTGTAGTTGTAGTAAACTATTTAGGTACAAAAATTCTGTAATTCAAAGTCAAGCACATGCATGGTTCATTCAATTTAAGACTCTTCTTTATTATTTTGTCTACGCAATTCATTCGAATATTTATAAAAGGCATATTATAAAGAAGCATCAAAAATGTTAACATGCACATCGATTAGATTAGTAGGCAAGAGCATGACACCAAAAGTTTTTGATACAGTGGGTCGCATCGAACGAAAGAAAAAATAAGCGAACATTTATAGTAGTACAGTATACAGGCAGTATTACTTTTCTTCATTGTCATTAATATTCTGTGTTTCAACAAAATAAGTTAAGTAAATAATGTTATTGACCTAACCATGTTATGCACTGCAGACACTTAAATTAGAGATGAAATAAGTTTTCTCCTATCAAGTATCAACAAGTTCACATGAACTCCTACAGATGCCACTGTTACGGATTTACAACATTAATCTTACGAAGTACGTCGGTGTTCGAATAGTATAATCTGGTATTTTATTTATATGTAAAGCTGTAATTAATATTAATTTTAGTTATCAATTTTTATAAACTGTTTCGATAGGCTTTGCTAACTGGGACCGAATTAAGCTCCATGAATCGCTAAGGTATAGAGTTGACTCTACATTCCTAGAAATACTTAGACTTGATATTCCTTTACAAACTACTGAATTTAGATCAAATCGACTACTTTTAGGAAAAAAATTAGACTAAAAGTTTTCCAAAATAGTGTGATAGATATTAAAGTAAGCTAACATCACTAGTACCTGTGTTTGTTTGTTTAATATTTAAAACAAAATCCGGTAAATTTCTTTTCATTTGCCTTTTCTTGTTGTATTGTCAGTCGCATGCATGTAGGTTGTTACATTGATGGCACCTCTTTCAACAACATAAGCTATGCCGACGACATGGTGCTGCTGAGTCCTTCAGTCAATGGATTAAGGGTGCTTTTATCTATTTGTGAGACGTATGCAAAGGTACATGGTTTAAAATATAACTCTAAAAAGAGTGAGCTCTTAGTTTTCAAAGCAGGTAGTTACACGCCTACCTATGTGCCTCCGGTTCGGCTTGATGGGGTTGCTTTGAGACAGGTTGAAAGTTTCAGGTACCTCGGTCACATTGTGACCAGTGACCTTCAAGATGACGAGGATATTGAAAGGGAGCGTAGGGCTCTGGCAGTACGTAGTAATATGCTCGTCCGTAGGTTTGCTCGATGTACGAACGCAGTGAAGGTGACGCTTTTTAAAGCCTATTGCCAATCCTTCTACTCGAGTAGCCTATGGGTGAGTTATACGAAACGGGCTTACAGAGCTCTGCGCACTCAATATAATAATGCGTTTAGGGTGTTGTTGCGTCTGCCGTGGCGATGCAGTGCGTCTCGTATGTTTGCGGAAGCGCGGACGGATGGTTTTCAAGCCATAATTCATAAAAAATCTTCTTCCATGCTGCAGCGCCTAAGAAACAGTAGTAACGGCATGTTAAGCGTGATCGCTGAGCGGTTTGACTGTCCCTTCCAAAATTATTCGATGAAAGTAGTTCTGGGAAATGTAATAATATAATAAATGTAGTAGCTATAAGTAATTGATTGTAATTTGTGATTTTAATTTATATGGATTACTAGCTTTTGCCCGCGGCTCCGCTCGCATTAAAAAGTTTTTCCGGGATAAAAGTCCCGGTTTATATTTTCCCGGGATAAAAAGTAGCCTATGTGTTAATCCAGGACATGATCTACCCGTGTGCCAAATTTCATCGAAATCTGTTCAGTAGTTTTTGCGTGAAAGAGGAACAAACATCCTTACATCCATACATCCAAACATCCATACATTCTTACAAACTTTCGCCTTTATAATATTAGTAGGATGTGATCTGAATTAAATAAATAAAAATAAATTATACCTGTAATTTAAACAAATATATGTTATGTGTATTACCTAATGGTGTTTCGAAATATATAAATAAAAATAAATAAATTCTTATTCGATGGCGCGGGGTTGGATATAGCAGAGTTATAATATGTAAAGTACACAAATTAGATTGCGCCTGCACTCTACTTAACGGTGGATATAGACAAAGCTGTGATAAATATATATATACACACGGACATTCGCACACGAGGACTTTGTCCCTTGATGGTGCAATTAGCAACCTACCTACTAACGTCGCTGATGAAAGTATCTCAATCGACGTCATAATCAATATCAATAATATTTAGGTTTGATTACAAATATTAATCCAAGTTTTATCTAAGTTTTTTCATACTCAAGTAGGTACATACACATTTACCACCGCTGAGGCGCAACTAGTTCACCCACGATTTGCGAGCTTATTTCGCACCATGTAGAGTTATAAATAAGGAGCTGTCGTTGTAAACTCTCGCATGCGAGAAACCTACCACCGAAATAATGGATGTTAAGCTCTAATTGATTTAAGACTCCATATATTTTATGTAATACTATTTTCCATTCAAATTACTTTAAATTCAAAATGTCTCATAATCGTTATAATTTAACCGCAGTTCAAAATAACAGGACGTCCAGAACGCCCCGATAACCTGACCACAACTAGATATCGTAAGTTGCACACGTTATTATTGTGCCGTGTGCTTTACTAAATATAAGTCGGGGTCGGCCCTACAGAGGCACAGTTGAGCCGTGCTACACGGCTTACTTACCAACCCAACCTAAACTTTTTGTATTATCCTGATAGTTTTGGTGAGTAATTTTTACATTATTTTAGTTTGATAATTGGTACATACGTTTGTATAATAATTTATAGAAATCATTATTTTATTGTAAAAAATCTTTAATTTATAGAAATGTATTCTGCTGCTAAGAATTTAATATCCTTTATTTTATATTGATTATCTTTGTACCGATGAAAGACAAGCAAGAGTATTTATTTTTATAACTGTATGTGTATGTTGAAAGCTAGAGTGAAATTCTCGATTTATGATATTTATGATAACCTATCTATATTTTTTTTGAAGTCATACTTCTTTAGGCGCGTTATGAAAAAATGATGAGAGTGAAATATTAAATTAAGAAAATAATAAATATTACTACTGTAACGAAAATAATATTACTGTAACGAAAAAGGTTGAAGCTGTTTAATGAAAACTTTTTGATAAAAATGAAAAGTGAATATTAAATTAAGAAAATAATAAATATTTAAAAAATGAATAAACTTAATTCAATTTTTGAATTTATTATGAAATTGATTCATTTACTTTTAAAATATTAAATAATCAATAATAAATGTTTAAAATTAAGAATCTTATAATATTTAGTAGTTTTCAAATTTAAACTGAACTTTATTGACCGTGATGCCTATACTTTTCCAGTCTTTTTATCATTTTATTGTAAGTAATTATTTACATGCAATTGAAAACTACTTCATAATGATGCCAAAGAAGTATAATTTCTCACGCGCGTACATAAGTACACGCACTAATTTTTTGTTCTATAGAGTGATTGATGCGATCGGCAGTAAATTTAAAAACCGCCCCTAAAAGAAAAGGCTGCGGGTTCAATTTCTGTAATTAACGAGCAAGTAGCCTGTGTTTGCGTGTCTAGCAGCTCGCAAAGGTCCCGATAATAAGTTAAATTATTATTACAACTTAGACACTACTTAATTTTGTGTTTTAAGTAATTTATTAGTGTAAGTAGTATTCTTAGGAAATTACGTGTTTGCGTTCTAACGATTGTGTAGGTACGCATTGGTCCTAATGAAAAAGGTTACTTACTTATTTGGTTTCTAGTTTGTCTTTTCTATAGCAGTAAATAGGTATAGTGGACGATAGCCTAGATGGGTATGGAACGGTCTGCCGAGACAATGTCCGGAGGTTCAAACCCAAGGCACACACCTCTGACTTTTCAAAGTTACGTGTGTAGGTATTGTTTATCAATTATATATCGTTCGCTTTAACAGTGAAGGAAAACATCGTGAGGAAACCTGCATACCTAAGAAGTTCTTTATAAGAATTTCGAAGGTATGTGAAGTCTACCAACCCGCACTAGGTCAGCGTGGTGGACTAAGGCCTAAACCCTCTCAGTAGTAGACGAGGCCCGTGCCCATCAGTGGGACAGTACATAATACAGGGCTGGTATTATTATTATTAAATAAGTATAAATGTTATAAAGTTATTCAATATCGCGATTTTATCACACTGGGTATTATAATGTAACGTTTATAAGAAAACTGGATTTTGATTAGATTTCGACTATATAGCGTCCAAAGCAGTCACTTTGGACACGTCAAACTCCGTAAGCAGGATAAAAAGTAGCATAAAAACAGTGATATAATGTAGAACATTGTAATAAATTAAATAACGTTCAAAACTTTCATTTAATGAAATCATTTGTATTTTTTTTTTTGTAATATGTGCAAAATTACTTAAAGGAATCAAAATTAATGTACTATAACGGTATTATAGTAGTTTCTAACGTCCTCCTGACGTTTATAAGTCTTTAGTACTTAACGGAAAAGAAGAAAGGAATGTTTTTAATTTTTTCAGGGCTGAAGAAAGCTAGCAAGATGAGTGAAGCCAAAAATAACCTGTTGTATTTTTTTGACCGGCCGAGTGAGCCATGCTTCATGCAAAAGGGAGAAGAAAAGGTTGTCTTCGAAATCCCTGACCATTACTATGTAAGTACTACGTTACTATGAAAGATCTCTCTTTACCCGACTAGGGCAAAGTAAGGAAGGTTATGATTTTGACTCCATCTCTGTAGGCATTGAATTCAAATCGTGACCATAAATGTGTATTTTAATTACTTTTATTTTGTAAATTGTAGGTGTATCGAAATTTGTAAATTACAAAATATGTTATGTTTTTACGTATGTTTTATTGAAATAGATATGAGTTTTGGATCTATTTTTCAAGGTTAGGTATGGGTATATTAAAAAAACTGTGTTTTTTAAATTATTTATACGCCTCAACATAAGTTGGGCGTAGCGGAAATCAGGGCTGGACAATGGACATGGCCCAACCTCTCTTACGTCTGTGACCATGAATTAGTTTAATTACCTAATAATTTGAGTTTATCGCTCCTAGCCGGATAAATACAAGCGCCTTTCAAACACGATAACCAATCGGTTCGGCAATGAAGCTACCAAGAGGATCCCGATCCGTAACATCACGCTGCCCAACCTGGAGCTGCCTATGCAGCTGGCTTACAATGACCAGTTCTCGCTCTTCGTGCCCAAGCACCGGTCCATGGCCGCGAAACTGATTGATATTTTCTTGGGTATGGCTCCTTTGATATATTACTATAATTCATGTTGCATAATAAGATACCTATATTTTAACCGACCTCATAAAAAAGAGGTTCTGTATTCGATTCGTATGTATGTATGTAAGTGTGTATGGTCGCGAGTTTCTCATAAAATACTTGTCCGATTTGGATAGGGCTTTTGTTATTCAAATGTATATTTTTCAGGGAAGGTTTTAGTATATAATTTATAAGGATCAGATGAAGATCTTCGGAGATAGACAATGGAACTGTTCAATAACTCTAAAATTATCTGTGTTTATCTACTATATTATGCATGTATTAATTATACATATAAACCTTCCTCTTGAATCACTCTATCTATTAAAAACCGCATCCGCATCAAAAACAGTTATTATGGTCATTTAGTGTTACTAACTATAATATCTTTGGTCAGGCATGAGAGACGTTGAGGACCTGCAGTCGGTCTGCTCGTACTGCCAGCTGCGCATCAACCCTTACATGTTCAACTACTGCCTCTCCGTCGCTATCTTGCATAGGTAAGCATATTCCTTCGTATCATGCATCCCATTATAACTTATTTCTCTGCGTTTGTAAACACTACCTAATTAGTGAAGATTCATAATCATCAGCCATTTGATGTCCTCTGCTGAACATCAGCCTTCCCTAAGGATTTCCAGACGGACATATTTCATAGATGTTCTCGTTATTATGTACGCAAGGAGTAAGGAAATTTTTTAAGAAATTCAACCTCTGTAAGTCAACGAATAGATTGGCATCTTGGAGTATGATCGGCATACTAGGGTATTTGGCTCGTCTTCGTTCTTTTCGTTTATCAGATATTTACCTCAAATAAATACTAACACAGAAAGATTGATTAAATCCTGTAATAAATCAACAAGTCACAAGCCTTTGAATTTCTGTAGACGGGGTAGGTAAGTGTCAAGAAACGGGAAAAGAGATGCAATACCCGCATGTGACGTCATCGGGAATTACGATGCATGCGAAAGAATGAGATGGAACGATATCCCCACTACGCGCCCTCTCCTGCATATTTCAATATTTGAAATAAGTATTACTGTAGCAATCCTCATATCTTAACCAATTTGACTCGTCAAGCCCCGCGACGGACACCGGTATCCATATATATAGGGTTTTCCCATACATCTAATTATATAAGCGGGGCTTGAAGGGTTAAATGCAGTTTTCACACAAGGGATTTTGCTGCAAATAGAATGATGTACAAATCGAATTGAACTCTATCGCGTCCAATGGCGAGGGATAATATCTCTCATGCGTGGACACTACCTGGACCCCATTCCACTTACCATCAGGAGCAGTTTGTCTTGCACAAAAATAGAATACTTTTAACAATATTTTGTTTTCAGACCTGACACGAAGGGTTTGTCCATCCCGACGTTCGCGGAGACGTTCCCGGACAAGTTCATGGACCCGAAGGTGTTCCGCCGCGCCAGGGAGGTGTCCAACGTCGTCATCTCTGGGGGCAGAGTATGGAATTTTCCAACAATAGAAATAAACTAATTTCAATTGGAGATTTATCTATATGTTCTTAGTCTGAAAAATTATGTAGTAAGTAAAAAAGTATGTAGGTATTGGAGTACAACCAGACTATTCACACCAGCCGCATAAATTAGTTGATTACTTTTTAAATATATTTATCAAAAATGTGTCATTCAAGATCTAACGGAAAAAAAATTGACAAAACTCACGCGATAATCAATGAGTTATGACATTTTTTGGAAGTGCTATGAAATACCAGAAACTAACGTAACTGTAACGTCACCGAGTGTCACTGACCATAGCGCTGCGTGCGTGGGAAAGAGATAGCGCGATATCCCCACCTCGCCTCCTATTTTGTTCACAACAATATTTCAAATTGAATAACTGCTTTATTTTTCGATCAATTTTGATGCTGATGTTCTAGAATTTCTTTTTCATTTTATTTTCTGTTACGTATAAAATACAATTAAACATAATAACCTATCCTATTTATGATAAGTTGCCGCTTGCCAAATTGGAGGAATAGGAATTAGCAAGGGGCAGGGTAATTGAATCTGCGATTACATCTAGCCTCAAATATTTAGATGCCAGTAAACGTGCCGGTGAACTACACGGCGAGCGCCTCCGAGCCGGAGCAGCGCGTGGCGTACTTCCGCGAGGACATCGGCATCAACCTCCACCACTGGCACTGGCATCTAGTGTACCCTTTCGACTCGGCAGACCGCAGCATCGTCAACAAGGACAGGAGGGGAGAGCTCTTCTACTACATGCACCAGCAGATTATTTGCAGGTGGGTTTTGGGATAGAGTGTGATTCAGAAACCAAGGATACTATCACATTGAGATACCTAGTGGTTGTGTCGATTATGTCGATATGATCCTTTGATCCTGTTCATGATTGATATTGTAATAAAGAGATAGCGATTGTGGTCTCATCGATAAATATAATTTTGTGATCGGAAAATTACATTATACTGCACCCATGACGTCCGCATGATTCTGGGATAGTATTTTTCAGTACTAGGATAACAAAAAAATTTAGTCATTCAAGAGCATTTTTTATAATTAATTATTTACTAGTCAATTAAATATAAAATGTTTTGGGTTGTAAATATTAAAAAAAAAACAACATTTTTTGCAGCAGAAATCGATAATCCCGCACAGTTCCAGAGTAGGTAGTCTGTCTATGTCAACGAATTTTATATGCATGGCTTTACAAGAAATAACACAGTTTATTTAATAAACTTGCAGATACAACGTAGAGCGCATGTGCAACGGTCTGGGCCAAGTGAAGGTGTTTAACGACTTCTTCGCTCCCATCGAGGAGGGCTACTTCCCCAAGCTGGACTCGCAGGTCGCCAGCAGGGCTTGGCCTCCTAGGTAATAGACTAACCCTGTGCAGCGATTACTTACCTTCGTATCCTCATAGTATAAAATGTGAAACGTTGTCCACCTCTGTACGCGATAAACTCTATAAATATATATAGCGGGACTTTCATCCCGGAAAAACTCTTTCACGCGGGCATAGCTGCGAGCTGAAACTAGTTGAATATAAATTGATGCAATGCAATCAGCCCTGTATTATATACTGCCCACTGCTGAGCGCGGGCCTCCTCTACTACTCAGAGGGGTACTATAAATTGATATCTTCATTCTTGAATTATAATTTATATTTATTGACCTTTGGAATTCTTCTTTTTGGAACATAGTCCCGCTATACATTTTCCAACACTACAAATTAACTCCATTAAAGTCAAACAATGTCAAGGCATCGACTAATATAGTCTATGGATGAGACACTTGAACTCTTCCACCAGGTTCTCTGGGACCGTCCTTCAGAACATCGACCGTCCAGTGGACCAGGTGAAGATCGACGTGAGTCAGCTGGTCTCGTGGAGGGACCGTTTCCTCACGGCTATAAAGAATATGTCCGTCATGCTGGTAACGATCTTGCGATAATTTAACAGATAAATTCAGCAAAACTTTCTGATAATTTTATGATTCTTGCTTAGTACTCTTTTCTTCATTCAGTTTTAGTAATATCAGTACCTATGTAAAATCAAATTTGTTTAAAAGAGATTTAAACAACACTTATTTTGCATACTATCGTCATTACACTGACTTCATGAGTGGTCAGGAAAAGATCAGACATCACCGATTCTTCCTTCTTTAATAACGTCAACTATAGTGTTATTTTCTTTAATGCTGTTTTAATAAAATTAGTTTCCAAATTCCTGTCTGTTGTCCTATATTGCGATATATTTTTTTTAAATACAGTTTTGTATACATCTGTAAACGTTCATCATTAGAATGACCATTGTATTTATAGCTGTATTATTACAGTGGTAAGCCGATGTCACTATTGAATAAATAACTGTCCCGCAGTCCAACGGCCGTGAAATGCCCCTGGACGAGGAGACAGGTATCGACGTGCTGGGCAACCTGATGGAATCATCAATCATCAGCCGAAACAGAGGCTACTATGGCGATCTGCACAACATGGGCCACGTGTTCATCTCCTACGCCCACGATCCTGACCACAGGCATCTGGTAAGACTGAAAGCTTGTAGTAGCAGGTGAAGACTAAGGGTCTATTCATACGAGCGCAGAGACGAAGTGCATCGAAACGTCAAATTCTTCACAACTTTTATTTATTTTATTGAGGAAAAACAAACAGTTGTACATTAGACACGACGTAAATATGCACTCATATTTTTTTTAAACATACAACTTACTATGTAAGTTGGACGAATTGATGTTATGAATTGATCTTTATTTTTCTTTTTGTTCAATATGACTATTAGCTTTTGCGTAGGAGTAAGAGCTCTTACCGACTACGTACCTACACACAATTTTAAAAATAAAGTGTTCTTATATTTAACTCAGTACGTGAGTTGACAATGGTAACTATAAAATGAGGCAGAGCTGAGAGCTCAGTGCCTAGAAATAATTTGCATAAAATGTTCCATAGAACACAATGTAATTTGTATCTCTAATATCTGGTGCTCAATAAAGTTATTATTATTATAGAACCTCGTCAGAGAGTGACAATACTGACAGATTCTTCTGCAACTTTAGCGACACTTAACGCTTGCGGCACACGTTCGGTTTCCTAATTACGTTTCCTGATCAGGAATTCAGATTCGGAAACCTGAATGCTCCGCTTACATAGAAAATGTTCAACAACGCGCACACGTTCCTGAATCTGAATTCCTGATCAGGAAACCTAATAAGGAAACCGAACGTGTGCGGCAAGCGTAACGGTAAGCTAAAGTGTTTATTTTTATTTTATTTTTATTTTAATTTATTTGGGAAACTACAGAAAAACATAACACTTATAAATTAAAAACGATTAAACAACACATTATCCACAACAGTTTCCACAGTTTATGGCGGAATATGAGTGTGATGCCTCTGCCTCTTCTTAAAATGGGGAAGGAAGTTATGCCATGTAATTGTTTGTTTTTGTAGGAACAATTCGGCGTAATGGGCGACTCTGCGACCGCCATGCGCGACCCCATCTTCTATCGCTGGCATCGCTACATCGACGACATCTTTAACCTTTACAAGGAAAAATTGACGCCTTACTCCAACGAGAGGGTAAATACTAAATATTAACATTCGCATTTTGTTCACCAGGTTTACTTTAAGTGATACTAAACAGGCATAAAGTTTCAAGATTTTCTTAATTTGGGGGGACAATATGTTTCGGGTAACTTTTGGGGATGAGAAATTAATCGGTTTAGAACAATTGATATACATGTGTAAAGTATTATTTTGAGCAGGAAATCATAAATTTTTTGGTCACGCATTTTTAGGAGGGATTTTCATTGAAAAGCCTATATTTAGGGGGTTTTTACTGATGGTAAGACTCTCATATGTAAGAGTCCGTCTGGGTGGGTACCACCGCTATGTTTATTTCTACCGCCAAGCAGAAGTGTGCATGTACTGTTGTGTTTCGGTTTGAAGGGCATTGTAGCCAGTGTAACTACAGGGCATAATGAGATTTAACATCTTACGTCTCAGGATGACGAGCGCAGTGGAATGCCACACAGTACTTTGTAAATCAAGGTTCTGGATGTATTTCTACTGTTTATGGGTGGTCGTATCGCTTACCATCAGGCGAACGGCAAGCTCGTCTCGTCATTCAATGCCACAAAAAAAAGGAAATTTTCCCAAACTGTGCATTTTAATGGCAGAAATTTGGCAACAGTACAGAAGTACCTAGTGGGCGACTACTGGACCCACCCACAGGATTTCCTTGTATAAACATTTAATTTCATATTTTTCATTTCATACCTTCATATTTTAACAAAGAAAACTAAAATATAATATCTAATTTCATAGAAGACAGAAGAAATTAGAGTGTAATCCAAAGCTGTAGACTGCTAAATTCTTTCCGCCGTCTATACGTGTCCTACGCTTGATGATACTGTCTAATATAAGGGCGTAACATTGTCAGTTGGACTTCCCCGGCGTGCGCGTGTCGTCAGTGGGCGTGGAGGGGCTGGAGGGGGGTCGGCCCAACACGCTGAGCACGCTGTGGCAGCAGAGCACGGTGGAGCTCGGGCGCGGGCTGGACTTCACGCCGCGCGGCTCCGTGCTCGCGCGCTTCACGCACCTGCAGCACACGGAGTTCCAATACGTGTCAGTACACTACACCGTTTACTGTGGGCGTAGCTAGCACTTCCACAGGGGGGGGGGGGGGGGGTCAGTGTCGTAGACTTAAAATTGATTTTAAAATTATAGTAGTAATAGTCTCAAAATCCTTGAAATGGACACCAAGCAATTCTGGGGTGAGCAAGGCCCATCCGGCCTTCCTCTTGATACCTTGTGCTATTTTCCTTTTTTTTTCGAAGACACAGCCATGTTGCCTCATTGATAAGTGTAGTGAAGCCCGGAAAATGACGACCGGCAAGTAAATACAAACCTTAACGGTCGGCACAGTTTTGTCGGCTTGCTTGCTTGTTTCTTCACGCTCCTCTTGAATGATCTCAAATTGTAAGGAGGAGGTCTACACATTGGAGACGCAAAAAATTAGGTGGCAATACTTATAGACTAGGAAACTTCTGGGTTCGATTTTCAAGTATTTATTTTTAATATAGACTACAGATGAAATGATCTTTATAAATTGGGATATTATAACTATAATAAGGAAGGTTATAAAATTCATCCTATGCTTAGGTAAATATTTCTTCAGATTTAAAAAGTAAATGAAATCTAATCTAGTAAAAACTATCAGGTGCCTTAGAATGTGAAAAAAAAACACGATGCGTCTCCGCTTCGTTTTATTGTTATTGGTTGAGAAACTGACGTATCGGTATTTTGATGTTTGTGATCGATCGAGAGACCGATACGTCAGTCTTTCAATCAATCACAATAAAACGAAGCGGAGACGCATCTTGTTTTTTTTTCACATTCTAAGCCCCAGGTTATCGTTTCCACGAAGTAAAGATAGAATCTCTGTTCTGTGATCGTTTCATATGAAATCATATTGACAACTTGCCACAATTTTGGTTCAAGCTGACGGAACTGCGCTTATCCCACCTTATTTTATTAACACCCCCCTGTACCCCACAGTATCGAGGTAAACAACACCACGGGCCAGAGTCTGATGGGCATGGTGCGCATATTCATGGCGCCGAAGGTGGATGACAAGGGGCAGCCGATGTCCTTCAACAAGCAGAGGAGACTCATGATCGAGCTGGACAAGTTCTCGCAAGGATGTGAGTACATTTGGTGATAGTCGCAAGCGTTCGGATTTATGCGTTATAGGGATTATAATAATTTACTTAGGATCCAGGAATTTTATTTACTTTTGTAGCGGCATTGGGATCGTCGCCGCTGTTAGAGGAACAGATGGTTGCATTCCTCTGTGGAAGGGAAATTTCCAGTCAAGCAGATGTTGCGCCTGATCGGCCGCGGCACCTCCGATGACTCGGAGTTTGTATATATACTTTGCATTTCTCAAATATTGCAAGTGCAATCTAGGAACGTGTGTCGCCATCTAGCGGTATTGTTCGCGTCGGCTGCTAGTCGTCGATACCACTTCAATATTCGATGGATGAGTGTCGGGCCACCTTGCTAACTACTGAATAAAGTAGTTCCCAGTCTTGTTTGATAGGTGGCGGTGTATAATTGTGCCGCCACACTCTTCCCCCTTCCAAACCTTTAGCGGGAAGGTAAGAGGTATATATACTATAAGGTGGAATAACCATCCTTTTGCCAGGCTATGATTTAATAACTGACTAAGCCTAGTTCTATAAAGTCTACGTTCCAATCTTCAGTTACTACAATGTCTTTCTGTCTGTCAATGTCTTGTCAATGACTGCCTCGGTGGCGTAGTTGTATTGCGTAGGTACGCGTTACGAGTACGATTTGCGCGCTGAGGTCCTGGGTTTGAATCCCAGGTCGGGCCAAAAAAATTACTCAGTCGCAGCTCGGAGTCAGGAAGTTGGCGGTGTGATACTCCCGTGCCTCGGAAAGCACGTAAAGCCGTTGGTCCTGCCTCTGATCTCTCTCCGGTTATGTCGGATTACCGTCTCATCGGACTATGAGAGTGAAGGAATAGCGAGTGCACCTGTGTATTGCGCACACACTTGTGCACTATTATTTCTCCTGCGTACCTGGCTGATCTCCGTTGAGATTGGCCGCCGTGGCCGAAACTGGCTAAGAGGATTTCACTACAATGTCTTTACGAAATCACTAAGAAAATTTCTGATATCCCTTATTAAGTAAGAGTTCCAAATGCGAATTAAACATTTAGATTAACATGTGCCACTATCGCACTGAGATCACGGGTTCGAAGGGTTTCGCCCTCGTCGGACAAAGTGTTATAGAGTTTTATTACTTAGTGTTAACCCCGAGTCTTCAAATGTTTCGGTTATTGGCAATAGGCCCGCCATCTATTAGGTACATGGAACCTAACTCAGCTGGCGAAATGTGGGTGCGATACACCTCTGCTTACCCCAGAAAAGGAAAAAAGGCGTGATGCTATGTATATGGGACTGCCTCAGTGGCGTAGTTGTATTATGGTACGACTGCAATGCTAAGGTCTCGGGTTCGATCCCCGGGTCGGGCAAAGTGATATTGAGTTTACTATTCAGTATCAGCTTGGAGTCTGGCATTTGTGCCCGATATGGCGATAGGCTCGCCCCCTATCACATCGTGAGACGGAATAACGGCGAAAAGTGGGTGCACTAGTTGCGCCTCTGCCTACCCCTTCGGGGATAAAAGGCGTGAGTGTGTGTGTGCGTGTGCTATACATATGGCTTTTATCCCGGAAAACATCTTCCCGGAAGTGCGACTAATACATAGTAGTGCATCGTTAATTTTTAGCCGAGTGCGAAAGAAGGAGGGTTATGTTTTCCGTGTGTATGTATGTATGTATGTATGTATATTTCTGTGGCACGCCCTAGAGCCTAAACGGTTTGTCGTATTTTTATGTGAGTGTTGTCAATAGATTCGTCTTAGATATGAGAGTGACACTGGATATATCAAAATAAAAAACCAAACTAAATTAAGGATTTTTGGCGGCAAAAAGTAATCTAAAAAAAATAAGGTTTTCAAAGTACATAGAGTGTGGTATCAAAATAAAGGATCTTTACCGGTGATTACGAATATATATAATTATGTTATATATAAATTATATATTTTATTGTAGTTTGGTATAGGAAATGCTAATAAATCACATCACACTTCACACTAATAATATAAATGCGAAGTTTGTGTTAGTTTGTTACTTCTTCACGGTAAAACGGCTTGACGGGTTTGGCTGAAATTTGGCACACAGGTAGTTTATAATCTGGATTAACACACAACATACTTTTTATCCCGGTATTCCCGCGGGAACGAGTAAAACAGGATTAAACCTATTTCCTACCTTAGATGAAAACTAAAAAGATGGAAATAATAAATAATATAAAAAAAATAAAACAAAAAACCCGATTGCGTTAATACCTGCATCTTTATTAAATTCATTGAAAAACAGAAAAGATAGAAACAAGATTTTAATTTGAATTATCTTAGCTGACAGTGTTCACAAGCGGAGTCTGAGGCATCTGCTCACTCCGAGATTTTGTTGGATTCTGAAAAGTGAGCGTATTATGCCTCCGACAGCGTTTGTGAACACCGTCAACTAAGACTATTCAAAACCAAGATAAAATATTCAAATTAAAATCTTGTTTCTATCTTTTCAGTTCTTCAATGAATTTAATAAAGATGGCAGATATTAATGCAGTCAGTTTATTTTATTTTTTTTCAAAATATTTTTTCCAGTCCGTCCGGGCACCAACACCATTCGTCGTCGTAGCTTGGACTCATCAGTCACCATCCCTTACGAGAGAACGTTCCGCAACCAGAGTGATCGGGCCGGCGACCCCGGCACCGCCCAGGCCGCCGAGTTCGACTTCTGCGGCTGCGGCTGGCCACACCACATGCTCATACCCAAGGGCACCACCCAGGGATACCCCGTGGTGCTATTTGTCATGATTTCCAACTGGACCAATGATAGGGTGAGTTGAATATTGCTGGTTTGACTCGTCAAGCCCCGCGACGGACGCCAGCGTTCGAGTATATAGGGTTTCCGCATACATCTTGTATATAAAAGCGAGGCCTGACGGGTTAAAACGGGTTATAACACCTTGTTGACATATTACAGTCTCTACTTATATCGTGGTTTTACGGTTTCCATAAGAAAATATCCAGGTTTCACAATTGTCAAGTTCACAATTTTACCAAACTACAATTCTACTATTCTACCAATCTAATATTCTACCACCATCCAGATCGAGCAAGACCTCGTGGGCTCCTGCAACGACGCGGCATCGTACTGCGGCATCCGCGACCGCAAGTACCCAGACAGACAACCGATGGGTTACCCATTCGACCGCAAAATGGCTGACGACTCGGCTTCACTCTCCGACTTCCTTCGCCCCAACATGGCGGTCCGCGACTTGTCCATTCAGTTCAGTGACACCACAATCGAGAGGGGACAACAGGGGTAGGTCTAAAACCGTAAGACGAAGGGGTTGATACATCTGATAGAAAAACAGATATCAAAGCCTAATAATTAATGCATGCGTTCAAAAATCATATTAGTAATCTACCCCCTTCTCTTACTCTAAGCCAGTAACAACGCATTAAACGTCAATTTCACATCAGATTTTATGTCAAAAGATCGGTTCAGGCCGATCGGAGGGAGCGATCCTGCGGGTGCAGAGACCTCACAGCCGACGAAATAGACGCCCTCATACGAAAACCGTACTATTACACCAAATGTCACCACAAACATCACATATTTTAGTAAAATAGTAAAAAAAAATCACCATATTAATTTTTATCATAAATTACGTTAAATTTAAATTTACTGCACAGTTATCTGTGATTATATTTTTAAAGAACTCATAGCGTTATCATACTTTTTTATGAAATACTTATTAACTAAAAAGCAAATATTTATACGAGACACAAATTATGTGATAGATTTAATTGCTGGCCAATTTGGGACTCGTAGATCGTTTTCTCTCAACAACTCAACTAACGTATCAGTCGGACGTGTCTTAATTACTTTCTAACGACATTTGGAGAAGTTAACAATACACAGTTATTATTTTTTCGATTAATCGAGATACTGATATCGGAAAATAAGAAACCTATTTTGACAATAAACATTTATAATTATATTATGAATACGTTATTCAAAAAGGCGCATTATGTCATAGCTATTATTTGCAATCAAGTAAATAAAGTCTTTGTTTGTATACATATAAACTACACATTTATACAACATATAACATTTACATATTGTAAAAAAGGGATAATATAAAACATTATTTAACAAAAAAAAATCAACATACCTAAATCTGTGTCTCCAATGATATGTCTTCGATTTTTGTTGTTACTGGTTAACAGATAAAGGCAATGTTAAAGGATTCCGAGACCTAGGTTAAGTGCATGTTAAATAAGTTAATAAAATGGGTCATTAGCGGTTAAGTAAACTCTGTAAATATTGTACATATTTGTATACCTACTTTTAAATTTATAAGACTGAATAAAATTAGCCTTTTACAACATATTGTTTCATTTTATTAATGTGCTGCTAGATAAAATACGGTTTTAAAAGTAACAAGCCATTGCTAATGCTTCGGTATTCTGAAACTATGTATTTGCAAGTTTTTTTTAAATTGGTTGAGTCTCGCTTTGCCAAACTTTAAGTCTATAATTTGATAATTTTAAAGTGGTAGAGGCCAGCTCTGGACAAATTAATTTGCGGTATGAATGGGTCGGCGGGATAAAACCACTGTTTCACCGAAAATAACTGTAAACTGACAGATTGTTGTTACTTTTCTTATGTTGGAATCTGGAATGACAAAAAACTCGTTCACTTTTTTATAATATCTATTTTATCCTTTAAGGTTCGCAATTCATTAATGATGAACGAATTGTAAAGGTTCTTTTATACTGTCACGGTAAAGTGACTTCTCTGTACCTAATGATAAGTGGAGTTTGGTCCAAATAGAATGCCAACTAAAGAGATTAATACCCTTCGCCAGCACTGGAGCATATTAAACGGTAGGTGACCAGGCGGGTCATATTACCTACCAGTCATCTGATGTTCAATCAATAAATCATTTAAATAAATATACAACCTCTGCTTCTTTATTAGAGAAAAATTAAGAATTGATAACATAAAATAGATCTATCCAGCGCCAACTGCTGCAGCTCGTTACAACTAAAGCGAATTAATAATCGATTGGCACATTTTCAGTGATAACGGCGATTGCTAGTATTATCTGTGGCTATTTAAAGAGACTTCGAGGAGGTATTTTGGTCACATTCAAAAATGGTTCGACTTGTACAGGTTAGTTGGGCTGATAAACATTTTAACTTTCAGACCATTTCTGAAGTGGGTTCCGCAGAACTTACGGATTTTGTTAAAAATTCATCAGTTCCGTGGAATTACATTTATCTTTCACTTTAGCTAGTGTTAAGAATTACACTATCACTTAGAAAATATAATATTATTATGTCTCAAGGATTTCGTTCCTATTTTGATTGCGATGTCTTTGATTTTTTTTTAATTTTGGTAAAGGATTCCATAAAGCAAAAGTGTTCCGTTGCCTTAAATTTCAGGAAATGCTGCCTCAGATACCGCGCACACGCTATAATGATGTTAAGGCGACGGGCCATAACATCATTATAAAACTGATAATTAGTTCAACAAATTAATAAACTAGGTTTTTGTTTGTGAATAAAATAATGTTGGCGTAGGTACAGATGAAACCCGGTAATTTGTAATACATACTGTTATGTTTTGTTCCAGGTTGTTTTGTCTTTGTTCTTCGTGGCTGCGGCCACGAGCGAGCCTGATTTTCCCTCCAGCTCAATTACTGTGGCACCAGCTACGGAAACCAATGGCGACGTAGGGTTCAGCATGTCAGGGTCTGCGGTACGCCCACCGTCTGGGTCCATTCAGGTCAGTCGGCCACGACCTACCCTCAATGACGTAATCAACGCACTCCAAAACCTTACCACGAGGAAGCCAGACGAGCCTGGATCTCTTTCAGACGCAGCTATATGCGATGTTTTTAATGCATCCGCTACTAAACCAATTGAATTACCTGTCTATCCTACTGTTTCCCAACAGCCAATTTATCCAGGACCTGTGTATCCAAATGATCTGGGAAGTCAGACGCCAGGGCCTTTTATCCCAACCAACGTGCCACTGGAAACCGTGGATGCTGGAGTCGTCAATCAGCCTGTTGACATGGCCAACCAAAGTATAATAATTTTGAATCTTAATGACCTCTATGGTCTGCAGTCTGGTGAGTCAAGCTTGCAACAATTGCTCAGCATTCTCAATGGGAAACCAGGATTTGTATTTGTCATGACGGGTGAACAGGGCAAATTTGTCCCGTTGAATCAGCTTCATTTATTGCCGCAAAATGGCATACCAAGTTACGTAGTCTTGCTGACGCGCGGGCGGCCGAACCCCTTCCCAGGCCTGCAACTTATCAACGGATTATACCAAAACGGTAACCAAGGAAATTTAGGCTTCCAGATTCCAAGTTTGGGTAACTTTGCATCACTTCCTATCTACGTGGTACAGGGCTACTATCCCATCACGTATATATTGATGAATTTGGGTATGTACAAACCAGGTAACGAAAATTATTTTCCACGCCCTGACCCAACACCTTACCCGGGTATCGTTACGCCCACATCGTACCCAAGCATAAGCATAGGTTCTTTTGTAAACCCTGCAGCCACACCGCGTCCAATCCCACAGCCCACAAACCCGCCGGTAGTAGTTTCTCAACAACCTGATGTCGACTTGACCGCTCTGCTTTCGATGTTGGGTAAAAACAATGGTAAAGGCATTCCGATTAATTCAAACAAAAATGATGAACCTGACTCGGAACTGATTAAAATTTTGCTGCAAGTCCTGAACGAGAAGCCTGGATCGGAGACCGAGCACGTCATTATACAAGAAAAGAGGAACCCAACCAAACTGTTACGGATTTTAATCGATCTATTGTGTCAGAAGAATGGTCAACAACAAGTAGTCATCGAGCACAAAAACGAGAACAACCCATCGAAATTGCTGCAGATATTGATACAGCTACTGCGCCAGAAGAACGGCTCAAATACTGTTGTAACAAATAATAACAACTACAGTGAAGAGAGATTGATTCAACTTCTGATAAAACTGATTCGCCAGCAAGACCAGAGTCAGATGGTAATATCGCACAATAACAACGAAAACCAGGTAAAACTGATACAAATTTTAATTCAGCTTTTGGGAAATCGAGATCAATTCAACAACCTCTTGGTATCAAGCCAGAATAACGGTCAGTCACAACTGCTACAGTATTTAATTCAGCTGTTAGCTGCTTCGAATCAAGAAGCTGGTCATATCTTAGTGTCTGGTTACAACGACGCAAATAGTGCTCAGAGGCTATATAAAATCTTGCTGCAGATGATAAGTAATATGCCAGGCGTATCAAAATTCGGTGGCAATTCTATCTACTTGAACGGCGGAAGTGGCAACTCTGGCATCAGCTCAGAAAGTTTGATGCAGCTCGTCCAAATCCTGCTTAGACAGCAGCAGTCGAACTCCACGATGATCTTTAAAAACCGGGAGCCCAACTTTCAACCTTTTATAAATAGAGGATCTAACAACTTTGGATCCAATTCCAAAATTCTGACCATGCTCCTCAGTTCTGGCGGGGGCAGTTCAAACAAGAGTGCTTTGTGGAGCTACTTGCTCGGTAATTTTGGTTGCATGAACCACAATGGAATAACAGTTTTATGTGCTAAGTAATACTAAGTAATGCTAAGTAATTGTACACCAGAGATATAAAACATAGGACAAAAAGAAAAATTAAAAAGCACAAATGGCGGTATTATCGCGCAAGGCAATCTCTTGCAGGCAACCATGGGATGGACAAAAGAGAAAACGGAAAATAAATGAATATGGGGCAGCATAATGTGTACGACTTTATTACGTATAGGTATGATTAATTATTTGATATATACATACAAATGTGGGATTGGTTCGGAATAAAATGTACTTCGTTAAATTATTTCTTTTATTCTCTATTCCGTCTACGTCTTATTTTTCGTCGTTAACTCACATCGTCTTCTGTCATTCAATCTTTTTTCTTTCATCTCGCTCACGCACTTTACGTTCCTTTCCATGCATCACACAAGCGTTCCATTCCCACACAAATATTATAAATATAAACACATACAAATATTGTATAAATACATACATATAAACATATATATATACGTCTGTATAATCTGTATATTATGTTGACTATGACTTGACTGCCTCGGTGGCGTAGTGGTATTGCGTACGCATTACGAGTACGATTTGCGCGCTGAGGTCCTGGGTTCGAATCCCGGGTCGAGCCAAAAAAAATTGTGACTGGGTTTTTCCATCTTAAAATTTACTCAGTCGCAGCTCGGAGTCAGGAAGTTGGCGGTGTGATACCCCCGTGCCTCGGAAAGCACGTAAAGCCGTTGGTCCTGCGCCTGATCTCTCTCCGGTCATGTCGGATTGCCGTCTCACCGGACCATGAGAGTGAAGGAATAGCGAGTGCACCTGTGTATTGCGCACACACTTGTGCACTATAATATCTCCTGCGTACTTGGCTGATCTCCGTTGAGATTGGCCGCCGTGGCCGAAACTGGCTAGGAGAATTTCAAATATTATGTTTAGGGACAAATATAATAAAACATTCAGAAATATTTTTCAGCTTTTCATTATGTGTATTGCATACGATTCTGTGGCAATATAATTAGTTATTCATAGGCATATTTATTATTTAATTTCGTGTTTAGAGTTATGTGTTGTTTAATAAGTTGCTTGCAGTGTTGCTTTTCAAACTTATTGGTATCTTTTTTTTCACCTTATTTTTTATAGTGCTAAAAAAACCTTTTTAAAAAAAAATAAACCGCCTTCAAATACGACTAAAAATATTAAAATTAAACATTGTTTTCGCATATTTATTAAAGTATCTAGTTCAGCTAGTTATTTTTATTAGGCACCGACTCTAAAATTGGTTACCAGAAAATAAGTAATGCTATCGTATATTTATTCACTACTAGCTGTTGCCTGCGGCTCCGCCCGCGTTAAAAGTTTTTCCGGGGAAAAGTCCCGCTTTAAACTTTTCCGGAATAAAACGTAGCATTACATCAGCTACCTCCCAATAAAAGTCTCGTCAAAATCGGTCCAGCCATTTCAGAGATTAGCCGGAACAGACAGACAAAAATAAAAAAAAAAACAATTTGGTATATGTACCGCATATATATTCATTGGATAAAGATTAATATTATTACGTTGATACAACTCTTAACAAATAAAGCATTAATTTCGACCAAATTTGATTACCATAAAAACGGTTCTAGTGAGTTAATCTTAAAAGATAGACATATACTGTCGCGGACATTTTTTTAGATCATTTCAAGAGGAATAATTCTTTCATACATATATTTTTGGTACCTTGAACCGTTTTGGCAGCGCACGCAATGGAACCCCTTAAGGATGAATAATTTTCCCCGTTTTTTTCACATTTTCCATTATTTCGTTGCTCCTAATAGTTGCATCGTGATGTTATATAGCCTAAAGCCTTCCTCGATAAATGGTCTATTCAACACAAAAAGAATTTTTCAATTCGAACCAGTAGTTCCTGACATTAGCGCGTTCATACAAACAAACAAACTCTACAGCTTTATAATATTAGTATTAGTATAGATTAAATTATTTTTTGGTTTTTAATTTTTTTAGTCGTTTTAGAAGGCGGTTTAATTTTCTGTTAAAAAGGTTTTTGTTTGTTGTTTTTTTGTGTTAGTAAGAAATATACCGCCTCGATGGCGTAGTTGTATTGCGCACGCGGTACGACTATCGCGCTGGCGTGTTACGCCTCTGCCTACCCCTGAAAACGTAAAAGGCGTGATGTAAAAGGCGAAAAACCTAACCAATAAATTACTTTATAAGATTTGTGAAAAAAACAATGTGTGGACCTATAAAATTTGAGGGTTACCCTCGATTTCTCCAGGATTCTTCTTAGTGGTGCACTCTTGACAGAGTGGTCGTGGTCATGTTTGGGCTGATTGATGAACTGCCGTTTTGACGATGCGTCGCCATATGTCTCGATGTTTGGCGGAGTGGAAGCATTTGTTTACAGAGGAGTACGTCATGGTCTTAATTAGGTCTATCCAACGTTTAGGAGCGCGTCCACGAGCTCTTTTGCCCTCCACTTTTCCCTGAACCACTAAACGTTCCATGGAGTTCTCGTTTCGGCTTATGTGTCCGAAGAACTTGAGGATTCGTAATTGCACAATCGAAGATAATCTCTCTTTGATTCTCTTTCTCCAGAATCCAATCATCAAATCCTGACTTGGTGACTATGGGACCACTTCAGAAATATCTCTTTTTGAACAAAAAAAGAATTTTGAAAATCGGTCCACAATTGGCGGAGTAATCGCGTAGGTAACATACACACAAAATAAAAAAAATTATTAAAACAAAACAAAAAACCCGACTGCGTCAAAATCTGTCATCTTTATAAAATTTATTGAAGAACTGAAAAGATATAAACAAGATTTTAATTTGAATATTTTACTTTGGTTTTGAATAATCTTAGCTCACAATGTTCACAAACGCTGTCGAAGGCATAACACGCTCACTTTTCATAATTTGGTTGATGTTATAGGTAGAGCAACAAAATCTCGGAGTGAGTAGATGTCTCCGACTGCGTTTGTGAACACTGTCAACTAAGATTATTCAAAACCAAAATAAAACATCCAAATTAAAATCTTGTTTCTATCTTTTCAGTTCTGCAAGGAATTTAATAAAGATGGCAGATATTGACGCAGTCGGGTTTTTTGTTTTTCTTTAACATTTTTTTTATATTGACTAATCGTTCACTGTTGAAGCTGTTCGACTGTGGAACGCCCTTCCAGTCATAGTGAGGCGAGCGAAAACATTGACACCATTTAAAATTCTTGTTAAAGAAGACTACCTTTCTCACTGATTTGACTCATTGATGTGTTTTTTTCATCATCTATTGGTAATTTATTATATATTTATTTATAAACTTATGTATATGTATGTATAATTTTTTTTATTTGTATTTATTTCTATGTTATTGGTTATTCATTGTAATAATTTTATTTGTTGTTATTATTATAATATTTTATTTTGAATAACCTAAATAATTATCTATTCACTAGACTGCCCTCTCTATATCCTCTTGTTATATCGATCCCATGGTTGTCCGGAACATATTGCTTAGAGCGATAAGACCGCCATTTGTAGGTACTTGTACTTTTTGTGTTATTCTTTCTTTAAATTGTGATATTGTGTCCAAAAAGAGTGGATAAATAAATAAATAAATAACTTTTATAAACAGTTCAAAGATATTTTCGAAATAAAAAGTTGGGATAGTGAGAGTCAATTGAACGATGATAAATAAAGCTTTCTTTTATTTACAAATACAAAATTTTAAAATTTAAAATATAACATTTTTTAATTTTGACCTTACGAGTACTGAATCCTCTAGTGCTCCCATAGAGGCTTTCAATCATTATAGCAACAACATTGACCGTCATAAAAATGTTTTTACGTAAATTATCAATTTTCTTGCCGACTGTACATTTTTTTTTAAATCTGTGAATGCAGATCTTATGTTTTCAAAAATGATAGTACGTCTCGTTAAAAAGTTTTCTTGTAGCTGCAGCAGTTAAGACAACTGCTTTTGCTGGCCCATATAAAAATCTATCATATTGTGTAATAAAAAATATACAAAAATAAAACGACTAACAGACAAAATTATGTTGGTAGTAAGCATACGAATTTATTTAAAAACGTAAAATTAGGTCACCGTCAAACTCATATTATAGCAACTTTAGTGAACAAAACATACCGAATTTAGCTCATACAAAACATAATTAAACACATAATTTATTTATTTTATTTACATTTAATAAACTGAATTAGTATGTAATTACACAAGCAACAAAAATTTATCTACAATATCCCTGATTCGGTAGCGACATGAACTAGAGGACACACGAAAAATAAAATGACCACTATTTCGTGAGTTGATTTATTGCCATTTTAAAGAAATTCTATGCTTGCATTCCCTTTTTTAAATCAAATCTATTGCTGAGGAACACAAAAATACACTATTAAAGGTTTTACTCAAATGGACTTTTCTTTATCTTTCTGTAAGCTTTACGGTGCGCCAGAAAAACCTCTAACAGAGAAGTGTGGCGAGAGATCGTAAGACGCATTGCATCTGCTCCGAAAAACACTACATGACGACCACGACCACTCTGCCAAGAGTGTTACGACCAAGAAGAAGAAGCTTTACGGTACGGTTTCGAGCATCGCATTGCTCTCAGTTTAGTCGACAAAATGTTGATACCTACTTGATTTTTACATAGTTTAAGAAATTAAGACTTTGTGCTAATGTATAATTTACATAAATATTTTTTTTGCACCCAAAACCAAACTAACGAAATAACGTATCTACTAACACGAACCCTTCCTTATATGGTGGGAGGTTTTTGTATTTACCTTAGTCTAGCTACTCTTACGTACAAAGAATGCCACTAACGAACAAAGCATCTATGATGTAATAGCTATCAAAAGTTTGAAATCGCTGTCCTTTTTTTGGTCCCACCTCGAGGCTCGTATCGTTTAAGGCCAAAAATAGCATTGCTAGAATCATATGCAATCTATCTTCTCATACACATCAACAGTAATGTATGTTCTAATTAAAATACTGGTTATAATTATGATTGTGGTTATAAAAAAATAATTAAGCTAGTATATAATATAGTTCAGTATATTTTCGACATCACTCCGCAGACATGGCGCTTAAAGTACAGGTAACAAAACATTTATTACTGTCTTAATTCTTAGTTAACTTTTATAAATATGAAAACATTCTATGTATGTTAAAGTATCTTAAATGTAAACTACTCTTGATAAAATTTTAATCACATAGTTTAAGTACTCAAGTATAGAGTGGGAATATGTAAAACATGCAGAATTTATCTTCGGTGAGCCATTTTTGCCATTTTAACAATTACGGCAAATTGACTCCTGCTAATATTGAAGTTTGCACGATTCGCGGCGACTTACATGTGTATACCATACCACACCATACCAGCCCTGTATTATATGCTGCCCATTGCTGAGCACGGGCCTCATCTACTGCTGAGAGGGTTAAGGCCTTAGTCCACCACGCTGGCCTAGTGCCGGTCGGCAGACTACTTACCTTCGAAATTCAGATAACTTCTCCGGTATGCAAACTTCCCCACGATGTTTTCCTTCACCGTTACATATGTATAGATTTTTTTTATATATTGCCGTTAGTGTAAGCTCTTGCTAAACTTCTTCTAAACATAACATACATTTTTATTGAATACTGTGATCACTTTAGAATGATCCTGACTTAAGCATTTGTAATGCATTAGCCTATAATCACTCAGTGATAGGCAAAGGCCTCCTTAAGATTAAACTTAGTTACAGTCAGCATACAGCCTCGTTACAGTAAATAGAGTACGCATGATGAGAGATCCCGCGCTAGTCACAAATAGGCTGATTTCATGACATACTAACCGGTAAATCGATTTGCAGATTCTCTTCTGCCTCGTACTGATCGCCGGCATCAGTTGCCATCTGCTGCCGACACTGGTGCCACCGTCCAAGGTCGCCCACGAGCTTTTGAAAGAAGCGGGAATTGGATTAAGAGCAGAACTTCATCTCGCAGAAGACACAGGCCATAGGCTTGTAGACATTGTTCATGGGGTACCCGTAGCGTAGATGTTAAAATAAACATCAACATTAATTATGCATGAAGCTTTATTTACTTTTGTAGTAATACTCTTGAACAACGATATTGCTGATCAACGCTCATCATCATAATCTTCCTGTCCTAGTCCCAAATTACTTGGCGTCGGCGCAACATGTTTTTCTCTTCCATTCTCCTCTATCTTTCGTCATCAAGTTATTCACGCCCTTTTCTTTCATAATTATCATCACCCTGTAAAAAACGTTCGCACCGTAAAAATGAAAACAAAACTCCGACGCAGCCCGCAAAAGTGCAGACGCGACAACCCTACTCGTTACAGATATGGAAATTAAACAAAAATATTAAAAATGCTAAACATAAAAAGAATAGAAAAAATAAGGCATACAAAAAACTTTTTAACAAAAAATTAAACCGCCTTCAAAAACGACAAAATAACTAATAACCAAAAGATAATTTAATAGTGAATAAATATACGATAGCATTACTTATATACTGGTAACCAATTTTGGAGTCAGTGGCGGTTTAATTTTTTGTTAAAAAGTTTTTATTTGTTGCTTTTTAGTGTTAGTAAGTGATATACCGCCTCGATGGCGTAGTTGTATTGCGTACGCGGTACGACTATCGCCCTCGTTACGCCTCTGCCTGCCCCTGAAAACGTAAAAGGCGTGATGTTATTTACGCGAAAACACTAAACAATAAATTAGTTCATAAGATTTTCGAAAAAAACGTTGTGTGGGCCTATAAAATTTGAGGGTTGCCCTCGATTTCTCCAAGATCCAATCATCAGATCCTGACTTGGTGACTATGGGACCATTTCAGAAGTATCACCTTTCCACCACACCACCACCACCACCGACGGGGAACGTCGCGAGGTCCTCGATGGCGAGGACGGAACTGCGGTCTTGTGGAGTGTTAGAGTTTCAACAACTCATACAACTCAAGGATATACTTCATTGTTCACGTATTGCCAAATCCAATCCAACTAGTAAACGCCCACGATCCATAATTGTTCAGCTCGCATCACATCGGGTTCGCGATCAAATGATTGCGTCGATCACTAAATTTAATCACGACAATCCCCAGGATAAACTAAACTGTGCCCATTTAGGTTTGTCTGGACAAAAATCTCCTGTGTACATTGTAGAACATCTCTCGCCTGGTAATAAAGCTCTCCATGCAGCGGTCAGGATTAAAGCTAAGGAAATGGAATACAAGTATGTTTGGGTTAGGAATGGCAGAATATTTGTCAGAAAAACAGATGGTGCAGAATACAAACTCATTAAGAATATGAACTGCCTGAGTAAAATTATTTAGTCTTAATTTTATTTTTTCTTTGCATAATTATCTTTGTCTATAGCATGTTAATGTATCCATTATTTCTATCAAATTCAACAATTTAAAAATTTATTACCAAAATTGTAGGGGTTTAAGAACAAAAACAAATGATTTTTATTGTAATCTCGCTTGTGCAAATTACGATGTTATAATATTAACTGAAACTTGGTTAAATAATAATATACTGAGTAGTGAGCTGTTTGACGACCGATATGTGGTTTATAGACGAGACAGGGAGACAACAGGTTTTCAGAGTAATAAAGACGGTGGTGGAGTTCTAATCGCAGTCTCAACACTAATTACTTCCAAACGTATCGATACTTGGCAAAGTAAATGCGAAGATCTTTGGGTAACTATAGATACTTGTGCTGGACCCATATCGCGTCAGATAGCTCTCTGTGCAATATATCTCCCCCCACCTGTATGTCTTTCCACGATCAACCATTTTATAAATTATTGTAACGTTGTTTTTGAGACAACGGATGTCCCTGTCTGTATTGTCGGAGACTTTAATATGCCTAAAATAAATTGGGACAAGGGAGTTATATGTAATACCTTGCCCCAAACATGTCAAAATTTATTAGATTTTATAAATATTAATAAAATTTTCCAACACAACAATACTAAGAACTGTTCGGGACGTATTTTGGATCTGGTATTGTCAACAATGCCATCATGTACTGTGATTGAATCTAACTGCTCATTAACGACTATTGACAAATTACATCCACCCCTGGATATATCCTTGTCGCAGACTGGAGGTTTGAACCTTCCCTATAACAAATTTATCTCAAGGCCGAACTTCTTCAAAGCTGATTACGAACAAATTACAAAATATCTAAACGAACTAGACTGGGACCTGCTTTTTGAGGGAAAGCAAGACGTAGATAATATGTTAATTATATTCTATAGGGTTGTAAACTCAGTCATTGATAAATATGTGCCAATTCGTAAGTCATCCGGGAACCGGTATCCTCCGTGGTTTAATAAAGCTCTTAAACATAGTTTAAATGAAAAAAACAATTTACGGATGCGCTTAAGAAAATACAAAAACCCAAGAGACAAATTGGAGCTAAAATTAGTAACGAAACGATGTCAAAATCTATCAAGAAGTTTATACAATACTTATATAAACAACATACAAAATGATATAAAAATGAACCCGAAAATATTTTGGAATTATATAAAAACTAAACGCGGCGGAACGGGTGCCTACCCCCTGACTATGACCGATGGACAGACAGTATCATCTGAGGGTCCGACAATCTGCAATCTCTTTGCGAACCACTTTTCTGCGGTTTATAACAACTCCCACGATGAAATGGAATCCGAGTATGAGTCCCGTTTCTCACAACCATTGATGAATAGCCAGTGCTTAACAGCTCCGGTTTTAGAGGTAGATTCTATACTCAAAAAGCTACGATCCGTGAACATTAATAAAGGGGCTGGTCCCGATGGAATTCCACCTTTTTTTGTTAATGCTTGTGCACCTGCACTGGCCTATCCACTACAAATTATTTACAATACATCCCTAGCCACAGGAACCTTCCCGCAGATGTGGAAAAAAGCTAAAGTTGTTCCAGTGTACAAATCAGATAAAAAGGATATAATTTCTAACTATAGACCTATATCAATCCTTTCCTCGTTTGCAAAGATTTTCGAATCGTTAATCTGTCCCTATATCCAGCGGCATTTAAGGTTGTACTTAAGCGACCACCAGCACGGTTTTGTCACATCGAGGTCTACTAGCACAAACTTATTAACTTTCACAGAATCCTTAGTACAAACTATTGATGCGAGTGACCAATATGACGTGATATATACAGATTTTAGCAAAGCCTTCGATCGAATCTCTCATACCATATTAATAAAGAAACTCTCCGCATATGGAATCACCGGGCACTTATTGAAGTGGCTAAAATCATACGTAACAGATAGAGAATTTTATGTTGTGGCAAATGGTTATCAATCTGATATCAAATTCATTACATCTGGAGTTCCGCAAGGTTCACACCTGGCTCCTGTACTGTTTAATTTCTTCATAAATGATCTGCCTTGTTGGTTTCGCTTTTCAGAATGTTACTTGTATGCAGACGACTTGAAAATTGCCAGAAGAATAAAATCATTTGCTGATACACAGTTCTTGCAAGATGATCTTAATCGACTTGTAGAATGGTGCAGAGTTAATCAAATGGAACTGAATTTCAAAAAATGTTACCACATAAAATTCTCTAGGAAATTACATTATGTGAATTCTGACTACTTCTTAGATAATAATAAAATACAGGAGGTGGAAACATTCAGGGACCTAGGGGTCATCTTTGATAAAAAAGTTACATTTATTCCACACATTGAATTTATAATAAAAAAGGCAAATAAAATGCTAGGGTTTGTAATAAGAAATACCAAGGCTTTCAAAAAGAATGGTTCAAAAATATTGCTATACAATAGCTTAGTGCGGAGTATCCTGGAATACTGCAGTGTTGTTTGGAGACCACATTTTGCTTCACATATGCTACGACTGGAAAGAGTTCAGAAGCGATTTTTGTGGCATCTAACATATTCTAGTGGGCAATGTAAGCAACTCTCCACTTACAATGACCGCCTGCAGCATTTCAGGATGCACAGACTTACGTGCCGAAATGACCTGGCTGATGCGCTCTTTCTTTATAAACTGGTCAGAAATAAAATCGATTGCCCTAATTTGTTGGCTCGAGTAAGATTTTCTGCGCCTTCCCGATATCCTCGAAACAAAATTACACCTCTCTGTCCTCCTCTGCGAAGAACTGTCCTTGGTGCAAATTCACCAATACCAAGACTCTGCAAAATCTTGAACAGTTGCAGTGATATATTAGACTTCCATAATGACAGTGTTGGTAAATTTTATAAAAATTGTATCGAGCATTTCGCAAAATAATAATAAAATTTAGTGTATAACTTAGTTTTTGTAAATTTAGTATACCGTTCAGTTAAACTTTTTATGTGACGTCATTTCTGTTATTTTTAGTTATATCTTTTATTTTAATGTATTGATCATCATTTTTGTGCATGTGGAACTAGCCTGTAAGAAATTGTTGCACTTAGAATTTGTGTAGTATCCTTCCCATATAAATTGTACTGGTGTAAACAATTGTTGGCTAGTCAAATAAATAAATAAATAAATAAATAAATAAACTCGTTCTTTCGGCGGATGGCCAGAGTGATTTCGTCCTCTGGATCGGTTAATACGGAACGCGGCCGTCTCCATTTGGCGCGGTCGAATGGAGGTACTGTATTAAAAAAAGAAATATACTATAACTGGTACAAATGGTGCGCCGACAATGAAATGACGCTAAATCTAAGCAAGTGCTTCTATCAGCGATTTACTAAAAAACATAAACCAATAACATCCATGTACAGTATTTCTTCTCATCGCCTCGAAGAAGTTAATCAAATTAAAGATCTCGGCGTCTTTTTTGACAGCAAACTCACATTCCAACCACATATGGACAATGTTGTCAAAAAGGCGTCGAAAATGCTTGGTTTCATTATTAGAAACGGCAAAATATTTCACTTTCACTTACCAAAAGGCCAGATCTTTCGGATCTACAATTCCTCCATAAATTATTACAAAATCAAATTGATTGTTCATCACTTTTGGAGAAGATTAGTTTTAGGGTGCCTTTTAGGTACCTATCCTAGATCTAAAATAAAACCGCTAGATCCACCTTTTCGCAACACTGTCACAGGTACAAATTCTCCAATAAGTCGATTGTGCAAACTATTCAATAATTACTGTGACATTGTAGACATCAACTACCAAAGTCTCGACAATTTCCGAAAAAGTATACTGGAGGATGTTGATGGTGCAGGCATTGTTTCTGGTGTTAGATTTGCTTAAATTATTCGCATTACTCTACACTGTACTCTTCCTTGTTGTTTCTAGTTTTTAAATTAACACTATGGGCGCATAATTATGCAAAATTTTGTCTTTAAAATTATCTTTTAATTTATACTTAATTTATTGTATTGCCCAACATATTTTTGTAATCGTCAATTAGTTTAAGTTTTAACCTTATTTTTAATGCATGCTGTGTTTACCTGTAAGTTGTTTTTTTTCACTTTTAGATTAAACCGTTGGTAGACCTAATAAAAATAAATAAATAAATAACTTAGATAGACTAACTATTTAACTAACTATTTAACTAAAATACTTACTAGCAACAAAATCAATAACGAACTTAATCGACCTATACAAGATGAGATAAATTCGTTATCCTCAGACGATAATAAAAATCATAAAAGCTTTTTTCGTGAATAAAAGTGTTAAAATAAACTTAATCCACCAAAATATTGCCTCTATTAGGAATAACTCTATTACAGCTTGAGGATCAAGTCGGTTCTATTGATATAGTATGTCTTTGTGAAACTTTCCTTAAGAGTGGCAGTGAATGTAACCTAATCATGAAAAAATATACAACAGCAGCTTTTTACTCCAGGATGAACGAACGTAGAGGTGGTTCTTGCATTCTCATAAAACCAGGAATAAATTACAAACGAATACCAATAGATTGTACAATACCATACTGCTTCGAATGTTGTTGCATAGAGTTAAACGACTTAAACACTATAATTGCATGTATATATAGAACACCATCCTCAAAAATAGACTTATTTTTTAAGACGCTTAACATACTACTAAAAAAACTAACACGTAACGTAAAAAAAAAAGTTATATTATGTGGTGATTGGAATATTGATATGCTAAAACATAATAAATATTCACAAGAACTAGAATCGATTTTAAAAAATTATAACTTTAGTAATCACATCAAACTGCCAACAAGAAAGTTATCTTGCATTGATTTAATAGTAAGCAATTTAACAGATATACAATCATGCCTACATTATGTGGCACTCTCGGATCACGAAACTTGTCAAAGCATATCGTTGACTTTAAAATATGCATCGAACAAAAACACAGAACTGCCTAAGACATTGTATGAAAGAAAACGCGATTTTAGTGAAGACAACATGCGAAAATTTAAGAATTGCATCTCGGCTTTATCATACTCTAATGTTTTATCTGAACCAAATGCCGATACAGCTTTCAACTTATTTCACGAAGATTTAATATTGTTTTGTGATCTTTGCTTTCCCGAAATTAATGTAAAAATAGTACGAAAACCGGCTCGAAGTTAATGGCTCACTAAAAATCTCAAATTATGTTGTGTTAGGAAACGAATACTGTATATAAAGTATCACCTTTGCAAAGCGAACAAAACACAGAATAAACACATATACGCCAAATATAGTAAAATACTCAAACGATGTATATTTAAAGCCCAACAATTAAATAACACCAAATACATATTAAAAAGCGAAAATAAATGCAGAGCAACATGGAACGTAATAAAAGAAACCACTGCAAACAAAACTCAATCAATGGAAGTTCATCAAATAATTAGCAATAATATTATATATACTGACCCAAACATAATCACTAATATTTTCAACAATCACTATATTAATATAGCCAGTAACACCGAAAATTTAAGAATTAACAACATTAATAAAACAAAAATACCTCAATATGAAAAGACAATGTTTCTAACACCAACCGACGAATCTCAAGTACTTAAAACTATAAGTGCACTAAAAAATAAAAAATCAACAGGATATGATTCAATCACGACTACTGTTTTAAAAAAATGTGCAGAATATATAATGAAACCATTAACTCATCTAATCAATTTGAGTATTGAACAAGGTATTTTTCCAAGTAAACTAAAATTTTCAATTGTTAAGCCTATATTCAAAAAGGGCGAATATGACAAAATAGACAATTACAGACCTGTTGCATTGATTCCAATACTTTCCAAAATATATGAAAAAATAATTTATGATAAAATATACAATTTTATTACAATAAATAAAATATTAAAGAATGAACAATACGGATTTAGGAAAAAATGTTCGACGACGCTAGCGTGCTTTAATTTAATTAAAACAGTAACAGAATCCTTAAATATGGGTGATATCGTAGTCTCAGTGCTCTTGGATATGAGCAAAGCGTTTGATTTTGTCTCACATGACATATTACTAAGTAAATTATACAACTATGGACTTAGAGGAAAAATATTAGATTGGCTTTACAGTTATTTAAAGGGCCGGAAACAATGTGTAGAAATTACCAAGCTGACAAATAAACATATTACAAAATACAGATCACAGTATAAACAAATTCAATATGGAGTTCCACAGGGTAGTGTATTGGGACCTGTATTATTTTTGTTATATATTAATGATCTCCCAAATGCAACGCAACATGACTGCATTTTAGTCGCTGATGACACTACAGTCATAATAAAAGGTAAAGATAAAAATTACATTGAAGGAAGAGTAAATGTAGCTCTTGAAAATATTATAACATGGCTTAGAAGTAACAACTTAAACATAAATATGGACAAAACAAAAATTATACAATTTAAAAATTACAACAGTAAGATAATTGACATTAATATTCAATTTGAAAATAAAAAGATAGAACAAACAAATGAAGCAATATTTTTGGGATTAAATATCGATAATCATCTCAATTGGAAATCACACATTGAACGGCTATGCAGCAAACTAAATAGATTTGTATTTGCATTGCGTAGATTAAGAAACATTGTCTCGATGGAAGCTGCTCTATTGTCATATCATGGATATGTCGTTTCTTCACTGAGATACGGCCTTCCTCTGTGGGGAAACTCGGTAGATATCCAAAAAGCATTTATAGTACAAAAAAAATGTGTAAGGGCTCTTTGTATTACTTATGATACTATGGAAAGTTGTAAACCTATGTTTAAAAAATTAAAAATATTACCCCTTCCGTGCCTATACATATATGAAACATCACTTATTGTAAAAAAGCACCCATCCTTATTTCCCACAATGGTGGATATGGGTTGCAAAAGCGAAAGACTGAAAAACCGACTATATATACCTCTACAAAGGCGCAATGTTTTTATAAAAAATGCATACTGCATTGCAATAAAAATTTACAATAATTTTATCTGAGGAATTAAAACAAAGTACATTGAATGAATTTAAAAATAGATGAACTCAACTGCTTATTAACAAACTATATTACAATATTAATGACTTTTTAAATGACAAAAATATTAATAAGAATTGAAATGACATACCTATTATTGTGAATTTTAATTATAATGTATATAAATGACTAAAATTTTAATTATTACTTATAGATACTTAAACACTACTAAGATAAATCTAATCAAATTATTATTTTTTTCTCTCTCTCTACTTTTATGAAATTATTACTATCATATTAAATAATAATAAAAATTACAAAATCTATCTTAAATATTTGCACGTCAAAAATGACAGATTGTGAGACACTGAATATGAAATATTGTAATTATATTACTTATGCTAACATCTTTATGTACCTAACCACAATCATGCAAATAAATTTTTCATTTCATTTAATTTCATTTAATTTCATTTCTAAGTAAGGTATAACTAAGATAACATAGCCAAAACTATTTTTTTTTATACTACAAAACCAATTAACTTGTATATTATCATTTTCTGGAAGAAATAAAAGGCTTTTTATTTTTATTTTGTTGACGAGAGCGATACGAGTATCTTGCCCATTCTTCTCTGGTGGGAACTGCTTTTAGAACTAGCGGTAGAGTTTATAATTATTGCCGTAAATAATTTAGTTTTAATAATACCGACTAATAATTTAGTTACACACAGAAGAAAGGAATACTACTAGTAAAGAAATATGAATTATATAATATAGTATATGAAGAATACACATTGCTTGCTTCTTTCTTCCCGTGCAAATTACTAGAGTTCTTATTCGCCTACCAAATAGTGCCATATAGTCAGTGGAGCTATAAGTTTTTGGAGTGGGAATTTCCCTCGTTGGCCCATTTGTCCTGAATCTACCCCATATGATACACAGAATTATCCTTAATTATATACAGTACAATTGCATCACCGGCAGTGTACCACAGCATAAATTAATGATGGAGACTACCCTCTCCTGACATGAGCCCGTCATAGTGGGCGAAAGGTCTTGTATCAATAGTCCTCTATCAGTAATGGAGATTACATATTGATGGGTAAAAGACAGAGGATGTTCGCTAATATTTCTACTGGTGGTTGTTCTCTCGTTTGCGAGAGGTCATTTGAGTAGGTGCCTACCACCGCAATATATATTTCTACCGCCAAACAGCAGTATAAATGCATTGTTGCTGCGGTTTCAAGGGCATTGTATCCAGTGTCATTACTGGTAATTATGAGACTTAACATCTTATGTCAAGGTGAGGAGCGCAGCGGATTGCCACGCAGTACTCTGTACTGTTTATGGGCGGTCGTATCGCTTACCTCCGGGCGAGTGGCATGCTCGTCTCCTCAATCAGCTGCAATAAAAACATTTGATGTGCTACTTGGTATAATGATAATGACTTGTTATATCTAATGAGTTTAGTAATTAAATAGTTTATATTATCATAACGACGCTATATATAGTGGGTTTCTATCGTCACCACTTCACCAGCGTAGACCATGCCGACCAAGCTACAGGTTGGTATTGTTTTAAAATTTACACCTTATGTGGGTATCATATGCGTGTGTCGATATATCACCGCATCATCTATTTCTGACGTCTAATAAAGATGAAAAAAAATAATTTATGTCTAATCTTTATATGTAGACGTCTATATAAAGTCACATAATATAGTATTAGTTCTTATAATAGTGTAAAATTACGCAGTGCTTCGTAATTCAAAGGTTTTGTGATATGCTGCTATTGTTAATGGGTAGTCACTACCTACTCCCTAGATATAAAGCGAGCGACTTGCTCCAGAAAAATACAAATCCTATTTCGGGGCGCCGCTTTAGTTTTTTCGTTTTAAAGTAACGTTGTCAATGCAATGCATTACTTCTATATTTTACTTCGGCATTACGTGGTTTTTTATTCTTAGGCGGGTTATAAAAATCTTAAGGCTTTTCTAACCTGGCTCCGTTTTTCCAGCTAATTCTTCTGATTCTATGCATCCTGAGCGTGAGGAGTTACGTGGTGCACCCCATTTACGGTCGCCTACCTCCTTCCAGGGTAAGAGGGCCCCACGGAGTAGTGCACTCCCTCGGGAACGCTGTGAGGGCCGGAGCATTCGCGCTTGAAGACCTTGGACATCACATGGTAGATGCCTTGCGCCCGGTACCTATATACTATGTGTAATTTTATAGCGTGTGTATACACATATAGTAGTATCATATCGTCGTCCGGCATTCAGTACCGCGAATGTAAAATTGGGGCACTTTACAGGAGAGACAAAAAACTGATTTTATTATAATGTACACTTTATCTTCTGCTAAACTATTGTTATTTAGAATGCTAAATAATAGTTTAGAATGCTAAATAACAATAGTTTAGCAGAAGGTAAAGTGTACATTATAATAAAATCAGTTTTTTGTCTCTCCTGTAAAGTGCCCCAATTTTACATTCGCGGTACTGAATGCCGGACGACGATATGTGATGAAATGATACTATAATTTTATAGAATTAGAGATCAACTAAATATGCTAGTGTACAATTAGATCGAAAACAATAAATATTTATTGTAAATTATTCCTTTAATTTACATCAAATTAAAAAAAATATGTGTAATATCAATAAATAGTATTGCACACTTGAAGGTGTTTTATTTCGACTACCATTGCAAAGATGACAGACCATAAAATATATTGTGACTTTTTATAGTACTTATTTAGAATTATCGCCAAAGGAAGTTTAACTTTTAAATCGGAACAGTTTTATAATAGGAAATGTGAAGGAATTAATAGATTTAAAAAATCCAAAACTCACGCTTAATGTCATCGTCTATATAACATACATTGATAAAGTATGACAGAGATAGCAACAATACACATTACACCGTATCGCCGAAGGGCTTGGCAGTGGTGCAACTAGGGCACCTACTTTTCGTCAAGTGCGTTCCGTCCCATGATGGGATAGGGGGCGAGTCTATCATCACATCGGGCACAAACTCGAGACTCCGGGCAGATACTGATAAAAAAAACTTAATATTTTTTTTATGGCATTGAATGACGAGACATGCATGCCGTTCGCGTGATGGTAAGCGATAGACCACCCATAAACAGTAGCAACACTATCCAGCACCTTGATTTACAAAGTACTGTGTGGCATTCCACTGCGCTCGTCATCCTGAGGCATAAGATGTTTAGTCTCATTATGTCCAGTAGTTACATTGGCTACAATGTCCTTCAAACCGAAACACAACAGTGCATGCACACTGCTGCTTGACGGTAGAAATGACATTGCAGTGGTACCCACCCAGACGGACTTTTACATATGAGGCCTACCACTAGTCCTCATTATGCCCAATCCAGGATTCGACCCCGAGCCCTCAGAGGGGTGGCATAACGCACACGTAATAAAACTACATCACCAAGGCAGACGGCAAGGTACATAAAATATATATTTCATTCCATTTTTTCTTAATCACGGTAGTGATAATAGATTCAATAGCATTTGCCGTTGTGCATAAAATCTCTAAAACCGTTAGATAAAACCCAACTCAGTATTTTACTGGTGGTAAGATATACTTCGTATCCGCCCACATAGCGACCACCGTAAATAAGGTGTTAAGACCCGCCATAGTGGCCCACGTAGGTAAGTAAGCGTACCTCGTTCCGGGGTATATAACATACCATATCAGCCCTATATTATATACTGCGGACTGCCCACTGCTGAGCACGGGCCTCCTCTACTACTGAGAGGGTGAATGCCTTAGTCCACCACCCTAGCCTAATGCGAGTTGGCACACTTCACATACCTTCGAAATTCAGAGAACTTCTCAGGTATGCAGGTTTCCTCACAATGTTTTCCTTCACTGTTAAAGCGAGCGATAATTCACAAAGAATGCACACATATTTTTTTAGAAAAGTCATAGGTGTGTGCCCTTGGGTTTTGAACCTGCGGACATTCGTCTCGGCAGTCCGTTCTACACCCAACAAGGCTATTGCCGCTTAAAAAAACATGTACCCAGGCGATATTTGAACTTCATTTAATACTTACTGAAGCTTACAAATGAAAACAGCTTGAAAGACTGACTGCACTCCCTCCGCGTCGCTAAATGTACAGCAAGAATAAGGCACAAAGCGGGATAGTTCACTCGACATATTGTATTACTTTGTTTTATATTTGATTTCTTTCTGCGTTTGATGTTTTGAGTGACTAGGTTTAGCAGAAGCTTGTTGAAGTTTAATGAAAGATTTTCAGCACAGAAGTTGGTCATAAGTTGATTAAATAAATAAATGTATAGATTTCATAGTCAGTTATCGTTTAAGACATTAGGAGACTTTATAAAAATTCATGTTAGTGATGAAATTAAACTACATAATAAAGGTCGCTTGGATACGTTGGATGCAGGCCGCTCTCGACAGGTGCGTCTGGAAATCTTTAGGCGAGGTCTATGCTCAGCGGTTGACTGCATGTGGCTGGTGATGATGATATTAAGAAATGTTCGTCTTCAAATAATTATTTCCTTTTAATAATATAAGAATTCTTAATGTAAAAAAGGGAAATAAAATGAAATGAAAAAAGAAAGAAACTGTGATTAGTTTTATCTGATTGACATTGTTGATGGTGTTGGTATCTTAGGCATGCAGACGTTGTCTACTCGTTGCTGACAAACTATATTTAAATAGCCTATGTAAACATACAACGAGGAGTTCTTACAAGCGTAAGAACGCTTTCCTGAGACAACTTCTAGAAAGCATCACACATGGGAAAATATATTTTAGCAAGCAAAGGAGATTTTATGACGACATAGAAAAGATATCCTTAAATTTTTGAATAAAAGAAGAAACGCCTTAAAGTGGCAACAACTCCATCTGATGGTGGGACCGCGCCAAAGCCAACGGGATCTAATGTACATTTACGTAATAATATTTATTGATATATTGTTGCGATATATAAAAACCAAATATTAAATTTCAAATAACTGATGCCGCTAAAATTATCGCGAATCAATTTTTTTTTATTGTGAATGACGAGACAAGCATACTGTTCGCCTGATGGTAAGGGATACGACCACCCATAAACAGTAGAAACACCATCCAGCACCTTGAGTTACAAAGTACTGTGTGGCATTCCACTGCGCTCGTCATCCTGAGACATAAGATGTTAAGTCTCATTATATCCAGTAGTTACACTGGCTACAATGTCCTTCAAACCGAAACACAACAGTGCATGCACACTGCTGCTTGGCGGTAGAAATAGAAATTGCGGTGGTACCCACCCAGACGGACTCTTACATATGAGAGTCCTACCACCACTACCACCATTTAAATCCACATCTCATCTCGATTAATGCGATCATGATATATATAATGCCCTTAGTGTGGCCCCAGTTTGATCACCAATATTCAGAAGAAAAACCCACAAGATGGCATTTCCTTGGAAATACTAAATTTCAGGGCGGTCGTTGGACACTAGTACCGTAAGTTGGTAAGTAATCTATTTTAACCAGTTACCCTTTAGAGAGTTCTAATAGATATGGTCATTAAAAACAGATCAACTCCATCCATTTATCTAAATATGACGTGTTGTGTGGTTTTCTAAAGCAATGTCGTTAATTTTTGGTGATAAAAGTTCATTTTGTTCCCAAACATGGCGGTGATTGTACGGGTATGTTATTATTGCAATTTAAAAATAGTGTTGCGACTATCGTTTGTGATATTACAAGATTTATTTTGAAAGGTCTGAAAGATATTGTGAATGCTGTGGAGGTTTCAGCATGAATAAATCAGTGGCAACACTCTTGTCTTTTCAAGCTAAATAGTTGTATATTAAAACTTATACTAAGTGATAAACGAAATTTCTAGAAAGATCATCTTGATTAGCAGGATGGAAATCAACAGATGGTTAATTATTTACTGCGTTATAGTTTATAAGCTAATTTTGGATTTGTTGATTTCCAGATGATCCTCACACTGGTCTTCGTAGCAAAGGCAAGATGTGGCTTGCTGCCTGTAGATTTATCCGGTATTTCTCCAGGAGCACTCCTTCACCTGGGCCTGGACACGCCAAACGGAGGACTCTTGGGCAGTCTGGGTGATATCGTATCCTCCGGCGTTGGTACAGTCGGATCTCTAGGACAGGGTGTACTGGGGAAGGTGACTGCCCTAACTCTGCAGCACCAATCCGATCCAAGTGACATAGTCAATGTAGAGCCTTGGAAGCAAGATTTGTCATATGCTGCGTATTTGTTAGACACTTATAAGCGGGGCCAAAGTAAACAAGTAAGTTATGCAGAATGGATAAATAAACGCCACCGTGATTATTATGAACGTCGTTTTAATCACGGTGGTGATTCAAGTACGTCTCCTGAATATCCACTGCCACAACCGCAATTAGATGATGACATTCCTCAGATTGGTAAACCTGCCGATGATATCTTGGATGGTACTAAAGTATATTTAGACAAAGAATTCGCTTTAGGTGATGAGCGAAAAATAATTCCATTTTCAACTGAGAGACCTTACAAATCTAATGAAGTAGATGATACTATTCATTTTCCCGAATCTGAAGAAATTATACAAACTAACCCTGATGTCAATGAAAATTTAAAACCAGAACCCGCGAAAGATATAATCGTAGTGCAGAATCCAAATATAGGTGTGACAACTGCGCCAGTTAATCGTAATAATCAAATTATTATTTTACAGCCGGGAAACCAACAGAGCGTTAATGGAATTTATGTTTTGCCGACTGCCTCAAGGCAAGATGGTAATGGAGTTCTTAAAGTACCCATAGTCTATGTAGACGATCAAGGTCGACGATACTACATTATCCAAATGAATGAGAACCAAGTTAACCAACCGGTTCATCCCATTAAAGTTACGACCCCTCCAAGTAACCAGGGTTATAACCAGATTTATGTTATAATGAACGTTAACGGACAACAAGTGCTGGTACCAGCTTCCAGTTTGCCTGTTAACGGGTTACAAATGGATATAAATGTAAAACCAAATCCTGCATATCCAGGGCAACTGAATGCGTACGTTCCATCCAATAATGATCTAAACAATATGGCTACCAATCCCACTCCAGTAACAAATCCTATCGTAAATTACGTTACAACACCTAAATATGTAATTTTTGAGAAGGCGCCAGTTACTGAAATGAATGGCCCAAAAATATCTGAAATAACTAATTCAGAACAACTTCCTAGTGGTGTAGGAAATACAAGGGAGGAATCTGAAGAGGAAGATACCGATGGAGCTGTTAAATCCCTACTCAAAGATGATGACATAAGAAAGTGATCGAAATGGGGATGACTCCATCACTGAAGATGTTAATTCTTTTTTCATCATTATACATATCCTTTAATATAAATTTAACAAGAAATTGTGTTTTATTCATATTGAAATTGTTGAGAAGAAATCTAAATAAATCTTTAGAAATATACTTTTCATCGTTTCATAATTCATTGTTTAAACAAGTACTTAAATAGTAATTTATTTTCATTAAAGGAAAAAAAAAATGCGAACGTGAATAGAATCAATAATATAATTAATGTAGGATGCTTGGTCGTGGGCTTTTTTTCCATCATTGAGCCCGTATTTTGTGTGACACGGATTCCAGCGAAAGATTTAGCCATCTCCGACCAGATGCGCAGTATCCTTCTGAACTGAAGTAAGTATAAATTTATTAAATGAAACTAAGTTTTAATGAAATCATTTTAATAAATCTTCACAAAATCAACAACGATGAAATCCCGTAAAAAATAACATTAAAATAATTGTGCGACTTCTAATATTAATGATTATACAAAAACAATTGATTACGAATTGACTACAATTATACAAAACGATTTACAAACGTAATAAAAACCAATACCAATTTTTCAGTTTTTCCAAAACCGTTAAGATGCTCCCAGACCGTCTAAAATGCCTTAATCTAAGTATTTCTTCAAAAATCTTTAGTAACATTAAAATTTTGAAAGTTAATTTTTAAAATTTCCGTTTGTATTTACATTAAAATTTAATTTTAAAAGCATTTAATTACCTAATAACTATCACAACATTCAAAGGCAAACAACTTTTGGACCATTCGCTTGCAAAGGATAAGGTGACATTAAGTTACTGTCACAGAGGGGTAGTGTGACCACTCTAAAGAAACTAATTGGGAAATTTTCAAAAATAAACTTAAGTATTTTGGTCTGGTGTTAGACTTTTAAAACTAAATTTAAAAAATGTGTTTTCTGTAGAATCGTCAGTAGTCTTACCAGTAAAGTGCTAATAACGATATTGTGCATATTTAAGAGATTTCAAATGTCTTCTTTTACTAAATTACGTGATTTCCTCAGCAAAATGGACAAATCCTTGAAATATCACTTTTTTACAGTGACCACGCAGAAGTTGAACAGAAAGAAACTTATGACAACTTAAGTTTTGTTTAAACTTTACAAAATATAATAACACTAGGGGTACTGGACGACCCTAAACGCACAAATGGCCATTTTTTTCAAATCTGTCAGCTGTAATAGGATTTTAAGGACTATGTCTTTCCCACGTGGTTAGCTACCAAAAAAGCTAAGTATATTTTAAATTATAATCGAGTAAATATTTCAAAAATGCTATATTATAGCATATACGGCTATATCAATCAGATTTGTCTTAATAGCTGTCACTTCAAACCCCTCTTGTTTCCTCCAAAATGTCAAACTCATCAACAATATTATTGACATTAACATGCTTATTAAACGTCAAATTACAGCGGACAGAGTGAAAGCTCAAACGCAGCGCGACAAGCTCGTATATCAATAATGTAAATAAATCTAATTGGACATTCAAAATTGGTCATTCGCTTAACTTATCGATTGTATTCAAATATTTACAGGGTTTAGCTAAAAATAGTAAAATGTGGGAGTGCGATCTCATTTTACAAATTAATGTGCAATTTTTATTATTAAGTAACCTTATTGTATAAAATGCTAGACTTTTTAAAAGTATTTAGCTAGTAGTGTCGTCACCAGGTGTGATTAATAACATACTTTTCTAAAAATAGTTGCTAATTACAGCGTCAAGCGTTTGACGGGGGCGACAAAAGTCTGTACCATTGTAGACGACTGCGCGTTTTTCACTATATCTTACGCACTATAAAAAAATATGACATTAGACAGTAGCGTTACGGCTCTTCTCACTAACGTCACTAACGAACGCGTCTGACATTTAACGCTATATTCAGAAATCTATACTATTTAAGTCTAGAATTTAATGATGTAATAAAATATTAATAAGTATTTCTTAAGCCGTTTACAATTGTATCATGATTATGAAACAAGCATTGAGCAATTTTTAATGAATTATAATCATTATAACACTATTAAATGTAATAATTGCCAATTAAACAATAGATAGGTAGGTATAAAATTTTAATTAGTAAATTAAGTGTTAAACATACATACTTGTATCATAATAGGTTTCAAAAATGTCGAAAAAAATTATTGGTATTTTTCAAATACATTACATCATCTATACATTATTGTAAATCAAAATTCCTAATGTGAACAATAAGCATAAAAATGTGATCTTATTTATAGGTACCTTATACATTAAATTGAGAGTGTAAATAGTTTTAAAACTGTTTTTGTTTCTTTAATGAAAAACAATTAAACTATAAAATGATTTTTAGAAATATGGTTTTGGTACCTTGGGCTAATGAAGAGTAGGAATAAGACTAGTTTTTGGAAATGAATAACGTTCTTACCTGCAACTCTGTCAAACTACCTAGCTCTTGGTTTAGTAGCAAGGTAATTGGACAGAGCTGCAATATTAAAATATTATGTTTTACGCATGTGTTCTTACACATTCCGCGGATTCGTCAAATAAACCTCCATAATTATGAATATATAATCAGATCCTCAAATACAAAAAGACTAACCCTATTACAAATCCCGCAATATAATAAGAAACTAAAACCTTATACAATATATCAAGTGTGCTATCTATACCTCTAGAAAATGCCCAATATTTTATTTAGATGTATATTTACAGTGTAAAGGACTAGTTTGATAATTATTATATAAAAATTCTAGAGCTGCCAAAATTAAACATTATAATTTTTTTTTCTTCTTTTAAATTATGGCTTCCACCAATTATCTATCGGTGATTTCTCCAATGTCAAGTAATAATAGCATATACAAAACAATAAATATAAATTCTTATAAATAAAAAGTTGTCGCCATGTCGAAAAACAAAATCAACATTATAATTGTAGTGGACTTCCCACTGTGACGCCAAGTGTCAAACGTTAACGTCAGTGACGCACTGACAGTGACATCTTATCTATTAGAAGCATAAAATAAAGACTAAAGCAAGTCCTTATTCTGAGATTAGAAGTCGGATGCCTAGCGTCACTGCGTCAATTTTGTCGTGTCAAATGTGGGTGTCACCAGTTCTGCCATATAGATTTATCTGAATATACACAGATTTTAACACATATTACAGTTACACTAAATCAACAGAAGCAATCAATGTAGAAGGGGCTAATTCATTCTGTATTGGACTTTCTGGACAGTATTTTAGATAAGGGCGTGTCCATTAATTATGTTAAAAATATTTCCTTAATATGACTGGATGTCACTGACGTTCGCATAATTATTATGATGCTTTATGTGATTGAGTCTGTCACTAGGTTGAACATGGTTTGCGGCAATACAACTGCATGTATGGAAGTTGTGAGATGTCTCTAAATCTATAATTTGTATAGGTATCTTCGTATTTCCTTTCCATTTTAGTTGGTGATGGTTATTTCCGCATAAAAAACGCAATTCCAAAATAAAATGGTTACTAGCGTTAAAGGAAAAGTAAAACGATCAGGGATCTCATTTATTTTATGAAACGAAACAAAATTTTCATTTGGCTTTTATTATTAAACCCTAGCAAGCTGTGAAAACAATTTCTGGTCAACAATCTGCGTAGAAAGTTAGATTACAAAAGTGTTTCACACAATTGCATGTCGTGCAATGACTTTCAACTGAGCGAGAGATAAAAATAACCACCACAGTTGGTGTTTATCGCTTAGACGATGTTCAGAATTTTTCCAATTGCGAAAATTCTCCGCAATCTTCAGTCGACTTTGTAAACAATAAAAGGATTGCAAGTTAAACTGTCAAATGTATATTTTAGTCAAACGTGTTTTAGATTGTAAGTGATAGGTGCTATAGCTGAAATTCGTTTAAACGTGTTTGTAAATGGGTACAATCAAAAAATGTGATCATTTGAATAATGCTGATGACATATTTAGTTTTATTTTTTGATTATTATAGTTTGTGCCAAACCGCAAGACCGTGTGTTATCGCCAAAACCGACAGTTATCAGCAACGAAGTGTCAAGAAACGTAAACGTTTTAAACGTTGGTTTAGTTTATGGGATATATCAATTAAAGTAATATCAGTTTATTCATTAGTAAAATATACCTATAAATAGAAACTGTTATAAAACTTATTTTAATGCTTCAGGGACAAAATATGACTATACCATCGAACACATTCTATTTAAAGTAGTAACACGAAATCTCCTTACAAATCAGAATTAAGTGTTAAAAATAATAAATAAACGAACTGTCTCTTAAGCTTATTCGTATAAATTATAAATTTACTTTATAATTAATTTTGTAGTTATATTATTAAATATAGCATGATGTCCATTATATAAAAAAAAAACTATTTATATTTATGTAAATTAAAATAAATGTTTCGTATTATCACGATGACGTTATAAACAATTTAAACAGTTCATTATACATAAACATAATAAACGATTAATTAAAACAATTTCATTTGTGACACAAAATTAATTAAACGGTAATTTAATTTATAGGTCGACAAAATGTGTTGAAACAATTTCTTTACAGATTTTTTAATCAACTGAGCTAACAAAGTTTCATTCCAAAATAATGGATTTGTTAAGAATTAACAAAAAATTATTACCTATAATTTATTTCAGCATAAAATGAACATGTTTTCGTGAAATATTTATTTTAACTTGTACTATTAAACTAAAGGTTTCATCTTATTTTATGCAATAATGTCAAATGTGCAGAAAGTAGAAGTGAAATGGATTCGAAAGTTAATTCGACAAAAGCTATTTTAAATCGATAATTACTAGCGATTGAAATTCCTAACTAACGTGCTTAAAAGTATTGGAGAGAATTTAGTATTTTCGTAATTTCTTAGCGGGTAATGTGGCGGTATACTTATTTTCAAAAATGCTTTCCTCGTGTGAATCCGATTGCAGCATAAGAGTAAGAGGCCGTATCTAAAATTTCGGAGACTCAAACTTGTTATCGTTTTCAATCAAAATGTCTCCGTACAAAAAAAAACATCTGAAACAGACGTTGGAATTTGGTGGATAGATTAAAATTAAAGAAAGATATGAAAAATCTGGCTCGTTTATTCATTAGTGTTGAAATAGTATTTCTGATGATGTATTGTGAATTAATCAGATTACTTTAATTAAAAAAAAATCACGATGAAAAGTTGACTGAAACAGTCGAAATTTTAGATACGGCCTCTTAATCTAGCTCTGTTTAGCATTTACGGCTTAGTTTACACAAGTTAAAAGTCGGAAAATGTGCCTTAAAATGTACCCAACAAATTTAGCTCTTCCGCTAATGCTTATGGAAAGAAATGTTAGGTTAGATGGCACAAGGCATCTGGACTGAGCAAATACTAAGTACATTATTACAATATCCGTGAAGAATCTGCATAATGTACCTTTAATTATAACTTAGAACGAAAATTTCTGTGGGATACATTGGTTATTAAAGATGCACGTTCTTATATTTTGCGATGCATTATACACCAATTTACATAAGAATGACGCTGAGAACCTTCTTTGTAACGCCATCGATAACTACGACCACTCCATCAAAAATACTCGACTTACGTCTACTGAATAGGGAAGGAAAATTGGTGGAGAATTAGCACATTATCCGCCTCGTATAGCTCATCTACGATAACATGGCTCGCCCCTCCAAAATTCCAAACGTTTACAAGTATTTACAAAGCCCCACCAAGGCTCACAACGCATGTGTGCGTGCCGAGTCGATCGTCAATAAGAAAAATAAATCCATGGATTTGTTGGTCAAACCGTGTCACTAATATCAATGTATCCCGCGGCCATGTTACCGTTCATCTATACCCCCTAGTCGAACTCTATGGTGATGCGTATGCGCACCTCGAGTGTCGAGTATCACCGCGCCGCGCCCCCCCCCTCGGGCTTCGGCTTCTCTTTGGACACGTCCTGGCTCTGTTCCTGGACTGACTCCAGGCCGATGTCGAATGATGCTTGTCTGTTGGAAGTGAAACGCAAATATTTGAAATGGTTCTGAACTAACTTAGTTTTTATTCTTTCAAATTTATATAAGCTTATGACGTATCGAAAAAAATGCAAAAGTTTTTATTTAAAAATTTTAGTTTCATATTATTTACTAGTATCTTACAATTCTTTAGCCTACACCTTCTGTGGTATTGATGTTCTTAATTCTGACATTTATTTTTTAGTTCCAGAAGTATAAAACATTTAGTGGAGCTAAAATTTGTACTTCTTTTATAAATTGTATCTCCAAGACCTTCAAGTGATCAGACCTGTCAGTAAGATAGTTGCCAGGAGCAGAGAGTGACCTGCCCGCCCGCGCCAGCCCCCCCCGCTTGGTGCCGGGAGACGTCTTGTCAGCCTCTCCCTTCCCGCTGCCTGACTCTCGCCGCGCAGTGCTGCCCTCTCTGCTTCGGAGGAATGGGTTCTACACGAAAATAAGAGATTCATGACGATTTTTAAACAATGAATGCCTCAGTGGGCTCAGTGGCGTGGTTATGTTGTGGTACAACTGCAATGCTGAGGTTTTGGGTTCGATCCCCGGGTTGGGCAAAGTGATATTGAGTTTTCTATACAGTATCAGCTCGGAATCTGGAATTTGTGCCCCCTATCACATCGTGAAACGGAATAACGGCGAAAAGTGGGTCCACTAGTTGCACCTTTGCATACCGCTGCGGGGATAAAAGGCGTGAGTGTATATGTATGTATGTATTTTAAATAATCTCTATACAATAGATCAGCACTAAAATATGCTTAGAATAGAATGTTCTGTATCTGCCTCACAATTACGTACAGGAATTTATCGGTTCTTTCATCAGATTTAGCATTGTGGTTCAAGACATAACAGAATATATGCCAGCATTACCTGAAAACTGTGTTTCTTGAGCATAGTTTTGATGAGTATGAGCGTAGAGAGGTTCGGTATGGAGGTGACGACGCGCGCCATGTCCTCCTCCGTAACTTCCACGAGGCGGCAGTTCTCCTGCTCCGAAGGTAGTGGCTCCTTGCCGCCTGCTGTCACCCAGTCATCATCCTAGACGACAAAATTTGGATCTTTAGAATTAGCTACAATATGGATTTAACTAATAACTAACTGAATAGGTGATTAATCTGTTTGGGTTTTTGTTTAATATTCAAATTATTCTGCCCCAGTAAAAAATGACATAAGAGCGACCTGAGACCTAGAACCTACTACTTTATTTAAATGATAATCACCAATTAAAATAAGTAAATTTAGTTTTATTTCTATAACCTTTATCTCCTGCATAGTAGCTCTCGTGTTAGGGTCCTTGTCCAGCATCTTGCTGAGCAAATGTTTCAGCGCCTTCGAAGGCTGGTGCCTCGCCGGATACGACAACGGTTCGTTGATCACCTTTCTCTGCAGGTCTACTGAGGAACTCGCCACCCACGGCACTCGCCCTGTCACCATCGCGTACAGCGTGATGCCTAGGGACCAAATGTCTGCTGCCTAGGGAAACAAATGGATGTAGAGTACGATGTGTTTTTAAAATTATAAATGCAAAAGTTATTGAAATTGATTTTTGATATAAAAAAACGTAGAGACTAGGCACAGCCTGTATCGTGGCGACTATTACCAACATACACAAAATTGTATTTAAACTCTAATGGATAATAATCCATGTTTTATTTTGTTTTAAAGTTGTAGGTATATTTCTAACAAAATACTTATATATACTACTTACGTCGCACTGTAACTGAATGAGAGGTGCCTTTGCAGCTCATTTATTCATTCTATGGCACAAGCTATTTTGACGCTCGTCACAAGCGCGTAACTCATCGCGTTTATCACTATGGAAATTGGCATACAGAATACTATTTAACGTTAATTACACGAAGTTAACGTAACGCGGTCGCGATACGAGTTACAATAAATAAATAAATAAATACAATGTCATAGAGATTTATTTTTATTTTTATTATTTTTAATATCTTAAATATGTTTATAATTATTGTTTTCCCTTAAATCAGACAATGTAAGCCTTCTGGTGAAATAAAATAAAGTTACGTTTTACCTATTTTTTAAGTACAATATTATTGGCACTGTAGAACTTTTATAGTTTCTGTTTCTTTAAAATTCTAAATATTGTATTGTCTTTATCTTCCTAAATTTTTATTTTTATATAACATTTAAGTAATTCTTGAACATGGCTCACATGCTCACAACAACTATACCTTTAAATGTAATCTGTGGAAAATGTTGTGGGTAGCATGTATTATTAATTATATAATATTTAGATTATGTATGTTGTACCATTGTATGCTACTGTTTGTTTTCCTTTGCTTAATAAAATAAAAAATAAAAAAAATTAAGGGGCCACCCCCTTATGTAATTTTATGTGATTTTAGTTTAAACTATTTTTTTTGTTATTTAAATTATGCTAGCAATAAACTTTTCTGTTCGTCATTTCGAAATAGTACCTATATGTATAGCAGAACTTTTGTTCTACGAAAAGTCATTCAAGCGAGTGGGATCGTGAGAGCCGTTTTATATCACGTATTTTAGCCAAGGCAAGTAGCTTTGCTCGCTATGATAAGTGGGAGTAAATGTCGACCAACAAAAGATATTCCATCTCTGCACTTAATGTTTCTACTCTGGTTTTAATGCATTTAGCATCAGCTACACAAAGTCTTGCAACGTTCGGACGCTGTGTTTCTAAGTTTTATTTAAACAGTGACTCCGTCTGATGGTAAATTGTGTAACCTTCAGATAACAGATCGATTGATAAGTATTTATTGTCCATCGACACAATTGAGCCGGTCTGCTCAAGGTTAAATATACACAAGATAATCCTGGAGCGCGACACACATCCATGGACCACTATGGCGGGATCTTCTTTATTTCCTTGTTTGTAAACGGAGCTTTAAACGGAACAACTGTCCATATCCTATATTATGATTTTTTTATACATGTTAATAAAATAAAAATCAACAATCCATCAAACAATCAATAAAATATAAAATCAACTGTCCATATTTCAATCAATCAATCAATTTATTTTGCAAATATGGGTACATTATTAGGTGGCGTATTTTGTAACAAAGTATCTTTTCATATTTAGTCGAATGACATGCAAAAATTATTTATGTTTCATAAAAGATACAATAAAGTCGGATAATAAAATAACAAGACTGCCTCGTTGGCGTAGTTGTATTACAGTATGACTGCAAAGCTGAGGTCTCGGGTTCAATCCCCGGGTCGGGCAAAGTGATATTGAGTTTTTCTATTCAGTATCAGCTCGGAGTCTGGAATTTATGCCCAATATGGCGATAGGCTCGCCCCCTATCACATCATGGGACGGAATAATGGCGAAAAGTGGGTGCACTAGTTGCGCCTCTGCCTACCCCTTCGGGGATAACAGGCGTGAGTGTATATGTATGTAATAAAATAATATCTTAAAGAAACTAAAAACTACCATCATATAACAATAATCTGTCACAGCATTTACAATGTATTTAACAATATTTCCGCATTGATCGTGTGTTTCAAATAGTATTGAGCTCTCATACATTCGTACTTAACGCATGTGGTCCCCTCTGACAAATGATGGTTTACGTCTAACATTTTTTTATGTCGTTCATCATTCTTATCAAACAAACATACAAATCACGCCTTTATCTCTGAAGAGGTATGCAGAAGGCTAACCAGGACACATCCTCTTCGCCAATACTATCCCGTCCTCACACCCGCCACTGCAACTCCTGTAAGCCAGGATCGACAGTGGCACGCATTTTATGACACCGAGTGGTGAAGCTCGGCGAGTCTCAGGGAACACTAATTAGTCTTAACCCGCAACGAAGTAATTCAAATAAAAGAATAGGGAGGAGTATTCTTTTTTTTTTTTTTTCTCTTTGGCAAGGCGCGGTTTGCGCATCTGCCAGTGTCACAGTTTTAGGTAAGACATTTTTTTAAGTATAAGTTGCAGTTGCATTGTTTCTATGTTATACTCAGTACTAACTACTAAGCAGTGGCTACCTTATTACCAAGACTTTGTAGAGAAGTTTTGGCGGCAACAAAAAAAAACACTTCATTAGGACTGTTATTTCAATTCACTTCATTTGAGCCCTTTAATAGAACTATATTGGACAATATACCACCATAATTATGCAATATAACACACTAAGTATCACCAAAATAATGAATTAAAACAAGAGCACCTCCTGACACTTCCACGTTCCCGCCAAAACTCTAGGGAGGAGTTAGAAATATATTTTCCACTTCTCTCTTTGCCACTAGTGTTCATATCAGACACAAATTCCAGACTCTACTGATACTGAGTAGCAAAACCGAACAATGATCCTCACCTCTCCATTATACTTGTCAGTGCCTGCGGTGGCCTCGGGCGCGCGGAAGGCGGGCGTGCCCACCGCGCCCGTCAGTCTCCCCGCGCCCGCCAGCTCCCCACACGCGCCCAGGTCTGCCACCTGCACCCCCCCGTCTCCGAGGAGCAAGTTAGCGGGTTTGATGTCCCGGTGGGCGATCCGCTGGTAGTGTACTGGGGAGGTCAAATTGCAAGGGTTGTTTATAAGGTTTTTGTTACGTATATTGATAAAGTTAATGGGAATGTTGATTCATTTTTTCTGCTCACAAAAACACGTAATAGAAGAATCATGAGTGCGCCAGTCCTGAAGGAAACGAATGTATGAAAAAAGAAGGGTGTGAGTTGCAAATATTGTTTTATTCTACAATTTATGGCAAATTAACTAGGTAAGTACATATTATGTAACTTAATATCGACTAAGAAAGAATGAGTGTCCCTCAAAGGTAGTCAGAATTTTCCTGTCCTGTCTTACTAGATACCGGCTGATTCTAAAGCAAATTTTCGGAACAATCCGCTGTCGTGGGTAACAAGTTACGATGTGTGGTGTGATTGCCTTCTGGTCGCAGATAAAATATATCAATGATTTCTCCCACAATAGCCTTCTAGAGAAGCCTAGACTTCACAAATATTTGTAAATCGTACCACTATTTGCATTACTGTAAAGTTAAGTTGCATTATCCTAGAATCCGACTGGTTTAGCTTAATTTGTAACTTAAACAATATGCTTCAAAGCTGTACATATTTCAACACTGATTTAGTAGTGTTTGCGTTCTAAGCAAACAGAAGTTTTGAAATGAATTGATTTAAGATTTTAACATTTGGATTTATTAGTTTTTTAACTTTGCCTATATTTTGTACTGTTATATCCCTGGTCATAGAAAAAGTATATAATATAAAAAGTAATAAAGAAAAACTCAGTTATTTATAAGAGGAAGTAGTAAGCAGTAGGCATATGTAATTCTCAATAAGTCGCGACGTACAAAAAATGCTAGGCTTATAATAACATGGTCAAATGTAACATACATAGCGCAGAGAATTAGTAGAGAATATTTGAACATGCCAATTAACGACTCCCCGAGCTAACCTCCCCTTTGGCTAATTAAAATTATTCAGTTACATAAGTCTAGAAAATTTCATTGATTTTCTCTCGAATTTATTCGCTGTGACATTTATTACGTAGATAACATATTACTTGTAAATATGCTTCTAACGGACACAAGTTTTCCTATCACAATCCTTCGAATTGAAAACTTTACACCATCTAGAATGGATGCGCCTCGTGCTTATTGCCGCAAACATACATTTTGGCACTTTCAATGTAACTACTTCATAGAAAGTGCAGCACACTATACTGTTTTGTATCTTTATAACTCACAAACAGATAAATCAATGCGTTATTTCCGCGAGAAAAAATAAAGGTTTGCATGCAACTAGAGCGATCCCGGCAAATTATCTTTAGTTGAATAGTGATTGTTGTAGTCAAATGAACAAATAAGTATATATAGATGGGCCCCTTGCAGGAGGTCACATGTTGAGTATAACTCTACCAAGGCAACACACCAGTTAACAATTGAAAATCATAAAAATGGTAGAGACTCATACGACATATTTCAAAATAAAAATTGCAATAAAAATAAAACTAACATCATTCTAAAACAAAAACTTTTCCATGTCGATACCAACTCTATTTTTCACCGCCCACACCGAAAGCAAATTCCCACCGGCCAGGCCGGCTGACCTGTGCACTCCATAAATAAATCCGGATAAGCCGGTCGATCCGTCTGGTCCACGCGTCACGTTTCAATAACAAATAAAATTTAGTTACGAACGGAAAGAAATTGGCACGGGTGGTAGGTCTCTTGTATGCGATGGTCAACTAAGAGAGATACCACCGCAATGTCTACTTACTACCAAGCAGCAGTGTGCATGAACTGAAGTTCCAATTTGCAGCATTCTTTATGTGATTCATTATGAAACTTAACATATTATGTCTCAAGATGAGGACCGCAGTGAAGTGCCACGCGCATTGTACTTTGTAATTCAAAGTTCGGTATAGTGTTACTACTGTTTATGGGCGGTCGTATTGCTTACCATTAGGCGAGCGGCATACTCGTCTCGTCATTTAGAAGCAGTAAAAATAAAGTACGGATTTTTTTTAGATTATCCCATTGAGGTCTATGAGTTTAGATTTTAATTTCTTGTGTAAACGAGTCACGCACTTTGAACTTGCAGTAAATGCAGTATGTATGCTTAATACAAACCTCTGGAGGCACAAATAATTATAATACAAGCTTTCTATTATAACATCCCACTGCTGAAACTGGGTCTTCTCTACTATGACAAAAGCGCCAATTGTATATTACAATACTACTTACGATACTCTACCCCTAGCAGGGCGTCTCTGAAGTATCTCCTGGCCAGCTGTTCGTTGAGCGGGTTATCAGTCGGGATGTCTATCACAGGTCCGCCTTCCAGCAGCTGGAATACCAGGTACAGCTGGTCTTCTGCAGGGTCGTCGAGCACCTAAACAGTTTCCTCCATTTAATGTTTGTCAGACAATATCATGAACAAGTGAAAACATGTTCGTAGTTAATTTTTGATGATGTATTTCTTTTTCTGTATAAGAATTTACTATTGCATGAGGCCTAAAAAATATCTTCTTAGCATTTTAAAGTTTTACCATTTTCGGAAACCGGTTTACGGTTGTTTTGATACTGTAGATATTTACAGGCAAAGGCAATCAGTTATTAAGTTATTATGTTTATTAAAATGAAACCTCCTAATTTTTGAAGTTGGTTAAAAAGTTGTGGTTACCTCTACTAATTTAACTACATTAGGATGATCCAGTTTCTTGAGCACTGCTATCTCTCTGTACACCCTCTGCAAGGGGTCTGGTGGCGGTCCAGGCCCTGGTCTTCTAGGAGGAGTCCTTCCGAAGAGACCAGCTCTTTTCATCAGCTTGCGTTTTGATAAGATCTTCATTGCCTATGATTAGGTAGAAAAAAATACATGTGACTCTACATGACAATTATACTTTAGTATTTTTTATAGTGTTAGATTAAAACTATGGTGATTATACCTCCCCAGATAGATTCTAACACACAAAAGATCAATTTATTTTTTCCAGGATTTTTTTCGTGGACATAATAAATTACATAGGGTTCCAACAGACAATAAAGTTCTATATAAGGAAATTCGTTACCATATCCAAACAAATTGAAAATAACTTAGTTCTAACTTAAATAACACGGGTTAAGAAAAACAGAAATTGTAAAGGAAAACTTATGCAGTTACTTGTTTTCAATTGAGTCTCGGAACTTTGCAAGTGAGAGATAATTTTGTAGGTGGTCGGTTTTATATGCGAGAGTCATTATGTGTGTTTTATTGTAATTCGTTTATATATTTGAATACTGCTAAACGGTTTTGTACTAATGAATGGTTTTGTACACCTCTGTGTGGTAATCGAATGATGACCACTTACTACCAGGTGGTTGATATCCTTCTAGAAAAACGAATACTAAAACAAAACTTACATAATGCGTATCATCTTCTTCGTTGTATGCTAACTTGACGATGCCGTACGAACCCTGGAACAAAGAAAAATCGTATAAATTTGCAAAGATAGTTGTGATTGCAACCGGAGTTTTCCGTATGCTAGAGCTGACTTCTACGCGTCCAGAGCCCCCGAGGGATTTTTATTCAGCACACCGACATTGAAAAGTCAAAGTTACTAGTGAATCTGTCGGTAAAAGTTGTTCAAATATAATATTTGCTGCATACCTCGACGGCTCTTGAAATGAAAAGTGAATTTCAATATAATATGTGGCTAGTTCAATGAAAAGCGAATATAATAGACATTTCTCAGCACCAACACAAACCTACTAAACGGAATAACCTTTCATACTTAAACGTTTCGGGAGTAAAATAACTAAAATACACTCAAAACGAGTATCCATTCAGCTTTTAGAACGCCCTATATCGCGTATTCAATCAATTCACAAAATGATTGAGGACGGAATTTGTGGGACTAATGATATTCACTGTGTGTTTTTGTTGGTATTGGATTTGAGCGTAGTTCGGCTAATTACTTTTCCGTTGAAGAACAGGATTTTTTTCTTGTCTATAGATTATTACGCAAAATTATACAAGGTTTCTTGTACTTGTGATCTAATCTACTTGATTACTACTTTATCCCACTACTTTCTTTTATTATATTTATTTCTATTATTATGTAACAATTTGCGGACTCGTTGGGATATTTGCGAGCTTCATTTTTTTAAAATCATACATACATATCTTTTGGAAAACATAATAATTTATGGGACTTAAAAGAAACGTGCACATTGGAACATTTTTTTCGGAAAACGTCGCAGACGGTACCACCGTCAAAAACTCGTAGGTAATCAAAAAGCCAATTATCTCAAAACATTTCCAACTAACAAACAAACGTAAAAGGTTTACTAATCGTATATATTACTCGCTAATGGACTAAAAAACTCGTGACGCGCGAATACTGTAACTGCATTTGGAGTTCGGATCGAGGTTAATTGGCTGAGCTGGGACTACTTAATCTAATCGGATACTTCTAGAATCAAGTGTGATTTACACCAGTGTGAAATGAGATTCTTAGCTGTTGGTGTACTTATATCAATTATTATTTTGAATTCAGATTTTTAAATGCAAACATTTATGCTTCTATGGCTATTAAATGTAATATCAAATATATAATACACAGTATATGATAAGTAATGACTTATCATATACTGTGTACTTTTTTATATGGGCACGGTAAAAGCTTCCACTTCATGGTTACAAGCACGGAAAATGTTCCACAGCACCTGATGGTCATTAGAGTGCCGTCCAGATAGAGTGTCGATTGACGAGACATCATTGCCCTTCGCCAGTCGAAATAATAACGGCATATTCGAATGGATATACAGAGACTAATTCTGAATGCGACTCACTTAAACCTTGTATACGGTGGTCGCCATCCGATTAGATACCAATATCCTACAACCATGTATGCTGTTACATTACACATACCTTCACGCCTTTTATCTCCAGAGGGGTAGGCATAGGCGCAACTAGTGCACTTAATTTTCGCCATGTGTATTCCGTTCAATAATGTGATAAAGAGCGAGCCTTGCGCCATATCAAGTACGAATTCCACCCGATTGATACAAAACAGAAAAGCCCGAGTCCTCAGCAATCATAAGACAAGACATTGAAGTACCAGGGTAACATACCTGTCCAATAGGCTCCAGCAGCCTGTACTGGTTGAGCTGCACGTATCCTGACGCCTGTGCGAGGGAGACGCGCCTGGATTCGCGCGGGACCCGGCGCGGCCGCGGCGAGCCCTGACTACATTCAGCTGACTTGGCCTCATGGCATCGCAGGAGGCTGGTGCGGTCACCAGTAGCCGGGTAGGTGGATAGCCTGGAATGGGAGTTTGGGAGTTAGTATATAGCGAGAAAATGCTAGTAAATAGAGATCTAGATAAAAATATTTTCCTGGAATAACAAGTGACTGCCTCGGTAGCGTAGTTGTATTACAGTACGACTGCAAAGCTGAGGTCTCGGGTTCGATCCCCGGGTCGGGCAAAGTGATATTGAGTTTTTCTATTCAGTATCAGCTCGGAGTCTGGAATTTGTGCCCGATATGGCGATAGGCTCGCCCCCTATCACATCATGGGACGGAATGACGGCGAAAAGTGGGTGCACTAGTTGCGCCTCTGTCTACCCCTTCGGGGATAACAGGCGTGAGTGTATATGTATATGTATGGAATAACAAGTAGCATATAGCACTCACGAGTAATGTAGCTTCCTAGTAGTTACTCAGATTAACGTGCTCAACCAAACAAATAAACTCTTATAGAATTATAATACGGTTTCGGAAAAGTAGCCCCACTGCACCTGCTGGTAACTGGACTAAGGTTAAGTAGAGTGTTGACGGACGGGAGATCGTTATCCCTCGTCGGAAGACACAAATGTGACCGGCAGTTTAAACCGCTACTTTAAATTTAGTAAAAAGCAGCTTAGCTCCCATTTCCATAAGAATGAGAATATTTGTGCCGGCGTGACGGCCATGCCCCATTAGAATGTGGAAAAAAGCACGACAAGAAATTAGACTGCCTCGGTGGCGTAGTTGTATTACAGTACGACTGCAAAGCTGAGGTCTCGGGTTCGATCCCCGGGTCGGGCAAAGTGATATTGAGTTTTTCTATTCAGTATCAGCTCGGAGTCTGGAATTTGTGCCCGATATGGCGATAGGGTCGCCCCCTATCACATCATGGGACGGAATAATGGCGAAAAGTGGGTCCACTAGTTGTGCCTTTGCCTACCCCTTCGGGGATAACAGGCGTGAGTGTATATGTATATGTATGTAAGAAATTACATGTCATCGTTTAATTGTGATGTTTGTGAATGATCGACTTATTACATCAGTCACGTGTTATTGTCTTGAGAGTGCAAAGGCGAGGTTTTTATATGGGCCAGAAAGATGACTTGTTATGTAACAAGACGTCTCTCACAAACATTCCAAACTTTCTACAATGTCACTATATGGATCGAAGTGAATACTCGGAAAGTAATTTTGAAGTCGAGTCGGTCCATGGACGAGCACCCGTCACGAGTTATGGATCCCGAACATCCCTCGGGATCACACTGTTCACAGGGTAGTAAATTATGTGCCTACTGGGGTTCCATTAAATTATAATTATTATGTCTCTTTATTTCTAATATTTGTTTTTTTTTACATTTTTATATATAAAAAAAAACATCCATACAAATAAATATATAAAAAAAAACTGAATCACCCTCCGATGGCGAGGCTCAAGACCCAAGCCACCGGTGGTTAGGGATTCAAAGTGAGGAATCTCCTCACAATGCGTGCTGTGTCCAGAAGTACTGCTTTCTGCATCTGGCTCTTGACCCAACGACCAATTGAGAGCCTGTGGAGGTGTTGGTCGAGACTCTTCGGTATCAACCCACGAGCAGAAACGACAATCAGAACAATAATTGTAGAGTCCACATCCCACATGTCAGTAACCTCGTGTGCCAGGTCGAAATATTTAGACATTTTGTTCTTTTCGGCTTTGAATTATAATTATTATTATTGCAACTTGTAATTACTCTTGTTAATAATATTCTTTTTTCATTACTTTTCTTTCAGTGTATACACCGCGTTGTACTGATTTATTATATGTATAGATAAAATATAAAGCGTATAATTTATTATTGCTCTAGCTATATTATTATTTTTTCCGTCATTTGCACTATCGTAATCGCTTTTTTCAATACTTCGTGAAAATGAACCAACCAGAATATTTTTTTCCATATCTTTACAGAATACTTAATATCATTGGTTTATTCTTGAGATCAGATCTAAGATCGTTTATTAGAAACAATAATCAACGTCGGATCGTAAGGCATGGTGAACCCAACATAACCGTTCAGTCGCCCCCCGCGAAGGTTAGGCGGTAGTAGTAACGTACTTTCTCCGCGAAACAAAAAAAAAAGGATTTGCACCAATGTGTATACAATTACTGAAATATTCCCGCTGGTGTAAACGCATCAGTTCTTGAGAAATATTGGTACGAGAACTTGCTAGTCCTAACAGCTTAAGGGTTATAAGACGACGTCTGGGCTTGCAATTAGGAACGTCTAACTATTTTGATTACGTAGATTTATAGACGCCACGAGTTCCAAAACTTAGATTATTACATATTATGATAGAAGTTAGAACATTAAAATTTGATGTTGCTACTTGCTACCAGTCTGTCGGCATTGTCGTTTTCTGGTGCACATACATAATATGTATGTACATATGACCCTATGTATGTACATAGCATCACGCCTTTTCTCTTTTCGGGGGTAACGAAGTGTATGCGCATAAAATTAAAACAACCAGAGACTGTGTATAGCTATTAGTTTTATTGGTGACATGATGTTCGCTGGGTATCGGTTCACAGTACGACATGCCATTTTTTTCTAGTGCGTGAGTGTACCCACATTTCGCCATTGTCGCTTTCTGGTGTAGACCTAGAATATATTAATTGAATAGGTCTGTCTTATCAGATTTTATCTGGATGCCACTGCGTGTTTATTTCTGCCAACAAGCAGTGTGAAGGCACTGCTGCCTCGTTTTGTTCTGGTATAAAAAACATGGTAGCATAATGAGACTTAACATCTAATCTAATATATTTTAGACGAGTGTTCAGTGTCATACACATCTTATGAATTCTGTGTGGTACCTATTGCTTACTTTAATCGAGACGTTCCCAAGTCAGAACAGTATCTAGCTTGTTCTGCCTTACTGTTCTATAAAAAAGGCAAGCAAAGTTAATGCAATGCAATCAGGCCTGTATTATATATTACCCACTGCTGAGAACGGGCCTCCTATACTACTGAACCCTCTCAAAGGTCTAACCACTTTTTTTTTATCGCGGAGAAAAACGCGTTATCGCTACCACCACTGGGGGGTGAGTGGAACGGTTATGTTGGTTTCACACAGTCTTAGGGCCCAATGTCGACACTCGCGAGTATAGCTTCATCCGAGCGAGCATTGGACCGAGTCCCTAACACTATGTACACCCTACATCGGCATACCAACCAAAACCCGCGGTGGCCTTCTTCGGCGCTTACGGGATGGCCCCGGGGTATCTTGTTGCACTAAGATAGCTGCACGGAACCGCCCCTGCGCGGTGCCGTATTGCGGCCCCTCTCTAAATGAAGAGGCTGAGAAGCCTCCGAACTCAAAAGTACGCTTTTGCGTCTACGACTGCAGGAGACTCACCACCCGCATTGTCGTCCACCTCGTAGTCGCTTACATTTGAATAGTTGAGCGAGCAGACCCCACTGCTCGCCCCGCGACTCTCGCTTACCCCATTTAGTCGCCTCTTACGACAGGCAGGGGATGCCGTGGCGAAATTCTTTAGATGCCCCCAGACCACAGGGCACCCCCTGGTTAGGCCTTAGTCCATCACGCTGGCCTAGTGCGAGTTGGCAGACTTCGCATACCCTCGAAATTCTTATGGAGAGTTCTCAGTTATGTAGGATTCCTCACAATGTTAACTTGGAAACTTGATGGTAACTTGGAAAAGTCAGAGGTGTGTGTCTTGGGTTTGAACCTCCGGTCATTGTCTAAGCATAACATTCCATTCCCAAGTAGGCTATCGTCCACTTTAACTTTAGCGAAGTTAACGGAATTTAATAAATAATTACCAACATTTAAGTGAACTAAAAGCTTGCAATAAATTTTCAATATACTGTCTCCTAAACCTTATAGTCATCTTCATTGTTTATATTGTATTAAATACAAAGAGTATATTGACTTTGGTGTGTACACACTCAAACACTAGGTCTCAAAGCAAATTGTACTAGCTATTGTCTGCGGCTTTGTCTAAAGGTCAAACCAGTGAAGCTGTAATGTGTAATGTCTATATTAGTAAATTAAGTCGAAGTTCATTTATACAGACTTGACCAGACAACAAACCAGCATTCAAATCTATACTAATATTATAAAGCTGAAGAGTTTGTTTGTTTGTTTGTTTGTTTGTTTGAACGCGCTAATCTCAGGAACTACTGGTTCGAATTGAAAAATTCTTTTTGTGTTGAATAGACCATTTATCGAGGAAGGCTTTAGGCTATATAACATCACGATGCGACTATTAGGAGCGAAGAAATAATGGAAAATGTGAAAAAAACTGGGAAAATTATTCATCCTTGAGGGCTTCCATTGCGTGCGCTGCGAAAACGGTTCAAGATACCAAAAATATATGTAGGAAAGAATTATTCCTCTTGAAATGATCTAAAAAAATGCCCGCGACAGTATTTGTCTATCTTTTAAGATTAACTCACTAGAACCGTTTTTATGTTAATCAAATTTGGTCGAAATTAATGCATTATTTGTTAAGAGTTGTATCAACGTCATAATATTAATCTTTATCCAAATAAATGTGTTGGATAGAGTGATTCAACGGGAAGGTTTTTATATACTTTTAGCCCGGAAAAACTTATTAACGCGGGCGAAGCCGTGGGCAAAAGCTAGTGTTTATATAAATCTGAAATAAGAACTATAAAGTGTCTGAATTCTAGAATCTTTTGGACATTTTCTATCTTTTAAACATCTATAATAAAAAAAAATATTTTGAGTTCTTCATATTAAGTCCTTACTAACACTAATATACTAATCCTTACTAATATGATAGCGAAAGTAGCTCTGTCTCGCTTTCAAGCCAAAAATAATGAACCGATTTAACCGAAATTTTGTACACAGATACTCTAGGGCCTGAGAAAGGAAAAAGGCTACTTTTATCCCGGGAAAATATAAAGCGGGACTTTTGTCCCGGAAAAACTTTTTCAGGCGGGCGGAGCCGCGAGCGAAAGCTATTGTAAGTAGGTTTACAGTAGCTAATAAAATTGTTTCATCTAATAAAATTGTGTTTGTAATGAAATATTTTTTGTATTTGCCATTTCATCCCACATTCACTATCTTTCAAATTTGTGATAATAGCAATTAGGTAGGCCGGCATAATTGTTCCGACCGTCGTGGTATTTATATTGTATATTTATTTCTTGCCGGTCGACATTTTTCTCATCCGGTGATTTGTCACTTTGTCATGAATTTCGGTAAAAAACTGACTGCCTCGGTGGCGTAGTTGTATTACGGTATGACTGTAATGCTGAGGTCTTGGGTTCGATTCCCGGGTCGGGCAAAGTGTCGGGTTCTTTAAATTCATTATCACCCCGGAGTCTCAAATTTGTGTCCGATATAGCGAAAGACTCGATCCGTGTCACATCATGGGACGAAAAGTGGGTGCACTAGTTGCGTCTCTGCGTACCCCTTCGGGGATAAAAGGCGTCAGTGTGTGTGTTTTTATAAAAAAATCAAGATTATGAGTGAGAGGCGAGTAAACTGCTATGGTTCTTCATTTACTTGGGACAATAAAATTTATTTATGATTGTTTCTCTTCTTCTCATGCAGCCTACTTATCTTCAAAACAGTTTTTAAAAGTATAATGAGCGAATTCATTGTACCATAAATATATTTAAGAAATAAATATCATAAAATCGCTTTAAACACGATGTTCAGGCACACTCCGCGAGGCAACTTATGGGAGTCGTGACCCCCTACAAAAAAATAAATATTTAATCACAATGGTCTTGTCACATTTCTTTGTGGACCTATAATGACTACTACAGTCGGGTGATTTTCGGGCCCGACATAACTTTAAATGAGATAACCATTTTCATTTAAAAACATTTCAGCTGCTCGCTACAGCAATCTCCAAAATTTTTATTCCGAATAAATAAACCAACTCATTTTTCATCGTTAATCTGGAGCCCGCGCCTAGCATTATGAAGCATTAAAAAACGCTAATCTCAAAAGAATTAAGATATTTTATTTTTAAAATCCTCCCACGTCAGTATCTTTACGCTTTGTGAGAAATGGTTTATTCAGTCTGGCAATCGTAAGAGATGTGCGTCGTAGACAATTTTAAACAACATTTAGATTTGTGGGATGTATTGACAATGCACCCACGTAATGGTTTTGATGTTGATAGTGCAGTTAAGCTGCCTTTTACTGACATTTTAAATGTGAAACTTTGTGAAAACGATTTTCTAAGATTTTTTTATAATCGTCGTAATCGTTTACTATTTATTACTCGTAGCTACGCCCGCGTGAAAAAGTTTTTCCGGGATAAAAGTCCCGCTTTATATTTTTCCGGAATAAAAAGTATCTCATATTATCTTCATACGTACCAAATTTCAGTCAGTACGTTTTTTACCTCTTTATAATATTAGTGTAGATTTATGACACAGAAAACAATCAAGAGCAACATAATTATAGGCAGAGTTTGTATTTATAATCTAGATACAATATGGTTAGGTAAAAATAAAAAACTCATACAAAATAAAATATTAAAGGATTTTCCTAAGGTCAATGATATTTTAAGCGATTCGTCCGAAATATCAGTTCTGACTGTGAGTGATTCTGTATAAGGAACTAGAGAGGCCGTGATTGTGCATGCACATGACCATCCGAAAAGCTTGGACAGCAAGAGAGTGAAGTATCAGACGCATGGAGGCGCAGGACGGTGGGCCAGCGTGTCCAAAAATCGATAAACGGATTTCCACGGATTAAAAATAAAGTAGTGGACGATAGCCTAGTTGGGAATGGAACGGTCTGCCGAGACAATGTCCGGAGGTTCGAAACCCAAGGCACACACCTCTGACTTTTCGAAGTTTTGTGTGTATTGTTTATCAATTATCGTTCGCTTTAAAGGTGAAGGAAAACATCGCGAGGAAACCTGCATACCTAAGAAGTTCCTTAGAAGAATTTCGAAGGTATGTGAAGTCTACCAACCCGCACTAGGCCAGCGTGGCGGACTAAGGCCTAAACCCCCTCAGTAGAGGAGGCCCGTGCTCAACAGTGGGCAGTATAATAATATAGGGCTGGTATTATTATTATTATCTATACTAATATTATAAAGCTGAAGAGTTTGTTTGTTTGTTTGTTTGTTTGTTTGATCGCGCTAATCTCAGGAACTACTAGTTCGAATTGAAAAATTATTTTTGTGTTGAATAGACCATTTATCGAGGAAGGCTTTAGGCTATATAACATCACGATGCAACTATTAGGAGCGAAGGAATAATGGAAGATGTGAAAAAAGCGGGGAAAATTATTCTTCCTTGAGGGCTTCCATTGCGTGCGCTGCAAAAACGGTTCAAGATACCAAAAATATACGTATGCAAGAATTATTCCTCTTGAAATGATCTAAAAAAAAGTCTGGGACAGTATATGCCTATCTTTTAAGATTAACTCTCTAGAACCGTTTTTATGTTAATCAAATTTGGTCGAAATTAATGCATTATTTGTTAAGAGTTGTATCAACGTCATAATATTAATCTTTATCCAAATAAATGTGTTGGATAGAGTGATTCAACGGGAAGGTTTTTATGTATGTACTTTTAGCCCGGAAAAACTTATTAACGCGGGCGAAGCCGTGGGCAAAAGCTAGTATATTATAAAAATAAAGTCGTTGGACTAGGTGAACATTGGGCTCCATACCAGGCAATTCCGAGTTCGTATACGCTTTGCAACGGCTTTGTAGGGGTTTTTCACGATTTGTCATAAAAACAAAGCCAAATTATTTCTGCAACATATTTAATACTATGTGTTGCACCCACATTACTTTTAGCAAATAAATAAATAAATATATTACGCCCTATAGTATGATAAAATCAAGTAGAAGAAGAAACGCTCATAATATTATTTCCAAATTATAATAACGGTTAGTACTTAGGTCCTAAAACCCTTGAGGCGCTTAATACGTTTAAGTGCAGTAGTAAGTATTTTACAGTGTCTCATAATCAACTTCAAAGATAATAGAAACGCGGACTTATCGCGTCCATCGGAAGCAGTCGAGATTATAACATAGATAGTTAGTCGGGCAAATTTTAGTTAAAAACTCTTCTTGGTTCTCTAGTGTCAGTGTATTTAGACTTTTATTTTTGAACCCTGGGTTATATTTCGTTGAAAAACTACACTGTTTGTGAGTTTTTCATTCTTTATTGTACTGGTTATTGCCGTTCGTTAGAATGTCGATAGATTCGCACTTATTGCTTCACTTGACGTATATAAGCTCGGCGAAGTATGGCTGCATTAGTTGCGTTTCTGCCAAACCCTTCGGGCATGTGTGACCTTTAAGGTAATAACAAATTTTTCGTGCGAACGCAACGTATGTAACGCATTTTTATTTATCTAGATGTTATGTAAAACTTTCTATACAAATAATATATTTCTATATCGTAGGTTGCAAATGTGGGACGTAATCCTTATCTCAAACCTTACATGTATAATGGAAAATATTTCTATACAAAGACACTAAAATGAATACACAATAGTATTCAATTTTTAGGGAGCTGAATGACGAGATGAGCATGCCACTAGCCTGATGGTAGGCGATACGCCCATAAACAGTTGCGCTATATAGAACTTTTAATCACAAGGTAGTGCGTAGCACTCCATTGCTCTTGTCAGCGTAAAATATGATGTAGTCTCAAAATGCCCGGCAACATTTAGCCACAATAGATTTACGCTTTTTGTTTTACCTGTCAACATTTTCCGATGGCTGCCATCTTCCATTCTCGTGCTCCTTGTTGCTGCCATTGCTCACATCGACCGCTGTGTGCCTAGAACAATACATTATTATGAATTAAAGAGCCAGGGATACATTTTGGGAATTTGGCGTTTCTGTAACAGTAGAGTTATTATTTTATGTCGTGTTTTTCTGATTTCATGGAAATAGATATTTTATGCAATAGAATACTTCTTCGAAGGAATCTTAGCCCGTGTATAAGTTCTAATCATCAATTTTTGTATAGTGGCTAGCTTATCAAAGATGTATCTAGCCCGTATTTGAAAACACACTATTAGGACTATTTTTAAAATTCACATTAGGTCATTAACCGACTTCAAAAAAGGAGGTTCTGTATTCGACGGGTTTATATATATATATATGTTTTTATGGCCGCGAATTAGGTAGGTACTCAAAAGCTGCTGATCCGGTTTGGATGAGATTTTCTTTAAAATAATGAATTTATAACAAGAGTAACACATGAGTCATGATACTCCAAGTTCCCGCCAAAAGTTAACATTCCGTTTTAAAATTTCACTCGGTATTTAGAGTTGATTGCCCTGTTATGGACACTTCATCAATATTAAAAGCGCATTTCAATATGTAAATAATATGATACAATGGAAATGTCCCGACAGTCACGTTTATCAAAGATTATACAATTAAAGCCCCCCTCTCCCCCTCCTGTTCAACCTGCCACGGTTTTCATTTACGTTTTATCACCAGTTTTATTTTGTTTTGTTACGTTCCACAGCGCAGTTCACGTCGAGCCAGTGGTTCTCAAAACGCAACGTCCTCTAACTTTGGTGATGTAATGAAAAATGTATTTAATTTTAAAGAACATAGTTTGCTGTTTTTGAAATTATTTTGTGGAATACAATAATTATATTTGTTCAATAATAATTGTAGTGGAAAATCAATATTTTCTGCGTTTAAATGAACTTAAGTCAAAGAAACGAACACAGAATATTATTCTGGCTTATTTATAAATTAAAACAATAATATTAAGGCCTTCAACATTTCATTAAAACAAGTGAGTTATATTGTAAACACATAATATTATATGTTTACAAAATGAGTAGAACGGTTCCAGAGGGAGAACAATGACGTGAAGTGACAGCTTAGATGTTGCGTTTTGTACAATCTATGAGATATTTGAAAGCATACTCATCCTTATTTCTTAACGATAATAATTATTCTTATCATTAATCTGTAGAGTCAGTAGAATCTATAACTTCTCTGGCAATGTAGGTGTTTCTTGACCGTGTAGCCAATGACTCTGATGTTCGCTGATGTAGGCGTAACTTACCTACAATACTTTACCTATTTCTCTCGCAATACAAATGTTTAGGAACCTGTGGTATTATTGTTAAGCATTTTAACAACGGCTTTGTTTGAACCCTTTGTAAGATGAAATGTGAATGTTCTCTGGGTAAAGGATGGGCGGTCTGTTCGTGCGTCTTGTGTTTTTTGATGGCTGTGTTAATTACTTTTAAACGTGGTTGTCATAAAACTGGAGTAGAAATTATATCGGCCTGAGATAGGATAGGAGTGAGGACTCTTTGTGGTCATTTTAGGGTCGTTAGATTAGGGATTCATTTGGACTGAAAACTCATAGGTTTTTTAATTATTGGAACTAGTATAAAACTGTTCATTCAACGCACACACTCACGCCAGTTATCCCCGAGTCTATCATCGATACTGAGTAGAAAAACCCAATATCACTTTGCTCGACTCGGGGATCGAACCTGAGACCTCAACATTACAGTCGTACCGTAATATAACTACGCCACCGAGGCAGTCCTATTCATCAAGTCAAAACATATTCATAAATCCTTGAATAAATTATCACTGCTTTGTTAGAGGGTTCAAGCTTTCTTCTAGCTGACCACATTTATGTTGTTTGACTTCATGTACCTTCTAACTTAACGACATTTTCCTTCACACTTAAAGCAATAAATATACGCGTAACTTTGAAAAGACAGAAGCATAGACCTTTATTGACTTTTTTTTGACTTGGTAAACTTATGTAAAAAGATTGACTTTTAAAGAATGCCTTTGTCCTTCGACATTGGCGCGCCCTAGTTTCATTATAAAATTCTAAAATAAAAACTACTTAACCTGCTTAGTGATTTTGGCTCAAGTAAATAAATTACGAGATTTGTTTTTCTGCAAAATTGTTAATTTAATGTGTACGATCAATGTGGGCGATATAAGAGATGTCCACTTATTAAGTGGAATAGATTATATTACAAGAACTATCAAAAGAAGTGTCCCAGGTATGATCCCCATCCAGGAAAGACACATCTGATTATTAAAGTGTCAGTTTTTGCTATTGAGCGTCTCGTTGTATTAGTAGTAGTAGATAGAATAAACGATCATACCAGCCCTGTATTTTATACTGCTCGCTGTTAAGCACGGGCCTCCTCAACATCTGAGAGGTTTAGGCACGGGTTTAGGCCTTAGATAAACGACACAGATACCTAAATAATAGTTTTAATTGAAGGAACTATCACGAAAGTTTGACAGCTCGATGCCACCATTTTAACGCCTTCCAGGCAAATTTAAATAATTTGTGCGCCTATTGTAATTGTACTTTTTGACAACGAAGAAAAATTGTAAGGAATCTTGCATATATGCAAGAATTTGGGATATAATTATCTTTAAATCCTATAAACACCGTGATCCCTGTGGGAAAATAAAACATATTATTATTTGGCCCTAAAATATCCCAACAAAAGTTTTATAATTTGTCTCTTCCATGTTCATATATTTTCTGCGATTTAGGGCAAGACGTTTTTGCATTTCACATTTTATAAGCATGACATGAGTGGTTCTTTGTTAAATTACTTTAAAAGTGCTTATTAGACGCTGTGTCTCGTCAGCACGACGCGAGATGAAAAGCTTTGTGTAGTTAATTAATTTGGTATATAAATATACCTCATTACAATGAACTTAGGAATAAAATGTAACATGTAGTTTTAAGTAATTGGACAGTGTGCTTAGTCTACTTTGTTATGATAAATAAGTACGTAAAATAAAACTAGCTAGTATGTCTTTCGTGTATTGAGTTGTCTTGGTAGATACCATTTATTATTTATATATGAGTGTTGCGTCAACTCCACATCGGAGTGGGGTAGGGCTAAAAGAACCATAATATTAAGCACATACACCGTGATCTAATAAAGTTTCAATAGCAAATATTATGTACTCTCACATGGTACATACTGGATATTTTATTTTATAGGAAACACAATAGTAGACTAAACAGAAATAAATGAATACAAAGGAACTTGATTCATAGTACCAAAAAAGTTTCCTACATCGAAAGAGAAGGAAGGAATGCCGGGAATACCTGCCACGGTTCGGACAAAGTGATATTTAATTTCACATCATGGGACGGAATAAGCACAGCGAAAAGTGGATACGATAATTGCGCCCCTGCCTACCTCTTCGGGTACAAAAGGCGTGAGTGTGTATGTATGTACGTACTTACTAATAATATAAATGTGAAAGTTTGGGAAGTTGTTTCAACGTTTGCTAATCTATCAGGCATAAACTGTTGAATAGATTTAGATTCTTGGCACAGGTTTGGACCTTTTAGGAGGCGACAAAATGTGTAAAATAAAACCTTTTACAAATTAAAACTTTTGTTTGGGCATGCGTGACTTTTATATATTAAAATTACTTTTTTTTATACTTTAGGGCGGCAAAACCCCGCGCTACGCCACTGCTTAACATTTGTACATTAGCGACATACAATGCACAGCTAGTCTATACTAATATTATAAAGAAAAAAGATTTGTTTGTTTGTAATGGATAAACCCAAAAACTACTGGACCTATTTTGAAATATATAATATTTGAGTTTATATTTTTATGGAAACTTGAAAAAGAACAGTCGAAGGTGGGACTCGAACCCGAACGAAAAATATATAATATTTTAAATATAATTGCACAATATCAAATAAAAGATATTGCACTGTAACTTAAACTGTAATCAATAACGATAACCAGAAGGCTGTAGATATAGGTACTTAAACAACAAAAAAATATAAAAGTCATCCGCCGCCTCTGTACACACTAAGCTCAAAACTACTGAACGGATTTCGATGAAATTTGGTATGCAGATAGTTTGAGACCCTGGGAAGGTTTTGGACTATTTATCTCGAAAAATTTGAAAGATAAAAAGTCCGAAAAGAGTTTTTCCGGGATAACAGTCCCTTTTATCCCGGAAAAACTATTTCACGCGTGCGAAGCTGCGAACAAAAGCTGGTACCTACTAATACAAAGCTGAAGTGTTTAAACGAGCTAATCTCTGAAACTATTCGGCCGACTCTGACAATTATTTACGTAATCGGAAAATATATTACCGTTGAGTAGGCTATCACTGGAACGGCTATTAGGTGCGCAAAGCCGCCAGCAGAAGTATAATACCAATAAAAGCTCCCTACGAATTGTTGGCACAACAAGTGTCTTTTCAAAAAAAAATGTTTTAATATTAGGATTCGTTTGCAGCTTGTTCGCATGGAAGATCCATCCCGGAACAGTCAACTTGTAATTTTCTGGAATAAATAGTGGCCTTGTTATAAGATAGTCCAGGATATGTTCTAGCTTTGTGCCAATTTTCAGCCAAATTTCTCAGTTTCTTTTATTGAATTAATTTATTCTTTATCATTCTTTTATTTCATAGTTATTAAGAATTCTTGAGGCTATTGTAAAACTGTGGGGAACGGCGCTGTGTGCTGAGATACAGGTATTTAACCTAGTTCGGCATATGGACGCTCAACTTTGCTTAATCACAATCTTTAAAGCCTATTTTTTGTGTAAATTTATTGTAATTTTAGTGCCAAAAAAACTTATTATAATGTTGTATTATATTAAAAATCAAATTTTCATAAACTTTCATATTTATAATATTTTCTCGTAATCAAACCCGAATCTTAATTATTATTCAAAGCTGTATAAGCTAGCATCGCATGCGTACAACGAGTTAGAGCACAGCGAAACCAATGGTTCCCACCAGCAATGGCTATTAAACCATTTTTCATCAACCTAGATCTATGAAAAACATGATAAAGTTTAGGGTTCTGTCGGAATTAATATACCGCGATTCGTACTTGTGCGTATATGGCTACAGGCTTATCTCATTACAGAACATATGTCTTCTTGTTTTACGATGATCCAACATTTAAAAAAAAATATTGCTGTTGAAATAAATAAATAATTAAAATGTTGCTTGGCGGTTGCAATTCACATTGCAGTGGTACCTACTCAGATGGCACCACGCGGACGAGAGACTTATCATCAGGGAAAATTATGGTACAATAACTTTTACCTGCGACTCCGCCCGCGTTAATAAGTTTTTCCGAAATAAAAGTCCCGGTTTATATTTTACCGGGATAAGAAGTACCCTAGGTCCTTCCCAGGGTCTTAACCTATCTCCCTAACAAATTTCATCGAAATCGGTCTGCGGTTTAGCCGTAACGACTCGCGAGGGAAAAAAATCCCGGATAAAGTCCCGCTTTATATTTTCCTGGGATATAAAGTAGCCTATGTGTTAATTCAGGACATGATCTACCCGTGTGCCAAATTATATTGAAAACCGTTCAGCAGTTTTTGGGTGAAAGAGTAACAAACATCCATACATTCTTACAAACTTTCGCGTTTATAATACTGACTAGTCTTAACACGTTCGCGGACAGTACGAGATTATACGTCATAATTTTAGATTTTGATATGGCACAACGTACAATGACGTTCAAATGAAAAATATTATTTACGACAGATCGTTCATTTCCGATGAACTTTCAAGTTAAAATCCTATTGGATGTACCTTGTGTCACAACATGTGAAATACCCGACACCTTACTGTCACGTACAAGCAAGTTTTAACCATTTCAAATAAGTGCCGTTGATAGTGTTCGGTAACGGTACGCACACCCGCACAACGTGTTTATACGTCCCCCGCGCCTTCCGTGCTCCTACATCCAGTGCGGCAGCGTCACGGCAGCGGTGCGTTCGCGTTCTTGTGACAATTTCGTAGCGTATAGTAATTTTTACCGAGACAAAACATGGTAAATTTATGCTATATCATGTATTTTATTGTTATATGACTGTAGACTATATTATTATACCGTGAATTAACAAGCTTATTGTATGAAATTGATGTCTATTGCGTTATTTTATTTGTTTTGGATAGATAAGCGCAATACATAACTCATGAGGATTTTTGATGATTCCGACAACTCTAGCGAGGTGGATCCTTACCAGGATAATGATGGAGACTTTGGTTCGGATAAGGATTTTGACCCACAATGAAATAAATCATATAGTGATAGTTCTTATTCTTTTAATTACCGACAGTAATCGACAGAAACTACTACTAAGTTTTAATCAAATTCGGTTGGCACTTCGACTCAGAACCCCGATACCAATGTTAGTTTTAAATCTAGTAGCGATGAAGACGGTACACAATCAGCTGGGAGTGACGTTCACGAAGCATTATGAACATACCATCACCTCAAACCCTTACCCTATCACGTTTTCAAGAGGAGGATGCAGGCTATGGCTCGAATTCCTCAGAAGATATTTTTCCCATAGCCAAACGTTTAAAGTTGGTTAAATCTCCAATTATGATCCCAGTAGGTCATATCTTCCGTATGACCTACTGGGATTCAAAGCTTCAATTAGATAATTCAAGAAGGACGTAGGTTCTCGGAACATGAAATTATTGACTTATCCTATCAATATGTGGCATTAAATTCGACAAATCTGGTACAAATATCATCTGATGAGACGACTTAGGAAAAACCACCTTCACACAACGTCTCTAACGGGAGATTGGGTTTTAACAACTTTATCACTAATTTCTGATGTATTGGCTGAAAATTACGATAATGCAGGTGAATTGAGATCCCTTGACAAACTACCGCCTTTATTCGGCGAGTCTCAAAATGTAACATTGACTTATATAGGATATTTAACACCAATTACACAATTACAAAATTACTCATAATGACGTTGTGATGCTACTGGTTACATCAGCATAATATGATGTGCCAGAACGTATATATACGTTGGACGTTATTATACGTTGTGTCCGTACACGTCTCGAAATTTTTATTTATTATGACAGAACGTACGCAAACGTTGACGTGATATAACGATTCTGTCATGGTGTCTTTAAAACATATAATATCATGGGACTCTACGTACTCATACGTCATATAACTTTGTATGGACATTTTCTGTGTCAATCTAGAACACCGACTCAAGTGGTAGCGTCCGCGAACGTGTTAAGGTACCTTTAGTGGTTTCTTTATTTAGACAAAATCATTTATCATTAGGTACAGCGTAATTCATAATAAACATAGAAATTAAACCAAACATTTCGTGTCCACATCCAAGGAACCCTATGTAGGCGGGTCACGACGCCAGCCACAAATTACGTAAAACAATATTGGAAGTGTGACCAAACGACATAACAGGCCGCGCGGGTCGTCGACATCGTTCGCTGACTTTACCTCCAATTGTTCAGATTTATTGGAGTGACGTCATTGTACCCAACTTTAGTATTGGGCGTATTGTAAATAATTTAAGTGGCGATAGCGTATTGAACTGCCAAGGCGAAGTTCCACAGGTTTAAATATAAGACTTACTCCTGAATTTTCAAAGTGATGTGTGTATTTCTATCCGATTTCGGCGAAGCAAGGAGGGTAATGATTTTAATTTGACAATTATCGCTGAAATACATGGTAAGAAAACCTACTTCCCTAAGAATCTCGAATGTAAACTCTGCTCACCAGCACTAGGTGAGCTTGAAATAAGAACTGATATGCTTTAGCTTGTATAAACTCTGTCAGTACTAGAGGATCCGTGCCCAGTAGTGGGTTATTATAATACAGGGCTAACATCCAGTATCATTCCCCTATTCCAACTAACAACTAATATAAAGGGAGGATATATTTTGCTAATTTATGTGGCGCGTGGGTCCCTCCGAGGCACAGGTACTTGCCCTCTCAAACAAATGCTTTTGTATGCTAAACCTTGTAAATTTGAGTCGCATGCATAGTATAATGATTACTACACTATGTCGTGTTTAAAATTATAGCAGCTATTTTTTAACTACCTAGTACCTTTACTAGTGATTAGGAAGAGATATAATGAATGTGCGGCTAATACTTGTCTTTTGAGTAGTGTAGTGATGAAGTTTTTTTCCCGTTCTTCTGTGTTGGAATTTGATTTCTGAACGAGTGGTAGAGTACAAATTGACTAAATCTAAATAATGTTCAACATTAATTTTACGGATTATATATTCTATATTATATGGAGTATATTATTTCATTTCATTTCAGAAGGAATATGTGCTATTTTAAGAATTTAAGACACCTTTGCCTACCACTGAAATACTCCTGTGACTTTTGCTGGAACTTTATAAAACCTGATATCAAAATGCCTCTCTACTTCTCCCTGTTTCTTACCTCGGAGGATGATAAACAATGTAAAGGGGCAAGCGGTTCACTGTACAAGGTCACCCATTCGCTTTATTATTTACACTAAAACGTTTTGAGTAAAAACCTCGTGTTGGACCAGCGTTGGACGCTTAATATTGACTGACACTACCTCGTACAGATTTGTTCTGGAATTTCTTTTTAAATAGTTTTTATGTTTTTTTTTGTATAGCAGCCTTTTTTATTTTATCGTGTTTAGTTGCACTACGGTACGTCTGTGCTGAAGTCAGGTTCAAATCGGGTAAAGTAAGTAAAGGATTTTTATGCTCAGCATCAGCATATAGTCTGGTTTTGTGCCCGCTACCAACAGGTTCGCTTCTACAAGGACCTAACATAGCCAGCGAAATTTGTATGTGGCAACCTCTGCCTATCTTGATGTAAGGTGTTATGTATGAAAATATATGGATAGTTCTTGATTTTGTTTTTCATATTCCGTGACCGAAATCTCGTGCAAATACTCAGCACAGAAACTTACCTTATCAATATTAACGAGTCAACATCTATAGCTTTTTCAGATACTTTTGAATATTAATTGAGATTTTGGGAGATTGGACGAATTCCATTATGTATTCTGTCTGGGGATTGAGTCCAGCGTGGATCAACTTCAAACTAATGGTAGCGTTGATTTATTCATGATAATTAAAGTATTTCGTTATTTTTTAAGTTATAAAACTAACGAAGAAGAATTTTATAAATATGTCTATAAAATAATACATATTAATTGATTATATTAATACATAAACGATTTACATTTTATATTCTCCGCCGCTCTCTTAGATACCCAAATTCCGCTGCCCACCTTAAAGAAAAAGATAAGGAACTTACAAAGAAAGGAGACAATTTAAGGGACTTGTAATGACTAACACGCTGAGAACACCAATGCTAATACTATGTAAATTCTTAGTGCTATAATTAAGGTAAGAGGAAATTGAAAAGGAAATGCTTTAATGTCTACGAAAAACCAGCTTTCCCAACCCGTGATTCGGGCACTAAGACCGGTGATGTACCGCGAACACAATACAACTACGCCAATGGGGCTTGTCTATATCCCTGTTCTGTGAATGGGGCAATCAAATAATAGGTCCTGTGTAAAGCAAAGCTTGCACTCATCCAACACTATTATCACCTCACTCGAACCAAAAGATGCAAAACTTACCACTTCTTTTACTGGTGGTAGGTCTCTCACATGTAGGAGTCCGTCTGGGTGGGTACCACCGCAATGTCTATTTCTACAGCCAAGCAGCAGTATGCATGCACTGTTGTGTTTCGATTTGAAAGACATTGCAGCCAGTATAACTACTGAACATAATGAGACTTAAAATCTTATGGCTCAAGATGACGACGCAGTGGAATGCCATACAGCACTTTGTAATTCAAGGTGCTGGATGGTGTTGCCACTGTTTATGGGCGGTCGTATCGCTTACAATTAGGCGAACGGCGTGCTCGTCTCGTCATTCAATGCCATAAAAAAAACTTTTAAATAGGCTTAACTTTTGAGTCCAAAGACGTCGGAGTTAAAAGTATCTCAAACTAAGCCTCACCAGTGTCAATAAATAAAATCCTATTAGTGTAAAGAATAAACAATATCCTCACTGCGGAGGCTACCGTTCCACCAGCTGACGCAAAAGAAGCTTTAACATAAAGTGCGAAGGTTGATATTGGAAGATCTGTTTAGGAGGGAATAAAATATGAGGGACAGAGGCTCGACGTTACTAGGTTGATGTGGAGATGAATACTTAAGGATGGCCAGCGGGAGTGTGGGCCAATTGGGAATTATGGGCGAGGAAGTATTAGATATTCATATTAAAGAAACTAGAGGAATGCTGAGGCAAATATTTGTTTTAGTTCCATTTGAAACATCCCTTTATGTTTTTAAGATGGAGTATATATTCTTCGAAATCTATATGAATATTTCACATAACTATAAGTGAAATATACAAATTTAACATAAAAGATTAGTTGTAATAAAATATCACATATTCTTGTCATGGTAACTTTAAGTGTTAAACTTTTCTCACCAAATGTAATTAAATATTATATTAACAGGCCAATTGGCCTGTGACATTCAAACAGATACATATGTTGTTTATGACTCTTTAGCAAAATGAGCGCAAATATCAGACAAAAAGACTCACATTACGCCTTTATGACCGAAGGGGCGAGTACTTGAGTAGAGGTAGGAAGGTAATTTTTTCCTGGTGTGTTTCGTCCCATGATATATTAGGGGAAGAGCCCATCGCCATATCAACCGCAACTTCCAGACTCCAGGCTCATAATATACAAGAGAACCATTATCTCTTTGCCCGACTCGAGACTCGTAACAGAAACCTCAGAGCGATTTTATACTGCGCACTCAATACAACTACGCTACCGAGGCAGTCAGACAGTATGCAAATAACATCTGGAGTTGGTAATTTATGCAAGACATCGATACGTAGACAGATAATATTATGAATCATGTGTTCATTGTTAGTTTATCTCGAGGCAGCTGCACCGAGCCTTTGTGAGACGATATAATGATATGTGTGGTATATTCAGTGGAGGGGCTAGGAGGGAAGTAGGGGGGGGGGTGTAGATTCAGTATATATTATGTAGTTATCATGGTATAGTCATAATAGGGTGTAATTATAGTTTCACCACATAACATAAAATTCTCTGAACATTTAAGATAGCTTGAACCTTTATGTTATTGGGTATAATAAATTATATTTACTTGTTGCTTTTTTGTTTTAGTAGAATGTTTATAGGCTATGAACTGAGTTTAAGTTGGAAAAAATAGAAGCCCGAGATTATAAAACAAATTAACGAGGTGATATTGATATAATATAAAACGAAAGACTCGTAGATGAAAAAGACTTCTTACCCTTAAGTCTGAAAGCAATTTAAAATAATTAGTTAAACTAAATTCAGACCACCATCTCACTTTCAAATTGGCTGACATAATAAGTATTCACACAAAGAAGTATGAAAGATGGTTGAAATTCCCAAGTACAGATGAAGTTGATGTCAGATAATTAAGTTGCGGTTAGTTAGCTTTGGGCTAACGTGCAGGGGTGTTACCATAAATAATAATGTTTTTTACTCAAAAAAAGTTGTACACTTATAAACTTGCTACGAAGCACTATGTAAATTAAATAATCTATTCGAACAACATAAAATGTTAAACATTACTTCGTTTCAGTAAAGTTTTACTCTATCACCGGTTCGGAAAGCAGTTTCGATTTCATAGTAGCTGAAGTTACAGCAGGATTATAATAATATGCCTTGTGGTCCGGGGGCATTTAGAGAATTCCACCACGGCATCCCCTGCCTGTCGTAAGAGGCGACTAAACGGGGTTTGAAAGAGTCGCGGGGTGAGCAGTGGGGGGCTGCTACTCGAACTTATGTGACTCCGAGGTGGACGGCATTGCAGGTGGTCGGTCTCCTGCAGTCGTATACGCCAAAGGCGTGCTTTGGAGTTCAGGGGCTTCTTAATCCCTCATTTAGAGAAGGGCCGTAATGCGGCATTGCGCAGGGGCGGTTCCGTGCAGCTATCTTCGTGCAACAAGATACCCCGGGGCCGTCCCGTATGCGCTGAAGAAGGCCACCGCGGGTTTTGGTTGGTATGCCGATGTAGGGTGTACATAGTGTTAGGGACTCGGTCGAATGCTCGCTCGGATGATGTTATACTTCCGAGTGTCGACATTGGGCCGTAAGATCGGTGAAACCAACATAACCATTCCACTAACCCCTCAGTGGTGGTAGCGATAATGCGTTTTTTCTCAGCGAGAAAAAAAAATGATTAAAACAATACCTTCTTTGTAGTTGTGCACTGTTGACAGAATGGTCGTGATCATATTTGCGCTGATTGATGAACTGCCGTTTTCGCGATGAGTCGCCATATGCCTCGATGTTTGGCGGTTTGGAAGCATTTGTTTATTGAGGAGGATTAGGTATTTAATTCGAGCAGAGGCGCGTTCATCACGTAGTTTGAAATAACGATATAATATTAAAGATTCACTACCTCTTAGGTAAGCGGAATCTTTATTATTATTTGTGTAGGTGTAGTTATGAGCTACGTACAAATACTGTTTCCTTCTTTATGATTTTTTTACGAAGTTTCACAAACATTGCGCTCATTTTGTATGCATTAAGAATTTGTGATTATACAGTTTTATTTTTATTATAGTCAACTTTGTTTTATTAGCAATGTATGTCAGTGATCCATACCAGATTTGATTTTTATTTAGCTAATGGAATTTGTTATTTAGATTTTAGAGACATATTTGGAACTAACTATGATTGTTACCAATTATTATTTCGGTATAATGCAGATTTTAACAACACGCAAACCCTCATGCCTTTATGCCTGAAGGGGTAGGTAATTAACAACGTAAAACACGTCAGAGTGCGCTAAGCAGCAGTGCGCTACGCAGTGATTCCTCTTTGTAATTTCTAATTATGTTGTAAATACCATGGCCAAATAAATAAAATAAACCTAAATCAAAAGGCTTCTATACTATTTCAAGGTATCAAGTAACCCTAGCTCATATAATTAACAAAGGGTCCCTTTCTTTGTACAGGTTTCATGGTCCCGCGAGGACCCGAGCGTAGCATCACAATGTTTATCTTCTTTGACCTATTTTCTTAATTGTTGTCTTTGTCTTGCAGGATGTGATTTATTATCAAAAAGGTTTGAAATTGGACAAATAACTGTTAATAGCCGGCAAACAACTTGCGCCCTGCCGCATGGTAGGGGGTTGTTAACTAGGTAAGTGTTTGCATTTACACATAACAACTCCCCAGGCGGTAGTATGTTTTAGTAGTGTGCCGGCTATTATATCTAAAGGGTCTAGATTTTAAAACTGGGTAGCTATTAATTGAGTTTGAAGTAGAATTTATATTGCATTATGTTTATAAATTTGGTTATCTGTTAAACTTAAAGCAACATATATTGCATTGCCTACATTGATATATGGGTTTTTAATACACCAATGATTGCCTAGTATTGAAACTCTTTTACAATAGAGCCATGAAGTCACTTTTAAGATATAGAGCAACACTAGATTGTCTACATCATTCAAATGGGGGCCAGCTAAATTGGGGTTAGTAACATTATCTCTTACCAAGCCGAAGATTTTTTGTACAGGCATGACACATTACTCCCCTACAAGTGATGGTGAGCGGAGTGAGGTCCAGATACATTGTCGGATGACGAGCAATAATTATTCTTGGCCAGGCCACTTACGTAGGTCGATTAGCGGATTTTATACTAATAACCTATCAATTTTTAGGGTTAATCTTAGAGAGAAATTTTTCTTTTCTGGAACATATAAGAAACGTTTGAGAAAAATCAAAAAGGAACTTTTACGCTTTGACAAGGATATCGACTTCTACGTGGGGTCTATCTTTCACTACACTCAAAGTCATTTATGGAGCGACTTACTTAGCATGTATCACATACGGATCACCCGCAGAAAACTGCTCCAGAGTCAACGTCTGGCGTTGATATTCTTGTGTAAGGCGTATAGAACTGTTAGTACTGAAGCTTTGCCTGTCCTTGCGGGCGTACTCCCAGTCGATTTGGAGGTACAGCGTCGTGCCGCTATGTATTACTCCACCAGAGAGGATATGGACAAACGGTTTCTTACGTCGCGTGAGCTTTTAAGAACCAATAGATTATTTAAATCGCACGCTGATGTACACGATGATCTTTTAAACGAATGGCAATATAGATGGGACGTATCCTCGAAAGGGCGTCATTTATATAAATATTTTCCATGCGTTCGCGATCGCCTAGATAAAACTTGGCTAGAAATAGATCATTGTGTATCGCAATTTCTTACCGGTCACGGTAGTTTTAAGGGCAAATTATTTTCATTTAGGCTGGTTGACTCTCCTGTGTGCCCGTGCTCTACACCTGGTTACGTGTATGAACAGTCTGCACATCACGTACTTTGGGAGTGTGGTCTTTGGCATGACGAGCGCAACATCATGCTGGATAGTATGCAAGTAACATCTGGGGTTGTATACTACATGGACCTTGTAGAGACTAGACGGAATTTCCGTGCTTTCCGGCGTTTTTGCCATACCTATTATTGGAATCAAATTTGACAGCTCATATGATAGGACCCTTTCATTGAATTTTTATCCGTGGTGCTTTACAACTGGCTTTTCTAGTTGTAAACGTCTCTTAAACTTGAGGTTAAAATACCTCCTTAGTTCATTATTTTTGTCTGCCGCTTTGCTATGGAGGGAAGTGGACAATTAATATTTCCAACTCCTCCCTTTCTTTCTTTTTGATTAATTTCGTTGCGGGTTACAGACATATTAGTGTTCCCTGGGACTCGCCGAGCTTCACCGCTCCGTGTCATAAAATGCGTGCCACTGCTGATCCTGGCTTACAGGAGTTGCAGTGGCGGGTGTGAGGGCGGGATAGTCTCTAATAGCCTATCACCAGCAGGTTCAGTTGCTTGCCGTTGCGCGTAATTAAAATTTCTGGAAACCCAAACACCTTTCTTGCTTCCTCAACCTCTGTTCCATACCATACCTTACCGGTCCTGTATTATATACTGCCCACAGCTGAGCACGGGCCTCCTCTCAGCTGCGAGGGTTAAGGTCTTAGTCCACCACGCTGGCCTAGTGCGGGTTGGCAAACTTCACACACTTTCGAAGTTTAGAGGACTTTTTAGGTATGCAGGTTTCCTCACGATGTTTTCCTTCACCGTTAAAGCGATAGTTTATAAAGAATACACACATAGTTTTTTAGAAAAGTCAGAGGTGTGTGACCTTGGGTTTTTATTTGATTAGCGGCGATAGCCTTGTTGGGAGTGGAACAGACTGCCGAGACGAATGTCCGCAGAAACCCAACCTCTGTTCGTTCCGGCAATATTATAGTGGAATCGTGTAAGTTTATGGATAAGGTATACAATTTAACATCAGTAGAGTCCAGCTATGAAACAAGTTTACAGAGCGCTCAATTCAATGTAATTCAGCGTACTGGTATCGAAACTCTGTCACAAAGCGAAATTGCGAAAGCTTTCAAAGTTGTTAAGCTTCATAGAGGGAAGACTTAAAATAACCGCGCAATTTATTTGAAGAAGCCGAGGAAACTAACGGAAAATGTTAGAGTTTTCGTCTTTTTCATTTGATTTTAGAGTTCCGTACGTTACTGAATGGTACGACATTAAATTTTATTTGTATAAGTATGTGTTCTTACATTCATACATACAGGCAAATTCTTTTTTGTGGGGTTTTTGTTCTAATGCGACTCGTATAAGTGTGACGCCTCGAGCAAAGCCTTATATTAACTAAATATACTATTGCACAATTGTGGACGAAATATTTTTTTTTTTCAAACTCAAACCATTTATTATGTAATTAGGCCCCTAGGGGCACTTTTACACGTCATTTTTAACAATGTTTTTTTTTTAAACTATATGATTCTACCAGTGCTTCGGAAAAGCCCACTGACCTGAGAAGAAGCACCAAGAAACTCAGCGTGGTTATTTTTTTTCATCTTGTTTTTTTTTAACACATATTTAAATACAAATGTCATTTAACAATATAAATTAATATTATGGAAACATGTGTGAATGCGAGCAACCTAATCCCAAGCATTTGTATCTTCCAAATAATCTCCTATAGTGTAATAGCCTTTTTTGTAAAGTCGTTCTTTGACAGTTGTTTTAATTTTTTTTATTGGAAGATTTACAATATGCATTGGAAGTTTATTGAAGAAGCGTACGCATTGACCAACAAAAGAATTGCTTATTTTATGGAGACGAGTAGCATGTACAACAAGTTTATTTTTATTCCTAGTATTTTTATTGTGAATATCGCATATTCGGTCAACATTTGCAATATTTTTTCGAACATACATAAGATTTGCAAATATGTATTGCGATAATACGGTAAGAATGTTTATCTCTTTGAATTTTTCTCTAAGAGAAACACGAGGTCCGAGACTATAGATAGCTCTAATAGCTCTCTTTTGCAAGGCGAATACCGTATTAATATCCGCAGCATTACCCCAAAGAAGAATACCGTACGACAGAATACTATGAAAGTAACTGAAATAAACAATTCTTGCCGTGTCTATATCAGTCAGACGTCTTATTTTTCTGACTGCATAAGCCGCTGAACTTAGTCTACCTGCCAATTTTGCTATATGCGGTCCCCACTGGAGTCTCGCGTCTAGTGTGATGCCCAGAAAAGTAGTTGACGCATCAGGATTCAACTCTTCCCCATTGATTTGTATATTGGTTTTTACTTATCTTACATTGGGCATTTTGTTATATAGATTACAGAGATTACAATAGTTCTGTCTAATAGTACGGAACCCTCTCATGCGTAAATCTGGTCGCGCTTGCCCTGTTTAAATACCTCGGCTGTTACTTTACAAAACGGCAAACATTTTATATCAATCATTGTATAATGTAATTTGTCAATGTAATTTCCCGTTTGCGTAAGTAGGTCCAACTTTACCTGCCAACTTTTATTTGAGAATTGCATGGCTTTAATATTTCTTAGCGCTATTAATATTTAAGTGAGAAATTTTGTGATAATTAGGTATTTGAATGTTTTTTGGAAAGGCAAAATCTACTGAATACTGAATACATAGCGAAGCTACAGACATACATTTGTTGGTGGTAGATTATTTGCATACGTTCGGATAGCGACCACCATAAATATATTTTTTTATCGAATTGAATGACAAGACGAGCATGCCGTTCGCCTGATGGTGAGCGATACGACCACCCATAAACAGTAGAAACACCAAAGCTACAAAGTACTGTGTGGCATTCCACTGCGATCGTTATCCTGAGACATAGATGTTAAGTCTCATTATGTCCAGTTACATTCGCTACAAGGTCCTTCAAACCGGAACACAACAGTGCATGCACACGGCTGCTTGGCGGTCGAAATAGACATTGCGGTGGTACTCACCCAGACGGAGTCTTACATATGAGAGACCTACCACCAGTAAATAGCCATAGTGGCCCTCGTAAGCCTCGCGTTGCGGGATTAGCCTGTTTATATCCGGTTCAAACAGGCCGGCATAATTGTGGCGACGGTCAAGGGGTAACCGTCTCCCGTCAGTCGACACCCCACCTGGACGCCAATCTACTTACCCTTAGGTGGGGTCACTTTTGTTAGTGTTTATGGAACGCAGCCTAACTTCAATGTTCATTTTTGCCACGGGGAGCGCTGCTCTCCCTCCTCCCATCTTGTCTGTGAGGTTTAACGGTTAGTATCTACTTTTGCAATATACTTCTCGTTTATGTATCGAGTTGTTTCCTTATATGAAATTGCACAAGGGCGGTTGCGGACGACAACTTAGACGTGAGTCGGCGGAAGCCCGCAGCCGTCCCTAATGCGCCGAAGATGGCCACCGCGGAGTTTTAGTTGGTATGCCGTGCGGTGTACATAGGTTAGGGACTCGGCCCGGCGGTCGCCCGACGTTTTCCATCTCTCCGGGCGGCTCAACGTCGGGTCGTAAGGCACGGTGAACCCAACATAACCGCTCAGTCGTTCCCCTTGAACACTGGGCGGTAGTAATAAGTCACTTTCTCCGCATCAACAAAAAAAAAATTAAATTGCACCACGCAGAATTCCTTCAACATTACCGCGGCCGCATAAAAAAATCTTCAATTGCACTTCAGAGAATTTAGTACTAGAGGTTTTTTAGAAAAAAACGCGTACAAAATATTGACGTCAATTTAGAATTTGAATTTCGAAATATCCGCAGTTATTTTTTTATATCGTAAAAGAGAACTTCGGCCTGGAATTTTAGCTTTCTAGCTTCAAGTGTTCAAGGCGATGATGACTGTGTGTGAAGTTATGTAAAGTTTTTTTTTGTATACCATTTACAAGTACTTAGACATTATTATGTGTCCTGAAACATAATTTAATATTTTACAACTATTGGGAGTAATTTAGACAATAAGAAAATACTTATTGACCAGAAATCGTGTTACAAGGTCACTGCCCCACGCAATATCGTGTCAACCAATAATTTGGTACTCAAATTTTGCGTACTTGGTTTGTGAGAAAAAATTGCTTTGAATTAGTACGCTCACGCATTAAGCAATGAGTTAAGGCAATTAACCTTTTCCTTGTAAAGGCCCAAATTATTCTATACAACCTCGACAGCGTAGGTGTATCACGGTATGATTGCAGTGATGTCTCGGGTTCTGTCCACGGGTTGGGTAAAGTGACGTGTCAGTAAGCTTGGAGTATCGAATTTATGCCCGATATGGCGATAGGCTCACTGCCTATCACATCATGGGATGGAATATGTACAGCAAAATGTGGGCAGTTGCATCTCTACCTACGCCTTTAGGGACTAAAGGCGTGAGTGTGCGGATATTTTAATTCTTCAGTTTTCGCCAGATATTATCTATCATTCATTACCTATCATAAATAGGTCCTAAAATAGACAGTAGCTTCCAAACTTAACCACTAAACTAAATGACACCTAACTGAATGATACATATTTTATGAACCTGTACCGGATAATTCACAGCTAAATTGAGGTTGACAAATTCTGAGAATGGATAGCTCTTATTATGCTGTTTCTAGGAAGTATTATTGTATTTTATTAATAATATACCTAGTAATAGTAGAGTACACACATCTATAATAGTCTTACTAGGACTGCCTTTTTTCTTTTAAGTGTAATTGAAAATTAAGTAAATTTTTTTTTGCCTATAACCAGTATACTACAAATACGGATCGATACATACCTCATTTGTCGTAATCAGTTCACTAGATGCGACGTTGCTGTAGAATGAAAAATAGATCAGTGGCCTATCGCAGGCCACTGCTGAACGTGGGCCTCCCCAAGTGAGCGCCAACTATCCCTTCTTCTTGAACAGCCCACAAAAATCCAAAAATGCACAAGATGACAAAATTACTCTTCCTTGTTCCGCCATAGTCGGGTAAATATATATGGCTTTTAGCTTTACTAATACACAAATTTATGTGTGTTGTAGTATATCATTCTATTCAAATTTTCAAAGGTTAATTATTTTGATGAAATGTATTAAATTTTTTAACTAAAAGAGTGAAATCTGCATGGTAATTCGGTCAACTAGAGAAGGCAAATGGACTTAGTTTAGTGATGAATAGTCAAATTAACCAAGACAATTTCATTATCTCGGAAGTCGTAAAAACATTCTTTTGACGGAACAAATAGAAAAATTGTCGACCTTTTTGGAATAATGTAGACGGTTATGTCAATATTTGCGAGTGTATTTGTGTGGAACGCGTTTAAGGTGTAGCGCAGACGGACGATATACATATCGTATTTTTAACCGACTTCAAAAAGGAGGTTCTGTATTCGATCCGTATGTATGTATGTAAATTTGTATGGCCGCGAGTTTCTTAAAAACTACTGATCCGATTTGAATGTGGTTTTCGATATTGAAATGTTTATTTTTCAGGGAAGGTTTTCGTGTATAATTTATGAAGATCTCATGAAGATATTCGGAGATACACAATGGAACTCTTCAATAAGTAACAGCAGATGACTCGCGAATGCTGCAATCATATATCTATGATGTATCGTTTACACCATTCTATAATTAACTAACAAAAAAGCAATAAATAAAAACTTTTTAATAAAAAATAAGCCGACTTCAAAACCACTACAAATCAAAAAATAATTAAAATTTGTATTCGCTTAGTATATACGTATATTTGGAATCGGTGCCTAATTTAAATTGAACAATGTTTTCGTGTATTTGTTAGTGTATTTCCTTAGCTTAGCTGGCAATTTAAATTAGGCATCGACTCCAAATATGAAATGAAATCCTCCTAGCCAGTTTCGGCCACGGCGGCCAATCTCAACGGAGATTAGCCAGGTACGCAGGAGATATTATAGTGCACAAGTGTGTGCGCAATACACAGGTGCACTCGCTATTCCTTCACTCTCATAGTCCGGTGAGACGGCAATCCGACATGACCGGAGAGAGATCAGGCGCAGGACCAACGACTTTACGTGCTTTCCGAGGCACGGGGGTATCACACCGCCAACTTCCTGACTCCGAGCTGCGGCTGGAGATTTGAAAAAGGAAGGGTGAATTGTCAGATCTTTTTTGGAGTAGACGTAAAGGCACTTTCCCGACAAAAACGAAAAAAAATCTCATTATTTCAATGTATACAATGCAACTGCAAAATTACTCCATGACGTTCACAATTTTGATGTGAAATAGCATGCTTTTAAAGCTTGGTTTTACTACTCAAGAAAGTTAATGCTGTGGGGTGGTGCTGCTGACATTAATACTATATTTGTTCTTCAAAAGCGAGCTATAAGATCTATCTACTCTTTAAGCTCTAGATGTTCTCTAAGAGAAAAATTCAAAGAAACAAATATAATGACAGTAGCATCACAATTTATATTCGCTAATTTAATGTACATACATAAGAATCTGCCTCGGTGGCGTAGTTGAATTACAGTACGACTGCAAAGCTGAGGTCTCGGGTTCGATCCCCGGGTCGGGCAAAGTGATATTAAGTTTTTCTATTCAGTATCAGTCCGGAGTCTGAAATTTGTGCCCGATATGGCGATAGGCTCGCCCCCTATCACATCATGGGACGGAATAACGGCGAAAAGTGGGTGCACTAGTTGCGCCTCTGCCTACCCCTTCGGGGATAACAGGCGTGAGTGTGTGTGTGTGTGTGAAAAATATAAAAATAATATCAAGCTATTTATCACTTGTTTTCATGGATGTATTAGGTTTTTTACATCCATGCTTGTGAATGAATGAATGTATTTACTCGTTAGTAATTCAGTTTCAATTAAAATCAGTCGTCTGCGTTCACCGTTATATACACATGTATGAAAAATATTGATGTTCTTAATTAATTCCCCCGGGGGCTGGTGCGGAACAGGTGCTGTGATATCGACCGGTATTGTTAAAATTCAGGGTTGGTGTTGGTTTTAGGGAGCACAATTTCTTTTTGGGAGTTGGGAATGTACGGTTAACACAGAACAGAGATAGAGATAGAACTATAATGTGGGCGTAACCTTTCACCCTCTAGTTAGCTAGGCAGCACTAACTCCCGTTTGAGCGGTCTCAGTCGTCATTACGCATTGTCAAAGCTTTAATAACTAGAAAAAATAGTTAAAAATATTAAAATGCCCTATTGTGCTATTCTGGAATGCAGAAATCATAGCTATAGCAAAAAAGTGTCCCACAGAGGTATTTCATACCGTCGGTAAGTAATATTTTCTGGTTTATTGCTTATTTAGCTGAAAAATGTATATTGATTTTCTATGTCAAATATGGCACAAAAATTACAATTTAAAGTGTTTCTTATTTCTTTCATCATAAGGTTAATTTTCGAAAACGAAAATCAGTTGTTCTAGAATGATTTGTCACCAATTCACAGTGTCACCGCTACTCAATTAGTGCATGCATGGTCGATAAAACGTTATCGATAGTTATTAATTTTTCACTAAAGCGCTATGTTGTAGCATAAAAACTTTCAAACCCCATACTCTAATTATTTTCGTAAAACATGAACGGATTGAAGGCTGTATGGTTGTGTACCTTGGCCTACAAGTCGTGTGTTGTAAAACAAGTGCGAGTAGTGTTGTCAGTTTTCCAACTGCTTGTTTTGTTTGTATACAATAATAAATGCTACATACGTATTAAAAACTATGATTGCGTGTGCAGTATTTGTAATAAAATTACTTGATTTAAAACGTACATTTGAGAATTGTGAGTGGTCTGGTTCTAATTTTGGTTATATCAATTTCAGTTCATCTCTGGTTGGGATTGCAACCCTACCGGTGAACGACATCTCTTCGACCTCTTGAGCGGCAGCACCAAGCGTGTGAGCACGTAATTTCGTCGCCGGCTCGTATGTGCCCATAAATTACGAAGGCTTGGCCAAGCGCCCCGCGGAGTGTTTGCCATGATCAGCTGTACCTGTAGCCGCTTAGCCGTCCTATACGTATCAGTGACCCCGTGACGGCGAAGAGCGTTTTGTTCTAGTGCACGATGAACATATCAGGAATCCTTCGCGGAAGTTGACAGGAGAATACTCGCCGGCCTGCCGATTTTGCGGGTTCTCTATTCATTCCCGGGAGTTTTACCTCAGGCACAATTTTGATTCACTTTGTCTATCGCGGGTAGAGTTAAAACTGCCTGCATCACCAGAGAGTAGGATTTCTTCCCCAGCTGCATGAAGCCTCAGTGATTCCTGACTCTGCATTAGAGGATCGACGACACACTCTTATAGGTATTTTTCGAAATTAAACAACAAAAGTATTTAAATTACGAAAAAAGTATGTAACAAAACCGGGTTCCGGCTAATAAGGTAAGGTGGGAGAACTTACCTTATTAGCCGGAACCCGGTTTTGTTGTATTTCTGTCTTGAGCTAAGTTTAGCCGATAAGTAAATAAATATAATATCAACTTCAAAGGTGTGTATTGTTATTTAACCCACTGTTATAGTTGCAGATACATATTATATAGCTAACGATGTTATACAGAAAAATATAAAAAGTATAACTGAATACAAGTTTAACCTTTGCTCATCCTCACACTTCCTGAGGTGAAGCACGTGCTGACTGCTGGCTTGCGAAACCATTGCTTAGTGTATTCTTCTATCTCAACCCGTAACAAAAGGTTAAGAAGTTCGTAATTGTGCTATTAAACTGTGGAACAAACTTCAATGTCTTTTGTCCGGCCTACTAGGCCGGCATAATTGTGCCACCCGTTAAAAAATATTTTCCCTTACCGGTTGACAGTGGACGATAGCCTAGTTGGGAATGGAACAGTCTACCGAGATAATGTCCGGAGGTTCGAAACCCAAGGCCTCTGACTTTTCAAAGTTACGTGTGTATTATTTATCAATTATCGTTCACTTTAACGGTGAAGGAAAACATCGTGAGGAAACCTGTTAACCTGAGAATCCTCCATAAGAATTTCGAGGGTGTGTGAAGTCTGCCAACCCGCACTAGGCTAGCGTGGTGGACTAAGGCCTTAAACCCTCTCAAGAGTAGAGGAGGCCCGTGCTCAGCAGTGAGCATTATATAATACAGGGCTGGTATTATTACCGGTTGACATTTTCCTTAAACTTTACTCTATTTAACTCTGGCAGTGAAATTACTATAATATGTATAAATACTCATTATAATTTATTGCAAACTAGCTATACTGTAATACTGTGTAGGTAATATATTATGTAATTTAACATGCATGTTTGCATGTATTGAAATTTTAAATTAAGAATTTAAAATCTATACTAAAAATAAATTTTAATTTACTGAGTGAAAATTTTATTCAAGATATTTTCAACATCTTTTCCGGCGCTTATCAAAATAATATTATATATTTTTGTAATAAGTCAATTTCATTAATTAATGCTATTTATAATTTTTAGCCATAAAATAAAAAACATCGATAGGTTTACAAAAAGGTATCATATGGGTGCAACACTATTAACGCATGCTTAGCGTACTTGGTGTCAATCAATAACTTATCTTAAATCGACAGCCATAGAGATCTTGTGAATGCCATCACCATTATATGCCATCTAGCGTGGAGTAGCGGAATGAAATCGAATTAAAATCAAAATTCAGGCTGAAGGAATAATATCGTATGACTTTATGTGAATTTTTAAAATATGAAGTTTATGGAATGGCATTAAGGTTAAATTTAATGCAAATGATTTTGTATTATACGTTTTATGTTTATTGCTGATTTTGGCCAATCATAATGAAAAGATGATAGTATGTGAATATACGCATGTGTGAGTTTGGCGACACTGGTTTTCTTAGTAAATTGATGCTAAACTCTCTCCATCCTTTCTTTACTTCGTGACGGTTAACATGTTAGATTTATTAATGAACACAGTAAAAACAATGGACATAACCTAAAAATATCATGTCTTCGATTAACTGAGTATTATGAGAATATCTGACTCAAGATGATGAGCTCAGTGTCATGTACTGTGTTTACAGGGCGAGCAGCTTGCTCGTTTCTTCATTTATTTGCTAAAAATAAGACTTATCACGGAAAAGTACACGATAAGATTTTGTTCTGGGTAAGGCCTATCCACAACTCAGCCGTGAGTCACAACCTTGTTTGTTTTCATTAGGAAAATCCTTTCGGGTCCCCGTAGGACGCAACAAGGTAGACGGGGTATGTCGGATGTTTACCAACAAAAACCCTCTGTTGGCTTCCATCAGCACTTTAAAATGACTCTGGGATCTCGAAGTCTTTAAAACGTATTCAAAATTTTAAAAGGTTACAGAGTTCATTTGCCCAAGGCACACGGAACATGGTACTTAGTACCGCCCGCGGCACTTATACGAAATGTATCAAGTTTTCTTAAGGGAAATATTATTTTTGGCCCACAAGGAAATTCGTGCCTTAAAATATGTCACGGTGGGCGCCGTTACACGCTGGTGTGTTTTTAAGTGCTCTATAATTTTGTAGTGGAGTTTTTTGTATACTTTACCTAATGATAAAGTGAATTATTGCATAAATATTTTAGGGCGCAGAAGTTACACTAGGGGCCGATCACGGCTTGCTGGTAAGGCTATTCGTCACATATATGTAGAAGCTGCCTCAATGAAAAAGTAAACACACTTATCTATGGTCAAAATCTAAAATGAGTACTATCTACATTAACTGTTATACGATAACTGTCAAATAAGATGTTCTTAGATCCTGTGACACTGGTTCTAGCTATTATACCATTTAAAACAGATTATAGCATATTAACTTTTTATCAAAAGTGGACGATATACTAATTGGAAATGGAACGGTCTGCTGAAACACTGTCTGAAGGTTAAAAACCTAAGGCACACACCTCTGACTTTCGAAGCTACTTTCGTATTGTTTATTAATTATCGTTTGCCTTAACAGTGAAGGAAAACATCTTGAGGAAACGTACACACCTCAGAATTCTCCATAAGAATTTCGAGGGCATGTGAAGTCTGCCAATCCGTACTTGGCCAGCGTGGTAGACTATAAGGCCTAACCCCCCTCAGTAGTAGGGGAGGACGGTGCTCAGCAGTGGGCAGTATATAATACAGAGCCGATTACATTGCACTTTTTGTCAACAGCGTTGTCTTTACCTACCAGTAAGCAAATACAAGAGACTATCCCTCACCCAGCAACTATAACTCTTGTAATCTAGGATCAGCAGTGACACCCATGTTATGAGGCCGAGCGCAGTGGTGAAACTCGGCGAGTCTCAGGGAACACTGTCTTTAACCCACACGTTCAACAGTTAGTAACCTCATATTATACACACAATTTCTATTTGATAACATTGATAACAGACACCAGACAGATTCTGTTTATACAGACTTCTGTAAGGCGTTCGATAAGGTCGATCATAAAATACTTCTTGAAAAAATAGCATACAATGGAATTCGCGGGAACTTACTAAGATGGTTCAACTCATATGTCACAAATCGAACACAACGAGTCGTCTTACATGGCTATTCCTCTGACGATGTATGTGTGTCGTCTGGCGTACCACAGGGCTCTATTCTCGGTCCGCTTCTTTTCATTCTATTCATAAATGATATTAATTCGTGTTTTGTAAACACACACTTCTTATTGTATGCAGACGATCTTAAAATTTTTCGGACTATTAAAAGTACTGATGACTGTGATAAACTTCAACAGGACTTAGACCGTCTGTCGAATTATTGTCAAATAAATAAACTACAATTAAATATTACAAAATGCAAATCTATAACCTTCTCAAAAAAGAAATACAATATCCAATATACTTATAACCTCTGCAATTCTCCTTTAGAATCCGTTTCACTTATTAAGGATCTTGGCATTACCTTTGATTCATGTCTTCACTTTGCCGTGCATGTCACCAATATTACTAATAAAGCATTTCAGATGTATGGCTTTGTTATGAGAACTTGTAAGGCTTTCAAAAAACCCACCTCTTATTTAGCTCTCTATAAAACACTTATAAGACCTCAATTGGAGTACGCTACGCAAGTATGGAACCCTATTTACCTTAAGTACATTGATCAACTGGAGTCAGTTCAAAAAAGTACCTTCGCTCTGTCAATTATAGATGCCATCGCTCCTGGTCTTCGTATCATAATCTTCTGAGTAAATTCTCCTTGTCTAGCTTAATTAATAGACGTGTATTGTTAGATACTATATTTCTTTATAAGATCTGTAGGAACTATATTGACTGCAATCAACTGACTAATCACATTTATCTACGTATTCCTAGCAGCTCTCAACGCATTCGTGATGCGTACACACACCGAACATTTGCTCCAAAGCCATGCAGAACCAAAGCTGGAGAACGAGCTCCCTTGCGCCGTATTATGCAGTGCTATAATGATCACCTCTCCGATATGGACCTATTTATTATGTCTTTGTACAAATTTAAAAAAGCTGTTCTTAATAAGTTATGTGTAGACTACAATAATTCATCTTCCCACTAATATCTTCGAAAGTTTGTGCAATGTTTGGATGTTGTAATTACAATTACCTACCGAATCATTTCTTACCCAATTTTAATGCTGTTTTTCAAAGTTATGATGAGTGATGTAAACTTCTCGTAGTTATTTTCTTATTTTTCCTTGTATAGTAAATTTATAACCGCTCTTTTTTACTCTGTACCACTTTCTAAATATTACTCGGTGGATAATGGTGTTGGTTATGTAATTATCATGTTACCTATACCTACTATTGTTATTAGTTTAAGTCTTATTACATAATTGTTTATTATCCCAAATAAAATAAAATAAAATAAAGCGAAATTACATAGAAATATGGGAGAAGTTGGAGATATTAATAGTACACTAAGCATAATGCAAGTATGTTCCAGATTCTTTATTGTAACCAGTGAACTGAGTTTTATGAGAGATCTCACAACTCAGTTTAACGAGCACGGTTAAGTACTAAGCGGAGTTTTGTAACGCAATTTTTTGGGTAGAGCTATTATTTATGAGGAGCCATAACGATTACCAACAGTTATTGGAGGAGCCGCTTGTTGCTTAACTCAGATATTACGAGATATTAGTACACAAATTAAAAATGCTTGCTTCGGTGTCATTGTGGTGCGTGCGCGGTGAGTGCCACATCACTTTGAGGTCCCTGTTTCGAATGCCGGGTCGGCCAAAAAAAAATTTTGGCTATTCTTCACAGCATCTGGCTGCAGTCTGGAATTTGTACCCGATATGGTAATAGGTTCACCCCTTATCACATGGTGCAGAATATATAGCAAAAAGTGGGTGCACTGAGTACTCCTCTGCCTAACCCTTCGAGAAAAAAGGCGTTTTGTTTTATTCTTGCTTTTTTATAAAAAATGATTGGCAATGTACTGACTTTTAGAAGAGGTCTCAGTGATATACGATCATGCTGTAGCTCTTCCGATATTAACCAGGATACCCAGAATTCCAGCTTCGTTCCGATGTTAACGCGATTTCAATTTTCACACATTCATGTCGAAATTCTTTTGAAGCATGTCGAAATTTTGGTATAGCAAGCTGTTGAAGTGAAATATCTGACACAAGTTTATTTTTATTTTATTTATGTGTGTTTCAGGATATTCTTAATAGAATATGTACTCAATGCGACATATGTTGCTATCTGAGATTGCCATACAGTTGAAAACATAGATAACTACATTTCATAGAGTCGGTATATTTTAGTTTTTCATAATAATTAGAGTAAATTCTAAAATAACGCAACATAAATATTTTAAACTCTAAAGTGCATTTTGCAAATGACTAGCCGAAAATTGGCAAAAAGCAATGTTCCCACGCTAACAATGGATCTCAGTTTTTGTTAATTCTTGGAAATATTACTATTTTAAATTGGTTGGAAGCTCTTTGGTTGGCAGGTTCCAGCATGCATTTTATTCAAAATACGTGTAGAACTGCATAAGTAAATGTAGTATTTTACTACAGTTTGTAGGAGGATTTAACACTTTGTCTCCTACGGCATAGCTACCTATCACATTATGAAAACCACGATACAGTTTCATGTTTTGGCGCGTTGCGTTGAGGTTGGTTATCTGCGACTCTTGAGTCTTGACGAAACTTATAATTTTCTCAACGTCTAGTTGATTACTATCACATAAACATTTCGGGCGAAAGCATTTCTTCTTACGACTGACATCAATCGTAACAGGAAATTCAGTTCATATTGTTTTTCTGTGAAACAATTTATTTATTTATTTAGGTACACTAACAGCATAACATATTACATTTTATCATGACGGTTGTATTAGAAACAATTACAGTTACAAATATGTACGCCTATTATAAGTGTACACAGCTTTGACCCCACTATGTGTTAACTAGAAGCTAATACCTACTATATTTTAAGTTACAATAAATTAATTACAGAAATATTATATAAACTCAAACACAGCAAAGTGGCTGGAAGTACTACAGTTGGAAGTACTACTCCAGTTTAACCAACTACGAAGATTTCAGATTAGAGTTGGAACCCGTGGTATCGTGTCAAAGAAAACCACTGCACATACACAGACAAGGTCATCGAACTTACCAGAACACCATATGGTTTACAAAATCATTCGCAGCATCTATTTCGGCTGACCTTTGTACATTCTTTGACGGATTCTGGTACACGTCAATCGATAGCCATGTTTAGAGCTTTACACTCTACACCGAAATATTACAGTTTATTTTTATTTGAATTGATTTAGGCTAGCGGGGAATATTATGCTTGCAAGACGGTAGTAGGTTCCTTTTGACTTATATTTTTTATTTCTATGGCATTATATGACGAGACGAGCATGCTGTTCGCGTTATGGTAAGCGATACGCACACACACACACACTCACGCCTTTAATCCCCGAAGGGGTAGGCAGAGGAGCCACTAGTGCACCCACTTTTCGCCGTTATTCCCTCCCATGATGTGATAGGGGGCGAGCCTATTGCCGTATCAGGATAGGGGGTAAGCGATACGACCACCCATAAATAGTAGCAACACCATCCGGCACGTTGAGCTACAAAGTACTGTGTGGCATTCCACTGCGCTCGTCATCCTGAGACATAAGATGTTAAGTCTCATTATGTCCAGTACTTACACTGGCTTCATTGTCCTTCAAACCAAAACACAACAATGCATCCACACTGCTGCTTGGCGGTAGAAATAGATATTGCGGTGGTACCCACTCAGACGGACTTTTACATATAAGACCTACCACCAGTAAAAGTTCGAAGTTAGTAATGTGTATTTTTCATTCACTAAAATTCAAGGTGATAAAACTTAATGAGAATATTTCGTGCATAATTTTGAAGCTCCGTTGCTTGATTGGCATCGTTTGAAGAGTTATCCTCTAGAGAATCCAGGGTCGGACAAATTGTCGTATGACGCCTATGCAACGTGTTGCTTGGAATGGAATCCGAACCCATAATCTTGAACTTCACAGCCTGTATACACCAGCAACATACATAGCTGATGTAAATTTAAGGGCATGCTTCACTTCAAGTACATTTTATTTGTCAGTTGTCATATTAAACAACTTATGTAGATGTCTCATTTGATTACCATGTATTAGAGTGTGAGTTATGTATTTGGTCGTTATATACATTAATGTTACGAGCAGCATTTACTCAGAATATCCAAAACAGGGCCCTAATCTCGAATGTATCAAATATTCTAAAGAATATTACACACTGCCGGTAATCCTGACATTGTTAAGCAGTGAGATGCGACGGTGGTGTGGTGACACAGACTGGTTTGCAAACATTGTTTCGGACGCGTCAAGTGTCACGGCTCGCCGCATTTGTCCGCATGTCTTGTGGGTAGGTAGGTCAGAAGGACTGTGATATATGTTTAATGATACGTCATACGTCAAATAATAGTGTCAGTGCTAAGTATATATAACACACGTAAAAGTGTTTTTATGCTATCTGACAATGAGAAAGTGCCAAGAACATTATTCTTAGTTATAGTAAACTGATCACGTAGAAAATTAAGTTAGAATAATAGGTATTGCTTTTTAGTCTTATAGACTAGATTGGAATTTATTGCTAAGAACCTAGATCTTACAACAAAGGTTAAAATAATAATTATAATACGTCGGCAAACGTGCAGTTGGGTAATCTGCTGGAAAATAGTCTACAACTCAGAGAGTTCACCACGCTGACATAGTGCGAGAAGCAAAATATACACGGAAAGTGACTGAAATAAGGAAAAGGATAAGGGTTAGGACTAGTAGATTTTTGGTCTTACTATTCCCATAACGTTATGGTAAGCTGTAGCACTAAAACCCCGTTTTTTCAACCGTGGTTATCTTTTTGCCGGGAACTTTAAGCTGGGACACGCTCACAGCATCTCACGCCTCTCGCCTGGCGCACTCGAAGCTCTACGAGCGCAACCGTTTTTACACCAAGATTACACTAACCACAGTTGAAAAACTCGGGTTAAGTCGATTAATATAAGACTGCCTTGGTGGCGTAGTTGTATTACTATACAACTGTAGTGATGAGGTCTCGGGTTCGAATTCTAGGTCGGGAAAAGTGATATAAGGTTTTTCTACTCAAAGAGTTTCTAATTTGTGCCCGACATCGTGATAGGCTCATCCCCTATCATATCAAGTGCGGAATACGCACGGCGAAAAGTGGGTGCGCTAGGCAGAGGCGCACCTCTGCCTATCCCTTCGGGGATATAGGCGTGAGTGTACGTGACTGTTTTGCCATTAAATTTCATTTAAAATTCCGTCGCGTATTTACTTCTTTTGGGACTGTATGTACGATACAAGCGGACGATAGCAAGAGATAACTATCTATGCGGGATGTTATTTCAAGTCATTGCTCACTTTAACCAACTTTAACCTGGTGGAGGTTTCGATATTGTATTTTTCTGTTTGATGCCTCTGGGATTTGTAGGCCGATATGCGTGATTCTTATTTTGTTTACGAGGTCTTTTCAGTGTGTAGAGCTTTTGTAATAACCTTCATTAATTCTCGTGTATTTAAGGTGCGGGAGAGTAAATTTTTTGTACCTATTATACCGCTATTTTATCTTTAGGGTTTAAACACAAAATAACGGTATCAATATTTGGTTTTAACCCTGACAAAAAAGAGGGGTGTCATATTCAAATTATATGGAACTGTCAGTTGTTTCAAATTATCATTAAACTAATCAAGAGCAAATAAATAAAATAATAAGGGCCGTTTTCACCGCTTGATGATAAACGTACCACATAAATATATAAGCCGACTAAATACAAAGGTCACAATTTTTTCAATATGCTGCTCTACACCTGATGTTAAGTGTAGTGAAGCCCTAAGAAAATGTCGATCGGCAACAGATAAAAATATACTCAGACGGTCGGCACAGTTATGCCGGCCTGCCTAATAGCTAAATACTCTAATCCAGTGGTTCCCAATCTTGAATGGGCCGAGACCCATCTAACAAAAAATTCTAAATTCTGGACTCACCTCTCGGCTGTCATGAAGTCATTTTTAATATTATAATTTTTTATGTTAACCATTTTTACCTTTTTCAAGAATTTTCGTTACTTTTCTCGTCCATCATTGGCAATCCGGCTGTTGTGTAGGTCGGTGGGTATATTGTTCTATTTTTCAGGGCCCACCTAATATTCCCTTGCGACCTTCTAATAGTAATCGAATATCTACATTAGCTGTTTACCACGTCATCATCATCATTAGCCCCCTGCAGTCCACTGCTGGACATAGGCCTCTCCCAAGATACGCCGCAGATAATACGATAACTATATTACTAGAAAAAAGAGAGAATATATTAATATGTCTCGCGTAAGTTTTAATAATATTAATACGATAACTGTCAAACAAAAAACTTGAAACTTCTGAAACAGGGCCCAAGCATAATAATTCCTATAAAGTGGTTATTGTTAAGTAGCATTTCACGTGTGCTAAAAAGATCCAGTCATTTTGTTAGAGCATCACAGAGTTAAAGATGTTGCCAGTCCGATGCACACCAAGTGAACAGGTTTGCCGTTACTCAAGATTCACGCTCCAGTTTCGTTCACATACCATCACGCTTGTATAACATTTCAGGGGTAGGCTGGGGTGCATCAAAAATATCTTTTTTTATGGTAAGCGATAAGACCACCCATAAACAGTAGAAATACCATCAAGCACCTTGAGTTACAAAGTACTGTGTGGCATTCCACTGCGCTCGTCATCCTGAGACATAAGATGTTAAGTCTCATTATGTCCTGTAGTTACACTGGCTACAATGTCTTACAAACTGAAACACAACAGTGCATGCACACTGCTGCTTGGCGGTGGAAATATCTTTGTTAGGTCCCATGTGGTAGGGGCGAGCCTATTGCCTTTTATTAGTGACTAGGTTTTATTTGCAACTTCGCCCGCGTTACTACCTTCTCCACTACTAAAGTCCTCTAATCACTGTACCGATCGAAAGCGTCATCTGCACGATGCCAGTGCCATCAATTTAAAATACGGTTATAAAATGTTATTTTCCACGAGAGCAATTTGCCGGGTAAAAAATAGGCTGTGTTGATCCAGGATATTATGGACTATGCGTGTCCTAAATATCATATGCATGTATTATACATAAAAACCTTCCTGTTGAATCACTATATCTATTAAAAAAACCGCATCAAACTCCATTGCGTAGTTTTAAAGATCTGTGCATACATAGGGACATAGGGACAGACAGCGGGAAGCGACTTTGTATTATACTATGTAGTGATTATAAAGCCGAAGAGTTTGATTGTTTGAGCGCACTAATCTCAGGAACTACTTAACCGATTTTGAAAATTATGGCACTGATAGGCTACTTTTTGTTCCAGGAAAATATTGTTATTTAATATTTATCTCGGAAGAACTTATTCCCGGACCAGAAAGCATCACCTAGTATTAAGATAAAATGACGGGTCTCTTTACTGCTGTTAGAGGGCTCATCATGGCCAGTTATCACTCACATACTTAATTAACATTGTCTCCTTCGTATAAGTAATACTATTGTATTTACACTACAAAGTAACATTTTGTGTTTGTTTAGATTGTATGTATATAATCTGGGCAGTAATTATCTATGATGAACTGCATCAAGGATTCAAAACGAAGAATAACAACATGATATAAAAATTATGGTCTTAGTTAGACCTTTATTAAATTTTACCATGTCTTAGTTACCTGCTATTAGATACTCGATTATCTATATAAAAATATGTTATTTTATTGTACCTATTCAGGAATCAAACAGCCAGTACGTGGACAAAGAGTGAGAGGGAGATATATTAATAATGTGTTATGTTATTACAAATTATCGTTCACCCAAAGGTTTTGTTGGTATTAGAGAGAAATAGAATTAAGATATTCGCATGAAGTATGTATTTACGTTTCTTATAAGATACAAGGAATACGCGCGTAATCTAAATCAACAGAGAATAGGATACTTTCCTATGTTTGATTGTGTACATAATTTTATATTAAAGGGAAAATAATAAGAAAAAGAAATTATTCTCTGAAATCTGCATCAAAATTGATTGAAAAATGAAGCAGTTATTAAATTTTTAAATATTTTTGTGATCAAAATGGGGGCGTGTCGGGGATATCGCGCTATCTCTCTCGCACGCACGCAGCGTTATGGCCTACGGCGCTATGTGACGTCACAGCTAAGTATTGCTGTTATTTGACAGCTACCCCTTCCACCAAATTTTAAAGCTTTATAACTTACTATTGCGCCAATTTGCAAATTCTTTTTCCATTAGATTGTGGATAGCATACATTTTTCATAATTGTATTTTTAAAAAAGTAGTCAAGTACCCTATAGAGACTTACAGGTACAAGCTTGTGAGTGGTTATTGATTTAGGGTTGCTACTATTTGTCGCGTCAGCGACGTGACTCGCCGGGGCTCGCTTTACTTGTGTTCTGCGGGAACACTATTGACATTTCTGTTATTTATCGTGCTCGTATCCGCGCTTATTACCTACTAGAGATTGGTGCCCAAAAGTGGGACGGTACACAGGAAGATCTGATCTTCAATGGCGCCATGTTTTCTAATTCTATCTAATTAATATTACAAACTTGAAGTTTATGGCCGGTATTAACAAATGAATCTCAAGTTTGAGTTACATCTCAAGCAGACATAATGTATGAAGATTCCAATACATTGTGTCCACTTGAGATGTAACTCAAACTTGAGATTGAATTATTAATACGGCCCTATGTTTGTTTGCTGAACACTCTTACCTTTGGAACTGCTCTGATTTTAAATAACTTCTTGTAGCATTTTATAGGGTGATATAAATTGACTAGCTTTTGCCCGCGGCTCCGCCCGCGTTAAAAAGTTTTTCCGGTATAAAAGTCCCGGTTTATATTTTTCCGGGATAAAAAGTAGCCTATATATTAACCCAGGACATGATCTACCTGTGTGCCAAATTTCATCGAAATCCGATCAATACTTTTTGCGTGAAAGAGGAACAAACATCCATACATCCAGACCTCCATACATTCTTACAAACTTTCGCGTTTATAATATTAGTAGGATTATGTTATAAGCTAACATGGGTAGATAATAATATTATAATTATTAACATTCAATGAAGTAATTAATTAACGTATTCCCTAAATAATTTAATAAATTCCTTTTGTGCAAAAGAGATGTTTGCTTTTTGTATGGGTGCTGGGCTCCAAAATTTCGCACCTGTAGGATGAAAACGACACAATTCAAAAAGATAGAAAATTGGGTTATCGTCATAAAATTACTTAAAACGAAGTTCTCAATACAATATTAGTTCAAACACAGCCATATTCAAGCAGGAAAAGGAAGAAGCTGTTATATCGGTCCCTTTTTTATTATAGTTTTATCAATAAGGGACTAGTTTTTAGGCATTTAAAAACGATAACTCAATTTTCTATTTTTTGAATTGTGTCGTTTTCGTTCTAAAGGTGCGATTTAACCAAGATTCAAATTTTATGGATATTAAAGGGGCCAAAATATGGATATTAGATCCATAAAAACATTTTTATACACCGCCATTAATAAGTAACTTTTTTGAAAACGTTCATTTTAAATGTAGTTTTTAAGCAAAATACTCTGACTGTCTCGGTAGCGTAGTTGTATTACGGTACGACTGTAATGCTGAGGTCTCGGGTTCGATTACCCGGTCGGGCAGTGATATTAAATTTTTCATGAGTACGAATATAAGTTGAAGCAAAATTAAATTAAATAAATCTCGCAATCGGAGGCAATTAAAATTATACGATTTATTGCAAATATAAAGCGTCTTGGCTAGAATTTTAAGCCCGTTTTTGGACATGTCCTTTGTGATATTACGATGAAATTAAATTAACAATACATAAAAATTTAATTTCGTTTGTGCACCAAATTTTTTGTTTATTTTTCATGCTCTACATTGAGTAAAAGTATTTCTCTAGTACTTCTAGTTTCGTTTATAAGTCTCATTCCACTTAGTTTAAACTATACGTTTCAAAATTCAAATCCCAACTGACAACTATTTGCTGTAATGTTTTTTAATTTCACCTAATCGACGACGTGGTCTTAACTTAGTAATTTAAATCGCAGCCTAAGTTACCACAAAAATGTGGAATAAATATTAGTAGTTTGTGACAACCCTAAGTAGATTGCACTTAAGTTGAAGCAAGGCCTTGTAGTTTATTCCGCTAATAGCCCTGATTAGCTTCTTTGCATGCATTATTGAGCTTAACACACATTGAGTGGGCGCTTGTATATGTTATATACATTGCCTTTGGTCACAGATTAGCGTGCAGAAGTCCTTTTTTTAAACATTATTAATTATTACCACCAGTTCGGAAGGCAGTCTTAACTCTCAACCCAAGAAGAACGGGAAGGAACTCTAGTGTTGGTCTTTTCAAAATCAGGTCAAAGCATAAAATAGATAAAGTTTATAATACAGAGAACATTTAGTTTTTTATTTTGTTTAGAGCAGTGCATTTATTTATTTACAAAATAAGTATAAAGTATACTTGTGGGGTAAAATGTAGCATTTATAGGCTGTAGCCTGTATTAATAGCAGCTGTGTATCATAGTAGGTATCACTTAGTTGTACTAGGCGCTACCCTTATGCACTGCTGATAGGCTTTTGGATCTAATCCACGACGAGGCTCAAGTACTGGTATCTGTATTTCACGTTTAAAATTATTTTGGCAAATTCTCATTTTTTTAAAAATTAATAATAGTTTAAAAAATTAGCATAATAAACAAATACATATTAAGCCTTTATCCCCGAGGAGGTAGGCACAGGCTACATGTGCAACTAGGGCACTCATTTTCACCATGTGTCTTCCGTCCCATGATGTGATACGGAATGAGCCTATCGCAATATCGGGCACGAATTCCATTTTGCGGGCTGATACTGACCAGAAAAACTTAATATCACTTTGACTAATTCGGTATCCAAACCCGAGACGTCAGCTATGAAGTATTGTAATATAACTACGCCACCGAGGTAGAAATTAGCGCGTTCAAACAAACAATTTTACATACATATACACATATATATATACACTCACGCCTTTTATCCCCGAAGGGGTAGGCAGAGGCGCAACTAGTGCACCCACTTTTCGCCATTATTCCGTCCCATGATGTGATAGGGGGCGAGCCTATCGCCATATCGGGCACAAATTCCAGACACCGAGCTGATATTGAATAGAAAAACTCAATATTACTTTGCCCGACCCGGGGATCGAACCCGAGACCTCAGCACTGCAGTCGTACCATAATAGAACCACGCCACCGAGGCAGTCAAACAACAACAACAAACAATTTTATCTTTTTATATTAGTTATGAATTAGCTATTTATATGAGTTTCGATAGTTTTAAATAGATATTTCGTACTTACAAATCGAAGGAAATCATATCCTAAGGACATTCGAAGGAAAACATACCTGTGAAGGAAAATAAACATTATTATAAAACGATTTTTGAGAGCAAAACACACATCGTAACATTAATGGCGCAAAATAAGAGCAAAGATAGATTTACACAAATGAATGGCGACGAATAAAATGTATTTTATTTCAAGCTCAGTGAGTCCATAGTATGTTAGTTTTTGGTGTCTATGATTTTGAAATAGAGGTTTTTAAGCTAAATAAAGGTTTATTCGTCCGACCTAATTAATAAAAGTATGAATCCGATGCAGGATGTCCCTTTGATGGGTAGAGAATATATAAAAGACTGACCAATTTCATCACAAAAATATTTTTTTATATGGGTGGAACTGCAAGCCAATTAAGTAGCATAATGTATTTTGAATACAGTGATAAAACTATCCCAACAGCCTCCTCAAAAATCCTTACCCCTTACGTATTTTGCAATGAAAGCTTAAAAAATATACTGGGAAAGTTTTCCTAAGCTGGATTTTTCTCACAGAAAAAACACACCTCCACGCTAACCTAATGCAGGTCGGTAAAATAAAATTTTAATAACAGCATGCAAACTTCAAGATGTTTTCCGCTACCTTCAAAGACTTTAATTAAGCGTACAAAATCTTCAAAGGGCGCATAAAATCTTAGAAGGCAGCTTCTTTCAGATATTCTACAACATAATTTAACATCCGTGTAGAGTTTTTTATTGCTACTGAACGACGAAAGGAGCATGTCGCTCGTCTAATGGTAAGGTATACGACAGCACATTTACATTAGCACTATACAGAAGTTTTAAAAGTACTGCAGGGCACTGTCGGTAAGAGCGAACATGCTTGCTCGCAGGTTTTCACGATGCTCTCTTAACGTTAAAATTACACTCTTCCGTGCCTATTGCTCGATCTTCTACACGTGCAGCCTCTGGGCTAGATACTCGCAAAGATCGTACAGTGCCCTTAGAGTTCAATACAACAATGCATTTAGAATGCTTGTGGGGCTGCCCCGTTTCTGTAGTGCATCAGGGATGTTTGCGGATGCCCGGGTAGATTGTTTCCACACAATAATGCGCAAGAGGTGTGCATCTCTGGTGGACAGGGTGCGGGCCAGCCCCAACAGCATTCTTCAAATGATTGCCAGTAGGCTGGATTGTTATTATGTGGCTCGTTGCTGTGCCATTTCACATGGAATGGTGCAGCGGTGCACCACGCATTAATTTGTTATATTTTAATCATTTACTAACATAATATAATATTTTTATATTTTTTCTACTAACATATGGGTCTTTGGTTACCCGAATAAATAAATAAATAAATAAAAAAAAATAAATAAAACTGCTCTCGTCACATTGAGATCTCATAATGCTCGGTCATTACGTTGGCTATAATGTCTCTCAAACCTGAATATAACAGTGCATGCATACTGCTGCTTGGCAGTAGCAATATACATGGTGGTGGTAATTACCCAGAGGCACCTCTAATACAAGATAACTACCACCAGCAATTTCTGTCAAGGCCCGCGACTGACACCGATGTCCATATACATAGGGTTTTCTCATACATCTATATATATGAGCGGGCCTTGAAGGGTTAGGCGGACTCAAGAACAGGAGTGTTAATAAATTCTTGTGAGAATTATGGACCCTGTAATTATTGTTGGCTCGGTTGGCTACGCGCCAGCTTTAAATACGGGATTAAATTTTGATAGCAGAGTTATGTTTTTAAAGGCTATTCCCTTTTAAATACAGGTTGATCCTTGTTGAATGTATATGCATTATGATGTATATACCGTTTATGATATCATAAACGGTAGAAAGAGCCGCTCAATTTTCTCGCTTAATTTTTGAGTCTTGTTATTTAATTATTTGTTACCTGTAAGAATATATATACCTTACAGTCAGGCTTAGTGTCAGGACCAGGATTAGTGTCAGAATATTACAATACTTTACTTTTTAACGCTGTGTATGCTTGTCATAGTTATGCAATGTTTTACAGCTCGTATCTTCTGACGTGGAAGACGGTATATTACTGCTATGTGGGAGCACCATTAGGTTCGTAAAACGTTTTAGGATTACATATACAAACATAGCATTACACCTTTTTCTCTTTTTAGGGGTAGGCAGTGATGTATCACACCCACATTTCGCCGGCTGTGTTAGGGCGCATGTAATAGGGGACGGGCCTAATGTCATTCACCGGGCACATTCTAGACTCAAGGCTAATACTGAGTAAAAAAAACCCAATATCACTTTTTCTCGACCCGGGAATCGAACTCCAGACTTCAGTACAGTCGTACCGTAGTACAACTACGCGATCGAGGTAGTCAAAACAAATATATAAAAATCAAAATAAAAAATCTATACACGATTAGTTAAAAATTACCAAACGCCCTGTATCATAACTAGTCAAGTGATTATAAGGAATTGTTTCAAATCATACACTCGAGTCTGTGGAATAATGACCACTAATGCAAGGTAATTTAACAGTGATATGCAAGTTATCTGAGTGTTGTATTGGATTACTAAATACTTCCTTTGTCGACGTTTTATAAACTGTCAAGAGGTAAATACATACTTTACTTGGATGTTGAATTACATGGGATGACGACCGAAAAATACTTTATAATTTGACTCACTTTATTACTGTATTCAAACATATACTTTATTTGTAAGATGTACCACAAAAACTCATTATATATATTATTGTAATCAAACATATACTTTACTGTAAACTGTACTACAAAACTATAAAATGTTATTCAAAATAAAAAAAGTTTTATGACTGCATCTGGTGGAAGAGAACGACTAGAATAATAAATAAAAAAAAACAGACGCAATACATGAATTGTGACGTCATTCAGCATTAGAAACATTGCGAGATAAGCCTACCATATCAGTCCCGGATAATTCGTATTACAAAACCCACATAAATACCCTTGGAATCGAACCCACGACCCCCCAGCAGTGAGAACTGTCACTAGACCAAGGAAGCAAGATCTGTCACTGCCATATCAGGAAAAAGGCGTCTTTTTTGTCAGATTTTTGTCGAATCATTTACCTTCTAATATTCGTCAGTCCCAAGTGACGTGTGATTGATGAGACACATTACCCTCTTTTAGTCGACGTAATCGGATAATTAATAAGGAGAAGCGGGATTTTTCATTGGCCTTTGTTGCTGTTTTATTAGAGATCCTTGGCTCGTGAAAAGTAAATAAATGTAGACATTAAAAACGATCGTAATTAATAAATGCAAATCAATTTCGTTCTGTAGTGCAGTATCTGCTGAGATGCAGACAAGCTAACGACAGCATATCTTAAGTCACAACATAGGACGGATTTTGCCAGCTAAGTTTGGTTTTTTAAACACTTGCACTTAGCAGACAACAGGTGCTCAAATAACAGCTCAAGTTTTGTTTATTAAATAGATCAATATCTATATTTAGGTACTTAAGATCCTACGCAACAGTGATATTTCAGAAATACATAGCTTAATGCCATTTTCGAAAAAAAACAGAGGTATATCACACCCACATTTCGCCATTTATAAGTCTACCACAATAATTGTTTGATTTCAAATTATTGTCTTCACGTGGGTGTTCAGAGTAGTTCGCCCTCTGCTTTTTGCTGCGATGCTGTCGCATGTTTCGTGTGCTTGGATCTGTATCACTACTATCGCGCATCAGTCACGTTTGCGATGCGTGTTAGAAGCGATACGAACGCGTGACAGCAACGCTCCTTTATCGATATAAACACAAAAGCAATCCGTAAAATCAGCAACAAAGATGACGTTATCAATATTGTCTCGACGGGGTTCATCTTGCAGCGTTCACTTTAATTCCTGTATGGAAGTAGCATCGCGACAGCGGCGCGTTGGCATCGCATCTGTATCGCTACTGAAGTGCGACAGCATCGCGACTTTATCGTGGCCGATCTACGATTGCATCACTACCGCGTCGCTGCAAAAGTTTCCGTGTTCCGTGGGTGATCTCCCCAGTGAACGGTTCACAGTTGTAACTGAATATTTTACCACGTTCTTCTTTTAAACACACAAATCAATGGTAAAAATAATCACAAACCATTTTGTATATATTAGGCGTTAAAAGTGAAAAGCTCACCTGCGACATCGAAACTGAGTGACGTCACTAATGATGTCACATTATGTACGCAAAGTTATAAATTTCGTATAACCGTTGTGGGAGTTAAGCCGGTAGTACAATGACCTATGGCGGTACCTAACTGCATTTGAAAAAGTTATGAAGGTATTTTCCCACGCACAGAACAGTAATGATTACCTGGTATTAATGTCAAGCCTTTCTTAATATTAAGACAGATTGGTGAGATTATTTTTTCAATTTTTTATGCGGACGCAGCAAAGTGATTTCCCCACACCTGGTGAGTGGATTGGTTTCCAGGGGCTTTTCTACAAGGCAAGATTCTTCTCTACAAGCGTTAACGTTATTAAAAACAAAAACATACGAATGACATAACCGATCAATAAATCTCGCCCGGATACGTCATTCCTATACACTATATTGTTTTTCATTGGCGTCGACTATTGTAGAAAGGCGTCTTATCTATCGGCCCCAGATATCGTCTGACGATAGGTAACCTCTTGCTAGTCGACACCGGATAGTCCGGTGTGATCCCGGAACGCGATTATACCATGGATCATCGTGGCGGGATTTTTTTATTAACATGTAGGTTTGCGTTTGTCCTCTATCTCGCCTGATGATAAGTGATGATGTTTACGATGAAGCACGCTCGCACAGAAGATACTTCACTCGTGAAGATGTCCAGGTTATAATGATCGGGAAACACAGACTCTGGCAGAGTTTCATTCTTTAGCGTTGCGCATGATAAATGTGAAATCAAAACGCTTCGTCATTGTCTCTACAAAAACGCTTCGTAATTGGTATACATGTTGATCCCAGAACGCAACACACTATGGGCCACTATTCCAGGCATTTTTAACTAACGCTTGGAAAATTTAAAAAAATCGACCGGCATGAGTTATATCCATCTCCAGACGGTCGGCACAGTTATGCCGGCTTGCCTAGCTGCTTCTTCACGCTCCGCTTGAAGGAACGTCGGTTAGGAAGGTCAATTGTGTATGCCAATTGCTATCCGAGTTTTAAATGTCTCACCATTTACTGGTGGTAGGACTCTCATATGTATGAGTCCGTCTGGGTGGGTACCAACGCAATGTCTATTTCTACTGCCAAGCAGCAGTGTTGTGTTTCGGTTTGAAGGACATTGTAGCCAGTGTAACTACAGGACATAATAAGACTTAACATCTTATGTCTCAGGATGACGAGCGCAGTGGAATGCCACACAGTACTTTGTAACTCAAGGTGCTGGATGGTGTTTCTACTGTTTATAGGTGGTCGTATCGCTTGCTATCAGGCGAACGGCAGGCTCGTCTCGTCATTCGATGCCATAAAAAAAAATCAATCAAAATCAGCAAATATTTAAATAGCCGCAGTTGTTACTAGCTTACGTATCTAGTGTTATTCCTTAGCGTTGTTAATTAACAGCTGATAACCCTGGTGGGTCATGTGGTCATCTCATCGGCTGCTGCTCAGCAACGGTCATCGACTTGTAATGTTAGGATGTGTACATACTGTTACCGGTAATCACGGTATTAATGGGGTGCATATTGTCTGGTTATCGCCGTTGTCTATATTGAAGTGCTCAACATCTTATGACAGATTTTGTCTTCATTATGTGACGTTAAAGTTTTCATTTGAAAAGTAATTCATAAGGAAATACCACTTTTTTCTTCATAACAGCCAATAATTGGGTCCGGGATTTGCAAGGTTTTGTTGGGTTGGCCGTTGTTAGTATTGGGTTAGGGTAAATACTAAGGATTCTGTGTTCGAGTCTGAATTCGAAATTTTTGTGTGCAAATTAACTAATGGGTTTATAATGTGGCAAAAAATACGACACAACTCCGTTTTGTTTTGGAGTTGGTTGAGAGACTAACACGTGATTGACGTATTGGTCTCTCGATTAATCACAAACATCAAAATTAAACGGCATCGTCTTGCAAGTTGCGTTTCTTTTCCACATTATAAGCCCATAGAGCTACATAGGATTAGAATTTGTCTCGATACGATTATAGTATCGCCGACTTTCACATAATAGGGCGAATTGTTTTGTGACATATAACGCAAAGGCCATCTTGATAGACTATTGTGAGAACCCCACCACTTAGTTGTACCTTATAAGAATCCAGACTAATATTGAGTTACATTATGAAGGGCCGTGCTCATCTATCAACGTCAGTTGATACTGAAATGCATTCAATAGGATGACACAACACTATAATGCTATACACACATTGATTTACCGTCCCGGTGTCCGGTAATCACGGTGTTTCCGGCGTCATCTATCTGTATCGTTCATTCAGTAAATGCGATCGCTGTCAACTCATGTCATTGGAAAGAGCTTTACATTGATTCACCAACCCAGTGTCCAGTAATCACGGCTTTTATCTTTCCGTACCGATTTAATAAGATAGTTTCTTATGTTTGATTTGTACATTATTTTTAACCGACTTCCAAAAGGAGGAGGTTCTCAATTCGTGTGTTTGTATTATAGATGTAACAGAAAATGATAAGAAAATAAATTCTTCTGTGAATTTTGAAATATTGTTGTGACTAAAAGCGGGGGCGTGGCGGGGATATCGCGCTATCTCTTTCGCACGCACGCAGCGTTATAGCCAACGGCACGTGGTGTCATCATAGCCTAGTATTGATGTTATTTGACAGCGAGCCCTTCCACCAAATTTCAGAGCTTTATTTTGAAAATAATTTTTCCATTAGATTTTACGTAGAATACATTTTTCATAATTGTATTTAAAAAAAGTAGTCAACTGCCCCATTTAAACGCGGTTGGTAGTCGATTACATTTTGAAATGTAAGCAATAATTTATAAATTAATGGGTAAGTAACGTTTTCTCTTAAGAGCAGTTGTGTATACAGTGAAATACTGTAGTGGCTCAAATGCATCTTTCAAGTTTGTTAACTGTTAAGTCTGTCAACTGTCAAGTGAAAGAATTGTAAATTTTTCGTGGCCATGATGTCAGGTTCATTAAACTCTCCTCATTAATTCATTCATTATTGATTTATCTTTAGAATTTTCGGCAAGCTTATCGCTACGCCTAGTTTAGTTAATGAAAGACGAGGATATTTTTGAACCACACCACAATGAACACCGATATAAGAAATACCACAGCTACAATAACACACTTTTCTCTCACTAAGATGGAAATAAAGGAATCCACTCAAGTAGTCCATTTCCGAGCTCCGTAACTTGTAAGCATACCAATTATCCATTAGCTTTAATAATTAATTAATAGGGATCGAGGGAAGCCTAAGGTTTGTGTGAATATGTATGAATACAGCATTAGCGTGGGTCGTTTGTATGTATGTGCTAATACAATTAGCTGTTGCCAAGGAAGGATATAAACCATTTATAGTTGTATGACAACTGAAATAATTAATCCTAGCAATGTTAATGCAAAATTACTGTTTATTCAAAATACAATTATTCCGATCCGAGTTTTACTATGCACTAACCGGTTGGTGGATGGAATTAAATTTACTTAGGGGATGGATTTAAAAAAAAATCCTTGTTAGAACTAAGAAGTAAATAGTAGTAGTAAGTAGCTTTAAGATGTTTGTGTGTTATTAAATAGATACTAAGTTTAATGAGTAGAGAAACACACACACACACACACAATGATAAGAGCATGTCAAAAAAACGTTCGTGTCAGCGGGCTATGGAGAGGAGTATTCTTGGTATTAAAATCACATAAAAACAGAATAGTAATAAGATTCGACAAAAAAAAAAACAAGTATAGATGCATTACAATACACACAACGTCTGAAGTGGAAATGGGCCAGTCATATGGCTAGGTCGCGTCACCAAGTGGACCGGCCCGGGAAGAAAGTGATAAAAAGGCAGGCCTCGAGCTCGCTGGAACGACGAATTGGTAATGTTACAATAACTGCCTTTAGGAGGAGTGTGTATGGGGATGCCTGAATGTTGAGTGTTTTGAGGCTTGCGTGTAGTGTATGGGGTATAACTTCAGTGGTCGACAGAATAATAAGGACAGTTTTGGTGCTATTAACTTTCCATTGTGTTTTAATTTCGCTTGTAAGGTCAGTGTAGTACGCCATTTTTTCTGTATGCGTGGAAAGCAGACTATGGGTGTTGCAGACTGCGATGTTCATTATGTATACAGTCTTATTTATTTTGTGTAATACTGTTAAGTCAGGTCTATTGAAATGGATGGTTTTATCTATAACTATTGTTCTGTCCCAGTAAATCCTATAATTATTGTTCTCTTGATTGCGGCTGATATTTACTACTATACTTTTTCTGGTATAAGTTTGTGTTGGAAAGCTAAATATTGGGGCATTATGACTACGACTTGGTCATGAAATGAATGAATGAATGAAATTCTCCTAGCCAGTATCGGCCACGGTGGGCAATCTCAACGGAGATCAGCCAGGGACGCAGGAGATATTATAGTGCACAAGTGTGTGCGCAATACACAGGTGCACTCGCTATTCCTTCACTCTCATAGTCCGGTGAGACGGCAATCTGACATAACCGGAGAGAGATCAGGGGCAGGGCCAACGGCTTTACGTGCTTTCCGAGGCACGGGGGTATCACACCGCCAACTTCCTGACTCCGGGCAGCGACTGAGTAATTTTTTTTAAGATGGAAAAACCCAGTCACAAAGTTTTTTTTGGCCCGACCCGGGATTCGAACCCAGGACCTCAGCGCGCAAATCGTACTCGTTACGCGTATGCAATACAACTACGCCACCGAGGCAGTCATGATTCAAAATACAACCTCGGTCATGACGATGCTATTATAAAGTTTATTAAGCTATATCATTATAATTTATAATATATCGACGTAGACATTACTTAAGATTTCAATAAACAAAAAATCAAATATCATGTTTTATGAGCACAGCCTTGAGTTTTCGATTATAAAGCAATTTATATTTATGTTTACATTATTTATTGAAAACACGTCTGCGTATTATAATTAAGTTATGAGGTATATCTGTTGGTTATTGGGTGAACCTTGAGGGACTAAATTTAATTGCCAGGTCAAAAATCACAAGTGACAAACAATTTATGCTGTACGTGACTTCAAGCGCGCGAAGTAATAATAAAAAGCTGGTTATGTTCTCTTTAATGATCTATTCAACATTTAATTTGTAATGTTGTACGTTTCTGTATGACTGACCCATATCTCGAATTTGGTTTAAACTATTGAATTATTGAGTGGTAATTGGAATATTTATCGACCATCTAATACCACTTAAGTTATGGAAGGCCGAGCCTTAGTTAAATTGAACACTATTACATTATACTGCGACCTAATTAATTGTTGCTTTTGACGGTTAGATTCTCTAGAGGGATAAATATATTCAGATATTTTTTGCTCTGTGTCGAGGATATAATAGGGTATAGTTTCTTTGAAGTTGATTAATTATCCTCTTTTTCGCAGCAATGTTTTAGAATATTATTAGCCATACCTATTATCTATCTAATGCTTCTTTTTGTGTCCGATATGGTGATAGGCTCGCCCCCTATCATATCATGGGACGGAATAACGGCGAAAAGTGGGTGCACTAGTTGCGCCTCTGCCTACCCCTTCGGGGATAATAGGCGTGAGCGTATGTGTGCTTTTTTAATATTTTCAAGGTTTTGCTCAGAGTTTTCCCGCTTAGAACCCAGTATGGAAGAAATAAAAATTAACAATAAATAATAATAAATTCATAATTAATTAATTTATTTCCTCTTTTTAACATTCGGAAGTAACAATCGGAACTCTAACACGTGTTAAAATAACATAACAAGAAATGAGGTGCAGTCACTTTGCCGTGCCCGAATAAAAAAAAAAAAAAAAAAAAAAAAAATAATGTAGCTATAGTCATAATTATAAATACATGAGGAAATCAAAGTATTAAATGACATACCAAAAAATACACGTGGAATTAAAGGACTATTTACAAATAAATTATCATGTAGCGATCAAACTCGTCTAAACTATTGATTTTTTCGTTTTCGAGAATTCACGGCGCGCCTATTGAGCACTCCTCTTTATTTAATTCATAGTTCCTATCATGCCCAAGTACTGACGTGGTGTCGAATTGTATCCAGAAGTAGTTAAAGATTTAGTTCCAAATTTTGTGGCCGAACCGAGAACGTGCCATGTCAACACAGTAATTGATGAATTCCAATAAGAATGAACTACATTAGTCAAAAATGAAATCCTCCTAGCCAGTTTGCGACTGCCTCGGTGGCGTAGTGGTATTGCGTACGCATTACGAGTACGATTTGCGCGCTGAGGTCCTGGGTTCGAATCCCGGGTCGAGCCATAAAAATTGTGACTGGGTTTTTCCATCTTAAAATTTACTCAGTCGCAGCTCGGAGTCAGGAAGTTGGCGGTGTGATACCCCCGTGCCTCGGAAAGCACGTAAAGCCGTTGGTCCTGCGCCTGATCTCTCTCCGGTCATGTCGGATTGCCGTCTCACTGGACTATGAGAGTGAAGGAATAGCGAGTGCACCTGTGTATTGCGCACACACTTGTGCACTATAATATCTCCTGCGTACCTGGCTGATCTCCGTTGAGATTGGCCGCCGTGGCCGAAACTGGCTAGGAGGATTTCATTTCACATTAGTCAGTCTTATACTTATCATTTTTTGTTACTTTAATGGCAAATTATTTGATAAGCATTAAATATAGAGTATGAACTAAGTTAATGACCAATTAAGTTATTTATTTTATGAGGCCTTCAATTACTTAAGAGATTAAAATATTTTTTGTCTGGGTGTTGTAAAGTTCATAGTTGATAACGATACAAGAGTTGATAAATGGGGTCAAAACTAAGTGTTCCTGATGCTTTATTTTTACTTAACATTACTACCCATGGACCTTACTTGTTCCGTGTCCGTGTATAATGATTCTCCTGGAATAAAAACCCCACAAAATTACCTATTTCTCCAGTTAAGTAATTTCTTTATTGCATCTCAATTTCCCAACCCTTAAACTAACTAATATGCAAAATTTTATATCGATTCATTGTTCCGACGCGGTCCGTGAAAGAAGGACAAACTTACAATATGCCATATTATTAATAATAGTAAAGATGAACGTAATCTGACGTAGACACGTTTGACATCGGAGCTCTGGTTATATTATTAGCAGACACCTGACGCAAAAAGGCACTCGTCCTCCTGAGCACGTCTGTGTGACCACAGCTTTAAGTTTCCAGGATAATTTATAGATATTGGATTTCTTGCTAGTTTGAAAATTGTAGTTTCAGTTGAAATGTTGTTTGAATGAATATTTTATCAACTTTGATGTTCGTATTATGGAAATGACAGAGAATTTCTTGTGACGCTTCTTAGCCAACACATTAGGGAGATTGGCTTTTGAGATGTCGCCTTCTGGGCTTAGTAATTTCGTGTATGATCTGTGGGTCCGGTATTGGGTTTCTATTCCTATAAGTACGAGCGTATTTTGCACTAACGCATCTTATCTTATTCTGCTTCTTACTATTATAAATGCGAAAGTTTGTGAAAATGTTTGTATATTTGTTAGAAGTAAGCGCAGGAACAACTAAACGGGTTTGGACGAAACTTCGCACATGGGTAGACCAGGTCCTAGAATTAACACGTAGCCTCTTTATTCCAGTCATTTGCTTCTATGGGAAATAATGGATCTTTTAAAATTAGATTTTTTAAATAGGTAGCGCTGTGTCGTACAGTGCTTTTGGAACTTTTGTTACGGAAAAGCCTTCTCATGCGGATGAAGCCGCCAGCAACGTCTAATACTAATATAAATGTGAAAGTTTAGCGAAGACTTGTATGTTTAATCTACTGCTACTTATTAGCAACATGGATTTCGTATACTAATAGATCATAACAACAATATACTACAAAAAAATAAGAAACCCATCCAAACGTAGCACCGCCGGCAAAAACTATACTTATTACCGGAATTCATAAATCTCGGTAGGTCAAGTGAACAAGCGTCTTTATATCGAGGTGGATATGACGCGGCGTTAGTTTACGAGTTCAAGTGTTGGTGAGTGGTAACACGTGTGCGATAGCGCTTAGCTTCTGTGCTGTTTTGGAAAGTTTAAATGCCCTATAAGATGTCACGCAGACGCTTTGAATAAGGAATGACTGATTTGTCGATAAGCACAAAAGCTACGCACAGATGTTGATTTGTCACGCCAGACACAAGATACAAAATGTCGACAACGGGCTGTCAATATAAGGTATGAAAACTAAATATTGACGGCTTTTATGCTAAGCCCATTGAATAAATAAATACAATCGGCTAATATTTAAACTAAAGTATTACTTACTAGTCTTTTTAATGCTATTATTATTTATAAAAAAGGTCCCTAACTAAAGTTTTTGGCAGGTAAAAATTGTTAGTTTTGCCTATAATAATAATACCAGCCCTGTATTATATACTGTCCCACTGCTGGGCACGGGCCTCCTCTACTACTGAGAGGGTTTAGGCCTTAGTCCACCACGCTACCCTAGTGTGGGTTGGCAGACTTCACATACCTTCGAAATTCTTATAAAGAACTTCTTAGGTATGCAGGTTTCCTCACGATGTTTTCCTTCACCGTTGAAGTGAACGATAATTGATAAACAATACACACGTAACTTCGAACAGTCAGAGGTGTGTGCCTTGGGTTTTGAACCTACGGACATTGTCTCGGCAGACCGTTCCATTCTCAGCTAGTCTAACGTCGACTACAACTAGTTTTGCCTAGCTCTACGGTAAATACGCCAAAGGAGTTTATTCCCCCAAATGTCTTACACCTAGACGTAGCCAAATACATAGTAAAGTACTATGAATGCTGTCCCTCCTTTATGCCAATCAATCAGCCTACCGTCCACTGTTCGGGACTATTACTACTCGGGTCCACTACTTTAAAAGGGATTTACTGAACATAGGCCTCCCCAAGTGAGCGCCAACCATGCCAGTATTTAGCAGTCCGCATCCAATCCGCCGTCTGTCTCAAGTTATATAGTATAGTATGTAGTTGCAGTTAACTGATGGTGCAATAGCTATAACCGGTTAAGCTGAACGGCCTTCATTAAACGTGACTCACTAATGAGACCATTCACAAAAATATATTTTGATTTTTCTTGGCCAATTTATAATAGGGCAACTTTATGTACCTTTTATGTTGATCTTATTTTATTTGAACTTATTGTGTAAACTTTTTTCTCATTATTCGGAAATCTGGGTAGGATAATATAAAAACAATATTGTTTATAGTAGGACTAGGTTGTGCTCGCGGCTTCACCCGTGTAAACGTTTTTCCTGGATAAATTTACCGTTACATATTTTCTCGGGATAAAAGCTTAAAACCTTTTCAGGGTCTCAAACTATCTCCATACCAAATTACATCGAAATAAGTTCGGTAGTTTTTGAGTTTATCGCGTACAGAGCCGACGAGTGACTTTGTTTTATACTATGTAGGTATTTTGTACATGTTTTATGTTTTATATATGCAGGTAGGTATATCTATTTATGACTGCTTTCCTATTTTTGTTGGTATTAGGCTGTATATAGCCGGTTTCAAACGGGCCGACATAATTGTGTTGACTAGCGAGGATCATCTCTCATCACTCAACACTCTATCTACTTATCAGATGCAGTGGAGTCACTTTCTCGTGCCCGTATAGAAAAATATGAATAGCAGTGTGAAAGTTTTGTGTAGTGGTCTGAAGGATCTTGTAATCAGTGGATTACTGTAATAACTGGGTATAATGGGACGTCTAATTACTTATATGACGTGTGCAGTTCGTTGCTAATTGCTGTAGTGCTTTGTACTTCAAAGTTCGGATGGTGTTACGTGTTATAAGGTTCTTGATCATTACGCTTGCATCTGGCGAGCTGTTTGCTCCTCTCTTCATTAAAAACTTATGTGTTTGGTACAATAAGTCTGCGAGTTGCCTAAATAACTGCCATTAATTTTTACACACATATGTCTACAACAAAAACGGGTACATATAACACAGCTACATCAATCTCACATTCTCGTGCACAATGGAATTTGAATAATGTTTTTGAAAGCTCAACTAGTTTTCCCCCATTTTCCGCTAGATGGCGTGGGTTGTCGCCTCGCCTTTGTGCCCCACACAATAAATATGCTAATGTAAAGCTTCGGTGTAACTTTATGTCCCGCGAGCTTTAGTGAAAGAATACGCGTCACAAAATCTGCAAATGGTTATTGAATTCAAATTTTGTTTGGATAATTTTTTTGTCGAGGTTTTTTGGCATACATTGTGTTTATTGGATTCGATCTCCACGTTGGTTAAATTAGTGGTTATTTTTATTCGAATAGGCTCTTGAATAGAGTAAGCAATTTTAGTTGCACAAAATATCTTTCCAATAATGTTGTTCTACTGTAAACTTAACTTTTGCGGAATCAAAATACGCAATATTATGTTAATTCAGGGCGTGGTTTATCTATGCGACCAATCCCGTCTAAATCAGTTCAGCAATTCCTGTGTTTCTTGTAACAAACATCTAAACATCTGCACAAGCTTTTGCACTTACAATATTCTATTGAATTATATTTAATGAAAAGTAATATTTCACGAGTTGTCATAACGCTTTATACCGAATGGGAGAGTCCCCACTGCAACTGATTGTAAACGGAGTGGGATCCAAAAAGAGTGTTTACTAACGAGAGATGATTATCGCTCGCCAGTCGACATAATTATGCCGGCCTGTTCAACACAGGATATGCACAGGGTCCCGGAATGCGACACTTACGTGGGACACTATGGCGGACTCTTTGTGTCAGGTGGTCGCTATCCGGGATGATAACATTATCGTACCACCAGCAAACCCTCAAGCAAACTTGCTCGTCTCGTCATTCAGTACTCGTCTTTACGTAATCAATTTCACATCAAACGGCAGCTAATGACCTCGCCGCACGGTTAATAGTTTGCAACACTCGGCCATTATTCCCATGCTTATATTTTACATTACCGGGAAATTTGCGTGGAAATCATCTGCATTTTGCCCTCGTTAAAGGAATTTTAACGTAAGTTGATTGAAGTTGTGTAATAGTAAGTGATAATCAACGTGAATTGAAATAAACTCGGCTGTTATTGTGATGTATGAATTAAATCAGTGAATAAATTAATTAGGTTGGCTTTTAAGATGAAGCAATTATGTGTCGTGTGTGTGCGTGCGCGCGCGCGCGCGCGTGTGTGTGTGTGTGTGTGTGTTTGTGTGCGTATGTGTGTGTGTGTGTGCATATGTGTGTGTGTGTGTGTATAATAAGTTAGCAACGTATGTGCCGTGCCTTTATTTATATTATATACTTTTTCTACCGCTAAGCAGCAGTGTGCATGCACCGTTGTGTTTCGGTTTGAAGGATATTTTTGCCATTGTAGCTACTGGACATAATGAGACGTTACATCTTATGTCTCAGGATGACGAGCGCAGTGGAATGCCACACTGTACTTTGTATCTCAAGGTGCTGGATGTTTTTTCTCCTGTTTATGGGTAGTCGTATCGCTTACCATCAGGCGAACGGCATGCTCTTCTCGTCATTCAATGCAATAATAAAAAAAACCTGCATAATTGCACTCGCTGTTACACATACGTATCCTTTACATACATTTAAACATGAGTTTTTGGCGATATAAAAAAAACTGCAATAGAAAAATAGCAGTGTCTAACACGACTGACTTTCGTATAATAGAGACACGTTCTAATAAAAACAAACCTTTTTCAACATAACATAAGATAAAATAAAAACGCGTGTCCCTAAAACTAATTCTTTAACTTCAGACGAATAAACTGACTTCTACATTCACGTGTCGTAATTTCAACGCCAGAGCTCCCTTAAGACTTGTAACTCGTTTTGCAAAGTGTAGAGTCAAGTGGTAATAAAGTTACGTGTACACACATTCAAGACTTCATCTCTGAGAGGGCAGGCAGAGGCACAACCAGTAAAACTTAATATAACCATGTCGTTGTAACTTAATTAGTTTTAAGCTGTTCCTATGATGTAATAGGGCTAAGGTTCTGGACAAGATAGGTTGTATTTTTCGGGATCGAGCAAAAAAAAAACAAATTTCTAGAGAATGTTGGTGTTGGGTAACATTGTATAAGACAAGCCAATTTGTTGCTTCAACGTGAAACCTATTAGTAATTAGAACGACCGCAAATTGGAGTTATGTAGGATAGGTATCCTTTCACTTTTAAAGTTGATCTGGGCACTACCTTTCATCTATTACATTGTCTCGCAAGATTTTTACGTGGTTGGACTCACAATTCAACCTTATAGATAAATCCTGAACGACTGACTGACGGACTAGTATGGAGATTTTTCAAGACCCTGGGAAGGTTTAGGCTACTTTTTATCCCGGGAAAAGGTATAGCGCGACTTTTGTCTAGGAAAAACTCTTTCGTACGGGGGAAATCGCGGGAAAAAGCTAGTAACTAAATAATGTCTTGAACATTCAATATTTTTAACCTTTGTAGAGTTGACATCTGCGTGTAATACGACCCAGCTGTTATCGATATTTTAACTAAGGTAATAATGCATTTTGTACTATTTTGTTTGTGTAACATTTTATACAAAAGGTTGTCCGAAAGACATTGGAAAATATAGTATCTGTTTATTTGTTTTTATTTATACGCGACATCTCGAATATTAAACTATAATGTTAAATGCCTCATATTACAATGTAAGGAACATAATGAATATAAGTTTAGTTTTCATGACTACATACATTCGCTTATTAAAGTTGTGCGATGTCTATCAGTCAGTATTTAGAATGCAATTAAGTAGACTATAAAATAAAAATAGTTCTCTATTAATATCTTTGATAATATTTGGTTACTGAGGAACTTTAATACACCTTTTTTGTTTAGTAATAAAAACTACACGTGTTCAGAAGTTTACTTTTAGATCTTTTTTGCACACTCGATGACTAGACAACTATTTCTTTTGTTTAAATATATCATGAATATACCAATTCAATTAAAAACTATGACTTGTGAGGTACTCATTGCTCATCATACTTAGATATTACATGTAAAACTCTAACACACTCGCCTTTTATCTCCGAAGGGATAAGCAGAGGCGCAACTGCACTCAATTTACGCCGCGTGTATTGCGTAGTATGACGTAATAGGAGACGAGCCTATAGCCATATTGCGCTTAAATTTCCTGACTCCGTGCTGATAAAGAGCAGGAAAATCCAATATCAAAAAACTCATACTGTCTATTAATGGTTAGAATGTTCATCATGACTCAACGTGGTTCATATTACTTGGTAGAGGTAGCATAGAATAGCATTGATTAATCCGGACAGATTCTCGTTATAGGGACGAAGGTAGGTTCAATTATTTAATTATAAATCATGGAACAGAAATACGTAGGAAAAATACATGCCAGCCTATTTATAAGTATATTATACATGCGAAAGTAACTCTGTCTGTCTGTCAGTCCATCTGGTACGACATCACGACTGAACCACTAAACTGATTTCGATAGAATTTTTTATTGAGATAGTTTAAGACCCTGAGAAGGGCTATTTTTATCTCGGAAATACTTTTGCCCGCGGCCTTATCGCGAACGTAATGAAACGATAGCATTATGTAATTTTAAAAATAAAGGCAAAGGAAGATAACCGAGGACCCATTCTATACAAACAAATGGTATCCTATTTATAAGGTCTTGTTACGGGAAAAGACCCTAATAATTTCTTGGTCCCCTATTGGATTGCATAAAATTTTCTGTAATAATATGGTTACGCATCTTAGCTTTAAGCCTAAATATCAATGTGCATAATAATCATTACGCATAATTGTTTTAGCATAAAATAAAAAAGCATAAATACAAAAAGCACAACCATCAGAACGACTAAAGTCAAAAAGCATAAATATCAAAAGAAATAAAAATAAATAAGCATCATTCATATTTGGTTTTGTCTGAGTTGGAAACGACTTAAAATCGGTTCTGGCACTCGCCGGCCGCTGCCGTCTATATTCTACGAATCAAGTATAGAATTGTTGGAAGTCAAAGTGCCTTGCTTTCTCTTTTTATATATTCAGTATTACTCAGTTAAACGAGTAAGAGGACCAGCTAATGTTTAGTGATTTCCATCGCTCATAAATGCGGACAGAAGAATCATGGATGTGCCGGCATATTTGTGTCAACTGACGAGGAGTATTATTGCTCATCAGTCGACATTCTATCTAGACCCCTCTCCGCGTACCATCAGGTACTTTGCCGTGCCATAAAAAAAAACCCTTGCCTATTCAAATATGCAAATTAATATTACTGATAACCTCATTGTTACCGAGTAGTAATGCACTTTACACTCACTGGTGCACGAAGCACCGTAGTAAATCGTTATCGTTGTTATGCTAGTAGTGCATTTTAAGTACTTATTTCGCGTACTATTGTTTCTTGTTTTCATACAGAAAATAATATATTTTTGCTACACGGAGTCAACAAGAATTTTTATCCACATGTGCGAATTGTATACAAAATTTATAATAAACAGACTAGAAACAATATTGAATGTAAGTAGAAAACGTTTAAGAATTACCAAAGCATTTTTTAAAGGGCTACCATCCAGTTAGGTATAAAGAAATCCAATAACCTCTCAGATACACGCATTAAAGGGAGTTAGTGACAAAAACAATGATCATGAACGTCGGAAGGACCGGCACGTGACTGTGGTAAGAAATGTAAGTGGATTACATCGTTACATTTACATAAACAGCTTCCAACGACGCTTCTTGTAATATTAATACTATCGCCTAAGATTTGTAATGGACCCTGTCTTACTGATATTGTAAATGTGGAAGATAGTGAAAATGTTTGGATGTTTGCTAGAAGTAAACGCTAAAACAATTTAACGAATTTTGGCACACGGATAGGTCATGTCCTAAATCAATTCATAGGGTACTTTTATCCTAATAATTTGCTCCCGTGAGTAATAATTATAGGATTTTTAATCTGATTCTTTAGGTAGATGGCGCTGACGATATAGTGTGTCGTCGAAAGGTTTTCCATGCGAGCGAAGCCGCGAGGAACACCTAGTATAAATATATCATGTAGTTTTTTTCTCCCCTTCATGATATATTGATACCGTACTACAGAGCTGTCGAGTAAAAGGTCCTAGGTTCGAAACGCAGGAACAGTATGTGGATTTTTCGAACACTATTTTCCTGAACCTGGATAACAACTGACCCATGTTGACTGTTACAATGAAGATTAGTAATTTGCGTTCCAAATGGCGATCCTTACCACCTATCATGGAACCGAAATAATCTTAACGAATTGTGAACAAGATGCGCATCTGCTTACACCCTTAATATTACTAAAGCGAACAGTTTTCGTGAAATACCTAAATTAGCAAGCTCATTAGTTATCTGACCAAAATCAGTTAACTAAATCTCTGTGGTCGACCACATCCAGCGTAACCCACATGGGATAATGCAAGTGATTTAATTTAATTAGTTTTACGATTAGAGCTAATGTGATGAGAGGTGGTCTGACTATAGAGGATGCTCAAGGGAAAGTGCATGTAAAAAGGAAAGCGGACCTTGGCTAGGGGCCATTAAATTCATATTATTAACAAAAATATGAATATATTAGCAACGTAGACGAATAGTTGAGAAAGGACTGTTGATACGAAGGTCCGTCGATTCAAAACCCAAATACTTCTCTGAATTTTTGGAGTTATGTGTGTATTGTTTATCAATTATTCATTATACAACGTTCGATTTTCGTGAAGAAAAAATTCGTGAGGAAATCTACATAAGACTATCAATGGTTTGTGAAGTCTGCAAACCCTCATTAAACCAGCGTGGTGGACTAAGGCTTAAAATTAAAAACCTCTTAGTTGTAGAGAAGGCCAGTGCTCAGCAGTAGGCAGTATATAATATAGGGCTGATATTATTCTCATTGGCCTAATACATCTATTGTAGATGATTTAAACAGCGTCAACTGTTGGAGGTTCTTCTGAGACACTTTCTTTAATGGCTGCAGAGACCAACAGTGTTGGTTTCCACCCAGCTTAGAAGCTATGGTGGGTGAAGTGTCCTCTGCACATTGGACGCTGGATCGCCTGGGACACGATTTAAGTAGCGCAGGCATGCCCAAAACTTACGCCACCCTCTCAACCTAACCGGCTATACCCACAGAAACGACGAGTCGATACGTGTGGTGCCGGGTCGGTTGCAGGAACTGGCTCGTGCCTTACGGAGATACCGTTCCGGGTTTGTGTCAAGTTTTTCTTCTTTAGATATTATTCTAGTACACAAATAAATACGTACTACATTCTACGATCCTAATTTACCAGTAAGACGGTTAAATACTTTGTCTTCTAACATGTTTAAAACATACACCAATTTCTCTAACAATCAAACATCTTTTAATATCAATAAGTCATCATTAAGGATTTATTTCCAAGCAATCATGTCAAATAAAACAAATGTTTTATAACACTTATCAGCCTGGGGCAAATCAGGGGCGTAATCAGTGGGGGATTAGAGGGGTCACGGCGAACGATAACGTTGTTTTCGATGCGGAAATGTTGTTTTAAATTTAAGCTGTGCGTATTATTGACGTAAAATTTTTTGGCGAATGACTAATGTCCTGAAGGTGATTTAACAGCGTAATTAGCGTTATGTGACTAATATTTAAAGTAATTATATCGTGACTTTAGCATAATATTATTATTACTACTTTTGAACGAAGCCCAGTCTATCTGGAAATATTTTCTAGGAATACAACATCAGATCAGAAAAATAAATACACTTCTCAGAACAATGTAGATTTATGTTAATGCAAGAATATTCAGAATATTTAGCATTTCCAGGGATTACATACAAACATAATAATTAAACTGTGTAACTGTGTAGTGTTGATATAGTTCAATTTGTTAAAATAATATTCGCTTTGAAAAAAAATATCTCAAAAAAATTCTCACTAAAAATATTGTAATCCCTCCAAAAACCCTAAATTTGTCCCACGTTCGCCAGCATGTCACCGACTGCAAGTGTAACGGGGCAGACCCCCTTTATAACAATTGATGTCCTCCTAACTTCCAATGCATTGTCTGGAACTTCATTGGTTCAAATGTTTATAAAGGCTCTTATTGCTAAAGCTTAAATTTAATGTTGTTTTGACTGGTAATTGCTTAAACAGGGTAAATTTCACGCTAGATTTTTTCTATACGGTTACGGGCACAATAAAGCGACCCCTCTGCACCCGATAGTTAGTGTAGTAGATCATCATCACCATCATTCATCATCATCATCATCAGCCCGTTGCAGTCCACTGCTGGACATAGGCCTCTCCCAAGATACGCCACAGAGCCCGGTCTGCTGCTTTATGCATCCAGTTGCTGCCGGCCCTCTTGTGCAAGTCATCCCGCCATCTGGCTAGAGGGCGTCCCACGCTACATTTACCAAGACTGGCGTTTGATGTGTGCTTGCCTGTTTGAAATCACAGGAATTCAATAACTGAGTATATTATGCAATAGTCCGTCTGGGTGGGTACCACCGCAGCGCCTACGCCAAGCAGCAGTGTGCATTCACTGTTGTGTCTCGGGTTGTAGGACATTGTAGCCAGTGTAACTACTGGACGTAATGAGACTTAACATCTTATTTCTCAGGATGACGAGCGCAGTGGAAAGTCAAGGGTTTGAATCCCGGGTCGGGCAAAAGTATTTTTCTTCTCAGTATTAGCCCGGAGTCTGGAAATTCTTCCCGATAGGTTCACCCTCATCACATAAGGGGACCAAACAAACATGGTCAAATGGAGTGCAGCAGTTACACCGCTGCCTGCAACATCGGATATGAAAGCGTGATGATTTTTCGGTTTTTGTCCTTTAAAACTCAACACAACAATGCTTTTACACTGATACTTACCAATAGAAAAAACGCAGTTGTACCTACTCGGATCCCCAGACACGAGAGACGTGAATCAATAAATCCAATTCGTTTTTTCATACTCCTTTATGCATTGGATCAAGTTCCTTCGAGCGACGCCAAACGGATTTAAAATTCAATTGTAATATTAACGAAATCTGATTCAAACTCTACAAAAGCACTAATGATGCCTCCACCTGGTCTAAAAACCGAAGTCACGAAGATGAAGTTATAACACAAAAAAAAAATAGACAATGAGTTAGGAATACAAAATCTGCAGTATTATTATATATATTACGCCTTTTTCGTTTTTCAGGGGAAGTAGAGTTGTAATACATATTTCGTCAGCTATGTTGACTCACAAGTAATAGGGCACGACTTATCGCCACATCTAGCACAAATTCCAGACTCTGGGCTGACACTAAGCAGAAAAACCCAATATCACATTGCCTGATACTAAGTTTGAACCCGAGACCTCAACATGGCAGGCATAAGGCGTTTATACGTAATACAATTACGCCATCGAAGCTGATGATACTATATTTGTTTGTAACCGGATGACGACCACGGTACATAAGTCGTAAAGCCCGCCATAGTTGTCCACGTAAGGCCTCATTTATGGAGATGCAGGCGTTGCGGACGACAACTTAGACTTGAGTCGGAGGAAGCCCGCAGCCGTCCCTAATGCGCCGAAGATGGCCACCGCGGAGTTTTGGTTGGTATGCCGTGCGGTGTACATAGGTTAGGGACTCGGCCCGGGGGTCGCCCGACGTTTTCCATCTCTCCGGGCGGCTCAACGTCGTGTCGTAAGGCAAGGTGAACCCAACGTAACCGCTCAGTCGTTCCCCTTGAACACTGGGCGGTAGTAATAATTCACTTTCTCCGCGTAAACAAAAAAAAGGCAGTGGTGCGGCGCCTTGGGCGGCGCAGCCCGCACTGTCATTTTCATTCATTTCGTTTCCTTGAAATACACAGTAATTTGCAGATGGCATCAACGCGTCTCACACAGCGGCAATTCTACGTTCTAGTGACATCCGCCGCGAGAGCCGCAGCGATGTCCGCCGCGTGATCCGCTACACGCCAGAGGAAACTCTTCACTCCTCGCAGCTTATTAAACAACTACGTACATTGCCATAATATTATGTTTGTTTTTAGGTGCGATGATGCGAGATGCTGCACGCGGTGCCATATTGTAAACGGAAAAAACGTCCGTTGCGCCGCAAGACACCACGCCACCCGAGATGCCCAATCTCCGTAAATGAGACATATGTGTACGTTCCGGAATCAGCCTGTGTATATCTGATTTTATGTAGTCATGTCTGGAAAGTAAACACTATCTCCCCCCCCCACTGCTTGTTTACCATCAGGTGCAGTGGAGTAACTTTTCTGTGTCCGTATAAAATCCATTTCTCTGTATGCGTGTTCTAACTTATCCAGATCGCCTTTTCATGAATAAAAAGATAATACTACATGCTAGGATAAAATTTAAACTAGGCATAATATTCTTCTAGAGTGTATACCTCACTCGGTTATTTCAACACTCAATTTACAATGTTATTTCGATGTCACGAACATTTTAAATGATGCAAGATACCTGTAAAAACGAATAAATCACGTACAATTTGCATAGCGGTTACGAAAAACATGAATCTTAAACTGTGAACTATATAATTCTATAGTTAACAATTTGAAACCCCTATAAAACAGAGTTATAAGTTCCACCCCTTCTAGCACACAGAGACGTTACTTTAATGATCATTAGATTATTTTTTATTCCGTTATTTTTTAATGATTTTAAAAATGTGGTACATACATATGAAATATTTCAAAAATCTCTGACAAATATATGTATGTACTATCATGCTTTCTTCCTTTTTCAGGGGTAGGTAAGCAGAGGTATAACACATCAACATGACGCCAGTTTTATTAGGTCCTATGTAATAAGCGACGAGACATTTACCGGGCACATTTCCAAACTCCGGGCTGGTACTGAGTAGAACTGGTGGTACGTCTCTCGTTGCGAGGGGCCGTCTGGGTAGTTACCGTTGCCATGTCTATTTCTACCGTGAACCAGAAGTGTGCAAGCACTGTTGTGTTTCGGTTTGAAAGACATTGTAGCCAGCATAGTTACTGTGCATTGTGGGACTTGGCATCTTGTGTCTCAAAGTGGCGAGTGCAGTGGAGTGCCGTACAGTGCGTTGTGATTCAAGTTTATATGCGGCGTTGCTGATAGGCAATCGTATTATCGGCAGCGAGCGGTATGCTCGTATCATGATTTAAAGGAAATATAAAAATCACTTTGCCAGACCCAAACCCCAGTCGAAGTTGTATGACGGACTCAATACAACTAAGCCATCAAGGCAGTCTTGATATCCCAGTAGTAGGTTAAAGAATGTTTGTAAACCGAACCGTACGGCGTACACCCTAATTCCATTGTTTGCGCATTATTTGGCAACGTATACACAGACGGCCTTCACCTTAGAATACGATTGCCCTTGTAAGGTTTCGGCCAGAGTCCACGACGGCAGGTGTCTGATCGATAGCAGCTGGGGTTTAAATGACATATCTAGTAAATATTAGTCTAACTTATCCGACTGCAATTTGTGGTAAGCGCTATATTTGCGTTTAGAAGATGACGAACTCAGAAAATTGTGAAGCAAATCATACCTAGCACTTCCGGTCAACAGTCAAAATATGTAGCAACTAAAACAAACAAAATTAAGGCTTCCAACCTGCAGCCGATCTGCAATCTCTGTATTTGTGGGACCGATATTTTTTCTATTCTGCGGGACCCCGGTATTTGCGGGATCCCGCATACAAAGAACATATAAGGAGAAAAAAAAATCAACGCAACTTCACTTTTATTTCAGTTTTACTATTAGCATGTGTATCAATCAAGCCCCCATAGTAAAGAATCAAGCAAGTATAGAAGCCCAGGTAAATGTGAGGCGTTACGGGATTAGTCAGTGTTTATGAACAGGACGGCATAAATGTGTCGACTGGGTCAGGAATATTTCATCTCTTGTTAATCGATAGGTACTTCAGACGCTACTCCACTTACCACCAGGTGCAGTAGACACTTTGTTGTACCCATATAACAAAAATAACTATTCCCAGGGGGTATGTGGCCCCACAACCCCGTAATATGACCAAATTTCGTGCGCGGTAACCAAACTCGCGACCTTTGCATTGCCAACAGAAGGTCAGCTGACAAGCATTTGTTTTGTAATATCAAAACTGGTTTACACATTACGGAGCGTGTTTTGTAATCACCTCGTTCGTCTAGTACGGTGGTCGGAAATATTATAAAAGACACATTCAGAAGAGATGCAATTAATTTAATTAAAAGAGGAATGTAAAGTAACCAGTGTTTCAAATTTACGGTATTTATTATTTATAACACCTATTATATTATAATGCCATATCTCACACAGCTCCGTGCGCACAATGAGTTTAAAAAGGTGTACAATTTTTTTTTCACGTATTAATATATAGATTAGGGAATTAGGGAATACTGCCTAAATCTGTGTTTCGATTTGGATTGTGGGTTACTGAGTTGTCAAAACAATGTCTAGTAATACGTACCATACATATATCATTCCTTTTTTACGGATTCAGGGTAGACAGAGGTGTATCACACCCACATTTCACCAGCTACGTTAGGTCCCATGGTATAGCGGGCGAACCTAATGCCCTTTATCAGTCACACTAGACTCCGGGTTCATAAAAAACCCAATATCGTATTAAACCGCTTAAATTAATAAAGGTATTCATTTGTGGAGGCACCGTGGTTGACGCAGGTGGCCGCAATCTAGGTCTCAGGCGTGGGCGCGGCTAGATTATCGGCTTTTAGGATGTTCCGCTCGCAAATAGCCTGGCTTCCGAGATTATCCGGGTTTATGTCTAAATATTGTATCAAATAGTATTGGCAGTGTTTTGAGGTTGTTTGAATAGTTCTGATAATTATAATATTAAATAAAAACAAAATCGTTTACTGATTTATACCAGAACATTCCAGTGAATATTTCCACTATTTGGTCAGTCTAATATTAAATTTGTCAACTGCACAAAGTCAGTATCGGTTTTGACCAAAACTCGCAAATGTTTGGACAAATACGACACGTGCTACCTGCATATGCTCAGCTTGTGCTGACTGGAATACTGCATAAATTATATAGTAGTTCCGACATCCAAGCTATTTTCGACGTTTTTCACTCCCTAATATACCATACCAGCCCTGTATTGTATACGGCCCACTGCTAAGCACGGACCTCCTCTACAAATGAGATGGGCTTATTCCAAAACGAGGTTTAACTATAGTGCAGAGTTTAGTAGCAGGTTTAAACTATGGACTAAAATAAACGTTATTATAAAACCGAGTTTATCGCGAGTCCAAGGATTATCTATGATACTAAAGTTAAACCGTCCTGACATAACCCCTAGTTTAACTCCAGTAATAGCCTCAAAACGTTAAATATCAAGTCGGAATTGTGTTATCGAATATCAACAAAAATATATTTTTATTTTTTTGGTTGGGCATTGTTTTGTTTAAATTTTCAAATAATTATTATTACTCTCCCTAATGTATTACAGTTAACTAGCGCAGTAGTTTACAGTGTCTCTTATTGTTTCAATGCTGTGTATACCTGTTATTGGCTTGCATGTCTACACCATTGTATTGTTACCTCCTATTTTCGTACATGTTTAGTGTGTAAGCTGCTAGAGTACCATAAATAAATGAATAAAAAAAATTAGATAAATTGCATTGAATTAATGTATTTGGAAATGTTAGAAACAAACCAGCGGTTTAATGGTAACCCCGTAGTAGCGCGAATCATTTTTAGTTCAAGTGATGAAGATTGTCGCTATAAATATAGATTCACTAAAAGGTTTGAAATTAAAATAGTGGATTTATTGCATGAGAATTTAGTCTATGACCCTCGAGTATACAATCTCACTCCTGAGGTGCTAGTGGTTTGCGTATTATGCAACTGGGCTCGTCATAAAGTAAGTGTACAAAGCTGGTATCTAATATAAATTGCAAACACTGCTAAGATATCTCACACACTAGTGTGACTACTTGGTTGTTTTTTTACAGATTCAAGTTGGTACTGGAGATTTACATGGTATATCCCAGTTAGTTACTAGCAGAACTTGCAAGGAAATTCGTTTTCATTGATTTAAATGTTATGTAATGTTATTACACTGTTTAATAATATGATTATTTTGTACTAACCTTTACGTCAAAAGTCCAATTTCTACCCCATTTTGTCTTTGATTGAGCTCCATTTTCAACAGGAATAACCAACGTATACGTTACGTACGTGATCTCACAATAAATAATATTGCACTTGTGACGTTGTTGCCGTGCCTAAATTTATTTGAAGTGCTATTCAATCAAATCTTAAATAAACCGAAATGTAAATATTTCAATAATATCCAAATACGCGGGCCGCACACTTCATTCCAGTGTATGCTAGCTAAATAAACAAGTCGACAGTATTCAATAACAAAACTCACGGCATTTACAATTATTCAGATTTGAGATATTATATTTAAACGGCAAGATAGTATATATTTAGCATCATCATCATAGTCAAAATCCCATTTTTTAAACACTAGATTTTGCCCGCGGCTCCGCCCGCGTTAAAAAGTTTTTTACGGGATAAAATTCCCGCCTTTAATTTTCCCGGGATAAAATGTAGCCTATGTGTTAATCTAGGAGATGATGTACCAGTGTGCCAAATTTCATCGACATCCGTTCAGTAGTTTTTGCGTGAAAGAGTAACAAACATCCATACATCCATACATACTTACAAACTTTCGCGTTTATAATGTTAAGTAGGATTTTGCCTTTCTCTTCACACAAGCTTATGTTAAAAGGAACGGTGCATCAATCGCCAATTGAATGAATAAATATATTCCAGTAATTTTTTGCTTATAATCTGTGTATACTAATTGAAACAAGGACTATCTTTGGTACTAAATAATCCTCGGTTACTCGGTTCAAACCCAGTACTAAGCTATCTTTTTGTAATAAGGCGGAGTGGGTTTAGGCACTAGTTCACCACGCTGGCCTAGAGCGGGTTACCCCCTAATATACTCGCAATGAATTTTAACCTGAATGCCTAATAATGAGAATAATCTCGATTTTTATCGCACCATTATTTATCTTCTTGTCTATTTATAATCGTCTCTCGTTTTTAGGAACGTTGCTTTGCCGCTGAATAGTTTGTGAATATAAGTGTGAAGGGTTTTGCACGTATCAGAGTACTGGAAAGCCATACGTCTCCTTTTCTTCCATGATCTATATTTCTTCCATATTTATGTTTCTTCTGGTACCCAAATGTGAATGTTTTGCATGGCTCAGATTTCCAAACAACCTCTACTTCCATAATCGCCATTTCTTTTCTATGAGTCGACAAATCTTCCATATTCCACGCTTTTTCTGGTTGTGTTTATGGGCGCTGGAGGTCATCATCAGGAGATCTACTAGCTGATATGTCGGACTATAAAAAGATATTACGTTATTGCGCACTTTCTAAGACAGATATTATGACGGCATTTTAAATTCAACAAATAAACGAACATAAACCAGATTTAAATTGTGTGATTGATAGTGTAGCAAATTCACAACTTTCCTAGTTCAGTTTTGTTTTAATATCATATATTTTACAGAATTATTATATTTGTATTTATTTACTTATGTAGGTATGAATGTATTTTAGTATGTATATTATGTATTTATGTATGTATAATATATGTTTTGTCTTATTTATGTTTTATATACACCCACTTTGTTTCATCTCTGCATCACCCAAAGGTTGACTGTTAGAGAATGCCTCAGGCATTAAGTCCACCTGTATACATTTACTGTATATAAAGTTTTAAATAAATAAATAAATAAATAAATTGGTCTGGATTTTTTTACGTTAAAGAATCGATTTTTTTGCATCGGTGATCGACGTAAAACATTACAGAAATAAAGTGTGTGGTGCAACTGAAAATGTGCTGTTTCGTGTGTAGATATGGTTGAAGATTCATTAATATAATTTTCTATAGTTTACAAGCGTTAAAATATTATAAGATATCTAGAATTTAAAATTAACGACTAGATGAGGAAGCCGCTGGCCTGATGGTTAGCATTACGCCTTCACAAAAAGTAGTAACACCATTAAGAACTTTGAATTACAAAGCCCTACGGCACTCCGCCGAGATCACCATCATGAGATGTTGCATTTTAAGCCTCTTAGTGATGAAATGTTACAGTCTGGGTACCCAGTGAGCCTGAGAGGTCGCCGAACATATTTTTTCAGGCTTCGAGCGATGTCCACCATTTCTCGAACCTTGTTGTGTGTTGTCTCCAACCTTGGGTCAATTAGAAATATATATAGAATGTGTTGTCCGACCAAATCTATCCCATAATTTCCTGCTTTAATGCCCATATATGTTGCGCTAGGCCAGGAAGACGAGACCTCATGTATGTTGTGACTTGTGAAACAACTACTGATTTCCTTATTTAAAAAAAAATACCTTGAGTAGGCATCTGATGCGCGCGCTTTCGATGATATAATTTGATTTGTGGCAAATATAAAAAATCTTTGAGATATAGTACTTACTCCGTACCAAATATCATACAAATTAGTAGTTTACCTGTGAAAGCGTAACAGACAGAATTTACTTTCGCATTTACATACATATACATATACACTCATGCCTGTTATCCCCGAAGGGGTAGGCAGAGGCGCAACTAGTGCACCCACTTTTCGCCATTATTCCGTCCCATGATGTGATAGGGGGCGAGCCTATCGCCATATCGGGCACAAATTCCAGACTCCGAGCTGATACTGAATAGAAAAACTCAATATCACTTTGCCCGACCCGGGGATCGAACCCGAGACCTCAGCTTTACAGTCGTACTGTAATACAACTACGCCACCGAGACTTTCGCATTTATTATAAAAATACTTAGTTTCTTCTCCGAAAAGACCAGAATTAACCTTTACTGCCGAAAATATATGAGAACTATAAATGTGGAAGATCCGAAAGAGGTGTCAAGATCGTACGTAGCATGTGGCGCTCAATGGTCTCTGCCTACCCCGGGAAAAGGGCGTATATAAGTAGATATTTAGATTCCGTTACTTAGTATATCTGTATTACACGTGTGTGTCTAAGCTAAGTCTTAGGTCACACATCTGGCAAAACACAGTTCAAATGCCAATGCCATCGCGTAAGGTCATCGCGTTGCGTCAGCAAAAACATCTGTTTATGCAAATTAATATACTGTGAATCTTTGTTTGTACGACTTAAATATTCACGTAATATTATCATCATAATATATTTTGTTGATAGTTGCTGCTCGCGCCTGAAAAGACCTATCCTAATAAACATCTCAATTACTATAGTGATATTTGTATGGCGCTAGCGACATCTAAAACTTCTGATTAAGAAATTAAAATATTTATTATAGGAGTAAATTATCGGGATGAAAATCCTGTATTAAGTTCATCCAGGACATGGTCTATCCGAGTAGTATATTTCATCCAAATATATTCAGCAGTTTTTGCCTTTACTTCTAACAAACATCCAAACTTATTCACAAACCTTCGCATTTACAATATTAGTAAGAAGATACAAATAAAATTAAGTGTTGCGAAACTGCGAGCAATGAATCGGATTAAAGTAGGTCTAAAAACCGTTCACTGTGAAGAATTTTGGGTTGTTTGTACTTAAAAATGGGTTTAAACACTAATAAAAAATAGTTTTCTTTATAGTAAGACTTTGTGATCTAATTAAAACAGTTATTTCTTCTTCGCTGGCAGCTGTATCTTTAGTTTAAGTGTTACCCAAAAATGATGTTAGTCAAAATAAGTATTTCAACAATCGCTAGAATTATGCAGGCCTATATACTGGATGACCCTGGATCGCGAATCTACTTTTGAATATCATTTATCATTACTACATAACGTATATCCAGTCAAACACTCTATAACATCAATAAAACTCAAGAGTTAATTGTGCCACTCCGCTTCGTCGATTCTGGCTAATATATCCGCTGACGCAAGCCTTCGAAATGCTTAAAATCAAACACGATTGCTAATTGCACTACAAACACGACGCGCAATCACGTATGCCAATACCAGCGCGTGATTTTTCAAACAATGGTTAATGTTATTTATTGGCAGGTTTTTTATGCTAGAGTCGATAGACTATCAGATATGTCTGTTTCTACCGCCAAGCGACATTGTGTATGCACAGTTGTGTTCCAGGTTGAAGGACATTGTAGTCTCCGCAATTTCTGGGTATTATGAGACTTAATACCTGATTTTTCAGGGTGATGACCGGGATGGAGTGCCTCAAAGTGCGTTAAAATTCAAAGTTTTGAATGATATTGCTACTGTTTATGGGCGCGGGTACCGCCTCCATTGTGTTGAAAGAAATATTAAATATTTCTTTTATCAATTACTCTTTATACTGCAATGTAAATTTAACAAAGCAATTCCCTCTTTAGACTATATGAAACCTTTCCTCTAATCAGCGAGTGTCTTGTGAAGTGAACGAAATCAGAACAAGAGAAAGTTTGGTGGAAATCGCATAGTACGGGTAGATGGTATATGCTTAATTTTTTTATTGCTACTGTGTACTGAATGACGAGACGAGCATGTAATTATCCTGATGGTAAGCGATACAATCGCCGATAAACAGTTGTAACACCATACATAACTTTTAATTACAAAATACTGCATGACACTCCTGTGCACTTGTCTTCCTAAATAACCAGTATTTACGTACATACATACACTCACGTCATTTTATCCCCGAAGGAATAGGTAGAGGCGCAGCTATTGCATCCACTTTTCGCCGAGTGTATTCCGTCCCATAATGTGATAGGGCCGACTTTATCGCCATATCAGACACAAATTCCGGGCTCCGGGCTGATACTCAATAGAAAAACTCATCATCACTTTGCCCGACCCGGAGATCGAACCCAAGACCTCAGCATTGCAGTCGTATCGTAATACAACTACGCCACCAGTATTTCCGCTGGCTACAATGTCCTTCAAACCGGAACACAACAGTGTATGCACGCTACTGCTTGGTGGTTATGCTACTGAAAGTTTCCCAGGTGTATTTTGCATCTCTAGTGTAACCTGTGCCCGATATGGTGATAGGCTTGCCCCTTATATCATGGGATGGAACACCTATGGCGAAAAGTGGGTGCTTTGGTTGCACCTAGGACTACACTTGCGGAGATTCGAAATGCAACAATTTATGAAATAAAACAATTTATGAAAAGAAATGATATAAGAATAGATAGCACATTGATGATATAGGCTTATAAATATAAAAATGTATAATAATATTCCAAATCTATAGATTTGTCATTTAATACGCATAATCTGAAAATTAAAAATTTTGTTTATATTTCATTGATTAATATTTTTTGATATGGAGTATTTAACGTGGTTACATTCCCTTTGTAGAGTATGGAGTCTGTAAAATATAAGGCCATAAGTTCGAATTTTAAATTTGTACTATCTAATTTGGAGACTTCAACTTTACATGGAAAGATTAAATAATAAAAAGATACATAAATTAAGATAAGAATTGTAACTTAGTATAATACACTGTCAACTGTGCATATAAGGTGACATTCAGAATCGGCCAAATGCCGTATAAAGCCTTGTGACGAGAGTTTTCGTCTTCTTTGGATTAAAGGTCATAGTCATAAAAAGGTTAATGCATAGTTATAGCCCAAACAGTAATTTGAAAACAGTACTGCAGTAATTCGAAATAGAGGATTGAAATATTGATTGGTGTGGAGTCTATTATTAAAGATTTCAGCTTGATAGGCACCAGTATTGTAGGCACTATCGCAATGTCTGTTTCTGCCGTCAAAATACCGTTTGTTAAAGTCACACTAAAGATTGTATAGCTACTGTAACATTTACCCCCGAATACTCAAACGCTACTCAACCAACCAAGTTATCTGAGACCTACTTAATTTTAGCCGGCTTCTTATTTTAAATGGCATTCTCAAACGCACTTTAAAAGATTTGATGGAAAACTCAGCCGAGGAGCAGTGATTTTGCTACAGATTATAAAAAGTTTGTTTTCGATTTCAATTTTAATAAATTTGATATTTATGTGTCGCTTCACGCAGTATAATTTTTAAGATGTTAAATATAAATAAATCGAATAACACAATGCACAATTTTAAAATGATTTACAATGTTATAATATGTCTATTATATTTAATTTTCGTGTGTATTTTATGTACTATGTGCAGATGCCACATAGTAAAAATGGTAAGTACGTTTAAAAACCATCCTAGGTTTTTAATATGTAGGAATGACATATTCATTATTAGAAATAGTTTATTAATTATTATATTCTTAACATTGATGTGATGAGCTTATATTGGCATTATATTGCCACTTGGCAGTATGTCAGGGTTGACATTAGCCGCTTTAGAAAAAAAAATAAACAAGTCAACAACAATAATATTTATAATTCTTATTTCAGTTTTATCATCAGAAGTAGGCATTTTTACAAACATTTACAAAATATGCTAACTCAACTGCCATACTACGCATAATACTACCGTTGGTTATTTCCCGTGAAAAATAACCCCGATGACCTTGGGCTATCGGTTGGATTGTTTGGTTTCTTTTTGTGTTCGGCTGGATATAATCCCGATTTTAAAGAACATAAATGAAGAACTGTTTCCTTGCTGAGTTGGAATCTTCTTTTACGATAAGTTAAGATAAGATATGATATATTTATTTGTCAAACATTAACATTAAATTATCATTATTGTATTCTTCGAAAGCGTTTAATTTATCTCGATTTCTTCCTTTGACACCACACTCCTCTTAAGACAATGATGATAATGAAGAAAAAAACGATTTATTAAATCCAAAGAGAATATAATAAGTAGTTATTACGCAATAAAATTATTAAAGATTTGAACGTAAATATTTGAGACTAGTCTGAAGCACTCTCACATTGATCTCGATTAACAGCCATATTTGGAGGCCTTATATAGCTGTCAAACTTTAAGCAGTGTTTGTGAATACCGTTTGAATCAATAAGCGGACCTTAAACTGAGTCGCCTTAAATTTAAGGTTAAGACATAAGTGACGTTTCAGTATACCAATTTCACCAATAACGAATGCTTAAATCCGTAAGGCCATCTCAAATATTTAAGTAGCGTTTGAGTATTCGGGCGTTAGTGTCTCAGGATGACGAGCGCAGTGTAATATCGTTATTACTGTTTATGTGTTATATCTTGTTTACCACCAGGCATTAGTTGCGCCTCTACCATCCCCTTCGGGGGTAAAAAATGTATGCGCGCGCGCGCGTGTGTGTGTGTGTGTGTGTGTGTGTGTGTGTGTGTGTGTGTGTGTGAGTGGCTCGTCACTCGTTATTATTTTTTATACATACAAATGACTTGTTATAGAATACTAATTATGTTAAGCGACATTCTTCTTAAACTTTACTGACATTAGGTGCATCAAAGTTACTTTGCCACGTTACTAAAAATGTAATACATTTTATAATGTATCTTGCTAAATCAACAAAATTTAATATCATCACCATACTTAAATACAAAATGTTACATTAACTTGAAAACTTTATCAGGAAATCATTTCAATGTTTTTGTTTATTCTCACCACTTGAATCATAATCAACCTCTCCTTAATAAAAAACACCTGGGAATCGGACTCCCGGCCTCTCCTAACACTCTCCTCACTGCTTTTAGAGCATACAACACGATAAGCAACAACGGCTATCAGTAATCGCTCTGTGCACTCTTTAAATAAATACAATGCGCATAAACAGGATCTACACTAGAAAAGTTCAGAGGGTTATCTTTGTATAACCCGGCCAAGTTGAGCATGTATGCTTAAAATTATTTGTCAGGGTTATAGGTTACCGGCGCATAGAAATATTTAGATGTTGTGCAACTTGTAAATTATTATATCATATTATGGAGTTGAAATACCCGGAAACGCCCTGTTTTTTCTGTACTTTTTTTTACCGTAGTTATCTTTTCGTCAGGGTCTTATTAAGCTATGCCCTGTGGTCTGGGGGCATCTAAAGAATTTCACCATGGCATCCTCTGCCTGTCATAAGAGGCGACTAAATGGAGTAAGCGAGAGTCGCGGGACGAGCATTGGGGGTCTGCTCGCTCAACTACTCCAATGTAAGCGACTACTAAGTGGACGACAATGCGGGTGGTCGGTCTCCTGCAGTCGTAGACGCAAAAGCGTGCTTTTGAGTTCGGAGACTTCACAGCCTCCTCATTTAGAGAGGGGCCGCAATGCGCCATCACGCAGGGGCGGTTCCGTGCAGCTATCTTCGTGCAACAAGATACTCCGGGCCCGTCCCGTAGGCGCCAAAGAAGGCCACCGCGGGTTTTGGTTGGTATGCCGGTGTAGGGTGTACATAGTGTTAGGGACTCGGTCCAATGCTCGCTCGGATGAAGCTATACTCCCGAGTGTCGACATTGGACCGTAAGACTGTGTGAAACCAACATAACCGTTCCACTCACCCCCCCAGTGGTGGTAGCGATAACGTGTTTTTCCCCGCGATAAAAAAAAGGTCTTATTAAACTGGACGGCTCTGCAAGCGCATTCAGCTTAATAACACCGATGATTAGCCTAACTACATTTGAGAGAACCCGGTCTTAGTTTACATACATTCGCCCTCACGCCATTTTCTCCGAAGGGGTAGGCAGAGGCGCAGCTAGTGCACCCACTTTTCGCCGTGCATATTCCGTCCCATGATGTGATAGGGGGCGAGCCTATCGCCATATCGGGCTAATACTGAGTAGAAAAACTCAATATCACTTTGCCCGACCCGGGGATCGAACCCGAGACCTAAGCACCGCAGTACCGTAATACAACTACGCCACCAGGGCAGTCTTAATAGTTAAATATAGTCTTAATATAAACATATAGGTATGTATGTTATGGTATATGCCCCAAATCTCTTCTCTATCGGTCATTTTGTCTACAGTGGGATGATGCCACAACCAAGAAGCAGTCTTTCATAGGACACCACGTTTATAACAATTTGCTATCGTACAAGATACTGGTGGTAGGTCTTTCGTATGTGACTGGCCGTCTGGGTCACATCAATGTCTATTTCTACCACCAAGCATCAGTGTGCATGCACATTTGTGTTCCGGTTTCACGACCATTGTAGCCAGTGTAATTACTGGGAATTATGAGGCTTAACATCTTACATCATATAACTACACCATTGAGGCAAATCCAAACTCTTTAACTATTTTCAGTTAGTAAGTGGTAAGTAACAATCCAGTCAAACCCGTTTAAACTGCAATATCTACTAAAGCATAAATAAAAAATACTTTTTAACTACGCGATATTTCTCATATTTACGTTGGCAAATATGAAACGCGTTTGCACGAACGTCTATTTAGCCTCGAATAGTGATGTTTGTATCGGTTATCAAATACTATGTAACGACCAGACGAGACACGATTAGAATCACTACCAATAAATCCTAAAAAGTATCGAAAATAAAAAACAAAACAAACTTTACGTCTTCACCCGCGAAATAGTGAGACGTGACTCTTCACGTCACCGTCTTGCACTTCTGTGCAACCATTCATTTTTGCCTTGTATGTTCCATGAAGTGATGTCACTATAGATCAAATTGATACAATTATAATTGGTTACCATCTCTGTTCCCGACACCCTGAGATATATTATACTTTATCATTATATGTCATTAGCATGCGCCAATGCAGTGAAATGTTAAGGAATGTGTGCGTGCGGAATACTGTATTTGTTTGATTTGTTAAGGTATGACATATCTATACATATTTATTATCATTGATTATGTAGAGTTAAGAAGTTTGAAGGCGCTTAACTCTGAAACTATTGCATCGATTTTGTTTTTTTTTTCACTAATAGGGAGCTAAATTATGCTTAATATAATCTATGATATGGAACATAAGTCTGTCAGTCAGTTATAAGTCTGCTTACCGCTGAAACATAGACATAAGTACCGTGTTTAACATTTTTCGAAATAGCATTATATTATTTGTATTTTACTAAACAGTGTTATTTCTAAATTAATAATTACTTTACAGGTCTCAATCTTGTTCATTTAAAACAAAGAGCTATTAAGACGAAATTTTCCGACCATAATGTGTTCAATCAAAATCCATTATAATGTAATTATGAATTGATTCATTGGAACCTTAATGGATAAAACGTTTGAGATTTGTGATTTTTTTTTAAGTTCTTTAAAGTGGGGCAAGTGATGATAAGTGTTTTGGAACAGTCTGCCAACCCGCTTAAGGCAACGTGGTGGACTGAGACCTGTATCGTCTCAGTAGAGTAGGCCCGTGCTCAGCAGTGGGACTGTATAAAGTAGGTACAGGGATTGTAATTATATATTATTATATAGTTGGAACTGGTCTTATTATTACGCGTTACGAGTACGATTTGCGCGCTGAGGTCCTGGGTTCGAATCCCGGGTCGGGCCAAAAAACTATGTGACTGGGTTTTTCCATCTTAAAAAAATTACTCAGTCGCAGCTCGGAGTCAGGAAGTTGGCGGTGTGATACCCCCGTGCCTCAGAAAGCACGTAAAGCCGTTGGTCCTGCGCCTGATCTCTCTCCGGTCATGTCGGATTGCCGTCTCACCGGACTATGAGAGTGAAGGAATAGCGAGTGCACCTGTGTATTGCGTACACACTTGTGCACTATAATATCTCCTGCGTACCTGGCTGATCTCCGTTGAGATTGGCCGCCGTGGCCGAAACTGGCTAGGAGGATTTCATTTCATTTCATTATTACGCTGATAAATTGATAAAATTGTTATTAAAACTGAATTATTGCCAACATTTTACAGAAATCTTACAAATCCGATAGTATGAAAGTGAGTTTATCTGTGCAATTTCTTTTTGATGTAGTTACTCGCCTTGGTATCCCTGTACATCCTATTTTACGATTCTATCCCGAATAAGCCAATATTTTCCTAAAATGCTAGCCTATCTACTACTTATTATGGTAATATTTACAAATATTTTAAATGTTTTTATATTTATAATTTCTGCAAGGTGGACAGAGGACTTGATAATGGTCGGAGGAACGCGCTGGATGCAGGTCGCTTCTGAGAGGTCCGTCTGGAAATCTTTGGGGGAGGCCTATGTACAGCAGTGGACGTCATGTAGCTGATGATGATGATGATGATTCACAAATATTGTGAAATCATTTGCTACAATATTTACTATTCTATGTAATAAAATATGAGCTCATATCGACTTGAATACACGTCATATGAAAGGTAACACGTCCCTACCCGTACGTGATCATTAAGTATGTTATTTCTGAAAAAAAAACGTTTTCACATAAAGTTGTTACTATTAACATGTGTATTTGTGTCAAGAATATATTTTTCGTAGACAAGGGACTGTTGAGGTACAATATATCTTACGTTTGGTACTAGTTTTTGCTCAGGGCGGATAGCCGCGTGAAAAAGTTTTCCGGGATGATTTTTTTTTGTGGCATCAAATGACGAGACAAGCAAGCCGTTCGCCTGATGGTAAGTGATTAGACCACCCATAAATAATAGAAACACCATCCAGCACCTTGAGTTACAAAGTACTGTGTGGCATTCCACTGCGCTCGTCATCCTGAGACGTAAGATGTTAAGTCTCATTATGTCCTGTACTTACACTGGCTACAATGTCCTTCAAACCGAAACACAACAATGCATGCACACTGCTGCTTGGCGGTAGAAATATACAGTACCCACCCAGACGGACTATTACATATGAGAGTCCTACCGCCAGTAGACTCAGTAGTGAATGTCTCGCTATGTACTTATCTGGGCCAAAATATACTCAAGCTAGTCTAGCTTGTTGTGTTTTGTATAGCAAGATTAAAGATCTAGAAATTCAAATAGCCCACCCTTTTCTCGACTGCCTCAGTGGCGTAGTTGTATTACGGTACGACTGCAATGCTGGGGTCTCGGGTTCGATCCCCGGGTCGGGCAAAGTGATATTGAGTTTTTCTATTCAGTATCAGCTCGGAGTCTGGAATTTGTGCCCGATATGGCGATAGGCTCGCCCCCTATCACATCATGGGACGGAATAATGGCGAAAAGTGGGTGCACTAGTTGCGCCTCTGCCTACACTTTCGGGGATAAAAAGCGTGAGAGTATATGTATGTAGTTTATTTATACCCATTTTCTTAGTATGGACACTGATTGTTATTTAATACTATGTAACGGAATGCGATAAAGTAGGAAATATTTATTTTTTGTGTTTCTTTTATTTGCGGTCGATATTTATTTAATATGATTATTTATGGTCAAAGATCACGTTTTGTTATATAATTATTGTGGATTTCGTCTTGTTTGGCAATCGATTGGCTATTTCAGTGGATGTTATAGTAAGTAGTAATTATTATAATTGATGAGGAAATACAGCTATAACGATAAATATTTTTAGTCCATGATCAAAAATATTGCCTTTAAATTATTTGTGAGGAAATAAGTTATAAATAAAACAGTAGTCACACACTGATTAACATTTTAGTTTGGGAGATAAATATTATAGAGACTCTACTAACATGTTTTTAAATAAAATTAAATTCAAACGGAAAAAATCAACTTTTCCAATGTACATAAATAATGTTCTATATTAAAAAGCAATCATGCAAATTTTATTTACACTTTTATACAAAATTCACCAATAATACCTTTTTGAATGCAGGGCCGTATGAATAATGTAAACGTACCTGTCGATTATTCCCGCCTTTTCTGGCGCGCGCTCTGCATCCAAAACAATTCCATTCATTGTTTAACGTAACACGGCACAACACATTTGCATATAAACTTAAAAAAGTTCACGAAAAAAACTGACACCGCAACTTTTTATTGCATGAAATTGACAAAGGAAGTAACTTCGTACAGCCTTGGTGTTAGAATATTAAAAGTTACATTGATTTCGCATGTGAAGTTGAACGTTTGCGTAAATAAAGACGAAAATAAAAAAGGAAAAAACATCGACGTCCGTTTCGGCTAAGACTCCATGCGTTTATGTCGATGGAATTCGCGTACACCGAGATCGGAATGAGTCATAGAGTATTTGTTTATGCGCAGAAGTGACGACGGGGTTATAAACACGAAAGTTCGCTTATTTATTCAAATAATTTTGTCGAGACGTAAATTTAATTAAAAATTGTATTTAAAAATATTACACACGTTGAATATAGTATACAGTACAGCAACTGATGCGGCTTAGGGAAAACTAAGTATATTATAAATAATATGTGTTACAACCCAGCCGTCAAACAATTTGAAAAATATACCCAGTGAGTAATAATTTACGATACTGCATTGTGGTTTAAACCACAAATATTTACAACAGCAATTATTAATTCTTTGTTACCTCTACATCATATTCTATATTTTCTTAGTAATCTCATATTAATTGTTTTCACTCAAATATACATTACCTCATTCATATATATGTTTAAAAAATTAGATCGGCAAAAAAGCAAGAGAGCTCATAGGTCACCTAACGTCAGATGATATCGACCACTCACAACACCAGATAAACTACTATTAATGCGAGCCAAGTTTAAAAAAAAATATATAAATTAAGGAAGAGTGAAGGTATTTGAGCTTATGAATATGATCTTATGAAACCTAATTCAAGGTATCACTATAAATTCTCTTGGACTATACATATCTAGCGCTTGCCTCTACCCATTTTAATAAAACGAAATGATTTAAGCATTTGCTATTAACGCAAACAGCGCATAAGGCGCATATAAATATAACATCGGTTGTCGCCTCTATTCTATATTATTGTTACTCTATGTCCCAAACCAGTTGCTCGACTCAGCAGCGAGTATTGCGCGCGCAAACCAAAACACTATTTATTTTAAATTAAAGGCGATTGTACTGAGTCAAAATAAAGGGCTTATCATAACTCCTATTGTTTTGCACGCAATTGTAATTGATAATGAATGGTGTGGCGATTCAAAGGCAAAGATCGTATTCTACCATAGATAAATCATTTTAGTGTATAATTAATGATTGTTATTTATGACTTGACATCAGGCTTTGGATGGTATTTTCTTGTTATCCTATAATTAGGATTCAGAAATGATTAATTATTGGAACGAAGTTCCTTATCGCGCGTTGTGAAAGGGAGCTAGACGGAAAAAATTCTCACGAAAAGTTGAGCGATACTTTTTTAAAATTTCGAATGTCACTTTTACGGCCAGTTCTTTATTGTTACTGGCTGGTTTTACAGGGCATGTATAAAAGTATTATAGTATAAAAAAATAAAACTACTCTAAAAAGACAATTTAAATGCTTTTTAGATTAGTTTTTCTTTCGTTAGTTGTATGTTAATTTTAATGTCAATGCTTGCTTAGGTGATGATCGTGATTCGATGACATATCTATTGTGTAGGTAGAAGTAAATGTTTTCATTGATGTGATAACGTTTTAATGAAATATGCAATTACTATTATAACTTAAAAGAAACAAAATTTTATTACAACATCTTCACTAATTAATCGAAAAGAACTTCGTTCCATCCGGGTGTCCCTTGACACCTCTCAATTTTTAATTACTCTTGGATGTGGGAATTTGTCTAGGTAGGTTATATTTATATAATTTTTGGCAGCTATAGGTTTAGTAGAGTCTGTTTGGCTTTGGTATGGAAAAGTTGACATCACCCATATGGGACTTGTTGATATCATACAATCCGCAACGTGACCATCAAGTCTGCAAAGCCTTCGAAATAAAAAACCGCGATAAAATCAGAAAACTAGTTATCTTATATTACATCCGCGTAAACATAAGCAGCCATCATGGCCAGTTGTAAAAAATATATATTGTTTGATGTTAAATTTAATTTTCATATAACATTCTATGTCCGGTAAAAAAAATGGAAAAAGAGTATAGAAGGCCGCATGTCACCCTCTGGTGATTCCGCATATTTTCCTCGTAAAGGAAGATAATAGGGATACTATAAAAAGGTTACTAAATCGTAATGCTAATATATTTTAATAGAAACATAGTATTAACCAATATTCCTTTATTCCCGAAGGGGTATGCAGAAACAACCTACTGCACGTGTTTCTCGTCTCAGTCCGCCCCAAGATGCGATAGCGGACAAGCCTGTCATCATCAAGCACAAATTTCGATCACCATCGCCATCATCAGCTGGTGATCAAATCATTGCTGTACATAGGCCGTCCCTAAAGATTTCCAGACGGATATATCAAGAACAGCCTCTATCCAGCATGTTCCTCAAATTTCGATCCCGAGAAATTAAATGTATTTTGAACATGGTTTTATTAGCTTCATATTATATATTATGTACGTACTCCTCTGTAAACAAATGCTCCCACTCCGCTAAACCTCGAGACATATGGCGACGCATCGTCAAAACGGCAGTTCATCAATTAGCCCAAACATGACCACGACCACTCTGTCAAGAGTGCACGACTAAGAAGAAGAAGATGTGTGTAACGGAAATTTGAACACACTTTTGACCCCCTTCAAAACTTCGGATTAAATCGAAAATTTTTCGATAAATTTGCATAGATTTTCCCCCGGAATTGATCCAAGAGAAGTGCAAAGTGAGAGTGCATCTCTCAATAGTCTAGAGTATAATTTATCTTCTACACAGTCTGACCGAAATACGTTTTATTTACTGATAAGGTACAGTGACCCCACTAATGGTAAGCGGAGAGGGATCCAGATACTATGTCAACTAACGAGAGATCATTATCCCTGGATACTCGACACAATTATACCAGATACTTGAACCAGATATACACAGTATACTATCATACCAGGACCCTCTCGGTTGGTTAAAATCACACTGTCTATTATAGAAGCAATCAAACATATTAGTCTAGTGTAGTTCATTTTAACGAGATATATTGCATCTCTAGTCTAAGCTATCTTATACGTTTGAAGGAATGAACCACTTTATCGGATTTTCACCTTCGTATTTATACACATCGGAAGTATATTTTCCCGAGTGAGTTATTTAGTTCTCACGTGTTATTTACGTACACATTTGCCGAACAGATGTTTAAGAGTTACAGCTGGTATGTTTACGACGAAGTTGTTTTTGATTCTGTTGCATTTTTTCCCCTTGAACCACATTTCAAGACCAGCCCGTGGAGTTTCTTTTTATTTTGATTAATCAGCGTTCTCACGACTGAGTATGTTACGTCAAACATAATATAAAACGGCCAAGTACAAAAGTGATGATGTCCTTAAGTTGTTTGTCGGTTATTATAATCCGAGTTATTATCTACAATAGGTGTTAGTTGAGTGGCAATAAGATTCACTTGTGTACTTCATAAAACAAACGTTGTGTTAAACAACATATTCTTGCTAGCCAGTATGCCGTACGAAATAATAAAAAAGGAATGAAGCTTGCAATCGAGATAGGGATTCCAATGTCAATTTAGGCAATGGAGACCTCGGGTGATCATAATACAGACGACTGTATTTACAACTTAGCTCTACCATAATACATACATATACACTCACGCCTTTCATCCCCGAAGGGGTAGGCAGAGGCGCAACTAGTACACTCACTTTTCGCCGTATACATTCCGTCCCTTGATGTGATAGGGGTTGAGCGTATGGCCATATTGGGCACAAATTTCAGACACCAGGCTGATACTGAGTAGAAAAAACCAATATCATTTTGCTCTACCATAATCTAAAAATAATTTAAATAGGTAAGTACTAAAACCGCGTAGAAAAGCTGTTGTGCCCTTTACTAAACTCATTGTGTGCACGAAGGAACGTGAGATTTGGCTTTATTACAGATATAGAGAAGCAGTACAGAAAATTTAAATGAATGTGTAATATTTGTTCAAAATGTAATCGTTTCGACGTTGGTATTTCGACCACTGGATGACCACTAATATAAATAAATGACTGACAAGCCATTTATTCATGACAATAAATTATTTTCCCACTCAAAGTATTCAACCCCTATAATCATGCTCTATTTGACGACTATACAATTCGAGATATACATAGCCCTAGGGTGAGAAACTCAGCCACGTGTTAAATTCTAGGGCATTAAAAAAACTAGTGCATCGGTTATTAGCTAGGATATCGAATTTAAGTAAATGACGGGTTATTATTGACTTTTTAATAGCTTTATTTCTGTCGCAGTGGTTGGAAGATTAAGAGGACGCAAATAAATCGTGTTTGAAGTTAGTAACAATTTTACTATTTATAAGATACAATGAAATATTATGATTCAAAAATGTAAGGAAGTTGACAGATGTTTGTAAAGCAAAGTTTATTAGTTTATTTGATGAAGTAATCCATAAAAATACTAAATATACTCTATTGATTTCTTTACTCAAAGAAAGTTAGAGGTTGTTGATAAAAATGTTTTATTTTTTTATTTTTAAAGAATTTCAGATCCGGGAAGAACAAAAAGTAGCATGAAACATAGGCCTTTATAGACCTCCAAATGACAAAAATGAAAGGGATTACACTTTTCTTCTGCTTTAATTTAATGATTGTTGAGTTCTCATCTTTAATTCCTATGAACTTTAGACGAACGTTTCTTTACAATATTTTCACCAAAGTCAACAAATAACCTACTCCAAGCCAGTGGTACATATCCCAAAGGAATGCAACCAGTGTCTTCCGTAACTCTGCTAGGTCTTTTTACGTGAAATATTTTATGTATACATTTAACTATGTCGTAAACCGGAGCATGAGTACCGACCGCAGACTCTTTATGCATATTTTACGTTGAGACTGTAAAACGAGAGTAGGATGCTTTGTACCGTCTATGCAGCAGACGTAAGATGTTACCAAACCACAGTCAGAAGTTCTAAACTGAAGAAAAATATCTGTGAATTTTACCCGACTGCGAAAGGAGGGTTATGTTTTTAAACTTGTATTATATTGTGTAGTGGAGCATAGTAATTAGTTGTTTAGTTTAAGGGTAAAGGAAAAAATTGTGAGGAAACCTACATAATACCTACCCTGTTTATTATTATCGTATGGCATAATATTATGGTGACGTCCACTTTCGACAGCCATACTTCAGCCTCCGATGCTACCTGGTGTAGATCCTGTATATCCCCTTGGAAGCTTCTGATAGGACACTGCTATATGACATGCTGGACAGTTTTTTCTACTGCAACTCTACCACCACTGAGAGGGTTTAGGTCTTAGCTCATACGTACGTACCTGAAATTTTTTAATAAGATTTTCTTAGGAATCTGATGTCGGTAAATTCCGCATCAATGGCCAGGCCCGGACGGTAAACTGAGGCCTACAACCTCTCAGAACTAGAAGAAACCTGTGATCAACTATAGTATATATATACATATACACTCACGCCTGTTATCCCCGAAGGGGCAGGCAGAGGCGCAACTAGTGCACCTACTTTTCGCCATTATTCCGTCCCATGATGTGATAGGGGGCGAGCCTATCGCCATATCGGGCCCAAATTCCAGACTCCGGGCTGATACTGAATAGAAAAACTCAATATCACTTTGCCCGACCCGGGGATCGAACCCGAGACCTCAGCTTTGCAGTCGTACTGTAATACCGAGGCAGTCAACCAACTATCGGACAACTACAGATCAACTATAGGACACTATATAATCATCAACATCAGATACATGAAGTTCATTCCTGAACATAGGCCTTCCCTCAAGATTTCTAGACGGACTTGTAAAAGTGGCTGCATCGGACTGGTCCCTGCGACCTTTATCAAGTGTTTGTCAACAGTACATAATGCTGCTATTATCATAATCTTTAACTCGCAAAATATTATGTACACGTGAACATAAACATCGATCTAACATGATGTTATGTCTTCGTTGTAGGCAAACATTGCAAACCGAAATAGACAAAACATATTTAATATTTATTGTTTGTCGTAATACTGTTAAAATACTTTGTTATTTTATTACCCACTGCGTATTAATTATACATTGTGAAACCTCGCCATGTTCTTTTTGAAGTCTGGGAATTGAACATAGTAGTCGTCTCAAATCAGTAAACATACAAAAAACTAATATTTAGTATAGCAAAAACTAGCTTGCAACGTTGTTTCAACAAAAAAGTTCCGGGTCGCTTCCAACCAAAGAAATATAGAAGCTACTTTACACTGATTAAAAATATAATGTATGTAGAAAGAGGTAAGACATTATAATCATGACGGTTGTAAGTTGTAATAATCTATATAGGTTATTATACCACCTTCAGGCGTATATCCAACATGAACGGAAACTTATCAAAAGTTTTATGAAGTTATATTATCTTATTTGCATTGTGGGTAAAGTTGGTGATCTTTGGCAGCACGGCGGTAATAACGAAATAGATTTGCATAATGTTGTCGGGTAGGTAGAGTTGTAATTTAAGTTAGTCCGGCGAGCTAGTTTTTACACACATATTAGGTTTTTCTCCGAGAATAAAAGTCTCACTGAGCATTTTTATAGAATAGAAGTAGCCTATATGTTAGTACAGGTCTTGATCTCGACCACGCTCGCCTCGTCAAGCACCTCGAGAGGGTCGGGCCGGACTTAGCTGATTGCCAGTTCGGTTTCCGGCATGGCCGATCTACAATCCATGCGATTTTGCGGGTCAAGGCACAAGCTGAGGATGCAATCGTCCGGGGTGATGTGATCGTGGCGGTGTCACTTGACATCGCCAACGCATTTAACACTCTTCCCTGGGCTTGTATACACGAAGCACTACGGTACCACGAGGTGCCACTATATCTTCAGCATCTGGTCCGATCTTACTTGTCTGACAGGTACATAGTGTACCCGGGCGCTGATGGGTGGCACCGGAGAGCAATGGCCTGCGGTGTTCCACAGGGCTCAGTCCTGGGCCCTCTCCTGTGGAACATCGGGTACAACTGGGTGCTCTGTGGTACCAACCTTCAAGGCGTCGATGTTGTCTGCTACGCGGACGACACTCTGGTAACAACGACGGCTAGGACCTTCCATGAGGCTGCCTTGCTCGCCTCGTCTAGTACGGAGCAGATGGTCAGCAGGATTCGGCAGCAGGGCCTCTCAGTGGCCCTGAACAAAACGGGGGTCCTATATTTCCATGGGCCCCGGAAGAGGCCACCATCGGAGGCCCATACTGTAGTAGAGGGTGTGCGGATTCCCATCGGCTCCACAATGAAGTATCTGGGGTTGGTGTTGCACAGCCGATGGGACTTTCGTGCCCACTTTGAGATGCTGTCGCCGAAACTGGTGCGGGCAGCAGGTGCGCTCGGATGCCTGCTGCCAAATTTGGAAGGTCCCGGTAACCCTTGCCGTAGTTTATACGCTGGAGTTGTGCGGTCCATGGCCCCATACGGTTGTCCCGTTTGAGCCGGATCCCTGAATGCTCGTTGCGTCGCCCTACTGCGCAAACCGCAGCGTTTAGTGGCGCGGCAACTTGTCAGGGGCTACCGCACAGTCTCCCATGAGGCGACCTGCGTCTTGGCCGGTATTCTGCCATGGGATCTGGATGCCAAATACCTCTCGTCAGTATTCTTCTGGCGTGAGGAGGCATTCCGTCTCGGACGGAGACTGGCTCCGAGGGAGGTAACGGCCCAATTGGCCTCTATTCGCAGTGCCGCCGTGGAGGAGTGGCATACCAGGCTGGAGAGCCTGAGTGCGGGCTTGAGGACTATCGCGGCAGTGCGGCCTGTCTTCTTAAGCTGGCTAGACAGGCGCCACGGTGCGCCGACGTTCCGTCTGACACAGATGTTGTCCGGCCACGGGTGTTTCGGCTCGTTTCTGTGTCGGATCGGAAAAGAGGAGTCCGCTGCGTGCCACCATTGTGGCAACGGCCACGAAGACACAGTCCAACACACTCTCGAGGAGTGCCCAGCCTGGGACCTACAACGCAGCGCTCTTAGAGCAGTCGTCGAAGGAGACCTTTCGCTGCCGGCCGTGGTGTCTGCCATGGTCGGCGGCTGGAGGTCATGGCGAGTTATGGCCTCCTTCTGCGAGTGTGTCCTCTCGCGGAAGGAGAGTGCCGAGCGGGATCGTGAGCAGAGCAATCCCGCCCGCAGCCAGAGGAGACGAAAGAGGTATCGGGTGGACGACTGACCGGCGCCTCGTGCCCTGTGGTCCGAGGGCATCTAAAGAATTTCGCCACGGCATCCCCTGCCTGTCGTAAGAGGTGACTAAATGGGGTAAGCGAGAGTCGCGGGGTGAGCAGTGAGGGTCTGCTCGCTCAACTACTCCAATGTAAGCGACAATGAGGTGGATGATAATGCGGGTGGTCGGTCTCCTGCAGTCGTAGACGCAAAGCGTGATTTAGAGTTCGGAGGCTTCTCAGCTTCCTCATTTAGAGAGGGGCCGCAATGCGGCATCGCCCAGGGGCGGTTCCATGTAGCTATCTTTGTGCAACAAGATACCCTGGGGCCGACCCGTAAGCGCCGAAGAAGGCCACCGCGAAAGAAAAAAAAAAAGGTCTTGATCTCGGACCGCTCTGTGGATTGCGGGCATTTGGATAATTCCACCACGGTATCCCCTGCCGTCGTAAAAGACGACTAATAGGGGTCACCGAGGTTCGCGGGCGGGCGGCAGGCGGCTGGTCGCCTTAAACTGTGTATAATCTATTAGTACATTGTTGCGACCTCTGTGATGGACGGCAGCGTGGCAGGTAGGCCTCACGCTGTCGTTGACGCCGAAGGCGTCCTACGGTGCGCGGGGGCGTCTGAGCCTCCCCGCCCCACACACAATACGAAGGCGCCGCCGCGATTCCGGACGACAATTTAGACATTTCCATCAGAGGAAGCCCACAGCCGTCCCTAATGTGCTGAAGATGGCCACCGCGGAGTTTTAATTGGTATGCCGTGCGTGGGAAGGCTCGGTGAACCCAAAATAACCGCGCAGACGCCCCCCACGAAGGCTGGGCGGTAGTAGTAATGTATTATCTCCGCAAAATCAGAAAAAAGGTCTTGATCTCGCCAATGAATTTAAACGAGTAAATGGTCACTACTTCATTCATCGTCAATCATTGTCGCATAAGAGAGAATGAGCATGAGTGAATGAATGAGAATGAACGTTCCGTTCAGAAATCTAATACTACTTCTTTTTGCTATTTTCATCAAGATCTATATATAGAACTGTTTGTACGTTTAGTTCTGACAAGCCTCCTAACTTTTTACAAACTTTTGCATTAGAAATATTAGAAAAAGTAGATGCTTTTTTTACGTAGTGGTAGGATCTTTCTCTTGTAAACATAGTCTTAGTCGTAGTACTGCTTTGTCCATTCACGAACCTAAATGTCTTATCACTAGCCTGTTGTTGCTAGACTTCAAAATTGAATCGAAAACAGAGTTTTGGCGGGAACGTGGAAGTGTCATGAGGTGCTCTTATTTTAATTCATTATTTTGGTGATAATTAGTGTTATATTGCATAATTATGGTGGTATATTATCCAATATAGTTCTATTAAAGTGCTCAAATGAAGTGAATTGAAATAACTGTGCCAATCGTTTTTTCGTTGCCGCCAAAACTCCTTGATAAAGTCTTGTTAAGGTAGCCACTGCTTTACTACGACATAGTACGTAGGAAAAAAAAAGAACCAAAAATATCACTTAAGACGAGGCTGTATGGGCTTGAACCCTTTGCCTTCCCTATAAGGGAAAATTATTAAAAAAAAATGAACCGAAAATTTTACGGTATACCATCCAAGGACTCTACCAATGAACCAATAAGAGGACAAAATCGTGAACATAGGTTCTCAAACTTACCCGGTTTTAAAACATCTCGCTTTCAAATAATAAAAGCGTATATCTAGTTTCAAGTTATTTTCGTACAGGAGTTTGTGAGATGCCAGGCGCACGATGCCGCGCGAGATTATTATCTACAAAGCGCCAATTACATGCTCACAAAAGAAATAATTTTCTTTAAGTTCACAAAGAATTCTCTTTGTAGTACCGATTTTCGGTTATTGCCCGTGATGGTTTACCCTGCCAGGATGAATTTTACACTGTGTTAGATAAACAGTATAACATTAACATACCTATGCCGACCTACTGACAAAAAGAAAATACTATGGATTAGGATTTATGAAGTGGACAGCCAGGTTGAGTTAAGTTAAATAAACTCGTTGTTACTCAGATTTAGTTTTTCCTTTCTGTCTACCCCTTTAACTATTCATCAGCCACATGACAACCACTGCTGAACATAGGTCTAATTATGCATAAATTATAATAATACATAGTATAGTTGATATTAGTTAGGACTGCTTCGGTGGCGTAGTTGTATTACGATACGACTGCAATCCTGAGTCTCGGGTTCGATCCCCGGGTCGGGCCAAACGCCCCCAAACCACAGGGCAGGGATCTAACTGAGTGGGTGAAATGTGGATGTTTTACACCTCTGGCTACCCTGAAAAGGGCTTACATTGTAGTACCTATGTATGTATGCAATATGCATGTATGTATGTATGTATGCATGAATGTATGTAGGTATGTATATTACTAATCACTAAATTTATTCATAACTAACTTTTGCTCGCGGTTATATATTTCCCGGCATAAAAAGTATCTTATTACTAGGCCTATATTATTACCAGGGTTTAAATCTATCTCCATACCAAATTTCATCAAAATCCGTTCGATTATTTTTTAATTATCGCATTCAGACAGACAGACAAGCTAGGGACTTTGTTTTACAATATGAGGTGATACCTACGCTTTTTGTCCTAAATCAAACATTGAACAAGTGGTACATAACGAGCTCAATAAGCAAATAGCTGTGAAAAATTACTCATAAATATTATTATGCTGATGTCACCGCTGTTGTGAATTTGTGTTTGTGCTCACATGACTGAGCTATAATATATAGGCAAAGATTGGGGTGAAGGGGGGCAAACTTTAAGGAGGATACATGTTGATTAGTAACAAGTATGGTAATGACTCTCTAAAAAGCTCATCCACCGTACGAAAAGCCTAAGTAAACTGCCACTTCATGCCGGATTTCGATCATTAGGTACAATATGTTTTTATCAATGCTAATTGTAATCGAATATTTATACACATGTAAACATTTGCAATTGCCTCAGTGCAGGAATCGAATCCGTAGTCACTTTCAAAGCCAGCTAATAACCAGCTCGGTTACGGAGTACGGACATTGCGTTACATGATATTAGTCAATTACCGTACCAGACCTGTATTATATATACAGCCTACTGCTGAGCATGGGCTTTTTCTACAGCTGAGAAGGTTTAGGCCTTACTCCATCAGGCTGGCCTAGTGCGCGTTGGCAGACTTCGCATATCGAAATTGTTATAAAGAACTCAGGTATGCAGATTTCTTCGCGGTGTTATTCCTTCACTGTTAAAACGAGCGATAATTCACAAAGAATACACACTTAGCTATTTAGAAAAGTCAAAAGTGCATGCCCTTGCGTTATGAACCTGTGAATATTCGTCTCAGCAGTCTGTTCCACTACTAACTACGCTATCGCCGCTTTTTGTCATGTAACGCTGTCCATAATATTATGTAAAGCCTAGCTTATCTTTGTATGCACAAGACATCTGTTTCTGTCACAGAATGTTACATGAAATGAAAATTAAATTGATAATTTCGCTTCATCAGTAATTTACAGATTTCCTGAAATATTAATTCGTGTAACATGAAAGGTAATTGCATCGGGAAATTAAATTCGCTATCGTATTTTCAAATCCACTGAAAACAATGTTAAAAACCACATTTAAATTATCAGTAAGGCAGATTTTCATTTGCATATTGCTGTAACATAAAAAGTAGATGTTTTTTTGTTGACCTTCATTGTCTACCAGCTTTGGTTTTTAGCTTCTAACATATAATGATTGTGGACCGGGCAGTATTGGTTTCGATTTTTAGATCAGTCTATACTTTATGTGGATTTTTATAGTACGATTTCCCTGGGATCCTGTACAGGGGTTTGATGTCGGGTTGGTGTTCGTCAACCTGTCACATTAATGTCCATTTTTGTCACGTGGAGCGCTTCTCTCTCTCTCTCTTTATTATCTGTGATGTGTATCGGTTAGCGTGTATTATTTTTTCAACATAGTTTTGTTGTATGTTTCCTTCATACACAGCATTGCACCACGTACAATTCCTTCAGAAGGCGACCGCGCGTAAAGAGCTACGTAGTTTAAGGGCCCTTGGTAAGATGCCTGTCTAAAAACGTTAAAGTTAATAGAAAACAGATAAATTAATGGCATATCCTAATTATAAGTATAACGCTATCATATCATACGTCATTCTTATACACAATGTTAGCATCAACGTTAGTGGAAAGGAACCTTGACTACAGCCTCTGCAATGCACGTAGGTGCCTTGTTATGAAACTCCACAATTTTGATGGCTTTACAGTTTTTAGTTTGTAGAGTTACTAACCTACACAAGGCTAGCATATGAATAAGCTTAAAATCTATTAGTTGTAATACGCAGAATAACAGAAAACGAAATAGTGTTCAAAAGTTGTAAAGAAATCGCTTAATTGGTTTCCTGAAAGGCTAAAGCGCGGTAGGAAATGGAGTCATAAACGTCAAAAGACGGCGGGAACGAACGCAATATTGTGAACGTAAAAATGGCGGAAACGCAGCTGAATGAAATATGATTTAACAGTTTTCAAAATAAGAGATTTTCAATTTCCGTCTATGTTTTTATGTGAAAGCATTATGATAGTAATTTATTTTTATTTTTCGTCTACTAGCGCGGATTTCTTGGGAAAATTGGTGTTCAATCGAGAGTATAGATATGAAACTGAGGTCACGATTTTGATTCCTGGTAGACATTCTAAATTATATGATTATGCCATTGATGTATTAAAAACCCGATTATGCTCGTTGATTAGAAGTTATTATTACTCCACCTACGTATTGAAGCAATAACTTTACAGCGTATTGTCGACACTATGAGGCTAATAATACGTATATAATTTGTCACAGTGGTACTTATACCATGGCCAAAGGACATGACCAAAAATGGCTTAAAATTCTAACCACGATACTTTATATGTAAATTAGGCCATTCCAAAAAATCATATAATTTGAAGTCCTCCGATTTTGAGATTTGTGTTATTTTATTTTGCTTAAAAACTACGTGAAGGAAAACATCGTGAGGAAACCTGCATACCTAAGAAGTTCTTTATAAGAATTTCGAAGGTATGAGAAGTCTACCAACCATCACTAGGCCAGCGTGGTGGACTAAGGCCTAAGGCCTCTCAGTAGTAGAGGAGGCCCGTGCTCAGCAGTGGGCAGTATATAATACAGGGCTGGTATTATTATTATTATTTCTTAAAAACTACTTTTAAAGATATGATCGTTTATAGAAAAGTTAGTTATAAATGGAAGGGTCTAACCTTTATATCCATAATATTAATCGTGGTTAGATTTGAGGCCCAACACCCTTACAAAAAGCGGACACCACCTACAAAAAATAACTAAAAAGAATGTGGGTCCCTGATAGTAAATGATCTCAGCTACTTGTAATCATCAAAATATCAGAAGAATCATCATGTCGCTTGTCATTGTTAAAAATATGTTTTCCTTGAAAGTTCTTGTAATGTACATAAAACATTTACTTTGTTGTGTAGGTGTTACTTTCTGATTGTTTTCATCATGAATAAAGAGACATCACGACCGTCTGCCCACATTATATTAAAATTTATTTATTACTGACGTCGCGCCCTTGACTCAGAATGGCCAGTCCACAGTACGATAAAAATCAAGTGACTCTCGGCTCTCAAGGGCGGGTTTGTTTCATCCATGGTCTGGTAAAGTACGGCTCTTATCATTCTGGCGAATTCACAGCGAGGTGAAGGTGCTGGGCGCTCGTCTCGTGTAATAAGTAAACTTTACTTCACTACGTAGGACACAACCCTACTTTAACTCCTTACCTACTAACTTGTCCTAAGGTTAGCAATGCAATGCAATCAGCCCTGTATTATATACTGCCCACTGCTGAGCACGGGCCTCTTCTATTACTGAGAGGGTTCAGGCCTTAGTCCACCACGCTGGCCTAATGCGGGTTGGCAGACTTCACATACCCTCGAAATTCTTATATAACATTCTCAGGTATGTAGGTTTCCTCACGATGTTTTCCTTCACCGTTAAAGCAAGGTTAGCAGTTAGGTGAAACAAGGGATTATTATTCCACCAGGATGGAAGCAGTAAAAACTTCACTGGTGGTAGGTCTCTTATATGTAAGAGTCCGTTTGGGTGGGTCTACCGCTATGTCTATTTCTACCGCCAAGCAGCAGTGTGTATTCACTGTTGTGTTTCAGTTTGGAGGAAATTGTGGCCAGTGTAACTCCTGGATATTATGAGACTTAACATCTTATGTTTCAAGATGACGAGCGCAGTGGAATGTTGCACAGTACTTAGTAAGTCAAGGTGCTGGCTGGTGTTGCTATAGTTTATGAGTGGTCGTATCGCTTACCATCAGGCGAACGGCATGTTCGTCTCGTGATTCAATGCATTAAAAAAAAACAATCAATTTCGTATTATATATTGTTTGAAAATCATATTATACTGACAGCTGGCAGTTGGCTGGTACGACATTTCGTGCCTGGAGCAACAAACTAACAGTATCTGCTGCTTATTATGTCCTCTATAATGTAATAAACACTTACAATGTATTGTTTATTTATAACACTGTTGATGTGGTCGGTAATCTTACTACTTTACTATTATGTCGAGCCAGAACGACTATACGGATCTAGATTAAATTTGGCACAGAGATAGATTATAGTATGGAATAGCACATAGGCTTTTTATCGCGGGAAAATATATAGCAGGTCGTTTATTTCGGCAAAACTCTTTCTCGCGGCCGAAGCCGTGAACAAAAACTAGTGAATAATAAAGAGAATAGATGCGTACTAACTATCAAAAGTAATTCAATAACTCCAGAAGTTTAAATGCGGGGAAAAATACTTAACATGAAATAAAACAGATATATATGGCCTATTGTATATTATTTATTATATGTTTATCATTACTTTTCAATGTTAGTGCCCATTCACTTTACTACACTTGGTGTTAAATTAAATGGAACGTCGACCAGCAAACGATAGTTTTTCCCTACGTGGGAACTTTTTCTCTGAATTACCACTAACGCCCAACCTCGAGGGTGATTGGGCGTTTATTTGAAGTAACTTATTTTTCATCCGCACGTGGAAATGAAAAATATCAGACGCTCGCTTGAATTTTGCTTGACCTATTATGTGGATGCTGAAATTAACGATCGTTAACTTATGTAGAGTTTTAACTCTCTAGAACAAAAAATACGCTCAAATGAACATTGTAAAGCGTTATATTGACATACATCTATTTATAACTATACAAATATCATGGCAAATAGTACTTTGTGAATTTACAATTAACAAAGCAGTGCTAATGAAGCATGCATGATAGGATACTCGAAGTGTAAACAGCCGTGCATTTTAATAAGCAATATAACAAAGTGCTTAAACATTATACTAGTTTTTGCGGTGGCTCTGGCCGTAATCTCTTTGTTATCAATATCTCTTTGTTATAACAAGTGTTGAATGCTGTGTGTCTGTTATTAGTATATACAGCTCTCACAAGTACTACATGACACCCTACCCCTAGAAAAACGGCGCGCTAACTGTGTTAGTAGAAGCTACTTTCCCAAATTTATAAGAAACAATAAATCTTCGATAGGTCTTTCTTTTTGTTGTTTATTTTTTTTTATAATGTGGGTATTATTTCATGAAGTTTATAATGCAAACGCAATGAAATTGCTTATTCCATGCATGTCCTCCTAAAGTGCTCATCATTTTATTTTGCAACCAACACTGTTATTATATTATTATAGCAATGTTTTTGGGTAGTTTAAAGTTTTTGATTTTTTTTCTTAAATCTTTGCACAATCTTGCACGTAACTTGTGCGCCGTAAATATATGTAATGAATGCTCAAGGTCGTTTCCTCGGCGGACGGCTTTAAACACTACATGAAATGAAGTTACTTTGCCGAGCCCTCTAAAAATCTATTGATCGTGTACAATTGTAATTCTTATTGATGTATGCTAATGGTACATATTAATAAGTAAATAAATATACTTTTTGGGAATAATAAGGTCATGGAAGCGCAATATCGGAATAGAATAATAATCTACATTAGGGATACATCGGTTTAGTCTTGACTAGCAAAAAATAGGGTTTCCAACCGTTGACACATCGTGTTGGGAATTCACATAGTGTTGTCGAGTCTGGTTTCAAATCCAAGACTTTCAATTCCATGCCCTTATACGCTGTAAGTTATCCAAAACAAAAAGACCAGGTTCGTTTTTAAATGATTTCACACATACCTATTGTGTTGCTCTTATTCACAATACTTGAAGTGTGTTTACACAATACTAAGATGTCGTTGAGAGACGAGGTTACTCTATTTGATACGTAACTCCGCTCCATTCCTGTCAAATGACTGTGAGCCCAGTGGGAATTAATCTCTTTAGGGTATTAAAATCTAAAAGTCCGATAGTGCTTGTCAAAGAAACCTGGGGTTGACCTTGTCTGAAATTTCATACTTCTAAACCCACCAAAGGAATTTGTGCCCGATATGGCGATAGGCTCGCTCTCTATCACATAAGGGGACGGAATAACGGCGAAAAGTGCACTAGTTGCGCCTCTGCCTACCCCTGCGGGGATAAAAGGCGTTAGTGTGTGTGTGCGTTATACAATAAAAACATCCTTGCAACAATTACATTCACTTAATTCAAAGATGTCTTGCAGTCATGCGAATTCCAAGCGTCCTCACGTAACAAAGTTATGGTGAGTTTGCGAAATCCTCACTGAGAAATACGAAATATAATTTAAAGCGATAAAGTTATAATTAACAATTTGAATAATTTTCAACGTCCCTTCAGTTTTGCGATAAACACATTTGGGTCGTATGGGAATTTTCCAGGTTATCTTTTTGTTTATTTCTGCCACTTAACAGTAATGTTTTGTTTCAATAAGGACATTTTACCTAATTGGGTATTGAGACATAATGTTTTGTGTAACGAGCGTGGTATTATTATCATTGGCCTTGTAATTTAATTTTCTATTCTGTTTCGACCGTTGTTCATCCGTGTTCTTTAATCTTAACGAACCAAAAAAACTTATTCATCTCGTCACTCAATTGTATAAATTAAAGATCTTTTTTTTGTAGCTAATTGCGTTAGAAAACTATTTTACTTCTTATAAATACGAATGTGGTGAAAATGTATGGATATTTATCAGAAGTAAACGCAAAAACCGCTGAATGGATTGGAATGAAATACACACAAATATATCAGATCTCTTAACATATAAGTTACTTTATCGCGGTAATTTGTTCCTGGCGTAAATATTTGAAATTTCTTTCTTGTTTGATGCTTTAAACAGAAGATTCCCTCGTATTACGGTATGACTGGAATGCTGTGCTCTCTGGTTTGGTACCCGCGTTGGGCAAAGTTATATTGAATTTTCCTATTCAGTATCAGCCCGGCTATAGACTCGCCCCCTATTACATCATTGGACGGAATACGCATGGCGTAAAGTGGGTGAATTAATTGCATCTCTGCCCTACCCCTTCGGGGATAAAAGGCGTGAATATTTGTGTATGTTTTAAACAGATGTATAACTACAACAATTTAGGAATTTGTAGCGGAAAAGGTTTTCAACATGATTTTTACAACCATGGTTTTAACACTCTTATGTCTAAACTCGAATGCCTACTAAACCCGCCTTCTATTGCATTATTATAGCAAGTGACATACTTAACGCGAGTGGAATTCGTTAAACTCCGTAATTCTCGGACGCGGGTGCTAGCTCATAAAAGAGGAAATTACTGTACAATTAAAAACCTCACGTAATGCTACCAAAGTCGACCTTAAGTATGAGTTCCACAGTGCGCGCTATAGATCACACATTTCCCGCTGTTGCGCACAAAATTAGTAGCTATTTAATTATTGAAGCAGTTGCTGTCGCAACAGTTTTCTTTGTTTGCTTTTGATTATAATGTCGAACAAATCAGCTGATCTTAAATGCCATTATTTTATGTAAACTTCAACACTACCAATTTTTTTATGTTTTGACAATTCTGTCATCCTGAAACATTAACTGATGTTAAGTCTCATAATTGCCTGTAATATTCTTCAAACTGAAACACAATATTACATAACGTTAGCTCAAACCAGTGCCTAAACTCAATAGCACAAAACCGATACACGGAAAGTATGCTCAGATTATGAAACTTACGCCTCATTTAGACGGGCCAATGATTACTAGTTGCTACCAAATTTTATACGCAATTATTGAAACTCGTCTGACCATGCCAAATGGCATGAGAGTTTTCGTTCGCGTCGACGTATTATTATAGTCTTTTGAAAGATATTGAAAAGACGATTAAAGCTATTAATAATTGCTAACGATAATTGCTAGCAATCATTTATATAAATCAGGCTTTTTAAAACATAATCACACACAATGGAACTCTACCTTAACACGTTTTTGAGTCCGCGGAATAATTGCTGCGGAAAATACTTTTCGAATATCTTAATTGCGCTGCTGGCCGGATTCGTCGCTTACTGTTTTTTGATTGTTATGGAACAAATTGCTTTTTATATCCATCGCCGTGGAAGGTTTTGAGAGGATTACTTAAAAATGGCGGAAAATTTGATATGGAGTTTACTTAATCTTTGGAGCTTATTTTTCTTGAGCTTGTTTGATAATGAATGGTGTTTTAAAGTCAATATTTCAGAATTCTGTTTTAATTTATAATAGGGAAAGATATCACACTGGCACACTGAACTTGAAGCTTAGTATCAGTGCAAGCTGAAAATATCACAAGTGTACAATGCAAGTAGGTACTGCAGTCCAAACGTAATTTTGATAAACAGGAGACATCTCATCTCGGCGACCGCTAGAATTGTTCCTTAAATTGAACTATTTTGTTATTAGGTGGCTATAATTTTCAATTTTCTACTACATCGAAATCCAGCAATACAGACCGCCATCATTCTGGGGACCGTTGAGTGACACATGTTCTTGGTCGACAATCGAAAAACAATATATTTTTTTACTTTAACAATATAGCTTTTGCCCGCAACTCCGCCCGCGTGAATGAGTTTTTCCGGGATAAAAGTCCCGCTTTATATTTTCCTGGGATAAAAGTAATCTATGTGTTAATAGATTAATGAAATTTGGCACACGGGTGGATCATGTCTTAGAAGACATGATCCACCCGTGTGCCAAATTTCATCGAAATCCGAGTAGGTTTTGCGTGAAATAGGAACAAACATCCATACATCCATTCTTACCAAATTTCACGTTTATAATATTAGTAGGATTAAATCTGAATGGCGGAACGAGCATGTCGTTCGCCTGATAGTAAGTGATACGACAGTCCATTAACAGAAGCAACACCATACGTACCTTTTAATTATAAAGTGGGCTCGTTACCCTAAGACATTAGATATTTAGTCTCATAATGTCTCAGTAATTGCACTGGCTAATATGTCCTTCATACCGGAACACATCAGTGCATACACACTGCTGCTTGGCGGTAAAAATAGACACCTGACTCTGCGGTGATATTTACCCAGACGGGCCTTCGCATACGAGAGACTTACCATCAGCATATTCTTCAGTAATTTCGACTATACACATAATATCAGGTCTAATATAGGTATTTCTCTATGCTAAGATAGAGAATCCACGTGAATTGTTGCCTAGTGCTTCAAAGAACAGAAACTATTTCAGTCCACCCATAAAAAATTGCACCGTATTGAGAGTTATTTTTATATCGCGTTGCATAAATTGTGTTAAATTTAACATTTGCGTAAGCGAATTACATAATCGCAAGTTCGGTCAATTTGGACGTAACAATATTTGTAAAGATATTTGCATTTGATATATTATTAATAATAAATATCATCACGAGTAGTTTCGATGAGGAAAGCAAAGATGTATGGTGCACCCACTTGAGGATCAGCTAAAAACTCTTACTCTCGTATTTACAACCCCGCATTGGCAATTTCATAGTTTTTTGTGGCTTTAACTTTGTTTATAGCTTACCAAAGTAAAGGTGTATCTGAATATTAGCCAATTTCAGAGCCCCAGAATTATTATCATAGCATCGCTCTTACTTAGGTTACGTTAGAGAATACGGGTCTTATAAATACTAAGACCCGTAAAAACACACTCAGAGTTATAACAAAAAAGTTAAACACGCGATGAACACGTAGCTAAAAATTCTTCTATTACAAATTCATGTTTAAGCATTGGTTAGAGTTAGACATGGTTTAGACTTTGTTTATATTTAAACACAAGCCGACGGTTGCCTACAATCTTTGACGCACACTGACAGGCATGACAGGCAGATCAAGGGTTTATAAGGGTGTTTAGAATTAAACACTGTTAGTATTCTTACTGATTATTTATGAGACTAGAGTTTGCAATACAGCTGTACAACAAATAAAAATGAAATAGCCATTCGTAGAAACATTAACGTCTCTTACACGTGTGTCATTAACCCAACCGTACTGTTAAACCCAATGACTTGACGGAAACGTTTGATGGAAAGTTTCGTTTTTTTAATTTTATGAATTGAACTTGTGAAAAAGCATGTTTCGTTTACCTAACTTATTTTATGACTTTTATTTTCTGATTTAACGTAAATAATTAATAATCTCATGATGGCTGTGGTGGTATGGCCGCGTGACGACGAAAACATAGAAAACTTAACGCTGCAATTATCCATCGCCAGCCAAAGATTCAGAGGGAGCCCGAAGACATGGTAGAAATATGTAGAGCTGAAGGATATGAGAGCATGTCAGGTTTCCAACGAATATATTTCAGATAGAGTGAAGTGGAAAAGAAAAACAAGGACAGCTGACTTCGCCACCATATAGGATTTATACCTATAGATGGGTTGAGAAAGAGAAATAATCTAAGCATTTGTATTTTAGTTGAATTTGGTTAATAAGGTAAATGCTAGTAAGAATAAATACAAGAATTCCCCATAAAGAGAAGCAGCACCATTTAGACTCAAGATGTACGAATTACAAACTATCGAATGTTGTATGTCGCAGATTACAAAAATATTTGAGATTACGTAACTTTTTATTATTTATTTGTGCCAGATAAGGCGATAAGCTCGCCCACTATCAGATCACGGGACGGAATACGTGCATAAGTTGCGCCCCTGCCTACCCCTTCGGGGATAAAAGGCGTGAGTGAGTGTGAGTGTTTGTATGTGTAACGTTCTATATTCAGCGATAAAAAAGCCGAAACACATTCAATATCTCAACTTAGCTACGGATTTGAAGTAAATTTTTTTTTTCATCTTGTTCATCCATTCTTTTTTCTCACACATCTTCACACCATCTTTTCTTAGTTCTGCCTCTCATACAACAAAGTACAAATTCCTTATACCAAGATAAATACACACAACCATAATTTTTCAGCACATAAATGATGGCCTACCCACATCCGACCCACTACTTTTGTTTATGTGACGCAAAAAAACATTTTACGACATCATTGATGTATTAGGGTTTTTTAGTACGTCAATGTACGACATTCTTTATGACCTTTATTTGATTTTATTATTTGCGAGTTTTATGCTAGAATATTTTTATCGTTCATTGGGGTGAATAGAGATGGAATATGAGAAGCAATATTTTTAATTAATTAAACAGATAAACATTATTTAGTCATGAAATTGGTGAATTTTCTGTTAAAATATCTCCAGTGCTAGGATATTAATATCCGTTTGGAAAGCGACCACCGTACACAACGCGTATAACCCGCTTTTAGCTCACGAAGTGTCGCGTTCCGGGATCACCTTTTATAGCAATATCTGCCCCTTTATTCTCTATGAGAGTGTTAACTCGTAACGCGGCCGTGTTACGTTAACTAATTGTAATTAACGTTAAATAGTATTCTGTACGCCAATTTTCATAGTGATAAACGCGATGAGTTACGTTACGCGCTTGTTACGAACGGTGAAAATAACGTATCTCATTCGCCGCCGTCTATCAACAATCAATTCACTTATCCTCATAAGTGGACTGATTTCAAATATGCCGGCATAATTATGTCGACTGGCCAGGAGTAATCATGTCTCGTGAGCCGACACTCTGTCTGAACTCTATTCCACTTAACATCAGATGCAGTGGTGTAATTTTCCCGAGCCTTTTTTATGGCATTGAATGACGAGACGAGCATGCCGTTCGCCTGATGGTAAACGACCGCCCATAAACAGTCGTAACCTTGCAGCACCTTGACTAACAAAGTACTGCGTGGTATTCCACTGCGCTCGTCATCCTGAGACATAAGATGTTAAGTCTCATTATGTCCAGTAGTTACACTGGCTACAATGTCCTTCGAACCGAAACATAACAGTGCATGCGCACTGCTGCTTGGCGGTAGAAATAGACATGGCGGTGGTACCAACCCGGACCGACTCTCACATATGTGTGACTTACGACCAGAAAGCCTGTATAGAAAAAAAAAGCTAATAGAAACTTACACGAGAAAATAATATAAAAAGGGCCTAAAGTTTTGGCATTACGGAGTTTTGACATATCAAGGCACGAGCGGCAGCGAACTGAGTCGGTAGACAGTACATTATAATAAAAACGGCGTAAATAAGACCAGGTGCCTGCGGCGGCAGACTTTATAAAAAAATCACGTGATGTCCAAGGCATGGGCGGTGGCGGTTTGGAAAATATAAACGGAAACTTGTGGGAGCTATTTACAGATATATTATATAGGTGTAATAAACTGGTAGTTATCGTGGATATAGTTTTATTTTAACCATAGGCTAGGTTCAGTAAGTTTTTCGTTTTATTATATTACGTGAATACTGTGTGTTGCTTGCGACTTTCCCACATGAAAGTCTTCCGGTCTTACTGTTAATTTTAATATACAAGCTACTTTTTTCCCAGGAACGGATTATTACGCGGTTGGAGCCACGAGCACATGATAGTATATTCTCTAAAAATAACGATGTACCCTAAATATTTCCGTAATTATACAGCGCCGTCACCCAGTTATCTAGAGTGAAGGACATTATTCAGATATACAAAAGTGATCGAAATATACATTATTCATGTTAACGGCTTGATTAAACAGTAAATTGTGTATCTAATCTTTAGGTTACTAAGGAACAATATTAGTTTTCACAATATTGAGTAGTCACCTGAGTTTAGTGGTGGCGTATATAGGCGTTGCCAGGTCTTGGGTTCAATCGAATAATACTGTGGGTATTGCTAATAAAATTTAGGATTTTTTTTTTTATGTTTGTAGTTGTATTAGTATGCTTCAGGAAATTGTCACGTCACTATTATGTCCACCTTTTAACTTTTCAATATTTAGGATTAAATTTGAAGGTCTATATAGGACTACCGTTTCTACAGACAAGAATTCTATGGCTGTTTTTTACCCGTACGATAAAATGGTGAAACACGATATTTACCACGAAACCATCCTGAATTCAGCTCATGCTGAAAAAGCCCTGTATAATATTATAATGATTTAATAGCTTAGGGTAATATTTGAATACGTATGGAAACAAATTAAACTTCAAGCAAAAGTTTGAAGTTTTTTCGAGATGAAAATCCCGCTATATATTTTCCTGGTATAACAGGAAACCTATGTCTTTTCCAGGATCTCTAACTATTTTTGTACTTTATATCATAATCAGGTTCAAATATCAAAACGCAAGACACAGACGGATGGAAAGACAGACAGAGGTACTTTCGCATTTATAACATAAGTATGGATTCCACTGCTGGGATCGTGCCACCTTGACTACTGAGAAAAGTGAGTGAGAGAGAGAGAGAAAAGGTCCTATCAAGCTATGTATAGCGTGAATTACTGCCTCGGTGGCGTAGTGGTATTGCGTACGCATTACGAGTACGATTTGCGCGCTGAGGTCCTGGGTTCGAATCCCGGGTCGAGCCAAAAAAATTGTGACTGGGTTTTTCCATCTTAAAATTTACTCAGTCGCAGCTCGGAGTCAGGAAGTTGGCGGTGTGATACCCCCGTGCCTCGGAAAGCACGTAAAGCCGTTGGTCCGGCGCCTGATCTCTCTCCGGTCATGTCGGATTGCCGTCTCACCGGACTACGAGAGTGAAGGAATAGCGAGTGCACCTGTGTATTGCGCACACACTTGTGCACTATAATATCTCCTGCGTACCTGGCTGATCTCCGTTGAGATTGGCCGCCGTGGCCGAAACTGGCTAGGAGGATTTCATAGCGTGAATTGGTTCCTTAATACAATGTATTATTTCGTCACTTAACCAGTACATAATTACATAAAAATAAATATAAATAATCGCAATTCGTTTCCTTTTGTACCAAATCTAAATGTAGCCTAAAAATAAGTACCCAGGTGTGAGTGAATCAGCGAGAGGCGTCGGCCAGATATATCAGAGTTTTGAATGAACTAAAAGATTGATGAGTGACCGGATCTTGAGATTGAATGCCTTACTTGTGTGGGAACTTATAAATGCAAAATTTATGAACGTATTTGGATGTATCGGGAAACCACTGAACGGGTTTGGATGAATTTTGGCAAGCTGAGAGAGGCCATATTTGGGTTTTTCATTATTACAGGCTCTTTATCGAATTAAACATCTTAAAAAATCTGTATTGCACAATCTGGGAATCAAACTATAGACTATGATTAAGCTTATATGCGCAACCACTACACCAAAATAACACTGAACTTTTACAACTAAATATTTTGACAGATCGTCTTGCTTAGGAAGTTTCTTACGTCGGTTCTATATTAGCTTTCGTTCTGGAGCTTTAAAAACACTACCTTAATTTATTAAAAAAAAGTGGAACTTTAACAAAAACTTACGCCAGCTTGTGCCTTAAGTCTTAATACTCTAAAGTGAGTGACTGGCCAATAAGTGGTTCTCTTTGTACCTCTGAGTGAATGGAGTGATTTATGATCGATTCAAAAAGTTCGATTCTGTGGATTGAACTTTTTTATGATGGTGAGAGTGGATGGGTTTGAGAGTAGGGCATGATAAATAACCCAACTGACGGGAAGAACTGACCCACGATGGAATTGAGTACCTATTGTCACTATAGGATATAGTCGTCATGGGAGGCTGCCTCGGTGACGTAGTTGTATTACGGTACTACTGAAGTTCTGAGACGATGGGATTAAATACCTATTGTCACTGTAGGATATAGTCGTCATGGGAGGCTGCCTCGGTGACGTAGTTGTATTACGGTACTACTGAAGTTCTGAGACGATGGGATTAAATACCTATTGTCACTGTAGGATATAGTCGTTATGGGAGGTTGCCTTGGTGACGTAATTCGTTCTGAGACGATGGGATTAAATACCTATTGTCCCTGTAGGATATAGTCGTTATGGGAGGCTGCCTTGGTGACGTAATTCGTTCTGAGACGATGGGATTAAATACCTATTGTCACTGTAGGATATAGTCGTCATGGGAGGCTGCCTCGGTGACGTAGTTGTATTACGGTACTACTGAAGTTCTGAGACGATGGGATTAAATACCTATTGTCACTGTAGGATATAGTCGTTATGGGAGGCTGCCTTGGTGACGTAATTCGTTCTGAGACGATGGGATTAAATACCTATTGTCACTGTAGGATATAGTCGTTATGGGAGGCTGCCTTGGTGACGTAATTCGTTCTGAGACGATGGGATTAAATACCTATTGTCACTATAGGATATAGTCGTCATGGGAGGCTGCCTCGGTGACGTAGTTGTATTACGGTAGGGGAGGCCGGGGCTACAATTAACAAAAAAAGGATTTTTAGTTGTAGATTAGTGATTATTCAATAGCCATATTTGATTATTATGTTATACGATGATTTAATTATTGAGGTATCGTATAATTATCTCAAATTAAACAAAACAGAAACGATGACGTAAATAGAACTCTTTTTCACAAAAGAGTCAGTTGTTAATTCTTACCTCACGTTCGGGGCTAGAATTAACAAGTCGAGGGTAAGTATTAACAGAAGGGGTAACCATTAACATGATGATATGCTGACTCATGTAGAGGAAAACAAATATATTTATGACACATTTCTTTATTAGGTAATTAATACAGACTTGTATGGGTTATGCTTTCTTATAAACTGACAACAATAATCACAATTTACAAAAATATGTAATCATGAACGATACCAATTTTTTTTTCTAATTAGCTATATTCAGCGGTTTCTAGTATATTTATTCTGTTATATATTACATATTAATCAGTCTCTGTTATATATTATTCAGTCTTGCATTATTCATCATTTTTATGGTATTAAATAACCAAAACAAACGACTTATACAGCATTATAAGATCCAGTACAAAACGGCTTAACAAATAGTCGGCTATGGTTTTTTTTTATTTACGCGGAGAAAGTGAATTATTACTACCGCCCAGTGTTCAAGGGGAACGACTGAGTGCACCAGCGTGCACCCGCTTACTTTTTTTCACGAAATTGAAGAGTGAAACGTAGCAGAGCTCAAATTCTTTTGCTACATTTCTGTTCTTCTCCAACACTTCTAGCGCAGCCAACTCGTAGACCTCTTGCAATGTAGTGCCCCGCGTAGTTTTTCGTTTATAAGTTCTCATAATGTCATAAAACAAAACATTTTAAAATAACTATACACAAACATTCAGATACCCTGTTAATAATAGCCCTCACATCCGGGGCAGCTATTACACGTTAAAACAAACCCCGCAAATTTGTTAATTGTAGCCCCAAAGGTTCATTTAAAGAATTAAATAACATACTAAAATATTGATCAATAATTTTGTCAATTAAGCAAAGTAGAATTATTATGTATAAAATATGCTGCCAGAGAATAATGAATATTATCATAGCACTGTATAATTTTTGTAGAAATCAAAAAATTGTAAACTTTAAAATGTTCTTTACCTGCGTAAAAATGTCACCCGGCATACAACTCACTTGTACGGCGAGTAGGCCACAACTGAGCGATCCTGTGGCATTCAGCTTGGTCTAGTTGATGAATTAAAACTCGCGTTGGAGATGTAGTGTGTATAGTTTTAGAGAATTTCGCTTGTTAATACTTACCTCCGTTAATTGTAGCCCCGTCCTCCCCTACTACTGAAGTTCTGAGACGATGGGATTAAATACCTATTGTCACTGTAGGATATAGTCGTTATGGGAGGCTGCCTCGGTGACGAAGTTTTATTACGGTACTGAGAGGATTCGATCCATGGGTCCGGCAAAGTGATATTAAGTTTTTCTGCTCAGTTTGGAGTCTGAAAGTAGTGCTCGATATGGCGATAGGCTTGACTTCTATCTCATAATGGGACGGAATACGCACGACGAAAAGTGGGGGCACTAGTTGCACCTTTGCCTTCCCCTCCCGGGAAAAAAGGTGTTAGAGTGTATGTAGGTATATCATAAGATTTGGTTGTAATATTGTAAGCTAACTATTGTATCATCTGTTGGTGGCTAGATATTGCGGTAGCAATAGACGTTTGCACATGAAATACCTACCTACCGACCGTCGACTGTGGGGCTGAGGATTAAGATAAAATTGGCTCAGACAGCGGCGCTACATTATGCAGCGCGAGGAATCAACGCAGATTGCAGAAAATGATAAAATGGAAATAATTAATTCCCGCCTGAAATACGCTGGTAAGATCGCGTCCATGCCCGGTAAACTCTGGAGAGTTTAAATAGTTACTTTTACTCAGATTGCTTTGGCAAGTTTCGTTCGTTATTCCGATTCCAGTATTCAGTTCCCTACTGCAGCCGGTATTGTCTTACATTTGACATATTATTCACCGTTTGCGGTGTTATTTTAGGAGGTTCATGAGTAGCCCTATCGCTTACCATCAGGCGAGTGTCTCGCTTGATCGTCATTAATTAGTTAAAAAATATTATTAAATAAGTACTAGGTTTCAGTAACAATATAATATGTATGGAATGTTTATAGTTATCATTCTTTTTCTTTTACCTTAATATAGCTACTATCAAGTTTCTAATAGAAAGTGCTAAATAACAGACAATTAAGTGCATAAAACCATGTAGACGCGCCCTTACTGTAAATTTAGTGGCGCTAGCGAGACATTGTCATCCATATTACATATCTGCCTTGGTGGCGTAATTGTATTGCGTAGGCGTTACGAGTACTTACGATTTGCGCGCTGAGGCCCTGTGTTCGAATCCCAAGTCGAACCAAAAAATTAAGGGATTGAGTTTTTCCATCTTAAAAATTACTGAGTCGCAGCTCGGAGTCAGGAAGTTGGCAATGTGATACTTCCGTGCCTTGGAAAGCACGTAAAGCCGTTGGTCCTGCGCCTCATCTCCCTCCGTTCATGTCGGATTGCAGTCTCACTGGAGTATTAGAGTGAAGGAATAGCGAGTGTACCTGTGTATTGCGCACACACTTGGGCACTATAATATCTCCTGCGTAACTGGCTGATCTCCATTGAGTTTGGCCGCTGTGGCCGAAATCGACTAGAAAGGGCACACACACACACATCATCCATATTTATAAAGGTAAAGCAGCGTGTGTCCAGAACGTAATTACCTGAAAAAAATCTTTTCCTTTTCCTATTGGACAGTCTGCCAACGCCTTCAAGGGTAAAAGAATGCCTTGCAGGTGGTAGAATTATTCTGTTCGCCTGAATACCGACTACCGGACACGAGGTGTTAAACCCTCCATAGTGACCCACGTAAATGTGTCGCGTTCTGGGATCAACTTGTGTATACCCAGTTCAAACAAGCAGGTGTAATAGTCTACACCCTATCTGAACCCCCATCAGGTGTAATGGGGTTAATGCCGTGCCCGATTTGAAAGATACGTCTGCGCGACGCCTTATACAATTCACTATTGCATAACTTTATAGTAGCTCGAGACTTTATTAACGTAGAAATGCCTTTGAATCTAGTTTCTAATGGATTTTAATTACCTAAACTGTAAATGTAGGTCTAATTATTGCCTGAAGGAAGAACACTTGTTTGTAAAATTGCAGTGTAATTTTATAGCTACGAAGGCGTAGTTAGGAACGGACTGCCGAGACGAAGCTCGCAGATTTAAGACCTAAACTTACCTCTAACTTTTTGAAGATTTTGTATGGCTGTTTTACATAAAAGAATAACTTTACAAATCTTACGCTTGCAGACCAAAAATTAAACGAAGTTAGTTAATTTTGTAGGTAGATATAAACAAATTATACATAGATGATGGAACATAGCTTACACCCGTACAGACAATACTATGAAGATGCATAGTGCACCCGAACGCATCTTGCCAATTTCATAGTTTTCTTTGGCTTCGTTCAGCTTTATCTGTCAGCCAACTGAAGTAAACTTGTACAATATTAGCCAATCACATGGAACCTTTGCCTACGCACTGCGAAGGCTGTCATTCTGAAAAAATTAAACAGACTTATTATCATAGCATTCCTTCTTACTACCTTCTAAGTAAAGTTTGTGAATACGAGCCTGGAAAAATGACTATGCGAGTTTAACAAAACTAACATTAATAAAGGACTTATGTGCGTAGATCTACGTATGTGAAAACATTATACAAGCAAGGAAACAGCCTGAATACAATAATGTATCCATGCACTTACGCTTTCCGCTACATAAATCATGCTAAATGACGGTGCTTTCAACAGATTTATGATCATGTATAACTTGAGCAGCACAGAGCAATTTGAATTCTTCTGAATACTAGCTGTGCATATCAATAGTATTTGAGGTTCAAGTTATTGAAATTCTCTTGTATTTAATAGGTATTGTCTCTGGCACTGTGAACTCAAACTGCGTAGATCGGACCGTCAATCCTACTAATATTATAAATGCGAAAGCTTGTAAGAATGTATGGATGTTAGTTACTCTTTCACACAAAAGCTATTGAACGGATTTCGATGAAATTTGGCACACGGGTAGATCACGTCCTGGATTAACACATAGGCTACTTTTTATCCCGGGAAAATATAGCACAGAAGCGGGATTTTTTATCCCGGAAAAACTTTTTAAAGCGGGCGCAGCCGCGGGCAAAAGCTGTGACAAATAATTTTAAAATCTTTTTCAATTGTTAAACGTAGGTAAATACTTTTACTTTTCAGATTACCTACACCCCAGTCCGCCCTGTGACCATGAAGGCTCTAAAGTCCTGAAAATGTCGTGAGAAAATATAAATTAAAAAACCGCGATAAAACCCGTAAAATTGTTTTATTTCAATGAATACCTTGAAACAAAACTGTTTTACGGGTCACATTCTACTGGTACTTTCAACGAGGAGACAATAATATAATGTGCTTTGTCGATTTCTGTTTGAATAAAGTCTAGTGTTCCAGGTATTCAATATATTAGAGTGATGCCTGCAGTATGGTATACAGTGTTGTGTATTCGTAGTTCTGGGTATTGCTATTTATCGATAATTTTCCAGACCTCGGACCGACGGGTAGACGGGGCTACCGACCAGCATTATCGAAACTCGGTGATGACTTTCTTCCGAAAGAGCTTCTTTGTGTTTTATATGCAATACATATACCAGAGCAACCCCCGCACTTGTACAAGGATTATGATGCTGCGTTTTACATCGATGCATACAGATGAATTAAAATATAGCGTAGTTAGAATACTCGTGTTGACTACTGCAGTCATTACCGTATTATAGTCGAGCTACAATTCGAAAAAGAAGCATGTATCGCAGCAATGAGCTACAAAATTACACAATAAAAATACAAACAAACATGCTTTTTATACCCGAAGAGATAGGCAGAGATGCAACCATGGTAGGTACCCACTTTTTACCCATGAAATGATAGGGAAACGGGCCTACAGTCATACCAGTTACAAATTCCAGATTCTGGGATTCGAACCCAAGACCAAAGAGCAGTTTCATACCGCGTACGCAACATAACTACGCAAGTGAGGTAGTTTTTCGCAGTAGGTAGTTAAAAAAGACGCTGATGGGCATCAGGTGTTGTCTTCGGCAGTAACAATTAGTATTATCCTTCAGGATTTGCTGTGTTTGTTCATGGCAGGTTATATACTGCAAATACCTTGGTATATCTGCAAGACGAGGCGCTCTGGTCCTGCGCACCGTGCCAGCCATCGGCAGAACGCCCACCTGCAAAGAAAGAAGGATTGTAGTGCATTGCTGTTGAGAACGTATGAATCTTAACGTAAGATACTTATTCCTGTTTTGTATTGAGTTATGATGATGCTCAGGGTGATGACCGCAATAGAGTGTCACATAATACTTTGTGTTGTTACTGTTTATGGGCGGTCGTATCGCTTAAGATGAGACGTTATGCTATCGTTATTCAACAAAATAACTAACATACTACGCACCAGATGAAGTGGTATTGGCAGAAAGTAAAGCAGTTTTACGCTGTCTTCTTGGAGTCACTCATTGGTAGGAGGCCATGGTGTTTTGGTTGGTAAACCAGGGTAATACTACATTAATGTTGCACATCAGCTTTGTCATATATGTTTCCCCTTTTCGTTGACTTACAAGACCAGGACGCTGAAAATAACTCTTCAATCTTCCTGGGCAGCCATTGCTTTATAGAAAACTGTCAATTAGCTGCAACTTAGCGACAACAGGTACATTTTCAACGTTCATTAAGCTGACAGAAAATCCAACAAATCTCTCTCAACTCCTTTGGCAGCACGATCAGTACCTAACTACCTATTAGAAGATTCATCTGGCCTAATTATTACGATAAATGATAGAAGCCAAGTGATCTCATGAATACAGTGCTGACATCAGCTTGTAACACCGTTTATTAATTGAGATTTGTTTTCAGCAATACTGCCGCGTTATTATGCTTGACATGTTTATGATTCATCATTGAGATATTATGATGTCATATGCTCACGCTTTCGGAGAAGTGTGAGCAGAGATGTAGTGCCAAGGGTACTTGTGAATATGTCTCTTATGGCGAAAGGTTTTCCTGGTATGTGTTAATGTTTTATCTGTTTAAAACAATATTTCTGTCATAAAGAATGTTAATACAATTAAACTACTAGACGAGCATGCTGCTGGCCTGATGGTAAGCGTTGGACGACTGTCCATAATAATAGTAGCTACACCATACAGAACTCTGAATTACAAAGTACTGTGCGGCACTCAACTACCCTCATCAAGTCACCGAATTAGCAGTAATTACGCTAGCTACAGTATCCTTCAAACCGGATGAGCATGTACACTGCTGCTTGGCAGTAGAAATAAATATTGCAGTGGTGCCAGGTGGCCCTTCGCATACGAGAGACCTACCATTAGTAGAGAAATGTTGTGTTACGATATAAATGATGTTGAAATTAATTAATGGTCATTATGAGACTTAACACTAAACGAACAGCACAGTTGTCATGTCTTAGTAATTAGTGTTGTTGAATAATATCTAAGTTATTTTATTTGAAGCAAGAAAAAAAATAAAAACATTATTACTGTCAAAAATAAAGCCAAACACATCACGCCTTCATCCATGACTGGGTAAGCAGAGGTGTAACCAGGGCACCCACTCATAGCCATGTGTGTACCGTCCCATAATGTAATAGGGGAGAACCTATTACATCATGGGACGTTGGACACAAATTTCCGACTCCATGATACTTAGCAGAAAAACCCAATATCAGTTTCCCGATACGTGATTCGAACCCGGGACCTCAGAGCGGTGTCGTACTGCGCAATAAAAACACCATCGAGGCAGCCAGGGTACAACAAATTGAACATTCTTACAATATTGTAAAGGAAACACGATAATATGTATAAGCAAGAGTGTACAAACATACTTTCGAACATAAGTAAAGTTTAAGTTAAATTAAGCACGTATCGACTTTGTTAAGACGCTTCTGGTGCAAACGCCATTCTATACGTTACAGACGCTCGTTCGTATCACAGTAAGGGTTGAAATTGTGAGTGTAGTGTGTAGAAAGTACAATCAAACAATTTGTTGCAGTCGTATGACAATTCGGTCATTGCGGTGTTACCTACCCAGTAGGCCCCTAGCATACGAGGAACGTACCACCATTAAAAATTAAAGATTTATAATTTTTTTTTTATAATTTCGCATGTTTAGTTGTTTTTAAACACAAAAACTACTAAACGAATTTGGATAAAGTTTTAGATACGGATAGATCATGTCCAGGATTAACGTATTGGCTACTTGCATTCCGGAAATGGTAGTTCACGTGATCAAGCCGCAAACAATACCTAGTCTAAAATAAATTGAATCCATGGTAGTTGATTTCAATGTAGTAAAACTACTTTTGGTAGGGCTTCATAGTATAATTGTGAGTAGGTGGCTTGAGTTTTGAATTTGTTCAACTGTTTTTTGTTTGACTGTACATGTCAAAATGTATGTTAATTGTTTTTTAAGCCCTCGCGTGCCGGGAGCGTGGATCCACGCTCAAAAAAAGTGTTCAAACTCTGCCGGAGCGTGGATCCACGCTCGGGCCGATTTCTGCAAAATGTATGAAAACTGAACATCTACAGGTTGTTTCTTTTTAGGTTATTTTTGGGTTTCCATTGGATGCAAATCTTAATTATATATTAGAATTAAGAAAAGCGGCCGCCATTTTGAATTTCTTTGTTTTGAGGCCGATTGGCCTCAAAATCGATATCTGAGTAGGCCTGTAGGTAGAAAAGACGGATCCAATGTTAGAATTGAAAAAAGTGGCCGCCATTTTGAATTTCTTTGTTTTAAGGCCAATCGACCTCAAAATCGAGATCTGGGCAGGCCTTTAGGTACCGAAGACGGATCCAATGTTAGAATTGAAAAAAGTGGCCGCCATTTTGAATTTCTTTGTTTTAAGGCCAATCGACCTCAAAATCGATATCTGAGCAGGGCTTTAGGTACAAAAGTTGGATCCAATGTTAGAATTGAAAAAAGTGGCCGCCATTTTGAATTTCTTTGTTTTAAGGCCAATCGACCTCAAAATCGATATCTGAGCAGGCCTTTAGGTATAAAAGACGGATCCAATGTTAGAATTGAAAAAAGTGGCCGTCATTTTGAATTTCTTTGTTTTAAGGCCAATCGACCTCAAAATCGATATCTGGGCAGGCCTGTAGGTACAAAAGACGGATCGAATGTTAGAATTGAAAAAATTGGCCGCCATTTTGAATTTCTTTGTTTTAAGGCCAATTGACCTAAAAATCGATATCTGGGCAGGCCTTTAGGTATAAAAGACGGATCCAATGTCAGAATTGAAAAAAGTGGCCGCCATTTTGAATTTCTTTGTTTTAAGGCCGAAAGACCTCAAAATCGATATTTGGGCAGGCCTTTAGGTATAAAAGACGGATCCAATGTCAGAATTGAAAAAAGTGGCCGCCATTTTGAATTTCTTTGTTTTAAGGCCAATCGACCTCAAAATCGATATCTGGGCAGGCCTTTAGGTACCGAAGACGGATCCAATGTTAGAATTGAAAAAAGTGGCCGCCATTTTGAATTTCTTTGTTTTAAGGCCAATCGACCTCAAAATCGATATCTGGGCAGGCCTTTAGGTACAAAAGACGGATCCCATGTCAGAATTGAAAAAAGTGGCCACCATTTTGAATTTCTTTGTTTTAAGGCCAATCGACCTCAAAATCGATATCTGGGCAGGCCTGTAGGTACAAAAGACGGATCGAACATTAGAATGGAAAAAAGTGGCCGCCATTTTGAATTTCTTTGTTTTAAGGCCAATTGACCTCAAAATCGATACTTGGCATGCCATTGATAGTAAAAGTCAGATCTAATGTTAGACTTAAGAAAAGTGGTCGCCATTTTGTACTTCTTTGTTTTAAGACTGATTGGATTTAAGATAGATATTTGGGCTTGTCTTTTAGCCAAAACTAATTAATCGAGGTTGGAATTTTAATAACTGCATTCCATGTTAAATGTTCTTGTTTTAAGGGCCATTGGTTTTAAAATCAAAATCCGCTGGACATGGCCACAAACTATAGTAGGTTTTAATTATATCACTTTTAAATAATATCACCATCAAAGCTTATTCAATTCTCTTCAATAACGATATTGCAGCTTTGTTATGTCGCAAAAAAAGGAATTTGTCTTCGAATTTAAGAAGTGGCCCGTGGCAGCAAACAGCTAATAAAGTAAATTCTTCTGTGAAAGCATCAAAATCGGTTAAAAATCCGGGGGTCGTTAGCAATTCAACAATAGCTATAAGCATAATTAGCCGCGTAGTAGAAATTATCTTACTATAATATTTTTCTTCCCCTACATCGTTATGCCCTGGTGGGTGGCCATTCAATTACTGTATCTTTTTTTTTTGAAGTTATACCTTAAGCGCGTTATGAAAAATTTATGGGAGTGAAATTTTACGATGCGCGCGCATGTGTGACACAAAAATTCTCACGGTTGTTTTTTTATTATAATTTTCCCCTTATAGGGAAGGCAAAGGGTTCAAGCCCATATAGCCTCGTCTTAAGTGCTATTATTGGTTGTCTTTTTTTTAAATTAATTATAAAAAAAAAATATTTTTAAAATAATAAATAATCAATAATAAATATTTTAAATTAAGAATCTTCTAATATTAAGTACAAATTATGTCATATATATTTATTATTCTCTAAATTCTATATTTAATAATTATATAATATAATGTTAGGGCAAAAATATTTTTTGTGCGGGTATTAATGACATGATCTACAATTTTTGCTATAAAAGCATAGAACGTTTGACAGTTCGAGTTAGTTGGTCATTGTCTTCGTGCCGGTCGTTCGCTTGGTGATATTTTGTATGAAAGTATTTCTGTAAAGTCAGTGGTACATATTTTTATTTAAATCAAAACCGTTACAGTTTCTAATAATAATTTATTTTTTAGTAAAAGGAGAAGACAAAGGCGCTTAGCCTTGCAGCCTTGTCTGTTGTTGTTTTACCACACCCAAGGACTTTTTCAAAATTCAAAGGCCGAAGCCAAGACTGCAATTTTCCCAAACTATAAAGGTTAATGATGCCAAAGAAGTATAACTTCTCACGCGCGTACATACATATATTACACCTCGATTTATTCTATTTGGTTAAATACAAGCCCAAATATCTATCTTAAATCCAATCAGTCTTAAAAACGAAGAAGTTTAAAATGGCGACCACTTTTATTGAGTCTAACATTAGATCTGTTTTTTACTATCGCCAAGTATCGATTTTGACGTTAATTAGCTTAAAATAAAGAAGTCCTAAGTGGTGGCCTCTTTTTTCAATTCCGACATTGGATCCGTTTTTGGTAACTACAGATATGCCGAGAAATTGATTTTGAGGTCGATTGGCCTTAAAACAAAGAAATTCAAAATGGCGGCCACTTTTCAATTATAACATTGGATCCGTCTTTTGAACCTACAGGCCTGCCCAGATATCGATTTTGAGGTCGATTGGCCTTAAAACAAAGAAATTCAAAATGGCGGCCACTTTTTTCAATTCTGACATTGGATCCGTCTTTTATACCTAAAGGCCTGCCCAAATATAGATTTTGAGGTCGATTGGCCTTAAAACAAAGAAATTCAAAATGGCGGCCACTTTTTCCAATTCTGACATTGGATCCGTCTTTTATACCTAAAGGCCTGCCCAGATATCGATTTTGAGGTCGATTGGCCATAAAACAAAGAAATTCAAAATGGCGGCCACTTTTTTCAATTCTAACATTGGATCCGTCTTTTATACCTAAAGGCCTGCTCAGATATCGATTTTGAGGTCGATTGGCCTTAAAACAAAGAAATTCAAAATGGCGGCCACTTTTTTCAATTCTAACATTGGATCCGTCTTCGGTACCTAAAGGCCTGCCCAGATATCGATTTTGAGGTCGATTGGCCTTAAAACAAAGAAATTCAAAATGGCGGCCACTTTTTTCAATTCTGACATTGGATCCGTCTTTTATACCTAAAGGCCTGCCCAAATATCGATTTTGAGGTCTTTTGGCCTTAAAACAAAGAAATTCAAAATGGCGGCCACTTTTTTCAATTCTGACATTGGATCCGTCTTTTATACCTAAAGGCCTGCCCAGATATCGATTTTTAGGTCAATTGGCCATAAAACAAAGAAATTCAAAATGGCGGCCAATTTTTTCAATTCTAACATTCGATCCGTCTTTTGTACCTACAGGCCTGCCCAGATATCGATTTTGAGGTCGATTGGCCATAAAACAAAGAAACTCAAAATGGCGGCCACTTTTTTCAATTTTAACATTGGATCCGTCTTTTCTACTTACAGGCCTGCCCAGATATCGATTTTGAGGTCGATTGGCCTTAAAACAAAGAAATTCAAAATGGCGGCCACTTTTTTCAATTCTGACATTGGATCCGTCTTTTGTGCAGTTTGGATTCCGGAGGGGACGTTCCACTGTCCACGCGATTCTGCGGGTGAAGGCACAGGCGGAGGATGCAGTGGCCGGAGGCAGTGTAGTGATAGCGGTGTCGTTGGACATCTCCAACGCATTCAACTCGCTGCCCTGGCCCTGCATCCACGAGGCACTGCGGTACCACGTGGTGCCGCCCTATCTCCGGCGTCTGGTGCACGCGTACCTGTCTGACAGGCACGTGGTGTATCCGGGCGCCGATGGGTGGCACCGAAGAGCGATGTCGTGCGGTGTTCCACAGGGCTCGGTTTTGGGCCCTCTCCTGTGGAACATCGGGTACGACTGGGTGCTCCGTGGTTCCAATCTCCGGGGCGTCGGCGTGACTTGTTACGCCGACGATACGTTAGTCACAGCGACTGCTGGGACCTTCCGGACGCCGCAACTCTGGCGGCGGCGGGCACCGGCCAAGTAGTTGGTAGAATACAACGTCTAGGGTTGAAGGTGGCCCTCGAGAAAACCGAGGCCGTGTGTTTTCACGGACCTCGGAGAGGGCCACCGGCCGGTGCCGGCATCGTCGTTGGGGGGGTGCGGATCCCCATCGGCTCTAGCATGAAGTATCTAGGTTTAGTCCTGGATAGCCGATGGCGATTCCGCACCCACTTTAAGGAGTTGAGGACGAAATTGTCCCGGGCAGCGGGCGCTCTTTCCCGCCTGCTGCCCAACCTGGAAGGTCCTGGCTTCCCTTGCCGGAGGCTGTATCACGGAGTCGTGCGGTCCATAGCCCTTTACGGCAGCCCCGTTTGGGCTGACTCCCTGGGCCGCCCCTGCGTCGCCCTTCTGCGCGCCCCGCAGAGAGCTTTAGCGCAGCGGGCGGTCAGGGCGTACCGCACGGTCTCTTTCGAGGCGGCTTGCCTATTGGCCGGATTTCTGCCCTGGGACCTGGACGCCAAATCCCTTGCCGATGTATTCCATTGGCGGGAGGAGGCGTTCAGTCGCGGGGAGCGTCCGGCCCTGAAGGAGGTGGAGGCCAAGAGGGCCGCCTTACGGCGAGCCGCCGTGGAGGAGTGGCGTCTCAGGCTGGAGGCCCCGTCGTGGGGGCACCGGGTCGTAGAGGCAGTGCGTCCTGTCTTTGCCGAATGGCTGGACAGGCGCCACGGAGCGGCAACATACCGCCTGACGCAGGTGCTCACCGGGCATGGCTGCTTTGGTGAGTTCCTGTTTCGGGTGGTAGGTGTAGAGGAGTCGGCCGTGTGTCACTATTGTGACAACTGCCCAATGGACACGGCCCAACATACGTTGGAGTGTTGTCCAGCCTGGGATGAGGAGCGCAGCGCTCTCAGAACAGTCGTCGGAGAAGACCTCTCGCTGCCGGCCGTGGTCGCTTCCATGGTCGGCGGCCGGGAGGCCTGGCAGGCGGTGGCCCACTTCTGCGAGACGGTCCTCTCGCGGAAGGAGAGTGCCGAGAGGGATCGCCAGCGCAGTGGTGATCCCTCCCGCCGCCAGACGAGACGTAGGAGGCGTCGGGTGGACGACTGACCGACGTCTCCCGCCCTGTGGATTGGGGACGTTTGGAGAATTCCACCACGGTATCCCCTGCCTGTCGTAAAAGGCGACTAATAGGGGCCTCCGGGGGTCGCGGGTGGGCGGGACGTGCCGCCCACCCATTAGTCTAGCCAACTTCTGTGACCCCCGTGATGGACATGTCCGAGGCAGCGTGTCTCACGCTGCCTCGGACACTAAAAGGCGGACACGGTACGGTGTTTCGGGGGCTTCTGAGCCCCCGCAACAGGAAAAGGACCGCAACAGCGGTACGCGCAGGGGCGGTTGCGGACGAAAACTTAGACGTGAGTCGGAGGAAGCCCGCAGCCGTCCCTAATGCGCCGAAGATGGCCTCTATAAAAAAAAAAAAAAAAAAAAATCCGTCTTTTGTACCTAAAGACCTGCCCATGCATCGATTTTGAGGTCGATTGGCCTTAAAACAAAGAAATTCAAAATGGCGGCCATTTTTCTCAATTCAAGCATTGGATCCGTCTTTTGTACCTAAAGACCTGCCCATATATCGATTTTGAGGTCGATTGGCCTTAAAACAAAGAAATTCAAAATGGCGGCCATTTTTCTCAATTCAAGCATTGGGTCCGTTTTTTGTAACCAAAGATATACCCAGATTTCGATTTTGACGTCAATCGGCCTCAAAACAACGAAATTCAAAATGGCGGCCGTCTATGCCAAATCTCACAATGTTTCTGAATATTTTAGTGACCATTGATCCATAATAAATAAGTAAATAAATAATTTCAAAATTCGTACTAAAAGAATTTTATGGTGTATAAATTAGAACATCCTTTACACTCAAAATCCGATTTTTTTCAAATGTATGGCGGCACGCACGCGTCTTTTACGCAAACTGAGCCCGGCATTCCAGGGGTTAAGCGTTTATAGTTATTTGCGGATTGAACTTAATTGTGAAATTATTTTAAGTCATTAGAATACTTGGGAGATTTGTGGGATCGAATTGTAAAATATTTAAACGCTTAGTACAGACGTAGCAAGTTTGATGATAGAGACAAAATGACTAGCTACCACTGGCTATCATAATTTGTTTTTGTACAGTTACTATAAAACTAACCATTCGTTGCACCGCACTTTACAAAATTTATAAACTAATCGAGTACTGATTAAATTAAAGTAATTAATTTAGTGTAACAGCAACTTATACCTTATAGGTATTTATAATATGTTTGTTTTCTATTGTAAAAGCCGATTTAATTCAACAGTAATCAAGATAATAATGTGTTTAATCTTTGTCAATCTCAGAAAAAAGGGACAATAACAAAACATAATAAGATTTAAATGAAAGAAAACAAAATGAAAGAACAATGGATTCCGCTAAGATTTTGGAAAGAAAAGACTTGAGAACCATTTGTTATCAGGAATTTAATTAATTGTGCAAGTGACGGGTGGGTTTAGTCAAAATGTATTTAATGGTACAAATGAATAATGGACGACAATATATCGATTAAAATGGATCAATAAAAAAAATCATTAATCACAATGTTGTCGCCTGCCTCAATGGAATATGTTGTATTGCATGCGCGGTGCGACTATCGCACTGAAGTCTCGGGTTCAAATCCCAGGCCAGGCAAGGTGATAGTAGGTTCTTGTGTTTATTATCAGCCTGCAGTCTGGAACTTGTCCCTGATGTGGCGGTTGGCTCACCCCTGTCCTGTCAAGGGACGGAATACACGAGACGAGAAATAAGTTTAGATAATAGTTGCCCGTCTGTCTAACCCTTCGAGGATAAAAGGTGTGTGTGTAAGTTAAAATATGCCTAATTACGCAATAAATGTGTTTCTGTCTGTGGTGGCTTGTGATTGACTTATTGTATTTAGTTCCTATTTTTGTTTGTTGTAATAGGTAGCTGTGAGCCACATAAATAAACTAAAATAAAAATAAATAAATAAGTAATTTGTCCGTTACGTTTTTACGACTAAACAACAGAACTGATTTTTATAAATTTTAATACGGCGGAAGCTTTCAAATCCAAGAACGGGTATAAATAAGCTCCATTTTACTATTACTTACCAAATCCAGTAAGAAGGACATATACTGATTACTTTTAGGAAAAGATTCACGCGAAATTCAGAAGGCGATGAATGATGAAATTGGACCACATAAGATGTAAGGCATCGATAAATATCAATAACAGCCCTCGAGTGTGGTCACGGCCCGCCACACATTGTTTAATTGACCGTAAAACTAGATGTTGGAGCATCGCCTGAGCCCTGGGCTGTACCGTATCGACACAACTATGTCAGGGCGTATGCACACCGAATCTTTTACAGATGACCGATTTGCACAAAATTTGATACCATACCAACTACTTTTTTATTGACTTGCTGTACATAATTTGGTATTTTATCCAAATAAATGATTTAAAACTGCCTCGGTGGCACAGTTGTATGGCGTGTGGGGTACGGTTTTTATTCTTAGGTCTCGGATTCGAATCCCGGGTTAGACAAAGTGATATTGGATTTTTCGTCTCATAATTATCAGTCCGGCATTTGTGCTCGATGTGGCTGTAAGCTCGCCCCCATTACAACATGGGACGGAACACATACAGCAAAAAATTTACGCAATGCAGTGCTATATTTTATATTATTTTTTTTATTCAAGGTTCAACTGGTGACTATTTATTTAGAGCAGTTATCATCGGGCGAGCGGCTTGCTCGTCTCGTCATTCCGCTATATGCAAATGACCCTCAGAATTAGACTTTTTATCCGATGCAATGCATGGGCACCCATCATGGATCCCATAAGCGTGAAAGTGGTGACTGCTCAAGTTGCCCATTTGGTAACCTTTTGAGGATATAGTTTTAAGGGTATGCCTTTCACCTTGTTAGAATATATTGAAGTCATATTATAGTCTAAACTTTAATAATGATTTAATCGATTATGGGACAGCTCTCTTTATTTGTGTCGCAAAGCTTTTACGACAAAAAATCTGCACATAAATAACCGTGCGTTAGTCCCTTACCTACCACGTGAGGGTGCGTAGAGTCGCTAAATTAAATGACGAGAACGCCATTTTTCGCTTTTCGCGGTAAATTCTTTGAATAAGTTGAAGGGAACGTGTAGATCCTTTTCAATTTTCGAGAACATGAATTGCGATCTTTCTTGTGTTTGAAGTTGGAACATTTCAATGCGCAATTGAGAAATGGAGCCTTGTGATGTGCATTCTTAATTATGTTGTAGCACCCTTGTATGCGAGAGCCCTTCTAAAGGTCCCACAGCATTGTGTATTTCTGCCGTGAAACAGAAGCGAAGCATTATTGTGTTCTGTATTAAAGTTAAATGGAGTCATTGTGAAACATCTATCGTCTCAGGACGACGAACAGTGCAGTACAATGCTTTATAATTCATAGTTTAAATGGTGCTGCAGTGAGCAACTTGCTCGTCTCGCCAGTTATGTAAAAGAGTATACACACATACACTCACGCCTGTTATCCCCGAAGGGGTAGGCAGAGGCGCAACTAGTGCACCCACTTTTCGCCGTTATTCCGGCCCGTGATGTGATAGGGGGCGAGCCTATCGCCATATCGGGCACAAATTCCAGACTCCGAGCTGATACTGAATAGAAAAACTCAATATCACTTTGTCCGACCCGGGAATCGAACCCGAGACCTCAGCATTGTAGTCGTACCTTATACGACTACGCCACCGAGGCAGGTATAAAGGTGAAAACAAACTAATGGCAGTAAACAAGCCTTTAATTACTAAAGGACTATATTGACTGAAATGTACGTCTAAGCTCTTCAAGCATTTTCTTTGTTGTGTAATACTGACTGAGACGTTACTAGGGTTGGCACGACACGTAAATCTATATAAGCAGGCAGTTATATCATCCCAATGCTAGGTAAGTGCCTCTGCTACTGAGGGCTTAGACCCTAGTCTACAATCATGGGCGTAGCTATACCTTTCACATGTGGGGGGTCTCTAGACAGGGCGTCTCTACGCGCAATGGTGGGTATGATCACCGGACACTGCTCATTAAACAAGCATTTATATGTTTTAGGTATCACCGACAGCCCCCTCTGCAGGGGATACCTGTAAGCCTCCCGGCTGTTTCGTCAGCCGACGTGGGAGCGTTGCCCTGGAATGCGAAGGAGTAGCTGCACAACGGGGTGAAATCCTCGGTACACCGGGGTTACTCCGAGAAGCCTGTGAAGGAACCAGGAAGATCCTGCGCTTCTGGAAGGAGTTGAGCTGGCTAGACTGCTAGCTGGCACATCACGCACAATGACCCGACTTTTTACGGGCTAAGTGCGGAAAAAGGAGCCCCACAACAGTGAACAGTGGGGAGGGGGGTCCTACGAATTTAGTGGTGTGGGTTCTTGCCTTGCATGACAACGTATTTTAGAAGCTTAGGGGGGGGGGGATATTTTTGAAAAGTATTTCTGTTAAATTTCTTTATGTAAAACCAGTGATAAATGTTTATGTAAAATCAGTGATAGATCGTTTTTATTTAAATCCAAATCGCTTCACAGTCTAACAGTATCTTATTATATTAAGCTGATAAAGTTTTTTACCACGTTGCTTAATTTTTTTAACCAACAACAATGTAAATTATCCCCAAGTTATATTGGTTATTTTGTATACTAAGAAAATACTAAAGCGAGCGAAGTCACGTGTTAAATCTAGGTAGTATTGTTCGAATGTCAGTACACTTAGATTGTAAAATAATGTACCTATTCACTACTATCAAAAGTCGTTCAACTTTTGACCATTTTAGTCTTAAGTATTATTTTTAAGAGAAAAGTATTATTTGTTTTGACAACCCTATACGTTACGTGCACTAAGAGCTCCGTTCATCTGTACAATGGCGCAGCGAACAAAGGGTCGACTCAAATATTGTTGCTACTGCTAAATATCATTAAAGCTGGAGAAATTTGACATAACCACTTCAGACAAAGTTCGTATAGTTTCGAGTAAACGAACAAGCCGGCATAATTGTGTCGACCGGCGATGGATGATCATCACACGTCAAGCGATAATTTGACCTCCAATAATCTTACCATCACGTGCAGTCGCGTCACTTTGCAATAGTCGTATTAAAAAGATGATCACCTGACGGTAAGTGAATCCAAAAATCTACATAATATATGCTAGAGGAGTTATGCAGGCCTTTACGGTGAGTTCTTTGAAAGTATTAAATTCGGTCTGGAAATACAAATAAAGCTGGTTCCATAAGATATACGGAGAAAATGAATCGCAAATCACATGGTTAAGGAACCCTACCCTACCCACCAAGGCATGGTGGCCCAATGAGTGTTAATTATATTGCTTAATTAATTTTGCACTTATGATTTTTTTTATTTTGGTTACTCTTAGAGGTGCGTATACATTTGGAAGAGTATGTGTTTAGAAAAAACGCCGTCGCTTGCAATTGGATCTATCGATTGAGAGAAATTGCCAACAAGGACCCAAGTCAAAGTGATATGATTAATCCAACAAATCTAAGCTTCAACAGGTACGAAGTTTCTTGTAGACTGGTATCAAAGGGTGCTAATGAAGCCCTCCAGGGGCGTGGGGGCGTTAAGGAGATACCACGTGACCGCAATGTTCAATGAAGATTGCGACAAATTAATTTACTGGTCTTAAGAGATTTTTACTTTTCTTAATCAAATTGTGTTGAAGGAAACGTAGCGCCGGGTTTTGGGATTTAATAAATATTGAGGTCGACGCACTTGGAATTTTGGTGTAAATTGAAGTACAAAATACTTCAATTCTAAAACTAAACAGCATGTTTCAGGATTAGGACGTACGAGTGCAGTAACGTTACGCAGATCTTTATAATTTAAAGGTGTGTATCAGTTTTTTTGCATCGTGACGCTGAAAACCAGACGAGGAATCTGCTGGCCTCATCATCATCGCTCACAAAATGTTCCTTGCTGAACATACGCCTCTTTAAAGATATCCACAGATAATATAACTACTGGACATAATGAGACTTAACATCTTACGTTTCAGGACGAAGAGCGCAGAGGAATGCCACACAGTACTTTGTAACTCAAGGTGCTGGATGGTGTTGCTACTGTTTGTGGGTGGTCATATCACTTATCATCAGGCGAACGGCATGCTCAAATCATTCAATTAAATTAAAAAAAAAATATATTCCAGTCTGACCTGTGATTTCCATATTCATTTGTAAAAATCATTGTTCAAGCTTTTTTATTTGTTGTAGAATTCACTTCGTTCCAAGACGATGTTATTTAATTTAAAGTTCTGAAAGACGAAATAAAAATGTTTTGCGTTACTTACATAAAATATTTTCATTTTGTCTCGGATAACAGAATGTGAAATACAAGATGTAGAGACTTTAAAGAAAAAGCTTTTCTTACATAATGTCACTTCATCCATTCAAATGGTATTGTGTATAGTTTTGAGCAGTTGAGATGGCTTACTTACCATCAAGTAACCTGAATTTGTTGGCCTGATAAAGAATATACAATACCTGATAATGTATTGCAAAACAAGTAATAGAAAACATTTTTTTCTAAAAAAATATTTTCATGAAAATTAAGTCAAAACTATGAATACTTACAATTTATTGATTAAACCTGATAATTGTTTGATTCAAAAAAATTTTTCTTAGTAGTTATTATAAAGAGAAATGATTTCATTTTTATAGATAGTATGTAATGGATTTACTCAAAAATTACTCAACCGATTTTGAAAATTCTTTTACATTATCCTTGAAAAATATTGAATACTTATTATCCCAGAAATGGACGTAAAGGCAGGCGAAGCTGCGAGTGAAAGCTACTCACTTACTATGAACTTAAATGGATTAACATGGTCTAAAATATAATAAATTACAGGCAACTGAAGGGCGATAGGGCGAATAGGCTGAAGGGCGGATATTTTATTATCGTGACCGGAACTGGGCAGCGCAAGGTCACGTGACGCTCCACTTAGAAGACCTCACTTTTGAAACAAGTTAAACGTGGCGGCTATTTTAGTACATCAGATTACATCTAAGGCATCTGAAAGACCTACTTGCTAAATATTAAAGATTATCTCTCGGTTTCTTATATGACAGAGCATAGAACACACAATGTTTCCATTTTAAGGGGTAGGTATTATCAATAATCATATCCACATTTTTCCAACTAATAGAGAGCGAGCTTATTGCAATTTCCCGAGGAACTCCGGGATAATACTTAGCAAAATCGAATACTCTAAACTCTAAAGTCTAACTAGCTGGACATTACAGAGGCAATCAGTCTAGAATCTAGGTAGTAAATACTAGTATTAACACAAATATTGACTTATCACGCGTCAACTCCGCTGTAGACTATGATTTCTGAATCAGTACTAAATATATTATAGGTAAAATAAAGATCAGACTAAAGCGCCTCGTCAGAAGAAGTGACGTCATGAGTAACCATCGCTTTATTACCCATATCATGCCGTTAACTATGCTATCTATATGGGATAATAAAAGTATGTTAATAAAATAAGCTTTTTACGGCGCATTTTGCCATATATTATATGACATTACGCAATCTTGTTTTATAATAAAACTAGCTTTTGCCCGCGGCTCCGCCCGCGTTATAAAGTTTTTCCGGGATAAAAGTCCCGGTTTATATTTTCCCGAGAAAAAAAGTAGCCTATGTGTTAATCCAGGACATGATCTACCCGTGTGCCAAATTTCATCGCAATCCGTTCAGTAGTTTTTGCGTGAAAGAGGAACAAACATCCTTACATCCATACATCCAAACATCCAAACATCCAAACATCCATACATTCTTACAAACTTTCGCCTTTATAATATTAGTAGGAAGTAGGAAGTAGGATACAAACACACGAATTGAGAACCTTCTCTTTTTTTAGAAGTCGGTTAAAATAGCCCGTTATACTTCAATATACGTGTAATTTTTGCATACAAATAACTTAAAAACGGAAAATTGCAAGCGTAAATAACGCTATGACATAATGTGGAAAAATGTTTACAGTTGGAACGCAAGGGACTGCAAATAGTGGTGGTAACCGTCTGCGATCATATCTGCAATTGCTGAAAGGACTCAAAATTGCCTTTTAAAACTAAATTAAATCGCCAGAATCTATGATCAGTGGAGCAACTAAACTACCATTTCTCAAGAGCGCTGACATTTAAAAAAGATAGGTACGATTTGCAGTCAGTCAAAATCGGTAATTCCTATAACCAACCTTCGCCAACTAAATAGGATACACCAATGACCCTACAGTAACCTTCAGGCTACAGGCTCCTTTAGTGACCTCAAAGACTGACGTATCGTATACATCAGTCATACCAATTAACAACTCTCAACGAGAGACTGTGGGTGTGCCGAACCTTTTGGGAAAAGACACTTGATACCATTGATCAGGACAAAACAGGTCAGAGGTCAGAATATAATAAAGGTGAAAGGTTACTAGATAATGCCGTAACAAGGTGGAATTGTTTGGCTTAAATCCGCTTTTTTTATGAATTCAAGTTTGAAAGAGAGAGTAGTCCGCGTAATATTCATTATTTAGTAAATATTGCGTGGTTCCAGCCAACCTGCACCTGGCCAACGTGGTGGACCAAGGCCTAAACCCTCTGTACTAGAGGAGGCCCATGCCCAGCATTGGACAGTATAATACACGGCCTATTATTAATATAATAATATTAACTGTCACCTTTATTATATGGGCTAGGTATAGGGAGTTTTTCGATTCAAACCTAAACAAATTGCCTGGATGAAGTTTTCTAGTCACCCAGGAATTGAACCTAAAATCTCCAAATCAAAGTATATACGCACATACTACACAAAACATAGTCTCGTTTGAAAAATTCACTTTAGAAAGAGCATTAAAATTCCATTGTGGCACAGAGCGCTCTGAGCGAACTAATGTGGTTAGAAACGTTGAGGTATCGACCTCGTTACGTCATAATTTGTAACATTCGTGTTAAATCCATTGTGGGGTTCGCACCTGATCCACTTTGATACAGGAGGGAGCGATTTATTGATTTACTAGCTTTCGCTCGCGGCTCCGCCCGCGTGAAAAATATTTTCCCAGGAGAGCAATGTAGCCAATGAGCCTATGTCATTTCTAGGGTCTCAAACTATCTCCATACTAAATTTCATCGAAATACGTTTAGTAGCTTCGGAGATGTGGACTAAAAAATAAACAGTAAAACAAATAGAAAATAAAAAAAAAAAATATTGACAAAACCAAATTAATGATGTTCAGTCAACGGTCCAATGTAACTGTTAACATTAAATATGATAATAACGCTTTGAATCAAGTTGGTACATCAAAATTTTTAGGCTTAATTATCGATCAAAGACTAGACTGGAAAAGTCACACAGAACAGTTAGCGAAAAGAGTTAGTCGTTCGGCATATGTACTTTACAAATTAGCCCCGATAGTAAGTAAGGAGACTATAATCACAGCATATCATGGGGTAGTGAGTGCAATACTGAGGTATGGAATTATCTTTTGGGGAAATACGGTTAATAAAAACCTAATTTTTAAGCAACAAAAACGTTGTATCAGAGCTATGTTCAGTCTACAATGCATTGACTCATGTAAACCGTATTTTATAAGACATAAAATATTAACAACTCCATCTCTCTACATTTTAGAAGTCTCCACTTTTGTAAAAACAAATTCACATTTATTTCCCAAACTATCAGACGGAAATACACGCAGCCGACGCGACAACCATGGACTGTGTGTGAGAAAGTCAAACACAAGTCTGATGCACAAATGTATATTTTGTATGGCGCCTATAATATTTAATCACATACCACGTTCAATAAAGGAGCTTAATGTTAATTTATTTAAAAAGCGTCTTAAGGATTTTCTTGTTGGTAAAGCATACTACACTGTTACAGAGTTTCTCACGGAAAAGTTAAGTTGATGACATAACAATTTCAATAATTCAAATGACATTTTTGTAGTAATGTAATAATTATTTATAATTGTAATCTGATTTTATTCTTACTTAATTTTGACTTGACTGATATAAGGTATATTATTTTTCTTTGCTGACTAATTAATGAATGACATTTTTTAATTAATATTATATTATGTGACATTAGAACTTCTACAGGCACAATAAATAAATTCTTTTGATTATATTATATGAAATTCCATTTGGCTTAATGATTATATTATAGTTAAAATATTTAAAGCCGCGCTTGTATGCCAATAATGAGGCTGATCATAGAGCACTTAGCATAAGTACTATACCAACATTGTAACCACCTATGTATCACAAGCGAGTAAATGATTTGATTTGATGAAAAATTGCTGATTTGTTTTCCATTACTCTCCTTTAACCACCCCCTTTCTTTTTTATCACATTTCTTTCAATGTGCAGAGACTCCGGGATCTACTCTTTTATTATAGTATAGATTTGTACTTGTACCTATACTGACACCATTGCACCTCATAGTGGAGATAGAGCATCAACTGACGAGAGCTGATTATCCCTTGTTAAGATTTGATATACCCCTTTGTTGCATCTCTTTTGTCTTGGTTAGTCACAATCTGAGTAGTCTTGCTCGCTTTAATGTCTGTGCTTGCGGCGGCGTCGTGTGCCGGGTCGGTCACTTCCCTGTAACATGGTTGAGGAGGCCGATGGCTGGCACATGCGTCATACTCGTGAACGGGTGCTGCTTGTGTGGACTGGTCTGCTCTGTTTGATGGTTGATTTTACTTTTTTACTTAAAATTAAACATGTAGGTGGTTGTTTCACTTAGATACTCTCCGTTAATTTTCGCACTTAATATCCATTTTTAAAATTGAAGTAATATTGTGATTTGCAAATTGTAAAATATATATAATTAAAAAAAAAAATAAAAGACCTACGCTGAGTTTCTTGGTGCTTCTTTTCAGGTCAGTGGGCTTTTCCGAAGCACTGGTAGAATCTTTTAGTAAAACAACATTGTGAAAAATGACGTGTAAAAGTGCCCTTAGGGGCCTAATTACTGAATAAATGATTTGAATTTGAATTAAGTGACATATTTATACCGGCCTATTTCTATTCGGGTAGCCTGCGTATGGCTGATTACGGAAAGCTCTACCATAATGGTATTTAAAGAAGTAAGCACACATGAGGCCTATATCCCCGAAGGGGTAGGCATAGACATAACCAGGGCACCCACTTTTCGCCGTGTGTGTTCCGTCCCATGACGTGAAATGCGAGTATGGCATTTAAACTTTTATTTTTTTAAGTTCTTTATCGCCATCTCTTTACCTATAACCACTCTATAAGACAAAGAAGCTTGTACGAAAATCGGCCGACCAGGAACTTCGGATAAACGATTTAATAATGTCTAGTAGTTGCACATACATTAGCCACAATGCTCTTTAAACAGGAGTTTGATTACAGAAATAAGCATTGCGCTTCCTACTCAAACTAAGTAGTAAAAATCTAGCACCTAGTAAAGCGGTAGATATAAATTTTATTAAAACTATATTATCTAAAACAACAGCAAACTTTTAGCTCCTCAAATTCCTTTAAGGCGGAACCTCTAAATTTAATACACTCGTTACATAAAGGTATTTCGGACGCCATTCCCCAAGTTGAACGGTGAAACTTAACCTGCGCATTAACATCAAAGTTAAGTTTAACTTTAAGGGGCAGTCGGATAGTGAAATACCGTAATTAGCACCAATATTGGATGAACATTAAAAACTATACGCCTGTTATATTTCAGGCGTAGGCAGTAGTGTAATTAAGTATTTATTGCTACAAATCCAGTTTTAAAGTAGAGCGATGTTGTCGACATTTGCCTGGTAGAGCCACAATGTGGACAAATGAGTTTAAAGAGGGTATCAGTGGCATTCCACTGTCTCATAGAATAGCAACATGAAGTGGCAGTTGCCAGTTTGTTGTTTGATATGTTCTCGATAACTGTCGGATAAATACATTGAATGCAGACCACTTTTGACAGGTTCGTCTGGAAATATATTTATTTATTTTACAACTCGTAAACACATGGTATACAGGTGGACTTAATGCCATGGGAATTTATCCCAGTCAGCCTTTGGATGGTGCAAATATAACAGGAAACAGGTGCAAAATGAAAACATGACAATATATTTTTTAAACAATTCAAATAAGAATACGAAAGAAATTGGAACACATATACATATATACATACATATACACTCACGCCTTTTATCCCCGAAGGGGTAGGCAGAGGCGCAACTAGTGCACCCACTTTTCGCCGTTATTCCGTCCCATGATGTGATAGGGGGCGAGCCTATCGCCATATCGGGCACAAATTCCAGACTCCGATACTGAATAGAATAACTCAATATCACTTTGCCCGACCCGGGAATCGAACTCGAGACCTCAGTATTGCAGTCGTACCATAAAACAACTACGCCACCAAGGCAGTCAAAACACCTTAAAAAAGAATTGGAAAAAATTGGAACACCTTCGTACATAAATACTTATAGAATAATACATAAATCAAGCAAATACAAAGTATTATAAATCTTTAGGAGAGGTCTGTATTCAGAATGATAATCAGAATATTGTCTGACGAGACGGGAGTACCTCTCGCCAGTCAACACAATTATGCCTTTTTGAAACCCAAAACTCTCAAGTGCTAGGCAATAAGAAAAATCAAAGAACATTCAATTACAAATGTTTCAATCGATAGAGCGACTGAAATAGACAAGAAATAAACAACGTAGGAAGTGGGAAACGGAATAATGAACGCGTGGGCCATTGTGGTTCGGCATTGTTGTTTATTCTGGGAAGACTGTATAATACAGAGAAGAGAAATTACATTTCCTGGGTTCGAATCCCGGGTCGAGCCAAAAACATTGTGCCTGGGGTTTTCCATCTTATAAATAACTCAGTCGTAGCTCGGAGTCAGGAAGCTGGCGGTGTGATACCCCCGTGCCTCGGAAAGCACATAAAGCCGTTGGTCCTGCGCCTGATCTCTCTCTCCGGTCATGTCGATTTGCCGTCTCATCGGACTATGAGAGTGAAGGAATAGCGAGTGCACCTGTGTATTGCGCACACACTTGTGTACTATAAATATCTCATGCGTACCTGGCTGATCTCCGTCGAGATTGCCTGCCGTGGCCGAAACTGGCTAGGAGGATTTTTTTTTCATTTTTATTTACGCCTTTTACCTTTTAAAGTAGTTGGCAGTGTTTCAACATTTTGACAATCAATGTTAGGTCTCATATAATAAGGCGTCTTGCCATTAAATTCCCAGACTCCAGGCTAATGCTGAGCAGAATAAAATATCATTGTAATTGTGTCGCCCTGTAATACAAACTGCCACCGAGGCAGTCAGAGAAAATTAGAAGTAATAAAATACGCAATTAAAAATAAAAGTATGGAAAATATAACTCTATTTTCGCATATTATTTCTTTGTATATATCAGTCGTGGGAGTAAACGTCGCGTAGTCGACATTTATATCTTATAAACAAAAGTATCGGCTGTCGCATAACAATGGAATAACCTTTTTCTTTGCTATTTCTGCCGTATATAGTACCGGCACGCTATGCTGGCCGCTTTGACGTTTGTCAGCTTAAGTTTCGTATTAATTCATAACTACGTTAAAGAAGCTAATTGCTGTACATTATCGTCAATAGTGACGTGCATTAAATTTTATTGGAATGTATAATTTTACGACAATCTCGGCATTTGTTTTTCGAAATTCTAAATTTAAAAATTTTAAATCTAACTAGCCAGTTTTTATCAGAATATAGGGTATATGTTGAATAACTTTATAAAATAACTTTGTAATGAAAACTGGCCTAGTCAAATCTAACCTTACTTCTAAACTAAAATCTAAACTTTAGGATCTCACATTTTTAAATAACAGCAATTGTTATAGGTATCCAATAAAGCATACACATAGAGTTTAATACTTGTTCATAAGGTTATTTTGTTCCTATAAATACATATTAGGATTTTGCATAGAGCTTAGCATTCATTTAGATCTCCATTCTTTTTGCAGCGAAGCATAATTTTTATATTGATCTTGGCTCTCCTTTTTGATATTTATGTTTTTAGTGGGATGACTTACACGATTAAGTTTCTAGGCCTTAAATAGATTCTAGGCGCTCACGGTCCCGAGATTAACTATACTGCCAGTAACTGCAAATCTTAATACTGGTTATCGCAACATCTACAAAGTACTTAATAGGGTAGATTCCTGCGGTGTATTTCGTACATTATTGTATAATATGTACAAGTCAATCAAAAAATAAATTATTCTGTATTATCAGCATCATGAATGGTTGAGAAATAGCAGGTATCCATATTTGATTTTTTTTTAGCAAAAGTGGGACCGTAAAGAGGTTATCGCTTTATCTCTTTCACGCACGCAGCGTTGTGGTCGGTGATAGTCGGTGACGTCACAGTTTCCTGTATCCGTCATTTGATAGATGCCCTTTGCAACTTTCAAACTTATGCAAATCATTTATTATTGCGTAGATTTAGAAAAGTATTCCTCCTCTAGATTTAGGATGACATATTTTTTTTATTAAATGTATTTTAAAAAGAGTTGTCAACTACTCTAATATACCATTCTGTTTGATTACTTCTTCAACTACAGCAGTATTAAGTAGAAGAAACTGGCCGGCAAACCGTTACACGCGAAACTAAACACAAAACCTTCTAAAAATATACAAGCCTAGATGTAGTCAAAAGCTAGTTCGCTAACTTACAGCTGCTTGAGCTGCGTCTTGAAAGCTATTCAGACGAATTAGAACAAAGGCGCACAATCTACAGCCATGCAGGGCTGTATAGATTAGTTCTGGGGAATTGGCATAGCACTGCAACGATAGCAGGTAACAAGCGCGGGATTATTTTAGATGTGAAATGTTGTGTTTTATATAGTTTAAAGATTGGTATATAATTTTGTTCTAATCAATGATTAATAAAAAAACTATAGAATATGCCAATATTTGACAAATCATATGACAATTGAAAGTTGGCGTATTCTCAGAATAAGGACTGCTTTAGTCTTTATTCTATGGGCAGCACGGACAAAAACGACAGCCAGCATTTGTCATTTACAGATAAAGACATTCAACAGTATAGTTATACACTGGACATCGGGCCCAAATTTTTCGTTCACAAGTTATTACCCATTGGTAATAAGTCGCTGTCTTATCTGACATATTGGGTCAATTTCGAGTCTTCAGATGGCGATTTCTAATGGCATACCTGTCTAACTTTTTATTATAGCCATACATAACATCGTTAGTTCACACATATAAACAATTTTATCGCAATATGTAGAAAACCAATGTGAAAATGATGACTTACTATGTTTTGTATGGTGAGTGGGATTTCCAGAGTCCCAAATAACCTTGACTCTTCCTTGATCTTTTAAAATTCTCTCTCAAAAAAGAACAGACCTTTCCTTTTAGACCGAAAGTGCATCCATAATAATTCTGCCATTGTAGGTGTTTAATTATCACTTACCAGCCTATGTCCGATGCAAAAAAACCTTTCACATCCTATTGGCTAGACGCGTCCTATAAAAACATTTTGCGAGTATTGCGTTAAAAACCGGAACTCTATTAGCCGGTCGGTGGGTTTAACCGGATTATCCCAGTGCGTTCCAACCGGAAAAACAACGCTTCCCTACGCAGAGGGGATGCTGGTATAAACTCTGTCAACAAGACTTAATTAGGTACGAAATAATTTTCGTCTGTTATCTGGGAAGTACATGCTGAAATATAGGTGATACTTTTGCCAAATTTTACAACAGAAAATAAACGTTATAAACTCATTTGCAAAAAAAACGGGCACCTAAGCAATGAACCATTTCAAATGTTACTATTGGTTTGTTTGATAATTATAGGTAGTTTTACTTTCACAATTTTGTAAATTAATAAGCAAATAATCGTTTTCGTCAGTATTATCATAAAATTTTGATAAAATTTATGGGTTTTAATGCTAAAGTTCACTAGTAGTGTATGCTCGCTAGTAGTGCATATGGTCGTGAAGTAAAAGTTAACAAAGATTTTTGTTTGTTTTTTCTTTAATAAAGTAAAAGCAGATAAATGTTTAGTATCGAGTGTGACCCCCTTTAGCTGAAATCACAGCTAAAGGCGGAATTCAGCAGAAATTCGTCTGGGTATACTAGCGAGGATATCCCGGATACTTGCTTGCGGAATACGTTCCCACTCCGCGGTAATCACATTCTTCAGCTCTCTGATGGTTTGCGGAGCCGGTTGTACTGATCTCACGCGTCGTTTCAGAACGTTCCAGACATGCTCTATAGGATTGAGGTCGGGACTTCGAGCTGGCCAATCTAAACGACGAATGCCGACCTCTTGCACATACGCTTCCACATCGCCAGACCGGTGGGCGCGAGCGTTGTCGTCCATAAAAATTGAGTCTTCGCCTAAAGCGGCCAATGCGGGTTGTGCATGAGGAATAAGAACTTCCGTTATGTATCGATGTCCAGTCAGTGAGCCGTTTTCAATGAAGACTAACTCTGTACGATCCATTGAATTTATTCCTACCCAAAACATAACAGAGCCCCCACCATAAGGTGTGATTTCTTCAAAACAAGCCTCTGCAAAGCTTTCTCCTCGTCTTCGTAGCACTCGCCGACGTCGATCTTCACCGAACAGAGATATCCTGGCTTCATCGGAGAACAATACCCTATTCCAGTCTTCTTGAGTCCATGACTCACAATTTCGAGCAAACCTAAGCCTGGCAACTCTGTGCTCACGGAGTAACTTAGGGCCGCGGGCCGGGCGATGACTGCGTATATTGACCGCGAGCAGCCTCCTCCTGACCGTCCATAGACTAATATGCACATTTCTTACTTCTTCGAGGTTGTTCTTAAGGTCCACATACGAAGACTTGCGATTTCTCAATGCGCGACTCACAAGAAAACGATCATCCCGTGGTTGGGTACATGGTTTTCTTCCAGAACCAGGCCTTCTCTCGACGGAACCGGTGTCTTGATACCGCTGCCAGGTCCTTTGAACCGTCGAGCGACTCACACTTAGCCTCTGAGCCACGAAGCATTGGCTGCAGCCCTCTTCGAGCAGCGCAATAATTTTGGTAGCTTTTACCACTTTCTCTAACATTATTGAGACAGCTAAACAGCAATAAATGAAGCTTTGACAATTAAGAATATGAAATAAATTCATAAAAATTGACTAAAAGTTATGAAAACCGATATAATCTTTTGGAACTTCGCACCAAAAATGTAGGATAAAAAGTGGTTTTCTGTAAAAACGAGCATCAAACGAAAATTTTTATTTAGAACGTCCTGTTTTAAACACCACGGCATTTTTAAAACCGGCCAGTAACATGTACAAATGATTGAAATCATTTTGGTACCGTATGTTTTTAAAAAAGAATTAAAATCCAAACCGCCCGTTTTTTTTGCAAATGAGTGTTTTTACATTTTAATATATGTCTATATTACCGTTCTCAATTTCAAGCAGAGAATTCGAAATTGCGAAGCGATGGCACCTATATTCATAACGTTTTGAAAGAGACTATTTAAATAAAAAAATAATGAATTTGAAGCACAACTCGACTGCGATATTTTTACTATTTTTTTGATGCAGCAAACGTTAAGAAAACAATACACAAGACCTCTCGTCATTATCAGGCGTGGATATGTAACCACTACAGACGCCGTGGGTAGGCCTTCGTACGTACGTTACCAGAAAACAAATAAAATGTTTGGAAATGGCATATCTTAGCGATTGAATTATCGATCGTTTTGGCTACGGACCCTAAGCCACAAGCATGGCACAGAAACGATTTGACTTACTTTTGAGATTAGCCACCTTTGTACGATCTAATTCCATGACAATCATTCATGACATCAAAAATTTACTCAAATTCCTGCCTGTCTTGGTAATTGAAGTCAAGACCTTTTTGTTACGATGTAATACGATGTAATCATATAGTAAAAATACAATACTATATTTATATAGCAAAAAATAAACAAGCTATTCTATTTCCGTACTTAAACAAACGTTCCATTCTGTAATCGCAGTTAATGATCTCAACGTGGAGTAAAATTCTCCAGTACCTAAAGTTGGGAATAAATGGGAACCGGAGATTGCATGGGTTTTCATGATTTTATTGCTGGTTCCGCCATTATTTTTATATATTGCCTAATTTCGCTTACGATTCTACTGACGTGTCCTCGAAGTAAATGAGTCGATAGAACTCAAAGAAAGCTTCTAGATAGAGAAAGAATTTCCGGAATTATAGTGGTTCTAGAGATTACATAGAAATTACTATTCAAATAATCGAAACTATTATAAAATTAGTTTTAGTAAGATGATATTCCGTATATTTTCAGCCGACTTCACCACTTGATGGTATTTATGGGTTTTCAGTTCTGCCTTAAAGAAATTCGAGGGACTTTAAAAGTACGGCGATGTTTTAGATATTGTAGTTTTAATAAAATTTACATGTCACCGTTTGCTAGATGGTACATCGTTATATGTAAATATTAGAGCTAAATTCACAGCTTGCTGACTAGTCACAAAAATATATAAGTCGACAAATACAATAATAATAATAATAAAAAACATTTATTGCACACAATTCACAATAAACTTACTTAATAAAAAAAAAGGAACATAAAAAAAACAATAGTAGCAACGTTGAGTGCATTGTTCCGAATGTAGTGGTTTGTATGTGTGCAAATGGATCTATTCAGTGAATAGCCGCAATAGTAAAAATCTAATCAATGCTACCAAATAAATGGTAATCAAATGAGTACTACCTACACGCTGCTTAATAGGATAACCTTCAAATAAAATATACTTTAAAATTGTGACACAGACCAGTAGCTAATCTCGTTTAAAAATCTCCGAGTTAACCAACTTATTACGTAACTAAACGAATAAAAACATGAAAACTAATAACACCGTCTATAAAACTAGTACAAATGAATATTACTAAACAGTTAGCACAAACCTGGCGACCAATCCCTTTATTCTGAAAGTTAATTAACACTGCATGATGTGCGTTACCTTTGGTTTTTATTGAATTACAGAATTGTTATGTAAGATAAATATTAACTTACTATGTTCTTATTGTCTTTTTGAATTTTTATTCATCGTATTATACATACAAATATAGAGAATGTAATACATTTGATTTTCGTTATATGGGTTCTAGAGTAGCCAATGTGGAATCTATATTTATGTTTAATATTATAAAGCCGAAGAGTTTGTTTGGTTAAACGCGCTAATCTCAGGAACTACTGAACCGATTTTGAAGATTATTTCGCTAATAGAAAGCTACATTACTCCTGAGTGCTATAGACTACTTTTTATCCCGGGAAAATATTTTTGTCACGAAAAAAAAAATCACGCGGGTGGAACCACAAGCAATACAAATAATTTTATAAAGCTTTTTCCTAGGATTCTACTGTTATTACAATAAGTAAACGTTTTAACACGTCTTCTGATTATAATTAATGTATTTGGATATTATAAATGAACACAGAATCAACTAAACGGATATGGCTGGCATTTGGTTCGGATACTCAGGCCTTTTATCACCGAAGGGGTAGACAGAGACGCAACTAGTGTACCCAATTTTCGCCGTGCGTATTCCGTCCCATGATGTGATGGGGGCGAGCCTATCGCCATATCGGGCACAAGTCTCAGACTCCGGGCTGATACTGAATAGAAAAATCCAACATCACTTTGCACGACCCAGACCGAACCCGAGACCTTAGCATTTTTTAATTTTTTTTTGTTGACGCGGAGAAAGTGACTTATTACTACCGCCCAGTGTTCAAGGGGAACGACTGAGCGGTTATGTTGGGTTCACCGTGCCTTACGAGCCGACGTTGAGCCGCCCGGAGAGATGGAAAACGTCGGGCGACCGCCGGGCCGAGTCCCTAACCTATGTACACCGCACGGCATACCAACTAAAACTCCGCGGTGGCCATCTTCGGCGCATTAGGGACGGCTGCGGGCTTCCTCCGGCTCACGTCTAAGTTGTCGTCCGCAACCGCCCAGACCTTAGCATTGCAGTCGTACCATAATACAACTACGCCACCGAGGCAGTCCTAACATTTGGCACGCGGTTAAACCAAAAACTTTATCAACACAGAGCTTTCTTGGTGTTCCAGTTTGAATAACGCACAGTGAGACTTATTCAAGAAAAAGATTATACGCATAGGCGGAGTCGTGAGCATAACCTAGTTTCTCATAATAATGCCATACGAAACCGGAATATTATAAAACCAAGAAATCATTTTTCTAGTTATAATGTCTTAAATCTACAAGCTATTCAAATACAGAGTAATAAAGACCTCAGAAGTGTCCTCTGTTCAATTCGATGGTATCTCATAAAACAATTTTGTGAGTGTGTGATTAATCGTCCGTAGTTTTATTGATATCTCGGGAATCTGGCACAAGTTGTATTGGTTTTTTATTATTTAATAACTTATCTGAATTTGACAATCATAGTTCCTTGAACTGAAGGGATCAACATTAAGAATTTTTCTGTCAACAATTGCAATTTTATATCATAATATTTTAAATGCTATATTTGTATGTTTGTTAGAAGTCAACTCAGAAACAACTAAACCGATTTGGATAAAATTTGGCACATTGCAGATCATATCCTGGATCCACATAGGTTGCTTTTTATCCCGATACATTGCTGCCTTGGGAAATCCTACTAATATTATAAAGGCGAAAGTTTGTAAGAATGTCTGGATGTATGGATGTATGGATGTTTGTTCCTCTTTCACGCAAAAACTACTGAACGGATTTTGATGAAATTTGGCACACGAGTAGATCATGTCCCGGATAAACACATAGGCTACTTTTTATCCCGGGAAAACATAAAGCGGGACTTTTATCCCGAAAAACTTTTCAACGCGGGCAAAAACTAGTCTTAAATATTTTTAATCAGATTCATTTAGAAGATGGCGCTGTCTTCGTACCAATGCCGTTATAGGTAGTTACTGTGTTTTAAGGACTTCTGTAGCAGGAAAGGCTTTTCACGCGAGGGAAGTCGCGAGCAACGACTAGTAGATAATATTCTACTGCAGGGCACAGGCTTCCTTTTATGCTAATAAAAGCTATATATAATGCTTTTAGTCCATAGTCAAGCATATTGATCAAACGCGAGTTGGCAGACTTCATACAACCATAAGATATAACTATAAAATATTCTTTGTAGGTCTATGTATAGGTTTCTTTACAATATTTTCCTTCACCTCGTAAAGGCACGACATAATTGACAATAAATACACACGTTATTTCGCTAAATCAAAATGCGTGCTTAGCGTGCCTGCTGGTTGAACCCGCGATAGTCTATTACGGCTTGCCTTCTCTAGGCTATTGCCGCCCTTTAATACAAATGAAATAAAATGTTTAGATATGGCCCTAATTGAAACACCAATCTAATTTTAAACTAACGAACGTGTCCAGAATCCAGCGGTCTCGTTTGGAACAGTGCCTGCACAGTTTCATATTATTGTACATTTTATTAATATGAAATTAAATTAAAATATTGTAAAAATTATAGTTTACCATGTTATTCTACATTGTAACAATCATGTTTATAATTAAACCAGTGTTATAATGTAAAAAATTAAAATAAAATTTTACTCTTTTTAGGGATCTTATATATCAAGACAAAACGTTGTAAATATTTAAGTCATTCATGTTATAGAATAATATTTTGTTATAAACATTGTATAACATTATAAAATGAATGTGTGTCATCCTTGTAACTCTATTACTCCTTAACTTCTTTCAAATCAACACACAAAGTTAAGAGCGCAACTGCGAGCTATAGCCCTCTGGCTAACTTCCTTCACTTATTTTTGTACATTTCCGAACTGCCCTGTTGATGTCATATTAGTTTCTGTGTTTGGGAAACTATTTCAATATGAGCTCACAGGCCCAAGTTTACTTATCAAGGGTCAGATATGCGTGTATTTCTTATTTAATAATAAAACGCCATGTAGACTCAATCAAGTGCACCAGACATTTGGCAAAAATGGCAGCAACGTTCATTTTTTAGTCTATATTCCATCATCTTGAAATTGACAGTGACTATAATATTTTATCAAGTCGTCGGAGCACCTTGCAGTAAATGTCGCAGGGACACGCTAAATGCAGGCTGCTTTCAACAAGTCCGTCTAGACTTAGGGGAGGCCTATGTTAGGTAGTGGACTTCATGCTGCTAATGGTGATATTTTATGCCATAAACATGTTCAGCGGGACTTTAACTTCGAGAAAAAAATCCATGCAAATCATATAAAGCTAGTATTGACTCTTCTACTAAAATTCATTCAATTGTTCAATCTCGCATATACAGGTGCTGGATCTGTCCTATGCGAGGGACCGTCTGGAGCATCGCTAAAAATTCTTGCCTGTTCTTCTCTCATGGAAACTGCTTTCAAAACTGTTGGTAGAGTACGAATTGACTGCATCTAAGTAATGTTTAACATTTTATAGATTCGAATAAATGACAATTTCATAAGAAGACTTATCATCTTATTCCTTTCTCTGCAAATTTGGCGTCCATACGTTCCCTTAGGAGGCCAATCACTAAAACCAGTGCTGCGTTATGGCCCACAACACAACAGACCTTATGGTGATAAACCTCCTTAAGCCAAGATAAAGAACCTCACTTCTTATATTAGTAGAATCGAGTGTCCTGATGTCGAGGGACGATATAGAAATTACTTTACGTTTTACTAAAAGAAAGTTTGGGAAGATGTCCGCCCTGACAAGGAAGGCTGCAAAGTCTTCGAAATCTCGGGGGAAAATATAAATTAAAAAACCGCGACAAAATCCATAAAATAGTTTTATTTCAAAGATGTTTGCACATTGGTTAGAAGTAAACGTAGAAACTGCTGAACGGATGTGGACGGAAGATAGCACACAAACTATCTAAGAGAGTAACTTATCTAAGGCCACTATACGTAGGACCCGTTTCACCGGTTCTTTATAGAGTTCCAGATAACTATCTGACATTAGCGTTATATGTCTAATAAATAAATCAGACAAATTACTAGTGACTTTTTCTGCGAGATATATCTATTCTAGACTTGTGAAATCAAACGCTGTAGTTTATACGGCGGTTAAGTTTCAAATAGGTTATCAGAGACTTTATCAGCATGTGATGAAATTGGCTTTAATGATAATTAAGGCAATAAAGTTTAAATATCCCAGCCTACTACCCATATTACATTCTCACGAGACTAAGAAGAGTGAATTCTCAAGTTTAAACTATTAACATCCGTTTAATATTATTATAATAGTCTATTACAAGTTAATAGACAATTTTAAAAGCGTTGACTATCTTATTATACTGATAGGTGAACAAGACCGATGTAATTTTGCAATCTAGTGAGGAATTGAATTACCGACTACATATCTCCGCTTCATAACAGTGTCTTAGCTGCATTAGAACTATATACTACAAGATACACTTCATCTTCTGACCTTGTTAGGCTATTGATAGAAATATTTATGTTATTTTGTTAATTACCTAAAAAAAAAAAATGCCTCGGTGGTGTAGTTGTATTATAGTACGACTGCAAGGCTGAGGTCTCGGGTTCGATCCCTGGGTCGGGCAAAGTGATATTGAGTTTTTCTATTCAGTATCAGCTCGGAGTCTAGAATTTGTGCCCGATATGGCGATAGGCTCGCCCCCTATCACATCATGGGACGGAATAATGGCGAAAAGTGGGTGCACTAGTTGTGGCTCTGCCTACCCCTTCGGGGATAACAGGCGTGAGTGTATATGTATATATGTATATGTAAAAGAAAATGAAAATAAATGAGATAAAGATCTAGAAAACACAATGGCCGCTGCCTGTAATGTGTATTTATTTATCGAATACGAGAAAATTACCCGCGCGGTGCCGCTTGATGCAGCCCGTCTCCTCTTGTGGGGGGAGGGGGGGGGGGCACACATAGTATCTTGCGGCGAACAGCCCCCATGCCGACCGACCCGACCCCCCCTGGTCCCTATTAGTCGCCTCTTACGACAGGCAGGGGATACCGTGGTGGAATTCTCCAAATGCCAAAACCACAGGGCGGGACCTCACTGTACCTGATTGTAAGAGCAAAGGGAGCAAAAAAGCGCAAGATAGAGTCGACTGACGAGCGATGATTTTCCTTCCAGTCGCCAGTCGCCATGATTATGCCGGCCTGTTAGAACTGGATATGCATAGGCTGATCCAGGAACGCCACTCTTACGTGGGCTACTATAGCGAGTTTAACACCTTGGTTAAGGTGGGCCCTCTCCAGGCGAGTAAAAAATATATCCTACGACCATTGATGTATTAAAAACCCAATACATCAATGCCTACGACCAGATTACTTGTTGTTGGACGTTGGTAATGTATTAGAGTTAGAGCGCAGAGTATGCCGGTCAGTATAGTAAGGAGGTCATTCAAAGTTTGGGTGGTATTATTGCTTTTGTTTCTTGGCAATCTTACAGACGTTATTTGTTGAAAGTTGGTGGTATATATTTGGTACCTGGACCCTTCTCCGCTTACCATATAGTGCAGTGGGATCACTTCGCTGTGCCCGTATAAAAAAAAACGTGTGCATGTTATACCATCATTTTTTAATATAAGAAAACTACTCGTCTTCTTACATACAAAATCCTAATCATCTCATTATTCACTTATAATTATCTAGTTTAGAGTATCTTGTACATTATTCAAGAAGTTATCAAGATAATAACATATCAAATCGAAAAGTCAATAAAGTATTCACGGAAGGTCTGTCGATTAACTTCGCGCGACGTTATTGCCTCCCTGTTTGTAAATAGGGGTGACAATGGGGTGACGGGGGGTGACACGGCTGTGAACACTGAATTTATTTTATTTGCACTCTAATGACTTTTATATTTCACGCTGATGTGACTTACTTGATAGTGTAAAGAACTCAACAACCGTGATTAACATTAATATTATATGATATATTGGTTTGATAATGGTGGTATAAAGTTTGGGTGAATTTGTCAAATTGAACAAAATACAAAGAACACTTTAGCTCCCCTTTTAGGTACAAAGTTATATTCATTAATGTATTGTATTATGTAATATCTCCTTTTAATCCACTCCTAATTTACCACTTAGTCTAACCTTAATGGCAAACATCTATAATTATCAAATGTTTATTGAATGGATAACGCTAGTAACAAAAATAATTTTCAGACCTAAACATATTCTCTACAAATATTATATTTACAATATTTGTAGAAAAGTAGGATAGTACAAACACGAAACTTGAATGCTATGTAGCATTCATTCATTCAAGTTGTACGACCATTATTTATTCAGTCGCAATCACTCTGATTGGAGCAAACGTTTGTCCTATAAATTGTTGAGTTCTAGCGCGGGCGGATGGGCGGATTGGATGTATCGACTAATGGGGATTATTCCGAGAATGACTCGACATTTTTGCTGAATACCATAGTAATGTTATTAACGCGAAAGTAAATCTGTTATGTTTTCAAGGACTAACCACTAGACCGATATTAATAAAATTTGGTACGAATCTTAAGCAAGGTGGCCTACGTCGATTTTGTGCAGTGATGCCCAAAACGCCTTCCATACAGTCGCGATGTTGGCACTGGCACCTGGACCCATGGATGGGTAAGAACCCATGTTCACGATTCTGTATTACTAAAATCGCGATGCAGTCGCGCTTCAAGAGCACGAGACGACGTAAGGAACGACGAGGAACGTAAGGAAGGACGAAGTTCAAGACGTAACGCAAACGCTGGCGACGCAACTTCGACAGGACTCAATGTGAACGCCACAGTTGTAAGTGGTGCGTTTGTATTGATACAATGGTGATGCAGTCGCGCGTTTTATCGCTTCCAACGCGCGTTTCAACGCGATTAAAGCGTGGTAGTAGTGTTATAGGAGCGTTTTCATGAAAACGGCTACTCTGTAAAAAGTCAGGGCGAGGGACCTCACTAAGAAAACTTATTATAGGCTTTTTATCTTATTATAACAAATTCACGCTGGACGGGCGTAGCCACGAGCTCTACCACTTTGAATTTAGGTACATACTAGGATCACCTACTCGAGCATGAGTTACCTACTCGACCGAGAGATGACCACGGTTTTAGAATACCAATTCAACCGTTCCCTTAACCCCCCAGTGGTTTTAGGAATAACGCGCTTTTCCCCGCGAAAAAATGTGTTCTTGGAAAAATAAAACACACACTCACACTTTACCACATTACGCTACAAGTGTGTCAACAACATTACAAATCTAATCCTGACTTTAGTAACAACACACTCAGTCTTTCTTTTTGAAACTTATTTTTTTGACGTCATTTTGTTTCCAAACATAATTAAAATTTTCTAGCTTTATCACGAGTATTGTGTTATAGTTCATATATGTAGTATTTCTTTTTTATTGCTTTGAATGACGAGACGAGCATGCCGTTCACCTGACAGTAAGCGATGCGACCACCCATAAACTGTAGAAATATCATCCAGCACATTGAGTTACAAAGTACTGTGTGACATTCCACTGCGCTCGTCATCCTGAGACGTAAGATGTTAGGTCTCATTATGTCCTGTAGTTACACTGGCTACAATGTCCTTTAAAACCGAAACAAAACAGTGCATGCACACTGCTTCTTGGCGGTAGAAATAGACATTGCGGTGGTACCCACCCAAACGGACGGGTGAACCCCACACGATACAACGTACCTTCGTTGTCACAAGACACCACAGGTTATAAGGATTACTCACTCATATTTCGCTAGTTATTTTAGATCCCGCATAATAGCGAACGAGTCTATTGCCATTTCCTGGGCACATTTCCTGAGTCCGGGCTGCAATGGTAGCATTCTAATGTGGTGTAGTAATAGAGTTTGCTGGCATGGTACTAAAATGTTGTATACTTAGTTTGTTTTTGGACGCTAGCCTGAAGTAAAATCTTATAAAATAAATAAATAAAAATAAAATCATTTATTGATCAAATAGGCTTATAAAAAAGCACTTATGACAGGTCATGACATGAAGGTAGACACAACAACAAAGGTACATAATAAACCAATGAAGTAATTTATAGTTAAATAACGAACAACCAGCACGGGCTGATAGGTTTAGAGGACACGGACATTGGGGACGTGAATAGGGCTAGGGAAGGAGAAGTGGAGCTGATATAAAAGAAAGGGAAGGAGTATCTTTACATTACGAGGAAAGGAAACGCCACGGTCCTCGCCGGCGAGGATAAAAAGGTCCTAGCCTAGCTAACCTACCAGCCTTTAACTAGCTACCTAAGCGATGACGACCCGAAGAAGAAAGGCAGAAAGGAACTCCGGGCTTAATTTTTTCGTCATCAATTGTCATGATATACTGCATTTTTTTTTTATGGGAGATAACGTAATTATTGGACATCGACACTTAACATCTATCTTGAGTATGCTATCTATGCAGAGCCATGTACTTAAAAGTTCTAGATGGTGTTGCTATGAAGTACACCATGATATTTTATTTATAATAGCGTTTACCTGCGGCTCCGTCTGCGTCAAAAAGTTTTTTGGGATAATAGTTCCACTTTATATTTTCCCGGGATAAAAAGTAGCATAGCGCTCAGGAGTAATGTAGCTTCCAATTAGTAATTTAGAATTTCAATCAAAACCGGTTCAGTAATTCTAGAAATTAGCCCTTACAATGTTCACCTACAAACGCACAAACTTTTCGTGTAATATTAGTAGAGTTTTTAGTCGAAGTTCCCTGGTGTCATCCTTTGCCCATAAACGTTTAACGCAATTCAGAATTTTGTATACTAACCATTGGCTTGATACAAACTACGAAAACACGGAAACATTAAATACACCGTTACCCCATTATCTAACCGATAACATTATCAGTTATCGCACTCTCTAGAATGGGGCTCTTGAGCGGCCCCTGACCTTGACCCTTTTCGATCTGATAGCTTCGTCACACTGCCATGCATAATGGGAACCCTTCTGAAACTTCCGAATAAATTAAGCTTTAAACTGATAGTGTGGTTGATGGTTAAAGTGATTTTTAAGGACGTTTTCTAGTTTCTGGTGGACTAGCTAATGATTGTTACATTAATAGACTGTTTCGCAACTCATGTAAATTTTATTCAGTTATAGTATTAAACAGCTGATGTAGATAGTAGGTACTCATTTTATAAACATTTATTAGGGAACATTTTAATGGTGGTACGTCTCTCGTATATAAGAGTCCGTCTGGGTGGGTACCACCGCAATGTCTATTAAAATGTATCGCCAAGCGGCAGTGAGCCTGCACTGTTGTGTTTCGGTTTGAAGAATATTGTAGCCAACCATCTTATGTCTCATGATGACAAGCGCAGTGGAATGCCACACAGTACTTTGTAACTCAAAGTGCTAAATGGTATTGCTACTGCTTATGGGTGCTCGTATCGTTTACCATCAGGCGAATGGCATGTGCGTCTCGTCATTCAATGCAAAAAATCATGGATTGGAGTTTGACTTTAGTATTTGGTCGTCTCATACATTTATGTGACGAGTTGCATTTACTAAGAAGTCGCGAAACAGCCTCTAAAGGAAAGATGTGAAGGAAATAATAGGGTTTGGACCATGGAAATGTCACTCATTATAATACATATAACAGCAAGCGGTCACTTCACGTTGGTGGTCTGTGAATGTGGCCTCAGTTGAGTCGACATTCGTGCTATAGACAAGATGTCTACACGGTGATCGCATTCAAACTTAAGCGATTTTATTAATACCTACGTAAAGCAGTCATTGCAATTTGACGACAGTAGTAAGGGATTCGACGGTTCTAGAGCAACGTTGGGGGGTCGGTCGACGCCACTCTGGCCTAGTTCGTCAATCATTTCGATTGCTCCAATTTCGGCGCGTACGATCCGCGAATTAACCCGCGGATTAAATTGATACCTACCGCGAATTGATCCGCGGATTTATTTAATACCTACCGCGAATTGATCCGCGGATTTAATTAATACCTACCGCGAATTGATCCGCGGATTTAATTAATACCTACCGCGAATTGATCCGCGGAATTAATTAATACCAACCGCGAATAAATCCGCGGATTAATTTGATCCGCGGAATCCATTTCATATCGCCCGCGAGATAGATATAAACCGCGAAGCGAATTGGAGTTACATGGTTTACGGTCCCCTCAAGCTTGTACCTTTTCCCTCTGTTTCGTTGTGCTTTTGTATTTCTACTTTCTAACAGCGACCCTTTTTCTTTGAAGAATACAAATGTCTTTGTTCCATATTCCTATGGGCTCGTGTTTCTACGTAAAAGCCATTTACAATTACCCATCACTCACCCTTTATGCATTACGGGCATTATTTATGATCCATAAAGCAATCGTTACAATACACCATACATTACTCAAATTCTAAGTAAAACCCTTCGGGTCTTCTCATTGTCAATGATTAACTGCATGTCCATTATTTTAAACAACAGTTACGGATCCTATTATTCCCATTTCCTGATGTTACGTATTCAATGGAACGTTCAAAGTGAAAGTTGAACATGTTGGATCCTGTCTGCAGGGAAACAATACTCGCTCTCCATATAAAAACCAAACTCAAAATCACATGGTATCGTATTCCACTCTGTGCTCTCTTCGAAGTGTGATCTCCAGTTCTTTGTAATAGTGAAGTGATAGTAAAACAGTGTAATAGTAAATACTGAAGCTGATATAAAAATGAATGTAAGTACCTTCTTATACTTTGATCTAAATTTGTTATAACCAGATGTTTTATTAATTGTATATGCTATGTGTTGTTCACTGGGTCAATGCATTTTAGTTGTATTTGATCTCTTATTAATTTATCAAAGTTACTGTAGTGCATTTTATTTCACATACCTATAAGTGTTTATCATACAATACTTCCTTAACCGATTTGTTTTATTTACAGTTTTATTTTCGTTACATTTGATCTCTTATTAAATTGTCAATGTTACTGTAGTGTACATTTATACTTCGCATACCTATAAGTATTTATCATATAATACTTCCTTAACCGATTTGTTTTATTAACAGTTTTATTTAATTTTATTACAGTTTTCGGAAAATACTTTCAAAAATTACTATTATGCTGAAGATATAGATGAACCTAGTGATGAAGAAGGTACACTCGCCTTTAAAGTCAAAAAAGCGATAATAGCAAACAAAAGATCCATGGAATGCAACAACATTGACGAATTTTTCGAAAAACCTAAGAAAAAGAAGACAACGACAAAAAAATCATCTAGTGTTGGTCGAGCGACGAGTGGTGGTGTTTCATACATAAAAACAAACAGCGATGACAGCAGTTCTGCATCACACCTCATAAAAATTGAGGTGTATGATGTTAATAAAATAAAAAACATCGCACCGACGGAACAATGGAAACATGCTGATGTGCGGGTTAAATATTACGCTGAAACTGAGAGTGACAAAAACTTGCAATCTATCAAGGACTCGGTGTACAATATAACTAAACAGTTGGCGAGTAAGGACGATTGTGTGAAATATTTTATAGACACCGACAAGTGAGCAAAGTGCCAGTGCGTAATCCATATACCTACATGTTTTATTATCACAAGTAACTTTGAAATATTTTTTGTGTGAATAAATAAGACTTTATTTAAATATTATGATTTGACCTAACAAACTAGCCATTATATTTTTGTGAATGTTACACTTAAGTATTTTTATAATTTATATTGTATTGTAAAAACACTGTTTTAAGTTATACCATATTTTTTCTTTTTGAACTCTTTATGTTGTAAATAGCTATAAGTCTTTTTAATGTTTTTTATTTTTGTGATTGTTACACTAAGTATTTTTATAATTTAAATTGTATTGTAAACTCACTGTTTGAAGTTATTATATATTTTTGCTTTTTGAACTCTTTGTGTTGTAAATAATAATGTCTTTTTTTTTTTCATACCCATGCTTTAGAATTGTAAAGTTATTACAAACATTCATTAATTGTTTGGAAGAATTATAATTATTGTATGGGGTTATTAATTTACAATAAAGAAAAATCGTAATTCATTGCCACATTTCATTTATTCACCTCAAAACATGATTTAAATAAACCAGTTAAAAATATATCATTGCATATTGTGTTATCACTAAATAATACTTGAAAATCTTTGAGACTCTTACCATAATATTTATAGTATAGATACATTAAACAGTACTCTCCACAAACTATAGTAAAGTCATTTTGAATTCGACTTGTATTGTAATTCCACATTCTAGAATTTCTCGCTAAAAACATTCGATGGTATCCTTGAGGTGGTCGACCGTAGGAATCAAAGTACTGTCCAAAACCATTCTTATCTATGTGTATGGCGACCCAGTGAGAACCTGGTTTGTTATCAGTGTCTAAGTTGCTAACTACGTATGTAGGAGTTACTACATGTATTGGTAGGCGATTGGCTGCATATACATTATATTCAATACATGGATCAATTTTCTTTAAATAATTCTGTATTTCTATTGTATTCATTTTTATTTACAAAATTGCTGCAGAATCTTATCAGGTCGAATGATAAAGTGGTAATGTCATATATAAGGTTAAGAAGATACTATTATGGCACTTATCTGGCAAATTTACTAATTTTGTGGGGTAGCAAGGATTATGGTAGAACAAAGAACTTAATATTTTTTTTAATTCATTTTATTGGTAACTTACATCTAACAGCAAATCTGAATTAAATTATTCATACATAATCAAATCTAATCTTAAACAGTTAATTTTGTTTTCTTAGCTACTATAATCTACTGAAATGTTGCGGTTTTTATCTATTTCAATAACATTATCAAACTCCGCATAAACAATACAATTAATAGTTTGTGATAAAGCTGTTTCAAAACGCACTTCTAATCTCACACTACCATGCTTTACAAGATTCCAATGACTTGAAGAGTTTGCTGATAAATCAGGTGTCAAATCAAATGCCAACATACAATACCCTTGAGCGTATTGTTCTCGAGATATCCCATTACCTTCATTTAGAAAGTGTATACCTGTTCCCGAAAACAATGTATGATATACTGAAGTAAAAATATTGTTCTCAAATGAGGGTTGTAAAGCCTTTGATGGTATTTGTTGACCGTCTATATATAAACTAAAAGTATTAATGTCATAATTTTGAAAGTTTAATGGGTTCTTAGTGAGGTTTCCATTGAAAGCAGCGTTATTTACAAATCCTACTATACATCTTTTAGGTAATTGCCCTAAGAAAATGTTATCTAGAGTTTTTCCTTGAACACCTGATGGTATTGTTAAAACTTTAACTTCAGCTCGAGTAATGGGGTATTTGGCTGTGGTAAAAGCTAAGACCTTTTGATGAGCAAGTAACACGCTGGGATTGATTCGTGCTCTACGAATAATCAAAGATGCATCCGTAATAGATACTTTTAATTTAAGGTCACCTGTAGAGGCCATGAGATTGAAATTTTCTCTAGAACGAACTAACTTAACACAAATATCAACACCATTGATTAAAAATTTTTCTTGATTGAATAAATCGCCATGCAAGTGACCAATCATTTCCAATTCTTTACTTTCACTGGCTAATTCTTGCCTCTTAGTAAATCCTTTATTAGTATCATCAGTGGAATCCATTTTTCCAGCTGTATCCTCATACCATAAACCACAGGTGAGGTGAGAATTTTTTGCTGCAGGAGCATAGTTCAATAAGTTTTCTATGTACGCACGATAAGCATATGTGTTATTGGGTGGTGATACAAGTTTTTGATTTAAATACACATCAAGTTGACTGAAGAGTGAGTGCAACCAATTGTTCACCGGAGCAACGACTGTAGATGCGGTGAGTTTGGTGTTATCTTGATTTACTATTTTCGCTTTCAAGTGAATTAACGTATGAGATAAATCTATGTAGTCATCTCCTGCCCCAGGAATTTGAAATTCTATAGGACCATCATCGGCCAGAGATGATATTGGTTTATAATGGATCCAATTTCCACTTTCAATGCTAGTTTGGGTTGATGGCAATGCAAACAAATCCAATTCGGACTTAATACATTCACAGGAATGACTGTGTAAAAAAGACATTTTGATTAATTGTTAGAAAATATGTCTTTGATTTGTTTTGGAGTAATTTTTGATTTTTTTAGAGCTTTCACTTTCGTGGTCAACGACGGAATGACTCCAGGTAGACGTTTTCGTTTTGTTATATATCCTGATCCAGACATATTAATTTTATCTATTTTTTCATCGGCCTTGCGTTTCAAGTTGGTACCAACTTCTTTAAGACGTGCTTTTATTGAATCTTCCATAGGTCGCGCACTCACCATATCTGTCAATAGGCCAACACCAGCACTTAATGCCTCTTTACCAACAGCTCTAACACCGCTAGATAGTAATGGTAAAACTGACCTAAATAATCCCCCAAGAAAACTACCAATTCCATGTCCTTTTTGATAAGGCGCCCCTTTATATACCACCCCTATACCTGAACCAGCCTGATGAGAATAATAGCGTTGATAAGGGCATGTCATGTCAGAGCGTTCAAAATGCATCATAATTTTTTAAAATGTAGTTTAACACACACTGTTCCAAACTGAAATGGTATCTTTTGTCCGGTGCTCGACCTTATATCTATTTCGATGGTATCGAATTCTCTTCGCATTACTGATAAGTAATGAGGAGGTGAAAATACATGCATTTTATTAGCACCATAGATGTATTTAGAAGGATCTAATGGTATAACTCTTAGAAGAGGTGTCATAACATCACCTACAATTTGAGGTTCAACTATATCACAGTAAACGAATAGTTGAGATGGTAACCCTAAATGTAAATTAGCTGGACATTTTGCTAAATTCTTTTCAACGAGATTTCTGTTTGGTTCAAATCCCAACTGTAAACCTAGTTTAGGAGATAATGTGACAGATTTAATCGTTTCGTCTAATACAGAAACAGACACAAATTTGGATATATTATCGTAGCGGAATTTGATTTTTTCCCTTATATTATTTAATGCTGATAAAATATGGTTAATATTATCATAGTTTGTTGCAGGTATGTGAGTCTTATAATATACTGTGGATAGTTTGTCTTCATGGGGCATTTTCATGATTTTTGTTATGTAAATAACATTCTCATGATCTTGAACAGTAAACATGGTGCATGGATATTGGAATTCAACGATTCCTACACACCATTCTCCTTCCAATATTATGGGTTTGGGTAATTTTGTTGAAAAAATTGATGTTTTGTTCTCAGGAAAGTATTCCATTGAACTATTGCTAAGTAAAGTTAAATAAAAATCCTTAATCATATTTTTCAAACTGGAAGCTAAAATCCAACTATTAAATTTGTTCGGATAACCTTTCCACTTAACTAGCACTTGTTGTCTGCTGCCAGAGTAACGAGAGCGAATTATTTTATCGATCTTGTGTTCAATGGTGGGGTCATAAATGACCTTTTGTAATTCTCGTTCATAAAACGTTCCTACTATCTCTTCACCATCTAAATCTTTAATAGTATAAACGGGCCACGGAGTACGTTCTATTATAGAAGAAATCACAAATATTTCATCGCTCCAATTAGATTCATAACCTTTTTGGAATACATGTTTATATTTGGTTATTCTAACATGATCACCGAGATGAAACATAGGTAGTATATTTTTTGACGATTTTTCAGATTTTTCATATAAATTACTCCAAACTGTCATTATATTATTAGAATTAACATCCGAAGGACACATTTTAATACTAGAATGAAAACTGTGATTGTAAGAGTGTATCAAATTCTGCAAAATATCAATATATTTATGTGTATTCTTGTGTGTAAAATAGCGCCACATCTTCATTTTTAGCGTTCTTTGAAATCTTTCTACAATACTTGCTTTGATGTCTGGATTATTTGTCGTATAGTAATTAATGTTTTTTGTTTTAAAGTATCTTTGAACATCTTTTGATACAAATTCAGTGCCTTTATCAGATTGAATGTGTGTAGGTGTGGTACTAGCTTCATTAAATATACTATCGAAACACTTTTTTATGGTTTCTGAATTTTTCTTTTGCAAGGGTCTGGCATATGCATATTTGCTAAAAACATCAATAACACAAAGAATGTAATTGAAACCTTTATTATCCTTAGAATAAGTTCGCATATCACTTAAATCGGCTTGCCAAAGTTCATTTAGATTAGAGAGAACGTATTTGTTTCGAGCGAATCTTCTATGTACTGGTTTATGGAGTGTATACGTAGATTGAGATTGCAACCAGTTTTTAACTTCTTCCTTTTTCATTTTACCTTTCATGGCTTTTGATAATTTGTCGATATTGCTATATCCAGCGGGGTGTGATACATCGTAATAAATTTGATTTATTTCTAATAAGGGGTCCATTTTTCCCAATCAATCTTTTTCTTAATTTTATTTGCGTGTTTAATTTCACTAGTTGGTGTCAAATATACCTCTGTGTTTTGTGGCGGTTGTTCTTCGATGTCTTTTTGAAGTTGAGCTATGTACTCACGTCGTTTTGGATTGCCAATATATGTTAAAGGTATTTTCAAATCTTTTAACGCTTTAGCAAATTTTTCCCAACCGGGTGGGTCGTTGTTTTTCAATGGTCGCAGTGTATCGCTTATTAAATCGATAATGTTACTGTTAGGAATTACTTCATTATCCACAATCACTGTGCCAACATCATTCCAATAAATTTTGTTTTTATTTAGTGACACAGAATTCAATAATAACTCACCTTTTTTTACATATGTTTTTGGTATTAAATTTAAAATTTGTGTTGTTGAATAGGAAGGTTTTTTTTCGAGTGTAAAATGTTCTTGTTGCTTCTGTTCATCACCCAATGTCTGACTGACAACTACATCTTTATTCTTGATATCATTATTTATATTAAAATTTTTCCAGTTTTCAGATGTGGGTTTATTGTTATCGTCATTTGAAGTTATTATAGGGAGTTCAATGGGACGACGATCTTCTTCCATAAAGTGGAGATATCTTTGTAAAATCTGTAAGTATAATTTACACTTTTTTCGATCATCCATATTACTGCTGAGTATTTTTTCCATTTCGCTATCTAAACGAGAGGTATGATTTTCATTTCTTTTTTGATTTAGCTTATCTATCAAACTTGGGTCAACTAACAGCATTTTTTTGGCGTGTTCCATTTTAAACCAGTCCACTTATCAATCCACTCAAAATAGAACCCAATATGATCGGAAGAAATGCACCACCTTTTTGAACTATTATATTCTTTCTTATTTTATTTGTACTTTTACGTACTAATTTTCGTAGTAGATTTTTGTACTTTTTTAGTTTACTCTTTGATTTTTCTTCAAGTTTTATATTTCCTTGTAAAACGTTATGAATACATTCACAAATAAAATTAATTTCGTTTTCGTTACAGACTTTTAAAAGAGCTTGTTGATGTTTTGGTTTAAGTTTATAAAGAGCATTTAACAAGTGTTCATGCGTCTTTAAGCGTCGATCCATCATTTGTAAATGACGGGTATTTGTTGGTTCTTGACATATTTAAACTCTTTTGTGGGAATGTACACTGTAGAATGACCATCAGGTGGAAATATCTTTGATTTAATTCGACACATGTCAACCGTGTCTTGTTTTAGATCTATCATCAAATAGCCATGTGCTTCTTTTGTAGCATCTTTGTAAGAATCTTCTATGAATTTACTATTTTCTGGTGATACTTGTCGTGCTAAGTAGCGTATTTGAGTTTTATCACGTGGGTTCTTAAAATAAATGATATAGTTTGAATTCAAAGATATGTCTCTTTGTCCTTTACCCTGATGAAATAAATTTTGAGTAATATAAAATACACTCAAGTTCCTATGATGACTACCTTTAGTAAATATGTCAACAATGCGTCCATCACATTCTCTCATGAGATCATCTATAATAATAAGGTTAGTTTCCTTTCCATCAAACATATTCAAATCTGGTATACCCTGATAATAGTTTACGTTTGGTAAATTATATAAGGGTTGCATTTCATCAAAACACCAAGTAATTTGTTGAAAATTGATGTTGCATACTTCATTAATATGTTTAATAAAGTTTGTTACAAAATTGGACTTTCCACATCCACTTGGACCTGCAACTATGGCAGTAAATGGATGATAAAAATGAAACATTTTTAAATGCACGTGTGAACTCGAAAAGCGTTTCGAAATGAATAAAACAAGAAGTTGGGATTAAATGTTTTATATTTAATTTTATTTATATACAAACATGATTCTACCCGTTCTTCGAAAAATGCCCACTGGAATGAGAAGAAGCACCAAGAAACTCAGCCGTAGATCTTGATTTTTTTTTATTACATAACTATTTGATAAAATTACATTTATAAAATGAATATTAATAAAAATAAATTAAGTAGGTATAAAAATTAACTTTGCATCAACAAATGTTATTTTAATGTTACACGATATGAAAATATAAAATAATTTATGTCAAATTTAGATAGTGAAATAAAAAAGTAAAAACACATCCATAATAAATTAAGGATTTTGAATAATTTATAACTATTAAACACACATGCATTAACATAGTACACGTCTTTTCTTGTACAGAAAGCAATAATAAAATCAAATGTCCTTTATTTTATAATGACCCCATGCTAGAGTATCAGTTGAATTGTCTAATAAATAACGTTTTGTATCATTGTATGATAAAGATATTTTATTAATTTTTTGGGTGTATATTGTGTGTTTTATTGATTTAAATCTCAACATTTCATTATATTGCGTTTTCTTCTCATATAGACAATTTATAATCTGTAAGACAAAAATTTTTTGAAACATTTTTATTGATACCTTTTGCTTTACACATTGATTTACTTTGCACATCCATTGCATACATTTTTGAGCGAAGACCTACAAACTCTTTGAGAATTTTACCGTTGTTTTCATCTTTAAAAAAACCTAACCGCTTTTTATTTAATAATGGAAAACCATATTCATTATTTAGGGGATAGTCGGATGTATCAAAGTAGTTTCCTAAATCAGTTTTAATATCGGCATAAAAATTTTCTGTAAATATTTGATATATTAAACTATCAGTGTCAGTATATAGTAACTTAAGTTTTTCTTGATATTTATTTTTCATGTAATCGTAATGAAAATCATACAGTAATGTTTTTGATAGATCCAAAATACAGAAACCGAGATAAATTGGTTTATTATAGAAAACGTTAGTTTTATTTAATTGTATTGCAACTAAGTTCTCTGAGAATATTGATAAACTGTGAAATTCAGGCCTTGCTATCAAAGACTGAGCGCCTTGGGTTTTGCCACGATTTAACCAATGATTTACTAGTTTTACATTAACTCGTTTTCTTACATTTTCCATGGTTTTACCAAACACAGAATTGTTCATGAGTTTGAAAAAATCTTTTTCAAAATCAGAAGTGGCTAACGAACGCATATGAGTGTTCAAATCAATGTAACTTTTTAACCATGTGGACTGTTCAAATTTAAGTATTCTGTGAATTTTAACTAATCGGAGACCTTTCCTTATACATTGTTTAAGGTTTCTATAATGGATGACATAATTTTTCTTATCATTTAAATTCGGGATCAGTTTCTTATCTTTACTACTTCCTAAACACACATTTTCTGGGCAAAAGGGAAAATCTGAGTGAAAATCATGTAAAGTTTTAGAATATTCTAAATCTACTTCCAAAATAAAACCATGATGAGCATCATCGGCGACATTAAAATCTGTCTCTATGTCCACCCATTCAAATTTACCGGTTGGGAGACATTGGGACATGGCCCAACCATATAGGTTATTTGCGTCTAAGTACATAAGAAATGAAGATGGTTTACTTGAATTATATTCTGACATAAATATGTTATTTGCTATTGCGTGTCTGTTACTACATTGTGATATACCACCCCGAATATTATTAGCTATAAACGTTATCTTATCGATATCCGTTAATAGTTCTAAATTTATTTTAGTAAATATTAACATAGCGTCCCAACTTAAGCCAGGTGCTGTATAATAGTGGGCGGGATCCAATCCATATGTTTTAAGACAGACATCTCTAAAATTTTCAAATATGTCCGCTAGTAGCAAAACATCCGTTTTTAAATAAAGATCTGAATAATCGCCCATGTCTTTACAATTGAAATGATTCCATACATCTTGAGCATGGTGGTAATCATTTTCTGTGATGTGACTATCATTTAAAGAACTATAAAATTTGTCGCGAGTAGGAAGAGAAGTTATTTTTAAAGATTCAAATGAAGTCATGTATTCGTATGGATAAACACCTTTTCTTATCAATCGCGTAAAATCTTCTTCACATGGATATTTTAATTTGAGTTCTCGAAATTGTTCACGCAATAAATTCTGAGCTAATTTATTTAGGCTACTTGACATAAATTTAAACGAATCAAGAAATCTTAATTTTATAACTCTATTATTGATTTGTATATTTTTAGATAGAGAGATATATTTTTCTTTATTCTCAGGAATAAGTTCAATATCACCTTCCTCGAAATCAAGACCGTGCACTATAAAGTGAGCATCATAATTACTAAAATTATGTAAAAACACTGGCACAAAATTAGGAGCTTTGTATTTCTGAGAGCACAGTGCATGAGCAACTCCTTCATATGCACCAGTGTGGAAATTATATGATATTTTGGTATCTCCATTTAATTTGTTACCACAAATATAACATGATTCACTCTGACTTATACTTATTTTATTTTCATCTGTTAATGGTAATGGGGATTTCATAAAAGTATTTTTTTTGCAAATATTTTCTAAATCTTCTTTAATTAACTTCATAAATTTTAGCACGCAATCCTTTCCGGTATATGATCTGTATACTGAATAATTATCGTTATAAGAACACTTAATATAATAACCAAAACTATACATTTCGTGTTTCTGAACATTAATAGTTGATGATTGATTTGGGTTATTAGAACAACTATTTATTGGATTTAAGAATGCTTCAAAGTCAGCATATATTACAAAGGGTACTCTTAATTTACGTTCAAAGTTATTAAATGAAATTTGGTTTGATGGGATTAATTCATTAAACCAGTTTCTTTTTTTATCGTTTTCTGATGGTAAATTTGTACACACGTTGAAACAGTCATTTTCTTGGTGACGTTTCAAATTATCTAATGAAGTAAAATTTAATAAACAACCATCACATATATGAACTGCATGTTCAGAGGTCGATAATTGTTTCGATAGTAATCTCGAGAGGTTCTTAATAAAACAATAATGACCCCTTGTACCTTCAGTTATGTACAATAAGTTTAAATGAGTAGTTTTTCTATGTTTCGTGAAATATAATGGTCCTACAATTTTATTTGCTTTGTTCAATGAATCATAATGTAATCCAAAAACATTGATACTCATATTATTTAATTTCTCAAACTTATGAATGTCATTAATCTTAACAGGAAACGGTAGACTATCAAATTTCAATTTGTTTTTATGTGCCATATAAGATGATACCCTATTGGAGCTATGAATAGCTGGATATAATCCTGACAATACTGCCCAACGGAAGCATTCATGATCACTATTTTGAACATTGATGACGGCTTTCTTATATTTAATGTCTAGCGGTAAGTCTATATATGAAGATCCACGTAATGGGTTAAATTTGTTAACGTTAATGTCTAAGTGATTTATTTTTACTAAACTCCATCCACTACCCTTTTTTTCAAAATTTGCCATTTTGTTCGTTATTTCAGTAAGTATTGATGGGAAAATAATGTCTTTATCATCCCCTTGACAAACAAGATAATTAGATATTTGAAAGTCAAAAGTATTACGTAAATTTTTAGTTTCTTGTATAAAGTCGGCATTAAGAATAAAATTAGCTTTTATAACAATATGTTCAAGGATAGATCGTTCTAACAGTTGATATATAAAGTTTTTAATATTTTGCAAAAATAATTCAGGTGTTTCAAACAGATGGTCAGAAACGAAATTAGATTTCACTCTGTATGTAATTAGTCTATTACCGAAAGCACTATCAATAAATTGAACATTAGGATAATCATTATCTCTTCTTATTACATTATTTTTATGTTCATTACTGTTTAAGTGACTGTTCAAATATTTTTTTAACACACGTACATGACAATCAGGACATTCAATTTTATCATCAGATTCTGTACTTACATTTGATGCGTTTCTCGCTGACGATGATGTCGAAGGGGTTTCAAGATGAAGATTTTTCTTCTTTTTTGATTCCTTTTCACTCAATATCCCCGACGCTGACCTTTTCCTGCTGCCTTCTCCATTTTGCATAGATCTGCATGACAAATAAATTATTAATAACTTCCTTAACAAAAGAAATTTATTGCACAATTCTTTAAATACTAACATTTTTTGTTATTCACAAAGTAAACAATATGCTTGCATTGGTAATACACCATCGATAACGTCCTCATCGGATTGAATTACATTCATTATTTTATGTCCTTTACATGGGGTGTAATATGGAGCAATATCAGGGTCTCGTAGCATTGACTCTGGTAAGATATTTTGTATATACCAAAACCTAATAAAACGATGATATTTATGTAAAATAATATTTTTGTTAAAACTAGCAATCTCAGTTTGAGATAAACTACAAATATCAAGTGTGCAATACATAATATATTCGTTTTGCTTCGATGATAAAAATATGAATGAAAGAAACGCATGGAATGATTCTAAAAAATCAATCTAACCATTTTAAATACGCGAAATACATCCCCACTTAAACTTTACCAAAACATGTTACAGCAAATAATAAAATCATAAAAAGTATTTTACTCACGTTTCAACTTGTGCATGTTCTATTTTGTCACAGAGCTCGTAGAGTTCTCCATCGTATTGCGATGACATCAGATCCACTGATTCAATGTTTTCGAGAAGAGCGACGAGTTCCGAGTTGTAATAATCACAGCTTAATGTATCCATGGTGAGGGATGTCTTAGCAATGCATAAATTAAAAAATGAGTTCCGAGCTTATATACTACTTAAACAATACACTTTACAACTCTCGTAAACTATTATTACGTTGTAAAAAGTATTCCATTTGTTTGAAACAGTTCACAAAGTAAGCTTTATCAAGAACAATTATTAAAAAGAATCATAAATATTTACAATAATTATACTTCGCAAGAACACAAAGAGTTCAAAAAGCAAAAATATATAATAACTTCAAACAGTGAGTTTACAATACAATTTAAATTATAAAAATACTTAGTGTAACAATCACAAAAATAAAAAACATTAAAAAGACTTATAGCTATTTACAACATAAAGAGTTCAAAAAGAAAAAATATGGTATAACTTAAAACAGTGTTTTTACAATACAATATAAATTATAAAAATACTTAAGTGTAACATTCACAAAAATATAATGGCTAGTTTGTTAGGTCAAATCATAATATTTAAATAAAGTCTTATTTATTCACACAAAAAATATTTCAAAGTTACTTGTGATAATAAAACATGTAGGTATATGGATTACGCACTGGCACTTTGCTCACTTGTCGGTGTCTATAAAATATTTCACACAATCGTCCTTACTCGCCAACTGTTTAGTTATATTGTACACCGAGTCCTTGATAGATTGCAAGTTTTTGTCACTCTCAGTTTCAGCGTAATATTTAACCCGCACATCAGCATGTTTCCATTGTTCCGTCGGTGCGATGTTTTTTATTTTATTAACATCATACACCTCAATTTTTATGAGGTGTGATGCAGAACTGCTGTCATCGCTGTTTGTTTTTATGTATGAAACACCACCACTCGTCGCTCGACCAACACTAGATGATTTTTTTGTCGTTGTCTTCTTTTTCTTAGGTTTTTCGAAAAATTCGTCAATGTTGTTGCATTCCATGGATCTTTTGTTTGCTATTATCGCTTTTTTGACTTTAAAGGCGAGTGTACCTTCTTCATCACTAGGTTCATCTATATCTTCAGCATAATAGTAATTTTTGAAAGTATTTTCCGAAAACTGTAATAAAATTAAATAAAACTGTTAATAAAACAAATCGGTTAAGGAAGTATTATATGATAAATACTTATAGGTATGCGAAGTATAAATGTACACTACAGTAACATTGACAATTTAATAAGAGATCAAATGTAACGAAAATAAAACTGTAAATAAAACAAATCGGTTAAGGAAGTATTGTATGATAAACACTTATAGGTATGTGAAATAAAATGCACTACAGTAACTTTGATAAATTAATAAGAGATCAAATACAACTAAAATGCATTGACCCAGTGAACAACACATAGCATATACAATTAATAAAACATCTGGTTATAACAAATTTAGATCAAAGTATAAGAAGGTACTTACATTCATTTTTATATCAGCTTCAGTATTTACTATTACACTGTTTTACTATCACTTCACTATTACAAAGAACTGGAGATCACACTTCGAAGAGAGCACAGAGTGGAATACGATACCATGTGATTTTGAGTTTGGTTTTTATATGGAGAGCGAGTATTGTTTCCCTGCAGACAGGATCCAACATGTTCAACTTTCACTTTGAACGTTCCATTGAATACGTAACATCAGGAAATGGGAATAATAGGATCCGTAACTGTTGTTTAAAATAATGGACATGCAGTTAATCATTGACAATGAGAAGACCCGAAGGGTTTTACTTAGAATTTGAGTAATGTATGGTGTATTGTAACGATTGCTTTATGGATCATAAATAATGCCCGTAATGCATAAAGGGTGAGTGATGGGTAATTGTAAATGGCTTTTACGTAGAAACACGAGCCCATAGGAATATGGAACAAAGACATTTGTATTCTTCAAAGAAAAAGGGTCGCTGTTAGAAAGTAGAAATACAAAAGCACAACGAAACAGAGGGAAAAGGTACAAGCTTGAGGGGACCGTAAACCATGTAACTCCAATTCGCTTCGCGGTTTATATCTATCTCGCGGGCGATATGAAATGGATTCCGCGGATCAAATTAATCCGCGGATTTATTCGCGGTTGGTATTAATTAATTCCGCGGATCAATTCGCGGTAGGTATTAATTAAATCCGCGGATCAATTCGCGGTAGGTATTAATTAAATCCGCGGATCAATTCGCGGTAGGTATTAAATAAATCCGCGGATCAATTCGCGGTAGGTATCAATTTAATCCGCGGGTTAATTCGCGGATCGTACGCGCCGAAATTGGAGCAATCGAAATGATTGACGAACTAGGCCAGAGTGGCGCCGACCGACCCCCCAACGTTGCTCTAGAACCGTCGAATCCCTTACTGAGGACTGTTTCCATCGTTGCCAAGGTTGGAGTATGTGCACGGCATAGACCACGTTCTAGCGTAATTCCATTCAAAACGTTGGCAGTATTATTACTTAGTATTAGTATTCTGTAGTATTACCAACACTTCAAGCTAAAGCTGAAATTCGACGACTGTTCTGCCGCCAAGGTTCTAATATGTTCAACCTATAGACCAAGCTCTACAGGATAGGTCCTACAGTTGTCCGTGACAGTTCTACCTACCCCTTGGAGGGAGCTCAAACTTGAATCTGATCAAAAATTCCTATCAAAGTCTACTAGTATTTAATTATTCACAGACTCAAACTGAAGGCCGCGCATTAATAGAATGAGGGTTCTTTAGGCCTGCGGATTTCAGACCGAGACGAATTGATATATATTACATCCAATGTTAAATTCAAATCAGTTATTAAATAACTATAAAGGCCCCTAAGGGCACTTTTACACGTCATTTTTCAGAATGTTGTTTTACTAAAAGATTCTACCGGTGCTTCGGAAAAGCCCACTGACCTGAAAAGAAGCACCAAGAGTTTCTTGATAGGCGTAGGTCTTTTATTGTTATCATATTTTTTTTAAATATATGTATTTTACAATTACAATTTACAATTATAATTTTTAACATTGCAAGTAACAATATGAATTCAACTTCATAGATGAATATTAAATGCGAACATTAACGGAGAGTATAAGTATTAGTCAAACAACCACCTACATGTTTATGTTGAGTATATATTCAACTTTATGTAGCTATTCACTTTTTAAGCGGTATGACCGCGCCAGTATTTTTTGTCTACAGTAGAAACGTCCGGCTTGGCGGAGGTCGTAACATTGATTTGTGAAAAACGTTCGTTTGGTAAATTAAATATCTCTAATTAACCTCTCCCCTACGTTTTCATTAGGTCTATTATTAGTTATTATGGTGGTGACCACCTACTCGAAGACAATGTCCATATAAAACAGTTCCAGTTGTTTCTTTGATGGTAAGCACCGACTGCCCGTAAACAGAAGTAACAACCCAACAGCTGTGTTTTCTAAACCGCCCACGGTTGAGCACGGGCCTCTTTCTACTGAGAGGCCTTAGTCCACTGCGCTGGCTTATTACGGGTTTGGCAAATTTCGAAATTCTTATGGAGTATTCTCAGGTATAGAGGTTGTAACACCATACCCAATTTATAAGTACGAAATAAGATTTGTAATGCGATAGTTACTCTGAGAATAGGTGTTATACTGCCTATATATCTTAGAATAAGAATTAATAGTGTTCTCGAACATTGATGGTGGGCAGGAAAAAAGGCAAAAACGATAAGACCCGACGATTAGCCAAAAATAAAATATAGAAAGCGTGTTAAACCATGTAACGCTAAAAAACATGTTTTTAGATTCCTCGTGTTTTTCTAGGACAAAGTAAATGTCAGATAAATTTGGGTAGATATTGTTATGAAAGGTCTGACCTAGATGTTAAGCAGAGGGCAGATATTGGATCAAATTATCTTAACAATTGTTTTCGATTCGGTAAGTTTCAAATGTAGTTTGTAGTTACAAATCTAGGAATTAACGTTGCCATTTTATAACAGAAAGTAGGTAAAATATTGCGTAAAATAATTAGAATAAGCCTTGATAAAAATAAATAAAATTGGGATTAAAATTATTATTGGAAACAACAACCTAGTTGCTAAAGAAAAAAAATCTTATATTACAGTAATGTTTCATCTTACTTATAGACACACACACACCTATGCTTTTTATTCCCGAAGAGGTAGGCAGAGGCGCAACTAGTGCACCTACTTTCGCCGTGCCTATTCCGGCCCATGATGTGATAGGGGACGAGCCTATTGCCAAATCGGGCACAAATTCCAAACTCCGGGCTGATACTGATTACAAAAATCCAATATCATTCTACTCGACCCGGGGATCGAGCCCGACACCTCAGCATTACAGTCGTACCGTAATACAATTACGCCACTGAGGCAGTTACACTTTCTTTGAGACTAGCTTTCAGTCGAGCTGGCTTCTTTATATTATTGATACGGGGACGAGAAAGTGACCCCAATGAACCTGATACTAGAGGAGTAGGGTTCAAATAGAGTGTCGACTGACAAAAGATACCCCCTCCCCTCTGATAAAGATGAACCCTAGCCAGTCGTCACAAACATGCTGACCTGATTGCAATCGGTACACAGGCTGATCCCAGAATGACACTTACTTGGGCTACAGCAGGGTTACAAATATCCCAGGGTTAGGAACAAATATCCCACCCTTAAACCAGCAACTGTGCATAGGATTTATTCAATTTAGTGCTGCTACATCTTTGATAGGTTTCCGAACTCACACGTTACTCTAACGACGTCAAAATACTAGTTATCCTGTTACAAGTTATAGATTTTGATCGAAGTGTTAAATTGGTTTGGGTTCTCCAGCGACATGCAGATTTCATTTAAAGTTAGCGTCGTGTTTAGACTGCAGCGGAAGGATTTAGGCTTTGCGCATACTTATCGCCCTGATATAACTAAAATTAGGCAATTATGATAATGGTCAGACCAAATCTAATGTACAAGTTGGTTGAAAGACGTTCCATACACTTTGCAATATTTTAATTTGGTCTTCATTTGCGTATACATTCGTTTGAGGCTGACTATACCTACATGCAGCTTACAACTTTATTTAGGAGTTTTATACAATACAGTATTGAGAACGCATCTCGATCTACGCAGAGATAGGTAGAAAGAAGTGCAAGTTATATCTACATCTACAGTTCTTTAAGTTTGTTTTCAATCGTCAAATAGCGTGTTAATTATTTTAGATGCAAGTTCCTAATTGGGCAATTAAGAAGTTGAATAGTTAACTATAATTGCTGCTTGATAATTCAACAAAAAAAAATTCACTGTCCTGTTATTAGATCCAGAAGACCTAAATAAATTAAACAAATAAGTATACAGGGTTATTTGAAAAACACCAGCAACCTCGCAGGATTGGATAGCTACCATCATTAACAACAACGTTTGTTCTAAGACTTTTGATAATTTGTTAGGTTTTTTTTTATATAAAAATAATTACTTAATTTAATTTTCCGCTTAAACGTTATTAACTCTATGGCGCATACCGAAGATTAGATAAAAAAACCGTGCGAATCGCGGGGTTGAAAGTGAGGTGGGGTGGCGGCGGCGTTGGTTGACCTATTTATCCAGCCGCCAGTCGGCTTTGATGCGCGCGCGCTATACGTCCTTGTGTGCCACGATCTTTCGTCGCCGTATTGATCGATGTACCCACGGATTTTACCTACTACCTACACAAATTTTTTACCATGGCCTATCGGTACTCCAATATTGAATACACCGAAATGGTGAGGATGCTCGCTAGGTGTGATGACAATGTGTCGGAAGCCTGCGGCCAATATGCAACAAGATATCCAAATTTATCTGCACCGAGCCGTGAGACGATGTTAGCTGCCACACAGCGGCTACGAGATTACGGTTAGTTCCAGCACAAGATGAGGGATAGTGGTCGTCCACCGAGGCGCAGTGTACGTGACCAAGAAGAGATCCTGGAGTTCTTTGAAGCGAACCCCGCAGCGAGCACAAATGACGCAGCGCGACGGTTCAATGTGTCCCAGTACTTCGCGTGGAGTGTCATTCACAATGAAGGCAAATACCCATTCCATCTTCATCGTGTACAAGAACTCACCGAACCTGACAAACCTGCACGAGTGGCCTTTTGTAACTGATTGCTTGCTGAACGGCCTACAATTCTGTGGACTGATGAAGCTACATTTGGTAGAGTGGGCTTATTCAACACTCGTAATGAACATTTATGGTGTTACGAAAACCCGCACGAACCCAGACCACATAATTTTCAACACCGATTTACTGTGAATGTTTGGGCGGGAATAATAAATTCCACGTTACTGGGCCCCGTTTTTTTAGACAGACTAAATGGTGAATCATACCTACAATTTCTCACCGAAACGCTGCCTGTGTTGGAATACGAAAGTATACCTCTCGCCTACTTGCGTGATATGTACTACCAACATGACGGCGCACCAGCTCACTATTCTCGTCAGGTTAGAGACCATTTAAACACGGTTTATTCCGGTCGATGGATAGGACGTCTCGGACCTCGTGCGTGGCCTCCAAGATCACCAGACATTACACCCCTGGACTTTTATTTATGGGGGCACGTTAAAACAATGGTGTACACTGGTGATGAAATCACAAGCCGAGACATGCTCATTCAAAAAATAATTTGGGCTTTTAATCAAATAAATAATAATTCGGAAGTGATAGCACGAGTTAATGAACAGTTGATCTTTAGGTGTGGTCTTTGTGTTGGTTGTGAAGGTGACTATTTTGAACGCTATGTGCGCGATACTCACCGCCATGCGCGAGACTTGAACCTCAGAGGTAATAATTTGTAAATATTATTTTAAATGTCACATATTTTTTATTTCATTATTGTAAATACGCTGATTCCACTTTTTAAATACGCCTGCATTAAACAATGAAAAGTAAATAATACCTTTCTACCAATATTTGATATTAAAAAACGTTAAGCGTTGGGTAGATACTTAAACTACATACGTTATTTTTATTGTTTAATGTAGCCAGTCCTAAGCCTGGTAAAGTATGAAGGGATCATGGACTCACCGTAAGTACATACTGTCTACACACCCCGTGCGCAATTGATATTAATTAGGTAATTATCAGGCGAAGAAAGTGTTATTATTATTGACAACGAAAGCGCGCATGAGCGTGCATCGTACTTTCTTTATGATGATGAACGAAACATAGACGTACAAATGTCACGACAGTACAATAAAAACTTGTTTTTGTAAATTTTTATTTAATGTAATGAGTTACGTCAAAACTCATAGAACAAACATTGTTGTTTAAGATGTTAGCTATCTAGTCCTGCGAGGTTGCTGGTGTTTTTCAAATAACCCTGTATATCGTAAGCCATATACATACGGTCCATTTTTCAATATTATTATATTTTCATCAGACCGATACTGAGGCGATAAATCTGCGCCACCGATGACGTAAAGGGTTATTCAATACGTAACAAGTATAAAACTAGTTTACTGAGTTCTAATATATGCAAGTTACCGTTCGATTTTCATCTTGTATAACAGAATTACATTTGGACTTAGGTAGGGCATACATTTTTATTTTGTGGAAAAACGGGTTATCGCTCGTGCTCATGAGGAGGGTGAGTGGAAAGGTAATTTTGATTTTACCATTTAATGACCCAAAACTTGAACAAATACTATTCTTTTCTTGATTTTATTATTGTGTGACGTTCCGGAATTCACCTAGCTTCAAACAGGCTGGCATAATGGTGTCGGCTCACTCACTCTCTCTGCGTACCATCAAGGGCAGTGAAGTCACTTTGCGAAGGCCGTATATATATAAAAAAATGGGCGCGTGTACTTATATACGCGCGTAAGAAGGTATACTTCTTTAGCATCATTTAATAGTTTTATATTCAGTGTTAATGATGTTAAACTAGGGGGGTCGAGGGTCGGAAATAGGTGTAGGGAGTCAAGGGAGGTCAAAGGGGTCAGAAGTCAAAAATGGGTGCTGGGGTCAATGGGGTCAAAATGTGTTTGAGGTGTCAAGCGGGGGTTAAATTGGGTTGAGGGTCAAGTGGCGTCAAAATGAGTTTGGGGTTAAGGGTGTCAAACTGGGTTGGGGGGTCAAATTTGGTTTGAGGTGTCAGTGGGGTCAAGGGGGTGTGGGGGTGTGGTGGTGGCAGGTGCACAGTACAGCAGAACCGCCACACTAGAAGCCCTACGCTATCCTCTAAGGTAAAGTTCCTGATAAAATAAAGTTCCTGATAGAATAAAATGAGGGTATTAAGAACCTCCTTTACTGAAGTCAGCTAATAGTATTGAAACTAAATTACAGTGATGCGTGCGCATAACCTGTGACTTTTTGTGTTACATGATGCGCGCGCAACTTAAAATTCCACTCTCATAATTTTTTCATAACGTGCCTAAAGAAGTATAACTTCAAAAACATTTATGATATTATAGGTGTTAATTTGTATATTGGCCACAGCATCTTAACAGATGATTGTTGCAGTGATTGCGGAAAATATTAGAAAAAAAATATTATTTTAATGGTAAATAGCACGCGAATCAAGACGTTAGCAATCTGGTGTTGGCGCATTTCTTCTTGTGGCTTACAAGACCAATAGCAGCACGACATCTCTTGCCACATATGGCGCATATGAAACGCGAGTCCGAGGGAGAAGTGGATGCAGCAGCATTGAGCCTTTTCTGCTTAATATTATCGAGCCATGCTTCGTCATGTTTTATTATTCCACCTGAGATATCATTTCGCCATTCTGTTCTATTGTTGGCATGTGTTTCCCACGACCTGAAGTCCAGACCAAAGCTTGACATGTCACGCTTGCAAGAGTCCTTGAATCTTAACATAGGACGTCCAACAGGTCTCTTGGCATCAGCAATCTGTCCAAGCATGACTTCGCGAGGCAATCTAGCAGGGTCCATTCGGTGAACGTGACCAAGCCAGCGAAGTCTTCTTTGTTTCAGAAGTGCCATGATGCTGTTGCAGTTTGTTCGTGACAAAACGGCTTCATTTGTCATTCGATCCTTCCAAGTGACTCCCAAGATCCTACGGAGACAGCGCATGTGAAAAGCGTTAAGACGACGTTCTTGTTTGAGATAGGTGGTCCATGTTTCCGACGCATATAAAAGAGTACTAAGGACACACGTTTTGTAAACAAGGATCTTAGTGGCCAGCGTGAGTTTACTATTTTCCCAAACTCGAGACGAGAGTCTACCAAAAGTTGTTGAAGCTCTTCCAATGCGAGTATCTATCTCTTTGTTGTTACAGAGATTTGATGTTGTAGTGGACCCAAGATAGCAAAAACTGTCAACTAGTTGCAAAGGTTTTTCTTCCAGTGATATATTAGGTACTGAACGTGTACCTTGGACCATAATGACAGTCTTTTTGGTGTTGATACTCATTGAAAATAGTTTGCATGCATGGTCAAACCTCCTCACTAAATCTTGCAGATCTTCCTCAGAGTTGGCGACAAGTGCAGCGTCATCAGCGTACAGGAGTTCACGGGCCAGTACTTCATGGCACTTTTTCCTCGATCTTAGTAAGCTGACGTTGAAGAGTCTTCCATCGCTTCTTGAGTGAAGATGAATACCAACATTACAGTCACGAAATGCTACATCGAGCAAGATCGAGAAGAAGATACCAAAGAGAGTTGGTGCCAGCACACATCCCTGCCTTACGCCACGGTTCATGTTAAAAGCTGTCGAAGAATCACCGTCAAAGAGGACAGAGCCCTGCATGTTGTCATGAAAAGCACGTATCATGGCTAAAAGGGTTGATGGGCACCCAATTCTAGACAGGATCTTATAAAGGCCGTCCCTGCTCACGGTATCAAAGGCCTTATTTAAATCCACAAAGGCCATATACAGGGGAACTTGATGTTCGCGACATTTTTCTTGAAGCTGTCGTAAGGTGAATATCATATCAACTGTGGATCTGCCAGCTCTAAAACCACATTGCGATTCAGGATAAACTCTGGTCGCAAGCGTCTCAAGTCTTTTTAAAATTACATTTGCAAAGGCTTTTCCAGCGACGCTTAGCAGCGATATTCCTCTGTAGTTGTTACAGTCGCCTCTGTCACCCTTGCCTTTATATAAAGTGACAATGTCCGCGTCACGCATGTCTTGAGGGATTGTGCCTTCATCCCAGCAACGGAGAAGAAGCTGGAAGAGTGGTGGTGTGACACACTTTAGCCTGATCACTTCCGCTGGTAATTTATCACGCCCAGTGCTTTTGCCTAGTTTAAGATTGTTAAGTGCTTGTTGGAGCTCCTCAATCGTGGGAGGTTCATCTAGTTCTAATAAAGCTGGGTAATTTGGTAATAAGTCTAAAGCTTCAGGGTTAAAGTTAACTTTATCACAGTAAAGGTTAGAGTAGTGTTCTGCCCACCTATCGAGTTGTTGGAATTTGTCTGCTATGGGAATGCCGTTAAGATTTTTAATTACTGCACGTTTTCTGGTAGTAGGTCCAATGGCTTTCTTAATGCCCTGATACATGCCCCGTACATCTCCAATATTACGGCATTGCTGAATAGCCTCACATATTGTGTTCCAGTATTGATTCGCACAGAGCCGGGACATGCGCTGCACATCAGCTTTAGCAGTTTTGTAGTCGAGTATTCGACGTTCCTCATGTGGACTATTCATAAGTTGTATATGAGCGTGACGTTTTTTTTCAATGTATGGGCGCAATTCACCTTCACTAGCAGCGAACCAGTCTGTTTTAACCCTGCTTTGTTTTCCAAAAACTTGGAGACCCGACTCTAAAAGTGTATTTTTAGTTAGGTGCCATATAGATTCAGCATTCTGTAATCCATTAAGATGTTCTGGATTCAGTTTTTCCGTGACTACTGAGGCAAACTGGTTTAAACGACTAACATCTAATATGGCTTTGGTGTTAATGTTATTTTTACAACGAGTAATTTTGGATGAATGAATCTTCTTTGCTACGAGAGCCGTTTTGGCCATAATCAAAGAGTGATCGGTGTCACAGTTAGCACTATGGTATGTGCGAGAATTTAGGAAGTCACGCAGATCCCGTCTTCTGGTTATTATAAAATCAATTTGATGCCAATGGCCTGAACGTGGGTGTTTCCATGACACTTTGTGAGCTTCTTTGTTTCGGAAGAAGGTGTTCGTTACACATAGTGACAGAGATGCGCAGAGTTCCAGGAGGCGTTGTCCGTTTTCATTCATATTGCCGATGCCATGCAGTCCGATGCAGTTGGACCAATTATGCCAATCATTTCCAATCCTTGCATTGAAATCACCCAGTAATATTAGCTTGTCTGAACTGCGCACACCTAACATACACCTATGCAATTCTTCATAGAATCTATCTTTTGCTTCGGAGGGTGCTTGCAGCGTAAGAGCGTATGCAGAAATTAACATAACAGGCCCAGAGGATGATTTTAGATACATGTACATTAGTTGTTCAGAAATGGCAATCGGTGGGTCTGAGCAGTTAATTAGGTTGTTGCGGACTGCAAAACCAACTCCGTACTCGCGTCTTTCCTCGACATTCTTTCCTATCCAGAAAAACGTGTAATTGTCTTCACGCAGGCTGCCTTGCTGTGGGAGACGAGTCTCCTGCAGTGCAGCTATATCGATGCGCAGACGTAAAAGCTCTCTATCAATAATGGCAGTTTTTCTCGTAGTAAGGCCATCGTTTGTCGGATGGTTATATTCAGGTAACATGGTACGCACGTTCCAGGTAGCAAATCGTAATACCGTCTTCTTGCCTGGGTTTTCGAAGTTTTTCTTACTTGTACTTCTTTTTCTGTTGTTGTTAGGTGGATTGTATTCCCATCTTGTTTAGACGCAGTAATGTGCCTACTGCTCCACACACCTATAGGAGCGCAAGCTGGGGGACGGACTAGTACCTTACTGGCTGGGGGCTGCCCAGCTTGAGGCGGGCGTTAACTAGTCAGTTAGCCGCAATGGGCTATCCCACCGTCAGAAGTCACCCCTGGCGCCTGCGCACACGTCCATTAGCGCGAGACTTATCACCGGTGACTGCGACTCCCCGTGTTGTTATCTGCACCATTAATGGTACAGGCGGAGTGTCCTCTCCACAAGCCACTGCATCGCCTGGGACGCAAATTATGAAGCCATAAACTTGCCCAGCATCTATGGATTCCTCTCGGCCTCGACGACTAGATCCACAGGAGCAACAAGTCGCTACGTGTGGAGTCGGTTTGGCTGCAGGAGTTGCCGACTTGTTTAGGTTGTACCTATATCGTCGCCTACGGTACTCCGAATCCGTTGCCTCTTCCGCCAAACATACGCCGTACCGAAGTCCATCTTCTCCGCCGTAGTTGCCTTTGAGGACTTCACCCGTAACCCTGGGCAAGGGGTCCGCGTTATACCCCGCAGATCTGGGTCCCTATTCGAACTTCGCCACTCGCACACCCCGGCCTACTGAGATGCAGAGTGCCCACCCCCGCGACAAGGACGCGTCGAACAGGATTTGCACCAGTGAAGAGCAAGGAAGGTAACCCTGCACTTCCTGGAGCCGGGTTAATGTCCGCGTTTATGCCCGCGAACAAAGGCATATAGGTGTTAATAGGCAATGGAGATCATAATATAACATCAGATAATCTATACCTACCTTCGCCGGTACCATATCATAATACCTTACCAGCTCTGTATTATATTCTGCTCACTGCTGAGCACGGCCTCCTCTACTACTGAGAGGGGTTAGGCCTTAGTCCATCACGCTGGCCTAGTGCGGGTTGGCAGACTTCACATACCTTCGAAATTCAGAGAAATTCTCAGGTATGCAGGTTTCCTCACGATGTTTTCCTTCACTATTAAAGCGAGCGATAGTGCACAAAGAATACACGCATAAATTTTTAGAAAACTCAGAGGTGTGTACCATTGGGTTTTGAACCTGCGGACATTCGTCTCGGCAGTCCGTTCCACTCCCAACTAGGCTATCGACGCTTTTTGCCGGTACATGTAATAAAATAATAATCTCTTTATAAAAAAACTTAGATATTTAATTCTTTAGGAACAGTCGAAATTGTAGCAGATGGCTCAACCGGCATAAGCAATAATAATATTTTCCTTCAATACGGATTCCCACCTAAAACTAGTATAAAATGGATCTAGAAATTTTGTGTACAGTTTGGAACAAATTTTCACTTGGCTAGACGTGCCCGGACGAAATATACCACACAAAGCTTTGGCGCGGCTGCCGATTGAAATATGCAAACACGATGAATAATGTTTTCATATTGTAATAGCTATTGCTTTGTTACATCTATGCTACTACATACGTCGCCTATGTTGTTTGCCACTAAATTAATAGGAAATGAGGTTTTTTTATGTCATTGAATGATGAGAAGAGCATGCCGTTCACCTGATGGTAAGATATACGACCGCTAAATAGTAGTCACACCATACAGTACCTTGAATTACAAAGTACTGTGTGGCATTTCACTGCCCTCGTCATCCTGAGACATAAGATGTTAAGTCTCATTATGCCCGGTCCTTATACAATGCCCTTCAAACCGAAACACAACACTGCATGCGCACTGCTGCTTGTCGGTAGAAACAGACATTGCGGTGGTATCCACCCAGACGTACTCTTATAGACCGTGGGCCAGTGCAAAATTTCGTCAGTCATTTTCTCCCGAACGATAATTGGTGAGATGCATCAGAGACGTGTATCATAAAGCCTTGTGATCGTCAGCTTCGGCTCCGTGGGTGCCATGAGCGGTGGTAGCCTCCCAAAGATGTAGAAAAAAAATTATTATTCAGTCATTTCCTCCCAACTAAGAATCATTTTAAATTGTAGCTAACCCGATACCTTGAAGAAAAAAAATAATCAGCTGACTGTAACTTGGGGCATTATGCGTCAGCTGGTCAATCAAACATGTAAAAAAAATATATCATTTCAGTGATTTCCTCTCAACTACAAATTTACCTGATGATAGCTTATACGCAACTATGAATAAATATATATGTCAGCTGGCTGTATGCCGGGGCAAAAACCGTCAGCTGATGCCTTGAAAGTTATAACGCAGGTGTTAGGCGAGAGCTTCTATTACATAATTACATGCATCAGCTGACAATGTTTCCCTCGAATTAATGATAGTAGATTCTCTTTATTAATTACAGCATTGTATTATCTATCTATACATGTAAAATGCTTTGTCCTGAATGACTGACTGACGGTTAAACGCACAGCCTAAACCTCTGACCGTAGAGACCTGAAACTTGCAGGGTGTGTTCTTTGTATGCCATAGGCATCTAATGAGATTGAATTTTTCGAAAGTCTACCCCTAAGAGGGTGAAAAAGGGGGGCAAAGTTTGTACGATTCCTTGGTCCAACCTACTTCAAATATTGCTTAAACTTATTTTTAACAGAACTGATAGAAGACGTGTTTCATGTTTTATTGAAATTCATCCCGTAATACAATGATGTTTTATTAAAGATGACGCATATCCATACGGCGCGACGTTTAAAAACTGTCCTGCTATGCATGGTTTAGTGCATGAAACAGATCATACAGAAAGTAGAAGATGGAAAGAGATAGCGTAAAATGAAATTACACCAATTGGCCGAATTTGAATGCCTCAGTTTTGACGCGGTAGTGCGATATCTACCTCGTGTTTGTATATATAAATCATTGCCGTAATATATAATATGTATAAAAACGAAAGGTCATTAACTCACTCATCACGAAATCTGAGAAGCTACACGTGCTAGGAGTCTCAAATTTTGTGGAGGTTCCTTTTAGGACGTTGGAGCTCACTAAGACGGGATTTTGCGAAATTCAACCCCTAATGGGGTAAAAAGATTGTACGCGATAAACTCAAAGACTATCAAACGGATTTTGATTAAATATGGTATGGAGATAATTCGAGCATCTGGGAAACTGGAAAATTTTAGGCTACTTCTTATCCCGTGAAAATGTATAAGTGGGACCTTTATAAAAAAAAAACTCTTTCGTACGACTGAGGCTGCGGGTAAAAGCTAGTCAGCTTATAAATTTTCATCTGGGAAGATATAATGTATCTTAAATGTTTGACTTTATGCTCAGGTATGAGTTTTCCGATGAAATGTATAAATACTTTACGACTTATACGTATATAATTAAATAACTGAAGAAATATTAAGAACAGTGATTATGAATTTATAGTTTATTGTACTCTCCGGAGTAACATAAAGTGGTCAGCAGAAGACTTTTCAGATTAACACAACTGCAGGTACCACCTTTGCAACACGTTTCTAATCTAAGGGTTAGAGAAGTGTTGCATGCCTACATCGAGTCATACAAGGAACACACCCTGCAAGTTTCAGAACTCTACGGTCAGAGCTTTGGGCTGTGCGTTTAACCGTCAGTCAGTCATTCAGGACAAAGCATTTTACATGTATAGATAGATAATACAATGCTGTAATTAATAAAGAGAATCTACTATCAGTAACTCAAGGGAAACATTGTCAGCTGATGCATGTAATTATGTAATAGAAGCTCTCGCCTAACACCTGCGTTATAACTTTCTGCGTTACAGCCAGCTGACATATATATTTATTCATAGTTGCGTAAAAGCTATCATCAGGTAAATTTGTAGTTGAGAGGAAATCACTGAAATGATATATTTTTTTTACATGTTTGATTGACCAGCTGACGCATAATGCCCCAAGTTACAGTCAGCTGATTATTTTTTTTTCTTCAAGGTATCGGGTTAGCTACAATTTAAAATGATTCTTAGTTGGGAGGAAATGACTGAATAATAATTTTTTTTCTACATCTTTGGGAGGCTACCACCGCTCATGGCACCCACGGAGCCGAAGCTGACGTTCACGAGGCTTTATGATACACGTCTATGATGCGTCTCACCAATTATTGTTTGAGAGAAACTTGGTCATCGAAATCTGTCACTGGCCCACGGACCATTAAATATGAGAGTCCTACCACCAGTAATAGATGTCAATACAACTGCAAAATAAGAGCAAATGGGAAATAAAATATTAGGAATTCATGGTTTATATGAAGTCCACCTGCAAGGTGGACAGATGACTTGATAAAGGTCGCGGGAAACGCTGGATGCAGGTCGCTTTTGACACGTCTGTCTAGATTTTTCCGGGAAGGCCTATGGTGACCAGTGGACGTCATGTGGCTGATGATGATTAAGTCCATTTGTAAAAAACGTCACAAGACAATTGAAAAACAACACGGAAACGAAAATACATAATAAACTTACTACGTATACAAGCAAAATATATTACAGAAAGAATAGAGCCCACACATACAGAACTTAACTGAAGGCAACATATTTGTTTTCTCACTATTTAAAGAAGAATTTTCTCTTTGACATGAAGCCATCGCGACTAAGAAATGAGACTCACTAAAGATTATGTTTGAGTTCAAGTTTATTGACTTCAAAAGTGTTAACAGACTCTTAATACGAGTGGGACCTCCACGGTTACTAAAGGTCTTTCCCCTCTATCCTTTGCATTATACGAGATTAAAACTATAAAAAAAAATCCGGTGCGAGTGTACCTCCTCCTTCCTATAATCTTGAGCCCTCCTACCGTAGCGTGAAGAAGCAGCTGAGTAGGCCGGCATGATTGTATTGAATGGCATACGATAACCGTCTGATGCCATAAAATACTCTGTCTGGACATCGTTGTACTTACCATCAGTTGCAAGGCAGTCTCATCGTCGTGCCAGAAACAAAAAACTTATTTCCGACGTTACTATTAGAACGACAATGCACAATTAGCCACGAACTTAATTTATTACATGAAAACACAAAGGCTTAACATGTTTTATGAATGCTTTTAGCGTAATGAACAAAAATATGTTTGGCAACAAAGTATGTCTCCTAAATTAAGGGAACGGTATTACATTACAAGATTAGCACATGACACAGCGTGGTGGAACGAGAAACACGTTTTTTTTTTGTCTAGGGCGGAAAAGTCACCTTCTTCGTGAGAAAAGTGCATTATTATAACGACACTATGGCTCAGCTTTTCCTATCCTTGGAGAGATGTCGAGGCAAGTTCTTGACACTAATTTTTTATTATTATAAACCTTTATTTATTTCTGAAAACCTTAATTAACAATTTTTTTTAAACTAAATAATATAAATTTCATTGTGTTATTGGAACCCCACACTGGGTCTATACCCAGTGTGGGGTTCCAATAACATACATAGAGAAATACTACACAATAGAAATACGCAATAGAGAAACATGGATGTTTCTCTATTTATTGTTTTCTTTCTCCATTACTTTCCTGCTGTCACTACTATATCGTCGATCCATCTGATCCTTGGACGACCTTTTTTTCTTTTGCCTATCGGTCCTTGCCATGTTGCTATTTAAGTCCATCTGTGATCCGTATACCTAGCTAAATGTCCTGCCCAACGCCACTTCTGTGTAAGAGCGTATCACGTAACACTACTTACTATATACTTATTCAAGCATTTCGTGTCAGAAAATGGCTCAATTTTAACATCTACCGACTAGCCCATGTTAAGTCCTTTTGGGAAATCCAGTTTCAGACAAATTGTATTATAAAATCCGCCTAAAATCATAAAGCTCATATTAATTAATTACCCACACTTATAACAAGTCCGTTAAACTCCTAAAACGATATTCAATATCAGTTGCTACATTATATTTGGCGGGTTATCGAGCTGTCTGGTGTTGGACGGTCGCCAAAGGATAAACCACTGTTGACGTTAAGAGATAGGCCTTTATTTGTCTGGGGGGAGGTCAAATTATTTTCCTTATTTTTCGGAAGAGTTTCTTGTATGTTTGCAATAGAGTAGGTTGATGTCTCTGAATATTAAAACCCTTTGAATTTTGTTTTTATATAAATTAAAGAGCAAGTTTCCTGATGAGTAAGTAATTTCCGTTGCCTATATAGAACCATAATAGGGAAAGCGATATTAGTAGGATGAAAGTAATTTTTAAAGTAAAAACAAGAAAGGACTTTTTAATCAGCGAACAGAGGTAACCATACAGTTTCAAAGAACTTAGTGATTTTCCTTTTTCCATGAGCGTCCATCTACAAAAACTAACCGACTTTAACGGAGTTTCACTGGAAAATACTGGGAACTCAGAAAGCGAGGAATGAGACTAATCATAAATTTAAAAATGAAAACAAAGGAAATAAAGAAAGAAATGCCACAATAAAATAGAATAAGGGAATTCTTTAACTGAAGTTTGTAAAATAATGAATGAATTATTTTCTTTTTATCCCGAACACTACATACCATACACTACATACTATATACTATATATTTTTTAAAGAAAACTTTTCAACTAGGTTTTGTGCGAAACTATCAATTATAATGAAACAATAGAGATTATAATTGACAAGATAAATGACATAATTGACAATTAAAGGACAAGGACAAATAAATTTAATATTATTTTTTCGATCCCCAACAAGTCAAAAAGACTACCTACATATTAAGTAAACTGAATCCAATAAATACAGTGCACTCCAAATAATATAAGAATAACGACCAACAATAGAATTTGCGTGCCTCGACAGTCATTAATGATCATACTTCACATAATATTAAACCTGAGTTACCGTAACCAGCGTATGTAAATGTAATTTGTAATATTCAAAGTGAAGTTTCAAGTAAATATTGTCTGAAGTGAATGTAAGCGTGGAGAGTAAATAGAGGGAAGAATGAAATTCCCTCAGTCTCTATAACAGTAATTGTTACGTCACTCGCTTTTGAGTAGGTATGCCATAAATCACTATTTTGGTGGGACTTCTTTCTTCTAACATAAGACTTGTATCATTGCTATATTATGTCAAAGGTTGCTATAATATGACCATGGCGAATACCTGGTAAAAGATCTAAAATATCCATAGAGTACCAAAAGAGTCGATGAGTTAACTATGTAAGGGAAAAGAGTAGGAATCTGGAAAAAGAAGGTGCCTAGGCCTTTGGATACCTTTTATTTTCAATCATAATACTTTTTTAGGACTTGTTAAAAAGTGAGATGAGATTTGTTTACATATTTTTTCTTTTACTGAACATTTGACTAGTTGTATTTCAACACACACACACACACTCACGCCTTTTATCCTCAGAGGGGTAGGCAGAGGTGCAACTAGTGCACTCACTTTTCGCCGTTATTCCGTCCCATGATGTGATAGGGGGCGAGCCTATTGCCATATCGGGCACAAATTTCAGACTCCGAGCTGACACTGAATAAAAAAACTCAATATCACTGAAATGGTCAAATCATTGACAGCTAAAAACACAGAAACGCTCAAATTCAATTGCGGGAACGGTAAAGTTTGTAATAAAATAAAAGATAGGAGGAGAGTTTTATAGTGCGACATGTCTCAATTTTCGTATTATTTTTTGTAACTACATACATATACATATACAAATACACTCACGCCTGTTATCCCCGAAGGGGTAGGCAGAGGCGCAACTAGTGCACCCACTTTTCGCCATTATTCCGTCCCATGATGTGATAGGGGGCGAGCCTATCGCCATATCGGGCACAAATTCCAGAATCCGAGCTGATACTGAATAGAAAAACTCAATATCACTTTGCCCGACCCGGGGATCGAACCCGAGACCTCAGCTTTGCAGTCGTACTGTAATACAACTACGACACCCAGGCAGTTTTTGTAACTACTTCAAATTAATTTATTAAGTTTCAAATCCTTAAATCGAAACACTTATTAGTGAGCATTTTAAGACTAACATATCTATATGACGAGCAGTGGAATGATAATACTTTGTGATTCAAAATTGTATATGGTGTTGCTAGTTAATGGGGAGTCATATTGCTAACCATCAGGCGAGAGGGGTGTTCGTCTCGTGATTTAATTATAAACAAACTTAACATAGTATTGTCTATATAAAGCAGCAAGCATGAGCGGTTATAATACAGAAAACCACCAGCCAGAGACGACAGTAATCACTAACCATCAGATGCCACACTTCTTATATGCGTAAATTCCGCAAATACAAAAAATATAGGAATTTATTAAATAAGTCACATGACAATTTGTAAGCGCTATGTCAAATAATTCGATGATAATTTGTTCTTTTGTATCCATTATTGAAATAAATATTATTGTAACACAAGCCTCATATTATATTGAAGTGCTTACCGCTTACAGACTCGGAAAGTTGACCCCAACGGTGTCTTAACTTAATCTTATCTTCTTCAACATCCTCTTTATCATATAATTTGTAACAAAAATAATGTTTCTTTTGGATCATGTTTAAGAGTCCTATTCTTTTTATACATAACTTCGGACATTGTATTCTTAAGTCTAAGGGGTCGCTAGAAGTATAACTAGTGCACCTTAGGCTCACCTTAAAATCGTTCCATTATATGATCGAAGGCAAGGCTATGTCCCCGGAACGAATTTAAATCTCGGACAACTCAAGTGTGTTTTGATGAAATATTTTGCAAACATACATACATAGATTCACACCTTTTTCACCTTTGGCAGAGGTGTAACACACCAATATTTCACCAGCTACGTTAGGTCTCATGTAACAGGGAGTAACTATTGTCACTAACTGGGCACATTTCCAGACTCCAGGCTGATACTGAGCAGAAAAACCCAACATCACTTTGACCTACCCGGGATTCAAACTCAAGACCTCAACGCGATAATATTACCGCACATGCAATATAACTACGCCACTAAGGCAGTCAATATTTCTCAATAAAATATTTTGACCATCTATATAAATACAGGTACTTGAATTTCCCAATATTATATCTTGACCTTCCCAATAAACCAATTTATACCTTAGCAATGTATCACACATAAACAAATTCTACTAAATCCTAAAGCATGGTCTCCCTCCTACCTGACCGATACGCCCCGAGCGTAAACCAATAAATCCGTTTATTTGACCCCTGGTAAGAATTATACGGAGATAGCACTGACTGGTCTCGACTCTCGTCCGATACAGTACTGATATCCGACCCTTGGGCCCTTCGTTATGATTGAAGATTGTGACCGAGCGCTGAACTAGAATTGACTTTAAAAGACGTATAGCTACATATACATAGTATGTGGATAATATCCAAATATGTGGACATAGTACATATTTACTGGTGGTAGGACTCTCATATGTAAGAATCCGTCTGGGTGGGTACCACCGCAATGTCTATTTCTACCGCCAAGCAGCAGTGTGCGTGCAATGTTGTGTTTCGGTTTGAAGGGATTGTAGCCAGTGTAACTACAGGACATAACCAAACTTAACATCTTATGTCTCAGGATGACGAGCGCAGTGGAGTGCCGCACAGTGCTTCGTGGCTCGAGGTGCTGGATGGTGTTGCTACTGTTTATGGGTGGTCGTTTCGCTTACCATCAGGCGAACGGCATGCTCGTCTCGTCATTCGGTGCCATAAAAAAATCCATATAAGGTCGCTGTACCTTTGGTGTAGGGCTAGTGATAGTACGGATATCATCGTACATTCTTTTTGTCAGATACAAAATATTTGATGCAGGCCCACAAGAATTTCAGTATTCATTTCCGTATGTTTTAAATACTATTTTTATTGTTGGTATAGAATAAAGCTGCAAATAATTTCTAAATTTTGATTCAATTTGCAGTTTATTCATTATACAGTTTAATTTAGTTCGTAATATCTTACTAATATTATAAAGACGAAAGTTTGTAAGTATGTATGGATGTCTGGATGTCTGGATGTCTGGATGTATGGATGTTTGTTACTCTTTCACGCAAAAGCTACTGAACGGATTTCTATGAAATTTGGCACACTGGTAGATCATGTCCTGAATTAATACATAGGCTACTTTTTATCCTGGGAAAATATAAACTGGGACTTTTATCCCGGAAAAACTTTTTAATGCGGGCGGAGCCGCGGGCTAGTTTTGAAATATTGCTATGTTATAAGAAGAGGAGACTAATAAAATTTAAATTATATTTAATATAAATATAAATAAAAGAGATATACCATTTTATGAAATCGACGTCTTAGGGTGGTGAGCGTTTTTGTCCCATCTGCCGTCAGTTCCTTGAAATATGAAATGTATCATAATATGTAAGCGTGTAGTGTTTGTATCATGTGAGTATTTATGGGTAATGAAATCCTCCTAGCCAGTTTCGGCCACGGCGGCCAATCTCAACGGAGATTAGTCAGGTACGCAGGAGATATTATAGTGCACAAGTGTGTGCGCAATACACAGGTGCACTCGCTATTCCTTCACTCTCATAGTCCGGTGAGACGGCAATCCGACATGACCGGAGAGAGATCACACCACGGGGGTATCACACCGCCAACTTCCCGACTCCGAGCTGCGACTGAGTAATTTTTTTAAGATGGAAAAACCCAGTCACAAAGTTTTTTGGCCCGACCCGGGATTCGAACCCAGGACCTCAGCGCGCAAATCGTACTCGTAACGCGTACGCAATACAACTACGCCACCGAGGCAGTTATGGGTAAGAGTGGTAGCAAGTAATTTAAATAAAAAAAAATCTAAAAAAAGTAATAATAAATATGTATAATTAGTGGTAACAATTTTTTTTTGTAAATTCGTGGAGGCTTGTAATTAGCAATAAGTTTAATTAATTTCCTTTATTCGTCCTTGTTATTAGTCTGTAAGCCTTCCTAAAATAAATAAATAAATATAATATGTGCTGGGTGGTGTTCCATTTTTTACTAAGTCATGAAGATCACCATCATTCGAGCATACAAACTTAAAACAATCCCTTGTAATTATAAAGAAAGTGTAATTTCTTATCTAGGTCGTCCACCCCTCGAAAAGCTAAAACATAGGTAAACAACAAGATATCTCCAACACTTAGGCTCGTGTTACAACTCTCCCGAGATGTATTAGAGGCAAACAAAATGAAACATCTATTAACCTCTCTCCTCTCCCTTGAAATGTTTCCTCAACCTTTCCTACTTTTATATTACCTACTTGAGGTCGCTCAACTGCTCTGAACTCTGAGTTAAGTACGTAGAGTCGTTTTTGGTTTGCGAATATTTTTGTGACACTTTTTATTACTTTGTACAAATATATCCTGTGCAATTATATTTAACTTGTGTTATTCAGTGACAATAGATAATTAAGACTCTAGGTTCGAGTCTCCGGTAAAAATGTCGGTGCTCACTGACTAGCAAGAGGAAAAGATAATCACAAGACATAGTTATAATTGTGTGATAAAAATTGACTACTTAAATAAAAATATATTTCCCGAAACCTAACTTATCTCCGGCACTCTCCCTTCGCATATAAAAACACAATATGCACAATCCTACAAAGATAAAAAGCCGAGTAATTCTACAATACTAATTGTATTACAACACAATAGCCATTGTGTTGTCTTTCAACTAGTTATGTCTAGTATGGGGAGAGAAAGGGGGAGTCAGTGTCCGTCGAAGATAAGCAAGCGGAAGCAACGGCTCGTGTAAACATAGCATGATAGCTACGTTATATTTTGATATAGCTTTAGCCCGCCGTTTCACTCGCTTGGACCTTTTGAAACCTACATACCTGAGAATTCTCCATAAAGAATTTCGAAGGAATGTAACTCTGGCAATCGGTACTGGGTCATCGTTGTGGACAAAGGCCTAACCCCCTCTCAGTAGTAGAGGAGGCCTGTGCTCAGCAGTGGGACGGTATTAAATACAGGACTGGTATTACTAAGTCTACATGCGGTAAAAGTCCCATCAAAATCAGTTTAGCTGTAGTCAAGATCTCCTCGGAGAAGTCATTCATTGCCAAGGGGCCTTGACAAGTTGCCTTTATACAAACGAAAACAAAAACAATGACATTTCCTACCGACAGACTTATCGCTAAGTTATGTCATTCGTTAAAGATAGTAGAAAGGCATCTCGCCGTAGGGCCCAGTTTTTACGCTAATTACGTCTTTTAAAGACGAACACACTGCACTCTGCTATTGCTTAAATAACATTCTAAGTAGTTGGTAACAATAAATTAATTCTACCATCCTACTTATACTAGAAAAGCTTTTTATTCCAGCAAAATGCATATGGGGAGATTTATAACAGGTCTTTTATCACACTTTAAAGCTAGTATCAAAACAAAAACATTAGAAATTCCTGACACAAAACCCTCAGTAATAAAAGTATTTTTGTCGATTAACTTTATTATAAGTACACAGAAATGCTTTCTCTAAACGTAATTACATTGAGGTACTGCTATAAAAGTTTATCTCCCCGGTCCGGGGTTGGGCTTTCAAATAATAAACACCATGTCAAAATCGGTCCATTCGTTTAGGAGCTACAAAAAACATACGTTCACACAGAGACCCCTCTTTTTGCTGCGAGGGTTAATAAACACAGCTGACCTAAATCCCGTGGTATCAACCGTATCAAGTGAGGTAACACAAAACAAAAACAAAATTCAATGTTGTCTAACTGTGCAGTAGGTCGGGGGAAACCGCTGGATGATTCATTTCTGCCTGTAGGAAATGAAACGTAAGGAAAATTGTAATTTATAAAAAAGCTCTGTGTTTATTTTAGTGGTAGGCTTCTTAATGTATTGCCTCTTTGCAATAGTAACGTGATATCTAGCAAATTTTGGAGAAGATAATTTTTCACTTTTTGGAAAAATAATTGAGGTAATTTTTGTAGTCTGTCAAGGCCCGCGACGGATACCGGTGTCCATATATATAGGGTTTTTCCATACATCTATATTATATAAGCGGGGCTTGACGGGTTCACTGTTACATTCGTAAACGATAATTATCAAACGCGGTGGAATGGTGGTTTAAATTATCAAATAAAATATGATTCCTTATGTTTACGCGAATGTTAGACATTGAAATTAAACTATTATAACGGATTTTATGACCCCGCCCCGTGACCACGAAGTGCTGAAAAGCCTTCGAAACGTCGGGAGAAAATAAAATAAAAAACCCGCGATAAAATCCGTTATAATAGTTTAATTTCAAAATAAAATATGATTTGTTGGATTTACCATGATTTGAAAAGAGGTGATTTGTTAGAAGTAAACACAGAAACCGCTTAAAAATAAATGCAGTACCATGTATTTCGTAGTACAAAGTTCTATATATGAGTTTCTATTCATAGCAGCAGTCCTATTTACCGTTTACCGTGACAAACATTTATTACCTTCTGTTTACTATCTGGTCACTAACACGCACTCCCATTATCCCGCAATTTGCTTTAGACATACACTAAATCATATCCAAATGGCTGTGTGTCCGTGTTAATTAAACAAGTGTACACAACCAGGTGAGCTGGTTACATGGGAACAAAGGGCAAACCTGGGTGTTAATAGAGTCGTAACTATTAGATATCTATCAGGCGTAAACTCATTGGTATACTGATTGAGTTTGATTTGTATTAAAACGTGAATTGGATGCAAATCTTACTTTTTAATAATACAGTCATTTTGACATCGTGTTACTAAATGAAACCACATACTTATCTCTTTGAAAGTAACACTTTCCATTAAGTTATTTTGACCATAGATATAAAATAGATGAAGCCAATAAAACCGTGTTAAAAAGTGTAATTTTAGAACAAAATAAATATCAATAAAACGTAACTTTAAGTTAACACGCCTTTATGCCACTACCACTACTCTAAGAGAATTCGTCGCAGCAGCAACAATACAATTTCAGTCAGAGATACACTTAAGCACACACCATATTCGCACAAAACTACAAAATTGACAAAAAGTTGGAAAACTACAACCGGGATTTTTGGCGAAAATATTCCTTATTCATGGATGATTTTTGGCAAAATGTTAGCAGAGGTAAAGATGAATATGAGGTTTCATTTAGTAACGCAATGTAAGAATTACCATGTATAATAATATGTATAAGCCCTATATACTATCTAACTGGGGGTACGAGCCTCTTCTACTGAGAGGGCTTTAGGCCTTAGTCTAGCACGCAAACCTAATGCGAGTTGGCAGACTTCACATGCTTTCAAAATTCTTAAAGAACCTTACTTCCAATAATCAAAGCTTCTAATGTTATAAATGCGAAAGTTTATGAAAATGTTTAGGACACACATAGACCATGTTCTGGAATAGCATATTGACCACTTTTTATCTCGCTAATTTGCTGCCGCAGTAATTTTATTTTTTAAATCCATGGCGTCACGTCTGTGTCTTAGTATTAACGACTAGCTTTTGCCCACAGCTTCGCCCGCGTTAATAAGTTTTTCCGGGCTAAAAGTACATAATAACCTTCCCGTTGAATCACTCTATCCAACATATTTATTTGGATAAAGATTAATATTATGACGTTGATACAACTCTTAACAAATAATGCATTAATTTCGACCAAATGTGATTACCATAAAAACGGTTCTAGTGAGTTAACCTTAAAAGATAGACATATACTGTCGCGGACATTTTATTAGATCATTTTAAGAGGAATAATTCTTTCATACATATGTTTTTGGTATCTTGAACCGTTTTCGCAGCGCACGCAATGGAAGCCCTCAAGGATGAATAATTTTCCCCGTTTTTTTCACATTTTCCATTATTTCTTCGCTCCTAATAGTTTCATCGTGATGTTATATAGCCTAAAGCCTTCCTCGATAAATGGTCTATTCAACACAAAATTTTCAATTCCAACCAGTAGTTCCTGAGATTAGCGCTTTCAAACAAACAAACAAACTCTTCAGCTTTATAATATTATAAGTATAAGTATAAATATTGGTAGCAAGAGTGTTTTTGGGGACTTTAATAGCGGAAAAGGCTTTGGACCAAAACAAAGTTAATAAAAATGGACCGATCGGAATAAAGTTTGCTGGACATACACATGAGGTATTATGATTTATGAATTCTTCCAATAACTATAGCAGACGGAATAGTTTATTGGAACGGCCGCAAGTGAATTGACATGAAGGGTTTGCTTAGCATGCCGGTGTAGGGATTCTTTATTTTTTTTTTGTCCCTGACTATACTCTTTCTAGCTTGACGAGGGTCGGCTTATGAAAGCACATCGGTCTTTTGGGTGAGTGCAGAAGGCGCTCGCAACCCTTCAGTGTAGGGAGTCGAATCAAGTCAGCCTATCGCCATCCACTGCTGAGTGTCTGCCTGCCCAAGTGCCAACCATCTCGGTCATGAGTAGCCAATACCTGCCGCCGTTTTCAAGGACAATACAATAACAAAAATACCAGCCCTGTATTATTATACTGCCCACTGCTGAGCACGGGCCTCCTCTACTGAGGGGGTTCGAAATTCTTATAAGGAACTTCTTCGGTATGCAGGTTTCCTCACGATGTTTTCCTTCACCGTTAAAGCGAACGATACAATTATCGTTCGACTTTTCGAAGTTACGTGTGTATTGTTAATCAATATTAACAATACACACGTAACTTCGAAAAGTCAGAGGTGTGTGCCTTGGGTTTCGAACCTCCGGACATTGTCTCGGCAGACCGTTCCATTCCCAACAAGGCTATCGTCGTTTTCAAGGACGCCGCGTTGGATTTACAGTCAGGCACAAAACTAGTTGAACAAATTAAAAACTTTAATACGCTTCTACACATTAATTTGAACTGAAATATTCTTTTATCTTTATCTAAAATAAAGCAAACCGTGGAAAATTTATTTTACTGAAGACAGAACGATGGTTGATATAGGGAGAAAAAAGTTTAAGGCGATATGAATTTTTGAATTTGCAACTTTTGTGACTGACTGTGCATACTTAGTTTTTTGGGCTCGGGCCAGCGTTAGCCAGATATTTACCATCTCTCCGAATTAACGCAAGGTTTTAAGACAACATAGCCGCTTAGATTAATTATTACCAGGACCCCGGGCAGAAGGTAGGGTAGTATCCACTTTCCCCTCAAATTAACATGAAAAGAAGCTTATCACGTCTTGTTGGTTTTCATCAAACTGTATAAAAAAAATTGCGAATTTTTAAGAATAATATTTTCTAAATTTACCAAAGCAATAATGCAAGCGCTATTAATTTATTCATGTTTCTAAGGCTTATTTTTAGCCTCGAGAGATGGCATAAAACTTGGTTATAATAAGTAACGGCTAAGACTCACAATAGATTAATTGAATGTTAAAAAAATCATTGAGTAAAATTTCGCAAATTCTTACTTCGTATTTTGCACAATGTTTTATATATCGAATTATCATTGTAACATACACATAAAAGTTAGAAAATCAGAAATGTTACGTCGGTACATTTTCACAAAAAAACTTTTTAACAAAAAATAGCACCGACTTCAAAAACCACTATAAGGAAAAAAATAACTTGTGCTTTGCTTATGGGTTACAAGGAAATTTTTATAATACCAATATTATATACATTGCCATTCGTGTGATTATATTAATGTACAATGAATAAATCTTTGTAGTGAGAACCTCCTCTTTTTTTGAAAGTCGGTTAATTAATCCATTAAACCCTCCAGTCAGTGAACTGAAATAAACCAAATCGATTTCTGCGGAGCCCAATGACCTATAGGGTTTTATGGGAACTATGTGTAAATTCACTATTCATGTAATTTAAGCTATTGTGTTTTGTATATAACTTTGGACTTTACTGCTGGTGGAAGTGGTAATCAGTTTGTGTATATTTTGTTTCGAAGGGGCTTGAATAATTATGTTAACTATTGTATTATGTATTGTTAACTATTGTATTATGTCAACTATGAGTAAATTTTTTTCTCAATATTGTACTACAAGCATGTATCCATGAGATTTTACTTTTGTTTGAAATATTACTGACTGAATCTCCTACGTGATGTAGACCACTTGCTAGTTTTAAAAATGGAGTTATATCCGTTTTGCAGCATATTTGAAGAATTTGCAGAATTTGAAAGAGCAGGTATAAAAAGAAGAATAATTAACCTACATACATACATAATATCACGCGTGTATCCCATAGGGGTAGGCATAGACCATAGATTGCCACTTTGCTCGATTCTAGCACACTGCTTTTGCTTCCTCTACCTTCATCAATCTTTTCATGCACGCCTGCCGGTTCAGGGTACTTTTGTTCTGGCCTTTACTTAGAATGTAATATTAGAAAGTTCGGTGCGGTCGACCCCTGCCGGCCCTTCCATCCACACTCGCATTATATATCTTCTTTGTCAGAATTCTATCATCCATCTCCCCAAATGCCCAAACCACCTTAGCATACCCTTCTCAATTTTTGTTCACTACATCCTATGTGACTCCACACATGTCCATTATCATAGCATTCTGCACTCTGCCACTCACAGTCACGCCATACATGCTTCTTAACGCTCTTCTTAATGATTAACCTAATTTATATTATTAACTATTTTATCTTAGGTAGTGACATAACAACGATAAAAACACGAATTACATTTATTGTTACGCTTACAAATTTTTATGAAAGGCGTAGTGTTTTCAAATATCAATTCCATTTAGAATGCAAACAGTTGGTACTGTTTGTTCTGTTCGTTGTTTATTGTCGTAATTGGATGTATCTAAACATATAAATTTTATTTGGCAATTATTTCTTTGTTGAAATGCGGAACAGGTAAAATTATTAGAGCGAAAATATTATTGCACGTTTGTTGTATTCTTTGTTATGTAAAATAAAGTAAATGGTGCCAACGACTCCATCCCATGAGAGTTCTTTCACGATTTTCATAATACAACAAGGTATCTTTCCGGTTTGAAAAGTTGTTGATTAAAGGTCATGGTGTATCTGTATGCTGAATGTCATTCAAATCTTATCAGCAGTTTCTGTGTTTAGTTCTAAAAAACGTGAAAAATATCCAAATATCTTACAAAATTTTACAAAAATAATCTTTTGAATATCGGTACTTAAATTAGGATAATAGAGAAAATCTACAAAGTGAGTATAGGTTTATAAAGACTAAGGAAACAAAATCATACATCCTTTGAAGATACATAGGTAATCCTTAATAAAGGCGGCCGCACATGTTGAAGGCGAGTTTCAATTAAAACTTGGTCCGTTTCAGTTTCATTTGTTCCCTGGCTTAGTTTTATTCCCCTGGTTATTACTTCGTCAATGTATATTTTGTTATCTCCCTGTCAGCATATTATAGGCTTTGATGTGACGAGTTTTAGATTGGGATTTGATATTTTATCGAATCTGATCCTATGGGACGAAATAACTTCAATAACGAAATAATGTCACCTGGGGTAGGCAGAATGGGTGGACATGGATGAACCATAGTTTGGGGTTACTTGAGTTTTCACTAGTTTAAGTGATAGGGCGGCCACAGACTAAAAGGTTTTTTTTTGTTGTCTTAGTAAGCAAACGAGCAAGCAGTCCGTCTGATGGACTAAAGCAATACCAGAGACACAGCCAAGTCGTTGCCAGGAGTGAGCACGTTTAGAGAACGACAAGTTATAGCAGTAATCGCACCGTGATACTACGGACAGATTCAACGTAGTACGGATGAACTCTACTGCGATGGCGAGTGGTGCGATGGTAAAAAGGTGAGGCGGGCACCATATTAAACAGTTCCTCAGAGTATTCCCCATAGAAAAGGCGGTAGAATACAGACAGATCCAATGCCTCTCCGCATATCCAGCGCCTTCACTCTGTCCGTGAGATTGGGATCATCGGCGATGCGAAATGCCCGTCGTTGTAAGGAGTCAAGTGCGAAGTGTCAATTTACCCACGATGGGTAGCCCTGCACGTGATGGTGAATGGAGTAGGGCTCAGATAGAGTGGTAAATGAGAAGAATTGATTACCCGTCGCTAGTAGACATAATATGTCAACCTGTGTGTAGCCGGATATACACAGGGTGAACTCAGAAAGCGATACATTTACGTTGGCTACTATGGCGGGTACATCTTGTGTACGATTGTCGCTATGCGGGCGGATACAAATATCCTACCTCCAGCGTACATAGAGATATCTAGCATAACATAAAGAATACGTTCTGTTGTAACTTTTGATGCGAATTCACTTAAAGTTCCACGATACTTTGTTCTAGTATGTTCTATGTCTCGTACAACTTTTAAGTGCCATTCCGAAACTAATGCTAAAGCTAAGAAGGAGTTTCGAAATTTTTACATGTCAAGAATTTTAAGATGCTTTTTGCGAGATTACAATGTATACACTGTTTTTTATATTTTACGTAGGTAATGATGATTGATATTTTTTGCTAGCAGACACGGTAACTTGTAAACTATTTTATATGTTTCTAAGCAGACAGTGCGCTTTGTAATTTTTATGGCGGAATCTAGGTAAGTTATAAGGTGTGATTTTTTTTTTACGCGGCGAAAGTGAATTATTACTACCGCCCAGTGTTCAAGGGGAACGACTGAGTGCTTCTGTTGGGTTCACCGTGCCTTACGACCCGACGTTGAGCCGCCCGGAGAGATGGAAAACGTCGGGCGACCGCCGGGCCGAGTCCCTAACCTATGTACACCGCACAGCATACCAACCAAAACTCCGCGGTGGCCATCTTCGGCGCATTAGGGACGGCTGCGGGCTTCCTCCGACTCACGTCTAAGTTGTCGTCCACAACCGCCCCTGCGCGTACCGCTATTGCGGTCCGTCTCCTGTTGTTGGGGTCGGGGGGGACTCAGAAGCCCCCGCGCATCGAAGGACGCCCCCGGCGTCAACGGCAGCGTGAGGCCTAACCGCCACGCTGCCGCCCATCACGGGGGTCTCAAAAGTTGGCTAGACAAATAGGTGGACGACCCCTTCCGCTCACCCGCGACCCCCGGTGGCCCCTATTAGTCACCATTTACGACAGGCAGGGGAAACCGTGGTGGAATTCTCCAAACGACCCCAATCGACAGGGCGGAAGGTGTGATTTCTGGTAATCACGCTGACATATTCGTCTAAGAACGAATGGGTCGGTTCGACCAGTGCAAAGACATTCAACAGATTATAATCTTATGGACCAGTGTATCACTCTCTCGCGTAAAACCAATTATCGAGCTGTTGCATTTCCTATCTATATGGATTTCTGTGAGATTTGTGAACCTGTATCGGTTATTCCTTTTTTATTGTTATTTTCTAAAGCCAGAAACAAGAAAAGGAAGAAAGAGAAAAGGAGAAAAGACCGTATTGTGGTTATACGCTGAAGTCTATTCTTTCCAAAAAACTGAGATTTGAATGAAGGACACAATCTATTGAATGTGAAAAATAGAAAATCTCAAAATGGCCCATTGGATTTGAAAGTTCAAATACGGTTTCCAACTTACGATCTAAGGTATGAAAATAGACCTCAGTACCGTATCATATTAACAAGGTCTCGTTGAATTTGGCCACTAGCCTGCGGGGTTGTTGCGGTCTCGATGAGGGCTGCCACGCGATGTTATAAATCCATTTGCAGCCCTGATTAAAGTAGGCTTATCTTTTTCGGGTAAACAGCGGAGAAATACAACGCCTTGCTTGATGGGTAGTTGTATTAGATACTAAAGCCGTATTTAAAAAAAAATAAAAGTTAATAAATAGGCATCCTTGATATAGATGAAGTGGTAGTATTAGGTTTAAAAATAGAAAAAGGTCTTTTATCTAAGCCATGGATAAAGTAAATCTATGTTAATTTATGCAGATGGTTGGTTTGTTTGAACGAAATCTTGGAAACTGCTGCTCCCACTCTGAAATATGGGCTTTTATTAGTTAGCATAGGGTAGAAATTAAGGAATATTAGTTATTAGTCAGACACATAAAAACAAGTCAAGTGCGTCAGGAACTACGAGATCATCATATATTGCACTACGAAGCTAATAAAGTTACTATAAATTTTACCATTTTCAATTTCCAGTGTGAAAATAGTTTCAGTAGAAGTGTCAACCCTATTTTGTGTGCTTGTCGCAATCAAGTTGCGGATAGGGTTACCAGTTACCACATTGCAAGCTTAACATTCCAGGGCAAAAAGTAGTCAAACTAAGCTAGGGTTTGTACTAAAAATCACAGCACATTTATTTTTAGTTAGTTTGAAAAATTACCAGCGGAACTCTTGTTAAATGTAGTCAAAGTACTTCTTTATCAATCTAAAATGACCAATATGATTAAGTTAAATATAGTCTCTATAGTCTATACACCAACTTTCAATATTACCCGCTTGTTAGAAGATTGAAGATTATTTTGGTAATTTCAAGACAATTACAGACTGCCTCGGTGGCGTAGTTGTATTACGGTACGACTGCAATGCTGAGGTCTTTGGTTCGATCCCCGGGTCGAGCAAAGTGATATTGAGTTTTTCTGTTCAGTATCAGCTCGGAGTCTGGAATTTATGCCCGAAATGGCGTTAGGCTCGCCCCCTATCAGATCCATGGGACGGGAATAATGGCGAAAAGTGGGTACACTAGTTGCGCCTCTGCCTACCCCTTCGGGGATAAAAGACGTGAGTGTATATGTATGTATATATATATCCAAGAAAATTACAACTAGGTTCTACTCACGGCTGTGTCCATTCTAGGGATTACAAGTAGCGCTGTAGCAGTGAAGGATAATATAGCCTTCTATTAGCATTTTCAGCATCGCAGTTTCAGAAATAAACGCGTTCAATCAGAAAAACTGTTCAGTTTTACGTAATAGTGCAGACGAGCACTATAGATAACATAAAAACCTTACATGGTAATTGCATTAGGTACCTTTAAATGCCACAGGTATCCACTTTCATTCGGTATTCAAGCACCATGCCAGTTCATTTTTGTACGAGTAAAAGCTAGTATAGCCCGGCCTGTCTTGTATTATAGTGTCCCACTGCTGGGCACTGGCCTCCTCTGCTTGGGAAATTTTAGATCAAATTATTTCATGCTTCCTGAGAGGGTTGCGCACTCGTATGGGAATTTATAAACTGCTATGTGATGTGTTCGGCTTTGCTCGCGTGAAAAGTCTTACCCAACACAAGAGTCCCTCAAATACAGTACCACGCCAGCGCAGTCTACGTAGAGAATCATTTGCGAGTATATAAATAAACTGCTCTAATGATTTCTTTAAATAAATAGACGTTACGGATTTTCTTAGCGATCATCATCATCAGCCACACGACGTCTACTGCTGTACATAGGCCTCCCATTTCAGACGGACCTCTTAGAAGCGACCTGCATCCAGCGCGTTCCTGCGACCATTATCAAGTCGTCTGTCCACCTTGCTGATAAATTTGTTTAATTTGTAAAGTCTTCGAAACGTCGAGAGTAAAAATTAAATAAATTTATCGCGGAAAAATCCATAAAGTAGTATTTATTTCAATCAACTGCTCCAAACAAAATAGACGACTAATTGATAATTTTTCAGTATGATGCACTACTTCCTTTTACTTTGTACCTTAAACTGATTTTGCAACCAGTAGAATTCTTAAGTACTGGAGTTTCCTGGTCGCTCTTCTCTGGTGAAAAATACCTACATTCCGAACTGGTTGTAGAGTTAATATTGTTGAACAGGCCGGCATAATTGTGTCGACTGATGACCATCGCTAATCAGTCAACACTATATCTGGACCTCTCTCCGCCCACCAACAGGTGCAGTGGGGTCACTTTGACATAATAATACCAGCCCTGTATTATATACTGCTCACTGCTGAGCACGGGCCTCCTCTACTACTGAGAGGGTTTAGGCCTTAGTCCACCACGCTGGCCTAGTGCGGGTTGGCAGACTTTACACACCCTCGAAATTCTTATGGAGAATTCTCAGTTATATAGGTTTCCTCACGATGTTTTCCTTCACCGTTAAAGCGAACGATAATTGATAAAAAATACACACGTAACTTTGTAAAGTCAGAGGTGTGTGCCTTGGGTTTCGAACCTCCGGACATTGTTTCGGCCACAGAACAATGAAAACAGTATCCTTTATGGTCTCGGCAGACCGTTCCATTCCCAACTAGGCTATCGTCCACGTCTTTTTGACATGCCCGTATAAAAAAATTCATTTCATTTCATTATCAGTCAGGCTGGTACTGCGCTAAGGAGCTGAATGAGGATTCCCGTTGCTGGCATAATAATATATGAGTAGGTATAATTGTGTCATATTGCTTTTTATATATTGTTTTCTCTCATTTTATTGTACTGTTATACTGTTGTTGTCCCAACAATAAATCTTTTTTCTTGCTTTTTATTTCGTTTCTACTATAAAAGTTTAGACCTTAGTCCACCACGCTGGCCTATGAGGGGTAAGAAAAGGAATTATTACACCCACATTTCGCTATATTATTTCACGTGCAATAGGGAGTGACTGCGGGTTGAACCCGCATATCTTCTAATAGTTTTATTAATAGTTTTATTCCAAGTGGCAACCCTAGCATTGATGGACATGTCCGAGGCAGCGTGTCTCACGCTGCCTCGGACACCAAAAGGTGGACACGGTACGGTGTTTCGGGGGCTTCTGAGCCCCCCGCAACAGGAAAAAGGACCGCAACAGCGGTACGCGCAGGGGCGGTTGCGGACGACAACTTAGACGTGAGTCGGAGGAAGCCCGCAGCCGTCCCTAATGCGCCGAAGAAGGCCCTAAAAAAAAAAAAAAAACCCTAGCATTGTGGTTTTGTTTGCAAACATGATAGCATCATTAACAGTTCCGAAATCAATGGCGTGACTGCGCTTCGAAGACGTATGGGAATTTCCTTTAGCTTTACCTGTTTAATAAGTCATCAATATAATGTCGATATAGACTGTAAATAACTATAAATCACATTTTTAATCAAGTAATAATTTGTGGAATCATTCAAGATTTTACTCCCAATAAATGTCCAAGTTTTTTGTGAAAATATGTATACGACAGATGAAATTCAGTGCCATTTTTATTATTTTTGAAATAACTTTATTTAATTACATTAATTTGCAAGCTATCAAAGCCCAAGTTTTAAAATAGGTATCCTAATAATCCTTCGACTAATCGCCGTTTTCTCATATTCATCTTTACGAAAATTTTGATATAAATTAATGACGAGACGAGTAAGTTGCTGGCTGCGGTAAGCGACACGGCTGTACGAAAAAAATAACATCATGCCAAGCTAACTTTGCTGAGCATCATCATCGTCCACTGCTGAAGATTGCCAGACGGACCTATAAAAGCGGCGTGCATCCAGTGTGTTCCTGCGACCTTTACCAAGTCTGTCTACCTTGCAATAATTGTCATATAATAAGGAAATTGTAAGCACTAAATACAGTGGTTACAATTTCCTCTAAACAGGACCACAACGATACTTACCAGAACCTTCAGGTTGCAGCTTGGTAACAAATAATTTGCGATTCAAGCAAAAATCCTCATAAGATTAATCGATTTAAAATGTTTTTTGGTAAAGCAAGTTCGGATCGTGTTTTAATAATAACAATGCTCATAAAAGTTGAAATCGCTTTAACATATTTTTAAGTACTCCGAGAATTTCATCCGAGCCCGACTCTCTTGATGTATAAAATTGTTTAAAACTATGTTCTTTTCTTAATGCTATTTCGACCCTTTGTTCTTTGCGTCGTAAGGATTTTTATTTGAATTCATTCGTCACCTTCGTCTTGTGGCAGTAACGGGCTGTTAACCGAGGGAGTGCTTGCTTCGATCGCTAGGGCAATAATTTTATAGGTTTTCTCACAAGGTTTGCTCGGGCTGGATTCCCCGGAGTTGATCAATGTCAGGAAACTTATAATAATCATTTACATCTGCGTTTATCCTACCCCAACGTTCTCACTACACTTTCGTGTATGATTTCATTTCTACGACGAGCAAATTGTGTTAGAAAATTAAACTTAAGTTCATAGTTAAGGTTTAAGACATTTCTCCACAACAATTATAGTCACTTAATGAGAATAATACAATATAATTACTTTAGATTTATTTCACTAGTTTCAATTAATTAAAGTATTAGTAGCTACACATGGTCAATAGCAACCTTATAAATGTGATGGTACCGTAAATTGGGTGTTTTTATTTATTTCACACTTCGTAAACACATGGTATGGAGGCGGACTTCATGCAATGGGCATTTTCTCGCTGTCAATCTTTGGGGGGTGCTTAGATAAAAGAAAACAGGTGCAAAATTAAAACACAAATATGAAAATTAAAAATTTATACAACTCAAATAAGAATACGAAGGTAATTGGAACATTATTGGTCAATAGAGGTGCTTAAGTAGAGGTAATTGTTATACGTACATATTACATACATACATTATCATACATAACTAAGTATATTTACATAGCACCAAACAACTAAAAGGTTAAATCCTACTAATATTATAAAGGCGAAAGTTTGTAAGAATGTATGGATGTTTGGATGTTTGGATGTATGGATGTAAGGATGTTTGTTCCTCTTTCACGCAAAAACTACTAAACGGATTTCGATGAAATTTGGCACACGGGTAGATCATGTCATGGATTAACACATAGGCTACTTTTTATCCCGGGAAAATATAAAGCGGGACTTTTGTCCCGGAAAAACTTTTTAAAGCGGGCGGAGCCGCGGGCAAAAGCTAGTAAATCATAATTTTGCCGCACTATTAAGCTGTGGAATAGTTTGCCAGCACACAAATTCCCTTCTTCCTACAATATAGGATGCTTCAAGAGGAGACGGAAGAAGCAATTAAGCGGGCCGGCATAACTGTGCTGACCATCCGGAGATAATTTCTCTTGTATAAATTTTTGGCCACTTCACTCAACACCTGGGACAGTGGAGTAAATTTTCCGAGTCTTCGATAAAAAACGTACCTCACTTTTCAGGCATAGGCAGAGAACGGAGATGTTACCACATTACTCCAGCTATATCAGACCCTATGTAAAAGGGAGAGCCGATTGCCGTTACAGTTGCTCAAATTGCTAAAGTAACGCAGTAGTCTGCATGCTGCTTTAAAAATAAATAAAAGGAGGGTCTTTATGGATCCTTCAACTTACCGAGATACTTAAAATTCCAAAGCTTTACAACACAAGAACATTAAGGGCTTACACTATTTAGTACAATAAAAATTTACTAGCCTAATGTGCTCAGATACTTAACTAGATTTCATAAGCCTATTACGCAAAACTAAGTTGCGGAATATGTTATCCTTTGTAATTTTACAAGCTCTTATTCGCGGATTCGACTGCGTGGAAGAGTTTCTATAGATAAAAAGTAACCTAAAACTTTCTCAGGGTCTAAAACTATCTCCATACCTTTATCGAAATCCTTTCATTCGTTTTTGAGTTTATCTCTTTCAGACAGGTAAACGCGGCAGGGGTCTTTATTTTATGGTTACATATTATTGCTATATATTCCATTAGGAATGTCAAAAGCAATGTCACTCTTTAGCTTGAAATATATTATTCTACATTTATTATACATATTATACTTCAATGATGAAACGAGTAAGCTGCTCGCGTGATTGTAAGAATAATTTACTATTTTTAGTTGAAGCTATAAACAAATCCACTGTTGATAAGTGATTAGTCACAACTGGCAGATTCATAGTATCATAACGATTGACAGTTCGTTGCCGCCATATTGTTTTTAATATGGCAGGTTAAACACCATCTGCGCAGTGCCTTATAAAAGCTACGCCATCCCTGAGTACCCAAGGTATACTTATGAATTTATTTTTATTCTGAGAACACGCGCTCGCGGCTTCGAGCACACGCTAAATAAAATGTTATTAAAGAGGTTAACAGAAAGTCGATATACGTCGAGAATTTACTTTATCTGATTTTTATAATATCCAGAGCGGTTTTTCTCACTCACTTTGAGAAAAATACATATTAAAATATTTCTTTGTAATAAAATATGTTAAATACGCCTATTATCCCCGAAAGGGTGGGCAAAGGCACAACCAATGCACCCACTTTTCGCCGTCCTATGATGTGATAGGAGGCGAGCCTATCGCCAAATCAGGCACAAATTCCAAACTCCGGGCTTAATACTGAATAGAAAAAACCAATATCACTTTGCACCCGAGACCTTAGGATTGTAGTCGTACTGTAATACAACTACGCCACCGAGACAGTAATAAAATATGTTATTTTATATATTTGAGCTTTAATCGTCTTATTGGAAACTGTTGATAAGTTGACAGTTGCAACTGAATTGATAAGTTTAGCAATTTAATATTAAAGCTACTTATAGTTTCATCGTGTTTGTATGAGAATGAAATATGGCCTGTTATTGTTTATTATTTTTCCAATGTCATTTAAGTTAATTTTATTTAAAAACCTGAACCCGGCTTGTATATCAGACCCTATTCTTCCCAAATCCTAAAAACAATTTAACAAACAATAGTATAGGAAATGTTTAACGTATTACGGTTCTAATTGGGTTGAGCCGACCTTGGCCCGAGCCTGTCCCATATTTTTGTCGATACAGAAATACTCAGTCAATGTATTCAGGAAGATTTAATGTAGCTTTATTATAAGCCATTTTTCTAGGGCAGACGGTGTAACACATTCACATATAGCCAGCTATGATCTGGGGGTCAACCCCTAGGGTTATCCTTAATCCTATTTCCGGACAAAATTCGGAACTTCGGCTGATTCAAACGGCGAATGGGTGAACTACATACCAAATAGCGGAAGCTAGCCCTGTTGCACCTGTCTGTGAAAACTATAGCATTACTGTGATTATATGTACCCTAGTAAATACATAGATATACACTCACGCCTGTTATCCCCGAAGGGGTAGGCAGAGGCGCAACTATTGCACCTACTTTTCGCCATTATTCCGTCCCATGATGTGATAGGGGGCGAGCCTATCGCCATATCGGGCACAAATTCCAGACTCAGAGCTGATACTGAATAGAAAAACTCAATATCACTTTGCCCGACCCGGGAATCGAACCCGAGACCTCAGCTTTGCAGTCGTACTGTAATACAACTACGCCACCGAGGCCTAGTGAATAATTAACAATAATAAATATAATCGATTATCACATTCCTGGACCCTGGAATCGAATCAGAGACAAACAAGGCAATCACACCGCGTATACACTACTAAGCCCCCGAGGCTGTCTTTTGACTCCCAATATTCTTAAAGAATTTTTGTCTAATTAATTTTATTTCAGTCACAAAATAGAGGTTACTAAGAGTATATAATAAAGTTTAATTTCCCATTCCTGCATAAACCCCACCCACTTCCTTTGGCATTGTTGAGTTCATAGGTCATAGTGGTTGTAGATCATCAAATTTACCAGCTTTAATCCACAAAAAATCTAAGAACAAAATATAGAAATACCAAGAATTCCAGCTTTGAATCCCCGTTTCCTCGAACATAGTATCTTTGAAAAATTTATCCTCTACAAAAGGACAATCGAAAGTCGACGCAAATACTTTTACAAATATCTTCTAACATGTTTGAAGGATACAGTCAGCTGCAAAAATAGCTAAAAATTCAATACCTTCAAAACGTTTCTACGTATTACCTTCAAGTGAAATATTGTTTTTTCTTTATAAAAAATAAAGTAAACACATTGAAGTTTATTTAAGTGAAGAAAAGACGATTGTTGTTATGGAAAAAAAGTTTGAAGGCGATGTGAAATTATGAATTAGTTCACCTACTTTTTCAGGTGTACACGTAGTAAAATATAAAATAGTCTTGCCTATTGGTAGGACATTTGTATCCGATCGGATAGTGACCACCGTACACAATGTTTATAACTCGCCATAGTGGCCCACGTAAGTGTCGCGCATTTTTTTTATCGATGGCTCGACGAAGTCGCTTCACTGCATCTGATGGTAAATGAAGTGAAGCCCAAAAATAATGTCGACCGGCAAGAGATAAACAACCCTGGTCGGTCGGCACAGTTATGATGGCCTGCATAATTGCTTCTTCACGCTCCGATTGAAGGACCCTAAGTCGTAGGAAGGAGGGAACACGTACGCTGGCAAACTGTTCTACAGCTTAATGGTGCTGCAGAAGTGTGAATTACCGAACCTTTTGGTTCGAGACGGGACGGAAGAGCCCACTAAGCTGTGGTTCCGCAATCCAGCATGCGTGGTTCTGTTTAGGAAAGGATTATATCTGTTTTCTAACAGGCCATAATTATTACGACTGGCGACGGGTCTTTTTTCAGTCGACACTCTATCTGGACCCCATTCCGATTACCATCAACTGCAGGGAGTCACTTTTCCGCCCCGTACTAAAATGGCGGGAGCGTATTCATTCATTCACTAGCCATCGAGTTACTAACTTGTTCGTTTACCAGTTATGCAAGAAAATACTTATTTCGGCAAAGCGCCAAAAAATTAACAGCTATTGTTCTCTAGATTTTACCAAAAGAAACCAAACAAAAACTAGATTGAACGTAAAATTACAATTTCAAAAACAATGGACCACACCTAAAATGAGAGAGCAAATTCTAAATTGGGAATCTTCCGCATTCGCCAAGCGATTTACGCCCGAATCCGAGCGGATTAGGACCATTAGACACTCTTTGGAATTTTTTGTCTTGATTGATGAGTGTCGATGACGCAGTTTTGACAGAAAATCTTTTAAAATACTGGTATATCGCTTTTTTGTCTAGTGGCAGTATATGAGTTGTGGTTTTGGAAGTCCTTGGTTCCATCTGGTTAGACAACATTGTATAATTTTTTTCCAGTATGATTTACCCATTATAATTCGCAGAAGGATGCTGTCAATACGGATTGTATCCCATAATTTTTGGACCGGAACCAAGATTATACTCATTTTACTAATCCTGACGAAGAAAATTACTACATGCAACCTGACTAGATTCGGTGTACAGTAATGGTTCCTCATAGATGGTTCCTCTGGTATTGAGGGAGACCTTCAGGCGGGTTTTAAGCTCATCGGCCATGAACCAGAACACAATTATGCTTGCATGTTACTTGGTAACACAAATAGAGGTTGCAGTGATACCTATGCAGCCCGACGTATGAGAATACCACCAATTACTTACGCCTGCTCACCCCTATGAGCATAAAGGTGTGTACTTATGGACAGATAAAATATCCACCCCCGCATAAAATAAATATTCCATGCCTCGCGGGGTTAATTAGCGTAGAATTTTGAATGTCAATAATACATGTATTCAATTATTTTGTGTATTTACTTTATAAATATTATCAAACATAATAAAACAAAGGAAAATAATGATACTTTACGTTTATCTTTATTCATTTAGTACCAGGCGTTGCTCGCGGCTTCGCCCGCGTAAATAAAAAAATAAATAAAAAAAGACGGCTTTCCCGCTACAACTATTTTTCTCGTGGGGAAAAACGCAAAAATCATACGACGCCAGATCTGTCTCAAAAATCAGATTAAAACCTTCATAAACGTAGTCTATTTATTAAACGAGGACATGGTCTACCCACGTGCCAATTTTTATACAAATGCGTTCAGCTATTTCTGCGTTTACTTCTAACAAACATGAAAACTTTTCACAAACTTTCGCATTTATAATATTATTAGATTGGTAAGATTAAGAAGATGATAAGTAAGATTTGTATAGATGACACGATTGATGAGTAGGTATTTCATCCGCCAGATATACTTCTTAACGCACCACGCAGACGCTCCATGTTGTTGCCAACAAACATTCCACTACTGACTACTGTGAAACTGCTTGTTGAGGAAGCAACGTCTGCGCGATGTCTTACGGAAAAAATGCATGTCATCTTATTTTCGTTAGAAAATTAAACAAAGACCATCGAAACTAACCCGACTTAACTACTTAGAGGTATTTTCGCATACAAGACTATAAGTGGTATTTAGTTCCAGAAAAACCGTAGTCTGGCTCATCTCACCGCTCGCCAGTATCTGTTTTGCTATAAACAAATACTGAATGAAATAAACAGATGAATACTCAATTCGTGTCTCGGTATCATAGTTGTATTGCGTGCGCGTTACAACACCGCTTTCAGGTCCTGGGTTCGAATCCCGAGTCGGGCAAAGTGATCTTTTTTTTTAGTATGGCCATCTTCGGCTCATTAGGGACGGCTGCGGGCTTCCTCCGACTCACGTCTAAGTTGTCGTCCGCAACCGCCCCTGCGCGTACCGCTTTTTTGCTGTCCTTTTCCTGTTGCGGGGGCTCAGAAGCCCCCGAAACACCGTACCGTGTCCGCCTTTTGGTGTCCGAGGCAGCGTGAGACTGCCTCGGACATGTCCATCACGGGGGTCACAGAAGTTGGCTAGACTAATGGGTAAGCGGCACCTCCTGCCCACCCGTGACCCCCGGAGGCCCCTATTAGTCGCCTTTTACGACAGGCAGGGGATACCGTGGTGGAATTCTCCAAACGCCCCCAATCCACAGGGCGGGAGACGTCGGTCAGTCGTCCACCCGACGCCTCCTACGTCTCGTCTGGCGGCGGGAGGGATCACCACTGCGCTGGCGATCCCTCTCGGCACTCTCCTTCCACCAGCCGCCGACCATGGAAGCTACCACGGCCGGCAGCGAGAGGTCTTCTCCGACGACTGTTCTGAGAGCGCTGCGTTCTTCATCCCAGGCTGGACAACACTCCAACGTATGTTGGGCCGTGTCCATGGGCAGTTGTCACAATAGTGACACACGGCCGACTTCTCTATACCTACCACCCGAAACAGGAACTCACCGAAGCAGCCATGCCCGGTGAGCACCTGCGTCAGGCGGTATGTTGCCGCTCCGTGGCGCCTGTCCAGCCATTCGGCAAAGACAGGACGCACTGCCTCTACGACCCTGTGCCCCCACGACGGGGCCTCCAGCCTGAGACGCCACTCCTCCACGGCGGCTCGCCGTAAGGCGGCCCTCTTGGCCTCCACCTCTTTCAGGGCCGGACGCTCCCCGCGACTGAACGCCTCCTCCCGCCAATGGAATACATCGGCAAGGGATTTGGCGTCCAGGTCTCAGGGCAGAAATCCGGCCAATAGGCAAGCCGCCTCGAAAGAGAGGCAAAGTGATCTTGGGTTTTTCGGCTCAGTATTAGCTCGAAATCTGGAACGTGTGACGGATATGGCGATAGGCTCGCCCCCTATCATATTGTGGGACGGAACACATTTATCGAAATGTGACCGTCCTTTAGGCACCTCTGCCTACGCTTTCGGAGATAAATGACGTGATGTGAGTGTGTGTGTGTGTGTGTGTGTGTGTGTGTGTGTGCGCGCGCGCGTGTGTGTGTGAATACTAAATCTGAATCAATGAAGTTTTTAAGTTGAAAAGCTCAGATAATGTTTAATTCAATCTCTGAGGCTGTGAATTTCCTTTACAACTCCAAATTTGGGCAAATAAATTAAGACTCATATGCGATTTTCCAGGCTGGATAATACTACCGCAATTTCTATTTTCACCAAGAATTTACCTGTGTTCCGGTTTAAAGGACAAAATTGAAAGGGTTGTTACTGGACATTGTGAGACATATCTAATGTTTCAGGATGATGACTTCATTGGAATGTCTCGCAATTCTATGTATGTAGTTCAAAGTTCCGAATGTATTTGATGACGATATTACACACACACACACACACACACACACACACACACACACACACACACACACTCACGCCGTTTATCCACGAAAAGGTAGGCATAGGCGCAACTAGTGCACCCACTTTTCGCCGTTATTCCGTCCCATGATGTGATAGGGGCCGAGCCTATCGCCATATCGGGCACAAATTCCAGACTCCGAGCTGATACTGAATAGAAAAACTCAATATCACTTTGCCCGACCCGGGAATCGAACCCGAGACCTCAGCATTGCAGTCGTACCATAATACAACTACGCCACTGAGGCAGTCATGACAGGCAGGCATGACGATATTAAAGGAAGAAAAAAAGAATTACGAAGCAGTTGGGGTTCTTTGGGCTTCAGAAACCCCTCGCACCATGCGATATACTTTGCCTGTCTGCTGGTATTAATAACCTCTCGTCCAGATAGACTTACTCTTACTAATATTATAAATGCGAATGTTTGTGTAAATGCTTGTATGTTTGTTAGAAGTAAACGTAAAAACCATTGCACGGATTTGGATGAAATTTGGCACAAGGATAGATTATGTCCTGGATTAATATATAGGATACTTATTATGGCCGTAATTTGCTCCTGTGGGTAATATTTGAATTTTATATTCTGATTGTCAAACAGATGGCGCTTTCGTCGTACAGTTGATGGCACTATGAATCGCTGCAGTGGTTTAGCTACTTTTGTAGCGGGAAAGGCTATTCGCAAGGGCAACAATTTGACGTAACTGATGACTTAGCACGTATTATGTTTACATTTCAGGACAGGCTGCGTATCACTAAGCTTATTTCGGTCAATTAAAAATCTTTTCGCATCTACTGGTCTACCGTACCGACTGGGACCTACCGTCCCACATATGTAAGAGTCTGTCTGGGTAGGTACCACCGCAATGTCTATTTCTACCGCCAAGCAGCAGAGTGCAAGTACTGTTGTGTTTCGGTTTGAAGGATATTGTAGCCAGCGTAACTACTGGTCATAATGAGACCTTACATCTTATGTCTCAGGATGACGAGCGCAGTGGAATGCCACACAGTACTTTGTAACTCAAGGTGCTGGATGGTGTTGCTGCTGTTTATGGGTGGTCGTATCGCTTACCATCAGGCGAACGGCATGGTCGTCTCGTCATTCAATACGATAAAAAAACAACCTATGTGTAACAAATCCTAAATTGCCGAAGCTGGGGTCGAACTTTATCTGGACACGTAGCCACTGGGCCATCAGTATAATTTAGGCGTAGGGTAATAGATAAACATATATAGATACACTTACAGTGCCACCGCTGCGCAAGTCCTGAGCCATTCGTCACCCACTGCACACACTCTGGCACTTCGCGAATATGTATTGCCTTAATGTGCAATATGTGGCGAATATGTATTGTTTACATGACGGCGAGGGCACGCGACCGGACGGTACGGAGGTTTTGGGGAGACTGGGTGCGCGCGCCGCCCGTTGTCATGGCAACGGCACAGTTTACAGCCCCCCGGCCTGATAGGTGTTACGGCTGATAAGTGTTATCGCATCCTGATGTCTTTTGGCTAATGGAAGATATCGTATCGCAAAATCCAAAGACAAATTAGGGAACATAAAATGCACAAACATACATACATTCACGCCTTCAATCACCAAAAGGGTAGGCAGAGGCGCAACTAGTGCACCCATTTTTCGCGGTGCGTATTCCGTCTCATTATGTAATAGTGTGCGAGCCTCCGGGCTGATACTGAGTAAAATATTCCAATATCACTTTACCCGACCCAGGAATCGAACCGGAGACCTCAGCACCGCAAACGTACCGTAAAACAACTACTCCACTGAGTCAGTCAACAAAAATGTAAAGTAATATCTTCTCTATTTGGAGTAGGCAAACCGTAGTCTAAAAGACTCTTCAGGCGGTCTATCATAAATATAAATACCTACAACATGCGCGTAAAGTCTGTGGTGTCGACCCCACACTGGAGTAGGGTTAGGGAAAAAGACGTTCAGACTTCATTGCACTTATCATACCGGGTGTAGTCACTTTGCAACCTAAGATAAAACTATTAGACTAAAAGCACTCGGCTATTCAAATATTTGAAGACTTGAAGAAACATCCTCTACTTTAATCTACCTAAGTGTCTTGGAGTGCACGCTATATTGTATCAACGTATATAATACTAGATATGCTCGCGGCTACACCTGCTTGAAAAAGTTTTTCCGTGTTAAGCGTCCTTCTTTATATTTTCCTGGGATAAAAAGTTGCCTATGTTACATGCTGAAAACGCAGCTTTATATTGCTGAAAGAATTTTTGTAATCGATCCAGTAGTTTTTGAGTTTTACCATTACAAAGAAACTCTAAACCAAATCTTTCCATTTTATTAACCTACTTCAAAAAAAGGAGGTTCTGTATTCGACCCGTATGTATGTAATTTTGTATCCTATCCTATTTGGATGGCGTTTTCATTATTCAAATGTATATTTTTCAGGAAAGGTTTTAGTATAATATACCTATACTATTTTAATTTATTAGGATCTGATGAAGATCTCCGGAGATAGACAATGGGACTCTTCAATAACTAACAGCAGTGAGCAGATGACCCGCGAATGCTGCAATCGTATATCTACGATGTATTGTGCATACGGAGGAAGAAGATTTCTTCGTGATTGTACACCATTCCATAGTTAGCTAACAAAAAGAAATAACTCAAAACTTTTTAACAAAAATAAAACCGACTTCAAAACCACTACAAACCAAAAAATTATTTACATTTATGTACGTAACTATATTTGGAGTCGGTGGTTAATTTAAATTGCCAGCTAAGTTTTTTTCATACGGGTGCTGGACGGGACCCGACTGCACCTGATGGTGAGTGGAGTAGAGTAGACAATGAACGAGTGTTTACCTCTCGCCAGTCGAAACAATTATGCCGGACTGTTTCAACCGGACATGGGCGTAGCTATAGCTTTCACCGGGGGGGGGGGGGGGCGGATTCTCAAAATGTCAGCAGTCAGTATATCGTAGTCATATAATTAGGTACGTAGTATAACAGGAGTAGTCATTGTTAGGATCCTTCGGGTATTAAAATAAGTGGACTGTATTATTGTAGACGCCAGTATATTCGCAACAGTAATTAATTACAAAAATAACAATACAGAACTGAGGACAATGAATTTTAAAAAGCGAGTGTCGTTCCTCTTGCCGCCAGCGCCATTCCCTCTCCGGTGCCGTCCATACAGCCGCCCGCGCGGCCAGTGCGGCTCGTTCGAAAAGATGTAAACGTTGTATTAACGTGTCATTGATGTGTAATTTAAGAAATGGCAATAGAAATATTTCGCACTAATTCACTAATCCTACTATCCTACTAATATTATAAAGTCGAAAGTTTGTAAGGATGTGTGGATGTATGGATGTTTGTTCCTCTTTCACGCAAAAACTACTGAACGGATTTCGATGAAATTTGACACACGGGTAGGTCATGTTCTGGATTAACACATAAGCTACTTTTTATCCGGGGAAAATATAAACCGGGACTTTTATCCCGGAAAAACTTTTTGATGCGGGCGGAGCAGCGTGCAAAAGCTAGTTCATACTAATATGAATGTTCAAGTAGGTAACTCTGTCTGTTTGATACGATTTTAAGTTTAACTATTGAACCTGTTTTGAAGAAATTTGGTGCGGAGAAACCTTGAACCCTAAGACTTTTCTTAGGGTTTAATATTTTTATATAGGCAAGGGCGGATCCAGGGGGGGGGTCATGGGGGTCATGACCCCCCCCTGGGCTGAGTCCAGAACCTAGGTGGACCACTAATTAAAATTATTAAACATTATGTTTTTATATATTTTTTGTCACAATATAGATTTTATTTAAGTACTTTTAATATTTAATTAATCTATTCATATAAAAGTCTTAGTCCTGACTGACGGATCAACGCACAGCCTAAGCCGCTGAACTTAGAGACCTGAAACTTGGAGGGTGTGTTCCTTGTATGACGTAGGCTTCTGATGAGAAAGGATTTTCCGAAATTCTACCCCTAAGGGGATGAAAAAGGGGGCAAAGTTTGTATGGGGCAACGCGATTCCTTGGTCCAATCTAATTCAAATTTAGCATAAACTTTTTTAATACAATTGATGGGGTTGATGACTAATGGGGTTAAAAAGGCGTAGAAAGTTATTTTGGCATTGATTTGCTTCGAAGTATCAGTAAGATATCAATACTCCTTATAGGTCGGATGGTGTGTAGGGGAAGAGAACAAAAAATCGGTTGCACCAAATAACCGATTTTTGAATGCAATTGATTTTATATTCAAGGATTTTGTTATCGTATGTAAATAGAGTTAGATTATTATCAAATCTTACACATTACAATCAAGAGGATTTTTTATTATAATAGTTTTTGTTAGTCGTTCATTTTGATTTACCGATAGAATTTCACGATTATCCTTTCATAACATTTAAATTGGTTATTGAACATTACAAAGAAATAATGTGTGTACTGAAACACAAATCACAAATTGAGTGGTACAGTTTAAATTATTTACTTTGGAGATCTTCATTTTCTGTCTTCTATATCTAAATTTAAATATATAACTCATTGTTCAAATATGTTTGTAAAACATAATTTTTAAATATACAGCTGTTGGTCCGTGGGCCAGTGACAGATTTCGATGACCAATTTCCTCTCAAACGATAATTGTTGAGATGCATCAGAGACATGTATCATAAAGCCTCGTGAACGTCAGCTTCGGCTCCGTTGGGGCCATGAGCGGTGGTAGCCTCCCAAACATGTAGAAAAAAAATTAATATTCAGGCATTTCCTCCCAACTAAGAATCATCTTAAATTGTAGCTATCCCGATACCTTGAAGAAAAACAATAATCAACTGACTATAACTTGGGGCATTATGCGTCAGCTGGTCAATCAAACATGTAAAAAATATATACAATTTCAGTGATTTCCTCTCAATTACAAATTTACCTGATGATAGCTTATACGCAACTATGAATAAATACATATGTCAGCTGGCTGTATGCCGGGGCAAAAACCGTCAGCTGATGCCTTGAAAGTTATAACGCAGGTGTTAGGCGAGAGCTTCTATTACATAATTACATGCATCAGCTGACAATGTTTCCCTCGAATTAATGATAGCAGATTCTCTTTATTAATTACAGCATTGTATTATCAATCTATACATGTAAAATGCTTTGTCCTGAATGATTGACTGACGGTTAAACGCACAGCCCAAACCTCTGACCGTAGAGACCTGAAACTTGCAGGGTGTGTTCTTTGTATGACGCGATGTAGGCATGCAACACGTTTCTAACCCTTAGATTAGAAACGTGTTGCAAAGGTGGTACCTGCAGTAGGTTGTGTTAATCTGAAAAGTCTTCTGCTGACCACTTTATCGTACTCCGGAGAGTACAATAAACTATAAATTCACAATCACTTTTCTTAATATTTCTTCAGTTATTTAATTATATACGTATTAGTCGTAAAGTATTTATACATTTCATCGGAAAACTCATATCTGAGCGTACAGTCAAACATTTAAGATACATTACCGGGTGGAAGGGAAACGCTCTCTATACCGGAACGGTAAGAGAGAAGAACCATAACAATAACGTAAAACTATATTCATTTGCAAAGCTAAGCGATAATACTTACGATTTTAGTATTTCCCTAATTCATGCGCGCGCAATGTAAAGCGTACAAAAAACTGGGCAGCCGCCGCGCTGCGCCGGCACCGGCCCGCGGTCGTTAATCCGTCAGCTGATGTACGTGTTTCATTACGATTTTTTTGAAATATTGACCTTTTTTACTATGTTTTTCAGAATAATAGTTTGATTTATCTATCCATACGTGAAGCTGTACAGAAATTTGAGAAAATCCTACTAAAATTGTAACAATGCGATCGCGATTTTTTTAGTGCCATCACGTCAGGAATCACCAATACTATCACCTGTATTCGTTTCCGAGAGCGTTTCCCTTCCACCCGGTATATCTTCCCAGATGAAAATTTATAAGCTGACTAGCTTTTGCCCGCAGCCTCGGTCGTACGAAAGAGTTTTTTTTGGATAAAGGTCCCACTTATACATTTTCACGGGATAAAAAGTAGACTAAAACTTTCCAGTTTCCCAGATGCTCGAATTATCTCCATACCAAATTTAATCAAAATCCGTTTGATAGTTTTTGAGTTTATCGCGTACAATCTTTTTACCCCATTAGGGGTTGAATTTCGCAAAATCCCGTCTTAGTGAGCTCCAACATCCTAAAAGGAACCTCCACAAAATTTGAGACTCCTAGCACATGTAGTTTCTCAGATTTCGTGATGAGTGAGTTAATGACCTTTCGTTTTTATACATATTATATATTACGGGATGAATTTCAATAAAACATGAAACACGTCTTCTATCAGTTCTGTTAAAAATAAGTTTAAGCAATATTTGAAGTAGGTTGAACCAAGGAATCACGTTGGCCCATACAAACTTTGCCCCCCTTTTTCAACCTCTTAGGGGTAGACTTTCGGAAAATTCAATCTCATTAGATGCCTATGGCATACAAAGAACACACCCAGCAAGTTTCAGGTCTCTACGGTTAGAGGTTTAGGCTGTGCGTTTAACCGTCAGTCAGTCATTCAGGACAAAGCATTTTATATGTATAGATTGATAATACAATGCTGTAATTAATAAAGAGAGTCTACTATCATTAATTCGAGGGAAACATTGTCAGCTGATGCATGTAATTATGTAATAGAAGCTCTCGCCTAACACCTGCGTTATAACTTTCAAGGTATCAGCTGACGGTTTTTGCCCCGCAATACAGCCAGCTGACATATATATTTATTCATAGTTGCGTATAAGCTATCATCACGTAAATTTGTAGTTCAGAGGAAGTCACAGAAATGATATTTTTTTTTACATATTTGATTGACCAGCTGACGCATAATGCCCCAAGTTACAGTCAGCTGATTATTTTTTTTCTTCAAGGTATCAGGTTAGCTACAAATTAAAATGATTCTTAGTTGGGAGGAAATGACTGAATATTATTTTTTTTTCTACATCTTTGGGAGGCTACCACCGCTCATGGCCCCCACGGAGCCGAAGCTGACGTTCACGAGGCTTTATGATACACGTCTCTGATGCATCTCACCAATTATCGTTCGGGAGGAAATGGCTGACGAAATTTTGAACTGGCCCACGGTCTAGTAGTTCTTGAGATTTGCGCGTTCAAACAAACAAACAAACAAACTCTTCAGCTTTATAATATTAAGTATAGATAGTATAGATAGAATACCTACTTTTTACTTTTCAAAATTAAATTATAACTTCTTGTGACTTGACCACGAATATGTGACCCCCCCCTGGCGCCAAAGCTGGATCCGCCCTTGTATATAGGCTACTTTTCTAGACACATACACGCCTTTCTAACCAAATGTTAGAATAGGGGGAGAGTCCATTGCTTTATCATGCATTAATTTCACACTCCAGGCTAAGATAGAACTTTATAATATTTTACCCGACCTAGAAATCAAATCCGAGATCTCAAAACGGCAGTCGTTAGGCCGGTATTAATAAATGAATCTCAAGTTTGAGTTACATCTCAAGTAGACATAATGTATGAAGTTACTACAACTACGCATCAAAGCACTTTTCATATTTATCACAAATCGAATTGAAAGCGGATGGAGCCGCGAATAAAGCTAGTCAAAATAATAAACGACAGTGCCCGTAAATTCCACGAATGCATTTACCTGACTTCAAGGAAACGTCCTGTAGTGTTAAATTGCTTTTATGCAATACTTAGAACTTTCGTATCTATATTATAGACACGTTTATTTGTATCTAGGAATATTAGATTGATTCTGAAAATTCTTTTATTAATGGAATCATAGTATTTCCGGTAAAATGTGTCGACGGAAATATGAAAATTTTGACATTTTACGAACTGACTGTTTGTAGGCTCTTCATGCAATTGCAAGATAGTTTGCTCAATTCCTGTGTATGTTCTAAATTCCAACCTTACCTAACTTAATATTCATTTTGTTCTTAACGATAAGAATGTAATGTCTGAGGGCTGAGAAAGCGTTGGGAATTTTTTGGATTGACGAATTGTTCAATGAACAAAAAATCGACGCACTACTTTGGGAATTTCACAAATGAGTTCGTTTATAAATAAACGAGACAGTTAGTAAAAAAACGAAATGTAGAAAAAAAAAAAAAAAAAATCCTCCTAGCCAGTTTCGGCCACGGCGGCCAATCTCAACGAAGATCAGCCAGGTACGCAGGAGATATTATAGTGCACAAGTGTGTGCGCAATACACAGGTGCACTCGCTATTCCTTCACTCTCATAGTCCGGTGAGACGGCAATCCGACATGACCGGAGAGAGATCAGGCGCAGGACCAACGGCTTTACGTGCTTTCCGAGGCACGGGGGTATCACACCGCCAACTTCCTGACTCCGAGCTGCGACTGAGTTAATTTTAAGATGGAAAAACCCAGTCACAATTTTTTTGGCTCGACCCGGGATTCGAACCCAGGACCTCAGAGCGCAAATCGTACTCGTAATGCGTACGCAATACCACTACGCCACCGAGGCGGTCTTAAAATGTAGAATTCGTCTACTAGATGGACTATTTTATTTTGATAAAATAAATGTTCACTTTGGAATTTCATTATTTGCAAATCAAGTTGTGAGAAATTGCGTTGTTTTTCTGATATATTTGTCTTCACAATTCGTTTTTTCGTTGAATAATATATCTAGAAAGTGATGTACTGCAAAAAACATTTGTCACCAGAAAATACTATAAACAAGTTGATGATACGATGTATCGTTCTTAAAATGAAGTCATATTTTCTAGCCTTTTCAGGAAGAACATTGGAAGCGAAGTTTTACAATTTTTACAAGAGCGGCTTTTCTTCTTATTTATTCTGAAATATTTATGGTACAGAGCTGTTGCCCACGGCTCCGCCCGCCTTAAAAAGTTTTCCGGAAAAAAAGTCCCGCTTCATATTTTCCCGGGATAAAACGTAGCCTAAGTTACTCCTCATTACATCAGATACCTGCCAATAAAGGTCCCGCCAAAATCGGTCCAACCATTTCAGAGATTAGCCGGAACAAACAGACAGACAGAAGACACTCCAATTTAATTATATGTATAGATTTGCGGTATTTAGTTAAAAGACGATTGCTGTGATATCTAAGTTGTGAACGGAACGTATTTTCATACCGAGACGAAGGTCGGCAGATTCAAAACCCAAGGGCATGCACCTCTGACTGAAGATGCTTGTCGGAAAAAAACTAATTCAACCAAAATATATTCTTGGTACTAGTCGTAGAGTTTTGAGAATAATCATAAATATACGATAGTTTTTATGTACTGCAAATACTATAAATATTTAGGCACTGCGCGGACACTGTAGTTTATTGCACTAGAAATCTGACTTACGAAAAGTGTTTGTATATCGTTGCTAACACATACTGCCAGCTTACTAAACTTAACATAAACTCTTTATTTTGACCATGGAGATAAAATATATCTTGTATTTAATAATTCCATGGCTTTGACACAACGACTGTGGCTGTATGGTGGCTGGATTGGCTAAAGATCACGCAAATACATTTTTGTCAACTTGACATTGATAAAAAACCAGCTATAAAAATGTTTTATGTAATACAAAACCAGTTTGATCGACGAAAACAATCACATCCATCCTTGCGCGCATATTAAGGAGTACGATAAAATCAACATCTGCGCGTTACCTTCGATCATTTTATGTACTGCAAATAATATTAAGCCAGATCTAGAAAAAACATGTCTAGACATATTTTCCGATTTAATAGCTCAACTGGCTATACCAATTACCCAATAAAAACTATGTTTGCCGGCAAGGCTTACGAGTTACGAGCGAGGCGGCGTTGCCTGCTGGAACGAAGTTAGATGGGTGTCATTTAGCACAGGGGCGTAATAAGGTGACAGGACGGGCAGCCTAGTGTGGAACAGAATGCCTGGACGAATGACCGCAGGTTTAAAATCCAAGGGCACCTCTGACTTCTCTAAAGTTATGTATATTTTGGTAAAGGAAAATATCGTGAGTAAACTGGCATAGCTAAGAAGTTCTCTATAAGATATTTTTTTTTATTTTTACATAATAGTGTACCGATTTGTATTAAACATACAACTACTGAAATCCTCCTAGCCAGTTTCGGCCACGGCGGCCAATCTCAACGGAGATCAGCCAGGTACGCAGGAGATATTATAGTGCACAAGTGTGTGCGCAATACACAGGTGCACTCGCTATTCCTTCACTCTCATAGTCCGGTGAGACGGCAATCCGACATGACCGGAAAGAGATCAGGCGCAGGACCAACGGCTTTACGTGCTTTCCGAGGCACGGGGGTATCACACCGCCAACTTCCTGACTCCGAGCTGCGACTGAGTAAATTTTAAGATGGAAAAACCCAGTCACAATTTTTTTTGGCTCGACCCGGGATTCGAACCCAGGACCTCAGCGCGCAAATCGTACTCGTAATGCGTACGCAATACCACTACGCCACCGAGGCAGTCAATCAATACAACTACTACTTTCTAACTCAAGCTGCTGGATGGTGTTTCTACGGTTTATGGGTGGTCTTATCGGTTACCAACAGGCGAAATGCATGCTCGTCTCGTCATTCCGTGCAATAAAAAAAATAGATACTCACGCCTTTTATCTCAGAAGGAGTACAGGCGCAATAAGTGCACACACTTTTCGCTGTGCGTATTCAGTCGTCCCATGATGCGATGGGGACCTATCCTATCCCTATATCTGTATTAAAGCTTTAAAATTAAGGATATATATATGAACAATAAATAAATAAAGCATAAAAGTTTAATAATTTAAGTGATTATGCGTTGAGAAAAGAGAAACGCCATCTGCTTCCCGGTTTTACGCCGAGATAACTCGGGACTTGTAAGTATTATTTGAAACGGGAAGAAAACATATTTTTGTAGGTATTTTGTTAATAAACGAGTATATCAATGAAGACTTTTTTTATGATACTATAATAATAATTGACAAAGGATAGGATTTCAACAATTAAAACTCTATGTCGACTCCACTCCAGTTATCAGGTCACAGGTGCCACAGGTGTACCTATTCCCTCGGGGGTATAGGAGTGAGAGTATGACGAACGACAATTAAAAGTTCCCCAGATTCATTTTGATATTAATCACCATGTCTCTCGCAAAAATTATTTGTGCATTTGCTGGTATGGCTGGACAAAGTTTTAACTAACGCGCAGCGCCTGTCAGTCTCCAATAGCAATAACACTGGCTAGTAACAACTATGTCGCAAGCGTCAGGGGAGCAAGGGCAACTTTTTTAATTTTTCATGTTTTTACACGAGTTTTATATCTCGCTTAGACAGTTTTAATACTTTTTATTTTCGAATCTGTTTTAAATGTGTATAGATAAAATGGGTTTTAAGATAGGCATAGTATTCAATGCTTTTGAAATTATAAAAGTTGTTTTTTAATTTATCTGCGCTAATTGAGATCCAAATACAATACTTTACGTGTATTCCGTCCCATGATGTGATAGGTCATAATTTCCAGACTCTGAGCTGATATCAAGAAACCCAATATTACTATTTTCGACCCGGGATCTCACAGCGTACCGCGCACGCAATACAACTGCGCCACCGAGGTAGTCCAATAGAACGTTATAATCTATAGCTTTTGCCCACGGCTTCGCCCGCGTTAATAAGTTTTTCCGGGCTAAAAGTACATAAAAACCTTCTCGCTGAATCACTCTATCCAACACATTTATTTGGATAAATATTAATATTATGACGTTGATACAACTCTTAACAAATAATACATTAATTTCGACCAAATTTCATTACCATAAAATCTGTTCTACTGAGTTAATCTTAAAAGATAGACATATAATGTCGCGGACATTTTTTTAGATCATTTCAAGAGGAATAATTCTTTCATACATATATTTTTGGTATCTTGGACCGTTTTTGCAGCGCACGCAATGAAAGCCCTCAAGGATGAATAATTTTCCCCGTATTTTTTCACATTTTCCATTATTTCTTCGTTCCTAATAGTTGCATCGGGATGTTATATAGCCTAAAGCCTTCCTCGATAAATGGTCTATTCAACACAAAAAGATTTTTTTAATTCGAACCAGTAGTTCCTGAGATTAGCGCGTTCAAACAAACAAACGCGTTTGAACGCGCTAATCTCAGGAACTACTGAACCGATTTTGAAAATTCTTTCATTAATAGGAAGCTACATAACTCCCGAGTGCTATAGGCTACTTTTTATCCCGGGAAAACATTTTTGTCCCGGAAAACTTTTTCACGCGGGCGGAGCCGCGAGCACTACTAGTATATTATACAAAGAGATCCTGTCCATGGCGTGGCCTCTTGGTAGGAATCGCTTACTATTCTGGCAAAACATCAATGCAAAGTTTTACCAATAGTAGATACTATATATAATGTAGGTAATAACGTCCCCCTCTAATAAAAGTTGATAAATGTGTTCCAATAAACCCGGATTCTCACATATAACCCGACCAGTTACGAAAGTTGTGGATACCCACACGTAGAGGCCTGCAGCAGCTCATTATAACTTGTCAGATTATTTTGTCGCTCTCATTCGAGGTTTTGACTGACTTTTCCAAATTCTCTTGGGGCTATGAATAGTTATGGCGGTAGAGACAGGAAAAACAACATGAATATCAAACTTTATAAAAAAGGGTAAAGTCAAAATTTTCATAAAACCCGCATCAGTTTGTTTTCTCTTTATGCAAATTCTATTGATATCCTATTAAAATTACATGTCGTAAGTTTGCGAAGCTTTTTAAGATGTTTCATATAACTTAAAAGTAAATGCAACCATTTATAGTTAGATGAAATTTGGTACTCAGATAGACCAGAGATAAATAGCATCACGTCTCTTTCCCTTATCAGGGGTAGGCAGGTGTTGAACACACCCACATTTCGCCGGCTACGTTAGGTCCCATTATAGAGGGTGGGCCTATTGCCATTTCCCGGGCACATTTCCAGACTCCGGGCTGACAGTGAGTAGAAAAACTCAATATCACTTTGCCCTACCTGGGATTCAAACCCAAGAACGTAGCGCGATAGTCCTACCACTCACTCAATACAACTGCGCTACCGAGGCCAATAGACCATCAAATATTAAATTAAAATATAGGCTACATTTCATTTTGAAAATATACGCAATAGCATTTTATATTATGGAAAAGATAGCCCTAATAATAAACCTTTGCTTTATAAAGATAATTTTTTGCTGTCGGTACTAAACAAACGTCAAAAGAAGGAACTCTGAGCGAGTTATTTCATGATTGTTGAAGCCGAATGTGTGTTTTACGACATTGTAGTTTGCGTTCCTGATTTGCGGGATAATATCCCGGAAAGGAGGTTATTATACGCACTAGTGTTTTCTCGTGGTTCCTTACACCAAATAGCGTCAGCTATATGAAGCTCCATATAATAAGGCGAGAGCTTTTGTCATCTACCAGGCCAAATTCCATGATGACATACTGAGCAGATAAATCTCATATTACATTACTTACTAACTAATATAGATAATTCCATCCACGATGATGCGCCCCACTAATTTTCCTAATCGCTTACAGTCCAAGTGAGCAACCTTCCGCTTGCGGTTTAGGTCTTTGAATATACATTAAATATCTACAAGTGCACATATATAATACAATTAATAATCAAAGTCCACTTTACCCGCAAAATCCTCACTCAAGTATTGATAACGCGCGTCATCGTGGATGAAGTTATCTGTACACCTACACCACCGAGGCAATCACACCATACATGCTTATGTACTGGTAAAAGTAATGTGTAAACCAAACAAACTTTGAGAGACATGCCACTTATAATAATAAACCTTCTATTATATTATACTGCCCACGGCTGAGCGCGGTCCTCCTCTTTTAAGAGGGTTTAGGCATTAATCCACCATACTAGCCTAGGGCAGATTGGCAGACTTCACACACCTTCGCAGATCTTATGGAAAATTGCGGCTGTATAGGTTTCTTCATGATGTATTTCTCTTCCGTTAAAACGAACTTCTCCTTCTTCTTTAGCCTTTAGAAGTCCACTGCTGAACATAGGCCTCCAAAGATTTCCGGACCAACCTATCGGAAACGGCCTGCATCCAGCGGGTTCTTGCGACCATTACAAGGTCATCTGTCCACCTGGTAGGAGGTCGTCCCACGCTGCGCTTGCCAGTACGTGGTCTCCACTCGAGGACTTTTCTACCCCATCTGTTGTCAGTTCTACGAGTTAAAGCGACCGATAACTAATAAACAATACACACGTAATTTCGAAAAGTTAGAGCTGTGTGCCTTGGGTTTTGAATCTGCGAACATCCATCTTAGCAGACCCTTTCATTCCCAACTAGACTATCGCCCAATGTACTTAGTACCTACATAACATATTCGTATGCTATGGATTCATTACATTAATATCCAAAGGTTAGTGATGACTAGTGTGTAAGGAATGCGGAATTGTAGATCACGCCTTCAGAACTATTACATCCGATATGGGTCAGTTAATTTGAAGGACGATTATTTGTCATCTGAGCATACGTAATGCCCGTTCATTGATTGGGTAGATACTAACAGTAAGCTTAAGCCTTGATAGCCTAGTTAGGAAAGGAACTGGCGAGACGAAGCATCGTAGGTTCAAACCCAAGGATCATATGATTTTTTGCAGTTAGTGTGTATTCTTTGTGACATGTACATTATCGCTCGTATTAACAGTAAAGGTAGTAAGTAAACCGTGAAGAAACTTACCTAAAAATTACATCTGGGTACTACCACAATGTCTACTTCAGTCTATTGAAGTGTTTATCTTAATTTTCAGGGTGACATGTAGTACTTTGTAATAAAATTTCTAAATGGGGATAGTTTTGTTTATAGTCTTGCATAAATAATATTACGATACATCAGTTCCATTTAAAACGAACACTTTACTGAGAATGATTCAAAGGCATTTTTCGTATTGACCGACCAGAAAATCAAACAAATAAGATAACATAAAATACTTGTCTAGTGACATTCGGGTCTTGATTTATAAGAATAGCCTGGGCAGAAAAACAGTCTTTGAATTTGATGGTAATATACTGGGCAAATCCTATGAATTCGCTCATGATATTTCGGAATCTAAGGTGTTCTCATAATGACCGTCAACAGACTTTTTGACACCAACGTGATGTCACGATATTGTGGGTAACACTTTTTCTAGCCAGACACGAATGAAACTAAACTTAACATCTATGATACATCTAGTCTACGAACTCCATGGGACTTCCATACACGAAGTGTAAACCCGACTTAGTAGGCCACTTAAGTGTATCGCTTTACGAGATCAGCCTGTGTACATTTAGTATCAAAAAAGCCAGGTAGTTATGTCGACTGGCGAGGAGTAATCATCTCTCATCAGTTGAAACTCTATTTGGATCCTAGACTTATCATCAGGGGCAGTGGGATCATTGCCGAGTCTGTATAAAAGGAAGACAACTTATGGGTGTAAAGTTCTCTGCCCTCATTGCTGACATACATTGGCAATATTCATGAATACGCTGGATGCAGACCGCTTTTAACAGGTCCGCCTGGAAAGAAGAGGCTTACGTTCACCCGTGGATACAATATTATGGCTGATGATGACGATGATGATTGCAATTGGCAATATATAATCCATTAATATTGATCCTAACGGACAGACAAACCGCGTTTTCAATACATAAGACACAAACTTTGACCTTGCTAGGATTTCGCATCTCCATTTCTTTTATTGTTTTTATTACATCTATATTTTTTTCGAATGGATTATATTTGTCGTCAGCTTGGGTTACTTTGTAGACCGTATTTAGGGCGATTTCGAAAAGATAAGGAATGAAAAAATCCTCCTCTCTCCTTTCCCTATATTCCTACAATAATACAAATACAATACAAATACAAATACTCTTTATTGTAACCATTTTTAAGCAAAAATATAACAAAATATCAGGTTGATACAATTTCCTTAAGTCTATGGTGTACAATGGGCGGCCTTATCGCTATAAGCGATCTCTTCCAGGCAACCTTTGTATGGAAAGAAACTATAATCATACTTAGACAGCGGAGTACATCAAGAGGGAAAAAAAAACATTCAGAAATAACATATTAAATAAATCCTAATACATATATAATAAATATATATACTAATATATATTATGATTAATAACTAATAAATACGTTAGTATTTTGCACTATGTCATACAAAGATAATGATTTTTTACTAATTTTTTAAATATAGCTATAGATTTAGCTTGTCTTATCTCTAGCGGCAAGGCATTCCAAAGTCGGACAGCTTGTACAGTGAAAGATCGGTCATAGAAGTTAGAGGAATGAGTAGGAGTTTTAAGAAGAAGTGTGTGTGAGGAACGTAGAGATCGAGAGTGAGAGAGATGGAAGAATTCGAAACGCTCCTTTAGATATTTAGGGGAGATAGGGCTAAACAAGATATTGTACAACACAGTAAGAATGTGCATATTCCGGCGAAAACGGATGGGTAACCATTTTAGCTTCTCGCGAAATTCAGAAATATGGTCATACTTGCGTAGGCCAAATACAAACCTTATGCAAAAATTTTGTAGACGTTCGAGCTTATTAAGCTAGTCTTCGGTTAAATCAAGATATGAGGCGTCAGCATAGTCTAAAATAGGAAGAAGTAGGGACTGTGCAAGCAAAATTTTAGTAGGGACAGGCAGAAAATTTCGAAGTCTTCTGAGGGAAAAGGCTGAAGCAAACAACTTGCGGCTAACCTCCGTGATTTGTGGAACCCATGACAAATTACGGTCAAAAATGACTCCAAGATTCTTGACGGTGTCACTAATTTTGATACAGGTGCCGTCAAACATTACTTGTGGGAGATGAAACCAATCAATCTTGGAGACCATTCTTGAGCTACCGATGACAATTGTTTGGGTTTTAATCGGATTAACTTTGATTCCATAAGCTTTACTCCACTGAGCAATATAACGTAAATCGCTATTGATTGTAGCTATAGCCTTCGGCAGACAATCGTAGGAAGCCTGAGTGTAGATCTGTAGATCATCAGCGTAAAGGTGGTAGGACGAAGATAGTTGATGGGATATAGTATTAATAAATATGGAGAAGAGAAGAGGAGATAAAACGCCGCCCTGAGGTACACCAGCAGTCGTGTTACACCACGATGAGAAATTATCATCGACGTGAACTCGCTGACGGCGTCCCTGCAGGTAACTATGAAACCAACTAACTACTGTTGGAGATGTGTTCAGGGAACGCAGAAGCGCCATCAAAATATCAAAGTCTACGCTATTAAACGCATTGCTGAAGTCGAGCAGTGACAGTACCGTAAGCATACCATTATCCATGCCACGTCTGATATCGTCAGTGATTTTGACAAGTGCTGTCACAGTACTATATCCTGGTCGAAAGCCGGATTGTAGAGGGTTCATCAAATTATTACGTATTAGAAAAGAAGTGAATTGTCTATGGATGAGGCGTTCAAGGAGTTTTGAAAGAAAAGGAAGGATTGATATAGGGCGAAAATCGGAAAGGAGAAAAGGATTTGTTTTTTTAAGAAGGGGAATAATTTGTGCTTCCTTCCAAAGGGAAGGAAACACACCGGAAGTAATAGAATAATTAAGCATGTGTTGGACAACAGGTAAGATCTCGTCAAGAATAAAGATTATCATTTTACGAATTTTATAATACTTTCGTTGTTCGATTCCCTTGTCCCTTTAAGTTGGTCTAAAGTTATGTGAGACATTAGATTAGATTTTAACGCTTATAATTCCAAATAATAACATGTTTTTTGTATTGTATAAATGATAATTTAAAAATCAATTTAGCACGGTAAATAAAAATTCGCTGTAGGTAATACCCTCAAAAAAATTATGTGTGTAGTCATTGTGAATTATCGCTTGTTTTAACGGTGAAGGAAAACATCGTGAGGAAACCTGTATACCTGAGAAGTTCTCTGAATTTCGAAGGTATGTGAAGTCTGCCAACTCACACTAGGCCAGCGTGGTGGACTAAGGCCTTAACCCTCTCAGTAGTAGAGGAGGCCGTGCTCAGCAGTGGGCTACAGGGCTGGTTTCCTGCACAATGACAAAGTTATGATGCCTACTGCCTACTTCATAAAAGAGTCCTGTCAGCTAAAAAGAACTAGTTTCAGCCTAAATTGTAACGTGAAATGTGTCCAGGTAATCGACTTGTATCTAAACCTAATAAGATGAGACTGACAAACGAATGTGCAAAACTACGCCAAGTTAGTTTTTATTTTATTTCATTGAATGACGAAACGAGCATGCCGAGCACGCAAAAAAATAAATAAATACACGAACTACAATGTCCTTTAAACCGAAATACAACAGTGCATGCACACAGCTGCTTGGTGGTAGAAATAGATATTGCGGTGGTACATACCCAGAGGGACTTTTACATATGACAGACCTACTACCAGTGAATGTTATATATTACCTCCAATATTTAAGTGAAATATGGTTATATGGAACATAGTTTTACCCCTTGTCTTGAAACCCCTTAAAATACCTTGCCTTTTGGGGGTAAGTTGAGATTAATCACATCCACATTTTGCCGAATTTGGGACAGTAAATAGTAAAGAGGTCTTTATTGAAATCCTCCTAGCCAGTTTTCGGCCACGGCGGCCAATTTGCTAAATTTTATTATAGGTACTCTTTCTTTGGGAAACGCCAAACTGACGGATAGGGCTTGAGGTGTTGCCAGAGGAAATCAACCGACGACCTGTGCAGTACTATTGACAAATCTTTGTATATTGTATTGTGGTGTTGTTATAGATAATATGTTTTACTTTTACTTGTTTTTTTTTTCTTTTTTTATGTTTATATTTTTATTTTTATTTTTTTTCATTTATTGTTTAAGTATGTCACAAAGAGTTTTTTTGTCTTCCGTGACACGCACTTCAAACGGCTCAACGGAAGACCAGCGTTGGCTGTATTGCCAACTTTTTTGCTGAGTTGAGCCTGTTTGCAACAAACATATTATGCAGTTTTTAAGTGTTTTATGTTTTAGTTGTGTGTGCGTTTGTTGCAAATAAAGTTTCTTTCTTTCTTTCTTTCTTCTTTCAATCTCAACGGAGATCAGCCAGGTACGCAGGAGATATTATAGTGCACAAGTGTGTGCGCAATACACAGGTGCACTCGCTATTCCTTCACTCTCATAGTCCGGTGAGACGGCAATCCGACATGACCGGAGAGAGATCAGGCGCAGGACCAACGGCTTTACGTGCTTTCCGAGGCACGGGGGTATCACACCGCCAACTTCCTGACTCCGAGCTGCGACTGAGTAAATTTTAAGATGGAAAAACCCAGTCACAATTTTTTTTGGCTCGACCCGGGATTCGAACCCAGGACCTCAGCGCGCAAATCGTACTCGTAATGCGTACGCAATACCACTACGCCACCGAGGTCTTTATTACATAGTACCTAGCATAACTAACGAATCGTGTGTATTACATTTCTGCTTGATCTTATAAGGAGCTGGAGTGTAATGGATGATTTTGATGATTTGGCGTCACAATTAAGTAAGAAAGTGACAAATATGACTAACAATAATAGTTAAGTAATACGAAGTTTACTCAGTCAAAGCAGTTACTGTGGTCGATGACTGATGAGTCATGTTGAAAGTCGATAATTGGATATTGTGTCTACATAATAACAATTTCGAACAACTATTGTGGTCTTTCCTCATAAGACTGTTCTTTAAGGCCATAAAATGTATTGTGCCTCTAACCACAAACACGCAGGAAGTCTCGTAAATGTTGTGATTCACTTCTTTCTTTACGTGCTTGGTGTAGTACATAATATCATCATCATAGTCATGAGTTCGATTCAAGGTAACAATTTATGGAGACTTTTATAATATTATTTGTCCCCTGACCTTAGGCAGGCGGTGCAAAAATCTAGTAGAAATCGCGGTGCCACAGACTTGCAAAGTGACAAAAAATTTGCTCTATCCGAATCGTTCCTATTTACCGTTTAATGGCCTGTAAAGTATATATATAAAGTGATTTAAATGACTAAATAAATGATCTGCAAAACGGGCAGATCAGAAACACCTTTAACAGGTTTAAATTTATCCGAAGAACTAAGAATATGGAAGAACTGAAAGAGTTGTAAGATCATAGCATGTGGCGCTCAATAGTCTCTGTCTACTCCTATGGAATAAGGGCGTGAGTGTGTATGAACTATACCGTACTGGTGGTTTTTTTTTTGTATGGCCATCTTCGGCGCATTAGGGACGGCTGCGGGCTTCCTCCGACTCACGTCTAAGTTGTCGTCCGCAACCGCCCCTGCGCGTACCGCTGTTGCGGTCCTTCTCCTGTTGGCCGTACTGGTGGTGGGTTTCATGAATGCGAGGAGCAGTCAGGGTAGGTACCACACCACACCGCGATATCTATTTCTGCTGCTGGGCAGCAGTGTGCATGCACTGTTGTGTTCCGGTTTGAAAGACATTGTAGCCAACGTAATTACAGGGTATTATGAAACTTAACATCTTATGTCTCAGGGTGACGAGCGCAGTGGAATGTTATGCAGTACTTTGTAATTCAAAGTTATGTGCAGCAGTGCTACTGTTTACGGGAGATCGTATCGCGTGCCATCGGGCGAATGGCATATTCATCATGTCATTTAACTGCAATAAAAAAACTGATTAGAAATAAGTTTGCATTTGCATGCTTAAGAATTACCACTACATTGTTTTAATATTTAGGGACGTCACAAGGAACGTACTCCTGATACTAGTAAACTGCGGTTGCCGTGACTCAGAACGTAATATAAAAACGACGGCTCACGCTCTGAACCCGTACTACATCCGCGGTGTAAAAAGTGAAATCATTTAATTTACTTTTTGTGATAAGTAATTAGTGTCGGCTTCAGTTTGCGTGCGATCGTGTTCGGTGACAATCATGAAGTTTGTATTGTTTTTGTGTGTTGAGGTACGTTTCCATTATATTAGTTGGATCTTTAATTGGATTTGTACATATAGGTGTAACTGTAATGGTACTTATAATATAGAGTTGTGTATCAACTCTTAGGTCACCAGATTATATTAATAAAAAAAAACGGTTTAGTTTTGTTTTTTAACTTGGGTATGGTTGCTAGCGTCTCAAAAAGCAATTGGGTATCCTCCCACCTGCATAACATCCCACCTGCACCTGCATAATAATCTGTTAAACGTATTAATACCCCTTATAAAAAAATTTAAAGCTTCGTTTCGTACTATTTATAAACAATAACTTTACCTCTAATATTTACAACTCTACAATGTAATATGTCTTTGGTCATCTTACATAATTTATTATAGTTTATATTAGAAGTTTAATTTATTTTTGTTTTGTTTTTCACTGAAACATGTAATTTTTAAATAAGAGATGCGTATACCTGCAATGGGCATATATATCGGCCTGTTATATAATGTGAGAATGTTCTTTTTATGATTTTTTAATATATATGCTGTTGGTGTACCATAACAAATAAATAAATAAATAAATCTCTGAGGGCCATTACTGCATAATGATTCTTTACGTTTACGCGAATGTTAGACATTGAAATTAAACTATTTTTACGGATTTTATCGCGGTTTTATATCGTGACCACTGTGCTGTAAGTGCTGCAAAGCCTTCTAAACGTCGGGAGAAAATAAAATAAAAAAAACCGCGATTAAATCCATAAAAATAGTTTCAAATCAATGGCATTACTGCAATTTAAGAATGGTATTTGGAATTTACCCTGCGGCAAAAAAAGCTTGACTGGTAATTTATGAGTAAAAAAGCATAATTTTCGCAGAAAACCATCCGGAAATCTTCATAACAGTCATAATGCGTAAGAAATTATCGTGGGGAAAGCACGCAAGAAGTTGAATTCTTTTGTGTTACTTGCGAAGGTCGGTTACTTTGTGTGGGATTTTATGTCCAATTAATTGGTAGTACTACTTTATGTTGTTTTATATCAAAATAGGGATAATGGCTTTTGATTGAGTTTTTTATTGAATGTTGTAGTTACGCAATACATCATTTTGATAACAATCCAGCCTTATGACTAATAAGTTATTTAAAACCTTTAATGCCTATGGCTAAGAACATGTCCAAAACACTTTTCTTATTGTCTCTATTAAGAGGAAACACATTGTTCGTGTGTGTTTTTAACTAGAACTCACTGCAGTATGTTGCACTAAATGATCACTACACGAACGTGAAGAGCTTTGTCTTCTTCAGTCTTCTCACTAGGCCCGTGTTGTCGCGGAGCTGGACTTACAACATTCATGATGATGCAGTATAGACTTCATCCGCAGTTCATGAGCATCGGCATTCTTATTTGCAATATTTGTTAAGAAGTCCATTTTAAGGCCTCGATGAGGAACATCATTTTCTACGTACCAAAGAGATTATTTTGATAGATGGCAACCAAAAAAAGTTTCAGGCCTTTATTTCGTTTTTTAAATTAGTTTAACCGTAACAATGAATACGTCGAAGAAAGCCTTCTGTTAAACTACATAAATACTGGCAAGGCAGCATTCAACTAAGGGAACTAGCAAATTTCAAGAAATTTACATAAAACTTTTTATTACGGTTTTTTAAGTTCGCCCGTGACCACGAATTGCTCCGAAGTCTTCGAAACTTCGATAGGAAATATGAATTAAAAAAACTGCGATATAATCCATAAAACAGTTTTATTTAAACGTCTAACATTCGCACAAACATAAGATATCAGTAATTAAAACTTTTTTTTATTATTCTTACGTTATCTACCGTCTGACGAACATTTTTAATGGAATCAATAGTATTGCAATGCGTAATGCAGTACAACGTTAGAAACGCTAAATCCACCTACATATTGATAACAATGGCCATCATTACAAACAATTAATAAATTTAATACTTACGTTAGTTGAATAAAGGCGGTGGGATTGCGCTTCTGACGGAGTATATGGGAGTCCTCATTGCTGATCGCATGAGGAATAGTATGATAAGAGATCGATGTAAGTTGAAGGATGATGTGGTGACTAAGATTGAAAGAAGTATGCTGAGATGGTTTGGGCACGTGGAGAGGATGGATGAAAGGCGGATCACAAAAGGTATTTATCGAGCGAATGTGGATGGTACGGCTGGAAGGGGACGCCCGAGGAGAACGTACTCTGATCGAATAAATGATCTTCTCCACAAAGGGCAGGTCAGGAGCACCTTTAACGGGCAAAAATGTATGAGAAGAACTATGAATGTGGAAGAGGCGAAACGGTGTGTCAAGATCTAGCATGTGGCGCTCCATAGTCTTTGCCTACCCCTATGGGATAAGGGCGTGAGTGTGTATGTATGTATGTACTTACAAAGTAACATAAGTAAAATTAAAATAGTATTTGTTAGAAATGAGGCTCTGTCTCTAGTTTTCCATATGCTATTACTTTTCAGGCTTTGATCCCTATTAGCCACGCTATCGAATGGTGTAATAATGGAGTGTTTGTTTTTTTGTCAAAATCAACTAGTTGGATTCCTGGCTACGCATATTGATTTATTTAAAATTATACAGTTGTACTTCTTATATTTACGCGAATGTAAGACATTGAAATAAAACTATTTTGCGGATTTTATCGCGGTTTTTAATATCCGGAAAAGTAGTTTTATTTGAATAATTATGCAGTTTTATTACTCCTTTGATCGTTTTCGCTATTCCTCATATTGCCGGATTTCGCCATTCACACCCAATAAAAAAAATCAACCTGTCCATACTCTAGAACATGACTTTTGTCTAGGCTGTATTTTTTACCTAAGATCACAGAAATAACAAATCCGCCTCCCTGTATTAGCAATTGCAATTATTTTGTCGTGTCACGTTTCCTATCTATACTAATATTATAAAGCTGAAGAGTTTGTTTGTTTGTTTGAACGCGCTAATCTCAGGAACTACTGGTTCGAATTGAAAAAATATTTTTGTGTTGAATAGACCATTTATCGAGGAAGGCTATAGGCTATATAACATCACGATGCAACTATTAGGAGCGAAGAAATAATGGAAAATGTGAAAAATGCGGGGAAAATTATTCATCCTTGAGGGCTTCCATTGCGTGCGCTGCGAAAATGGTTCAAGATACCAAAAATATATGTAAGAAAGAATTATTCCTCTTGAAATGATCTAAAAAAATGTCCACGACAGTATATGTCTATCTTTTAAAATTAACTCTCTAGAACCGTTTTTATGGTAATCAAATTTGGTCGAAATTAATGCATTATTTGTTAAGAGTTGTATCAACGTCATAATATTATTAATCTTTATACAAATAAATGTGTTGGATAGAGTGATTCAATGGGAAGGTTTTTATGTATGTACTTTTAGCCCGGAAAAACTTATTAACGCGGGCGAAGCCGTGGGCAAAAGCTAGTTTATAATAATACTTATAACTCCACTGAATGAATAATAGAGAATGTCTATAAAATTTACAACTGAAGTAGATTGTTATAGATCAAGGCTTGTATTATAAATGGAGCTTTTATAGTTCTTAATATGTAATTTCATCTTAATAAAATCATATAAATCAAAAAATTATTGAACTTTATTTATGGTACTCATCCTACTAATATTATAAAGGCGAAAGTTTGTAAGTATGTATGGATGTATGGATGTTTGTTACTCTTTCACGCAAAATCTATTAAACGGATTTCGATAAAATTTGGCGCACGGGTAGATCATGTCCTGGATTAACACATAGGCTACTTTTTATCCCGGGAAAATATAAAGCGGGACTTTTATCCCGGAAAAACTCATTCACGCGGGTGGAGCTGCGGGCAATAGCTAGTATAACTACAACAAAAACAATGCTAGCTTCTAATATTATACTTTTTTGTTAGTTACAAAACATATTATTGAAATGAGTTCAATACAAAAGTAATCATTCTCATCCTATATTATTTTGAGGAGTCCGCTGCTGCATGCGAAGTTCAAGTTCAAACAACAATATAGTTGTTAGTATATTGAAGCAATAAAGAATCCAAAACAAAAAGGATCACCAAAACCCTTTTTGATTTTGATGAGTTCTCCTCTACATCTTCTAAGTTGTCCCTGAACGACCAACGAAATTAAAATGTGACCTTTCTGTAGCTATACGAAATATCGAAGAAAGAATTATTTAATTTAGACCATGGAGTAAAAAATTATAATTGATGAACTATCAATAAAAAAGAAAGAAATACGACGAATAGACAACCTCTCTCCTTTTGGAGTCGGTTAAAAACAAAGTCCCACAGTCATGTCTTTCTGTCTGTCTGTCTCTCTAAACGCGATAAACTCGATATCTACGGAAAGGCTGACGGAGAAATTTGGTATAGATATAGTTCAAGATAATAGGAAGGACACAGGCTACTTTTTATCCCGGGAAAATATATAGCGCGACTTTCATCCCGAAAAACTCTTGCACCTGCGTGCAAAGGCACAAGCAAAATCATATTATTGTTGATTTTATATTTTTATAGAATCTTGAAAAAGAAACAGTCGAAGGCGGGACTCGAACCCACGACCTCCGGCGAACCGTGCCGGTGCTCTTCCAATTGAGCCACCTTGACTTCCGCCATCGATTGCTAATTTCAGGATCCGTATTTAATTCTCTTAAAGGAGATGATCATGTTATTGTATCAAATTAAGTTGCTAATAATTATAATTGTGTTCGTATATTATTTGTAAGCTTACTTCAAACTGAAGTTATAGTAAGTTGAAAAAAAAACATTACAACCCCCACCAACTTATAAAAAGTCGTGAATATACACTCGTTCTGAATCGAATCGATAACGCAAATTATACTAATTTGTATTCATTAATTGACATCCGGTATGAACGCTTTAATTAACTTAACTTAAAGGAAATGATTATAAAACCTAACAATATTACGCATTATGACGACACCAGATACTATATATCCTCATTGCGTATCAATACGGCTTTGACAAAACACATTGCAGAAATGTTTATAGCTTAATTTTGCGAGCGGTTAACTATGTCACGCTAACCTACTAGAGGAATATTTCATCCTGAGCTGATAGTGGAATTAAAACCCACAACAAGTATTACCTGACTTGGATATCGAATCTGGGTGTCACAATAATCCGTACTTCTGATAGGTTTTTTTTATGGCATCGAATGACGAGACGAGCGTGCCGTTTGCCTGATGGTAAGCGATACGACCATCCATAAACAGTAAAAATACCATCCAGCAGCTTGAGTTACAAAGTACTGTGTAGCAATCCACTGCGCTCGTCATCCTGAGACACAAGATGTTAAGTCTCATTATGTCCTGTAGTTACACTGGCTCTCATATGTAACAGTGCGTCTGGGCTGGTACCACCGCAATGCCTATTTCTACCGCCAAGCAGCAGTGTACATGCACTATTGTGTTTCGGTTAGAAGGATATTGTAGCCAGTGTAACTAATGGACATGATGAGACTTAAAATCTTCTGTCTCAGGATAACGAGCGCAGTGAAATAGCACACAGTACTTTGTAACTCAAGGTGCTGGATGGTGTCGCTACTGTTTATCGATGGTCGTATTGCTTACCATCAGGTGGCATGCTGATCTTCACGTTCAACGCAATAAAAAAAGTACGCCGAGCTTCCACTACACCGAATTGACTAATGGATCAGTTGGTTTAACTCAATTGGTAAAGCCTCATTTAGAAAAAGCAATTCTTTTTCAATTGGTAGTAATATATTTCTTTATGTCTGTTAAAAGACTCGTATACGTCAAAGCTGGCGAAAGTTGCCTGCCATTATGTGTATTCAAATGGGTAAATTTTTCAAATGATAATATAATAGAATAAGATAATATATACATATACATACATATGCACTCACGCCTTTTATCCCCGAAGGGGTAGGCAGAGGCGCAACTAGTGCACCCACTTTTCGCCATTATTCAGTCCCATGATGTGATAGGGGGCGAGCCTATCGCCATATCGGGCACAAATTCCAGACTCCGAGCTGATACTAAATAGAAAAACTTAATATCACTTTGCCCGACCCGGGAATCGAACCCGAGACCTCAGCATTGCAGTCGTACCATAGTACAACTACGCCACCAAGGCAGTCATTTTCAAATGATAATTGCATCTAAATGGGGTTTAATATTAGCAAGTTGTAACTGTTGATTAGTTTAACAGTTTGGTTAAAGCAACTGTTAGTTTCATACTATTCTTTAATATTTTGTCATATATAGACCACTAGTTGAAATGGCAAAAGCAAAAGTACAAAGAATTATTCTTTCCAACTCAACTCCATAATCTATTTATTGTTCCAGATCATTCTATCATCAGCCGTACCAATATCAGATCAAGATAAAGCAGTCAATGGCCTTGACACTGACCTTTCATATCAAGTAACCGAAGACGTTGATGATGTGCCAGATACTCGTCCAAAATTTCCAATAGTTACCAATTATACTATACAAAGACCATTAAATCTGGCCAATATTAACAACACTAAGGAAAAAAGCAATAAATTTAGTCTACTACAAATACATTCTGAAACTGAACATGAAAACTTCTTTGCTCAACTTGATGATAAAACAGAAACTAATTTGCTATCTGGAATCCGAAATTATTTTAAGCAAATCAAGAAAGGATTCCTAATCGGTGTTTCAAGTTGGATCAAAAACACGATTGACAGTCTGAAGGAATGAATGTTTATCAAATACATAAATTAATGTTACAAATACAATAACGACTTCATTATAAATGAAACATCTGTTATTAGAAAGAGGCATGATCTATTTATGACACTAGTGACGTATTATACTGCCACATAAGTCAGAACAATTTTTGCAAAGGAAGATACGTTCTACAAAGTATTTAAGCGCATTCTCCGAAGACTGATACCAATAGATTTTCTATACTATTTTCTTCTAGTAGATTAGATGAAATTCACCATTCATCAACTTATTCATTAATAAAAGTATATAATTTTGAATAGTATACCAACAACTAAGAAGCAACTAAGCAGTCCGGCATAATAACTGTTGGAATCCCATCTGCTATCGCCCGAAACCAATAAACGATATACCCATGGCTTATCTTTGATGGTATCATAGAATAAACCGATCAAAAGTCATCCGGAATCATGTAAAACAAACTAATTTCTGAATTCGGTCGTAAAACTACTACGTAAATGCATTTAATAAGTTATCAGTTAATATTAAGGTCTTATTGTTATAAAATAAATAAAAAGCCTTTTATTTCTTGCAAGGTATTACAGTAGGTATCATAGTTACATATTTTTTTTTAATTACTTTGTTTTTTTTTTTAATTTTTTATTATTATTATTATTATTTGAAAAGAGTAACAAAAACTTAATATCTAAAAAAGTTCATGTGCAAGAACCTCTCTTCTAGGTGAGTGTGAAGGCCTCCTCTAAAGAAAACCATTTGTCTCTATCTTGAGCAATTTGTGGCCAGCAGGGGCCAGCTACTTTTATTAGTTCGTCTTCCCATCTCGTGTGAGGTCTGCCTCTGCGTCGTTTCCCGTATGGACCCTTCCATTTTGTTATGATAACATAATAATAATAATAATAACAAAATGGTCTTATTGTTAAATTATTAATATTAAACTAACTATGAGAAATATTTGTTTCAATTCCCTTTCCCTATGCCAACGAATTCACAAAGAAGCCTTGAAATAAGAAAAACTGAATCATTTTACGAGAAAAGATTCAGGTAATTTGCATGTGACCTATTTCTCGTAAGATAGAGACGAGAACCTTACATCCATTCCCTGATTAACAGAGAACGAGCAGTCAATACTTGCAGCTCTACAAGGTTTTGCTCACAAATTTTTTACTTGCATTCGTTATAGTTTCATAAGGAGATCTTGTCGATGTGATATTTTAAGTGATAGAAAACTTGTATCTGCAAAGCTAAGAATCTGTTTTACAATGTTCAAGTAAATTTTATAGCACTAGTGCGCCTCTGCGGAGATATCTCTTTATCCCTTCGGAGATAAAGGGCGTGAGTGTATGTGTGTTATTTGGGAGCACAGAAAGAGTGTAACTTTTGTATTTCATCTCCTTTAGGTTGATTATTATAATGATATGTGATGATAGGGTCTCGAGATTTTCTTATTTTTCCCCGTCTCATCCAAAAAAAGATTCCTTTCTTAGTTACTTCTTTTATTATTTTTCTTAATAGTAACGTGTTACATTCTCTACATAGGTAAACAGCTGTAATCTAATTCATATTTGATCGATGAGATGAGGTAATTTAGTTTTAGTTGTCTCTACCGATGGTCTAAAAAAAACTTTAATAGTTCATGGTAAGGCCATTTGACATGTTAATGCGTTTACAGCCAGGAGATAGCATAGTTTAAAAAGTAGATTTCGCCACAAAAATGTAAAGTCAGTTACTCTCCCCCTAAATAAGGACTAAAGGAAAAGTGAATTTGCACACAACGTCAAAAATATGTAAAAAATGGCCGCTCTAACTGTGTGATACGTGCTTAGAATGCAAAGAGAAGCGAATTTTACCTGTGCTGTCTACGTAAATGGTCGATGAACCTATGTGCGGTTTGGGGAATTATATAGAGATGTTACAACCAAGTTTTGTGGACTATTTATTTGGTAGTTTGTAGGAAAATATGATGATTTTATAGAAATTTTAAATGATTTTGAAATGCAAAGTATTATTTACGTGTCAAAAATATAATTACAGTATAACTGCAACGAAACATAATTATATCTCTTGGAATTTTCTGTGTTTATTATTGCTTTTTTTATAACCGAATGGCTGGCAGACTGATATAGAATTCGTTTTATGAGGTAATTTTAGATATCATATGAATAATACGGTCTACGAATAGCACGTATAACTAGTCAATAGAGTTGGTGCGAACTACTATGTGTGATTCTACAAGGAGGCTAGAGGTCAGTATCCTGGGATGCTGTGAAGCCAGTATCGCGCCGCCTGCGCAGCCTTCGCACGCGTTTATTGCACACCGATTATTTTTGTGATTTTTCGTCATTGGTATGTATTTACATAATATGCATAATATACTAATGCAATTTGAAAGATTTTTAAGGAGAACAAGTGTTTGCATTAACAGTTATTGATTATTTATTTATTATTATTATATTTAGAATTCTTTTAGGATACCTATTACATCTTCAGCATTTTGAATATAGACTTCTAGTTTTTTAATGCATTTCTTTGCGTGTGCGTGTATGTTTTTTTAATGCTTAGAGCAATATTATTTTGGTGATTTTAAGTACTTTTAATAAGGTAAACATACTTGTCTTGTTTATGTTTTTTTCTTTGCATTTACAACGATGTTTTTCCTCCATTTTTCCTCGTAGAGGTCGTAAAAACATTGCGTTGTTTTGCTTTTCGAATTACGAATCCAAGTTTTATTATGAGAAATAACAGTAATAAAAGCTTGTAAAAAAAGGAAGATTCTTCCATTTATGATGGCCAGTGTTTATATGACAATATTATATGCACGCATACTCACGCCATTTATCCCCAAAGGGGTAGGCAGAGCCGCAGCTAGTGCACCCACATTTCGCTGCGCGTATTCCGTCCCATGATGTGATAGGAGACGAGCCTATCGCAATATTGGATTTTTGCGCAATACTCTTCTTAAATCGAGCGATTATAAACAATATAAATTATAAATACATGGAACTTCGGAAATCAGAAGCGAGGTACCAAGGGAAATGGAACCCACAACCTCAGCCTCTACAGCTCACTTTGTAATACTGGTTTGACTAAGGATATAGATGTTTTTTTTATTTAAATAGTATAATTACTTATTTAGATTCTTTTACTTATAACATTATTATTAAGTAATTAAGTGGCAGTTAAAAATAATCGCCAAGGAGTGTTTATGTGACTCTTTTTTTTTTCATTTTTAAAAGAGTCTTCAATATAATATTGTACATATTTACTGCCAGGCAGGCTAACTTAAAGTTAGTATAAAGTCCGAATATTTGGCAGAGGCGCTTTGTAGATAGGTTTATTTACAACATGAATACCCGGCTTGACCTGGACACTACAATCTCACAGAAAAGTGGTGTTAACTCTATGGTGATAATTTATTCTGAGTAAGGTAATAGATAATATTGTAACTAAATTTAATTGTATCTGAGCAATTTTAATAATTTTAAATATTGGTTTCTGGGTGTGGGCGCGAACTTATAGCGCGCCGCGCCACCGTTACTTTGTTTACAAGATAATGTAATAAAAGTATGTTGTTTAATTGTTTTTAATTTATACGTGTTATGATTTTTCTGTAGTTTTCCAAATAAAGTAAAAATAAAACATTTCCGCAGACCCGAACAGCCCCCCTGCTTCCCTAATGTCTATGTCTGAAGGCCGGTAACGCATGTATGATTAGTCTGATAGTATTTTATGGTCAAGGATGAACTGATTACTTGACACCTCACCCATCATTTTTCGAGGGGAAATACGCGTTATCGCTACCACCACTGGGTGCTGAGTGGTATGGTTATCTTGGTGTCACCGGTCGTACAGACTGATATCGACACTCGCAAGTATAGCATCATCCGAGCGAGCACTAGACCGAGTCCCTAACACTATGTACACCCTACACCGGCATGCCAACCAAAACGCGCGGTGGCCTTCTTTGGCGCCTACGAGATAGCCCCAGGATATCCTGTTGCACTAATATAGCTGCGCGAGACCATCCTGCGCTATTCAATACGACTCCTCTCTGTACGTTTTGTTTAAGACATCCTCTAATACCAAAACACCACTATTCACCTAGTATTCTAGTATTCTTAGGTAAAAATACTAAAATTCACGAAAATTTCAACCTTAAATCAACAAACATAAATAACAATGCTCTTATAATTAAGATATAAAACAGGTTTATAAGGCTTTGACCCCACTTTGTAGATTGTGGTGCTCTTGTTTTGATTAGTTTTAAACTAGTAATTTGTATCTAAATGCATATCGGAATGGTAAGAACCTTAGTTATTCTTCTACTTCGTAAAGTATTGAAACTGACTATTTTCGACTCTCTCGCTCGATGCGAACCGTCTTCTTACCCTCAGATTTCACTGGTGGTAGATCTCTCATACGTAGGAGTCCGTCTGGATGGGTATCACCGCAATATCTTTTGTACCGCCAAGCAGCAATGTGCATGCATTGTCGTGTTTGGGTTTGAAGAACATGTAACCAGTGTAACTACTGGACGTAATGAGACGTAATATCTTATGCCTCAGGATGACGAGCGCAGTGGAATGCCACACAGTACTTTGTAACTGAAGGTGCTAAATGGTGTTTCTACTGTTTATAGTTGGTCGTATCGCTTACCATCAGGAGAACGGCATGCTCGTTTCGTCATTCAATGCAATAAATAAGAATAAAAAAAATCTTGACTATCCGAGGAAGAAAGGCAGGAAGAAACTACGTGCTTACTTTAGTCATCATTTGTCTTGATGTTCTTCAAACTACAGAAGAGTGCTTGCTAGATGGACATTGCGGTGCTCCATAACTATAAACATAAAGGTAGTTGTACCAATTTAAACTCAATAACTATACCATAGAGGTTATTATACTCAACACATGTATCATGGTCAACAAGTCCTCGTATGGTCAAACACCTTATTTGCAAACGCGACTGTTGACCCCTTTTGTGTAAAAAACAACGATTTGTACCTGTCGCCCGCATTAATCATCTACCTGTATCTTGTTTTAAATATATAAGAGCCATTTATCCATCTGCCTCGGTGACTTAGTTATGTGCGCGGTACAACACCGCTCTTAGGTACTGGTACGAATCCCAGGTCGGGCTAAGTGATCGCACCTTTAGAACGAAAACGGCACAATTAAAAAAAAAACGGAAATTGAGTTAACGTCATAAAATGACAAAACTGGCCCCACTTTTATAATAATACTAGCTTTTCCCCGCGGCTCCGCCCGCGTTAAAAAGTTTTTCCCGCTAAAAGTCTCGCTTTATGTTTTCCCGGCATAAAAAATAGCCTATGTGTTAATCCAGGACATGATCTACCCGTGTGCCATATTTCATCAAAATCCGTTCAGTAGTTTTTGCGTGAAAGAGGAACAAACATCCATACATCCAGACATTCTTACAAACTTTCGCCTTCATAATATTAGTAGGATAATTAAAAAATCCCTATATAACAGTTTGGTCCTGTTCCCGTTTGATTATGCCTGTATTTGAGCTATTTTTGTACTGAGAACTTAGTTTTAAGTCATTTTATAACAATAACTCAATTTTCGATTTTTTCTAATTGTGTCGTTTTCGTTCTAAAGGTGCGAATTATTGTTTTTCTGCTCAATATCAGCTCGAAGTCTTGATTTGTGGCCGATATGAGGATAGGCCCTTACCACATCATGGGACAAAACACTCAGGCGATAAGCGGGTGCCCTGGTTGCACCTCACCTACCTTTTCGGGGATAAAGGATAATGAATGTGGACCACCCTTTATCACCGAAAACTTAGGTAGTAACATTTTCATTCAAATCGATGAAAAACACAATTTTCCACCAGTTTTGATTTGATTGACATAAAGACCACTTTTGTATAAAAGTGTATAGCTATAATTTTTATTTCTGACCATAGAATAGTTGGTATTTCTATAAGCACAAGGATTTTTAGATGAAACTGCGAGAAAAACCTGGTAACAGTAAAGCCCAAAAAGAATTGATGGTTGTAACAACCAACACGTTTAAATACTTATTTGGATCTTCATTTTAAAATTCTGAATATCCTTGTTCAAACCCTTTTCGCTGTACTGGTTTGTTAGGATTAAATGGTTTTTTTATTGCGGTCCCTTTTTAATTAGCGGGCTGAGTGCCATACATCACTCTGTTGGCTTAAATTGGAGGAAAATTCCATTTATTTTACAATGAATAACGAGATGAGCAAGCGCTTGTTGTTACGCGTTGATGGCCCAAAAATAAGACGACCTTAAATTACAAAACTATGTTGCACTAGAGTATGCTCATCATTCTACATAAGATGTTCAGTCTCATAATACCCAGTAATTATATTAAGTATAGCATCCTTTAAGCCGAAACAGTACTTGCTCAGTGGTACTTATGTACTTCACGACAGAAAAGAAAACCGGCGTTGGTACCTTCCAAGAAGGATTTGAAGACCGGACCTTAAGACTTCTTACTAATAGAATCTTAAATCTACTAGAAGATCTAAATAATGAAATTAATAAAAAACTAAGATTAATTGCCTTGTCTATGACTAGCTTTTGCCCGTGGCTTCGCCCGCATTTAAGAGCTTTTCCTGTATCTATATCAATAGTATTGAATGCAAGCACTTGAGGCTAGCGGTCCTAGTTAAAATTGAAACCGGAATATAACGGTGTCTCGTGCACGGGCACAGCACAACTTGCACATTGATAATATATTATACCTACACGTAGTTATGCAAATATCGAATAATGACAATTAAATAAAATTGAATAAAAAAAATAAAGAAACAAGAATATTATTAAATTACCAGTCCTGTATTATATACTGCCCGCTGCTGAGCACGGGCCTCCTCTACATCTGAGATGGTTTAGCCGTTAGTCTACCAGGCGGGCCTAGTGTTGGTACACTTCACATACCTTCATAGACTTCACATACCAAATTCTTATTATAATAATACTCTTAAATATTATTCCTTAAATGTTTTCATTGACTGTTAAAGCAAACTGTTGAGTAATAATCCAAGAAACTTTATCTATGTCATTATCTATGTAATTGTCTATGTTCGGATGGCAGCTGTCATCTGGACATTCCTGTTTTTCCCATATAAAAAAATTGCGCGGTAATATTGTTGATATCTTTTATTAATTACAACTACCGGTATACAACACAAACGATAATTAACGTAGAATGCTCAGGTAACTTTCAATACAGAGATGTGTGCCTTGGCTTTTGAAAATGCAACCTCTGTTTCGCAGTTTGCTATATTTCCAACTGCTTACCATTTTAAAACAGTACATATTCACTAGGTATACGTCAAATCTAGTAGATAGTATCGAAAAACTTAGGCTGATCTCCCACAAATTCTCTCCCATTTCTATCTTTTACAAGCCTACTGTACAATGTTCCATACGAATTTCTTTATGAGTGATAAAGTTTACGATTTCCTCTGAATAGGCTCGGTTTATGAAGATCCAACTATCTGATTTCCTCGTAAATATATTGGGAGTGGTTCTATTTAAGGCTATTGTTATGAGTATCAGATATTTTATGGGGTCACTAAGAGTTATCAGGGATCCGCTCGTGATTGCCTTTTCATGGAATTAAAGTCCTTGTGTGTTATATTTCAAGGTATAAGTTACTCTATATGTTAATTTAGAATTTCCTATATCAATGTGCTAAATTTCACCTAAATCTATTCAGCATTTACCGAGTTTATTTCTAACAAACATCCAATGCGAGTTGGATATTTATTGTTCTGCCTTTTTATTTTTGGTATAATAAAAAAACACACATATCATGCCTTTATCACCGAAGGGGTACACAAAGCTGAGAACAATCTTGACTTATTTTGGTCCAAAAATAAAAAATAAATATTTACTGTTTCAGGACTGAAAAATGATTCGGCACGTGCTACTCATATCAATACTGCAGACCGTTTTGGTAAGAAATATTTTTTCATTAGCTACGCTACGAGCAAGTCGCTCGCCTGAGGGTAAACATAAACAGTAGCAACACCACAGGAAACTTTAAATCACAAATGTCCACATGGCATTACCCTGCTACCGTCGTTTAGACATTACTGTAACAATGTTCAGAATTTATACTGGCCACAATGTTTTATATACGCTGCTTGGCGGCAAATAAACTGATGATGATAATTCAAATAGATTTACATATCGCACCTTTAGAACGAAAACGACACAATAAAAAAAAATTGAGTTGTCATTTTTAAATGACTAAAAACTTATCTAAAAGTTTTGTCCCTTTCCTGTTGGAATATGGCTGTTTTTGAACTATTGTTGTATTGAGAACTTCGTTTTAAGTAATTTTTGACGATAACCCTATTTTCTATTTCATTGAATTGTGTCGTTTTCATCCTAAAGGTGCGTTAATATATACTGATCGATGTATATCGTCAATTTCTGCGCAAATAATTACATTACAAACCGCCTAGGATTTACATAATTATGGAAATACACTATAATCTAGCGTCATCGCCCCTATGATACTGACGTAAGTCTAGCCCAAATGTACTTGCATAATTAATTGTACCTTCATACGTGTGCGCATTAACATCATCAATTTCACTTTCAACCTCGACATACTTGTATGAAAAAGGCGTGACATACACACTGGTGGTAAGTCTTTCATATGTAAGAGTCCGGCTGAGTGAGTAGTACCACCGCAATGTCTATTTCTACCAGTGTGCATGCACTCTTATGTTTCGATTTGAAGAACATTGTAGCCAGTGTAACTATTGGACATAATGAGACTTAATATCTTATGTCTTAGGATGACGAGCGCAGTGGAATGCCACACAGTATTTTGTAAATCAAGGTGCTGAATAGTGTTGCTACTGTTTATAGGTGGTCGAATAGCCTACTACCAGGCGAACGGCATGCTTGTCTCGTCATTCAATGTAAAAAAAAACTTAGTATTAGGTATACCAAATTGATATGTGATCAAAAATTTTATGGATTAGACTATGGACAAATAAGTCAGGATAATTAGCTCAGCCATTGATCTTTGTTAACATAAAGACTTTCATAGCGCACTTAAAAAAAACAGTATTCCGGTCTTTTGACTTTTCCATACATATTATATTTTTATTTCTAGAATTGATCTCTATAATTCCAAATATTCTAATAATAAGCTCATAACTTACCTCTGAAAGAGTCAGCGGTAGTTGAGACGAAGATTGAAGAAATGCAATCCCATGTTAGGAGATTATAAATTTATCATCATCAGCCACATGACATTAACTGGTGAACATAATCCTACCCTAAAGATTTCTAGACGGACCTGACAAAAGCGCCTGCATCCAGCGTGTTCCTGGATCCATGTATATCGGACACAAATTCTAATCCCGGTAATATCTTGTGTTTTAGAAGAAAACACATATTTCGCGAACGAAGATTGTTTTATGAATCCATCTCATGATAACATTTTCTTCACAGCTTAAGGACGCTTTTACTACATTAATGACATTATAATTTTTACTCTTCGTTAATAAGCCCTCATTAGGTTCAAAATGTATAGTTAATTTTCATTTCCATGATTACCAGCTATTAGTTTAAACGGCAATTGTAATTGTAATTTTCCAAAATTAAACCGACATTGAAGACTTTGTTTTTTTATGGCTACAAGAAGAGTCTGTTTAATAATATAATATACTATACTATATAATTCTTTATTCAAAAATTTTAAGTAAGCGAGCAACATTGTCTATGGTAATAAGGTTAGGTATTTGAAGCTGCCAGTACACAGTAAACAATAATAGAACAAATTAAAATATAATTAAGCTCAAAAATATACAAGTATTTAAATTAGAACAAAGACATAAATAAAATAAATTCAATGCTGTTTTATAGTATGAAAAGTATGAAAAATCAAGTTCAAAGTATTCGTAACATCGTCTGCTGCCACATGTTAAGCCAGTTGTGACACAATAGAGTGTCTCTCAGATAAAATGTTTACGATGTCTGCATAAAGTTTGACAATAATAGTTTGTTTTAATTTAAATAAGCCATTGAAATCAAGAGGCATTATTTTGGAATTTTTTGTAATGTTTTTTACAACAGAATATCGAGAAGCCCAAGCATGTTGCCTGAGTAGACACGACCGCGTATAGAAAACAGCTAAATAAAACTAAAATCAACACTGCACTGCACTGGACTGGTCGTTGTTGAAAATGTTTGGATATTTAGCGTATTATTAAAAGTATATGTAGAAACCGCTCAACGGATTTGAATGAAATTAGACGCACATTCACTGGTAGGTACGCACTGCCGCAATGTCTATTTCTACCGCCAAGCAGCAGTATGCATGCGCTGTTGTGTTTCGGTTTGAAAGAAATTGTAGCCAGCGTAATTACTCTCAGTCTCAGGGTGACGAATGCAGTGGAATTCCAAGAAGCACTTTGTAATTCAAAGTTCTATACAGCGTTCCTACTGTTACATTAGCGACCAGCATGCTCGTCTCGGTATTGAGAAGGAATAAAAAAAAACTTATCCCGACCTGGGATTCAAACCAGAGACCTCAGAGCGGTAGTGGTACTTCGAACACAATACAACTACAAAACGATGCAATCATGAAAACCAATATTATGTTAACTACAAAATAGATTAATAAAGTAATAATTAAGGTCACGATGATTGTACACGATCACTTATTCAATTAGGTTATTGTAACAATAATACAGAAATATCCAAACCGTAGTCACGCCTTAGTAAGTCATGAGATAATTATAGTAGCTCATTTGATTACCAATATAGGATGAAATCAAATGGTACTACTGGTGGTAAGACTCTATATGTAAGAGTCCGTCTTGGTTGGTACCACCGAAATGTCTATTTCTACCGCCAAGCAGCAGTGTGCATGCACTGTTGTGTTTCGATTTAAAGGAAATTGTAGCCAGTGTAACTACAGGACATAATGAGACTTGACATCTTATGTCTCAGGATGACGAGCGCAGTGGGATGCCACACAGTACTTTATAACTCAAGGTGCTGTAGGTGTTGTTACTGTTTATGGTTGGTCGTATCGCTTATCATTAGGCGAACGGCATGCTCGTCTCGTCTGTCGATGCCATAAAAAAAATGGGTAAATGATACACCATGTAATACAACATCACCGAGAACCGGTCTTGAATCCCCACACAATACTAAGGAATTATGACTGGGTAGAAGAAGAGAGTTTATTGAGTGTCCTGAAACCACAATGGTTATAGAACCATTGTGCCGATTTCTACAAGGAAATGGTACTAACATTACATAGTACTCATTATTCTGTGCCAACACGGTCGGGCCGCTGAATACAAAATTCTGCCACACGACTCAACCCTTCTATTTTGTAATACACTTTTATTCCCTATTCAGTATTTAAATAAAAAGTCCATTATAGTCTAAGACTTAAATCATCTCAGTAGTAGACGAGGTCCGTGCTCAGCAGTGAGCAGTATATAATACAGGGCTGGTATTATTATTATTATAAAGCCATTATCCCCAGGTCCACAGCGCAAAACAACAGGTGAAGCTCTCAGAATCCTACCTGCCAGTGGCGATGCAGGTCATCGCACACCTGACAGACCAGATGGCATTCGAAGTGGACGAGGTGACGCCCTCCAACAAGCCCACCACTACGACACAGAAGCCGTATGTTGCCAAGTTCCCTGCCTTCAAATACATTGCTTGGTGGATGAGGTCTCTTCTTTCCTTTGGGTTGTGATGGTGTTTTTGAGACATTTCGATATTATGGATTCACTTATCAATCAAGAAATAGTGAAGTTTTTATTGGAAATGTTTCCTATGAGGTTCTTGACTCGATGCCCATAATATACATTAACATGATTTTCAAAATGAAAAATAAGACAAAATCCGTGCCCTGGGAATCGAAGTTAGGACCTAACCAGTTCTACAATATATTTTTTATAGTAATAACACTAAATTATGGAGGCAACTGATTCTTTGTGGTCAAAAACGCTGTCACCTCGCACTTTCGTAATTCTCACTTCTACAATTATAATTTCGAATTATTTTTCCTTTCAGGAAGATACGTAACTTAAGAGGTTTCAATAAAAGATACTTCAATTATCTTATTCGGATTGTGAAATCGACTCCCTTCAATATGATATTGGGATTTTACTTAAGATAATGTTACAAGATGGCTTAAAGGCTTGTAATTTATAATGGGAAAGATAAATGGCGTAACTGTGTTTCAGGAAATAAATATTTTTCTAATAATAGATAAAGTCTATTGAAATGTTACTTTTTTTTTGGGCATAGCGTACATTTGTCTGAGGACGCAATTTTATTTTAGAGGGAATTTAATTTGCAACGAAAAATATTTTAAAAATTTTATGAGCGACCATAGTTTACTAGATAGACCATAAAAACCATCTGCATCCCATTTTCCAAGATGGGGGCCGCAGGACAAGGGTTGCGACCCCAAAAACTTGGATTTAAATTTACACTAACCCCCCTTGACAGCTAAAAAATAAAATTATGTCCACTGGCAAATGCAACCAGATTAAAATTTCCATGGACTAGATGCTAGGTCTTAAGAATGCGAGAATCCGTCTGTATATACCTCAATTATTATCTGACGACAAGCATTCGAATCCTGTTATGTCTCGGTATGAAGAAGATATATAGCAATTACTAAATATTGAGCACAGCTAAGTACCATGCAGAGATGGAACTTCTGTTTTGTGGAAATCTATGATCCGTACTATTGTATAGGGCGAGAAAATTGCACATTTCGATACTTAAATTATCAGTTGCAAAAAATATCACCAATTTCTTTTCTGTTATATTATAGTTCCTGAATGGGTCTCATATAGGTACATATTCTAATATATATTATTGCACGATTACCCATAAAATGGCTACTACAATTTTCCTCGCTTCTTTACTAATATTGTACACTGCTTTATTTTGAACTGTTGAATGTTATAGTAGGGAAAATTCTAAAATATCAATTAATATTATTCTAATTAGTACTGCAATACAGCGCCTCCGCTTTTGCACGTACCTATACTACGCTATGTAAATGAGAGACTGTTGAATGTATAACATCACCCGTGAGTAACGCTAGGACTTTGACGGTCTTTGTCGGTCTCCAGCGTCACTGCCGAGATAGATAACGTAACCCTGCTACTGATTTATTAGTATATATATGCCTAACACCGAAGCTAGACAGCCTTCGTGGAATAATATTGCGTGTGGTGCGACCCCCGCTAGGAATTTGCGGGCTTGAATCCCGAGTTAGGCAAAGTGATGTTGAGTTTTTGCTTAGTTTCAACCGTGAGTCTGTAATTTGTGCCTGATAACACGATAGGATGGCTCCCTATCTCATCATGGGAAAGAACACACATGACGAAAATAGAATATCCTCGTTTTATCTGTGTCTACCCTCTCAGGAATAAAAGCGTGATGTTTGTTTTTAAATTCTTTTCGAAAAAATATTTTAACGCAGACAGAGCTACAAGTAACAGCTAGTATGTCATAAAGTCTATAATTTATTACTACGTTCTACTCAAATTAAAACTTTATTTTGGAACAACACTGGAAATACAGACTTTCGTAATTTAACGCTGTATTACTTAAAAATATTGGTAAAGTTTTCTCCGTCATTGCATTATAAGAAACTAGCTTTTTCCCGCGGCTTCGCCCGCATTAAAGAGTTTTTCCTTTATAAAAGTCACTTTATATACAAACTATACATTTTCCCGAAGCGAGTTGTAAATCTGAACCATTTTCGAATGCACCTGAATACACACAAAAATATATAGTATTGTAGGGCGAAGTGCGGCCTACGACGCGCTATTTATAGGCACGCGCCGCGCCTCCAGCCCGCCGGCGGGTACCGCCGCAATCGCTATATCGCTGCATTTTAAATCTGTAATATTTGTCTAAATTACATGCTGCAAAGCGCCATATTGATCTATACTAAATGCACAATGTATTTAAGGTACTTAATTGGATAAGGAATAATGCAGTATTGCTTAAAATTGCTTTGTAAATAAGCCATTATTACTCGGAAAATGTAAAGGATTAAAATGGATATTGTGGGTTATTCCTAAAAGAGATGCATATACCATCGTGGATTGTAGACCTTTTTAAGGTGTGCAATACTGTATTACATTATTTTGATCTATCTCGTAAGGTTTAGCCAGCATTTGCAATGTAAACGCAAAAAAATGTGTTTATTTACATCACATTAGAAACCTCTAAAATTTTCACTGTTGTTTCTATTCTATTACAGATGAATTATACATATAAACCTTACACTTAAATCACTCTATCTATTATAAATAAAACGCATCAAAATCAGTTGCGTAGTTTTAAAGATCCAATTTACACGCCAAATATTTATATTATTAGTTCAAGCTTTTACTAAAAAAAACTTAAGCCACCACATCCAAATTCCAGAAACGACGAAACCACACCTTTCCATGCGCCGGGTCTGTACCAACCAGCAAAGCCACCAAAACCCGCGGATCGGTACAAGAGCTACCAGCAACGCTTCGTCCTTCTGCCCTTCGAGCAACATGCCCCTTACACAGTCATCAAACCCCAAGGCACCAGAAACCAAGCTCCCCTCCTCTCTGTACAACACGAACAAGTCAATCCCTTAGTGGAACCAAGTCCAAATGGGCCCCATCTCCTCCCACCACACTTCGATATGAAGGCTTCCAGATCTGATGGTGTAGACGAGTTTAGTGAGGAGAATCTTCAGTATCTGTCGAATAATATGAAGGAGTTGATCAAAATGGCCCAGGATCCTGATGATGATAGCTTGGTTGATGTGTGGGGGGAGGTTCGGGCTGCTCAGAGCCCCGCGACGACGAGGGCTAAACTCTCTTCATCGAATTTGAGGCTGTTGCTACTCTATGATCTTTTAAGCAGAGACGCCAAGAGACAGAGACTCTCGGAATTTTCTGTAAGTATGTTTCAAGTTTTTGTATTTATCTTTGGTATTGCTGCTCCTGTCAATTGGGATCTAAAAAGAATGACACAGAGGACTGAAGCCCAGAAAGTCTTTGGGATCATTAAGCTGTTTGCAATCTGCGAAATCATGAGATAAAGATGAGAGGACAACTGATGTAACATGATCTCTAAGGCCTATTAAAACTTATAATACCATAATATGCAAGTGGCCTTCGATTTACCACTTTAAAATAAACAAATCAATACCCAGTAGGCTGGTAACATAATCCAAAATCTGTTATTACATTCATTATTGTTTTATCTCGGATACTTTTACAATTTTTCTAAGTTGTATTCAAAACCAATTTCTTATATTGGATTTGATATTATATTACCTTCAGAAACGATTCTTTAGAAGGTACGTTCTGTAGAAGAACGATTCTTTAGAATATCGCAATTCTTAATCACAGAAATGTTTCGATATTTTCGTTTAGTAAAATCGCCTCGTCTTGTACAGTAGCAGTACAGGCTTATTAACGACAAGTTTCGTGTTCGTTGCCCTAGTTACTTGTGTTTATTGGTTCGAGGCTTGGAGTTAGAGTTTATGACGGATATAATTGTGCCCTCTAATACATGAGAGTACGTACATATTATATTCATGGCGCGACGCACTTTGTAGTCGTACTGTGTGCACAATGTTTACAGCTTACATAGATTATGATACATCGATACGACTGTTGTTAAAAGATTTTTAAATCCTAAAATGAGATCGTTTTTCACAAAGTTGCGAATGAGTATCACAGCGGTCGGGATATTTAGTGCATGAGTAAATTATGCTAAGTTATTTTGATAAAGTTACTTTCAGTCCCGAAAGATATTCTTACGCAGGAAGAACCTCGGTTAAAATCTACTTTTATTAAAATATGTAACTATAATTCCAGGGTTTCGCTCCAGACGTGATGAAAGTCCTGGTAGAATCCTCAAACGGAGGCGCTAGACAGCAGCTGCGCATCGCCCTGTCCAAGATGGTGGAACGCCACGACTGCGGCCACGAATATGCCAACAACAGAGCCAGGGAGATGGTTGACGAACTGGGGAGGGACGAGTCCAAACTATCCTCGGAGTTGAGATACTTGGAGCCGCTAGTTTATAAGTTTTAAGTTACTGTTGCTTCTAGTCTCGGCCTTAGGGCTTCGAGTTTGCAATGGACACCAAGAAAAACACGACCTTCTTTCGACAATTGGGTAAAAACGCCTTGCATCTGCCGCCCATGGCCTGTGTAGTAGAGGCCGCCACAGCTTCCATTTATAAAAGTATTGTTACGGTGACTTTTGTCAGATCGAGTGTTATAAAGATGTAATAATTATGCGGTTTATGGGAACGTGTTCATTGTGAACAGATTCCAATTAAACATTGCGTGCTAGTGGTAGGATATATTTTGTATCCGCTTGAATACTACTACTGCTGCTACTACTACAACAATAACAACAACAACTACTACTACTGACCACCGTTCATAAGCTGTTAAAACCCGCCATAGTAATCAACGTGAGTCGCGTTCGGGATCAGCCTGTGTACATCCAGTTCAAGCAGGCCGGCAGAATTGTCTCGACTACCGAGAGACAGTCATCGCTCGTCAGTCGACACTCTATCTGGACCTTTCTCCGCTAACGTAATCGTATAAAAAATCAAGATAACACATCTGTAACGATGTCAAACTTCATTCTGATTGATCCATTTTCAACGATCTGACGGCAGTAAAGATGGTTTATACAAATCAGTCATTAAGTACTCGATATGTTGACATTAAGTTATCGTGACAAATATCAGCAGATGGTCATAACTCGTGTTGTTTTATCCGTGGTAAAATTAACGGTCTTATTGCGCTGTAATTTTGCTTGCAATTTGCCAGTGTGGTAAGAGCCTTAACTTTACCTGACCACGAGCGAAATAACGACCTTACTCATTGCGCAGATGCTGTATTTTTATAGAATTTATCTAAGCTGTTAACTAATCATTTCCCTAGGTTGTATAGCATTGAAGCCATGCTTTCGTATTTGAATAATAAAATTAATACTATAAAATTGATACTTGAATTTCTATTTTGAAATTTGGACAAAACTAACAATATATGAAAAACATTAATTTGTTTTCGCTTTAGGTAAATACTTATTAAATTTAAATTACATTTCTACTGTCCACAAACAATAATCTAAGATTTAGGAACGCTACTCTGTGGCTTTTTGTCTTATTGTTTTTTTATTTCAACTGCGTCTGTGTATAGCGTAAAAAATATTATTAAAAATATTATACTACGCTCTAGTGAAAGAACTCTAATGGATTTAAGGACTTAATCTGATACTATAACATTTTTCTTGGAAAAATTATCAATACTTTTGTTTCAAAGTATCTTTTTCTCGGTAACTAGCCTTTTGTTCTACGTCTTAAAAGAGTAATAAAATAATTTCCGACATAATTATAAGAGTTTTATGACTTTGAGACTTTTTTATTGGAACTTCAAATTACTATTATAAAATATACAAAAAAAAAATCATGTGCGAGGGGCATAGAGTCCAGGGTATATATATTATTTTTTATTACATCTATTTATTTTGTGATATTAATAAGTCAAGAATCAAATATAACACAGAAATAGTCTACTTGTGATTGGAATAAATTAGATAATTTTAGGTAAAAATCTTCGAGAAATTTGTAATTATTGATGTAAGATTTTACTTATTTACATGCAATTTTATCCAGAGTAATTTATTTTTATGTAATTTTATGCCATAATGATATTGCCATAGTTTTGTGCGTCTTATTTTTTAATAGAAATAAGGCTAAATTGCTCAAAAATATATTATTATAAGTTTGTGATGTAAAGGCCCATTTTCAACTTTATGTGCTTTTGACTTCTAAAAGCAATACTTTTAAAAACTGTGGAGCACTCTGTACAAGTATTGTGTTTTAACCTTTATAAGTCCAATAAAGTTCAGCAAAGGTTGATGAAAATGGGCTATCTATTTTTGTAAGTACAACTCAACAAACATAAGTTTGCAATATAGATGGCGCTGTTATCAAATTTTCGGTGTTCGATATTATAATTGAACGATATTTTAAAAGTAGTCCCGATTTTCGCCACATGCTAAGTTATGTTTGCTGCTTTATTATCTTGCATCTTCAAAAGAAATAGTGTTTAAATACAATATTTAATATATGTGACGTAAAAATACGTGTTTTATTATACTTCGGAAAACAAAATAATTGCTTAAAATAAACATACCCAGGGCGATATTAATAAATCAATCTTAAGTTTGAGTTACACCTAGGGCTGCCATCCGTCCGGATTTCCCCGGATTTGTCCTAGTTTGAAGGGCGTCTGGGGGCCGTCCGGCAGGGGTTTTTAAAAGTGTCCGGGTTTCACCCGGACACTTGTTGTCAGGGGATTATATTTTTTTACAGATAAGCAATAAATTGAAAAAAACCTTAGTTAAAAATTCATTCATAATAACCCGCATTCAAGAAGGCACAGCAAAATATTTTTTAAGAGGAGTCCGGGAAACAACCCATATTTCATCCAAATGTCCGGGATTTTTGCCGTGTATATCCGGCGTTGGCAATTTAAGTGATGGCAGCCCGAGTTACACCTCAAGTAAACATAATTCAATACATTATGTCTACTTGGGTTGTATCTCAAACTTGGGATTGATTTATTATTTCCGCCCTTAGTTATGAGCCATTGGGATTCTTTTAACAACTGGCACCTTAAATTAATGCAATGCTGAAAAATTGGCATGAAGAAGTCGAATGTCTGCTCATTAATTAGTCTAATGTCTATTTACTACTGATGGTAAGACTCTCATATGGAAGAGTCCGTCTGGATGGGTACCACCACAATGTCCATTTCTACCACCACGCAGCAGTGTGCATGCACTGTTGTGTTTCGGTTTGAAGGACATTGTAGCCAGTGTAACTACAGGACATAATGAGACTTAACATCTTATGTCTGGGAATGACGAGCGCAGTGGAATGCCACACAGAACTTTGTAACTCAAGGTGCTGGTTGGTGTTTCTACTGTTTATGGGTAGTCGCATCGCTTACCATCAGACGAACGGCATGCTCGTCTCATCATTCAATGCCATAAAAAAGTTTGAGTAAAATATCGAGCAAACATTTAATGTATTGAACTATTTGATAAACCAAGCTTAAGCTGTAATTTAAGATCTTGTACTCAGCTGAGTAAGCGATGTGACATACAGAAAACTTAGCTATCAAAATCCGTCAATATTGTAACTTAAGATATCATCTGAGTTGATGATTATATATTAACAAAAATAAAACCTACTTCAAAACCACAACAAACCAAAAAATAATTAAATTAATTGTATCTATCTCTATCTGGACGGCATTACGCTTACCATCAGGTGAGGAGCAGTCACTGTGTCGTGCACGAATAAAAAAAAACTATTAATACATGCCGCTGTCCCGACCTCTCAGTTCACGCATCTCAGTTTTCAAGCAAGTTGAGGAAACTATTCGGCTAGTTATATTAGTCGGATTTACCTGATGTCAACCCCTTTTCATACATGAACCGTGCCAAGAAAAACCTGAAAGCATGCGATACGGATTTGACAACACTATCACCGCAAACCTTACTTTTGCAAACGAAAGTTGAGCTATTGACAAGTAAAATTTATAAACACAAACCAATTTAAAATCAAAGAAGAATCGGATGGAAGCTCTTTGATTTCCAGCCCGCAGCGATGTTTTCCTTAGATCCAATACAACAGACGAGTTTTGAGTTTCAATTCTATGTTCTGGACAGTCGGATAATTGGACAAACTGAGAAGTATCTGTAAAGCACATAAAATTATGCATTTATGAGTAAAACTAAAGGCAGAAACAGACATTCTTAATTCAATTTATGTGTATATACAACCTTTTGAGACGAGCAATTTGCTCACCTACTTCTTACTGATATACAGGAGCAACACCACCTGAACTTTGAATAACAAAGCTTTGAAATGTACTCTACGTAAGACATAAGTCCCATAAGACTACTTACTATTCACCAAAAATATTTTCATAGTATCTTTATGTGACATTATTACACACACACAGAGACACCTTTTATCCCCGAAGGGGTAGGCAGAGGCACAACTAGTGCACCCAATTTTCGCCGTTATTTTCCCTTGATGTGACCTATCATATCGACCTCTAGGTCGAGCCTATCGCTATATCGGGCACAAATTCTAGAATCCGTGTTGATACTGAATAAAAAAACTCAATATCATTTTGCCCGACCCGGGATCGAACCCGAGACCTCAGCATTGCAGTCGTACCATAATACAACTACGCCACCGAGGCAGTCAGTGATATTATTAATACCAGCCCTGTATTATTATACTGCCTACTGCTGAGCACGGGCCTCCTCTACTGGGGGTGTTTAGGTTTAGTGATATTATTATTAGCAGTGGCGTTCCTTCCATAGAAGCCGAAAAGCCCGGCTTGCCCTAAAATAATTTACCTAAGTACTTAAAATCAAATGTGGAAAAATAACCAACATTTTACGGTCAAAACTCTTCGAAATCATTTTCTTTACAATCTTAAAATTCCCGCGCTACGGTTCGCTGAACCAGTTCACCTCGAGCGCACCTATGAACACACCAATATACCCACACACACACACCACCACACCCGCGCCGTACACGCATTTAATATTATTAATACAAAACAGCTAAGTGCGAACAAAATATGCTCATCACTCTCTCTCTCGTTGGGTTTTACCTGGCTTTTTGCCGCTATATTTCTGCCTCATTCACACTTATGGATAGAATACGCACCAACTGCTACCACAAATGTATAGCTATAGTAAGTTTCTATAGCAATCAGTACTGGAAATTAATCCAGGCTTAATGCCTCGGGTTGCCAATTGAAAGAGTTACCTCTAATATGGTTTCTTTTATTCTGCATTATATTCCTAATGTAAATGCGTATTTTTTTTATTTATCATGACTATGTAAGGATTTTAGTATTAATATAATTATAATTACATATCTATTTATAATTTTTAAGGTGATACACTATAATTTTATTTATCAATAAGTTTTCGTCACATTTTCAGCATTAATTTCACGGTATAATTTTGACGCGGACCTGGCAACACCGATTATTTGTTGTGATTTAGATAAATGAGTGTGAATGATACATTTTGAAGTATTTGTGTTTATTACGTGGTTTTTGAGATATTAAAATATGAGTGAAATTATTCCACGTAATAGTTTGTAGTGTGTGAAAGGTTTTGATCGGGAAGAATAAGGTAATGATGGAAAACAACAACTTTCAACGAGTTTGCGAAAGGCGCGAAATGTATTTGAAGAAACATAAAAGGTATTTAGATGAGTATACAAAACTAATAATTAATTGTCTTATTGGAAGCTCTAATACGTAAAATACGACTACGTATCAAGTTGTATTGTTAGTCTTGCATATTTTTTTCGAACGAAACAAGTGTTTGGAATAGGTAGGTACAATCTGGTAAAATTATTTAATTATTATTGTAGTATTTTTACTTCTTCTTGCATTAGACGATACAGGTATAATAAGTACTTAGTTTATCTATAGGACAAAAACTTTTCAGAAGTTGCAATGGCCCAAAATCTTTTTGAATTCGTATCTAATTTTTACAAAGTAACTAAACGCTTCCATGGCATAGTTGTGTTGTATGCGCGGTATGAATATAACTTTCGAGGCCCTGGTTCGAATCCCGGTACGGATTGTGGTTTTTTATTTTATTTTTAGATATTGATTTTCTTTGTAGGTGCTCATTTTATATGAATCGGAAATGCGATTTTTTTTTAGGTCTGCTTGGGCTTGCCCTCATCCAAAACACTAGGCACGCCACTGATTATTAGTATTAAAATCAAAAGACATGTAGTATTTTAAGATTTTATATACCTATTGTTCTACCCGATACCTCAACTTCAAAATTTGTTGTCCTTTTCTAACACTAACATTGCCTGTTCCTACCCAGAGACAGAATTTTTGTTACCTGGAACCGACACGCCATTGATGCACTATTTGTATTCATTTATTTATAACAAACTTACTCAAAAAAGTATAAAAAGCATTGTAAAACAAAAAAGGTAATAAATCAAAAATGTGTACTTTCCTCAAAAGCAGCTTGTATAATAACACAGCCTCTTAAAGTACGTCAAGGTCAAAGGATGCATTGTTTTGAACGTTTTACCTGAACCGGGAATATTGTTAGTAATCCCAATGGTTATCTTATTAGCTTATTTAGTTTTCTTTTTTAAGCCGCGGCCAGTAAATGTGCCAGTATTCGAAGTGAGTTGATAGAGTGTGGACGTATTGTGTTTTGTACGAGTCCTGTAAATTATCTACTTTGCTTAAGGTAAACTATACTCTAATAGGTGCTCGTATTAATACCCTAAATTTATACGACTGGGCTTAAATTATATTTTTTATTGCATTGTTGTTATCAATCTAGAATACATTGATTTTGATAAAATTAAATAGGACAAAATTAAAAACGTTTCATCACAGATTTTAAAAGCATGAACTTTAGTTGCTAACATTTATTATGATATTAAAATTTAACAGAATTTGTTAATAAATTCTTTAGAACATATCAAAAAAATAAATAGAAACACATTAATTATAAAACCTCATTATAATAATTTTACAACATAATACATCAACATATAACAAATACGACCTTAAAAAGAACTTCAAATGAAGGCAGATTACTCTAAAAAGATCATTACTTTAGCAGGGCCTACAAGTTACTTCAATCATGCAGCGAAATGATCTTAGAATCTATTCTTCTGATGGATCTGCTCCAATGAACAAACTTCGTGAACAAGACAAGGAATTAAATGATGAAGACTCTTCATCATTTAATTGCAATATCAGTGATATAGCAGGAACAAAATTAAGGTTAGTTTCAAAATGTATTTTTTATACATGTGAAATAACCAAGTAAGGCTTATGCTGGAGTCGTACTAATGTCTCACAACATTGGAGATTCGGAGCTACGACTTATAGTGATAATTTGATAATGGCAAAGCAACTGTCGATTTAAATAAACGATCCCAATTGTATTTTTCGGTCGATCTCGAAGAACCAATCTGAATAAAGTTTTATTGACATGTTCACAAATGACTTATTTTTGACAATGAGACTGGGATTGGAAATCCGCCATATAAATCTACTTCACTTTTATTGTGGTTTACTTTTGACATATTAGCGTACTATTTTAATGCCAGATTTGTTTAAATAATTGTCTTCATGCATTAATCGCATTAAGATCACAGCGGTAGAAAACAATATCGTTGTATCAAAATTTAAAAAATACAATATTTTTATGTAATTATATAAATCGATCAAATCACTAAATAATAAGTATTATCTGGCCTTAAATGTTCAGTGTTGATTTTAATAAATACTTTTCTAATTGCAGCCTACAACAGAAAATGGAAAGAGCGGTCAAGAGAATGAGAAACAATGAAGATGGAATCGTAAGTCAAAAAAGTCGAAAAATTGGCCAAGAAGCTCCTACCTTACCAAATATATCCTACGGCAATAATGCGAATATAACAAACGTCGCATTTCGAAGGCGTTTAAAATACTCAAAAACTGAAATCGGCATACAAGTATATGAAATGACGTACATAATTGAAGAGGCTAATCTCCTGTCTAATGTAAAATTATTATTATCCAAGCCCTTTATCGACGACATTAGAGATGACTTTTTCGATTTGGTCAAAGGATTTTCTACACGCAAAACCTTTTATAAAGTCAACTTAAGTGCTCACACTGAGTTTCTGCATGATTTCGTTAATGAATCATTTCCCTATGATATTCAAAGCTACAATTCCACAATTTGCAAAAAAAGCGATATTGAACCTTCATTTGTAACATTACGGAATAGTTTACGGGACAAAATAGCTTCATACGAAAAAGAAATTGGACGGACTGTTAATCGAATTAAAAGTATTACTATGGCCATAAATATATTAGGCAGGAGTATTAAAAACAGTTTTATAAACCTACCTGAAGACATTAAATTAAAAAAGGCTGTGATCAACGTTCAAAATTCCGATACACTATGTTTCAAATGGGCGTTGTTGTCAGCACTATATCAAGCACCAACAAGTTCAAATCGTGTTTCATCATATGCAATGCATGGCTACAAACTGAATTTCGGCGGTGTGACATTCCCAGCCATACTCAGCGATATTCAAGAAGTAGAAGATCTTAATGATATAAGCATTAATGTTTATAGTTTGTCCTACAATTCTGATTCAAAAAAGCATGAAGTAATAGGGCCACTGTATGTCACAAAGTCTCTCAAGGATTGTCATGTTAATTTACTGTGTTTTTATAATAGAGGGATTCATCATTTTTGCTATATAAAAAACTTATCTCGTTTACTAGGTAAACAGGTATCCAATACTGAACATTCCATTTATATCTGTGATGGTTGTGTGCATTATTTTACATCAAAAGAAAAATTTGCCGATCATCAACGGGATAATTGTAATGGTATAGTGCCAGACATGCCAACCGACGAACCAATTACTAAACTATATGTAAAACGATTCAAAAAAAAAAAATTAGTGATAGTGACAAATAATAATTTAATTGTTGAAAGCTGAGTTGTATAGGTAAGCATCAAGAAATTTTATTAAGTGACTCGTTATTCCTAGTAATTTGTTGTAGATTTTAATGAAAATGAAATTCAAATTTCAAATCATGAATGCTGATGATTTGAAATTATATAGAGTAATCAATAACCAAAATGACATACTTTGCTTACAAAAAGATATCGATATAATTGGTAGTTGGTGTTCAAGAAATAAAATGGTTATAAACGCATCTAAATGTTGTTACATAAAATTTACACGGAAAAGAAATCCCGTTAGCTCTTCGTACACTATAAATAATATCCCCATTAATGAAGTTTGTAGCATTCGGGATTTGGGTGTTATAGTCGACTCAAAGTTGGACTTTCGCGAGCATATCGATACCGTCACGAAGAAGGCAGCACGTTTAACTGGATTTGTATTGCGACAAACGAAATTTTTTAGGGATCCCGAGATCTCTGTCGTTCTTTTTAATTGTTTCGTACGTTCAATCCTAGAGTACTGCTGTACTATTTGGAGTCCTTCCTATGCCGTACATATCCAGAGATTGGAAAGAATCCAGAAACGATTTCTTTATCATTTGTCATATGCAAACAACCTGTGTCACAGTTTGCAATGTTACGAATCTAGACTAACTCACTCTAAAGTACCGTCTCTTGAATGTAGACGCGAAGTAGCAGATATTATATTCCTACAAAAAATGGTGAACGGTTCCATTGATAGCCCCGACCTGCTTATGAAACTTAAATTTGCTGTGCCTCGTTCTAGCAGCCGTCTCCATAACAGAGTGACTTTCAACTTGCCAGCACGACGAACCAATTATGGTCACCACTCACCGCTGTGGCGTATGTGTTCGTCCTACAATAAAATTCACCAAGAATTAGATATCTTTAACGTTCAAATTCCGCAGATTAAGAAGCTTGGCATAATGAATTCTGTGCTTAACACGTAATTTAAATACGTTTTGCTATTAATAAGCTTTGGGTACTCAAACAGTATAACTTAGGTACTTTACTTTTAATGCATGCAGTGTTCACTTCTAGAAAGTCGTGCACAAAGTTATGTTTATGGTGTTTACTTTTTAAGCATGTTTGTATATTGTGTTATCGGCTGGTTTAGTGGAACTAATAAAAAAAAAAAAAAAAAAATATTGTAAATTACTCTAATAAAATATTTCTTGATCAAGTGATACTTCATTGTTATACCTATTTTTATTTATTCTTCCATCCCATTTATGTTATAATTAGAGATTATATGTATCTATTAAGTACTTTGCCCCAGTCATTTTGGATTTTAACAACATAGAAACGCTGACTGTAGCGTAAGAAACAGAGCGATTTCAAAATTGTTTTTTCAAAGAACAATTCTCATTTAAGTTAGTCTTCGTTTTATTGTTTAATTGCAGATATTGAATTCCGGTGCTATTTTTATCTGTGCTACAAAAATTATGCTTTAAATTTCTTTTTTATTGCACTGAATGACGAGACGAGCATGCCGTTCGTCTGATGGTAAGCTATACGACCACCCACAAACAGCAGCAACACTATCCAGTGCCTTGAGTTACATAGTACTGTGTGGAATTCCACTGCGCACGTCATCCTGAGACATAACATGTTAGGTCTCATTATGTCGAGTAGTACACTGGCTACAATGTCTTTAAAACAGAAATACAACAATACATGCACATGCTACTTGGCGGTAGAAATAGACATTGAGGTCGTACCAGACGGACTCTTACATATGAGAGACATACCACCAGTACGAGTATTAAACCAACTTTAAATGGGTACACTAAAAAATCTTACGCGTAACGCATCAAATTTAGAGCGTCCTTCTTTTTGAAGTTGGTTCGAAATTATGACGTGTAAATGCCGAATTCTGAAAAAAAAACATTTGACGTAATTATTTATATATGTAATAAGGAGTTCGTAGAGGTAGGCAGAGACTATGGATTACTGCATAGTGCATATTTATCACACTATCTTCAAACATTTTCGCTTCTTCTTTGATTAATCTCATGTACTTCCGTCGGAATAAGATAAATAAATACTCTTTTACTGTAGTCTATTAATGTGTAATACTCTTTGCATGTCCTTTTTAATGTGCCACGGAATTACATGACCAGTGAATTATACCATTTACATTAAAAATAAGATAAAACAAGCATACAAAACAAGCCGGTAAAGTATCTGATTCATAGATAAGTAATAGTAAGCGATGCCGTTTTGAGTAATATTTTCCGAAGCAATAAATACGAGTCTCATATGGCTCTGAATGGAGCGGTGTAGCGGCACCCCAATCCGCGAAATAATGTTCGCTGAGATGTTATTTGTCAGAACTTGTGCTGCCACTTGTCACACAGTATATTGCCAATTTAATCTTTTATACAAATTACTAACGACACGAGCTAGTAAGCGAACGTCTATAAACAGTTGTACATCAATCTAAACTTTGAATGATAATTTTATAGCACTTTATTCGTCATCCTTAAGCTGAATTTAAAGTAGCAAATTGCATAATATATTGCATAAGGTGTGTAAGGGACACTAGCAACAATATAAATTCTATACAAAGGCGATACGTCACAAGTTGTGTGTTTTGTATTAGATCAGATAAGATTATTTATCAGAAGATTCCAATTTGTAATCCTGGCAGGGTCACCATGTGAGTTGGGAGGCCGAGAAGTGTAACTAAAATACGATCTAAAGTGTAACCAACTCATATATTTAGGTAGCAGCTTAATATATAGGAAACATACCATAAACAAGATACAATATTATGTAGGTATGTATGTGTATAGGATTCTTATAGCAACGTTACAGTGCTTCATTTGTAGAAGTCAGCATGCAGTGACTGTTACGGTAAAAATATCTAGCAAATATATGTTCTGCAAGTTTTCTTGCTAATCATAGCCCTTTAATAGGTACATAAGAGCTCATGACGCCCAATTATTACACTTGCTATTAAACCGGAACATAAGTATGCATGCCAATGTCTGCTTCACAGGTTTAAATAAGTTGGTACCGAGGCCGACTCTTCCATACAAAAGATCTATTAATAATGAGGTAACATTTCCAACTTGTATTAAAACATACACAAATAATCAAACAGATCATATAGAAGCAATTTGGCCATCATAATAATGGTGATCATCGAGTGATACAATATTGCAGCTCGACATTGTCTTCACTAAAGTGACTTTACTTCACCGTGCTAATTCTTCAAAAGGTCAGTGAGGAATAGTCGATAGCAGGGTATAACAAAATGGCTATATGAAGATAGCGTGCACTAGCGGCTGATACATCGCGGCATAGCATGGCATGTTAAGTGCTTGTGATTCGAGCCGAGTGGTGCGATTTGCTTGATTTACATCTGGCGCTGCAACACCGATTTATGACCCGGAAATTGGAGATTACCATCGGAATAGGATAAGTTTAACTTACATATAGATGGAGGTGTATAACGTAGTCGTCCGTAACTAGTCCGCCGCCAAGTAGTGAACAAATACTCAAGGCCATTTGCTCGGATAAGCGCCTTAATTTCTTATTTCTCAGAATGGTGACCATAGTATAGTGTCGTGCTTTTTTCTGTTTAAAGTTTGATTGCTTTTACTGTTTATGGGTCTCGTAGTTCGATTTTCGTAAAATAAATAATATTATAGCCATCGTACCGACGGTGTGACAGGCAGCCTTCATAATATTTCCCCGTGGCAATAACGTATAGACCTTCGTAAGTGTTGGTTCTCGTCTTATTGATACTATTTGTGGCGTTTCACAACCAATCACAAAGGGAAACATTTTATCTTATTTTTGTTCTATCTGTATCGGATAGGACCTCAATTTACAATCTGTTAATTTGATAACATATCATGTCGACTTGTTTCAAATGAGCATAATATACGGTTCGCCTGATGCCAAGTGATTACCGCCGCCCATGAACATCTCCAATAACAGATATATGCATAGAGATGCGTTGCCGGCCTTTTAGGTGGAAATATGCTCTTTTTTTTTAAGGTCGTAATAGGCCGAATAGTTCTAAAGGCCACTTCTCCGTAAAATTTATCTGTTAAAATAAATATAACCTCTAGGTACACAATCTAAGTCATGGGTGATTTTAAAATTAATTTAATTTTAATTTAAATACAAACGTCACTTACCAATTAAGCGGAAGTCGTTTTTACGCACCTACCCATAAAATTCTAATTAGAAATGTGAAATAACAGCTGTCAAACTGACATTGAATATTGAGAGGTTAATCACTATGTTTTTACTTCAGGCCGGAACTTGTTATTGATCCTGTTAGGAAATAGTCAAATCTGAAGTTATGCTTTTTGACTTCTGAGTAACTCTATCTACATAAAGACATTGGCAAAATCACCGCTGCAACGGTGGAGCCATAACCTAAAAGAAGAAGAAGAAGACACTATGTTTTTTTAGGGCTTGAGATAATAAGTATTTTATTTGTTAGAAAGAAGGATTTGGAGCATAAATAAACTGTAAATTAATTGGCATAATTTGTCATAACCCCAGGAAAAAACAGTTAAAGCAGACATTAAATCGACACGATTAAAACAGTGAAGTGAATTTTATTGCGTTACACTTTTGAAGACCGTTGAATGTTATGTTACCTCTAATCTAAACTCTAGTAACAATGAAATTACGATATTATAGCACCATGACAAATATTTAGAGAAAAAAAAACAAAATTATGAATAATTGTTTTTAGTGTGCGTAAGAACTTAATCTTTATAAATTCCATCGGGAAATGGCAGACAATAGTCCGCAAAGGACGTTTGAAAAACATTTTATAAAGTATCGAAAAGTCGTCCCGTGGGTGAACTCATTTATAAAATACGAAAAAAATATTTGGGTAAAAAAAAACTTTAATGGTTTGTTGACATTTAGTTAAGCTTATGCTGGGGTTAAAATAAAACAACTAGTATAAATAAATAAGTTTAATGTACAAGTTATTAAAATTATAAGATAGATCATTTATACATGCTTGAAGTTTTCTTTGCATGGAAAAATAAATTACAAAGGTAATTCACTGGAAATAAAGTCCAAGTACAAGAGTTATGGCACAAAACATAAAAAATAATACCGGCGTAGGTATGTTAAATATTATATTATCGAATAAAAAAGTCTAACCGCTTGTTTTCCGACATCTAAGCGCTTCGAGTCAAATATTATGATAAATACGTGACGACCAAATGACCAAAAGTCATGCCGTCAAAAAACATAGTTCTGTGCATCAAAAAAGAAAAAAATAAATTACAAACAGATACACACTATTTACATTAGTCGTATAATCTTGAACACTGAACAGACCCAAAGTATATTTGCATTAGTAAAGGTGATAAAAAAAATTAAGCTAGAGGTGTGCAATATGATTTTTGTAACCAATGGGCCAGCAAAAAGCCTATGATTCGTCTCCTGCTCATAAACACCATCATTGAGGAAGATTTATACTGTATAGCTACCTATTACAACTAGATTGTGGAAGATTGAATATATATATATATTTTTAAATGAAGATATCCCATATATTTAGGTTACAAATCACGTGACTCACGTTTAACGTATTTTTTTGTTTTTTATTACTGGCAACAATAAATACTTATTCTAACTGAATATTTTGGTAGTAAATAAACAAAATTATTTACAAAATTAAAAAAGCTGTCATTCAACCTTTGATGGTACTATGCACTAAGCTGTGCTTAACTAAGTTTATATTACGGAGTACAGCTTCATGTTAATTCATTGTCATATTAAGTCTACATATAGGTACGTATACAAATATAGACATGGACTGTTTTTAATTATATTTTTTTTTCATACAAACTACAAGAGTTTAACTGCATTAGCCTCTTTTAAAAATGGGGTAAATTGCTATTATTTTTTTATTACTTTGATAAAATAATTAATACCGATTATGAGTCCTTTAAAGTGATGTTTTAGACGAAGAAGGTAATACTGAGAATATAATATAATAAGACATCACATGTAAATTTAAAACATAGAGAGATTTTAAGCTCCATTTATAAAGCAGATTTCGAAAATGGAGCTCTCGTATCTCTATTTTCTTTTTTTGTAGTTTACCACGATTTAAACTCAGGCACTTAACTTGAGCTAGGCCTGAAAAGATTATAAAAAACACCCAAAAGCAATTGAAATATGCTTCCAAAGAACTCTAATATGTATATTATAGGTCCTTCTCTTGGTTTCTCTACTTCTTCCACATCATCTAAAATTAATAAGTCATCGTCAATTCCTTCTGTATCATTCGATTTGTTTTTAACAGGTAAATAACTAGAGAATAGAGTAAATTTCTCTGGTTTGTTGGATTTCTTTGCTTCTAAGGTTATTTCTTCTACGTCTCGTAGAGAGATGTCGTTATCGAGAGGTTTTAAATCGGGTTTGGTGGCTTCCTCAGGGTCGTCTAGTAACTCTATTTTGTCCCATGGTTTTTTCGTTGTCTTTTCTTCTGTGCGGTTCGCTATACCAAGGAATCTGAAAAAAAAAATTATTTTTTCAATAAAAGTTGCACGAGGCTCAAAATGTACTACTTTAATTTTAAAATAAAAAAATACAAAATTTCAACAGAATTGTTTCAAGTCTTTTTTTTCGATTGCGCTTCCAAAAACATTAAACATAACTTATAACATTCAATGTATAATGCAAAAGCTACTATGAAAACAAGACAAAGCCTCGTTATTATTACTACTATCGATTCGGTGAATTTGAATCAAAAAACAGTAAAAATATTTTATATAGCAATGAGCCGTATCAAGACCGTAGCTCGTGGATAAAAATTTTTGCCTACCCTGAGGGATAAGCACTATATACAATATAATATAATAACGGAAATGCTGAGGTCTTGGGTTCAATTCCCGGGTCGGGCAACGTGATATTGGATTTTTCTATTCAGTATCAGTCCGTAGTCTGTAACTTGTTCTCGATATGGCGATAGACGCGCTCCTATCAGATTATGGGATGGAATACGCACGACGAAAAGTGGGTGCATTAGTTGCGCCTCTGCCTAACCCCTTGGGGATAAAAGGCGTGAGTATAGAAAATAGTAACCTTAATTAAAATATGAAAAAAGTTAAGCACCGTTACTTAATGTTTTCTTGTATTTAGATATTAAAATTAAACCGTTTTTCGGTAAAAAAATTCGCGATAAAATCCGTAAAATAGTTTTATTTCACTGTTACCTGTAAATTGGCGAAGTGATTCTCTCAGCAATATTGTTGGCGATCTGATGGTAGACGTCGAGAGGTGGGTTGGTACCAGACGTGGTGGCGTGGGTGGTGTACACGCTCACCACCGACTCCTCAGGCTCCGCCACCGTACGGCTGAAGCATGGCTGCAAAGCCTGAAATGAAAGGTTGTGGTTAGCGCCACCTAGTATGCAGATATTGAACTATTATTGACATTTAGTTGAATTATGCTCATGTTATTAGAACAAAATTTATATTTATAAATTACTTTAGAATAGAAAGATTATAACGTAAATAAAAAAAAAGCTATAAAAAAACTTTAGCCGAAATTACATTCACATTAGATATTATGTAATTATAATGGCAAAACATATGACACGTCTGAATGATTCCTCATATTTAATTACTAGCTTTTGCCCACGGCTTCGCCCGCGTTAATAAGTTTTTCTGGGCTAAAAGTACATAAAAACCTTCCCGTTGAATCACACTATGACTATGACGTTGATACAACTCTTAACAAATAATGCATTAATTTCGACCAAATTTGATTACCATAAAAACGGTTCTAGTGAGTTAATCTTAAAAGATAGACATATACTGTCGCGGACATTTTTATATATCAATTCAAGAGGAATAATTCTTTCATACATATATTTTTGGTATCTTGAACCGTTTTCGCAGCGCACGAAATGGAAGCCCTCAAGGATGAATAATTTTCCCCGTTTTTTTCACATTTTCCATCATTTCTTCGCTCCTAATAGTTGCATCGTGATGTTATATAGCCTAAAGCCTTCCTCGATAAATGGTCTATTCAACACAAAAGTAATTTTTCAATTCGAACCAGTAGTTCCTGAGATTAGCGCGTTCAAACAAACAAACAAACTCTTCAGCTTTTATTAGTAGGTATAGATAAAATACAACAGCAATCATGAAACGCCCTCTAGAGTCTAGTAGGCAACTACTCATTATAATAACATTAATAGCCATATAAAAATACAAGCTCAATAAAATTCTATGATAATACTTTACAAAATACAATCCCAGTACAAAAATGAGAGCAAGAATACACAAAACGTTCAGAAATATGAAATTCATTCAATTTATGCTCGACAGACGTGTATTTTACTGATATTGTTGCAGACGTGACACATTATCACCATAAACACGTAAATAAATATACAAATATTCGCATGTTGCCTCATTTCGTATTCATACATAGTTTGGGCGGTGTTGCTAGACTAATAGTTTTACTTGAATTATAGGGATTTTCTGATAAATATTGCTTTTTATTTTAAAAAAACTTTTTGAGAGTTTCTCAATTTTTTGGTCAGGTAAAGTTAAGGTTCATATCACACTGGCGAATTGTAAGCGAATTCACAGCGAGGCGGAAGTCGTCCAGTGTCATAGGACCTAACTTTAATTGACCACGGATGAAACGCAATTGGCTAAGTAAGTTGATTGCTGAGCAATATAAATTTTACATCAGACTTAATAAAAATTGTGGGCGGATAAAGTAAGATCAATAATCTATACTAATATTATAAAGCTGAAGAGTTTGTTTGTTTATTTGTTTGTTTGAACGCGCTAATCTCAGGAACTACTGAACCGATTTTGAAAATTCTTTCACTAATAGGAAGCTACTTTACTCCTGAGTGCTATAGGCTACTTTTTATCCCGGAAAAATATTTTATCCCGGAAAAACTTTTTCACGCGGGCGGAGCCGCGAGCACTACTAGTAATTAAATATGTCAGAAGAGTAAATAAAGACGTAAAGAAATATTTTGTATACTGCTTTTTAGTAAAATAAACTTAAATACTTAAACGAACACTCAGTAAAGTAGCATATTTCAACATGTATTGTAGAAAATAACACAAAATATACTTTTGAACACTAACGAAAAAGCATTAAAACGAATCCAATAATTTGTAACCCTAAACGCTTTAAGTACCTCCTCCCACCGCTAGATGTCGCTAGTACGCCACATCCTACCTCCAATGCCACGCTAACACAAGCAGATCACGTAGTTCCCACGTAAGGACGACCACTGACAATGGCACATTTTATATACATATCGTTTATATTTATTGTCTAACACGATCTGGCTGAATGGCTTTGTGCCTTTATACAAAACGTTACGCAAGCAGTGAAATTTTTAATTACTGTGTTGCAGACTTATTTGTCCCGTCGGGTTGGTTTAGACTTCGTATAGGAGAGACCTACCAAATATATTTTCAAGATCTATCACAGCCTATCGGTCCTTACAATGTTTGTACTACCTACGACATTTTTTCATGGGATTTGAAGCCGCTACCTTGCTGCAAACCGATCTCATGAACCACTACACCACGCCATCAAAACCCCGCTCAGAAAATAACTTTCTTCATAGAAAAGTAGTTTTCTCGTACACTTGAAAGATGAAAATACTAGACCAGACATACAAGCCTATTTAGATTGTATCAAATAAACTTGTAACATACCGGTATAAACATAAAAAATAAGGTTAAGTACTATTAGAAAGCCGAAACAAAAGCAATTGGTAGTTAACAAAGAAAGTTTAAGTAAAGTAAGGTAATAGCAACGCGTATTTCTTTTCTGTAGGTTTTTTTGTTCAGTATCACCTCGGTGATCGTTAAAAACCCACATACCTGAGAATTCAACATAAGAACTTCGTAGATTTGTGAAGTCTGCCAACCCGCACTAGGCCCGCGTGGTGGACTAAGGCCTAAACCCTCTCAGTAGTAGAAAAGGCCTGTGCTCAGTATATAATACAAGTTTGGCAAGTATTATTTTTTATATCTGCTCGCTCCCTATTACCTTGAACCCAACATAGCTCGCTAATTATGTGTGACACATCAACCTACCCTTGAAAAGAATGGCGTGAAACTATGTACAGCTGCCTCAATAGTCCAAATCCTAATTTATTGTTTCTATGTATATACTAAATGGCGCAGAACAGTCCTAGCAGAAAAATCTTAATTTGATGATTCAGACTAAACTCAAAGTCTAGATCTCTTCACTAGCCCAAACGTATCCACAGCCACGTTGATAAATATTAATTAGTTGCTAAAGAACAATCATATATGTAAAGCGTGTTAGTATTGTGCCGCTTCCTTCAAAACAAATATGGCGACGATAATCCTACTAGACTTAGCTTCCGGGGTTTTTGTTCTTGTTATTGCCTTCCTGATTCGACAAGACGCACATTACGATTATGCAAAGACGAAGGCAGAGTTGCATCTGAGGTAACCACTTTTCACCATGTATATTCCGTCCCATGATCTGATAGGAACACGTCTATCGCCAATTCGAAAACAAATTACAGACTCCAGCTGATACTGAGCAGCAGTCATTATCATTTTGCCCGACCCGGGATACGAACCCGACAACTATATTATAGCCTGTTTCGGATGAACTTGTTTTGGGGTGATGAGATTAGTTCACACTATTTCAGCCTGCTAATGGATTGCATTTATCAAACATAATTAGAATAGCTATCATCAAAATCTGTGCAGCATAATATTCGAATATGAGCAAAGACTAACAAATAAGGATATCAAGTGTTAAGGATGTAATATCGTGCAAATATATTGATGAAATTATCTGATTTGGACGAAATTTGACGCTCAGTTAGGCAGAGTTCTAGATACGGGGTCCTTTTATTCCGGTAAAGGGTAACTATATACGCATTGATAAAAATATTCGATTATTTTCGAGTCTATGGTTATGTAATCTATAGAATAATTCGCCAGGGTCATCGACCTAAAACCAGTTTTAATCACATTTGATTCGCATCGAAGAGTAGGTTAGTATCTAAAATATGTTTTATTAACTTGTAAGTTATAACTTCTAAACTCAGAGTGAACCTAGACATAACTTGGGGACATGTCATTATTTACCTAGATATGGATCAAAGACATTAAGGTGGTCGAGAAAACTAAACCACTTAGATTAAGTACTGAAAGATTTATCGTGAGTAATGGATTTAAGTATGCCCTAAAAGAATTACTTTAAGTACTTACTAAAGAATTTACTTAATGCAACAGTAGGTGACGATAGGACTTTAGAAACGCTTTTCTTAGAAAAGGAGATAGTAATTAATTATGAGACAGCTATTAAGTGTGGACGATAGCCTAGTTGGGAATGGAACGGTCTACCGAGACAATGTCCGGAGGTTCTACACCCAAGGCACACACCTCTGACATTTCAAAGTTACGTGTGTATTTTATATCAATTATCGTTCGCTTTTACGGTGAAGGAAAACATCGTGAGGAAACCTGTATACCTCAGAAATTCTTTATAAGAATTTCGAAGGTGTGTGAAGTCTGCCAACCCTCACTAGGTCAGCGTGGTGGACTAAGGCCTAAACACTCTCAGTAGTAGAGTAGGCCCGTGCCCAGCAGTGAGACAGTGTATTATACAGGGCTGGTATTTTTTTTATATTTATAATTAATTCTAATTAAACATAACGATTTTTATCCTGAGTGTTAAATTGTCAAATTACAATATAGCTGATTGAGGAATCGTAATTTGTTCCTGCTATCTATGAGCTTTCTCTTTCATTTTTAAATTAATTTGATGGGTTTTTTAACTGACTTCAAAAAATGTGTATTCGACCCGTATTTATGTACGTATGTAAGTTCGTATGTCTGCAAACTTCTCAAAATCTACAGATTTTTACAAAACCTGTTCTTCTTACATATGTCCTCATCTCTCCATTGTGGGGTCGACGGAAGATACTTTTTCAAGCTGCAGAAAGGATGATCTAAGATCGGTCCTCTACTTGAAGCTTAGGCTCGAATTCACAAACGCTACTTAATTAAGTATGGAGCAATGCTGTAATAGCTTTTAATACATACATAATAAAAGAGTTGAGTTATTGTCCCCCGTTTCCTTGAAGCGGCCCTGTCCCGACAGATTTATCTAAACAGCTTTCACACCTGCCAAAATTATGTGAGATGCTTTCGGAGTATTCATAGGAACTATAAAAAATATAGATTATCTTTATACATATTGATTTTAATATGGCTATGGTGTTATTGACTCTCAGAATAGTGTTTTAATCATATTTTATATTTGACTGCCTCGGTGGCGTAGTTGTATTATGGTACGACTGCAATGCTGAAGTCTCGGGTTGGATCCCCGGGTCGGGCAAAGTGATATTGAGTTTTTCTATTCAGTATCAGCTCGGAGTCTGGAGTTTGTGCCCGCTATGGCGATAGGCTCGCCCTTTATCACATCATGCGACGGAATAATGGCGAAAAGTGGGTGCACTAGTTGCGTCTCTGCCTACCCCTTCGGGGATAAAAGGCGAGAGTGTATATGTATGTATTTTATATTTATTTGAAGTACAAAAGTAGCTTTCTTGGTCTGCTGCCAGTGTTTATCGACCGTGAAACTAGATATAGGGTTCAAAACATGAAAAAATAATGCATCAGAAAAGATTTGTGTGTCTAAGAGTCGCAAAGTGCCTGAAATCAACCTCTTTGTGTGTATTTAATTCCAAAATGGTGTTAGACAAATCACGTAAATTTTGTCCGCTCTGGGATTTGAAACCGGCATCTCCTTTCCCGCACCATACAAATACACACACATTACACCAAGGACTAAGAAAGCGATCAGGCGGTTCATGGATAAATTATTGTTTATTGTGCCGAAATCACACTTAACATACACAAAGATGTGCCCCTTCTGTATAGTTTCGTTTGTCAAAAGAACTGGTTTTTCAAGTATGTGAATTGAAGCAAAAATATTTCTTTTCACTTTATTAACATAATTATTTGTGTCTCTACAATTGTTAGGGTTAATTATGGTTTTATTGATTTTTTTAAATATTGAATTAAGATCTTTAGCCAGTTAATTGAAGATGCAATATCATATAGTAAAAACTTGTTTGAACGCTAGCTTTTGGTTTTAAACCAGTCAAAACTTACCTATACTTCGATTACATGTCGCACCTTTAGAACGAAAACGACAACAAATTGAGTTGTCATTTTTAAATGACTAAAAACTAGTCCCTTATTTATACAAATACTAGCGGCCCCGACAGACGTTGTCCTGCCCTAAAAAGGAAATAAAATCCTAGAACCCGAGTACAGCGCTACCTATCGGATAGAATTATAATCTAAACCATTCTGGAATCGACCTGAAGACACAAAAAATTACATTAAAATCGGTCCACCTGTTTAGTAATTCAGTGACATGCACGTTTAATATGGTAGTTAAGTATTCTTAAGTTTTCTAATTTTCCGCGTAATTTTGTTATTTTTTTCTTTCATAAGAACTTTCTGCTGACAATGTGTTTGGTACACATCAAAAAAAGAAATAACGAAATCAGTCCAGCCGTTCACGCGTGATGCCGTGACCAAGGAAAATAGGGATTCATTTTTATATATATAGATAATAAAAAAGGGACCGATATAACAGTTTTGTCCTTTTACTGCTTGAATATGGCAGTGTTTGAACTATTATTGTATTGAGAATTTTGTTTGAAGTAATTTTATGACGATAACTCAATTTTCTTTTTCAATCTTTTTGAATTGTGTCGTTTTCATCCTAAAGGTGCGATGTGGTTTCGCTAAGATTTTGGGAAATGGTGATACATTCGCATCCAATCAGAGTGTGGTAAAACCCTATTGGATTCGATCATTTGTGTCGAAAACCAGTCGATCTAGAAACATATATTTTTTATACTATTTCTTTTAGACTATCTATATACAAAAAAAAAGCGAAAGGTCACTCACTCACACACTCATCACGAAATGTCAGAAACTACAAGTGCTAGGAGTCTCAAATTTTGCATGAGGGTTCCTTTTAGGACGCAGGTGCTCACTAAGATGGGATTTTGCGAAATTCAACACCTAAGGAGGTTAAAAAGGGTGGCAAAGTTTGTATGAAACTTCTAAAGTTTTAATAGTCAGTTTTACTTGAAAATAGTCATTATTTAAAGAAATTACAATGTGGTTAATTACTTTCTAAACAAACAACTCTCTAACTTTGAAAGGGGTGAAACAGGGGGTGTAAGTTTTTATGGAAAATCTTTTATTTTCTAGCTATGGACTCCCAACTCACATAATAATATGTTCTTTAATAAAATTAATTAGTCATCACTTTATCATATTTAAAAACTACCTTCATTAAATGAGAAAATAGGGATATTATAATAAAGAGGAAACGTTTGTAAGTTTGTAGGGGCTAATCTGTGTAACTACTGAACCCATTTTGAAAATTCTTTCACTAATAGGAACCTACAATACTCCAAAGTGCTATAGTTTGGGAAAATATTTATCCTGGTAAAACTTTTACATGCGGGTGGAGCCGAGGACAATTACTAGTATACATAACATAAGTTAGATAAATATGAAGATTTTTGAAAATGTATCCCCTATCGGAAGTAATTCCCGCGGGGTGAATATGTAGTATCCCTTAATGTACCTATATAATATTCTATAGAAGATAGAGACCACAAATCAAAGTGTTGTTTACATCTCCAACAAGAATAGGGTCTACTGACGAGAATCAACTTCTCTCGAAACCAACGAGTCGAAAGTCCTGAATATGTTGATACTTTACATATATTGTACTTCACTGGATATGGGCCCAAAGAAATTTGGTGAGAGCGCCACCATAGTAGTTTAAGTTTTTCATATAATTCCGGCTACCTTTGGAGGGACACCGAATGTAATATGCACCATGGATATCGTAGATCGCTCGGAAATACTGTTTTTTACACTTTATAAACCTCGACATATTACATACTAGCTTATGCGTTTTTCCGGGATAAAAGTCCCGGTTTATATTTTCCCCGAATAAAAAGTAGCCTATGTTAACAATCCAGGACATGATCTACCCGTGTGCCAAATTTCATCGAAATCCGATAAATAGTTTATGCGTGAAAGAGTAACAAACATCCATACATCCAGACATCCATACATTCTTACAAACTTTCGCGTTTATAATATTAGTAGGATGTTATATATAACTTATATTAAAATTTATTAAATGTTAATTGCGGTTTGAATTCAATATTGTGATGTACCATTGACCGACATAATCATTGATTGTGAACAAAAACAACCGATGATAATCTCTTATTAAGTTTTTGTTTAAGTCTATACTTAATTTTACTTGCGGCTTTACTCGTATTGAAGGCGTTCCCTGGATAAAAATAACCTATTACACTTACGAATTAAGTAGAGATTTTACAGAAAAAAATCGATATCCGAAAGTAGTTCTAGACATTATACCTTACATGCAAATACGTGGACGTGCTCCTAAACGTTGGACAGACCCATGGGCGTATGAAATGAAATGAAATCCTCCTAGCCAGTTTCGGCCACCGCGGCCAATCTCAACGGAGATCAGCCAGGTACGCAGGAGATATTATAGTGCACAAGTGTGTGCGCAATACACAGGTGCACTCGCTATTCCTTCACTCTCATAGTCCGGTGAGACGGCAATCCGACATGACCGGAGAGAGATCAGGCGCAGGACCAACGGCTTTACGTGCTTTCCGAGGCACGGGGGTATCACACCGCCAACTTCCTGACTCCGAGCTGCGACTGAGTAAATTTTAAGATGGAAAAACCCAGTCACAATTTTTTTTGGCTCGACCCGGGATTCGAACCCAGGACCTCAGCGCGCAAATCGTACTCGTAATGCGTACGCAATACCACTACGCCACCGAGGCAGTCTATAAGGGTCTATATGGGCGTATATAAGGGAGGTGGGGGGGGGGGTGCTTGAAGTCCAGACCCCCCTTAGCTTACAAAAAAAAATAATTCGATCCACAAAACATGTACACATTATGATGCCTATGTGCCCTTCTAATAAACATCCAAACATTTTCACGAACGTTGGCATTTATTATAAGATGAAGTAGACCCACCTAGCCCAATGATTCTAATCACATGCATTATAACTTAGGGTTATTTTTACTAAGTGATCAGATTATGTAATATTTATAATAATATTATAACTGTTGGATATATTAATCCGATCTTTGTATTGTTAGTAAATGTAAAAAACCCAAAAATCAAAAAAGGTTCGATTCCCAGTTCTCCTTTATATGGAAGAAAACCGTTGAAACCATTACACTATAGCTAACCACTTCCGCGATGCATATATTGTCTTGTCTTTAATATGTCGACCAGTTTTCGATAAATTTAAACAAACAAAGAAAAATTGTTAAATCACCCGTCAGGAGACGAGATAATCATTAAAAGTTTTTTTATATTGTGGTCATTTATTTCGCGATTTCACCAAAAACGACCCCAATTAAAAAGGAACATCTGCGCTGGAATGTCCCTTTATATTATCACAATTAACACTTTTAACCACACATATTAAAAGGTCGATGATAAATAAATCAATCAAGGGAGATAAACATTACCCATAAGTGAGTTTAATTAAACTTGGAGATTCTGGAGATAATCTCATATACCAAACCGTTTATTATAAATATTTTACTAATGTGCAATAGTATTTTCTTTAAGCAATGAAAGCTACATTTTATTTTAGTTATGATATTAAGCAGATGGATCCCAAAACCGATTATCATCATTAAGGCACGCGCAAATATTAATAAATGAGATTGTTGGATGCAGGTCTATTTCTACAGGTGGACCTAGATATATTTGAGGGAGAGCTCTGTCCAGCAGTCGAATGCTTGATGACATGATGATGATAAAACAATAGTAAACAGTTACGAACACTGTTCTACAGAATACTATTATTTTATGTCGTCGGTATCGCAAGCTACTAGGACTCCAAGGGTCTCAAGATATCGCACTTAGAGGCCAAACTAATATCTGCAGATTACATAAATATTGGTCGTAGCAGGAATAGAACCAACATCTTCCCATTTTACAACCAGCTCATCACCTGCGGCAACAAATACCCAAATGGGGGTAATTTTTTACTTCCTGGAAAAATAGGTCATCAAGGGCATCCAAAACAAATGACATGTACAATAAATTATGTGCTTTGCATATTTGTAAATCGGAAACATTCACCATAGTTCCTCGTCACGTAGGAGCCCTGACCTTAGGGTCCGTGTGTAAGTAATCGACGTTTCAGTACCAAGGTACCAGAGTTAATAGCTTAATGTTCCTTACATAGAGGGAGATTTTAACTCAGAATATTAGGCAATATAACAGATTTAGAGATTTATTTATAAAGTCCCATGGATTGATAATTATCGTGATAGATTGATCAAGCAATCTATATAGGTCACTTCATATTATTAAGTAGATTTTATTTTAGATTGATCATTCTATATTATTTATTATAATTATCTATATAACTAAAGTTTTTAATTATATAGATCTATTAACTTTTTCGAGAATTCGATTAAATATACGAATTATATTAAGCTAGATTTTTCTTGCGACCCCACCCGTGACAAATGTTTTTCCGGGATCAAAGTCTCGGTTTACATTTTCCCGGGATAAAAAGCCTACATCCTTTCCAGGATATAAAACTCCATATCAAATAACATGTCCGAAAATGGGCCTAAAATTCTAACCAAGACAATTTATATACGGATAGAACTCCTAAAAACTAGCCTTTTAAAATAATTCGTTTAATTATAAATACCTCCGATTATGAGATTTATGTAATTTTATTTTGCGTAAAAACTATTCTTAATATGCAAGATTTTAAAACAGTTATGAAAGAAGGGGTCTAAGAATATAGTTTTAATGAATCTAAGTTCCCTTTTAATATCCCTATAGTTTCGTAGTGACTGCCTCGGTGGCGTAGTGGTATTGCGTACGCATTACGAGTACGATTTGCGCGCTGAGGTCCTGGGTTCGAATCCCGGGTCGAGCCAAAAAAATTGTGACTGGGTATTTTCATCTTAAAATTTACTCAGTCGCAGCTTGGAGTCAGGAAGTTGGCGGTGTGATACCCCCGTGCCTCGGAAAGCACGTAAAGCCGTTGGTCCTGCGCCTGATCTCTCTCCGGTCATGTCGGATTGCCGTCTCACCGGACTATGAGAGCGAAGGAATAGCGAGTGCACCTGTGTATTGCGCACACACTTGTGCACTATAATATCTCCTGCGTACCTGGCTGATCTCCGTTGAGATTGGCCGCCGTGGCCGAAACTGGCTAGGAGGATTTCATAGTTTCGTACTGTTGCAAAGATTACTTCCTATAAATAAACTCACAATACCTCTTTTTTATCTTCGTGTAGATTAAATATAAACAAAACTCAATCCCAAAAATGCCTCATGTAATAAAACATAGCTCTATTATGTTATTATTTTAATATAATTTAAAGTAGTATTTAGTTTATCTATTCAGTATCAGCCCTAAGTCTGGAATGTGTGCCCGATATGGCGATAGGCGATAGCACCCCCTATCACATCATGGGACGGAATAACGGCGAAAAGTGGGTGCACTGGTTGCGCCTCTGCCTACCCCTTTGGGGATGAAAGGCGTGAGGGTGTGTGTGTGTATAATTAAAAGTAAATCCTAAAATGAATAACGATTTTAATTTCATATATTGTCAAAATGCTTAACTATAAACACATATAACTATTAAAAAGAACAATCTATACTAATATTATAAAGCTGAAGAGTTTGTTTGTTTGAACGCGGTAATCTCAGGAACAACTGAACCGATTTTGAAAATTCTTTCACTAATAGGAAGCTACTTTACTCCTGAGTGCTATAGGCTACTTTTTATCCCGGGAAAATATTTTTATCCCGGAAAAACTTTTTCACGCGGGCGGAGCTGCGAGCACTACTAGTACAAAATAAAAATGAGATCCAAAAAATTATCAAAACATTAATTTCTAACAGTCAACATACACTTCTAAAACGTAGATTATAAAAAAAACTCACCGATAAAAAAATCGCGAACACAATCAGCCTCTTCATCATCGGAACAGTTTCCATATTCTACGGGTCTTGCGCTTGAGTCACCACAGACGGTATAAACGCGTTGCGCGTGCGCACATCAGATCGAGAGTGTCAGAACCACCACCGCCAAGCGGTGACGGATGGCGTGTATTGTGACCAGGCTTTATGTTTTTATTGATAAGTGTTGAGGCAAAAGAATTATATACCTACAGTAGGAAACTTAGGAAATATATTTATAGGTATATTCATAATACCCTATATAAAAATATTATGAATCATAATAATATCTCATGTTTTAAAACAAAATTCACGACATGGAGTTTACTTAGTAAGAGTAATCCTCCTAGCCAGTTTCGGCCATGGCGGCCAATCTCAACGGAGATCAGCCAGGTACGCAGGAGAAATAATAGTGCACAAGTGTGTGCGTAATACACAGGTGCACTCGCTATTCCTTCACTCTCATAGTCCGGTGAGACGGCAATCCGACATGACCGGAGAGAGATCAGGCGCAGGACCAACGGCTTTACGTGCTTTCCGAGGCACGGGGGTACCACACCACCAACTTTCTGACTCCGAGCTGCGACTGAGTAATTTTAAGATGGAAAAACCAGTCACAATGTTTTTTCACTCGACCCGGGATTTGAACCCAGGACCTCAGCGTACAAATTGTAGTCGTAACACGTACGCAATACAACTACGCCACTGAGGCAGTAACTATACATATAATTGGTAAGTATAATAGAGTTCAATTACTTATAATAAATAATTCTACCAAGCTAGTCTAAAAGATATTATGAGATGGTTTTTTATTAATAAACTCAATAATAATATTATAAAGAAATATAGACATCATTTCCAAAAGAATCTCCAAAGGAAATTAGATTCATTCAAATATGTGCTAGATTGCCAATTTCTTACTTTGATCGAAATAATAAACCATTTTGTTTCCCATTTCGAATTGCGTGACCTCCACGAAAGGTTACAGGTTCTTTTCATTACTTAGGTTACCGAGTAATTTCAAGTCATCTTTATTTATTCGACTGTTCTGTTTTTAATATTAACTACGCCCTGAGCTATGCACCGAACATCGACTGGCAGACTTCCCGCCTAAACTCTTTATATTTTGTTTTTCTCCCTCATAGACTCGGCAAAGGAATCATAATTCCACATCCACTCATAAAATAAATTTTGCTCTCGTGAATCCTACTAATATTATAAACGCGAAAGTTTGTAAGTATGTATGGATGTCTTTTTTTTTTTACGCGAAGAAAATGAATTATTACTACCGCCCAGTGTTCAAGGGGAACGACTGAGCGGTTATGTTGGGTTTACCGTGCCTTACGACCCGACGTTGAGCCGCCTGGAGAGATGGAAAGCGTCGGGCGACCGCCGGGCCGAGTCCCTAACCTATGTACACCGCACAGCATACCAACTAAAACTCCGCGGTGGCCATCTTCGGCGCATTAGGGACGGCTGCGGGCTTCCTCCAACTCACGTCTAAGTTGTCGTCCGCAACCGCCCCTGCGCGTACCGCTATTGTGGTCCGTCTCCTGTTGTTGGGGGGGCTCAGAAGCCCCCGCACACCGAAGGACGCCCTCGGCGTCAACGGCAGCGTGAGCCCTAACCGCCACGCTGCCGTCCATCACGGGGGTCACAAAAGTTGGCTAGAACAATAGGTGGACGGCGCCTTCCGCCACCTGCGACCCCCGGTGGCCCCTGTTAGTCGCCTTTTACGACAGGCAGGGGATACCGTGGTGGAATTCTCCAAACGCCCCCAATCCACAGGGCGGGATGTATGGATTTCTGGATGTATGGATGTTTGTTACTCTTTCACGCAAAAACCACTGAACAGATTTCGATGAAATTTGTCACACGGGTAGATCATGTCTTGGATTAACACATAGGCTACATTTTATTCCAGGGAAATAAAAAGTGGGATTTTTATCCCGGAAAAACTTTTTAACGCGGGCGCAGCCGCGAGCAAAATCTAGTATTAACATCATTATGTACATTATGTTTATATTTATAATTTGTAACTCCATGCAGGAGATTTAAATCATTCGGAACCGACGTCAAAAAGAGTAATTAAATTTATGGTATTTTTTTACTCAAAAAAATATCCCTTGTGACCCTAAAGCTTAGTCACCGGCGAGCCGCGACCTCAGCGCGTGCGGGTTCGTGACCTGTGAATCAATTAGTAATGCCCACGGCCCATCGCGGACTTATCAATCGACGTGGTGTAGACGCTTGCTACAAATAAATTAAAATAACAAACGAAAGGGAATATCAGAAAGCAGACCTTGACTCAGTAAAGTGAAATCAGGAATAAGATCTTCGACTCATTTTGTGGTGAAAGCACACCAAGGCTAGGAACCCTAAGGTTTTGAGTTTGATTCTCAAGGCGAGAACGAAAATTTGTGAATTTTACGTTTTCTAATAACGACACCAAAAATACGCAGGATTTGAAACTATGAAAAAATTTGGTGCACTAGTTGCACGACTGCCTACCTGTTTTAAGATAGAAGGGATGAGTGTATCTAGAGCGATTTATCAGTACCATAAATATGGAGACCAATATTGGCAGACCAAGTACAGATGTCTCGCATCGAGAATCAAACCTGAGGCCCAGCCCGCAACTCGTCTTCTACAACAGGCAGAATTAAAAAAATATTCATTGCTGTCCATTTTTTTCCATCATTTTTACGAAACGACAAATAGCTACTATTAAAATTACCATAAGACATAATATAAATGTAAGTCCAGACTACTTTCTATCGCGAAAAAATGTATAGAGGCTAGTGAGCTTTTTTGCGGGAAAGATCAACATGGCCGCGAAAGAGAGTTGAGCAAGAAAACGTCATATTATTTTAAAAAAGCTTATGTTATGCAAATAGGTTTAGCAAAAAACTCTATCTGCAATTTTATTTATTATTGTTGTCATATAGATTAAGCGCATTATAAATGTAATAAACATAATAATATATCTATAAGACACGAGCTAGTAATTTAAATAATTTCAATGCATAACGCAAATATTCTATTAATAACAGAAATTTCTAAAAATCTCGTTCGGTCGGTCTCGGGTTAGATCCCGGGTCGGGCAAAGTAATATTGGATTTTTCTATTCAGCAACAGTCCGGAGTCTGGAATTTGTGTCCGATAAGGCGATAGGCTCCCCCCCCCCCCCTATCACATCATGGGACGGTATACGCACGGCGAAAAGTGGGTGCACTAGTTGCGCCTTTGCCTGACCTTTCGGGGATAAATGGCATGAGTTTGTGTGTGTGTGTGTGCGCGTATATATAAACTACATGCTTATTAATATACAAATCAGCCTTAAAATCTGTGAGTTAACAATAAATCACCCCTTTTTTCCTACCCTTAGGGTAGATTTTTTTCGAAATTTACATGGGACCAACTTCGATGTATCATCCCTATCCAATAAAAAAAACTCTGTAAAAGTTATGTGTGTGGCTCTTGTGTCAATTTTGTGCTGCCACCTATAGTTCGTGCACGTTCACTATATACGCCATACCGCAATTACCAGTATAGGGAGCGCGAACGACCTATAGAGGGCAACACAAAATCGACTCAAGAGCCACTTGTGGATAAAAATAGAAACTTAAACTAGAACAATAATTTATTTATTATGATCTTTTAAATATGATTGATACCCAGAGTGTTCAGAATATGTTTTTTTTACATTGGAGCTAGTTATTTAAGCAAAATTAGGAGGTTATGTTCCCTTAGTTACTGCTTTTTTTTTATTGAATATTATCTTAAAAACATCTTTATTTTTAACCCCCGACAAAAAAGAGGGGAGTTATAAGTTTAGGGTGTGTATCTGTATGTCTGTCTGTGGCATCGTAGCTCTCAAACGAATGGACCGATTTGGACGCGGTTTTTTTGTTTGAAAGCTGATGTGACTGCGATGGTTCTTAGCTATAATTTATGAAGATCTGTTCAGGCGTTTGAGGATTATCAGCTCATTTCCAACTTAAAAAATCCAATTGACTTTAAATTTGGTGTACTGTGACTTTCAATACATTTGTAAACATGAGCTGATGCTGCGGCATCAAGTAGTCTGCGGGATACCCAACTCCTTAGCAATTTATAGCAGATATAGTGTGTTGGGGCTCATAAGGATGGGCTCAACGAGTAGGTGATAGATAGTTGATTATCAAGGCCCCATGATGGAGAATAAAGTAATTAAAAAAGTTTCAAATAAAAATTAAATTAAAATTTAAATAACCCCCAACACGAAAAATCTCCAAAAAGTGAAATAATAATAGTGTCTCTGTCGTTTAAGTACCTAGTAATATTTTGACCCAAGCGTCCTCACGTCGGGAGACCGAACTCCGGACCAGGGAGATGAAAATACTTCTTTAGCGTCAAAATATTACTAGGTACTTAAACGACAAAGGCACTATTATTATTTAACTTTTTGGAGATTTTTTGTTTATAAATGTCGTAATGAGACATTTACAAATGCTTTTGGAACTCATAACTACGAATGTTTTGTACAACTTTTATTATTTTTGTCGATTTTCATATTTAACCGTGTGATGTAAGTACTTAGGTACTATTATTTTTGGCAAAATAATAGTATTTCACACCATTTGATTTTTTTATTCAGCAATACATTATCAACAGATCAAATGTTATTTTTCATCCTTTCAATACAAATATTTTACGTCAATGTCAAGTGTCGATGTGTTGAAAAGGAGTTCGATTGTGCCACCAGAATGCAGAGCTCACGACATGCACGTTCCCTATGAACAATGAAGACAGTTAGTATTTGTCATTAAAACTATCCCAATTGGGTTACTTTCAAGCGTAAACAGAAAAGCCATTTCGTTTATTGAGTTTACAATTGCTAATATTATCATATTTATGTTTTTGTAATATCATTGGTTCAGAGAGAATTAATATTAGATTAAACCGCCATCTATCATATCCGTAATGCACTTTATTAGTCATTCTATTCGCCACTAGATGTCGATAAATCATGATGCATTTAAATAATATGGCAAGTTTAAATTATAATATTTATAAATTATATTTTAAAATGATCATTTTCATCGTAAAAGATTAGTTAGGGCATAGTTACAGAAAAAAGGTTTCTCCAAAGAGTATAATTCACGTTTCTCATAGTTCTCATTTTTTCATTGCCATGACAACGTTTACAATACAAAGAACACACACCAAAGAGCATTACAATACTACGGAAACACTATTTTCAATACTATCATGTCAAGCAAAATAAGTAATTCAGCTTCTAAAAGCACGTGCGAAAGATATACAAGCAATAGTAATCGCTATAATTGCAAAAATAATAAATCTGGAAGCAGAGTCGTGGTACCGAAGAAAATTTTGGTGTCCAAGAAACCGACTGGTTCTTCAGATGAGGGCAAGAGTTCTTCTGCTGGAGTGATATCCCATTCTGCACCAAAGGTAAAGAAAACAGCAAAATCGGATCTCAATTTCACTAAAAAGACTGTCAAAAAAGCAAGTCCTCTTGATTTGTGTAAAAAATGTGGCGATTCTTTACAAAATAGAAATTATTTGAGTAAAAGTGAAGTAAGTCAGCACAAAATTAATTCTAACTTGTTTACTACATCCTCTATAACAAAAGATATAAATAACATTAAATGCGAGAAAAGTAAATTAGTACAACAATACTACAAGAACGAAAATTTCGGCCTATCAACGGAATCAATGCAAGAAACCCAAAATAACAGTCTCTGTGCCCACCCTCATTACTAAGATGGAAAGACTGGGCATCCGGGGTAGGCAACTTGCTCTGTTTAACAGTTACTTAACTAACCGAACGCAAAAAGTCAAAATCGATGGATGGATTAGTGAAGAGCTCCCATTATCCTATGGAGTGCCGCAGGGAAGCATATTAGGCCCAACTCTCTTTCTTATTTACGTAAATGATTTGACCAATCTTAGTTTAGGATACGGTAAAATTTTGAGTTTTGCAGACGATACAGTGATTCTTTTTAGTGCGGACACATGGGAAAAAACATTATCGGTAGCCCAAATCGGTTTCGATACAGTAACTAGATGGCTTTCTCAAAATACTCTGACATTAAATCCAGAAAAAACAAAATACGTCGCCTTCTCCATTAAACAAAATGACCAACCTTCCCCTACACTCAGTATAAAGGCACATCTATGTGACCCATGCTGTAGTAACTGCAAATGTCCTGTAATTAAAAAAGTAAACTCTGTTAAATACCTAGGAATTCAGATTGACCAAAACCTAAATTTTAAGGAACATATTAGTCTTCTAACCGCTAGACTTCGCAAAATTATGTACATTTTTAAAAATATCCGACATGTAACTGACTTTCCAACTAAATTATCAATTTATTATGCACTTTGTCAATCAATCCTGGGGTACTGTGTGTCAACTTGGGGAGGAACACACAAAACCACACTCATTAAATTAGAACGCGCACAGAGATCTGTCCTAAAAGTTGGTTTATGCCTGCCATATAGATACCACACAACAGACCTGTATAAGGAATGGAAAGTATTAACAGTACGCCAACTATACATTTTGGATACGATCCTTAGAATGCATTGCCAAAACGCATACGATTCCTCCGTCGTCACACTGCACAGACGTAGAAAAGCCTTCATCGGTCATACACAGCATTTTAATACCGCCTTTTCACATAGATTTTTCTGTTTCCAAGGAGCCCACTTGTACAATGGAATCAACAAGAAATTATTCATTTACCCCCTTACTAAATTTTCCTGCAAAAAAGCAGTAACCAATTTTCTGCTCACATTAAACTATCAGGATACAGAAGACCTACTGTGTCCTCCAAGTTAGATGACATATTATCACATATTTACTCATACACACACACACACACACACACACACACACACGCACACACGCACTCACGCACACACGCACGCACGCACGCACGCACGCACGCACGCACGCACGCACGCACGCACGCACGCACGCACGCACGCACGCACGCACGCACGCACGCACGCACGCACGCACGCACGCACGCACGCACGCACGCACGCACGCACGCACGCACGCGCGCACGCACGCACGCACGCGCGCACGCACGCACGCACGCACGCACGCACGCACGCACGCACGCACGCACGCACGCACGCACGCACGCACGCACGCACGCACGCACGCACGCACGCACGCACGCACGCACGCACGCACGCACGCACGCACGCACGCACGCACGCACGCACGCACGCACGCACGCACGCACGCACGCACGCACGCACGCACGCACGCACGCACGCACGCACGCACGCACGCACGCACGCACGCACGCACGCACGCACGCACGCACGCACGCACGCACGCACGCACGCACGCACGCACGCACGCACGCACGCACGCACGCACGCACGCACGCACGCACGCACGCACGCACGCACGCACGCACGCACGCACGCACGCACGCACGCACGCACGCACGCACGCACGCACGCACGCACGCACGCACGCACGCACGCACGCACGCACGCACGCACGCACGCACGCACGCACGCACGCACGCACGCACGCACGCACGCACGCACGCACGCACGCACGCACGCACGCACGCACGCACGCACGCACGCACGCACGCACGCACGCACGCACGCACGCACGCACGCACGCACGCACGCACGCACGCACGCACGCACGCACGCACGCACGCACGCACGCACGCACGCACGCACGCACGCACGCACGCACGCACGCACGCACGCACGCACGCACGCACGCACGCACGCACGCACGCACGCACGCACGCACGCACGCACGCACGCACGCACGCACGCACGCACGCACGCACGCACGCACGCACGCACGCACGCACGCACGCACGCACGCACGCACGCACGCACGCACGCACGCACGCACGCACGCACGCACGCACGCACGCACGCACGCACGCACGCACGCACGCACGCACGCACGCACGCACGCACGCACGCACGCACGCACGCACGCACGCACGCACGCACGCACGCACGCACGCACGCACGCACGCACGCACGCACGCACGCACGCACGCACGCACGCACGCACGCACGCACGCACGCACGCACGCACGCACGCACGCACGCACGCACGCACGCACGCACGCACGCACGCACGCACGCACGCACGCACGCACGCACGCACGCACGCACGCACGCACGCAAATATTTTTTAGAAGGCCAACCTGGCTATGGTAAATATCAACTTTCAAATTGATAATAATTGTACATTTAAGTTAACTAACAGATGATTATTTTAGAACTCCGCTATTAGTGATTATATGTATTTTGCAGTGTTTTGTCACTCGTATCTTGGATTCTTGACACACTGAAGCAATCTTCCATCGCACAACTGATTTCGCAATCTTTCCCGCCACGACAAATAAATACGGCGGCCATTCTCGCGCGCGAATCAGTTGCACTGCGCATGCGTCCCGCGCAACCAATGTCGTTTGAAATTTGAATTTTCGAACGTTTTGTTTTCATATTTTGTTTTATTTTTTTAATAATGTTTGTGAAGGTAATATCATTTGGCGTGGTGTTCAGCCTGGTGAATGCTCAGTACAGTTTACGTAAGTTGCGTTTTGTTTTTTTTTATTTTGTAATCGGTTTCGAAGATATGCGGTTATGTGTTTTTAATTCGTCGAAAGTTACTATTTTTAATTTTAACTTTTTCTTACGATGTTTACGTACTAACACCGGCTAAGGCGGTTATTATTTCAGCCAGTTTTTTATAAGTGTGATAATGCAATTTCTTAGACCTTAGCAATTTATTCCAAGTCATCATCAAATATTAGTAAATATTGAAAAATCAGATTATTTTTAATTTATCAAATGCTCTGTAATTATATAACATTTTATTTCTACTGGATGTATGTGTGTTTATGTTATTTATTACCTAGACTAGATAGATTACACTTCCTATATTCCACCATTTGTGAAGGGTTATATTTCTACAGAATCTTAGGCAACATACATTTCATAATACTTATTAGTCTGCCGTATGTTCTGTTTTCTTGCAAAATGTGACCTCAGTTTTATATTCTTGCCCATCTAGTATTCTAAGTGCTTATTGATTACTTAAGACGCAGAGCCTGTTATTACAAAAAACGTCAAATATTTTTCATTTTTAAACGGAATGACAAAAAGACTTCGTATGAGAATATCTAGTTTGTTGTTTTAAAAACAACTAAGCATTTATTAGAAGAAAAAAGGATATGTCTTTGCTCAGCATTGGAGCATATAAAATTATGAGGCTTGTAAAAAAAACATTCGTATCTTTTGCTAAGTGACAGCAAGTCGGAATATGCAATGCAGTGCCATGTGGTACTTTGTAATTCATGGAATTCTATTGTTTATGGATGGACTTCCGTGTATTGTTTTTCGAATTATAAGATGAGACATGATGAGCACCTCAAGATAACATGCCGAATATCATGTCTATTGTCCAATATCATTTGGGTATAAATTATAATGTCCTACAAAGCGGAACACAACTGTTATTAATAATTGTGGATATTACAAACGTTGCTTCAATGTAATGAAATAGTTTATTTGAATCTTTAAAATGTTACACATAATTTAAATTCCGTCAAAATTAACTCTACCACCAGTTCGGAAAGCAGTTACTTCCACAGAAGAACGAGACGGAACTCTGGTGTCTCTTTTCATAATCAGTTCAAAAGTACAAGGTAAACACAGTGAAAATTTGCGACTATTTTTTATTTATTTACTTGTGAAATATATTTTTTTTTATTCTCATACGATAACGAGTGCTTATCCCTTTCAGAACTCATGATATTATAATGAAATAATTTCATGTTATATAAGTAATTTTTTGAACAATAAAAGTTACTTTTTTATTAAATATCCTTGAATATAATAATAACACCAACCAGGGCAGGCCTACGCTATTCGAGCGCCCTGAGCGAAATACATTTTAGCGCCTTGTTTTTCTGGCGACCTTTTTTAAGTCCCGAATATGTGCCTGTGGCAGATAGATCATCTGGTGCACTCTCTAGGAAACATTTTATTGAGTACAATTAAATAATAGGCAGCTCCACCAATTATTTTCTCTTAACAAAAATGTGGGCACTTCAAAGGGCACTGTGGTAAGTATAAGGGCACTTTATTAAGGCAAAATAGTTATTGCCTTAATAGTTGCTACATTTTTTTATGGCATTGAATGACGAGACGAGCATTACACTGGCTACAATTTCCTTCAAACCGAAACACAACAGCGCATGCATACCGCTGCTTGGCGGTAGAAATAGACACTGCAGTGGTATCCACCCAGACGGACTCTTACATATTAACCTACCACCAGTAAAAACATTATCAAAAGAAAGTTTTTTAATGACATTGAATCAATTTACATTAACAAGTTCAATTTTTATAACACGTTCCTAATCGAGGTTTAATTAACTTGTGTTGTAACGACACATTCTATGATGTAATTGTGTTGTGGAGTAGATTGCTGAGATAGAGGTATCTGGTTCGATACCATTCGATTCATACTCTCAGACCCTCCGGAGTTTGATATTCCTTAATTATTTATCGTAATAACATAGATTTACTGGCGTAGTTGCATTGCGTGTATCGTACAAGTACCGCTATGAGGTCTCGGGTTCGAATTCCAGCTTTGGCAGTTTTTTTCATGGCATTGATTGACGAGACGAGCATGCCGTTCACCTGATGGTAAGCGATGCGACCACCCATAAACAGTAGTAACACCATACAGCACCTTGAGTTACAAAGCACCGTGTGGCATTCCACCGCGCTCGTCATCCTGAAATGTTAAGTCTCATTATGTCTATCAGCTACACTGGCTACAATGTCCTTCAAACCGAAACATAACAGTAGTAGACAGTAGTCCGGAGTCTGGAATTTGTGCCGGATATGCGATAGGCTCGCCTCCTACCATATAACTAGCTGCACCTCTGTCTACCCCTTCTGGATAAAAGGTTTCCATTTATTTAGGACTCCAATTGTATAAATTTTATTACCATTTATTTTTTTCATTCCTCATATGTGTCCCACTGCTGAGCAAAGGCATCGCCCTTTTTCTTACCCAAATTATTTTATTATAATGTTGTCGTGTAGGTAACAGTGGTTATAAGGGGTTCTAAACCCCCCCCAGCTTACAATAAACCACGCTACGCCACTGACCGCTGACATTTTGGGGAACCGGATCCCTTAGCTTCTAAAATACGGTGTCATGCAAGGCAAGAACCCACGCCACAATTTTTTTTATATCGTAGGACCCCCCCCCCCCCCCATGAGAACGCTGTAACTACGCCCATGGGAAACACGATAAGATCTCATGTATAAACAAAAAATGTAGGATTTTAATTTTTACTTATAAAATGAACTAGATATACATATACCTAGTTCATTTCCTTTTATCACCCAAAACACCTTAAAACAAAAATATTTTTTGCGTTGAAATTGTTTAATCTTATAAAAAGACGTTCAAATCTTTACTGTTATTTCGGAAACATTTTCCACAATTGGTCTCTATAATCCACATATTGAATGTGTTCTCTCATTGCATATAGATTGTCATAAACACACAATGTACTAGACCTCGTGTTTACTGCACATTGTGGCCGATGTTTTGTCTATACTGCGAGTACATTATTGCGGGGTCGAAGCCATAAGAAAACAAGGTCTGCGACGGACCGCACATAATAATGCGCATTATGGGAGCAATAAGCCATGATTGACAAGTAATTGTAATCCATACCAATATCTTAAATGAAATAGTCTTTTGAAATGTGAAACATTATTTATATACCTTCAATTTTTACTCTAATAACAGCTTGGAAAATAGTTTCTTCCGGAGAAGAACGAACCACAAACTCTAGTGTTGTTCTTTTCAACATTGGCTCAAAGGTATTATAGACAGTGCTTAAAAAATATGTAAATAAACAAAAAAAGTATTTTTTTTTGTCCCTGACATTACTCTTTCTAGACCTAATAAATCAAGCTTAAGCTGTTATTATAAGCTCGTTCTAAGCGCTGTTAAACAAACAAAAACTAGCTGCAAAATCCGTCACATATTGTAACTTAAAATGAAATTTGAGCTGATGTTAGGTACTATGGGGTTATTAAATAGCGACTACCTCAAGATGCTGACCTTAATTTGACAGCGACCCAGCTGATATCTCACTACAGAGCAAAATTGAGTAGCATCTATTAATACCGCCCTAAGACTACTAAGAATGAAGACAATATTTATGAACGTAAGCATAAACACAAACTATATATTCATGCCACACCCCAGCATGCCGCACGACAGTTAAAATTCGCGATGCGCGATGCGCCCACCTTGACCCAGTGGAGCCTCATTCTAGTTAGATAATAGCATTCGTTTTACGTAAATTATTGTGTGATACGCAAAGAATAGAGGAGAAAGTTCGATTGCTGGTAGAACTGCACGTAAAAAGGAACATGAACTATCAGAACTTGAATCTCAAATCGCTGCGTGATATTGCGATGCGCTTTGCCATTCTGAGATATAAGATTTTAAGTGCCTGTTTCACAACTGAGTAAATGCTACTCGTTATTGAAATTTATAAGCCGACCAAATACAAAAATCACACTCTAATCTGTGCTCTCAAAGAAATGGTAATAAAATAAGTATTATCTACATTAGCTGTTTACGATCTAACGTCTCAAGTTGACGAGCAGTCATTATAGTTATTATCACTACAGTCGCGTCGCTTATCATCAAGGGAGTGGATTGGTCTTGTCATTCATTTATATAAAAAAGTAGCTTGTCCTCTTGGCTTTGCCCGCTAACTAGGTTTTCTTGCATAAAAGTCCAGTGTATATTCTCTTAGAATAAAAAGTAGCTATGTCGTTCTAAGGGACTCAAAGTGTCTCCCTTCATTGAAACCCGTTCTGCAGTTGTACGGGTCACCGCAGATTAGTTTTGATTCATTTTAGCATCGTAAGTAAATATCACTTAGCATTATACAAAATATATTATGTCAATTCAGTTGCAATTAAAGCGCTCACCAAACGGTTGTTTTATCAATTACTAGCTTTTGTCCGCGGCTCCGCCCGCGTTAAGAAGTTTTTCCGGGATAAAAGACCCGGTTTATATTTTCCCGGGATAAAAAGTAGCCTATGTGTTAATCCAGGGCATGATCTACCCGTGTGCCAAATTTCATCGAAATCCGTTCAGCAGTTTTTGCGTGAAAGAGGAACAAACATCCATACATCCATATATCCAGACATTCTTACAAACTTTCGCCTTTATAATATTAGTAGGATAAATCGTTCCTTTATCATTATCCTATATCATAGGAATATTATGTATGTGCACGCACAGCACGCCATATAATTATTTAGTCCTTCGAGATTTTTCACCCAGCACGCAGTTAGTCAAAATCAAGACTTCGCGTTAATTTCCTAAAAGTTTTCGAGCTATGAGTGAGCTATATCAAGAGACTGTTATAATTTTGGAAGACTGAAGTCTTCGTAGCAGTCATAAGCAGGAACACACTGAAGCAGCAGTCGCCGCGTCGGTAAGGTACGCGTCCTGGAACTTCGGCAGTATCAGCGGAAAAACAAGTAAGACTGTTCCTTTTACTTTTGTTCCTAATATCAATTTCATAATTTGGATACAAAATGCAGAAGCTGATTGCGCGACAAGCTGATCTCTTCGAAAATATCAATAAAATTAAAATTAACTTCAGCAAGGATAATGATTTTAAAAAATCTCCAGAATACTTAGAGCAAAGATTAAGTAAGCTGGAAAGTTTATGGGCTGAATTTCACGAAAATAATAACGCTTTGGGTGAATACAAAGTCATTGCCAGTAAAGAAGAATATTTTTCTAAAAATATCTTCGAATCTGCCATGAACATTTACCACGCTACACGTAATATGATTTTAACATATACCAAAGAACATGAGAAACAGCGACAAATACTGGAACTAATTGCCGGTACTTCAAAATCGGACAAAGATACTGATCCTAGTGGCCAGATAACAGAATTTTTGTCTACTCTCTTTTTAAAGAACGAATTTTAGGGCCCTGCATAGAACTATCAACAGCATTGATGTTTAAGAATTATCGAAAAAATGGGAGCTAGAGGACGAGCTCCGTAATCTTCAAACGCGTTGGGATGCAATTGATGAACTGCATTTAAAAATTGACAATATTCTTCGATGCGGAGATTTGAATTATGAAGAAGAATTTAACACCTACGAGTCAACATACAAACGTATTAAGAGAGCGATTAGCCAGAAAATGGTATCTATTGCTCATACGCTAGACTCTACCCCGCAATTAGATATACCAATGTTTTCTGGAAATTGTGCTCTTTGGCCTACCATTTTCGACTTATTTACAGATGTTATACATAACAGCAAGGTACTCAGCAAAGCGCAAAAAAAACAACCTCATTGCCGCGTCTAGAACTTTGTGGTGCGCTTTTGCTATCACAACTTTTGAAGAAGGTGAAGAACACTTTAGAATAGCAGGACGTTAAGACATTCGCGTGGACTGATTCAATGGTAGTTCTTGGATGGATTCTTGGTGACGTAAATCGTTGGCAGCCGTTCGTCGCTAACAGAATACAGCAAATTACTAGCGTTGTACCATCACCTCAGTGGCATCATATCAGCTCAGAAGAGAATGCTTCTGACTGTGCAACTCGTGGCATGTCCACTAATAAACTGATAAGACACTCCCTCTGGTGGGAAGGGCCTAAATGGCTAACTAAATTCGACCCAAGCAACTATGAGTATCGTATAACCAAATGTCAAAATCCGTCGATAGAAATAAAGAAGGTGCATGTAGTCGCCACCTTATCTGAAAATAAAACATCAATTATAAACATGTTGTTACACAATAACAGCTCCATAACACAAGTAGTGAAAACAATTGCATGGGTGTCGTGTTTCGTTACTCATTGCCGCGCGTGCCGCGGTCAACGGCCTGCTGATCCATCAAATACATTGTCTTCGACGGAAATAAGTAATGCATATGTTCTAATTACAAAACATGTTCAAGCTAATGATTTTGAAATGGATATTAATAACCTGAAATCCAAGGGCAGAGTTAAATCGAATAGTACATTATTAAATTTGAACCCGTACATAGACGACAACCGTACATACCAACCGTTTCACAGAGCTTATAATCGATCAAGCCCATATAACAACATTACACGGTGGCCCTAAACTTACTCTAGCACAGGTCAGAAATAAATATTGGGTTCTAAGTGGCTTAAACACTGTTAAGAAGCAACTTAGAAATTGCGTTACATGTCGACGCTATAATCACCAAAGTCACCAACAAATTATGGCTGACCTGCCAGAGCCTAGGGTCACACCATCTCGGCCATTTACGCACTGTGCCGTGGACTTTACTAGACACGTTGAGATCAAGATAAATAAAGGTCGTAGTGTAAAAACTAGCAAGGGATATATAACAGTATTTGTTTGCCTGAGCACTAAAGCGGTACATTTAGAACTGGTCTCAGACCTCAGCACACCTACCTTCCTTGCGGCTTTTCGTAGAATGTGTGCCAGAAGAGGAACGCCAAAGGAAATGTATAGCGATAATGGGACAAATTTTGTCGGCGCATCAAAATTATTACATCAAGAATACAAGCTGGCAAGACAATACATCAGTAGTGAGTTCATCAATAAGGTCTCTGAGCTAGATATCAACTAGCATTTCAATGCACCTGTTTAGCCAAGCGCTGGAGGATTATGGGAAGCTGCAGTACGGTGTATGAATATAACCTAAAAAGAGTTGTTGGCACTCAGAAGTTAACATATGAAGAGTTCCTGACCCTTTTAACCCAAATCGAGAGATGTTTAAACTCGAGACCTCTAGTTGCCCTTACTGAAACACAGAAGACCTAGATATATTGACTCCGGGACATTTTTTAATCGGTGGACCCCTCCTATCAAGTCCACAAACTGATTCGAATAATATCAGCTTACCGATTCGATGGCAGTTAGTACAAACTATGATGAAAGGATTCTGGAAGAAGTGGTCTCATGAATATCTTCAATCGCTTCAGCAACGCATTAAATGACAAACCCGACAGCAAAACATACAGGTTGGCGACGTGGTCGTCTTGAAGGATGAGATACTACCTCCAACACTATGGGCGATGGCTAGAGTCATAGCAGTACACCCGGGTAAGGATGGTCACGTTCGTGTGGTTACAATCAAGACACCATCTGGTACCACAAAACGTCCCGTTACAAAATTGTGTCCATTACCCATACGTCGTCATGACTCATCATCACTGAAACTATCATCGGAAGATCAGCTACCCGTCGTATCATTCGAGAAGGTACGCGCGGATGTTAAACCACGACGTACACGTCGAAAATACGATTTCAAGAATTACTTGATCACTCTACTCTTGACAGCATTCTCATTATTTACGTTGACTCTCCAACAAGATCAATCATTTTACAATATTTCAAGCTTACCGAGGAACAATCAAGAATTATTTTTCGATAAAATATCAGATTTACAAGTCATCAGGGATGAGTGGAGACTCATCATATACTATAATACATCAACTTATTGGCATGGAATATCAGATATTAAACGGTACGTCGCTCATATGAAGGAGATTTGTAAAACTCATGCGGAATATAGTAATATGATATCACAGTTAGAACACGAAGTTCAAGAAATTGAACATTACACGTCTGTTCTTATAATGAAATCACCGACGAGAGTGAAACGTGGCTTGGTGAACGGAGTTGGCTACCTGGCCAACACCTTATTTGGTGTCTTAGACGAACGTTTCGCCCAACAGTACGAAAGAGACATCAATGAAATAGCTCAGAATGAAAAACATTTTCAGAACTTGATTAAAAATCAAACTATAATAATGGAAACAGAGTATGACATACTGAGACGTAACGAGGAAAACATGAATAAACAATTTCAATTCATTAAAAAACGATTACACAATTTATCGCTGGAAATGAATACTGTAACACTCGATTACAAAAGAGGCCTGTACATTACATCGTCCGCATTTACAGCAAGTATGATCTTATCAAATCTAAGGCGGATCCAACAGAGTTTGATGGATACCGTGATGAGCGTCAGTCATGGTTACATCATCATCATCTTCCTGCCCTGGTCCCAAATTACTTGGGGTCGGCGCAACATGTTTTACTCTTCCATTCTCTTCTATCTTTCGTCATCAAGTCATTCACGCCCTTTTCTTTCATATCATCTCTTACACAATCCATCCACCTCTTCCTTGGTCGTCCTCGTCCTCGCCATCCATCAACACTCAAATTCATCACTCGTTGGGTTACATGCCTTTCATCCCTTCTCCTCACATGTCCATACCAAGACAGACGATTTCCTTTCAACTTTTCTATCACTGGTGCCACTTTCAAACTCCCTCTAATATACTCATTCCTCACTTTATCCATTCTCGTCACTCCACACATCCATCTCAACATTCTCATCTCTGCTGCGTGTAATCTTCTTTCATCCGTCTTCTTTAGGGCCCAGCATTCTGATCCATACAGGACGACAGGTCTTATTACGGATTTGTATATTTTGCCTTTAAGTTTTAGAGGCATCCGTGAATCGCAAATTGTGCCTGTGACCTGCCGCCACTTTATCCAACCCGCGTTGATCCGGTGCCCAACGTCGCGGTCTATTTCACCGTCCCCCTGGACGAGTGACCCAAGGTACCGGAAGTCGGAGCAGGCCGGCAAGGATATTCCTGCAAGGTTAACGGAGACTGGACTAGAGAGACCGCCAAAATCGCAAAACAGATACTCTGTTTTACTTCGACTTAACTTAAGGCCAACATTCTCCAGTCTTTGCCTCCATGTCTCCAGTCTGCTCTGGACCTCTGGGCCAGTCTCGGCAACCAGCACAATGTCGTCAGCGAACAACATACACCAAGGGGCCTCTTCCTGAATGTCCGATGTAAGAGCATCCATTATCATCAGGAAGAGGTAAGGGCTAAGAGCCGATCCTTGGTGCAGGCCCACTGCCACACTGAAGCTGTTGGTAGTACCAGCTGTAGACCGGACTTGGGTACTGCACCTGCTGTACATCACTCGGATCAACCTCACATACTTCCCAGGTATACCTTTCTCCTTCAGGGCCCACCATAAAATCTCACGAGGAACCAGGTCATATGCCTTTTCGAGGTCAACGAACACCATATGCAAGTTTCTATGTGCAGCTCGGTACTTTTCGCACAGCTGTCGCAACGCGAAAATGGCATCCATTGTTCCCCGACCAGGCATAAAACCGAATTGATTTGATGAGACTTCACACTCATCTCTCAATCTCCGTTCAATCATTCTCTCCCATATCTTCATACTATGTGACATTAGCTTTATCCCCCTATAGTTGTTGCACTCCAGCACATCACCTTTATTTTTGTAAATGGGTATTAGTAAACTATTACACCATTTGTCAGGTATGGCTTCTTCCCGCAACAACTTGCTGAAGAATAAAGCTAACCATGTCCATCCATCCATTCGCAATAACTTCCATACTTCAACTGGTATTCCGTCAGGTCCTAGTGCCTTTCCATTCTTCATTCCATTCACTACACTTCTCACTTCGTCTACGCTAACATTTCTTACTAGTCCCTCATTCATTGAATTATTCTCAAGCACTCTATTCCAATTATTCTCCTCATTCATTAACCTTTCAAAATATTTTTTCCATCTATCCTTAATCTCTTCCTCATTCGCAAGCACCTTTCCGGCTTCATCTCTAACACACTTAACCTGACATACATCTCTAGACTTTCTCTCTCTTGCCCTTGCAAGCCGGTATAGCTGTTTTTGGCCTACAGCGCTATTCAAATTGTCAAATAGTTTGCTTTGCGCTGCGGCCCTTGCTATTGCAACGGCTTTTTTCGCTTTTTTCTTCCACTCATCATACTCATTTTTCTTTTCTGCTTTCAGACTTACATTCGTCTCATCCACACTCTGCCACTCTTTAAACTTCATTTTCTTCTCCTTAAGCACATTCTGTACTTCTGTCGACCACCACCATGTATCCCTACCTATCGTGCCTTTTCCTTTCGATTCTCCCAAAATATCTTTTGCTGCATTCTTGATACACCCTGCCATTTCATTCCAACAATCATTTAGGTACACTATATTCATCCATATCGCCCATTTCTATCATCTTATCTACCACTCTTTCTCTAAATTTCTTCGCACATTCTTCCTTCTCTAGTAAATGCCATTTTATTATAGGAGGGGGTCTGTTCTTTCTTTGGTTTGGTTTCACCTTAAGAGACGTGTCCAAAATTAATAGCTTGTGTTGTGAAACCAAATCTTCGCCCGGGAGAACTTCGTCACAACAACTAACTTTGAACTTCGTAACAGCGTCAGTCATGGTTACGTCGACACGAATTTCTTATCACCTGATCAATTAGAAGAACAAACAAACATCATATCTCACTACTTGCCTCTTGACCTTTCGCTACCAGTGACAAGAAATAATATCGTGGATTTACATAAGCTGATTAAATCGTCCGGCAGAGTGGTCAACAATTTTCTAATCATTGAAATTAAGGTACCCATAGTAAGTAGAAATATGTATGAACTTAGTAAAATCATTGGCGTTCCGCGTACGTCAGATAACAAACATAAATCATACCAGGTTATACCTAAAATACCCTATGTTGCATATAACATGAGGAAAGATGTCGGTATGTTTCTATCTGAAGAAAACTACCGATCCTGTCTACAAATATCAACAAAGAGTATCCTTTTGTGCCCACTCAATAACTTATTTTATGACATACGACCAAAAGTTCCCTTCTGTGACGTAAAAATAAACAGTGATATATCGGAGTCGACTTGTGAATCAGTACAGACAGATTGTTACGACAAGTGGATAATATTGCACATGCCGAACTCATGGTTATTTAGCTGTTGTGAGGAATGTTTAATTCGCGTACTTTGTGGATCAACTGGCATGAAAATGCAAACGATAACTGGCAATGGCATAATTACTATTGGTCAAGGATGCACCCTAAAGAGCGGGAATGTTAACATTTACGCCCATAATCAATTCATAAGTAAAATGACCATCAAACAACACGTGGATGTACCCGAAATATCAGCCCTGAACCGATTACTGAATGATACTTCCTTGTCTAAACCCCCTGAAATAGAAGATCATGAAAGACGGTTTAGAGAAATGAAAAATCAATTGAATTTATTAAAGGAACAGTCTCAACAAGGATCGATAACCTTACACGATGTACATCATTACACCGTTTTATATATCATCGTTGCTACCATTGTCGTCGCGGGAGGAATCTTTACGTGCGTGAAGCTGAGAAGCAAGTGTGGCAGGCCGGCTGCAACAGCCGCCGCCACGCAGCCCCACAACAACAACAGCAACGCTGATAGTGAACGTAGTGAAGTGCATGTGTCGGAAATACCGCGGTCACACAGTGTGTTGAGTGTAAATAAGAGCACTTCGCCTATGGTACCAGTGCGTTTTCAGATACCTGGTGATAGTGACGAACATCATGTACAATAACTAGCTCTAAGAAAACAAATTGTTATCACCTTGTTAATCATTATCATTCAATATAGAATTTATATCGTGTAGTTTAATATTATTATTTACATCTATATTTTCCTATAATTTCCTTTTTGTGGCCAAGATGTACGGGTCACCGCACATTAGTTTTGATTCATTTTAGCATCGTAAGTATATCACTTAGCATTATACAAAATATATTATGTCAATTCAGTTGCAATTAAAGCGCTCACCAAAACGGTTGTTTTATCAATAATTATAAATCGTTCCTTTATCATTATCCTATAGGGTCATTCAGCTCAAAAGTACGCACTTTTTTTTCTATCGTCTACACACTCAAAAATATAGGGTCCTGATAAACGTTTTAACACTTTATTTAAAGGAAATTTATTCTATTTTCATTATTTAATGAGTTTTTGTACATTGCTTCGTCGGTTTTTTTGCAATACATGTTTAAGTGCAGCGGGGGAAATTCGTACTCTTGACCCGTCATTTGGGTAAAACTACGCAGAGATGCGGTTAATAGATCGCATACTGGGTAAGCTACGCACGCAGATAAACTACAGGCATATAATTATAATTGTACAAGTACACATGGAATCATATGGAATATGTTTTTAAACTTCCTTTATTCTTGGTACAAATATTGTAAAAATAAACATTAAATGTACACCTATTGTAGACACCAGAAACATAATTAATTAGACTGTACTTATAATACACTTTAGTTATTTTTGCAATTTAATGATCACTGTAATTTTAGGAACTCTTGATGTTACTTTTCATTGTAATGAAGTTATAACAGCGTGCGTATTTTTAATCCCGTACCCTTACCCAACAGGGAATATTTTACACAATCACACGTCAGTTGAGATGAAGTTATTTTTTAGGATAGAATTAATAACTAAAATAAATACTATAATAATCGTGTAAACTTAATATAATCAACGGTCTTTTGTAAACTGATGCACCGTCTATCTATAAACTTTTCCCAGCACAAAATAGTTGATAACTAATCAACAAAATCACGTTGATCGCCGTTTTTCGCTAAACAAGTGAGGCTTGGTAAAATAGCTTGTGGGCTCTGACATCGTCCCTGACGCACCCTTAATTTAGCCGAAAATGTGTCTGAGACCCCTCAATAGGTTCCGAGATATTGATCATGCGAAATTTTACCCACTGCGTGCTGTTGCCCCGAATGACCCTATCATAGGAATATTATGTATGTGCACGCACAGCACGCCACAGCAGTTTTTAACAGACTTCAAAAAAAGGAAGAAGCTGTCAACTCGAGGAGATTTTTTTATTGATTGAGTTTATCGCTTTTAGATAGACAAATAAAGGAGGTGGAGGATTTTGTTTTATATGTAAGGACTAAGGACAATAAAAAAAATCTGTGCGTAGCACTTGTAGGTATATGAAGTGAAAGACCATAGTCGAGCATGTACCAAGACGAGCGTTTTGTAAGACGACCTTCGTAATTTCGCAGCCATGGAAGATTGGGCCACGTTTGAGCAACGCACTGGTTCTTTCGCCTGTCATCTCTAGTACGCAATCTATTTGGACATGCGTTGGCGCCAGGTGAGCCCTGGTTAGGCCAAGCTACCGGCACAAATAAGCCTGATTTCGTTTCTGTTTACTTGTAGATCCCAATGTGGAGAGAATGTAATATTATATTATTAACGTGCGCAATATTTTGAGGAGTTGGCTTGGTCCGTAGTGCCTAGTAATTAAACCGGCTATAAATCCAAACACGATGCTACTCTATTTGAAGCTAGAAAAGAAACAGTAGATACTTAGCACCAATAGTTCACGAATATAATGCAACTAGAGATCAAATGACTCAAAACAGTACTAACTTTCGCGACTTCACCGACGTGGAATTCTCTTATGGAAATAATTAAATAGCCTGTGTTATTTCTTTAGGTTCAAATTTCAAACTAACCTCGTAAGAAAGTTTAATCAAATAGTTACCTAGTAGATTTTCTTCTAACTGCATTTACTGCAATTTTTAGTTTCCGATCATTGACAACAGATGGCGCTGTATTTATTCCATACAATTCAAAGAAAGCTATAAAAGCAATCGCAATAAGAGCCTAAGGTTTGTACTTGCTTTGATGAGCTCAGAACGATTTATTCATGTCATATTTTTGTAGCAGAAACATTCGTAAATATCCCATGAGATACCTAACTATAAAAGCCCAGCCAAATATACAGAAACCGATTAAACACGTGGTATTTGGCACCACTTTTACTCATATTACACAGTACAGACAAACAAACAGCTTCTTGAACTTCTGACGTAATGTTTTCGTGGGAAGTTCCACGTCGCTGTTTTAGGAAATTTCCAGGTTTTTTAGGTCACGCATAAATTATTGCGCTTTTAAGCTGATGGTCATTTATTTATTAATATTTAGTTTATTTAAATAAATGCATACATGTTTATGTCCAATAAAAAACATTTAACGTTCTTATTATTCAACTGTAACCAGTACCGGATTAGCCTATAAGCAAATTAAGCAATTGCTTAGGGCATCACGCCTTGGGGGCACCAGAAACAGGACAAAAAAATATGTTTGCTAGCCAAGTAAATATTCTTTTCCGAAAATGAAAATAATTAAAGACGGGGGGGGGGGGTGCTTAGGGCATTAAGTAGTCTTAAGGCCTCCGGTAACCCAAAGGCCTCCGTACCTGCTCTCCTTGCCTGGGTCTTCAGCTGTCAAAAATAAAACTGTAGATTCATGTGCTTATGTTTCTATCTCACTCACACATACAGTCGTAAAGGCGATGACGTCGCGAGATAAAGCAAGGATAGATCTGTTATTTGAGACTTAGATACCCTTTTCACCAAACTTCAAAGACTAACGCATTGTTAGCAGATTTTTATAATTATTTTTTTACTACATTTTGTGTTTCTTATTGTTTTAAGCTCGTTAAGTAAATTAATAGATCTAAGATGCACCACGTTTACTTTTCTATTTATTTTATGTTCTATAGCCAACAATAAAACAAATCATAGATAAACAAACAACGTAACGTTTCGAATACTAATGCGCGGTGAGAAAAAGAACATTAAGATAATGTTTGGAACGAGGCTACACCACGACGAACCCTACATACTTATTAACCGTGATTCACTACATTATTATAGGAAAATAAATGTGACATACGGAAAACATATACCTTTGTATTCTAGGAAAACCGTAAATAATTATAAGCGGAATGCAACACCTGTGGTTAGTTGAAGTATATCATAAATACTTAAACTTTCATGTTTAGTTATTATTATAATTATTCAGTAGGTTTTATGCTAATTGCTCGCATTGACTTAAACAGAAAACATGTAGTAAAATACCATTGATGTATTAGGGTTTTTAATACATCAATGTAAAATACGCATTTAATAATGGTGTCCATATATGCACCAAAGCGCAATGATTTATAATAAAGTACCATAGCGCCAATCTATATTAACAACATCAGCTAAATAAAGTCCCCTTCTGAAAATAAGCCTCCTCTAAAGATTTGGCTTTGGATCAGAATTTGACTTAGTTTTGAAGATCGACAGCTTGCCTGTCAAACCTTCTACGTATCGAGGCCTGAGACGTGCGTATACCTGGAATTCCCGGTTCACAGCCCTATGCTGTCACAACACCAAGAGAAAACTGTGCAAACCTATTTTAGCAATTGTTACATCCTGACAAAAGTATAAGTACAAAACAAAGTCTCCCGAATCATCTGTCTATCTATCTGAATGCGATAAAAACAAAAAAAAACTAAACTGATTTCGATGTAAATTGGTATGGAGATAGTTCGAGATCTTGGTAAGGACATAAGCTACTTTTTATTCTGGAAAATCTCTCACGCAGGCTTTGATGCGAGCAATAGCTAGTATCAAACAATTTACATTTTATCAAGAATCAGGTCTACAATTTCTTGCAAAAACATCGCTATTCTCATAAATCACAAGATTAGGCGATAACAGTGGCATAATTTAGGTTAATTTATACCATGATAATGTCTCAGTAACAAGAATAATAATTAAACGAATTATTACATTAAAAGTAAATTAGCTTAATCTCACTATACTCAAGTAGATGGGTGGTCGTACAAACTGAACTAAATTCTTTGTCTAAGATAATTTAAAAAGTGCATTGGTATCACTCATGATAGCGGGGTAAGATTAAGGCGTAAGGTGGAACAAAATTATTGATAAAATACTAAGGTAAACTTCGAGATTAATTCATTCGAGATAGTCATTCTAGACCAAGTAATTTATTTATTTAAACAGCATCAGCATATTATGTCCACTACTTGGTAACTAAGAAATTTAATTAAATTTTATTGGCATATGGCATAATTAATACGAAGTACTTATTTGGTATGTGAAGTTTTTTTTTATGATACCAGGCTATTATCCATAATATACTGCCAACTGCTGATCACGGGCCTTCTCTGCTACTGAGCAGATTTAAACTTTAGTCCACCATGCTGGTCTAGTGCCGGTTGGCAGACTTCACATACCTTCGAAATTCTTACAAAGAACTTAGTTAATAGATATGCTAATAATCTCACGATGTTTTCCTACACCGTGAAAGCAAGCAATAATTCATAAAGATTACTGGTGATAGAACTTTTATATATAAGAGTCCGTCTGGGTGGGTACCACCGCAATGTCTATTTCTACCGCCAAACAACAGTGTGCATGCACTTTTTTGTTTCGGTTTGAAGGACATTGTAGCCAGTGTAACTACAGGACATAATGAGACTTAACATCTTATGTCTCAGGATGACGAGCGCAGTGGAATGCCACACAGTACTCTGTAACTCAAGGTTCTGGATGGTGTTTCTACTGTTTATGGGTGGTTGTATCGCTTACCATTAGGTGAACGGCATGCTCGTCTCGTCATTCGATGCAATAATAAAAAGGAAAACAAAGAATAGACATATAACTTTAGAAAAATCAGATCTGTGTGCCATGGGGTTTTGAACATGCGGACATTCGTCTCGGCAGTCCATACCACTTCCAACAAATCTATCAACGCTTTATCCACCGAATAACCTATCAGCGTCATTTCTAGTCACTTCGCCATGCAGAAAAACAAATGCATTAAACTAGCATATCTTAAGTTTGCCGTGTATTAAGTCCGTAAGACATTACAAGGTCTTGCGTGTTCTGTTATATCATGTACAGCATAATCTAGCTTTAATTACTTCAGTTTTATATCCGTTATGTTATAATGGATACACTATTGACTGGATTACTTTATTCTTGGAAAACTGTAGCTGCTTTTCGCATTTTGAGGGTTATTACATCCAAGAACGCCAAAATAAGGATCAACAGCATTCTAAATATTTGTCTTCAGCATGATTCATGAATGGACTGTCTTGCTTGGCTTGAACTGAAAGTAAAGCGAACAGTGAGACTTTAGGTTGACTGGTAGAGAATGCCTATGGCATTAAGTCCGCCTTTACTCCATGTAGGTATAAAGTGTAAATAAATAAACTATGCCTTCTTAAACAAACTCGCATATAAGACACTTGGATGACTTTGCTGGTGGTAGACTGTATATTGTATCTGCGAGGATATAGACCACAGTACATAAGCTCAACCGGTTACAACCCGACATAATGGTCCACGTAAGTATGCCGCGTTCTGGAATCAGCCTGGTTTAAACAGGCCGGCATAATTGTTTCGACTGACGAAGGATAATCATCGCTTAACACTATTTGAACCCCTCCCCGTTTACCATCAGGCGCAGTCACTTTCACATGCCCGTGTAAAACGAGTATTAGATTGGTTCTTTCCAGAGACTGTTACGTACTGAACATAGTCTTTTTCTTGTTTCAGCGGAAGATTTCACACGGTGTCGACAGAAAGATGCCAAACTGAATGATTGCTTAAAATCAGCTGTACCCGATGCTCTTAGGAGGATGAAAGAAGGTAAATTTTACTTTATACAATAATGTGTATATAATTTTGATTGTATTATGCATTAATAATTATCCACGCATTAGATATATGCGTCATATTTTTATTGTTTACTAGAATTCTCGTTTCATGGTGCATAAATCTAAATGCTCGCAATTGAGACGCTGCTGTTTCTGCAGTTTTTAATAATCTATAAATTAACACTTGATGAATTTATTTTTACCCCTTTTTTAGCACATTGCGCGCACGGGTGAGTGTCAAATTTGGCATTTTTAAAGTTCATAATATGAAGGAGTACAGTTTTTTGCATAATATGTATTACAAATATATTAAATTTATTGTTCGCATTCCGACTACCAGAAGGTCACTAGTAATAAAAATGTGATGACATTGTTATTCATTTGCTATTTACCACACAGGTAGCCCAACATATTTTCCACAGTCTCCCGTACTAAACCCCACGATATTTACTGTCGAGTCCAGAGCGTCAAATGGTTTAATTATTCGCATTCCGCTAATTCCAGGTATATCATCGCTGTCGGTGCCGCAGATGGAGCCGCTGCACGTGTCCGGGATAAACATCGAGTCCGGCGCCGGCCCGGTGGTCATCACGCAGAACTACAAGAACATCAAACTGCACGGCCTCACAGACTCCATACTTACTACTTACAAGTAAATTATTGTTAAATTTCTAGTATTACCCATAAAAACTAAGCAAAATTCTTGCTTTTAAAAATTGTGTTGTGCATAGCAGATTGGATTGGAATAATGACATAAAGGAAGAAGAAGAATAGCAATCCTTTATTAATAATGTCACACTGCTGGGCCCGAGCTTCTACTACTGAGAGGGTTCAAGATTAAGTATACCACGCTGGCCTTGTGCGTGCAGACTTCACATACGTACCAACGAGCTTCAGAATTCTTATGTACAATTTCCTACTGTTGTCATGAAAACTAGCTATAATAACAACAAAACCCTCGCGTTAGAAAATTCAGGAGTGTGCCTTGAAACGGGTTTGAATCCGCTACTTTTGTCTTGGAAATCAACGTCAATATTTATTTTTGTTATTAACCGACTTCCAAAGAGGAGGAGGTTCTCATTTCGGATGTTTATTTTTTTATGTATTTACACTGTAATTTACACATCTCTTTGAATTGTAATATAATTCTAGGTATATTTCCGTGATTCCTTTCTATCATTCATAAAAACTTTTGTTTATTGATTTCAGAGCGGATCTCAAAAACTACAGACTACGGACAGACTCTCTCACGCCTAAAATGGAATTTATCGCTGACTATGTAATGAAAGGGAGGGTTCTAGTTCTACCCATTCAGGGTAAAGGTATCGCCAACATAACAATGGGTGAGAAGTTTATAAAATGTCCCTTTTTTTTATTGCATTGAATGACGAAACACGCATGCCGTTCGCCTAATCGTACGCTTACCATAAGGCGCTTACCATACGACCACCCATAATTAGTAGCAACACCATTCAGCAACTCGATTTACAAAGTACTGTGTGGCATTCCACTGCGCTCGTCATCCTGAGACATAGAATGTTAAGTCTCATTATGTCCTGTAGTTACACTGGCTACAATATCCTTCAAACCGAAACCCAACACTGCATGCACACTGCTGCTTGGCGGTAGAAATAGACATTGCGGTGGTACCCACCCAGACGGATCCATATTTATAACAGACTATGGTTTAGAAGGCTTAATTTATATAAAATCTGTAATAGAGGATAATCATGAATTCTTCATGTTTTAAAATATTACAGAGAATTTTTGTATGTATCATTTTTTACATAATAAGTAATTTATAAATATATATTTTAAGATAGGTTCTAAAAAAGTTCCCCACTCTACATAAAAAAATTACCTACAACAGCACAGGAAAATAACATCCGAGCCATCTATTGGTGAATAGAAGTACTACAATTTAGTTTCTTAGTAATATGAACACTACGAAAATTATTATAATATGCTAATGTATTTATAACTATTTTCAGTAAATCTGGTAGTAAAACACGATTTGATAGGCGAGCCGGTCCAGCGCGACGGCGTGACTTATATGCACATGAAGGACTACAAGGTCAAATTTATCCCGGAAAAAGTCTTATTACATTTCTCCAATTTGTTCAATGGCGATAAAAGACTCGGAGAAAACATGAACGCGTGAGTAGTTTTATAAAAGTGACATCTATTGTGGAGAAACAAAATTAGTAATATGTTTTTTTAAGTGACATGATTTATGGCTGAGAAATGCGCCTGACATTTGATCCCCGGCTTAGAAAAATATGATGTGTATTTTCTCGAAAGAACTAAATTAAGTTTTAACACTTCATAATTATAGCGTTCAGATCGCTTCTAAAGACTTTTAGGAAAGTGTTTTTTGGGCTTAACGTTATTCTAGCGAGATCTAATAGGAAATAAACTAACCAAGTGCACTTTCTTGCAGATTTTTGAACGAGAACTCTGAATTAGTATTCAATGAACTGAAGGAATCTTACGAAAAAGCCCTTAGCTCCGTTTTCCAAGATGTTACAAACAAAATATTTGACAAAGTGCCAATGAACAAGATCTTTCCAGAAGAGTAAATTCATTTATAAAAAATACAGGTAGTTGGTAATAGGTTTTTACAATTAGAAATAAGGTAATGGAAGAAAGTGTTATTTATTAAAGCTGCTTTAATTAGATTCTTTAATAAGATTAAGTAAACAATGTGATAAAAACATTCGTTTTATTTCAATGCTTGTATTTTCAATTTACTTTCAGTGTTCGGCTTACGAATTTCGAACAATTTATCTCTAATTGAAATAGGTCGGGATTCTCTATATTTCTTAAAAAATACGATGAAAATTTTTACAAGTACTAGTAGCGGCATCTCGTATCGAAGAATTTAAACTAATATCTTGTTCTATGTACTTGTGGCATATCGCCCCTCGAGTGATTTAGTTTTGGTTGTTTGGTCACAACCTTCTTCGGTCGCCTTTCGTTAAGTTCAACATCTGGTGGACTCTGGTTATTTATTCTTCGGGCGTTTTTAATACAGGCAGTTTTGCAGAACGCTTCATTAACGACAATCACTGCAAATAAAAATTCGTTTTTATGTTAGTCACTAGATGGCGCTTTTACATAATTTGATAAAAAATTAGTTTGGAATCTATACTTAATATTATAAAGCTGAAGAGTTTGTTTGTTTGAACGCGCTAATCTCAGAAACTACTGGTTCGAATTGAAAAATTATTTTTGTGTTGAATATACCATTTATCGAGGAAGGCTTTAGGCTATATAACATCACGATGCAACTATTAGGAGCGAAGAAATAATGGAAAATGTGAAAAAAACGGCGAAAATTATTCATCCTTGAGGGCTTCCATTGCGTGCGCTGCGAAAACGATTCAAGATACCAAAAATATATGTATGAAATAATTATTCCTCTTGAAATGATCTAAAAAAATGTCCGCGACAGTATATGTCTATCTTTTAAGATTAACTCACTAGAACAGTTTTTATGGTAATCAAATTTGGTCGAAATTAATGCATTTGTTAAGAGTTGTATCAACGTCATAATATTAGGTAATCTTTATCCAAATAAATGTGTTGGATAGAGTGACTCAACGGTAAGGTTTTTATGTACTTTTTGTCCGGAAAAACTTATTAACGCGGGCGAAGCCGTGGGCAAAAGCTAGTATCTTAATAATTATACTCACGTATTCCAACCAGCAGAAAATACAAAACAAGTCCCAATAATATAGCATCCAGATCCATAACGAGACGTCCCTTCAAACAAATTTATAAATATTTAAAAATTATTAGCAGTTTTTTATAAATAATTCAAAATCTTACCTACAATGTACCACAAAGACTGCGCGTTACCTCTTATTAAGTTATCTGCGGCCTTACAAATCTTATACCTAATATAAGACGAATACTTCGTGTAGGTCAAAGTTTATCGCAAATTATACTTGACTGAATAGTTTATACAATACAAAGTAGTGTAAGTATGAAGTATCACTGAGCTATTATCAAAACAGAGAAAACACCACAAAATGAATTCGGAGTACGGAAACACCTGTGTCATGTCTATTTAAAATATTCATAAATGTTAATGTTATGGAATATACGGTACTGGCAAGGTTAAAAAACAATAAGACATAGTCAACGGTTGTATTGTGACCCTGCACTACAGATAATTTACGCTAGCTACCCAAACGTATATTAGATGAACCGAATATAAAACTTTATTCGTGCAATTGACATTTTTAAATTGTTAATATATCAAAGTGATATTAGGTTATTTTACTCACTATAAGCGCGAAGTCTGGAATTTGTGTTTGATATGGCGATAGTCTCGCCCCCTATCACATCATGGGATGAAACACACTTGGCAAAAAGTGTCCCGGTTTCATCTCTGACTACATCCTTGACAATAAAGGCGTAATTTGTGTTTTGTTTTTGATTGTTAATCTTACTCAGTAACTACGTTAACAGTCTATATAAAATATCTTACCTAGCATGTCCTAGTGTTTCTGAATGTGTATCAATTATGTGGAGACTGTTGAAGATGCTGTCCCCCAGATATCAGCATCCAGCGATGAGGAGCTTCGTCTCCCAGTGAATTAGAGTGGAATCATTCATCCTTTGAATGCGGTAAGTATTTTCAAAGATTCATCTGCACATTTTCTTGAAATTGACATTGACAATATGGTACATTACTCATGGAATTATTGTTTACTACTCATTCTACCTCCATGTAGGTACTATTTTTGTGTTGTTCTCTTTACTCAAAGAGTATTATGTTAAAATTAATTAGAGCCAAAATATCCTTCCGGCAATTTTTAAACGCTTAAATAAAAGTTAGTGTGCACTGATTCCAAGACATAATAAAATCTAATGTTATATTTTTTTGTGACTTCTTGTCATTTTAGTTAATTTGTTTACGTATTAAAGATCTGTCGTTAGTTTATATTAAATACTAGCTTTTGCCCGCGGCTCCGCCCGCATTAAAGAGTTTTTCCGGGATAAAAGTCCCAGTTTATATTTTCTCGGGATAAAAAGTAGCCTATGTGTTAATCCAGGACATGATCTACCCGTGTGCCAAATTTCATCGAAATCCGTTCAGTAGTTTTTGCGTGAAAGAGGAACAAACATCCATACATCCAAACATCCATACATTCTTTCGCCTTCATAACTTTCGCCTTTATAATATTAGTAGGATTCACTAAATATAAGCTACACATATGATCAATGATATTAAACAGGTAGCTCTTTATATTGCCTGCATTGACTGAGTGACTATCCCACTAAAGTCAACAGTGTGATTTCTTTTTATAAGATTGTAGATAGAAAATTCAGTTACAAAAACTATCAATGTTTATTTGTACCTGAGCGGTGGTGATAACTTAACACGTGAATCTGTTATAAATAATAAAGTACGCTCAGTAAAGTAATATAATAGAAACGTTTCAGGTGAAATCATTGCAAAATATTTGCAAATCGCCGATAATTGGTCACATGGACGTACTTTCTTTTCACTTTCGTCAGATGCCAAGAAAGTATTCAATAGTAGGTACTCATAGAAAAATTCCATCAGGTTACTTCTATTATTGTAGAGATTTTGATAATGGATGAAACCAAATATAAATAACACCATCAATTTTGTAAAAGAACATTTTATAATAATCTGTAATATTTTATCTGCTGCCCAAAAACTCCAGGTTTCATGATTATTTTCTTATATATATCCTGATTGACAGGAGTTGCAGTGTAGGGTGTAGGATAGAATACTATCTGCGTAACCCATGTAACTGAGGCACTTATCATAAGAAGCCAGTGGCTTAGCGTGGTTGGAGCGGGAGGGGCGGACGAGGAAATTTGGGCTCTGCCCCGGGCGGCAAGAACTAACGCTACGCCACTGTCAAAAGAAAGAAAAAAAGTAAAATAAAAATGGAAAAACGTCTATGTGTAATTTATCATTTATTCAGTGAAAGATAACAATGTTCTATGGCATAATCACTGGTAACCTTACGTCGTAGCTTACAACAAATCACTTAGCCTCTACTTTAGGCATGTTTTACACCACAAGTCACTGTCGTTCGAAACCAGCCTTTGAAAAATCGTAAAACATTATTTTCCGAAACATGTAGTGTAAAACGCACCTTATAAAATCTAGCTTTACTGGATAGTAATATAGCGAAATTAAAATAATTGTGTTTATTAAATCGCTTTACAATGTGATATTTTTAACAGCCGTATGATATATAACGTATAGTCATGTATAAACTGCCTTTTATATGTGATAACTATTAAGCATGTGACTCATAAGCGTCAATAAAAAATATCACATTAAAGCAACATAATGTCTTTTTTTATAATATTTAGCGGGCAGAGCGTTATAATCTAAAAAGTAGGTTTTAATTGTATTGTTTTGTTTTGTTTTAAGTAGGTACTTTATTATTTTTGTTTTTTATATCAATACATTGACACAAAAGCACAGACAAATTAAGGCCTAGATTAAATTTGGTGATTTTAATAATATGATTATAATTAATTATAATTATACTTTACTTCAATCATTAATTTAATTAACATTAAATTATTTATGCCAAATGAATGAAGAAAGCTGTATCCCCAAATTTTCTCCTGAAAATGTTCTAAAATGTTCTACTTGAAAAACGTGTTAGGATAAGTAAACATGATTTTATAAAACTTCGTCATAAATTGTTGGACGGCCTAACATTATTTTAAGTGCATGAAAAAATATGTCATCTCTTATTTTACACATGAGGTACAAAATGGGTGATGTGTTTCCTACTTATTTGTATTCTAAGTGATTTTAGAAGTGAAAAAAACACTACAATTATCTTATAAGCTCTACTCCATTCACAACCTACACAAAATGAGATTACTTTTTAAAATTTGAATTAAAAATTGCCAAAACTCCCGGCTGCTTGGAATGATTTTTTAAATGTTCGTGTATGAAAATCGGAGAAATGTAAAAAAACAGTTTATATTCATGCTAGCCACTTGATCGTCGTGGGGATTTCATAGTTTTGAGCTGGTGGTACCAAAATGATGTTCTGAAATGATATTTATCTTTGGCAACCAACTCAAAACAACCTTCAATCAATACTAAGGTAATTGTGAATCTTCACATTACATTTAAAATAACATTATTGTACTTAAACAATGTAATATATAACTTAGCACCTTTAATCTTATACAGTTAGCAAATAAAAATTTCTAGCTTAACAAGAAAGTAAAAAAATGTTGTTAAAACAAATTATAAAAAAATGCCCAAAACTAAATGTAATTTTTTCCGAGATTCCTTAAAATGGTTATTACTACCTACACTTGGGCAGATTTGTATAAAAAAATAAGATATCTTTAGATATCTCAAAGAGTTGAATAGTCGATAGTTAGTACTTTTTCTAAGTTAAATAGAATAAGAGTTAGTACTAAAACTATGTAAGAAGAAATTCCGGTTTCAGAATGAACCTCAGCTATCTTTTATTTGACGTTTTGGCGCCATTTTGAAAGAGTTTTCTCGAGGTTCATTCTTTAAAATCATTCCTTGAAAGTATGTTTAATTAATGCACATAGTCAGTATATGGTCATAGCTAAACACACATTGTCTGTATTACCTAATACACCACAAGGTAGTCTCATACATACAAATAAAGAAAAAATTGATCATCGTAAAATTTACGCATGAAACTAAACCTTGCCTACCGTAAAATCTTAAAGAAGATTGCAAAGATATCTCCTTGTAGATATGAATTTGATATAATATTTTTCATAAGTCATGTCAACGTATATCACCATTCGAGTACGTTTTAACGCCATCTATCTGAACTAGCTCGCACTAACACTACTCAGCGTCACGGTCATAAAACGCGGACCACATGTGGCAATGTTCTAAATCCGTGGCTCTTGTGATTGCAACGGACTTAAGCCTCAGCGAACTCAAGGCTCAGACTCTTTGTCCACACTCTCCGCAGAACTCTGTCATTGGAACTGCGACGTTGATGTCGACCGCCGGCACCCTAAGGAGACAGGAGCCGGTATCTTCGATGGACCGTTTCTTTGATCTTTTCTGGGTGAAGCTAGCTGCCTGGTGCTCATCGACCTCTCCAGTTTTCCATCTGACATGACCCAGGCTGAGGTAAAGTCAGCGTAATCGGAATCCTTAGAACTAGTCCTGGATAACGAGTCGTCTCCTTTTGAGTAAGTCCTAATGATCTCCTTCATTTTTTCGAGAACAGTGGCATCATCTTTTGCCGTCTCTGCAGACCTCAGTATTTGTTCTAGTAGTGGGCTAAGCTGTTTCTGATTCGGTGGGGATCTGAGAGTAGCACTGCTTGCCCTGAGAGGAGAGTTCCTTTTAAAAGCATCGTTTTGGGCGGCTTTAGGCGTGGCCTTGGGGGACTTGTTCGGGTTCTCGAAGGTATCAGCTCCCAGCGCTGGCCTCGACTTAGCCTTATTTTGCGTAGGACCCGTCCTGCCAGCCCAAGTATTCCTCGCTGTGGGAGGCAGCTTCGGCGTTAGTTTCGGTGAGGTCTGACCTGGGTTGGGTGTATGCTTGGGACTAGGGGTGTTACCGCGGCTTGGCGTGCGATTCCTCACTGGCGAATGAGGTATTCTGCTTGCTTGGCGGCTCCTGATTGTCTTGGTGGGGGATTCAGAGGGTTCTCTGCTAGGTCTCAAGCTCTTACTGGGTGAGTCATTGCTCTCCTGTACCACAACTCTGTCAGGGCTGCCCCTGTTGGACTTGCCGTCGATGGAGCCAGGCTTGCGACCACCGTAGAAGGTGTCAGAGAAGTCGGTCTTGCGGAGCCCCGTGCTGAGGCTCACGTAGTCGTCTCGCTCGTTTTTGTCCATGTGACAACCGTCGTCTTGGTCGAGACGCTCTGGAATAGAGGAAAATTTTTCATTAATGCACTTGATGTGATGAGAATAACAAAAATACGATAAAATTTGTAATATAAACTCCTATATTAACCTAACAGTATTATTCGGCGATAATTAGAGATCCAAAACCAGTTAAAAACACCGAAGTACCACCATGAGACTACGGATTACGACTTGATGATGATATGAGCAGAATGCTTGATGCCAAAATATACGCAGTAGCGACACAACTCTGCATACAATCTATCCTATTAATATTATAAATACTTTAGTTTGTGAGAGTAGTTCGGTGCTTAAAAGTAAGTGGCATAGGTATACCTAGACTATATCCCGGATTAATATATACTTATACCCTAAAGCGACGATAGCCTAATTGGGAACGGAAGGGTCTGGCGAGACAAAGTCCGAACGTTCAAAACCCAAGGCACACACCTCTGGCTTTTCGAAGTTACGTGTGTATTGTTATCAATTATCGTTCGCTTTACGCTTTAAGGGTGAAGGAAAACATCGTAAGGAAACCTAAATACCTGAGAATTCTCTATATGAATGTCAAAGGTATGTGAACTCTACCAACCCGCACTAGGCCAGCGTGATGGACTAAGGCCTAACCCCTTTCAGTATTAGAGGAGGCCCGTGCTCAGCAGTGGCCAGTATATCATACAGAGCTGATTGCATAGCATATTCTAAAACCTACTAGGTCACACACGAGCTCAGTCCCACCATCTAACTATAAATCTCTGCACTCCTAGTCATCAAATTATTTTGTCCTAGATAATCAACATGCCATCATAAAAATACTACATCCGCATAAGCATGATACTCAGCTTTTATGGACATTATTCGATGCCTATCATTTTAATGCCTTAAAAGCTCATGCCTCGCGGCTTCCTGTTCCGCGAGCCGAGTATGGCGCCTACATGATGCATGATTATGGTCAGCATTGATAATAACAACTGACATGAAACACTCATATGCTGTCAGTTTATGATATTTATTTTATTATGAACTGTCATTGCGGGTTGAACAACGCCATGAATATCTCTTCCTTTAATCCCATAATTGGATCTAAAAGTCAAAATGTGATTTAAGTAAACATTTTTACTAAAAACACATATACTAATGAGTATAACAAAGAAAAATAAAAGTCAATAACTAGGGACAAACAAATTCATAAGTAGGAGTAGTAGAAAAGTACGACTTTCATGGGTACCTAGCTGATAGAGTTTCATAAACATTCCATAATTATTATTACCCACAGAGATTCGAATCCTATCGAGCCAAGCTAATAATAAAAATAAACCGCATTCTTCGAGTCCTGCATCAAGTTATTTTCGTTAGTAATTCATCATTAATCTTTGAACACGTGCAGTATTCGAACCACATTCCTCACGTAAAAGGCAATGGGATTTATCGCTAAGACACGGACAAGTCCGCTGCCACCTACATTACAAAGCTATATTGGTAGTTTACTGTTTATGATTATAGATGGCAGTGTACGTGTACTAAAATGCTAATACCATGATATAGATTTTATTTACGGTTCTGTCAGCCTGAAAGAGACGTTAAGTACCTAACCTATTATTTTAGGACATTGCCTATTTATGGACCAAATAACATGGAAATACATTTAAAGTTCTGTATTATGTATGATATATTGACAGACATCCAAACAACAACCTTTATAATTTCACTTGACAAACATTGACCTTGTCGATGACGTATATCCCCTAAAACTTTATCCCAATTCAACTATGACGTCTAGAAAGTTGTTGATGCAAATCTGTGACGTCACGCGTGCGCAAACGTTTCTGTTTTGGCCGCAAGGACTCCATTGTTTAAATCGATGGCCTGACTTATTGTTTTAGTCCTGTAATTGGAATGTCTGTTTGCAGTCGAATTTTTATATTTGTTAGTTAGGAGACAGCTGGTTGTAAGATATCGTTCCTCATGCTAGACTGTGTAGCATATATTATGATGAAAAAACGGTCAGTCGCTAAGGACTAGCTATATACGTAATATTTCCAAAAATCTACCCTCGAGTCGCGTTCTGGGGTATTTATTATAAGACAGGCCAGGATTAATCTTGGCGACAATTAAAATTGGTTTCTCGTAAGTCGAAGTTAATTTTCGACTCCCCTTAAGATCATTTTGTTATGCCAAGATTAAAAAACCAATGGTGACCTAATCTAAATAACACTTTTCCTACTGCTTGAATTTTTTTGAAGCTTCAGATTATATAGGACTCTTACTTGTGTATGATATTATATAAAGCAGGTCGGGATTAAGCTATGTAGTCATACATCCTGAGTACACTAGTAGGTACGAGATAACCCGCTGATAAGCCTCAGATAACCTCTTTATTGTTTGTTAGGCTTTCCCATTGTTTATCATATAGTTTTATGTCATTAGTCAGCTATATTTACAGCCTGGAAAAGAAGACGCAACATAGCTAACGATCGTAAAATCGTACCCATGGACCGAAACAGTCAACTCGATTTAAACTTTGAGCATGAAAAGATTCATGAACGTGGAGGAAGCAAAAGAAGTGCCAGAATCGAGCAAAGTGGTAATCCGTAGTCTCTGCCTACTCCTATGGGAGAGAGGTGTGATACTATGTATGTTTGTATGTAATGTCAGTATTACTAGGACTCTTGTGGAATCTACGAGGTTTAACTATATAAATGTCAAGACTTGGTAGTCCCTCAATATGCACCCGCCAACTTAAGTCGGTACTCAAATTGGCTGTGCTTTGACTGTGAGTCGAAATAGCGCAACCCAGGTTACAAATTCCAGGTCAGGCATCGCATTGTAGGTTTATCTAATACAAATAACCCAGAAATAAATCCAAGGCAGTTATCAGGCAGGCGGTGCTTGAAAAAACTAAGCGTTTACGCAACTCACTTCTTCCGCACTAAAACAAGTATACTGCGGCAACCCCACATTAGAATAGTATAAATAAGAGTAGAAGATGTAATCATGTAAGACAAAAAAGTTATCATTCTTCGTTCCCACGGCTAATCTCATCGAAATTAGAGAAGGTATTTATCCTTCATCTATCAGAACAATATCAATAGACTTGACACGCCTTCGTAGAAAGTTACACAACGTTTTTGTTTTAAATGCCGAAGCGTCTTGTCACGTAGCATTATACTTGAACATGTGTCCATTATTCATAGGTATGCTATTTTCATTATCTCACTGGTTTAATATGTATAAACTGATTGAGTAAAGTGCTGGTTTGATTCCCAGATAGGACCATCAAAATATTTTACGCACGGTGAGTGGCCAATGATAAGGAGACGATAGGTTCGTAATACGACGATGATCTGGGTAACTCATTAAGCAGGACATGTTTTATTGTGATCTACACCATTCAGTGTAACCCACAATGCGTTTAGTTGTAACAATCATTCTTCCGCTACAGATTTTACATAATTGTATTAACTAAAGCAACAGGGATCACGGAGGATAAAGGTTGTTTGGACTTCCGAAATACTCAATGAAACGCAACAGCAGACAGATGTTGATTTTCCAATTCATTATAGACATGTCTACAGCGTTGTTCTAATGTTTGTTCACACATTGCCATTTACCTCAACAGTTTAACGCCCTCTCAAAACGCATTGTATAATTAATGACAACACAGTTGTCCAAACAACAGTGAGTAATGCAACGTTTGACAACACTTGTGTTGTCCACTCAACGCTATAGCGCTGTAGTTTGCAACCTGAACTAACATAGTTCAAATAGGTGTCAATTGATGAACAGACAGCGATGTATATATATAGTAACGCACTTTATCTACCTGCTTGCTGTCACTCAATTTAACATCTTGCATGTTATTAACCAAGATGCATGGTTTCGTCATCAACAAATTATCAAGGCCATCATTGTGTTATTTCGTGCGGATTCGCTAGGGTCACCCTTTGAGCAATAGTCCCTTCAGGCAATTAAACAAATATTTTCTCGATAAGTTTTCTACTGCCTTATTCCTAACTTATAGTTATAGTTCCTTCCACTTGGCCTTATTTACTACAATATAAGGCCGACGCAACATACTCTCTCAAACATGTTGCAGAAAGAATTTAGCTTGGTGTTTACAAGGTGCCTATCTGATTATGGTGTCTGAACCCCGCTTGGAGGATCCAGTCACGGTCAATTCATGTTAGAAAATCCACAAAAAGGAGCCCATATACACTGCAACTAGAACAAACATCCAACCTAACCTATAGATGCGTTAGACTATATAAACTCGCCTAGATCTCATAACTCGCGGTGCCACTCTGCACATATTTTCGCAATGATGCATCAGGTGACATGTCTCGTACCGTTGAATTGCCAGTAACAATGAATGGACTACGTGTCTTGCTTTGTCTCGATTCTGCTTTAGAATGCTGTGACTTAAGATAGAATAGTGCATATCACATTGTGTATGATCTTATTTATTACATATCACTTGAGGGTAAAATTTTTACTTCTTAAATCATTACTTTGATTATTATCACAAATCTATAAAAATGTACTTACCATTAAATTCAGCGTCATCCATTGAATTCTGGCTGTGTATCGAATATCTGTTTAAGGTCTTCATCGATGGAGACCCCTGGGTGGACCCGGCAACTACGCCCAAGCTCCTGTACCCTTCATCAGACACCTCGGAGCCGTTGTCAGAAGCGCTCTCCGTAGCAGGCGCTGGGGAAACTGGCCTAGGACTCTTATTCCTTAACCCATGAGGATTTGGCACCAAATGGTTCGAGTAGACAATCTTGGTCCTCCTATCAGGCGATGATGACTTCCTTCCAGGACTGATGGATCTCGGCGCGAGATGCTTCCGACTTGGAGAGTGGGATCTGTCTGATTCTCCGAGATATGGGAGGCTGGTCGGCTCGCTCAGACGGTTTGACTGATACTGTGCCTCATAAGGAAGGGAAGTTGGTTCATATCCCTTGGGGTCGATCTTGGTGTAGGGCAAGGAAGTTGGACCAGGATCAGGGCGTTCATAGGTAACAGTGGCGCCGACTAAGTCGTGTTTGGGGCGAGCGAGACGCGCTGAGAGTGAGGTTCGGTGCTGAGCGCGGCAGCGGCAGGGGTCGTGCTTGTCCAGGTAGTGAGCGAGGGTGTCCCATCCGCCTCCGACACGAACCATCACGTGAGAACGCAGGATCTGTAACAAAGACATAGGTGTAGTGTGGTGTGTGTGACTAGTATATAAGTAGATGTAAGATGCATTATAGTTCAGTTGTAACACAGTCTAATAAAGAACCTTAAACAAACAACACGTCTACAATCAATCCATCCATTACATGGCGACCCTGCCAGTCGCGTCGGCGCAGCCCTGCGCTAGCGCGCGGCGCGCACAGGAATAATGAACGTTTAAATTCAGAAAAAAAAGGTATAATTCAAGATGAAGAATCAAACATAATGAAAATGAAGATAAATTTTATTAATTATGCAAGAAAAAAAAATACGAAGAACAAGAATAAAATGGAAAAACTATATTAAATAATCTAGAAAGAAAATAGGAAGAATGAAAAATGAAGGTATCGTAAGAAAATAAAATAAGGAAGAAATATGCGAAGAAATAATATACATAAAATAAGAAGAAAAATGAGTAGGAAATATAAGAAAATAATTAAGAAGAAATATTTAGAAGATTCTTTTTTTAATGAAAATGAAAACGCTTGAGCGGTGTCCAGGGTAATTTCGGCCCAGGAGTCCAGGGTATAGCCCGGCCCACCCAGTAAACAGCGCAAGTCAGCAGCTTAGCCGCATCGTCGAGCCACGAGCGTGTCGTCGAGTCATCTCCATAAAGAAGATTTGGTTTACCTATATCCTTTTCACAATTTATACACATTTTTATATTTTATTCTCTTATACACATAAGAATATGCTCAAATTATCTAAGTGACATTGAAAGCATACATTTGAAAATACCTTATTAATCTAATTTATTTTTGTTGTTGAATTATTTTAATTTTCTTTTGAGATCCGAACAAAGTAAATTTTTAACCATGGCGGAAAATTTTGATTTTGAAACAGCTATCGAATTTTTACCTGTAATGAATGGCAATGATAATATAACAGTACAGTTAATTAAAAATATAGATTTTTATAGTAGCTTGCTGAACGAAAAATCCAATAAATTTTTGATAAATTTTGTTCTTAAAACTAGATTGACTCAAGTTGGAAAATTTTATTTGAAACAGACCTATAACGATATTGGAAGTTTATTGTCAGACATGATCCATTACCTTTTACCCAAAAAATTACATTTACAGTTACAAAACAGTTTAATTTCTTTCCAACATGCTAATGATAAATCATACATAGATCAGCCGTGCACCATATTAGGAAATCAGATACAGGAGTCGAATAGCGAGTACATTCCGCAAGCTCAGCTATCACCGCATAGCAACTTGCCGGAGTGCACCGATTCACATCATTACAATAACAGCGTAATGAAATTTGATTCCGATGTTAGCTCCGTATGCCTTAGTAAAAACTTAGCGTCTATAACTTTAACAAATACATGCAATGAAATACATAAAAGTAGTAATATTATAGAGCCATTGGAACCTGAAATAGAGCCTAGTAAAGAAACAAAAACTTGTAAGGAGCCTCGAATAGAGAATTTTAATAAATTAGAAAAAAAGTCTAATATGAGAATAGTAAAAAGATCTAATGATATAGTATTAATTTTAGGAAATAATATAGAGGATAGTGTAAAAGGTAAAAAGATAGTTAAGTCAAAGGAAGGGTTTTGTAATTATGTGCCTTCTGAGAAGAAATTATATTTAGACTTGAAGTTTTTAGAGATAGGTAAGATTCTTATAAAAGATTTAGAAATATTGTGTAGGAATAGAAATATTAAGGAATTAAAAATAAATAAGAATAACAATAATAGAAAAGATATTAAGAAGTTTATAAGATTAATAAGAAAATATAATATAGGATATCCAAGAATAAGAATAAATAATGAATTTATAGATATTGTAAAAGTGAAGGAAGTGAAAAGTAAATATAGTGAAAGAAATGATATTGTGAAGAATAAAAGAAATTATATTAATAAAATGTCGACTATTAATAATATGAGTAAAAAGATCAGTAACGATAAAGGGTCGAATGATAGGGACCTTAATGGAAATAATAATTTTATAGAAAATATTGTAATTAAGTGTAAGGTAAAATACGAGGGAAGATATGAAACATACAATATAGAAGAAAATAATATTTTTATAGAAATGTGTGAAAATTATGATAATCGATCTGTAGGTATAACATAGATTTAGAAGAAAATATGTATAGTGGCTATGAAAAAAAAAGGTTATGTGCATGATTTAATGACTGTGTTTTTTTTAGTATACATTACATATTATATATCTTAAGTTTTAATTTTACATATTTAAGTATATAAAAAAAAATAAGAATGTGTGTAACATTTTATTTTTTTTCCCAAAGGGGGAAGGTGTAGTGTGGTGTGTGTGACTAGTATATAAGTAGATGTAAGATGCATTATAGTTCAGTTGTAACACAGTCTAATAAAGAACCTTAAACAAACAACACGTCTACAATCAATCCATCCATTACATAGGGACATTTAATACCGTCACATTAGAAAATAAGGTGTTTATTGCAGCTCCGGTTGAGAGTAACATCATACTCAGGAAAATATTCCTAATCTGTACTATCCTAGGATTAAATAACACTGTATGAATATTGAATACACAACACAGTCTACCTTAATTAAATTTTTCATCCAAATCTGTTCAGCAGTTTCTGCGTTTACTTTTACAAACATTTTCAAATTAAGTTCGAAGTGTAAAGTGTCTAAATTTCTTCGTAAGCATTATTCGTAACAGTCTAATTCAGTATGGAAGTATGTCGTAACAAACCCCGTTAGTTTGTAAAACACGTGTGTTAGTACACTTCAGATAATCATCTTAACTGTGATAATGAGACTGTTTTGGTTTTGCAGTATGGTTTTCGAACTTGAAGTAACGGGGCTCGATACATTTGTGATATATAAAATTGTTTTTTAGAGTTCTATATTATTATTACATTTATTTTTATAACTAACCCAAACCTAATTATACGTCACTAGACTTATGCTCGTGGCTCCGCTCGCGTGAATGGGTTTATCCGAGACAAAAGTCCCGCTTTATTTTCTCGGCATAAAAGTAGCCTATGTAATCCTGATAATGTAGCTTAATAAATGAAAGAATTTTTAAAATCGGTCGAGTAATTGTTAAAAAACAAATCGTTACAAACATCTTTTATCTTTACACTATTTTTATAGATTACTATAGATTATTATTAAACTACCTGATCCAACGATGAAATACGTTGAAGAGTTTTAATTTTCGACAGTAGCTTGATACATTACCAAAACGAAATCTTTTGACAGGATTGCGATATTTCTATCATATACCCAACTGTTATAGAAAATCGATAAAGTAACCATAAAATGATATTAACATATGCCAAAAATACAAACCTCGCAAAACCCATACATAAAAAGCACGGCCTCGTTTTTCATACATTTGTTAACCTTACTTCCCATAATAGGAACGACTACTAGCATGACCTACACTTAAATAGTTCTTGTACAAAATTAGAGATCTTTTCAAATTGGATACATTGGCCACTGGAAATAGACCTGCCTCCAAATACATAGCGTAAAGGACGGGGGGTCTTTGTATTTTGTCATGAAAAGGTCGCATCTAAGATTTCCTTTGCAATATCAATATGATTTGACCGTAGATGGGTAGGCTGGTATGATTCATCGAACGGACCCTTATAGAGCGGAATCGATGTGATTCCTTAGAGGGCGACTGTAATTCTAAATAAAATAGCTGTTTCAAATGGCGCAGTGGGCGAGGCGGCTGAGAACTAAAGGTCGTGAGTTCGACGGCCGCATGAAAAATAAACACGAATGTTTATGATGTTTGTCCGAAGTTAACGCAGAAACTGAACAGATTTTGGTGAAATATATAAGAATAGAACAAGTTGTGGACTAACGAATGTGACATTTTCATACCGGAATGGTCCATAATGGGAAATTTATACTAGGAGAAGGCGCTTGAGCAAATCCGCGTGTAATACCTATTATATTATAAATTGATCACAATGACCAGAAAGCATAACTAATACAAACAAAAGGACAAAATTCTAAATTATATTGCACTTAACTGGAGGTTATACGACGCGGTTAAACAAAAACCGTTACTAATTACCTAATTACAGCGGACCTTGACACTTAACGTTTTATTTTTAATCCGATGCTACGAGATTTTGTGAAAATATAAGAATTAATGAGGATTTAAACAAAAACAAAATTACTGAGACTTTTCCAAAACCTCACCTTAATTCCCGATTTTGTACCATAAAAAACATTCAATGAAAGAATTAATAATTGCGATTTTTATATTTGATGAAGAAAGTAAATAGTAATATTATCTTGATTCTTGATAACTACAACATTACTTCAATTAATATTATAACGATTTTCCAAATAAAAAGAACTTAATGATCTCTAATTTGAAGAAAAATATTTTCTTCACAATCAATGATTTTCTTAAACCAATATTTCGTAGTTTTGTTTATGGCTATAAAAGGTAAGTGGTGGCGTTTACAACCAGGCGAGCGACTTGCTCGTCACTATAAATAGATGCAGTGATTTACTAGAACCCGATCTATAATTCCAGTTCGCTCGTAAGGTGAGCAGGAAACTATGTTTTGCATAATCATAATACTTCGCACCGCTTGTATATAATTAAAAAAGGCTTTTGTGTTCACTTCGCATAATTTATTGATTGTGTTATTGGGACTTTTGATATCAGAAAAGTATGATATATTTTACTCATGATATTACTATCCTATTAAAAGTAAATATAGTTTTAAATTCTACATCTAAAATATGCAATTTAATCATTACCTATGACCTATTAAAATTAAAAAACTTTGAGCCAAAATTAACTTACCCTAACAAAAATCAGCATCCTGGTATCACCAATCCTGTATTTTCCCTCGGACACCCTGACCATGGGGAACTGCGTAGGGCAAGAGCACCTCTCCACCAAGTCCCTGACTCTCTCGTCTAAACTTCTTAAATCGTTCGTCACCAACTGGGGCTGAGGAGCTGAAGGCACGAGACCTAGCGTCGGATGGTCAGGTCTTATCTCCTCACCAGCTAACTCCCTCTCAATCTGCTTCTCCATTTGCACCAACAAGGGAGCAGGCATGCCAAGCACCGCCCCCTTTCTAGCAACTTCAAGAAGGCATAAAACTACATGTTTCTCGTTCTTACGTAGACACAGGTCATCAGTTTCGAAGAGCAAACACTCCAAGATGCCTAGAGCTCTGCGACACCATTCTATGAAATTGGAGAGGTTGTCTCTGGCGAAGAATGTGCCAGCTTTGGCTGCTGGTAGCATGTTGACTGGAGGTCTGGAGCGGAGTGCTTTGGCCAGGGTCAGGGCATCTTCGGATTCAGGGTGTGGAGCGTCTAGGATCAAGCGAGCTGATTCGCGGACGGCGTTGGCGTGCTGCAATAAGAAAGATTTTGTTATTGATATGAATTGATGTGACGTCTTAAAGGGTAATAACAGAAATATGGAATATACAGTTATTTTGGGGTAACATGAGTGAAAAAGATAAACTGCTCAATCTATAATCACTAGTATTTATTTCTTATACGAAGATTTTTTTAAACTCTACCATATGGGATACTTGACATTAGAAAATAGAAATCGATATCTAATGGAAGTGAAATTTGTGTAACACTAATGATATTTAACAAACTGTTACTAACTTTTATCTTTTATAAAAAAAATCTCCACCTCCCTTCAAAAGACTTTAACGCGCGAGACGCCATTAGCCTAGCGACTAGGGCCTAGTATATAGTACCTTACATATTATCATCTATTACAAAACAATCGCCGCACAATAAAATCCATCGGCGGACACGGCACACCGGGCATCCGCCCATAAACCTTCATCGCCTTTTATGGAGTTACGAGCTGTTAAATACAATATAAAGATTAACGGTTAATTGATGACTATTAATGCGTACGGAGTAGGGACGGGCCAGTGCTCAGTCAGGGCAAATGTGTGAATTTTAGTTCAACGTAATTACATGTTTACGTAAGGAGTAACATATACTTGTAGTAAATATTACTATTCTATTTTTATGTATTACTATGTTAAATCCACACAAAAGAGAATGATAGATATCTAATGGTATTTATTTTATTTTTATCAGAGTTTCTACGTAAAATTAAAAGTATACGAAACATTAAGATAAAGGGATACATTTCTGAAATAGATAGAATATGACTTTTCTCTACATCCATTATCTTTATAAAATATTATCTATTTCACACTATGCTCTATATTCATTTCATTTAAATTTTGACAAGTACTGTCGAATATCGCGTTGTTATAACGACCTAGCCACTGAGCCGTGTGAACGAACCTTTATGCACTGTCGTTTGAATAATTATGCCACTGTTATTATGCAAATAGCTATTATATATTCAATGTCCTTATATGGACACACTGCGTGAAAATGTATCGTGAGTTGAGTCACACGTGTGTCCCGCTTGTGTGGGGTGAGATTTCCACTCATTTTCACTTATCTAAATCGTTAAAATCAATTAAGGCTTATAGACTAGTTTAAGTCTTCCTGCCTTTCTCTTGTAAAAATAAATATTAATAAACTTGTTAAAGTAGCTAATTAAGTTTAGAAAAATCGCCTATCTATGGCATTTGCAAATTAATTTAGACATGTTTTTTTAGATACACACACATTTTTTTTATGATTTAGGTATATTTTCTACTACTGCGTTCTTTGTACATAGTTGGTAGTCCGCATAATGTATTGCATGTATTTGCAGTTTCAACACTAACTCGTCAATAAATGGCGCTAATCAGTATTCAACAACAGTAAACAGAACAATTTATGTAAAACTTAAGTATTTCTTAACAAAACTTAACCTGAGAGGAATTTACGAACTTTCAAGGCGTTGAATATTTACATTATACAAACGCATGAGTATTTGCAATGCGTTGGAATTGTCTCGAGGAGAGCTGAGCACGACAAATATGTGCAAACTGCAAGCTTATCATTGTGGAAACAGCGCAACCAATGTATATAATGGATTGCAGAAATCTTTAGTCCTCATTATGTCGGGTTCATCGCTATGGACACAAATTCCAATCCAGAGCAACAAGTGTACTATTGTGTGTTGCAAAATGGAGTAAAAGATTGAGGAAGAGTACTTATTAAGCGACTTCAAAAAGGAGGTGCTGCATTCGATCCGCATGTATATATGTATGTATGTTTGTATGTATGTATGTAAATTTGTATGGCCGCGAGTTTCTCAAAACTACTGATCCGATTTGAATGTGATTTTCGATATTGAAATGGATATTTTTCAGGGAAGGTTTTAGTATATAATTTATGAAAATCTGATGAAGATCTTCGGAGATACACAATGGAACTCTTCAATAACTAACAGCAGGTGATTTGCGAATGCTGAAATCGTATATCTACGATGTATTGTTTACACCATTCCATAATTAACTATCAAAAAAGCAATAAATAAAAACTTTTTAACAAAAAATAAACCGCCTTCAAAACCTCTACAAATCAAAAAATATTAGTATTCGCTTAGTATATTTGGAGTCGGTGCCTATTTTATTGTATAATTATTGTACTATTAGCAAAATAAAAAAATAAAAAACTACATTTATAGCTTGTTCCCTCGTTCTGTGTTCAAACGTTGCCCATCCAGTCGAAAACAAGCTTATTCGAGTCGAAAAAGAAGTCTTGACTACGCTGCCTCTCTTTCTACGTTTCTTATAATGTCCATCCCACGGTTGTCTGGCAGATATTGTCCAAGGCGATAAAACCGCCATATTTATACTCGTGTAAATAATGTAAATAAATAAATGTTTGATCTGATCCGTACATACAAGCACGATCATTCCGGGTTCAATCGATGTAAATACAATCAAAATATCAGCATGATTCTGGTGACATTTTCTGGCTGCTATTTTTAAGAAAAAAATGTTTTTGTTTTGATATCAGTACCAATTTCCGCACTCTATGTAAAGCGGAACGGGCCAAGTCACCTTTAACTCAAAAACAATTGAATGTTTGCTTTTAATAATACCCTAATATGGACCCAGGTGTGTTATTAACTAAATGCCAAGCGGTTGCTTCCTCTTACGGCACACATGATTTGTTACCGGATAATTTGTTACAAACCAAACTAGGTTCGCTTTGGTTTCGTCCATTGTATATACCACTGCATAGTCTATTTATACCGCCAAGCAGCGTTAGTTTGTAGGACATATTAACCATGTAATTACTGATCATTGTTAGGTTCAATTTTTTTTATTTCAGTATTTGGGACACATTTGCCACAGTTTCAATCAATAGATCAGGCAAAGAATTTTCCCAATCAATAGTAAAACAAAAAAATATCGTTTATTAAAGACGTACATCGTACATAAACTACAGCACAAGTGATGGAACTACTTTTTCGATTCCGCAAACTGCTACAGGAACCTACATCTCTAAGTATACGGTGTTATCCCGGGAACTGACAAATGCAGCAAACCCTGTGTGTTACAATCAATAAATCCTTACATAGAATAATCCAGTCTCCCGCCGCCTTCGTACGCGATTAACTCAAAAACTATCCAACAGATTTCGATGAAATTGAGATACTTTTAGACCCTGGCAAGGTTTGAGGTTATTTTTAATCCTGGGAAAATATATAGCGGGTCTTTTATCCTGGAAAAACTCACGTGGGCGAAACCGCGAGCAAAAGTTAGTCTTAAATTTAATAACATTGTAGTAAAAAACGGAACGTAGTCACAATAAAGCAGTAAACTCAAAGGTCTGCGAACCCGCAATCGAGTCGTAAATAGCAGTTCCGATTCAGTTATTACCATCCGGGGCAGTATTACCATAATGGGCATGTCGACAAATTGCCGCTATTATGTAAGGTCAATTGTAGTTGATTTAAATTAAACTTAGACCTTTAGGTTCCAAAATAAAGGTATTTAGTTTAGGGCTGCGAATAAGTAACCTACAGGTGTGTTTGGGTACCATTGTGTTCGCGGCTCCATTAGCTTGAAAATCTCATCCCAGTACTTCACCGGAATAAAAAATAACCTTTATATTAATCATGGAAAGTCCACTTTGTGCCAAATTTCAACTAAATTCAATCATCTGTATTTTACTTTTAACAAAAATCTAAACATCTTCATAATCTTACGCATTTATAAGATAAATAGGTTTATTAAAGTGAGAAGTAAGAAAGTATGAAGTATACCTACTTTATAATTTCGTCAACATATTTATGATAGCTCTTCAGGTCTGACGCTAACCTTGAACTCTCAAACTCGAATGTCCATTAGTCATACAAACAAAAAGACGGCAATAGTAAAAATTGCGCCACGCCACACCCACGGACTTATCTCAAATCGATACTGACAAATCGATTCTCTTAAGTCGATTGCGAGTGCCGAATTTGATTAATTAGACCAAGGTCGACGCCCAACAGCATACATTAATAAATCGAGAGATAGGCGCGGTTCAAAAAGTAATTTAAGGTTGTGCTCTGCGAAATTAGGAGCGTAGGCTTCGATTATTACATTGGCAAGACGAATTACGTCTGGAAAGAGTCAAAATTGTCCTGCAGCAACAACAAAAATCGTTATTTGAAATGCAATACTTCAGAATACTGCTCAACATCCTGATAAATCACTTATAAGCATTTAACGTAAATATAGCACCACGAATTTGCTCTTTTTAAGTGTAGGTTCAAATGTAACCCACAATTCGCCAACTATCTTACGTCCCATGTAATGCGAGGCTGGGCTAATACAAATTTCGACCACAATTTCAGACACCGAGATGATAGTTACCAAAGAAACCTAACAAACAATAACCAATATAAAATCATCCAGCAATTATCATCATAATAATATCCTCAGTCAATTACCTACTAAAGCAGTATTCCACATCTGAAATCTTTCTTCACGTAAACGCAAACAGGATTTCGAAAGTGAAACATGTAGATGTAGGCGTCACGACCTTGAACCGCGCGGAAACGCCTTCCGGCTGCACCGATCGGACTCGTCAAGTGCATGTCCATATCTGGAAGTTTCGTGTCCACGCCTTATTCATCACAAACTTTATGGAGGAAATCATAAAACTCAACACTATTGTCATAAATAGGAAATGATTGTGCTAAGGGTTTGAATTTTGAGGTTCGTCATAAATCATCGTTCTGGCCAAATAAGCGTCAGCGACATTATTGCACCATTTTTATAACTCCTAGGACTTTCCCGGTATGTACAATAACTGAACGCCTGAACTGCTTGCAGTGATATTTATTAGGTGATTATATTAGATCTAGTTATGCTGGTCTTTAATTTTCATCAGCGAAGGCTTTTACTTTTTATTGGGACTTTAATCTACCACGCTTGTTTAACGACTGTAAAGTCTAAAACCTTATCTAGCTTCTTAACTCTTCAGTTTCCTCTTTTAGAGAGGACTAGTTTCAGTCCTAAAGATCTTAATAGAATTCAATACGCTATGTCATAACATGTCATAGTACAAGATCTGCAATCTTTCATCTTTATGTATCTAATTCACGTGCCCTTCATCTGAACAAAGTTAAATAAGCCATTGACTGTTCACCCACAATAAATCACATATACCTAGATGATAAAGCTTGGTATTCCATTGTTCGGTGGTATTAAATGTGGAGAACTTATTTCAATCTTGACAAATCGTTTTAGATGTATTTATCACGCGATCTATATCGAAATATCTCTCGCTACCTTAAATGTCCTATCTTTTGAAGATCTGGTTTACGATTTTCTTTATAAATTAATAAGAATACTCGAAAATCGAACTAATATTTTCTCAACACGTATCAATTACGAGGGACATGACGACACCCAGACGCGAAACAAATATTTACAGATAAAACAATTTGTCTTGATGTAGAAACTGCCAAGGTCTATCAGAAACTAACCATTTCATAAAGGAATAATATTGAGAGGTCTGAAATCCATCGACGACTCCTAGCAAGGCTTTTACGTACCCTCCAATGAAGTCTTGCTGAATAGTTTAAATATTGAAAGATAAAAAATGACAATCACATGCCTCAAAGGCAATCACCATATTATTTTATTTAACTAAACATACTTAATCACTAGACTTTACAAAAACCAGCTTGAGCCATGATTTAGAATAGATCACGACTCATCCAAGGCGATTCAATCCACGAACGTCTATCGTTGACGAGGCCAAAACTTAGAGATACAATCCAATGTCAACAATAAAATTATTTGATCTCATTTTGATTTTCATCATAGCATTATTCTACACTTGAAAGTATCTAGATAATAAAATTATATGCAGTTTTATTAATTTTCGGGGCGTGAAATAATTGAAATGGTTTAGGATTGATCTGATATAATTTAGAATTTTACTGAATGAAAACAAAAGTCCTTATTTATAGTCTTTTTTTTTCTCACGGCGAAGTGAATACATATCACCAACTGAATGTAGTGCAATCCAAATAAGATGTACACCAGAAAATTCCATCTCAATAGTTGCCAAAATTTTAGTCACTAATGTTTAGTTCTTTCCTTCTATGTTTAAACATTAAAGCATTCATTACTGATTTCTTAAAGTTTTTAATGACTAAATAAGTAGTTTTCCTCGTTTGATGGCAACTCTCTCATAAACTAAGTACTTATAGCATATACCCAATACCATACTTATATACTTTTTTTTAATGAGATTGAATGATGAGACGAGCATACCGTTCGCTTGATGGTAAGCAATACGACCGCCCATAAACAGTAGCAACACCATACAGCACCTTGAGTTACAAAGTACTGTGTCGCATTCCGCTGCGCTCGTCATCCTGAGACATAAGATGTTAAGTCTCATTATGTCCTGTAGTTACACTGGCTACAATATCATTCAAACCGAAACACAACAGTGCATGTACACTGCTGCTTGGCGGTAGAAACAGACATTGCGGTAGTACCCACCAAGACGGACTCTTACATATGAAAGACCACCAGTAAATTAAAGATATGCTATTTATAGGGCCATCAAAAACAAAACAATTTAAAAATGCTTGTAACTATCAGAAATTAACGCCCCCAATAAAGAACCCATTGATGTGATGAATCGGCTAAAACTACGCCCATGTCATGTCCAGCAAAAGTTCAATGTTCACATTAACAGACAATATCTTTATTGACAGCTACTCAATTGTGAAAATTCTTTCATTAATAGAACGCTACATTACTCCTGAGTATTATAGGCTACTTTTTATCCCAGAAAACGTTTTCATGTCGGCGGAGCTGCGACCATCACCTATTCTTTATAATGTATGTCATCATCAATCAAAGAGGCTTGTTCGTCTTATCACTGAGTTTAAAAAACTTTTACCTAGGTTTTAAAATTTAAATTAAATTAAATTACATGGCAACCATACTGTAGTCGTGGTAGCCTTGCTCAATACAATGGATACACCCCAGGAATGTTGCTTAAGTTGTTTTGGGCACGAATTAAGGAACCGCTAGGTTATATGGACCTGTAAACTTAGCTAAATAACGACCTAGAAAATTAATAAATTGGAAACCCCCTTAAAAAAATATACAATATGTACTAACACACACGCCTTGATTTTATTCGAGCATTTCAAAGGATTGTTAGTCTAAGCAAAGGATTTATCTTATTTTTGCGTGCGAACTCCATAGCACATCAACAGCTCTTGATATAAAAATAAAATATTTTATTTTATTATATGATAAAACTATGCCAATAAAATTGTTTCCGCGATGATTTATTATTTCTAAATAATTATAACCCGTTACTCTTGCGCTTTTTATAATTTCTATCCGCATTTCCGTAGTAGAACGCCTTCCGGATAGTACAAACTTTAATAATTAAAATAATTACAATAAGAAACGGAAGTATGTATGTTTATATGCGATAAAAAATAAATAAATATTTATTTCATTTTATTCTATAGCTCCTATATTTAATACTATCAGGAAACATTAGTAGCTGAGGGGCAAACATTTTAAATCCGAACTGTTTTGAGAAATATTTATTGTGTTAAAAAAAAGTAGCTGCTACTAAAAAAACAAAATTCTATAAGTACTGCATTACCTGCCGTCATTCATGTATTAAAGGGTTTTTAATACATCAATGCCTGCCGACTATTATTTATTAATAAATTCACAAGAACAAAAAAGACGTCACGTTTCAAATTACAATAATCTTAACAAGTTTTTTAAACCAGTCTCTGCCACATAGAGGGCGGCACCTCCAATTTAAAAAATTGTTTCTAACAGCTGTTGTAATTATTAACATTTAGGTTGATGACCCGAAGCAAAACAACTTGTTTTAATTGAAATTTTTACGGATTTACATAATAAAGACTGACCCAGATGTGGTGGGAAATTAACAATGCAATTTGGAATTGGTGAGATTCTTTTACGAAATTACATTGTCTTGGACTTCCATTAATTGTTTTCATAAAAGCAATTTAAAAAAATAAATGAATTAAAATTTAAAAACAATACGCAAAAATGTGCGATGGCCGGGAATCGAACCCGGATCAACTGCTTGGAAGGCAACTATGCTGACCATTACACCACCATCGCACGCAGTAATGGTATCGAAATTAACATTCATATATGATAGTCTTATATTATCTTATCAAATTTAATATACTGCACTCAATAGCTACTATAGACAAGCATTATAAACGTTCATAAATTAAAATTATTACAGTAACAAAGACATTTTTATCATTTCAAAATATTAAACTCGCGAAACCCAATACTTCGTACTTAGTTTCTTTGTCTCGTGCAAAAATATGTACATTATTTTTAGGCAAAACTGTCGTATTATACGTGATTATAATCCACATCCTCTTTTATTTTCAAATCAGGATTAAACCACAACATTTTTCAATATATAACATCTAAAAGTTTATGTACCTACATTAGTATTCGAAGAGCGTAATTAGAAAGTCACTTTGTAGGTATTATTTTTCGTTAATGGGACATACTGTGGTAGACCTTTATCTCTAAACGATAGCCTTCAAAAATAAATAAAAACCACATTTTTCTAATCCCTTTTCGTGTCCTTTAAGGCTGCATCCACAACTTTTTTAAGGGGCAGTAGAGATATATGAGAGCTACCTAGTTTTCCGGCTTATGCAATAAAAACCATATTGTTTATTATTAGTCAGTAATCTTGTTTAAAAACATTATGGCTCAGCTATTTGTCGAACCAGTTCAAACCGGTTTGACTTCTATATTTTGCACTCAGTGGAGCTTCGTCGAACAGTGTAAGGACAATGTGAACAATAGAATATTAAAATTGTTTTAACGTACAATTGTTGATTCTGTAATTATAATTGATAAATAATGAAAATTAAGTACTTTTTTTTTTTAAATACAAGTTTAAATATTTTATCTTTTCTCGGAGTTATGCAATAGATACACCATTTATTATATTTTAAATTGTAATATTCCAATAAAAATATATCAAAAATATCTTCAAAGTACGTTTAAAAATTTAAAAAAATGCAAAAGTTATCAAATGTTATGTATTTTTTTTCTGTTACTACTTATAAGAAAAGTACCTATATAAAGTTTAAGTTTTATAAAAATATGACAATTACGAGGGTGATTATGATTTTTCGAGTTGTCTACAGAAATTCCCATGACGATTCAATATAGTAAGAATAATAGGTATATCATACGCAATAATCGGTATTTTTCCAATACACTGAAACAGGAAAAATTAAAATATGACATCAGAACATACATTAAGGTAAATTTATGATGGTCACGCCTATAGCCCGTCGCGTCCAGGTGCACTGAGACAATATTTTTTAGGATTTTCAAAAAACACGCCATTTCTATATTATTACTTACTGTTTGTTTTCCACATTTCCCTAATCATCTCCATCTATACTTTGTACCTTGCCGGTCTAACATCAATTATATAAAAGGTTAATAAGTCACAACATGTGATTAATATAATCATACTAAACAGTTATTGCAGAAGTATAAATTATGTTGTCTAGAAGGTAATAAAATAATGTGCATAATTATGTGCGAGCGAGATAGCGCTACCAACAGCGCGTGCGCAATGTGTCGTGTCAGATGCTTTGTAGATCGCCGCGCGATCGTGATCTATGGCGCGGGTGACCATGTTAATAATCTATTGGATATATTAATTAAAAGGAATTTTACTAGAGTAATTAGTGATTCCTTTATCAAACATAAACGAATTGTTTTATACCTAGGATTGTAATATTAATAAAATTATTTGTTATAATTACAGGCTAAATATTGCTCTAATACAATAGATAACAGGAAGAGATAGTATTCGTAATTATTTTTATAATATCGGTAAGCAATTTTTTGGCACTAAAGCATATTCGAAGATTAAGGAATTCTGCTGCCTATCCCTTTTCATCCAGATACAATGACTACATTCTAAAAGATCCTATATGAGACCTAAGGGTCAATAAACCCCGAGGCTCAAATAAGTGACTACAATACTGTTTAACTCAAATACCATTATCAGAACATTGTCCCACGGTTATTTATAGCTTTGTAATGCAACTAAAATGTCGACATTATGCGTAGGAGCCAAAACTAGGGTATTTACGAATGCGTCTAAGAATCTAGTACACAAATAGGCCTGCATTGCGACTATCACTAAATGTAATTTAGTAGGAATGACAATAAATTGCTGATTATGACGTTTCCTTAAAGGCTGCATACAATTCCGAGGAATTGTATATTTTTGTCAACAGCGGGCATTGGGCAAATATTTTGTTTAAAGACATTGTTGCTGTACAACAAATATCGCGCCTTTATCCCAAAGGGGTAGGCGGAGGTGCAAACAGTGCGTCTACATTTCGCGTTATGTTCCATCCCATGATACGATAGAGGCGAGACTCTTGCCGTAGAGCATCATGGGACGGACATAGCAGAAAAACCCAATATCACTTTGTCCCGGGATTCGAACCCGGTACCTCAGAGGGGTGTCGTACCGCACGCAATACAACTACGCCACCGACGATTGTTGTAGCCCGCATTGCGTTATTGTAATATGTAGCATCCTATGTCTTAGAATGGCCTCTATACAATGACATGAAAAGCTTTCTAGTTCCAAGCTTAGGATATTATTGTTGTTTAAAAATCAGTATGAAAATCTAATATTGACTCATTACCGCCATTTTGTGTCAATTCTGCGCATTGCCTTAATTGCAATTGCTGTAATTCTTTCTTGCAAAAAACACATTAAATACATGTTTGATCTATAAAGATTATGATGATATATTATCATAATTATAAGTCGGGAGGTGAAGTAACTTCTTCATTAATACAGCATCGGCCACATTGTATTTTATGCCCAGATTCTTGAGGCGGCGATAGCCTAGTAAAAGCGGCGATAGTTCGGAGTGAGACGGTCTGCCGAGACGATGTCCACGGGTTCAAAACCCAAGGGACCTCACCTCTGTCTTTCCAAAAAAAATATGTTTGTACTCTTTGTGAATTATCGATTGCTTTAACGGTAAAAGAAAACATCGTGAGGAAACGTGCATACCTGAGAAGTTCTATAAATTTCGAAGGTATGTTAAGTCTGCCAACCCGCACTAGGCCAGCGTGGTGGCCTTAACCCTCTCAATTGTAGAGGAGGCCCGTATTCAGCAGTAGGCAGTATATAATACAGGGCTGGTATGGCATTCAGGCTAACCTGCAGAATCTATTAGAAAAAATAACTCAATACGTGTTGTGGACCGACTAGGCTTTGTTTAACAAGATCCCAACTGTGAATATGTTCCTTCTTTTCTCCCCTAATTATACGGCAATACGCTTCGTGAACCAATACAGAATGTAGGAATTCAAGGGCATTGTCTTAGACGTCGTGAAATAGACGCCAATATCTCATAATACGAGGGCTGCTTATTACCATACAGATTTTCATTGTTCAAAGCTCTGGATGTCCTACCAAGACCTATGGATAGTCTTGCAATTTGCACTGATCGATCAGTAGATAAAAATGACAAAAATCAAAGGGGTGGGAGTTTATACTAGTGCTTTCGCAAACACCCCGCATGAATAAAACATTCGAGCAATGCCTGGACTAGATTCTAAACCCGATAGCACAAATATGCACCAGACGAGCTTGCGCAAATCACTAAATACAATGTGCGTGGGCAAACGCTCTTAGAAAATTATAACGCACTCAGTGCTTTGGGTTCTTTTAATGACGAATGCTCCACACCTAAACGCCTAGTTCCTTCAGGATTCCATTTGGAACATCATCATCAGCGAAATGAAGTCCACTGCTTAGCAGAGGCCCCTAAATGTTTCCAGGCGGACCTGTCAAAAGCGGACTGCATCCAGCGTGTTCCACTTGATTTAATTTGAACTCTACGTCTCATTACCACAGAAGAATACGCTACTTGCCTTAAAAGAATGGATTAATACATTGATTTATAAAGATTTTTTAAAATTAATGAGAGGTGTCAAGGGACACCCGGATGGAACGAAGTTGTTTTCGATTAGTTAGTGAAGATATTGTAATATAATTTTATTTCTTTTAAGTTATAATAATAATTGTATATTTCATTAAAACGTTACCATATCAATGAAAACATTTACTTCTACCTACACAATAGATATGTCATCGAATCACGATCATCACCTAAGCAAGCATTGACATTAAAATTAACATACAACTAACGAAAAAAAAAACTACTCTAAAAAGCATTTAAATCTTAGAGTATGTATCCGTAGTTATACTTACTCTAAGATTTAAATTGACTTTTTTTATTTAAATTTCGAATGTCACTTTTACGGCCAGTTCTTTATTGTTACTGGCTGGTTTCACAGGGCAAGTATAAAAGTGTCGTGACAACTTTTCGTAAGATTTTTTTCCCTCTAGCCCCCTTTCACAACGCGCGATAAGGAACTTCGTTCCAATAAAAAGAGAAAACATTGAAGAGCAAAGATGTCAGTCAGCAAGTCAGAAAACTCTTCAATTTAAAAACATAATTTTAAAATTGGAATGCTCGAATCAGGCTAAAGCAGCCATCTATACAGGTATAGAACTATCAATTTACAACCCCTTAGAAGAATACCCCGTTTTATAGCATCTTCCTTTTGAAATTCACTTGTGCCTACCTAGTACCCATCATTTACAAGTTGACATAAATAGCGACCGGCCGGTGGCCTACATTTGGACAGACAATCAGAGGAAGTGTCTGTCGTCTTATTGTCGTAGGCTGGAAGTTGCGACAGAACGGACTTTTGTAATAGTGCGACTGATTAATGCACTGCAGACTGCGGATTTCATGTGTCAAATTTAAACTGCAATCTCCCATCGGGTTTATTTCAAGTCTCCGGTGTGTTGAAAAATGAAACTAGTAGGTGGACGATCTCTCCTAAGTGTTGTGATTTCTAAGTCATATACGATATTATTTAAGAGCAGCAGTGGTGGTTGACAGCCATGCTACATCGTTGATTATTTAATTGCACTATAGAAAAATGATATTTGATTGAGTTTTTCTATTCAGTATCAGCTCGGAGTCTGGAATTTGTGCCCGATATGGCGATAGGCTCGCCCCCTATCACATCATGGGACGGAATAATGGCGAAAAGTGGATGCACTTGTTGCGCCTCTGCCTACCCCTTCGGGGATAACAGGCGTGAGTGTATATGTATGTATGTAGAAATGATATTTGTATTGAAATTTTGAAGAAAATATTTCATAAATGCATTGAGCCAGCATAATGGCTTAGAATCCTAACCTCTCCCAAAAGTAAGCCCATATACTTAAATAGAAGGGTTTGAAAGCTAAAATAGTAATATTACTATCGAGATACTCCGCGGCGCCACTCCAATCCAAAATTTATATCCAGTTTTTAGTATAAACAATGATTCAGCCATCGCCAACGTCTACGACTTTTATGGTCATAATTGATAGCGTTGTGACGGCCTTAAGCATCGCTAATGGAGCGCGAACATTACGTTAGCACGTGCGAGAAACGGAACATCTTATAAAACTTCAAGAATAACTGATATAGATAGTGATATCGACGATGACGCGCATTATAAATTTTTCAAATCGCTTATAATCCAAATGGACCACCTTCTGCCTGTGGTTCATAAGTACACAATAAATACCTAGAAATGCAAACGTATACTATGATGAATAATTAAAGTCCACTTTATTCGCGAAATCTCCACTCATAAATCTGCAGCGCGCGTTATCGTGGATGAAATTATCTAAACTAAATTTGTTATAAAATTTGATGAAAAAATTACTTAATATTTTACTTGATATTTCGCAAATAATTAGCGTGTATAAAAACTCTAATCTATATGTATTTGAATTCCTTTTATAAATTGCATTTCTATTTTAAAATCTAGTCGTAACTACAGTAAATTATGGAAATTACAATTGTATGTTTACAAATGAAATTCTAAGATTAATAATACTGACAACGGATTTGTAAATGTCAAATGACTAGATGATTGTGATTCTGAGATAATTTACGATGATAAAAAGTTCAATAGCGTAAACTTTGTGATGCAATATTACATTCGTGTGTCCGCAAATATTTGTTTCGGGTTTAGGTATATGTCTCTCGGTTCCTAACATCAATGATACTAATGTGTGTGTGACTGGTTTATTTATTTATTTCTTCTTTATTTAGTAATTTCAATAACGTGAAAATTTTTTAAACTAGTGATGAAGTAACCGTGCCAAGCTTTAAACCATACTTCAAAACGTAATTCTAACGCAATTACTTTTAATATTTTTAATCATTACACACAGAACGATTAAAATTATGAAACGCAATCGATTGCTGATAACCAATGGTTATCGATTAAAAATTAACAAATCGATTGGAGTCGTGAAAGTGCGGCTCATAGTTCGAGGACTCAATCGATTAAAGGTCGATTTTGTTTTGATTACGATTAATGCTATCAAGCCTAACCTATAATTAATAAGTGCAATACTCAATATTTATTATGTTGTTATTCTTGATACTTGAAAGAGTTTTCTGGAATTCAAGTTTCAAAAACATAAGCTTTAGATAGAACTTCTAGTTACCGTTTTGGTCGAAAACTTATATTTTGTTCACTTACAAAACGTCCTAATATTGTCTCTGATGACTTACCTGCAAAAAATAAATTCTGAATTAGAAATATTGTAATTTTAAACAACAAACACACATTTATAAAATGCTATAAAAGATCTGTATAACAAAAATCTGTTTACATATTCCACTTTAACCTTGTACCGAGTCATGACAAACGGTCAACGCAAACAAGCGAGCACAGATCGATATCTCGATAATTGAATCGATTCATCAGCTAATCGATTTGAGGTCAAATCAGTCAGTGGGACAGACGACGCCTGTGTTTACAGAGGGGTTGTACCATGGCGCCAGACCTAATATTACAGCTGGCATTATATTAAATTATTTCATAGATTTTTTTTTTGTTAATGGCCCTACTAGCAGTAGCCTGACGCGAGTTGGCTTTTCTGGCCACACCGATCTTTAGGGTGAACGCAGAAGGCGCTCGCAACCCTTGAATTAAGTGACCATGCTGAGGGCAACCCACTAACGGGTTATGAACCTCGGCTCAGGACGGCCACTGAGAGAGGATGAGACATCAACGATTAGGGAAAGATTGGTTTTAGGCCTAATCCTATTAGAGTGTGTTGTCAGCGGCACGCGGGCCGAAACTGCTAGGGGGGTCTGGGGGCGACGGGGAACGCGGCGAGGTCCTCGACGGCGAGGACGAAACTGCGGTCTTGTAGAGTGTAGGAGTTTCAAGAACTCGTTCTTACGGCGGATGGCCAAAGTGATTTCGTGCTCTGGATCGGTTAATACGGAACGCGGCCGTCTCCATTTGGCGCGGTCGAATGGAGTATTTCATAGATTTATGAATGGTTTACTCGATTATATTGTTTGTCAAGTTATGGACCTTCTTTTCTACTGTAAGGATATAAACCTTAGTCGACCAAGATGGCCTAGTGTGAGTTGGTGCACCTAACTCATTAAAACCTTCCCTATTCTCTTTATATAACTATAGGCCACTACATTAGTCTAATTCTGTTTCGTGATTTAATACTCTCTTCTATTAAGATAACAAATCAGCATCTTCACTTCATACGGAGCTAGAGGCTTCAGAATAACTTGATGGATTCTCAATCAAATAACTTAGACATAATTCTAGCAATCATTGAGGGATGCAACACCATCGTGACACTAAATTTGGATTGCATTTAACTCCGCCCTCAACCGTGGATAAGAAATGCCATTTCAGTTCAGTAATTTCAGGAAGTATTAGTTTTATAATGTGTAGTGTTTCTCAGCAATACATCTGCGTGATGCCTTAGGTTAGCACAAAGGAGTTCAAAGTTTACTTGAACAATTTGTTTTACTAAATTATTCATTCGTTACAACTACTGGAACAACACGAGCTCATGCTGTTATCAGTGATGAAACTTGATTCATCGGCTGAATGTTTTCATGACTCGTACATTTCGACGTGAATTTAGAATCCACTGTAATTTCAATTAGTCTACACTATTTAAAAGAGGTTAGCTGTTAATTTGCATGTGTGAATCACATGAAAGAATGCATCATGTGGATATCAATATACCTGAGAATATTCCATAAAAATTTCCAAGATATTTAAGGTAGTCTACCAATACGTACTTGGCTAGCATGGTTGTAAGCTAATCCCTCGGTATTACAGAAGGCCTGATCCCAACGGTGGGATCGTAATACAGAACTGGTACGGTACAGGTGCAATATGGTTACTTCACCGTAGAAATACCTTAATTAGGTAACAAACTAAGACCAAGCTAAGGCTCAGTCCACACCGCGTAATTTCGTCTAGCCGCGTGAAGGTCGCCCAGTCTGTGGGCGGCGGGTCATGCAAACGTGGGCGAGCGTTTTGTAACACCCGTACTCGCTACCTGTCCCAACGTACTGGTGACATTTCTGAACCACTGTTTTGGGTGTTTTGATTGATAAAAACAAGGGTCTTATGTATTGAAGACTGTCTAAAGAAGACGGGAACATAAGACGTGTTTTTTTTTGTGTAAGTAAGTGTCGAGTAAGTGACCACCCATAAACAGTGGCAACATCCAAAACATTGAATTACAAAGTACTACGTGGACCTCTAACAAATCACCCTGAGACATGGGATGTTTCAAACCAGTGTACTAACAAAAAGAACATCCAAATTATAAAGTAACCTCTAACATAATGGTGCAAAACAATAAAGGCCCTTAAGATCGTGATTGGTCCGCGACACGACCGCTAGAGGGCGCTATTACGGTCGTGCGCGCGCATCACAAGTCCATAATAGACAGCTGGCCGTGTGAAATTGCCCGGGTCACTCCTTATTATAAGGGAGAAATTGCTGACATGACTTTTATGCCATTTAGCTTGTTCCACAATGTTCAAGTAAATTTTACTAGTTAGGTAATGTATAATGTCTCGATGACGTAGTTGTATTACGGTACGACTGCAATGATGAGGTCTCGGGTTCGATCTCGGGTCGGGCAAAGTGATATTGGGTTTTTCTACTTAGTATCAGCCCGGAATCTGGAATTTGTGCCCGATATGGCGACAGGCTCGCCCTCTATTACATCATGGGACGGAATACGCACGGCGAAAAGTGGGTGCAGTAGGTGCACCTCTGCCTACCCCTACGGGGATAACGGGCGTGAGCGTGTTTCTGTGTGTGTGTGTGTGTAATGTAGACACTCACCATTTATTTAGGAGTCTAGTGTGCAATTTTTCTTTGTATTTGTCCGTCATACATCATAATATTTGAGGACTACCTAGTACCTACTTACTTCGATTTTGGGAAATAGTAATAAAGACATCAATAATTATGATCAAAACTAAATTATATCTAGATTCTAATGTAGTTGTGACGTTGGTAGTGGCTTTAAAATTATCCTTCTTATTATTTCAAAATCTTTATCGCTCTGGCGCCTGCCCTCAAATCAAACAAGTGATACAGCTTTTATTTACACGACTATCTTAAATTATATCATTATAATTCATCCATAACTAATAACTCAATGAAATAACTCATTGACAAAGTTCGTGCGGTAATAAATAATTTATAGGCCCTTACAAACCGGATAAAGTATTAAATATCAGTGATTAACTTGGCGCCGCGGGAATTTAAGGCTATACTATATGCCTAGGACAACAATCTTATAGGACGGAAATAAGGTCGAAACGTGGAGACATTCGTTGCACAATTTGCCTTCAAAAGACGTATCACAGTATTATCCAGAAAAGGAGTCCTTAATATGATTAAGAAAACTAAGATCTTAATACTTGAATCTAACGTTACAAAACCCATTTTATGGTATGTTCAGATTGTCATCAATACATAACACTGATACGTATCTCGTATACGAGGGGCCGTTTATATACGTACCGCCGCAATGTCTATTTCTGCCTCCAAGCAGCAGTGTGCATGCACTTTTGTATTTCGGTTAATCATTATTAGATATTATGAGTCTTAAAGTATCGCCACTATTAAACTACGCCATCCATAACCTAAAAAAAATCTTTATTCAACGCCTTTCGAATCCAAAAGCATACATTTGTAATTGGGATTATTAAGAAGTTTGCAACATCAACATATGCATTTACGAAGTTCCATTGAACTGATCATACGAAATCCGTCATTAACGAACAATAAAACTTAACTCAATACTTCGTGACTCGTACAATGTCTTTCGAAAACTGCACCCGAATTGATGTGACACTCGTAGAACGACAGCTCATTTATCTATCGAATGAGGTTCGGGCGGGTCCTTTCTCTTTCTTTATATGGTAAACCGCCAATTTAAGTCAGTAAAGGTTTACAATTTTTATTGTTCTTTTCTCTATGAAGTGATACGACATACGTAAGATTGGACAGATTTTGAACCGGAATAGCTATTATTACTATGTTTAAGCAGAGAGGATTTTTGTGAAGTATATAGCCAATGTAATTGATGCCTTATGTCAACATCTAGTATCTCCGTATGACCTGCGGAGTGCATGTAGTGCTTTGTAATTCAAAGTTAGGATTTTGCTACGTTACAGCCGGCCTCGATAAGTTCGATAGCTTACTAACATTCGACAGTAAAAGTTACGCTAACTGTTACTGCTGTTTCAATATCAATTCTGATCATAGTTTATAGAAACACAGATAACCACCAAAAGTAAGCATTTTAACTATTTTTTATCTGTTAGTAAGTTATTGAGACCAGACGTTACACAATATATACAGGACGGGGCTATGTTCTTTCCTTTTGGCCAAAATATAAGAGCAAAATATGATCATGCACACATTCATATAAACTGTTTTAGTGTGCGTAAAACAGGCAAGTGTTTAAGGGGGTCTTGACAAAATTCCTTTTCTGTTAGCGTTTACGGTTACGGAAACGTCAAATTGTACAGGAATGACATAATTATGCAAGTCGTGTGACTTGTCTGTAGCATATGTCATTTCCATACATTTTGACGTTACCGTAACCGTAAACGCTAACAGAAAAGAGATTTTGTCTAGACTCCCAGAATTATTTATGCAAGCGTTCATAATGACACAAAACGGTATAGTACCTACGTGTGTTGCATTTTTTGTGTAGTAGTGACCAGTGCCAATGAAACAGATATATTTTTTTGTCTGCGGCAATAAGCACATGAAGCGTCTTTTCTAGGTTGCTCCTGTTTATGCGCAGAATGAATCGTGACGATTGCCAGACGAGCGGCATGCTCGTCTCGTGATTCGCTTAATAAACATGATAATTACTTTATCTGGTAACAGGTTGTCAAACTATAATAAATTATACAGAGTTAATACTTGTAACATAAGGAAATTGGCTAGACAAATTAATTACAAAACAAAAGTGAATCGATGATTGATCGATACGACCATAATCACCATCGAATCGACAAATGAATACATTCCAATTAATGTATAAAAATAACTAACATTCACTACCGACTTCGATCACATTATTTTCAACTTTTGAATTTTTTTTCACTGACAGGAAACTATATTACTCCTGAGTGCTATGGGCTACTTTTTATCCCGGAAAAATATTTTTACTCCAGAAAAACTATTTCTCGCGGGCGGAGCCGCAAGCAAGACTAGTGAAGTTATACTTTAGTATTTCCAGAAGCTTACTGAGCTTTACGTTTCAATATTAGTATCTTGGTTTACAACGTTTCAGTCGGTTTTAAAAGAGCTTTAAAATCTGAAAACTACACTGCATCACTCTGTTATGCAACTCTTCGTTAGGGTCACCATGCATACAATTCCTATCCAATCAGGTACAAAACTTCAAAATATAAGCTGTATAAGGTTTTTACCATTTTTAAGCATATTACAGATGTTTTTACTCAATCTTAAAGGATGTCTTGGACCGCCTGTCTGTCTTTTATATTATTTTAATTGCAACACACAAACATACAATCTCCACTAATATTATAATATTAGTAAGACTGTCGTTTTCAAACGACGCCGGCGGCGCGAAACTTTCATGGCCATTGTGGCAATAAATATCGATAATTATCTATTAAGATGTGTATCGAATCGATGAGTTTTTATCGACAGATCGGCCGCTACATGTCGACACTTTCGCCGCACTCGGAATCTTGTGTAAACTGTTTCCTCAGGTTTTGCTTGTATATTGTAAAAATATAATGCGTTTTTTCCTAATTTAAGATTCTTGTATTACCTGCGTCTATAGCGATATTTGTAATTATATCAATTATCGTTATTTTCTTCGGTACATATGGAATGTTCCCAAGATATCCTAAAACGTACTAGGATTGTGACACGAACGCCTTTGCTCGATGCCACCTATAGCCTGCCTCCTTGCAGGACGGTAGTTTGAAAAGTGTCCACACTCTTACAATAGGCAACAAACTGTACCTCCATTTTACTGACTATATACCTCTTAAATATGTATTGACAAACAGACATCAATATCCGCTACATAGTTATTTTTAACTTATTAGTCATAGAAAGTGCGCCCTGAAGGCAACTATACCGCACGATTAATTTCTCTTAAATTATCATACAAACAATTTAAAATAGTATTAGATGTTACATCATCGTTTAAGATGAAATTATCGAACACTTTCATAAAATATTCCCATGATTTGTTGTAGCTTGTTCTGTATTGCTCGCGGATCCGCTCGAGCTAATATCCTATTCCGAAATGACCAACCTTAGTTTACTATTCGTCTAGAACGTGTCAAAATACAAATCGATTCAGCGTTTATAATAATACCAGCCCTGTATTATATTCTGTCCCACTGCTGGGCACGGGCCTCTTCTATTGCTGAGAGGGTTTAGGCCTTAGCCCACCACGCTGTCCTATTGTGGGATGGCAGACCTCACATACCTTCGAAATTCTTAAACAGAACTTCTCAGGTACGCAAGTATCCTCACGATGTTTTCCTTCGTCGTTAAAGCAAGCGATAACTCACAACGAATACACACATAACCTTAGAAAAGTGTGATGTGCATGCCCCTGGGTTTTGCACCTGACGACTTTTTGGATTTTGATTCAACATTTACTTTTAATACATTGGTCAGGGCTGACACTGGTTTCAGCGTCTTTTTAACCGTAGTAAAATAGTGCACATTGCTACATGGAGACAGTAATAGATATTGCAGTGGTACCTAGACGGACTTTCGAATACGAAAGAAGCCCCAGGTAAAGGTTTTAGCTTTCTTTTAGTGACAGGAGGGGATGCACGCCTTATTTGTTGAAATGATATTTTTTTGGAAATGCCACTGTTTTATTCCATCAAACTTTTCCCAGGACAAAAACCTCTGTTCCTCTCTTTATAAAGCTGTCATTTCTCACGCGATCTGCCATACATGTTAGTCAAGGAAAGATATACATGATTTATCATGCCGACGAGAAGTGGCACTTTCATTTTTATTATGTTTGCACACATACTAAGTGCCAATAACTTTGTAATAAAAATTTTTGCACGCGTGCTTCTTTGGCGGTTTTGGTTTTCTTTGTGTCTTATTATGGGTGAGTAACAAGTAAGTTCTTTTTGCTAGTAGCAATCAATACTCTTATCTTGAATATAGAATTCCTCAAATTCAATACGCATTCTCACGCCTTTTATCTCCAATGGGGCAGGCAGAGACGCAACTAGTGCACTCACTTTTCGTCTTGCGTATTCCGTCCCATGATGTGATAGGGGGCGAAATTATTAAATTTAGGCTTATGTTTTTACGAGTAAGTTCCAAAATTATTCATGGCACGATTCTGTTAAAGTTAACTTATCTCGCTATTTACTGATCACATTTTACCACTTAATATAAATGATAATATCTCAAAGAACATTAATTAACTAGGAAAAAATGATTTGTTTACAATGACGAAAACATAAATTGAACTTAATTTAATTATTTTCTCAATCATTGTCCAATTGACGCGGTCAACTGCTTCGTTTTAATAAACAAGGAACGTGTCTAATAATAATCATAATGATAATGCGGCACGAGCAACGAAATGTGAGTTAAAGTGCATATTGTATCATCAAATTGTAGTGTATCTTTCTGTATAGGGTAGACGGGAATGCAATTCTTGGTATTTTTTTTAATTAAATGGTGTAGAGCACATCAAAATTAAAATCCAATGCAGCCCAGTGAAGATACATCACAAATCGATTGCTTAAACAATTAGCTCACGCATATAAAACTCAGGAGTTAGACATAAATATAACCGCTGAAACGTCACAGAGCTTATTACCATCCCATACTGATCATCATCCGAAACATCCAGAACAAATAAAATATCGCACCAAACACAACTGTATCGAACCAAAAATCTCGTGCTAATCAATCGAATCCCATAAATTGAAAAACAATTGACCACAAATTGGCAACACGTCTAAGTTTGGTTAAAATCTGGTAATTTCCGTGCATCCACCTGGCGGCTCGGTCAAGGCCGGTCATGGATTCATCTCGCTCTATCGACCGTGTCATCGACAGAGCGATTACTGGAGTCATAATATCTCACGTGATTTTAGTTCTCAGCCGCCTTGGTCTTGTGATGTAACGCTGAGAACGGAAGGCCCAGTTTCAATATATTCTGAATATATGTGCATAATTTTCGGTGGTAGGTCTCTCATATGTAAGAGTCAGTGGGTGGGTACCACCGCAATGTCTATTTCTACCGCCAAGCAGCAGTGTCCATGCACTGTGGTGTTTCCGTTGGAAGAACATTGTAGCCAGTTTAACTACTGAACATAAAGAGACTTAACATCTTATGTCTCAGCATGACGAGCGCAGTGGAATACCACACAGTACTTTGTAACTCAAGGTGCTGTATGGTGTTACTACTGTTTATGGGCGGTCGTATCACTTACCATCAGGCATACTGCATGCTTGTCTCGTCATTGCCATAAAAAAAACAGTCGAGACTCGAATTATTTTCTGGTTCAACACATTTATCGGTACAATCCAGACTTTGCAAATACTGTGTATGAGAATCAACATTTCTCCAATCCAAAATGTAGGCAGGTATCTTATTTCACATTAGGTAACATAGACTCATAAGGATGAGCGCATCATCTGATGATTTAATCAATATTGATGATCCAACATTGTTCATATTACGTTTCAATACTTGATATCATGCGACAAAAAATTTATTGTTTCGACTAACAAAAAGTTGCGAAGTAATGGGATTAATAAATCTTCGCGTCAATATCAATTAAAGAATGATGTAGAGCTTAAAAAAGCTCGCGAGTACGAACTCAGGTTGGGAGGTCATAGGCTCGAATACTCAAGATATGACAGCAACTATATATTTATTATTTTCCTCTTCTCTCAGAAAGTCCCATTGCATATTTATCCGGAGATAAAAAGAGGTTTAAATGTTTACAGAAAGGATAAAAGATTTATTGATGCTACAAACGTTGAAAATATACACATAAAAAAGTACAAAAAAAAAATCTCACTAATAAATTATACGTATTGTGCCAAAACCGTTATGAAGCTCTTTGCTGCAGTACCTACAGCATATTTGTACAGGACTTGTTCTATCTAAAATTAACATTTTATCAAAAACTTTACACTATTTCTGCGATTACTTCTAACAATAAGCCTCGAATCATATTCAAAATTTCCGGATTAATAGCACGAGCAGGATACTTAAACTGAGATGGTGATCTTTAGCAAATGACATAAAACTATTTTGGTCAAATTGAACCTTGTAACTTCATACTTAACGACCCATAAAAATGCGCCAAATACTCAAAAGATTATAATACAAGGCCTATAGAAGGTCGCCATTTGTTTATTCATTTAGTTTTGTCTGAAGTTTTCCAAACTGGCAAATATCGTCTATCTATCGCGTAGGTCGTTGTTTCTGAGGTAGGCATAATGAGATTCGTTTTATGCCGTGCTTTTGTGCTATGAAGGACCTTAACAGAGGTTACGACTGCAGTAGTCTCTTAAGTTAAAATAAGTACGGAGTAAAATCTATAATTTCGAATTTTCCCAGCTATTGTAAATTAGTTTGTGATCTCAATTTAGTCTACATTCTGTAGTATTTAAATTTTGATCGAGCTGCAATCAAGAAGCAACACATATTATGTTTATACGGTTTTGTTCATTTCAATTTAAGTATAGATTTTTTGCGAAAAAATAAATGTACGAACTCTTGTACTATGCGACCAACGTCACGCGTAAATATTAGTAATCAAATTACATTCCAAAAAAGGTTTGACCTCCGAAATTTGCGTTCCTCGTAATTTTATGTCGAATCCTAAAACGGTCACTTTTAATGAGTCATTAGCCTTTATGGACATAAACGCATAATATTAACAAGATAGCAGTTGATTTCTTAATGAACTGTTAAAGTAAAAGCTTAAAAAAATTTGCCACAGCATAAACGTTTCTAAAGTAAAAGTCATTAGAGTGGCCACAACACAAACGTCATGATTTAAACAAAAGTAACTTTGTTTATTGATTTCGAAAAATAAACTGGCCGCTAGTATACTAACTAAAACAAAATTAAATTTATAAGGGAAAAATCAACAATGTTTTTAGGGGGAATACGACCATCTGGTCGCAGGAGCCCGCTGAATGCAGACTGCTTCTAAATGGTAGGTCTGGGAATCTTTAATGGAAGTCTTTGTTTAGCTGTGGACTTCCACAGATTGGAGAATAAAAAGAAACGTGGAAATTATTCACCTAATGGTAAACTCTCATAAGCATTTACAATATTAATAATTGAATCGTCAATGTGTTGCCGAGTATTGACATTCAAATAGCAACCAAGAAAAAAAATCTAAATTTATTCAGCAACTGTCAGATTCATAATAGTTTAATGTTTAAGCAACAATTTGAGAGCGTCTAGACGTTACACGTTAATGTTCTTCGAAGATTTTATCAAATTCAATACGTATCATTAAGTAATCTTAAAATGAAGGTTGCAGTTTCCCAAGTCATTATAATTAAGCATTTCGCCATTACTAATTCAGTTCACGAAACATCTTTTACAATTGATGGATATGGGAACGGGAGACAATGGTCTGCGAACGTGTAATTTGTAATTATAACCAAAGTTTTTATTGTTTACGTAACGTTCTCAAGGTATTCTGACTCATTTGTTACGTTTCCGGTATCTCGTAAATTACTTCATTCATTACAAATTCTGCACTGCAGGAGAGAATAGCTAACCTCGCCTGTTCGAGATGACCAAAGGAGGCTCTTAAGATCTAGCAATCGGTATGAGACGTTTGCATTAATGTCCCTAATTTATTAATAACTAGCTTTTACTCGCGGCTCCGCCCGCGTGAAAAAGTTTTCCCGGGATAAAAGTCTCGACTTATAATTTCCCGGAATAAAATGCTATTAAGCTTAATATAAGCCTATGTGTTAATCCAGAACATGATCTACTCGTGTGCCAAGATTCAACGAAATCCGTTCAGTAGTTTCGGAGGTGTGCAGTAACAAACAAAAAGAAAAACAGACAGAAAATAATTATAAAAATACCTGATTTGTTTTCCATTACTCTTCTTTAGTCACCCCCTTTCTTTTTTATCACATTTCTTTAAATTTACAGACACACCGGTTCTCAATACGTGTGTTCGTATTTTTTTTTATGTATGTACACTGATTTCTCTGAAAATTGTGAGCGTATTTCCTTGATTCCTTCTTTATTTGGTAAATAAGGGTCGCGAAGTGGTCCCACTTCAATATATCTTGGTTTAGAGTTCGACTCCAAAGATTTATTCATTGTACGTTAATATAATCACAGGAATGCAATGTATATAATATTGGTATTATTAAAATTTTCTTATAACCCATAAGCAAAGCTCAAGTTATTTTTTTCTCTTTATAGTGGTTTTTGAAGTGGTTGTTATTTTTTGTTAAAAAGTTTTTTTATGTATAGATAAGAGTTGACATTAAAAAATCACTACTAATTTCATATGTCATTTTGTTTTCAGACATTCCTATGAAATTTAAAGTAAGTATATCGAAGTGATATAACAAAATTCAGAGCTGGACGTCATAATGGTCGGTTTATTAAGCCTCAAAGTATATTTGTAATAACGATCCATATTGTCCATCGGAGTCCCAAAGCGCATGGATGCCATTTCACTCGTGGTGCGTGCGAATACAACACGGAAACGAGTGGGGACCTCGCCGATGGAATAATAATCAGCTTCCTTTGCCGTTGTTATATCAGACGACGGTTTGGGGACTCGAAAAGTGACTGTGGTTCTTAAAAATTCACAAGTAGTTAGATCTAGATTTGATATGTCTATACTAAGTTTAGTCTAGATTTCTTTTATGCCTTTAAAAGACGAGACGTCTAAAGTGGTAAGAGCTAATCCACTCCTGCTCGTTAGTTGTAGTAAGTTCATGCAGGATTTTTAATTATAGATTACCAAATTTCTCAATGTACTCACCCTGATTTATAATGTGCATAATGTTCATAATGACTTAAAACCAGGGCACTACTATGTATACGCACTGGTTTTCTGTTCTGTAGAAACAGATAAAGCTGATACCTATTACCCACCAAGTACATACTAAAATCTCTAGTTCATTCGCACTTTCTACCAAATCAGATATTTTATTACATGGCAACCCCAACCGTCAATCACAAAAACGCACTTCCGTACAAACAAAGAAAGTGATTAAGGCGAGAGTCCGTTATGGCGCGGCCCAAGGCTTAAATAGAAATAGCTAACGCAGGTTACGGCTTATTGTCTCTGAAACAATGAAGCTAAGGAAGGATTTCGGCAGTTAGCTCACTTACAAATATGGCGTCACTTGTGAGATGCGGGGATTTATTGGGATTTGCTTGTCCCAAATAGATGTAACTTTCTTCTTTCTATGTAGGTTAATATACGTGTTTGGGTTATGTGCCGTAAGGTACATAACCGAGTATTATTTATGAGCTTTCATTCGGCATATTTAAAATGTCTGGAATTGGACTTAGTGCCCGATATCGCGGTAGTCTCGAGTTCTGTAACATTGTTAAATGGGTATAAGATCAAGGAATTCAGATGCCCTTGGTAAGTCGCTGGTTATCCCTTTATAGTAAAAGGCGTGAATGTGTAGCTAACATTGAACTATTTAAATTACCACTAATAAAAAAAATCCCAACTTTTATAGCGGCTCCGACAGACGTTGTCGTGCCCTAAAAGGAAATAAAATACTAGGACCTGAGTACAATGCCACCTACCGGATCCGATTGTTAATCTAAACCATTCTCGAATCCACTTGAAAACACCCAAAAAATCATTAAAATCAATCCAGCCGTTTAGGAGGAGTTCAGTGACATACACACGCATCATTGATGTATTAAAAAACCCAATACATCAATGACACGCAGAGAAGAATTATATATATAAAGATTTAATCCGGTAATACAAACAGTATTAATTCGATTGGAATATGCCATTTCATACCAGTTCTCGATACATTAAATAATATAAAAAACAAAACTAAGATCAAAGTAATTGACGTGGGAATAATTTATTTTAATGATTAGTATAATGTAAATCGGTCTCGTTTGTTTGTGTTTAATGGCTATATGTAAAAATCCAAGTAAACCTTTATGGAGAAGGCGGTAACGAGGCGCCATGCTCAATTTACCGTTCAGGATTGCCATATAAGAGACTTTGTTACAACCATTTTCAAATATTTTGAAACAAGTTTTTTAATGGTCGCGTAGTTGGTCATACCGACTACGCAAACTAAATTTAACCTAATATTATACAGTGTTTTGAAAGTAAACTCACCTTAGTTAGGCAAACTTGCCTAATTTTTTATATTTAATTAACAGCCAGACAGATTTAGGTAATAACAAGTCGCTTTAGGACCTTATTTGCCTAGAAGTTTGTAATAATAAAATAAATCACGATATAAAGATCAGTAAAGACATCTGCGTCAAAGCAATTTGCCAGATTAATTAAATAATGTACTAATTACTTCCGTATGTATGTATATACAAGATAATAAATCAGAGATATGAAGTCGTCTCTGTAATTACATTGTTTCCAAAAAAAGTGGGTTTTTGATTACTAATGTTTTTACTTTTGTACTCATTACTTCTTACAAACTATTTTCTATCCATAGAATCATGTGTTTTGGGCTTAAGATAAATCTTTGTACTAGTAAATTCATCCCTTGTTTAAACGATATCTCTGTAACTACACTGACGCGTTTAAGCTGGTGATCAGTTACCAAAGGGTCGCCGTTTGCTGTTTAATCGAACTTTTACTATATATACCTTAATCACATTGTTGTTTTTAATACCTCAGCCCTGTTATAGCTCGTAAGCGCCGGTCGATCAGTTTCTGAATTTCCCGTCCATGACGACTGACAGATGACAGTAATTGGCACCTCGGTAACTTCGTACATAAACAATAAACTAGTAGTTTGGGGCTATTTTAAGTTAAATAGCTTTTCGATTAAGGAAATATAGCGATACGCTTTTGTTTTCGTGAATGATTTTCGATTTATTGATTCGATTGAATACCTACTTAAGGTTTCCAAGTATGACAAGTGTTTTTTTCATATTGATGCAACACTCTTTGGCGATATATCAATTGAACAGAATCAATATTATTAAATATCTTCTCTGAGCGTATGATCGAACTTTATTAAATAACTTACTTAATTTCCGTATTATAATTTTTATTCATTTCAATAATTTAGGAGTCAAATAACAATACTAAATTCATATACTTACATATTAATATGTCTGTTTCAATGGTTCCTATTAGTTAAAGCGTTTTCAATTAAATAGCCAACCAAACAATAGCAGTTGGTTTAAGAAGACCTACGCCGTCTCTTGAGTCGTGTAAATGCTTATGAGATAACATTAAGTATATTAGATTAACCTCTGAACTTCTTAAGCCAACTTACATTATCTGCTTATACGACGCATTTGACTCTACATTAATTGATACTATCTAGCTTCACTTGCCTTACATAAATTCATATTTTTTCTACATCAAATAAAGTACATTATGCTGATTGCTGCTTCAGTAGCTTCTTAATATATATTTTAGAAGACAAACACACTTTTTCGACTTTGGAGATTGATTGTTCGTGTTGATAAACGATATACTTTTTCTTAGATAGATAATAACCACTATGGTAAAAATTCACTAAGGAGAACTGCGTTCTAGAGTCAGTTGGTGTGCAGACAAGGCATTTTGGGCACATGGGCTATCATTATATTATTTGGATCCCACAGTTTCGTAACAGCTTGATACTATTAGATTCTTCTGCTAACACCATTATCATTTACCAAAAATCGCCATCTACTGCATTATTCCAAAGGTATCCATAACTAATCACTGCTCAATTATATGGAAGCTCATGATTAACAAGGCATCACATAATTCTAATCCCAAATGGCCTGATGACGTGATAATACGTCAAACAATAAAAATCTTCCCTCCATAATATATTTATCGCTTGTAAACAATCGTACTTCCATACATATGGTCACATGCCATACTTGACCAGATCACGTCAGGGGTATAGAACATGCTAGCAAATGCTTATAACTTTGGGCCTGGGTGCTAAGTGCCATAAGTTGTTTTTGTTGGATTATTAAGCTGGTCTTCAAGATCTTTACTGGTGACTTTAGTGGTTAACGGAGGTACAAAAACCTTCTCTCCATTCCCAGTCATTTGGTTAATGGTATGTGTTCCTCTACGCATAGCCGGTGATAATAAATCATCACCAACTAACCCATTTCCATTTTTACCGACCGCGTCATAAAATGATCTATTTAAAGTCATAACTACAAATTGCATAATAGAATGTGCTATGAAATTCATTCAGCTAACAGTTATTGTTGTACACAAGTGCTAAAGAAAAGGCATAAAATATCAATAAAATTAGCTAATCATTATAATCATACGTTTATAGATTCACAGCGCGTACCAAGCGCGCATCCTGTTAGCGCATGCGCATGCACGTCCAACATAAATTGATCTACAAACCCGACGTCACTGCACCAATCCAGGCTCTTTCTAAACTGGATGTATTTAGGAAGGATACCATAGCTGTATTACTGTAATATATTATTATTACAATCGTCAATAGAAACCTTATAACTCAGTGCTAAAGTTTAATATTCAACTGACGGATGATTCCTTTGATTTGCATAGATTAAGATTTTGGCAGTAACTAAAGATGGCGACGCTTGTGCTGATTTGAATGAGATAGGAATTTCGTTTGTATGATTGATGATGATGTTTAAAGATAAGCCGTTGAATTATTAGATACAAATTGTTATTGGAATTTAAGGAACCATTTCAAGTATGGATTACAAGATTAAAAAGATTAAGGCGTCAACAAAGTTCAAGTAACTAATGGTCGGGCTCTTTTAACTAAAAAGGAGATAAACCTACATCATTTCTGAGAATTTTAACAGCTACAGAAAACCTGTAGTTTTCTGATTGATCATATTTATTATTTCCGTTATCTGCACAGTCGACACCAACCTTCTCTACTTAAAATATGCTAAGCGGGTTAGTAGATACCCACACTTATTTCTGACATAGTTACGTCACGAAATCTATGAATTTGAGCCTAAATTATCTCTTAAAACGCTAAAAGCCCTAAGTTACAGCGCTTAAGCATAAAAGGCGCTAAAAATACTACAGTCGAATTTCCACTTTTTTGTGATATAGGTGGCAAACGAGCATACGTTTCACCTGATGGTAAGTGATCACCGCCCTCATGAATATGTGCAATACCAGAGCTGCAGAGGGCATAGAGATGCGTTGCTGGCCTTTAAGTGGGAATACGCTCTTTTTTTAAGGTCGCCAGGTCGTATCTGTCCGGAAACGCTACTGGCGGCAATTGGTACCATAGTTTTGTAGTGTGTGGTAAAAATGTCAGCTGAAACGTACTGTGGTGGATTGCCAACCTCCGAGGTGATGTGGATGGAAATTGGAGTTTTGCCGCGGTGTACGGTGATGGAACTCAGCAGTAGGAATAAGTCCGAATAATTCTTCTCCCCGTGGTAATTGCGATAAAGAATGCAGAGCGACGCTATATCTCTACGCAAAGCCAAAGGATCCAGCCGATCGGAAAGAATACGGTCGTCGACGATATGATACTTAAAATATCAATCAAACTATACATGTATACAATCCCATAGACATTTCGAGACAGAACGTCAGAGACAAGGCCGCGATGTAATGAGCATTGCGGTGATAAAATTAAAAGGCGCGCGCCTTACATGTCGCGCACAATTATTTCCAAATAAAACACAGTCAATTGAAACACCATCAGTCACAGTAACTACTGTAGGGTTGCCACGGAAAAAATATATCTATACTAATATTATAAAGCTGAAGAGTTTGTTTGTTTGATTGAACGCGCTAATCTCAGGAACTACTGAACCCATTTTGAAAATGCTTTCACTGAAATGAAGCTACATTACTCCTGAGAGCTATAAGCTACTTTTTATCGCGGAAAAACGATTTCTAGCTCACTTTTGAATATTTTCAAAAAAACAATAATTTTTTACTACTTCTGTAAACACTTTAAAATTATCAATACCCTTATTTATGACGAGCTGACCCGGCGAACTTCGTTCCGCCTAACAATCGATTCTTTAATTTTTCTTAATTTTTCTAAAATAAAAGAATTTTTCCAAAATAAACGTAGCCTAAGTTACTTCTTATTACACCAGCTACCTGCCAATTAAAATCCCGTCAAAATTAGTCCAGCCAATTCAGAGATTAGCCAGAACAAACAGACAAAAATAGTAAAAAATGTTATTTTCGTATATGTACCGTACCTATATAAATTCATAAACATGTAGTAAAAGCCCGTTATTTCAATATTACAATCAAAACCTCCAATTTTATTTACATGTATATGTATATAGATTAAATTTTAAACTGAACTAGGTTATTAAACCGTTAAATAATGTTGCGTAATATGGTAGATTGGTAGATAATTTGCTGCATTCCCTGGCAACCCCATTGGCCTTGTGTCATAAGCTCCGAAATATTTACCAACATTATTTCAATAGCCAACCCTAATGACTACGCTATAAGGTTATAATTACACTTTTATACATTTTATTAATGCTCTAATTGTTTATATTGTTCAAGTAAGGGCATCATCACCTCGCGACGTTTTCGGCAATTTTATGTGTTGCCAACCTTGGATTTTTAAAAGGGCCGTAATCGACAGATTTTTTGCAAAATGTACTCTTAAAAGGGGTTTTTATTTGTGTTATTTTCATAAATATCTTTATGGGCCGATCGTAAAAAAAAATTATTTTAATTATTACATTATACTAAATATGGCACAAAGGAGACGGAGAACAGTGGGCCCAAAATGTAATAAGATGAAATATGATCTAAAAAATCAGGCATATTTTTTTATATTAGAAAATGAAAAATCACCTCAATCGTCAATCTGGAAGCGGAGAAATATGAGAAAGAATGTTTTTGTGCAATTATCGATTTTGAGTTATCGATTGCACAATAACAAAAATAAAACTTTTTCACTAGGTAATTAACTTAAAGTAATTAAATGTACTATATATACATATGTGCGACATAGTGCATTTAATTACAGTCATATTAATAAATAAAATACCAATATGTTACTAAAAAAACAATATTATGATTATCGATTTCATATCGATTAATAACCTTAACCTTAAGGTTAATCTGTAAATATTTTCAGTCTATCACTGGTACTGCTCTTGTCAGTTTTGTCACCAGTGTTGCAAACTTAGTGGATTTCCCTCTAAAACTTGTCGTTATTTTAGTGAATTATGTTTTTAGTCAGTGGGAGGAAAAGGAAAATCCACTAAAACATTTTACTTGTTTTGATATAATATAGGTAAAATAGTAAGAAACACTATTGCAAAACTTTTTGTTTTGTAATAGTGTTTCTTACTCGCCAGAAGAAATCTGTGCACATAAAAGCTCACCGGAAATTCAGTTGTAGTACATTTATGGTGGATTAACAGAAGATCGTACTTTTAGTGGTTTCTCGAAGTTTGAACTTTGAAGTAATTTTTAGCGGGTTCGATAAAAAAAATGTTGGCAATATTTTTTGTCACATGTAATTTGTAAACACATGGTGTCATTCTCTTCAACTCCATGTAATGATCTTTGCTTAACTAACTCTTTGGCTCTCTTGTTTCGTGTTTTCCGATCTTCGTATACAACGATCACTGCATTGTTTTTACGGATTCTGACCCTGGCTACCTTGGCAAGGGTCGCACCCTTGCACTCACTCTGGACACCGAAGATTGCTCTCAGGTTTGACTTGGAATTGTTTTTTTGGGATTTTATCGTCGGCTTGTGTATTGGATAATGTTGAAAATATGGATCGCTGTGTGAATTGTGGGTCAGTAACTAGTCGCTGCAATACACTAGATGACTCTTACTCGACGAAACGATTCTGTCAGTGATTCGGCAATGGCTTGCTTGTCAGTCTGTAAGTATAACCCCATCTAACCAGCTACCATCATGTTTAAAATATACCTATGTATATTATATGAATAGAAAAACTCGAATATCACTTTGCCGGACCCGGCATAAAATACATAATTATATTTAAGTCATATAGAGATTGTGTATATTTAAAGCAAAGAATTATTTATTTACTTATAAAACAATGTTAATGTCTTAATTCCTCATAGTTAATTAGGTATTGTTGATGTAGCTGATGCTTAAAATGTTAAATTTTTAGGTAAACAGTAGTGGCTATATTTGTCAAGCATGCTAGGACTTGGCTCAAAGCCCACATGTTGATGAACAAAGGAGTCTACTTGGTTACTGTAAGGCTTGCCTCTGCTGTGGGTGCTCTCTTACCTAACAAACCAGTCACCCACTTTATAGCAACTCAATCCATGAATCAAGTATAGTTATACAAGAGTGGCTTATTACTTGAACTGGAAGTGAAATCAATTTACACAAATATACTTATTTAAATTCATACTTAGACCTGTCCCATAAGATTTTATGTCTTTGTATACTGCTACCCAATCAAAATGAAAGTAACTCACTCACATTAAATCAAAATATTTTTTCAATAGCGACTACATAATGTATCATTGTTTACATTTTTGCTTAGTTTATACCTGCCATTTATTTATTAATACTTTTGTGGAGTGAGTATGCAGAAGGATAAAAGCAGTATTTTAGCATTCTCAACCAAAATCTAAATACAAACAGCTTCCAGAATTCATAATTGATGGATAATTTACAACAATTTAATTTTATCAATAAATTCCAATCTTGATTATGTATGTATGTTGCAGATACAAGCATCAAGTCACATATGCCACACCTGTTGGGTGGCTGCAGACAGAGCTGCTATCCATATGGTCTAAGGCCTATCATCTTCATCTGAACCAGACAACCCTCAAGAAATACAAGCACAGAATGTTCCTACGACATCTCTGAATGAAGAAATTAGAAGCAATCAACCGGACTTACTATTGTTTTGCCAGAATATGAGCGCTATTAGAACTGAAAGAAGATGCTTCATCAAAGGATGTCAGGAAACAGAAAGATACAGAGTTCCACTTGCAACTAGAAAAATGTTACTTAATATACTTAATCAATATAAATATTACATCCCTGAAAATAACCATCTGGTCAACATTTAGTTATTGAAGCTGGGGTATTTTTTACAGTTTAATATCCAATTATATGGTACTTTAGCTAGACTAGGTATCAAGATAACATTATTCCACCTGCACAATTCCTAGACGACATTTAAATTATAATAAAAGATAAACAAAATACGTACCTACTGTAATAAAATGCTTTGTTTTTTTTTTTAATGTAGACATCCTTTCCATAACTCCATACCTGTTACCTATCTATGAAAGTCATTCATGTTCATTCATATGACTTCAGACATTCTCCACTAAATATATTAATACACATTAGTGTTAAAAGAGCATTATTTGCACTTCAGGAATCAGCTGTTAGTTAAAGTAAGGTTATGTTATAAACATAACCTTACTCTTACTAAAACTCTAATAACTCTATTCTCAGATTGTAAAAACATACAGAATTTTCACTAAGGGATTTATAAGTCTGAATCTATTAATCGACACCATTTTCATCTCATTACATCCTGGGCCCAAGAATGTATGAAATCGTTTCTGTCTCCTTTGTATTGCTTGGCAAAGGCCAATAGTATAAATCCTACTAATATTATAAAGGCGAAAGTTTGTAAGAATGTATGGATGTTTGGATGTTTGGATGTATGGATGTAAGGATGTTTTTTCCTCTTTCACGCAAAAACTACTGAACGGATTTCGATGAAATTTGGCACACGGGTAGATCATGTCCTGGATTAACACATAGGCTACTTTTTATCCCGGGAAAATATAAACCGGGACTTTTATCCCGGAAAAACTTTTTAATACGGGCGGAGCCGCGGGCAAAAGCTAGTAAAAAATAATTTGTTGTGACTTTAATATCTTTATCAATTTATACATTCCAACATAAAATAACAACTTCAACTCACTTAAATTTTTAATTTTATATTTACTTTCCGTTAATGTAGGAATTAAATGTCACATAAAATAATTCCCCGTCCATTTCGATAATTGGCAACATAGCGTGACTCACGTCATTTTTATGACACTTGCCGCGCCGCGTGATTTACAGTCGATCATTAATTCATTGTTATAAACGGATTTTGTTCCTTTCACATTAATGAACAAAAAATTTACATTGTACGGTTGTCATTTTTATTTTATTATGATATTTGTAATCATAAGTAGGTATATAAATCATACCTACAGATTTGTTTATAGGATTTCTATGCAGTTTTCATGCGTAAAACGAAAAGTCAGTAAAGTAGCCCATATTTTAGATTGGAGGAGGGTAAATGAAGAAAATTTACACGCTCACCAAGTCGTCAGGACACCTAGTGTTTCATTTTAGACAGTTTTTAACTATTTATATTACTCGTAAGTATTTTAGTTTGATACAAGTATATTAATACTATGAATTTTAAGTGAATTTTCGCTACAAGACACGACTAAACTTAGATTGGAATTCGTGCTTTATAATATGAAGTTAGTCCTAAGTTCGATACAGGTTTTAGAAATCTGGTTTTAATTGAATTTTCGCTTCAAGAACCTGTAATATCGAAACTGCAATTTGTGCTTCATATGACGGTAGTAACAATTTTAACACCAATCATACGGTAAGATGGAAACCAATGATTAAGGGAAGCACTAACTACGTCTCTGTCTACTCTTGCGAGGATAACAGCGTGAATTATTGGTTTTATGATTATGTATTTGTAGTTAATTATAGTCACCGAATGTAGCTAAACATTTTATGTGTGTCGTAAAAGTCCGGTTCCATTATTGATTTAGATGTGAACTGCTTGAAATTGAATACTAATGTCTGTTTATGTTATAATAAAAACATTTACCTACATAAAACGGTCAAACAGAGGCGAACTCGACGTTTTTAACACCACCTTCACACTGCAGTGGTGGGTATCTCTTCTCCACTTTTTGTAGGTGATGCTCGCGACTCCGCCCGTGATAAAGTTTTTCCGGGATAAAAAGTAGCACTCTAGAGTAATGTGGCTTCCTATTAGTGAAAGTCGGTTCAGAAGTTCCCGATATTAGCGCGTATAACCAAGCAAACAGACAAACTCTTTAGCTTTATAATATGAGTATAGCTTGAGTGGTATAAATAATAGTGCACTAGTCACACGCGAGTGGAGACCACGTACTGGCAAGCACTGCGGCGGCCGTCCACCTGCAAGGTGGACCGATGACTTGGTAAAGGCCGCTAGAACGCGCTGGATGCAGGCCACTTTTGACAGGTCCATCTGGAAATCTTTGGGGGAGGCCTATGTTCAGCAGTGGACGTCATATGGCTGATGATGATGATAATGATGAGTCACACGCATCCAGATATTTTTAAGGCTCTATCAACCTACCCTGATTGTAAGAAATGAAAGACCTAGTTATCTCTTGAAATTATTACGAATAGGAAGCGATACAACAGCGTTGCTTACCATATCGCATGGCATCATGAATGTCTCTGGTATTAATGTTTATCAACAAAAGTGATAACTTACCATCAGGCGACCCCGACTTCTCTATAGAAAAGGAAAAAGAAAGAACTTTCCTACGCTTACCCCCTCAGGCCACAAGCTTAGAAAGTTCGCCTCTGGCCAACAAATGTCACCAAAACATTCGCATTTCGTAATTTACATGCAAAAATTCTCACGACATATATAAATGGTAACCGGTACCAGATTCACACGAGATTCTAATGCTTTATTCAACTCACAGACGAGTATATAAATTCACATCGACAAAGCCCAGACGCGACGTAAATACATAACGAGAGGCAAATATTTCGACCGCGAGGTTGCTGAATAACAAAAAGTCTGTAAGAGAAACTTGACCAATGCATCAGACTACACATTTTATTATAATTACATTTATGTATAGACTTAAATAGATTTTAGTCCGCCACTGCCTCGGTGGCGTAGTTGTTTACAGTAAGACTGCGAAGCTGAGGTCTCGGGTTCGATCCCCGGGTCGGGCAAAGTGATATTGAGTTTTTCTATTCAATATCAGCCCGGAGTCTGGAATTTGTGCCCGATATGGCGATAGGCTCGCCCCCTATCACATCATGGGACGGAATAACGGCGAAAAGTGGGTGTACTAGTTGCGCCTCTGCCTACCCCTTTGGGGATAACAGACGTGAGTGAGTGTGTATGTGTGTGTGTAGTCCACCACGCTGGCCTGGTGCAGGCGGACTTCTCATTCTAAATTCTTATGTAGAATTCTTAGGAATGTAGGTTTCCTCATGTATTCCTTCATCTTTAAAGCGGAATCACTTACTGAAAGTTTACGAGAATAGTGACACTTACCTGGAAAAGAAATAAAAATATTAAACAATATCTTTTAAGGATTAAACAATGGCGTTTTGATTTCATTATGCAGCGGACCAAGAATATCAATCGTCTATTATCAAACTATCCACATGAGACTTTCACCTTCATACTGTCTACCATTCACAACACTGTGCATTTGGGTAGGTAGCTGGCTTTAATTTCAGTTTTGCGGATCTAAAGATCGTGCCAGTCGTAGTAGCGTATCTAAATTGCGGAGTTGGTTACTCCTAAATGGCGCCTGAGATAATTGACAAACCTTTGAGAAGTCAGAGGTGTGCTTGGTTTTTGAACCTGAACTATCACCGCTATAAAACTGCTGGAAAACTCAGAAGTCAATAATCCCAATAAATTGGCATTCTTCACCGTGCCTTCCAAACAATTTCATAAACGATAATGCACATAAATCGAATTTCAAGACCCGCGAATTCTTATCACGTAGGTACTGGGCGTGGTGCATACACTTCAACTGATGCCACTTCGCACGAGCTTCCCAAGCTTATGGCCATAAATATTTAATACACTGTTTTCGACACCTGTCCGTTCTCACGTTGAATTTATGAATGTCTTTGTTTGAGGTCTAAACTCTCTTTAATGGTACGGTATATAAGAGCTGGTATTTACTTTTAAGACACGCTATCTTTTTCTGTTGCATGAAAGAGTTTGATTGGGATGTCACAGTCTCTCTAACCAATTAAAAGTATTGCTTTATGACTCACTCTCATAGTAGAAATAGACACATTCACACAAGACGCACTCTTTTATACCAAACTCCTACTGCGTTATTTTGTATCCGTTCACCGGCTAACATTCATTAGTTTAATTAATAACTAAACGCAAATCTTGACATTAATTATTGCCGCTCCTACCTGAGTCATACCGTTGAACAAAAAACACCTGCTGTATTCTGCATTTCGATTCCCCGTGGAATTTTCTTAACACGTAATACATCCGTGTATCAAACAGTTAAGGAATCTTTACTAGTTTGAAGGATATTATAGCCAATGTACTAAGTTGTCTAATGCTAGCACTTCTATGCAGTTTGGGTGACAGTTTTTGGAGCAGCTACTGGAGAAGCAATGACGCTTACCATTAGAATACTTATTAAGGTACTTTCTCATCTCATCGTTCAATAACATATCTTCTAAGTAATGAAATAATCCACACATTAAACTAGCAAATTGGATTTTGACCTCTCGACTCCATGTTTAAACCGCGCGGAATCTATCCAACTACGTCCTAGGCAACTTGATATGCCACGGTGAAATGAAATTAGCAAGTCTTGATGGTAGATAGTGAGTTCCCACGACAGACCGTTATGGCAGACCTGCCATCGAAAATGGGTCACTGCTGATTTGAATTGGCATGTGTCACGTAGATGTCCTGATAAGAACGGTGTCTATTTAAACGGTATTTCGCTTCGATGATTCCTTATAGTGTAGTTTTAGTTCTTACTATCTTTTGCCCGCGGCTCTGCCCGCATTAAAAAGTTTTTCGGGGATATAAGTGCCGTTTTATATTTTCCCGGCATAAAAAGTAACCTATGTGTTAATCCAGGACATGATCCACCCGTGTGCCAAATTTCATCGAAATCCGTTCAGTAGTTTTTGCGTGAAAGAGTAACAAACATCACATTATTACAAACTTTCGCGTTTATAATTGTAGGATTGGCTAGAGATGTGATGTAGGTATATATTGGAAAATCATATTTGGAAACGTGGGTTAATGCACCATCGAAATCAGCTTAGTTCTACGTTAAGTTCTTCAAATATCATAACAATGAGCATCTATACTATTATAAATACAAAAGTTTTATCCCAATTGTCATGAATGTTATTCAATCATGCCAAAACGGCTGAACAGATCTGGATAAAATTTGTCTCAGAAATAGATCATAGTCTGGAATAGCATATAGTCACCGTCTTGTCCCATTAAAATATATAGCGGGACTTTTATTCCATTAAAACCTCTTCACTCGGGCGGAGTCACGAACAATAGCTAGCCAAATATTAAGCGTGAACAAAACAGTCGGCTAAGCACAAATCTTAACAATTACAGTAATTGTTCATCGTCGCTCTCCGTCGCGACGACATGGGCGTTCCGGCGCCGCGCAATTACAGACCCTACTAATGTCACAGGGAAGGTTGCAAGCCTTGCGAGGTACTAATGAGCTCCTAAAAAAGCTGAAGATGTTCCACAAACTCGACAAAATGTCTACAGTATGTTTAGGATAGGATAGTTCTAAGTAGGATATATTTAACAACCTTTTTCATACATATTTGACATGAAGATGCTATTTGTTCACACTGCGATTACACCTAGAATAGACAATTGTTTCGTAGGGGTAATACCGGATCACGAGGTTACCCGGTTGTTTCGCTTTTATTAATATTTCGCAGATAAACATGGACAAACAAACAAGGAGACATACATTCCCAAAACCGTTTTTATGAATAAGGAACTGTAAACCATTAGGCCTTACCAAAAACCTTTCATTTCGAAATTACCTACACATAAATATTCCAATTACATTCGTTTATAGTTTTCTAAAAGCGTTGATAAAAATACTCATTACCGACTCATTTACAAGTTTCTATTTGAAAAGTGTATTTAATTTCATTGAAAGTGAATTTTATTATTTGGCTAATTAATTAGAAAGTTTGAATAACGTCTTACACAAACGATTCTCATACACATGTATACCGTTTACTTCAGATATCAAGTACAGGCAGCATTTGATTATAATATAAGGATATATAAATCTTTAAGGAAGGCCTGTGTTCAGCAGTGGACTTCATGAATGATGATGATGAGGATATATTTGTATGTAACTAGACAAGACATATGCTGTTAAGCTGGGTTAATGCTGATGGTAATTGGAGTGAGGTACTGACAGTGTGTCGGCTGACGAGCGATGATTGTTCCTTACTTGCCGACATAATATGATAGATTCCTATTTTTGATTATGCACATTATTTTTTATGTAACAGAAAATAATACGAAAAAGAAATTCTTCTGTGAAACCAGCATCAAAATTGGTTAAAAAATAAAGCAGTTATTCATATTTGAAATATTGTTATGAGCAAAAGTGGGGACGTGGAAAATATATAGCGTTATCTCTTTCGCACGCATGCAGCGTTATCGCCGGTGCCACTCGGTGACGTCACAGTGTGATATTCCTGTTATTTGACAATTAACCCTTCCACAAAACTTCAAAGCTTAATAACTTACTTATTATTGAGTCAATTTGAAAAAACTTTTTACGTAAAATTTTGGATGGCAGGTATTTTTGACAAATGTATTGAAAAACGGTAGTCAACTACCCTATTATGCCGGCCTGTTTGAACCGGATATACCCAGGGTGATCCCGAACGCAACACTCTTACGTGAGTCACTATGGCGGCTTTGAACACCTTGTCTACTTTGGTCGCTATCCGGGCGGATACGAGAAATATCCAACCACCAACTAATTCTGTACTTACTACCTACTTTGGTTGTTCTCTGCCTAGCCCTTAAGAGATAAAGGCGTGAACTTAGTATTTTGGTAGGAACGCAACGCCAAACAAAAAGCCTGTTGGCTTCAATTATGTATTAAATAAAAGACGTTCAAATTGCACGTCTCGAACTCTGCTTGAATCTTGATGAGCCAAAAACTTTATGCGTTAGGGTTGGCTTGTAACAGGTTCTTGAGTCTAAAATTAGAAATTGGCCGGTTATTTACTTAAATACGAAATCGCTTGAGGTGACTAACCTCAGATTAAAGGACAAAAGCACATAGAGCAAACAAATTGAATCTGACGTAAAGAAACAAAAAATAGGGAACTTTGCGAAACTAATTTATGGCAATACTAAGGGTCTGTTTCACAGGATTGGTGCAAATTATATTTGAAGTCTATCATTTGATTAACATTTAGGAGCAAAGATTAGTGTTACTTTTGTATTTGGTTGACTTACATTTATCTAATACAGGGCTGATTGCATTGCATTGCGTGCATTTATCTGACGAATAACATGCAACAGATAGCGACGAAATCAGCCCTAAATATTAAAGACTGGACACATGTTTCTAATTTGCTGAATAATGCCGGGTTTATTGGCATGGCATTGTGGGACTTAATAATATGGCTCAGTGTGACGAGTGCAGTGCTGTATCGCGAAATAATTTATTATTCCAAGTTTGGGTTAGTAACGTTTGTAGACTGTGGTGCCTAACATCAGGCGAATGATTCAGATTTTACAAGAATGTTGCCCTAGTTTCAAATACTACACTCCCAAAATAATGTAGAGTCTCATCGACTACGTTACGAATCTATACTAATATTATAAAGCTGAAGAGTTTGTTTGTTTTAACGCGCTAATCTCAGGAACTACTGAACCGATTTTGAAAATTCTTTCACTAATAGGAAGCTACTTTACTCCTGAGTACTATAGGCTACTTTTTATCCCGGAAAAACTCTTTCACTTTCTTAGAGCAGAAGTCTAGTATTATAATAATACCAGTCCTGTATTATATACTGCTCACTGTTGAGCACGGGCCTCCTCTACTACTGGGAGGGTTTAGGCCTTAGTCCACCACGCTGGCCTAGTGTGGGTTGGTAGACTTCACATACCTTCGAAATTCATATAAAGAATTCTTAGGTATAGAGGCCTTCTCACGATGTTTCCTTCACCTTTAAGTGGAATGATAATTGATAAACAATATACAATTAACTTCGAAACCCAGAAGTGTGTATTGGGTTTTACGGACCTTTGTCTTCGTAGTAGAATATAACATTATTGTCGTATTATTTGAAAAATAATTTCAAAAACTATTGACACAGCCCTAATTCAAAGGGGCAATTCCGAAAACCCGATTAAAATTGCATTAGCTTTAAAAGGAATTGTAAAAACTAACGCGTTCTTTAATAAAACGTCCATACATGTGACTGTCAATTAAACGAGAAATTATCTGTTTGATTATGTATTTTAGTACCTGTGGTTACCTTGTCACTCATGTCCATTTTACTTAAGATAAGTGAATTCTTGTTTGTTTGAACGTTATAATCACAAAAACTACTGCATCGATTCTGAAAATTGTTACACTAATTGGAAGCTGCATTATTAAGTATTATGACCACTTTTATCCTGGGGACGGACTTTTACAACGACAAAAAAGGACAAAACCTGAAATAATAATAATGTAAAATAATAATAAAATAAACCTGAAATAATAACTTCTAATGCCATAATTGGTGACTTTTATTTCTGATATCACACATTCCACTGTTCCTTCCTGTTGATAAAAATAAAGCGTCCGTCTGTCTGAGTAACGTTACCGCGAACTCTTCAAAATAACCGCCTGAATCATTTCATTTTGAAATTATGAATGGATTCAGCCTATATGATATCGTATATCAACGTGGAAGACTATTATTACGTGTATTTTGAAATCCAATAAACATAATCTTCACTCTTTCCTGATTGGAATTTGAGAGCCCTGTATAAAAGTGCAATGACTTTTGCTTATAATATAGTAATTTAACTTTCTTTTGATATATGTAATGTTCTTAGTTATTTGACATTCTTTGTATTTCATGATTAACTTTAGAAGGTATACTCTGGCAATTATTATAATTAGGTATATAGCTACGTAATAGGTATTTTACTATTTTATATCTTTTCCGTTTTACTGTATATTCTTGCCTATACCTCTATCTCTAATAATGTTTTATTATATTGAAATGTCGTTTGCATCTTTAAGTATATAAGTAGCATTTAAACAAAAATATGTTTTTAACTAAGTTAATATTAAGCTTTAATTGGTGTTACTTAGTTGATGCAACTATAATAATAAATAAATAAATAAATAAAAAATAAAACAGTTACAAGAACACGCTCGATGCAGGCCGGTTTAGACAGGTCTGAAAATCTAGGGACGGCAATAGACATCATATAGGTGATGATGATAGAAAATAAAGAAAATGATTTTATTTGATGTATACCGAACGTGTAAGTTTGTCCAGCATTGGGAAGTTAGGAGCTGAGGAATAAATTATGTTTGAATGAATGGCGTAGCATGATTATGGAATAAACATAACCTATACGGACATTCATTGTCATACTAGTCGGGCATTTTTAACCTACTTCAAAAAGGCGGTTCTGTATTCGATCCGTATGTATGTATGTAAATTTGTATAGCCGCGCGTTTCTCAAAAACTACTGATCCGATTTGAATGTGGTTTTCAATGTTCAAATATATAGTTTTCAGGGAAAGTTTTAGTATATAATTTATGAAGATCTGATGAAGATCTTTGGAGATACATAATGGAACTCTTCAACAACTAACAGCAGATGACTCGAAAATGCTGCAATCGTATATATATGATGTATTGTTTACACTATTCTATAATTAACTAACAAAAAAGCAACAAATAAAAACTTTTTAACATAAAATAAACCAACTTCAAAACCACTGGAAACCAAAAAATAAATCAACTTTATATACGCTTAGTATATACGTATATTTGGAGTCGGTGCCTAATTTAAATTGAAGAATGTTTTCGTATATTTGATCTTGTATTTCCTTGGCTTAGCTGGCAATTTAAATTATGCATCGACTCCAAATATACGTATATACTAAGCGAATATAAAGTTGAATAATTTTTTGGTTTGCCGTGGTTTTGAAGTTTGTTTATTTTTTGTTATTTAAGGTTTACACTATACGTATATAAATGTGATCTCTGATGCATACAACTCCTGTAACTGCGCAGTAGAAACGTCAATATTGTTGGACCTTGAGCATCTGTTGAAAGCAGTCATTAGCGCGTCAGTAACAAACGTGCGTTTTGTCGCAACACGCCGACACGCCCGTCTGTTTCGCAAAACACATAGACAATGAACGGGTGAATTATGTTGTGACCTCTTGGTGTTTCATATTTTGAACTTACTGATCATAATTTGTAATTTTGAAATTGCTAAGTAAACAAATCGACAGGTACAAAGTAAAAAGGGTTATCTAAAAAATAGTTCTTTAGCTGATAACTCTTTTTACTTTGCATCCGTCGATATATATGAAAATAATTTAAATTGGGCACCGACACGAAATAAAGAGTTAATATACCTACGTGAAGTTAAATTATTTGTGGTTTAGAGTGGTTTTTGAAGTCGGTGTATTTTTTATTACTTAAAAAGGTTTTTTCGACTCAAGTTTAAATTCTAATGTTATATACTTGGTTGGTTTTATGCGGGACATTTTATAAAAAAAGAACTAAAGTTTAGGCGTTTGTCATAGTATAACAATTATTATTTTGATTACATACATATTACACATATACACTCATGTCTTTGATCCGCGAAGGGGTCGGCAGGGGCGCAACTGGTCCCCGTGATGGACGGCAGCGTGGCAAATAGGCCTCACGCTGCCGTTGACGCCGGGGGCGTCCTTCGGTGCGCGGGGGCTTCTGAGCCCCCCCTCCCCCTCCAACACCAGGAGACGGCCGGTACTAGCGGTACGCGCAGGGGCGGTTGCGGACGACAACTTAGACGTGAGTCGGAGGAAGCCCGCAGCCGTCCCTAATGCGCCGAAGATGGCCACCGCGGAGTTTTAGTTGGTATGCCGTGCGTTGTATATAGGTTAGGGACTCGGCCCGGCGGTCGCCCGATGATTCCATCTCTCCGGGAGGCTCAACGTCGGGTCGTAAGGCATGGTGAACCCAACATAACCGCTCAGTCTTCCCCTTAAAGGCTGGGTGGTAGTAATAAGTCACTTTCTCAGCGTTTAAAAAAATAAAATAAAAAGGGTTCGCAACTGGTGCACCCACTTTTCGCCGTTATTTCATCCCATGATGTGATGGGGGCGAGAGCCTATCGCCACGTCGGGCACAAATACTGAATAGAAAAACTCAATATCACTCTGCCTGGGAATCGAACCCGAGAAACCCCGAGAACCCGTTAAATACAGTAAAACAACAAAAAATTAACTCACAATCAAATATCATCTATTATACATGTTTATTAAAACTAAATTCAACTGAATATCAGCTGACTTGAATGACTCACTAATTCCCCTGATTATCCTGTTACATGGTGAATGTGTTAGGGAAACTTTATATGTAGGTATACCTATTATTCATTATAGTACAAAGAACTACAATAAATATTAATTTAAGCCTTTATCCCTGAAAGCTTGGCAGAGACGTAACTAGTGCTACCAGTTCGCTATTTTATCAGTACCCTAATAGGAGGCGAATCTTTTTCCATATTGTGTACAATTTAGAATCCGGTATACAAGGACAATTTTATGAGAACAAAATTTTAAATATTATGATTTAAAACCTTCCCTGAAAAACAAACATTTAATTAACAAAAGCTCCATACAAATCGCATCAGTAGTTTTTGAGATTATTGTGTACACATACGGGTTGAATACAGAGCCTCCTTTTGTAACAGTCTGTTTAAAATAACAAAATTTTACCTACAATCTCTATTGACAACCTTAATAAGCTGCTATAAAACCAACGAGCTTTAAAAGCTCGCAGAGGATTCCGTACAGTCTTATGCTACGGAACTCTACAAAACCTTCCCAACCGCAAACATAAATAACTAATTAGATATGTATTACAACATAAAGCACATGTAAAATAAATTTTAATGAATCTTGCGCCATTGAGCACCGGTTAGGGAGCTTAAATGATTTGCTAACGTACACTTTGTCAAATACCAAACTGTTGAGAAATGTATTAAAATATTGCAATTAACTCGATATGTTACTCGAATGGTTTTTTTTTGTCCCTGACATTACTCTTTCTAGCCTGACGAGGGTCGGCTTATGAAAGAACACCGGTCTTTTGGGTGAGTGCGGAAGGCGCTCGCAACCCTTGCTCGAATGGTGAATGGAATCCTACTAATATTATAAAGGCGAAAGTTTGTAAGAATGTCTGGATGTATGGATGTTTGTTCCTCTTTCACGCAAAAACTACTGAACGGATTTCGATGAAATTTGGCACACGGGTAGATCATATCTTGGATTAACACATAGGCTACTTTTTATCCCGAAAAATATAAAGCGGGACTTTTATCCCGGAAAAACTATTTAACGCGGGCGGAGCCGCGGGCAAAAGCTAGTTATTTATACGAGGAAGTGGTCATACTGTGTCGAGTAATATATCATAGATACACAATACATACATATTCCTCAAGCCTCTTCCCGTTTCAGGGGTAAGCAGAGGTGTCATCAACATTTCGGCAGCTATTTTAGGTCCCATGTAATTAATACTATTTTTCTAAAAAATCTTCTCCTTAGTGGTAGCATATGAATCGTGGACTAAGAAGGTCTTAGGTTTGCTTCCCGGGTGAAGCAATACGATTTACCCAGTCGTTAACGTCATGAATTGCCGATGAGACATCTAGTTATGTTAAATGTACATCTATTTCAACTTCAATTTCTATACAAATTAGCTTAAATGTTAATCCAAAACGTGGTCTGTAAATATTTGCCTAATTTCATCCGAATCCGCTTAGCATATTTGCGGTGATATCTAACATTCAGACACATTCACAATCTTTCAAATACGTATATAAAATATCACCATAGTAATATATGCAAACACCTATCATCAATAAAGACTAGCTTAAATCTAGATGACATTTAGACAAGTCTGGTAATAAAATAGGTAATATTAATACTGCATTGAAATTAAACGTTATCAAAATGAGGCCAGCAATTTATTATCGCGGATAAACACTTGACAATTGATAGCGAACTCGCTTTAGTTTATCGAATAATTATATGTACCACTTCAATTTATCTAGTTTTTGTAGAGTTCTTTTTTATGACTAGTGTAAGAAAAGGCCAAAGAGCTAGGCGCCTAGTAAAGCAGTCCTGTGGTACATATAATTTCACCAAATATGACGCGCGCTACAAATTTTAACCGACTTCAAGAAAAGGAGGAGGTTCTCGATTAGATGTGTATTTTTTGTTTATGGTTGTTACCTTAGAACTCTGTCATTTACTGACTGATTTCGAAAATTATATTTGCATTACAACGAAAATACTTCCAGATTGGCCCCATAGATTTTATATAAAAATCGGTTCTCTAGTATTTTAGCAAGGAATTCGCGGTTTAAGAAGACTTTGACTATTCATCGTAGTGTGCGTGTGCACTCATAAGTATTTAATGTGTGTTTACATAACTCAAACACAAGCGGAAGGTTGTCCACTTGAATTGTAAGCGATTAATAAAATTATTGAAGCGCGTCATCGTGGGTGAATTTATCTATAGACCAGATAATAATATGATATTTGATATGTATGTATATATTTGATAATAGATGGTTTTTTAATACTCTTTCTCCCTTTTCCTTGAACGATGACGTCGGTAACTCGATTTATTACCCCTACTACGTATAACGTATAAACAAAAAAATCTCATATGTACATATCGCATTGTTACTTGCAACTCTGTGTATAACCAATATATTTACATTGACTACTTTAATACCATTAAATGGTCGAACAACTCACATCCTAACTTGTGTTAAATCTCAAATCATATCATAACTTTTCATCATATAATCAAACGCCTTTATAACAATAAAAAAAATCCTTAAAGAAAATGTCAACCACTTACTCTGCACAAAGCGACGCCAGTGTCCAACCTATCAAGGAAGTTATCAGCGTTGATGCGGAGTTCAGGGTAAAGGACGGTCAGCCACTCAGCCAGGTCCTCTTTCATAGCATACAGGTACTCCTCAGAAGACTTGAAGGGCCGGAAAGGCCTGGCCTCCAAGAGGACTGCGCCAGCGGTCGCCATCTTGTTTTTGGTGTGATTTTACGCGGACATTACTGGGTCTGGAAAGAAAATGATCGGTTAAATACATTTTGAGTAAATGATTCTTCTTAATATAAATTCTAGAAGTGTGCGAAAATATTTCTATGTTTTCGTTTAACGCAGAAACTGCTGAATTGATTTACTAGTCCAGTGTTATTTGAAAAGTTTCTAGAATAATGTCGAAGAACTAAGACTTTGCATATCTCGACGATCAGCAGAATTATGCTAGCTAGTCTTATTACACTATTTAGCTCAGAACACTATAATTTGTAAATCAGAGACAAATCATTGATAATGACAAAGTATTTTAATTATAAGAAGTTTATTGATTTGTTAATAAATTTAACTTTTGATACCAGCAGACTTGCGACTTTGGGACCTTAGAATATTTTCTATGGTGTTTAAAACTCTCCAAGTGAGTAAGTGAATATTTCAAGAACCCTTCAGTGTGTAACGCTGTGACGCACAAACAGTCAAACCATTAGCAAGTGGCCAGTAATGGAAACTTCTTAGAAATTATTTGAGTACTTAGTATTCGTTTCTATTTAAATAGTAGAATGAGTGAAGATGAGCAATTTAAGCTTTAAACAATAATCTTAAATTAAATCTTAATTTGCCACCAGGGTTACCAAAATTCAGAAATTTTTAACCCACTGCATGATAGTGAAGGAGTTAACAATTACAATGAGGTTATATTAAAGTTATATTAATATGTTCACTTCAAGTCTTTGATTTATTATATTTAATGGATCCATTTTACATTACATTGATTTAATACAAAAATATGAAAAAAACTATACATAAAATAATCAAATTTTGTCGTAAGGCACAATAGACATTTCTTTGTTTCAAACTTCTTGATATAAATCACTTCACAATTAGCATGCTAATGAAACTCAATTGAAGTGTGTTCAAGGTCACTCTGGACCTGCCACTCTTAACTAATAGCTAATTTTGACAAATTAAAATGTCCAGACTGATTGCTCTGTTAATTTGTACATTGATATGCTTTTAAGATATTGGCTTTTTAACCCTATAAATTGCCTGGACATTCGTCATATTAAGAATGTTGGGTTTACTTATCGCCACTTAATTGGAATCTAACATAACAGGCTGATTGTGGGTTTGATACATCTGCCAACCTTTGAAATGGGAAAAGTCATAAATTATTTTAGGACTGTAGTGGGATTATACAGCAGGAAAGTATTTTAAGTCTCCCAAAAGAAATAGAAAAGATTTGGGGGTGTTACAATCTCTAATATCTAGCTCGCAAGTGACAAGTTGTTACTTTAATTTTATTTTTCGGGAGACAATAGTATCTAATGGGAGCTGGCGCACTCATTCTGCAGAACATTATGTCTACAGCATGGCTCTACCACAATCCTTACTAAGTTAAATGAAATCGCAAAAGTAGTAAAAGATCCAATCATAGACACTAGGAAAACAATATAATTTTTGCTGGTACCACCGCAATATCTATTACTACCGCAAAACACCAGTATGCATGCACTGTTGTGTTTCAGTTTGAAGGACATTACTGTACATAATGAGGCTTAACATCTTATGTCTCAGGATGACGAGCGCAGTGGAATGCCACCCAGTACTTAGTAACTCAAGGTTCTGGATGGTGTTGCTACTGTTTATGGGTGGTCGTATGTCGTATCGCTTACCATCAGACGAACGGCGTGCTCGTCTAGTCATTCAATGCAATTAAAAAAAATAACACCAAGGCATTCCTTCGTGGGTTGTCACCATCGGATTACTGACTGTAATCATGACACGCATGCTCGGCTCTTACCGCGTCATTGCGCACTTTCCAGGGTTCCACTCCCGCGGAGACACTAAATGCCCGTTGCGGAATATTTTATGAGGCAATTTGTTGGAAATGATACTGAGAAATATGATTTTTATGACTTCCAATATAATCACTTACATCGCCTCTAGTAATTGCATTATGTTATCCCAGATTGGGTTTTTTTTAATTGGAGTCTCTAGAACGGGTAGATAATAATCAGATGGCTCATCGTTAAAAACTAAACCAAATTCTTCCTAAATTGCTTTGTGGTTTCCGTATTACTTCAACGTAAAATGTTCGCAGCTTTTTAAATTAAATAATAATATTATATTAATATAATAATATTGTCATGAATCGTTTTGACGTATCATATTATAAGTGGAACTATGTTTGCCTCCGTGACAAATAAAGCACACACACACACTCACGCCTTTTATCCCCGAAGGGGTAGACAGGAGCGCAACTAATGCACCCACTTTTCGCCGGTATTCTGTCCCATATCGCCACTTCGGGCACAAATTCCAGACTCCAAATTGATACTGAATAAAAAAACTCAATATCACTTTGCCTGACCCGGGAATCGAACCCGAGACCGCAGCATTGCAGTCATACCATAATACAACTACGCCGTCAAGGCAGTCAAAGCCACAAATAAAGCCTTTTATTTAATTATTTATTTATTAATGTAACTACCTATCTACTTCCTTATAGAGTTTTATATAACTACTTAACTTCATTTATTTTATGGGCGAATTCATCTCAATTTTCTTTTGTATTAATCGACTAGAATTGGCCATACCTCCGATACTACACTTAATTAATAAAATGCGTTAATTAAAAAAACAAATTAAAATCCATTTGTACAAATAAATTCGTCTTAATCGGGTAAAAGTTTAATCGTACCAATCTTGTGGAATGTCGGGTTATCGAACTCTCAATAACCGATGTGTTATAACACGCAATTCGCGATTTGTGTGAGAAAATGAAAAAATACGACTTTGTTATTTACTTAGACTATTTATGCAGGGCCTAACACACCAGTAACTAATACCTACAATGAAACTATTCAATTTTGTTATGTATATTTTTATATGTTAGGTTTTAAATAAACGTTCTCATAAACTAACCCATTTGCAATCAAATACTGTTGTTCTGGAAGCGCTAGCGTAGAGACAGTAAAAAGATTTTGACTTAAAGTTGATCACTTTTAAATACCCTCCTAATATTAAAATAAAACATTTGTTACATTTTGTCGATTCATGCAACAAGAAAGTGAATAACATTCAGAGTTGCAGATTTTATTATAGATAAATATTGTTTGTTGAGGGCTTTAATGCAGGTTGACCCGAGAGCGGAATCTAGTAGAAATATAAACATACATAAAGTAAATAAAGTAGTGTAGTAGAGGACGATAGCCTAGTTGGGAATGGAACGATCTGCCGAGATAATGTCCGCAAGTTCAAAATCCAAGACACTCACCTCTGACTTTTCGACGTTCCGTGTGTATCCTCACTTTAACCGTGAAGGAAAACATCGTGATGAAACTTACATACCTGAGCATTCTCCATAAGAATGTCGAGGGTATGTGAAGTCTGCCAACCTGCACTAGGCCAGCGTGATGGACTAAGGCGTAACCCCTCTTAGTTGTAGAGGAGGCCCGTACTTAACAGCGAGCGGTGTATAATACAGGCTGAATTGCATTGCATTGCAAAGTAAATATATAAATAAATTGAACATAAAAACCATGAAGCGAGAGTAATATTCTTCGATAAACTAACATGACCATAAACCACTCTGCCTAATACGGCATTAATCTAAAAATAAACATAGGCTTTTCAGTGGAACGGAGCGTAAATGAATCATGTTTGTAACCCACATACAATGTACACATGTTTTGTCATCGTAATTAACAAATTCTGTTTGGTATTCATCGTAATCTTATATAGTGAGAGTGAGAAATGTTGATTATTCGTCATTGCCAACACTGTTACAAATTGCACGCACTGCATAGTAAGTTAAGATGTTCTGAGAACAATTCCATTAAGAACAATATTTTACCGTAGAAATAGGCTTAGCAAAGGCACCTTTATTCGAACTATTAAAGAGATCATGCCATCGTCACTAAAATATTAACTCCTATATTTTATATTATGATTTTTTATACATGTGAATGGCCATGTAGTGCCTGGTTAATGATTTTATATTTTTATAGAATCCTGAAAAAGAAACAGTCGAAAGCGGGACTCGAACCCACGACCTCCGGCGAACCGTGCCGTCGCTCTTTCCAATTGAGCTATTTCGACCTCGCTTTCGATTGCCAAATTCAGGATCCGTCAGGCCATTCACATGTATAAAAAATCATAATATAAAATTGGAAAAAAGTTTAGCGACTCGTTTCGGTTTACTTGCTCCTGTAAAAGGGGTGGTGCTGAGTTGGTAGTTGTAATAACTGGTGACAGATGTCGCTAGTCATCTCCTTTAAGAGAATTAAGTACGGATCCTGAATTTGGCAATCGAAAGCGAGGTCGAAATAGCTCAATTGGAAAGAGCGACGGCACGGTTCGCCGGAGGTCGTGGGTTCGAGTCCCGCTTTCGACTGTTTCTTTTTCAGGATTCTATAAAAATATAAAATCATTAACTCCTATAAGCAAGAAACGAGAGAAGAAAATATGCAAAAAAAATTTGTTTTACCAAAATTTTATAATGTATTTCATCGAATTAACTGATGATGCATGCCTCAAAATCTTGCTTAACCACGAACGCTGGGTCAATATTTGTATAACCTAATTAAAACTAGGCCCATCAAAAAGCCTAACAAGTGTAGCAAATACTGTGTTCTCAAGCCCCATTTCGCGCACGTGGCCCGGTTATGACACGCTCGGTACGGTCAGCAGACAATGGAGACGTTGTGCCAAGACACGCTTCGGCGACATGAGACATCCGTTGTCGCCTGGTACCTTCAGTAGAAACAACTCTATTTCTATTTTACAAGTAGTAAATTGTAAGGTGTTTGGAAAAGGGGTTAAATATTTGATTCGGAAAAATAGTTACTCATGGTAAAAAAACGATACTAACAATTCAATTTTGGCTCAAAAGACAATCATCCCAAAGCAAAAAAAAATCGATAGTAGAACAAGAAAAAATAATTATTCCGCCTACATTACTAGTCGGCTAACACGTTGTAAGAAGTCACCCACATAGTTTATTTTGAGTTACGCATCTTATTATTGCACTTATTTGTTGTAACCGTGGGAGAGTTCGTTAAGCACACAATAATAATTATAAGTAGTTTTTTAAACACCGTGGATTGCTTATATTAGAGAGCCAAGAATGGGTTAGCTAAAGTTTGTGACTAAAATAATTAGATTATGTACTGTTTTGGACTGCCTCGTTGGCGTAGTTGTACTACGATACGACTGCAGTGCTAAGGTCTCGGGTTCGACCTCCGGGTTGGGAAAAGTGATGTTAGGTTTTTTTACTCAGTGCCAGCCCAGAGTCGGGAATTTGTGCCCGATATGGCGATAGGCCCGCCCCCTATCACATCATGGGACGGAATATGTGACGAAAAGTGGGTGCACTAGCTGTGCCTCTGCCTAACCTTGCGGGGATAAAAGGCGTGAGTGTGTAGATATGTATGTAGAAATACTTTTTCCATAGTTCAATAAAAGTACAAGTATCCAGTTCATTGTTTATTCGTGGGCTAAACCCCCAAATCCATTCACCGGTTTCTATATTTACATCGACCCAATATGCATCGCAATTTTTGCATAAATGAAAGTAGGAATTCCATCAAAATCTTCCATAAAACCTAGTCCTAATTGCATCAAAATATAAAAAAACTTCCACAAAATAGTCCTAAACATTTCAACACAAAAAGGTAGTCCGATCCTTACGTAAGATAACTAGATGTGCGGTGTAAACTCCTGCATATGATAAGAGATAACAGCTGCATTTATTCGACGTGACTTTAAGAGCACGTTTACCTTTGGCGCACAACTTTTATCATTACATGGCAAGACTGGCCTTTTTATACGTAAATAGAATACATAGACAATCCACATCCTGATTGTTAACACAAAATTAAAAACGCATTTTTATGACCAATTAGAAAACACGTCGAAACCGCATGCCACGATACAATCTTGAATATTATTAGACAGACATATAGTATTTTGTGACCCTAAAAATTTATCTATTTTCTACAATTACCCAAGATCAAAATACCGTTTTGTGTTACGATTTATGAACATGATGATTGGAAACCAACAACCTTTGATTGTATTATCATAACCAAGAAACACAGATTTGTTTATCAAAATTTTAGTTACACTTTATTCAGCTACTCTAATTCCAACTTATTTTCTCGGCCGCCTGCCTGACATCCACTTCTTCTAGGAGAAATGTCATTATTGCGAAGAGAATAAAGTTCATAATTACATTGTGTACTCGGAACTGATAGCAGGCTATCATGAAAATCTAAACCAGTAGTATGGTAATATAGAGTATAATATAGATATATTAAACAAATTATTGTTATTGAGTTCGCAGGAACAGCATGTGTAAAATAGATCTGTTTTCGTTTCAAAATATAGCTGTACCGCATTTCAGAAATATAGAGTACACTATGTTAGGTTTTATTGAAAGAATATCTCAAATAGAAAGCACAAGAATACAAGATTTTTGATTTTTGTTTATTTCTTTTTTATCTAGTATACAAATAAAATAATAGGTTTGTTGATGTGCATCGCCTAAGACATACTTAGTTGTAAGTTGGTAGTAAGAACTACATAAGACTTAGTCCGAGATTAAGTGAGCTATTTTGGATATATTTATATCTATGAAAATCCACGTTATACTATTTATGTAAACAATTTGGAGATATAAATCAACGTTAAACGTTTCCTTATGCCAATGTCTTCCTGTATTAACGATAGATGTCACGAAATGCACATTACTGTTTTTACGTCTTTTGCGACTCTTTTATTAACTTTATCTCTGTCAATTAACTAGGAATATAGACTCTATTGTTTAGGAAATTAGGTTTTAAGAAAAAGCACCATCTGTGTGCAGCCTAAGGACAACTTTTGGATCTATTTTAACAGCACCTGTTACTCAAAGGCAAACGAAATACGTCCCCAATCCCTATTGAAAAATTATTACAACCGTCCATAAAAACATACAGCTAACACATTTTAACGCGATAAGTATTGCAAGTAGAAACTAATTATAACACAAAAAATCTAGAAATTAATCATAAATCATATAACGCATTATTTCTGCACAACAAACACAATGAGAGTTTTGATAACATTTGTATGTTTTATTGCGATAAGCTTATCGGTAAAAGGGTATTGATAAAGAATGTACTTTTTATCAAGACTAATAGTAAATACACTCGCCTGTAAATTAATTTCAATCGATAACGCCTCTATCTGATTTTTATACATGACTAGCATGTCGTTCGCGTAATGCCAATCGTCATGCCTATCCATAAATACACACATACACTCACGCATTTTATCCCCTAAGGGGTAGGAAGAAGCATAATTAGTACACCCAATTTCTGCTATGTGTTCCGTCCCAAGATTCGTGAATGAATTTGTTCCTAATATAGCATAGACTCGCCCCCATCACAACGTGGGAATAGACATAGCAAAAAGTGGGTACCCTAGTTTCACTTCTGCTTACCTCGTTGGAGATAAAGGTATGATGTCTATATACGCATCACAACAAACGCAAAAATAACCCATGTCACGTCTTTTTTCTAAGATTGGTATTGCCTCGGTCGAAGGTTCGTTTCGTAGCTCTACTTTCAGCATGTCTTGATTTTGCTTTATTTCTAGTTAAGAAAACTGTATTTCCAAGAAATCCGATAACCCATATGAGCTTTATCTTTAATTTCCCATAACATTATCAACTTCTTATCAGAATATCGTTTGCCCTTTTTGGGTCAACGTTTTTGATAACATGCACCACGCTAGGCTACTGAGAGATAAATATTCGTTTATAGTGTTATACTATATTATGATGTTATAATGCATTATTATATTATAGTTATAAACTAATTTACGATACTTTATTATAAGTAAGTTCTTGTATTTTGATTTAAACTGTTATGCGTTGTAACGAAGATATTTAAAAGTATTTATTCTATAAATAAGGGCTTTTGCTCGTGGCTCTGCCCGCGTGAATGAGTTTTCCCCGGATAAAAGTGAAGCTATATATTTGCCGGGACAAAAAGTAGCCTATGTTACTTGCTGATAAAGTAGCATTATTATGTCAAAGATTTTTTAAATCAGTCCAGTAATTTTTAAGTTTATTCGTTACAAACATCTATGTATAAAAAATATCTCCTTATTTTCCTTGGTCACGGCATCACGCGTGAACGGCTGGACCGATTTCGTATTTTTTTTATGTGTTTGTTATTGGCAGGAGAAGGCAAAAGAAAAAAATAAGAAAATTGTGCAGTAAATTAGAAAATGTAATAATATTTAACCACCATGTTACGTGTATCTCACTGAAGTCCTCCTAAACGGCTGGACTGATTTTAATGATTTTTTTGTGTATCTTTAGGTGGATTTGAGAATGGTTTAGATTAACAATTGGATGCGGTAAGTGGCGCTGTGCTCGGGTTCTAGGATTTTATTTCCTTTTTAGGGCACGACAACGTAACAATACTTTCCTCGTTATAATATTTGTATAGATTACTATAAATTTGATATATTATACGAAACAAAACCTTATTCAACGGAATATTTACAAATTGTTTCTTCAAAAATATTTCGCGCGCTCAATTAGGGAAGCGCGCGTCCTTCGCGTCGATTATCGATACGGTAAAGTCGAGTTCATCGACGACTTCCTCGATCAATTAACGTTTAAACTGTTCGCTAATTTATTGAATTGGTTCTTCGTCATATGAGCAATTTTCGTTCGGTGAAAGGTGCAAAAACGTAATAAATAGCTATAACATTTTTATGGTTCTAAATAACAATTTATCGAAAATAGCAATAAAAATCTTCAATTCAATTAAAAATAACAAAAATGTTTTACTGATTACCATAAAAAATATTTTAGCAAATATTTTGAAAAAATCGCTGTTTATATCTGTATCCACGCACGACAAACTAGAGCCGTGATATTATGTCTCACGATAACTGTATGCACAGAGAGAGAAAACTTTTTATTACCCTTTGGATTTAATAATTATGCGGAAATAATTACCAATTCATCTTAAAGCAAAGACACTATATCAACTATATTTGTGCAAAATAGTTAAGTTAAGCGAGCAAAATGTTTTATAGACAATAAAATATTATCTTATCCAAATTGATTGTTCCTTATGACGTACTTGTATTATCTGGGAATCGTGTATAGGAAATAAAACAAGGCCTAATAACAAATATTGTAATATTGCTTCTGCAAAATGAATCATGTACCACAATTAATAAAACTATTATTGCTAATGTTCTTAGCGATAAAATATTGTGACATCGTACCGTTTTTTATCGTTTTTTCTTATCTATTTACGTATATACAACAACATAATTTATTAACACCTCTACATATACATAGGTACTACATAATTTTATTTAAAAACCATTTCTGTCAAAGAAACATCTTTAAATAAAATAAAAAAACTCTATTTAATGCTCAAATTATAGTATTTTTGTAAAATGGCTTGCACAACTCCATGTCAAGTAGTTATAGGAGTTGCCAATAAAAAGACTGAATACGTTATTTTATATCAAATATAGAAAGCAAACATTAAATAGTTAACAAATATATTCTCTATAAAATTGACAATAATATCAATTCTTGAAAATAAATGCAACTTTATCACGAAAGGAACAAATAAAATAAATAATTCTTAATTACGACGTAAAATATGTTTACATCAACATAATATATTATAATCGTGTTTTTATTACAAAAAGCAGGTAAAGAAGAGTGGCTCCTAAATACAAGACAGACTACATAATTCTGTAGAATGTACGAAAAAAAGTGAGTTGCACCGAATCATTGGAGCGCCATGCCGTTAAGATTAATAGGAAAATTAGGCAAAAAAGATTGTCACCTGATTCTATGTGATTGTTGCCCGAAAATCCCCTCAAAACTAGAGAACGTATGAGTTAAATAAGGGAATAGAGAAAGGAACAAAGAGTTTATTAGCTTTCTATACTACTATCAGTATAATGAGTACTATCAAAGCTTCATTGCGTCAATGAATACGCTTAAAAACAATGTCTTCAGCATGACTCTACCACACAGTCTATCCTCAGCTTTGTACAGTTTCTTATTATCTCGTGCGCATTAATATCAACAATCTAATCGGAAAATCTACGTAACTCACGAAATCTTGCATATTTTTTGACATCATTGACACACGTGTGAAGCTTTTTTGAGCATCTATAATAGACAAAACGGCTTATATCATAGTTCACTCATCAGTTTTGTGTTAAACTAGTATCTTAGCACATAGTAACTAAGTAAAACAACCTTTAAAAGTACCTACACCTAGAGTTGCCAGGTCGTTAAACCTAATGGCCGGACAAACCAGCTAGTTTAGCCGGACATTTGGGTAAAAAGGCCGGACAGCCTAAATTATTAACGATTTTATGTCTTGGTATTAATACAATTTTTCGGGCCCCATTTTCCCGACGACCTTTTTTTTAGCTCCCTAGTATATATCTATGGCATGTTTAATTTTACGCATATTTCCGACCACCTAAAAGTCACTGGTCAAATGTAAAAAGCCGGACACCGTTTAATTTGGCCGGACACGCGTTCAAAAAGCCTAACTATGTCTGGCTTTATCCGGACGCCTGGCAACCCTACCTACACCACTCCCAAAATTGAAATATCGTTTGGATTAAGCTAATAATATAATGACGTCAAATTGATTGTAAATGTAGATACGTGTGGATAAATGCATACGTACGTGCAACCTGAACCGGAATCTAGATAATAGGAGATATCTAGAATATAACTTTATTACTAAGTATACTTATTGTAACTAAAAAGGACTTTGGTCGCGTCTTTCTGAGAAAAATCAGATAGCATCTTCGAATAGTTTAATAGTCAGCTCTGTGTTAAAATTATACATTTTAATTGGACGTTTTACTCGAAAAAATAATGTTTCAAGAGATAGTGAATTTTATTACTTAGTATAAAATGCGTAGTGTATTACTGCCCATCCTGGATTACAGGAGTTGCAGTCGCGGGTTTGAGCGGAATAGTCTCATTTGAACATTAATTTTAGTAAATTCTAGAAAGTAATTAGTTTTTTTCTGAATATGTGTTTATTTTTGACTGCCTCTGTGGCGTAGTTGTATTACAGTATGACTGTAAAACTGAGGTCTCTGGTTCGATCCCCTGGTCGGGCAAAGTGATATTGAGTTTTTCTATTCAGTTTTTCAGTATCAGCCTGGAGTCCAGCCAGAGTCTGGAATTTGTGCCCGACATGGTGATAGACTCGCCCCCTATCACATCATGGGACGGAAGAACGGCGATGTGAGTGTGTCTCTCTCTGTATGTGTGTATTTTTCCAAAACCACACATGAGCTACAATTGTAGCGATAAATAATATCGTGTTATGGAATTATTCATGTATTACCAGTAACAAATATACTAACATATAGTTAAATTATGAGTAATAATTCCAATAAATGTGTGTCAGGACTCCACGTTGAATAGTTATTATATAAATGACACATTAATGAATAAATACAGAAACAATAACGCCATGAATAATTTTATTATATCAGGAAAATGTCATGACAACAGCTGCATTATGGAATTTGTTATTATAAAATATTATAATCTGCTCATATCATACGCGGGTTAGTGTGACATAATGTATGGAACCTTCAAGGATAATTTTAATATTTACGCAATAATACATTCTTAAACAATTGTTTAAACAAAACCTTCGAATTGCAACTCCGAATGCAGCCAACAATGGCAAATTAAATAAATTTAACACCGCTCTCCTGCTTTATAATTAACACTAAAATCAAAGCTCAATCAAAAACCAAATAACTTTAAAAGACTAACCTTTGCAATATAAAAAACTTGCCGAGCCCGGCGGGTCACACCACAGAACAGAAAAATCTTTTTTATTCAAAAAAATAAAACACACACCACTGTTTTTTGTGTCGATAAAATCGCGGCGTCTGCGCTATGCTATCGATGTCGATAGTTGGCGAGCGAATCGCGTGCGCACCACTCGAGCGTCGCGGCGGGACTGACGGATCTGTCTGTGATACCGCCAGGACTAGCCGATGCGCCCGAGTCAGGGCCTTGGGATGCAATTTCGAGATTTATCTTAAATTATTTTCTTTTTGTGTCATTTCGCAATGTCGCCGCGGCCAGTTCCAGCCAGTCCTTGGATGTTAGAATGTTTTGTTTAGCCGACACAATGTTGCGACCTCTGGGCATAGAGTCCGCGCGATTACCATATAAGGATGAGTATTGTAGAAATGAATCATTATAATAAAAATGTATTGATTGCTGACAAGTGGCAACCCTAATTTATTGAGTAAAAATAAATAAAATAAAAACGAGAGCATGTAAATGGCAAGTATAAAAATAGAGATAATCTAAAGTGCTTGACAAATCTAGATATAATGAAAACCGTAATATTCGGATAGACTCTGGTATAGATGGACCTACCACGTCGATTCTAGCATAAAAAGTGACAGTTGTAGCTGGGCAGCCAAATATGTATACAGCTAACTTTACAATCAGGCTAGTCTGGAGTAGAATCTTACGCCAATCCTTCCAAATATTTTTATGTATCTGTGTTTATGGAAATGGCTGTTCATAAAAAGCATTCATTTTTATACTTTGGGGCAAAAATTAGTATACTATATGATGTGTAAAAATATATTGGTTTAAAATACACCGGGTGCACATCGTTTGAACATAAGATATACCTATCATACTCTACTTCATCATCAGCCACTTGACGTCCACTGTCGAACATACCACCTAAAGATTTCCAGACGGACCTGTCAAAAGCGGCCTGCATCCAGCGCGTTTCTCCGACCTTCATCAAGTAGTCTGTCCACCTCGCAGGTGGACGGCCGGCGCTGCGCTTGCCAGTACGTGGCCTCCGCATACTCTACTTAATGGGACTAAAATAACGCAAATCAAATTTACTATCAATACAGTATGGAATGGACTGCTTCGGTGGCGTAGTTGTACGGTACGACTGCAATGGTGACGTCTCTGATTCGATCCCCGGGTCGGGCATAATATTGGATTTTTCTAATCAGTATCAACTCGGATTCTGGAATTTATGCCCGATATGGCGATAGGCTCGTCCCCTGTCACATCATGAGATAGAATACACACGGCGAAAAGTGCGAGCACTAGTTGCGCCTCTGCCTACCCCTCCGGGGATTAAAGGCGTGAGAATGCGTAATATGAAATACCGAGACGTTTCGTAAAGCCTATTGCGGTAGATAATTAATATAATTACTGCAAACAAATATACCAGAAAAAATAAAAACAAAACAATTTATAACCGTCAATACATTGTCAAATACCAAAAGCGCTCTGCGTTATTTCATGGGGCGCGGAGCAAAGCAATCAGTAAGAAATATATGGTTCTATTCACATTTCAGATGACTTCTAAGTATTCCTATTAAGTAGGTTAATATAACGTTTATCTAATGCCCATTACTTCAATGAAACTGTGGTGGAATTAAGTTTTGAAGGACAGTATAGCCAGCGTGATTACTGGGCATTATGAGAGTTAACACCCTATGTCTCAGGGTGACCAGCGCTGTAAAGTACTGCGCAATACTTTGTAATTCAAAGTTCTGTATGGTGATGCTACTTTTTATGAGCGGTCGTAGCTTACCATCGAGCGACATGTTCGTGTCGTCATTCGATAGCAATCAAAATAATTCTAATTACTGTGTACGTAGTAAAAATGATCTGCCATCAACTTTGATACAGATATTCTAATTCTGAGCCCACACTAATGCGTGTCTACTGCGAAGTGCAAACTTAAATGTCAAACGCATTTTTTCTACCCCCATTTTAATATATTACCTCCTTAGATTATTAATAATACTGACAGTCCATCACGAAATGACAGCACAGAAAGATTATTACAACATGTGAGTTAGAGATGCTTTACGCGACTGGTACAAGTAACGATGGTAGTACGCAGTTTTCGGGTGTAAATTCAGAGAAACCCTGAATCGTTCTCTCTCACCTGTGTGCCCGCGACGAAGTCCTCTTCGTATAATATACTCTATGATCGCCTCCACGTAAATACTCAATGCTAATGTCAAATAATTACGTTAAGTCATGACTACTACTACCTACCAAATGCGATTATAATTAATTATATTAGACTTTACGTCATACAAAATGAACAGCAAAGAAAATCCAATTACACACTAATAGAACATCAAGTGCTTACGAACTAAAGTTTTCTCTTTTATTTTCTTTTAATCTGCTAGTAATTCTGATATAACTGGGTGTAAAAACACGGGTGCAGTAAAAACAAAATTTTCCCAACATTTCCACGACGCCGGTAACAATGCTGCACTCAATAATGAAGACTTTCCCGACATCGTGGGAGGTAGAGATGCGGTTATAGTGCAAACGACTAGTGACTTTAAAAATCACTAATTGCTAAAAAGTTAAATAAAATTCATTTATTATTAGAGAAAGTAACATTGAAAGTAAATTATAACGATATTCTGTGCAACACATTTTTGGAGCTGATAAAAACAATTGATGCAAAACTTTTGCAATATTTTTGGCGTATTAAAATTCAATTACACGATTTTGGTGTCGATCTTCAATTAATAACAGCTATTTCACAAAATAAAAATACCTCCGCACAATATTATGATTCTTCAAACATAAAAGGTCGCTTCGCAACACAAAATAAAATACAAGTTTAATTTCACATTACATAAGCTAACAAAAATATTCATTTATACACTAATATAAAGGTGCATCGTCTGTAACTTTGTTGGTAATTTATGGAACCATGATAATTATCATTACTAGAAATATTTCAGTAATCAAACGCTAAACTATCCTAATAACATAGGGCCACAGGAGCATCGGTTAAAGTAGGACTTATGTTTTTAGTCGGCTTATACATTTATGTGACAAATAGCGTTTATCAGCAAGCGGTAAAGTCAGCGCTTAGTCAACTATATCTTTTTATTACTTTCATATCAAAAAAGACTTTCATGCGGGTGGAGCTGCTTGCAATAGTTAGTGCATTAAAAAGCAACTGTTACATCTATGCCCGAATTTCAATAAATTTTGCAATACTCCTTTATGCTTATCACAATTTTTATTAAAGTAAATCGTATTAAACGGACGCAACTCGTTCATGAAGTAGGCTAGGTCACATTATTATAATATACCTTTTCTTTTATTTGAAGTCTTAATATCATATTTTAGTGTTGCTTTCATACTTTATCGTGGAAAATGTCTTACACAACAAGAATTTGTGAACTTTTTTTACATATATTAATGCGTTCAGTATGCCAACTTAATCCTATAACCAATATAATAACCATTTACAGACATGTAACAGTGTTTCTTTTATTTCTGTACATAGCAATACGTATGTCCTTTTGTGGTCAAATATGGAAGACATTGTTGCCATTTTTTCTTAGAATTATAAGACTTAACATCTACGTCAGAACGTGACGATGGCACCAACATGTATGCATTGTTTTTCAAAAGGATGTTGTAGTACTTTCTATAAGGCGTTTCATCATCATCAGCCACATGAACTACACTGCTGAACATGGGCCTCCTCGTAACATAAGGCTATTTACTTGTCTCTAAGCCCCCAAATGCCGAGACAAGCAAGTTGATATGCTCATAGTAAGCGCCTCGACCGTCATGAAAGATTGCAACACGATCCAGAAGTCTCATAATTTTTAGCAACACGGCTGAAACGAAACACATCATATGAATGCACACTGTTGCTTGCGGGAATGTCGATCTAAGCGGACCATCTATGACAGACCACGCTAGTCGTTTCCTCAAAATCATCATCAAAGAAGTTAGAAACCGCTGAAAGGTCATCAAGCGGACCGTATCCTTAACCGGCGACGGAACGTCGAGTGTTTATCGCGTGTATGGGTAACTGCTTTTACCCTTTGTTATCGATTAGAAAACAACTGTGAGACCAAGCACGAGGACATTAATAACTCTATCGTTTTAGATACAGCTTCTTATGTGGATGACGTTGGTGTGATTGATGCGTTTACAGTTACTGTATTTACAATGATTCATCTTACTATAGCCTCTCAATACTCCATGTCAGATTGACAGCTGTTATTTCAAAAATTCTAATTAGAATACTATGTGTAGGCGCGTAAAAACGACTTTCGCTTAATTGGCAAGTGACGTTTGTCCCCCAGTAACACGTTGTGAATATTGACAGGATAATTGATAATATTAGAAATACGAAAGTATATGAAGATGTTAAGATATTTGGATGTGTGTTAGAAATGCAATAACCGCTGTAAGGATTTGGATGAAAATGGTTTCATAGATGTCCTAGATTAAGTCAGGTTACTTTCCTTCCCGTAAAAGTATAGACTGGGTCTTTTATACGGGAATATGTCTTACACGTAGGCAATACCTAGTAAGGTAATCATAAATTTATTTATATAGGTAGGTAGGTACTGGTCGACTGGCTGGCCGGAGTTAAACTAGTCTCATAATAGCCAACGTGGCAGCTCACTCAGTGACGTAGCGTAGTTGGAACGGGAGGGGGTGGCCCGCTACGGGTGGCATTTTAGGGGGGCGGCTAAATGCGTAAAAAAAAATCTTTTTTTGTGACCGACGAGAGGAGAGGTGCACGTATGACTCTAATTTGCTAAAATGATGTTTGTTGGTGCCTTGGACGGCAAAGGAGATGTTCACTGTTTGTATGGATGCTGGGCCTCAAAATCTAAACAGGCTCAAACTTTAGGGGTATTAAAAGGGGCAACATATGGAACTTAGATCCATTAAAAAATATTTTTAGACCCCTCCATTCATAACCAACTTTTTTGATAACATTCATATTAACCCGTCAAGCCCCGCTGTCCGGACAAGTGTAGTTTTCAAGCCAAACAAAATTACATGCATCTCAAAATCGGAGGTCTTTAAAATTAAACAATTTATTGCAAAAAGCTAGTTTTCAGGAGCTCTATCAAAATATATAAACTGTCTTGTTTAGATTTCAGGCCCATTTTTGGACATGTCCTTTGGAACCGTCCCGGGCGGCAAGAACTTACACTACGACACTGACCTCACTGTTACCTTTCGCATGATTAATGTGATTTAGGGAGGCCTAACCTTCCTTGCCTGAACACTTTTCATCTCTTTTAAAGGCCATTCATTTTGGTTTGTGGGAGTTTAAAAGCGATGGAGACACATCAGAATATGAGCTATTTTCGCTTGCTGGGTTATACTACCAGTATATTTGAACCCATTTATGTTTATTTTTTATATATCTGTAGATATACTCATTATTTCTATTTTTATATGTTATCATTCGCGAAGGTCGAACAAAAGGAAGTCATTAGTAACAAACACTCCTTTTCACGCAAACTTTAAGTAGATATGCTATCACCCAGATAACGTTATGTGTCATTATTTTACACGATAAAATCTACGCTAAACACTATTTTGAAACTTATCATGACTCGATAATTGTTTGTAGACGCTTTGACTGTTTTAGATTCCTTCATATTAAAGATTTTATTTGTATAGCCTGCGCTGTACGAAACCACTTGGACATCTCTGCTCAGTATCAGCCCAAACTCTGGAATTTGTGCTCAAATAGGCTTGCCTTTTATCACATCATGGGATGGAAGCCACATGGTGAAAAGTGGATACCCTGGTTGCACCTTTTGTTAGAAGTAAAGTCAGAAACAGCAGAAGGGATTTCGATGAATTTTGCTGCATAGGCCATGTCCTGGATTAACATATAGGCTACTGGGCCACTGTTTTAGGAACTTTTATAGCGAGAAAGTCTTACCACGCGGACGAAGCAGCGTGCCTTACCGACTATACTTATAAAATTCAATTCTCTTAAAGCTTAAATGTACAAAAAGCCATCTGTTCAAGTTGTACTTTTTCTCTCAATCAGTCCATTTTTACCCGACTACGGCGAAGCAAGGAAGGGTAATTTTTAACTTCCTATGTATGTATCCATTCTATATTCCACTCTAGCGTCGCTCCTATGGAAAAAAAACGGACAAATGCGACTAAGTTGTACCCTAGGCATTATTGACTTATTTCTTGCTTTTCAGTTACCTACTTATTTGCGTAATCGGGTTTGTTATTTTTATTATTAAGAAGTTATTGTAGTATCAATTTTCAGTAGCAACAAAAAAGGATTCTATTAAATAAGAGGCATAAACAATAATATTACAGATGTAATGGTATTTATACCCTGTAGCCGGCGCCGGCCGTACGGGTCACTTCCGTAGACTGTTAGTCAGAGCGTTACTCATGAATGAACTCTTTTTACTCACACTACATTTTCAGACTTGCGCAACAAAATGGAATGCGTTTTAATTTGATTTTAGATTTATTGTCTTTTCTGTGAATTTGGTTTATATTAAATGCTTCTAAGTTCATGTGAGCTCAACCTCAAAATTCTAAAATTGTATTCGAAATTATCCATAGGTTGTATTTTATTTTGCAATAGTAAATATTATTTTGTAAAATAATAAAGGAATGTAGTAAATATTTACTAAAAAAGATATTCAACCTATCTTGGTTGATCATGTCCCATCTCTAGCAACTCAAAAGTTTAATCCTCGGTAACTGTGTTTCCGAATTTGAAAATATAAACCACAAAAATATCAGGTTTTTACTCGATTATTACTTGTATGAGCAAAAAAGCCGGCTGGAACTTGTAGTTAATGACGTAGGATATGTTGAGAAAAACGTAATGATGAAGCACGTTCGATATATAGACGAATATCCTATGATACATAGATGACAGTGACTTTCCTTTTAGAAATGTTAGATCTAGGCTGTAAATATATTTTTCAACAGCATGAGTAAGGTTTAATATCAAAACTTTGGATTACAAAGCACTCCAAAGTATCGTGGGCGGAGACTGGCCCCGAGGGAGGTTATGGCCCAATTGGCCTCCATCCGCAGTGCCGCCGTGGAGGAGAGGCATACCAGGCTGGAGAGCCCGAATGCGGGCTTGAGGACCGTCGCGGCAGTGCGACCTGTCTTCTTAAGCTGACTTGACAGGCGCCACGGTGCGCCGACATTCCGTCTGACACAGGTACTGACGGGCCACGGATGTTTCGGCTCGTTCCTGTGTCGGATCGGAAAAGAAGAGTCCGCCGTGTGCCATCACTGTGGCAACAGCCGGGAGGACACTGTCCAACACAATCTCGAGGAGTGCCCAGCCTGAGATGTATAACGCAGCGCTCTTAGAGCAGTCGTCGGAGGAGATCTCTCGCTGTCAGTTGTGGTATCTGCCATGGTTGGCGGCTGGAGGTCTTGTCGAGCGATGATCTCCTTCTGCGAGTACTTCATCTCGCGAAAGGAGAGCGCCATAAGAACTTATGTTGAAATCTTTGGTATGTAGTTTGGTATGTGTATATGTAGGTTTCGTCATGAAGTTTTCCTTCTATAAAGCGAACGATAATTGGTAATACACTCCTAACTACAATATCTTTGTACAATGCTTCTTGGTGGCAAAATAAACATTGCGATCTATTACTATCTACTACTCTCCTTTACAAGTCCTACTCAAATGCAATAATCAACACTTAACATTCCATTAAGGACCATCAACGTACCGATGGTATTCAGCCCGCTCCAATTATAAAGGTATTTGGCGGCCTGCCAGTTCCTAACCGCGTCCGGGGTCGACGCCACGCGACATCACGAAATATAACTAGTTCAGGCCAAAATCGTGTGTTTCTAGCCTTTGTCTGTTCACTTAGACTTAGTGTTATACGTACTTGGAGCTTCGGTGGCTTAATTGTATTGCGGGACGATTGTACTGAGGTCGAGGATTCGATTCCTGGGTGAGGTGGTGATATTTTTTCCTGCTATAAGCTTTAATAGTCTCTCACTATTATGTGGGTCTTAAAATAGGCGAAAAAGGATTGATAATACATACCTCCCTATTCCTAAGCGAAAAGGCGTAATGCTATTGAAGAAAAAACCTCTTAAAATGCTACATAATGTCTTATTAGAGGCCTGAGGAAGTAGTCTACATGAGTTAACGATTGTGAAATCCTACCGAACCGATGTCAACTATCAAATTGAACAAAATTGTTTACTATTCAGTTTCAGCACGGAGTCTGGAATATGTGCCTAGTATGGCAATAGGCTCGGCCCCTATCACTTCATAGGACTAAATACACGTAGCGAAAAGTGGGTGCCTACCACCTCTGCCTACAGCTTTAGAGATAAAGGCGAGATGTTCTTTCGATATAACACCGGTTTACGATCGCTAAGTTACCGAGACTGCCTCAGGACCTCTCGTTTACTGACTCCTGCTTGACTGACCTATACCGACCACACCCAAATATCTTAATAGAGGTCACTGAGACCCATTCGTGACAAACATAAGATTAGCGATAGTTCACCGTAATCGATCATTGTTAGTTATAATGTACGCCCACGGCTGCGCGGAGTATAACTTTGGGTCAGCGCACACTAAGCTACGTAGAGTATGTCCAGACGCTTCAGATTCGCGCACTAAAGTCTCATTTGGATGGAGAAATTATTCCAACCAACAATTTTCTGCAATTTTTGCTAGTAAATTTTTTTTTTAATTTTCGCTAATAATATTATTTTTTGAATATCTGTCAAAACTTATTTATGTCTTATCTTGTATGGATAATTTCTTTAACCAATAATTGAGGCTTTATACAAACAAGGTAGTTTAGTATGCAAGGGTTCATCTGGGTAGATAGCAGGATATTCGACGCAGCTCCTCTGTTCTGGATTGGAGATTAACCCAGTGTAATCATTGGCTAGAATTAATGACATTATGACGAGCGCAGGAGCACACAGTGCTCTGCTAAGGTCACGATACTTACAAGCCACTATGACAGTTTTTTTTATTTTTATCGTAGTTAAATGACGAGACGAACATATCGCTCCCAGTAGGAACGCCGCATAGAACTTTCAATTACAAAAACTGCGTGGCATGCTCGCGGTGCGTTCGTCACTCTGAGACATAAGATGTCAAGTCTCATAATGTCCAGTAATCACGCTGACTAAAATGTCCTTCAAACTGAAACATGTGCTTGCACACTCTTGCCCAACGGTAGAAATAGGCATTGCGGTGGTATCTACTGAGACGGACTCTCCCTTAAGAGACACCTACCACCACGATTTTCACTACATGTATGATGGTAGCTCCAGTCAAGTATAAATTATCTTAAACTCTCCCATGAGAATAATATAAAGATCACTTATAATAAACATGACTTAAGACATTTTTATTAATCCTTACCACAATCAAATAAACCATTACTCAATAGTCAGCATAACAAACTCTTTATTTAATCTATTATCCAAACATATTACATTAAATATTATGGTCTGTGACCCACGAACGATACACCATTGACCCGCGCCCATTACGTATGGCAATAGCCAATGCAATCCCTATCGGCTATCAATTTAAGTAAACGGTGAAGTATTTAAATTGCAGATAATGTATGCAATACGTATTCATTGTATTCATGTTTCTTACGTCATTGATATAAGAATATGTTACGTAGGTTAAACACATAAGAGTCCTGGATTTGTCTCCCAAATTCCATCTGAGAAAAAAACTTGAATCCGAGAAAAATGTTTTAACGTGTTTGACTTCGTTTTCAGAGACCCGGCGCGTCGCGCGGCTCGTGTGGCGTGGAGTCTCGCGGCGTGTCGAGTGATTTTTCCGTTTATAGAGACGCGGCGCGAGCAGCGGCCCGCGTCATCGCACGCATAAACACAAATATATGGCAATGAATTATAAAGATGTGAGGCGTGAAAAGTGGCGGTGCCCGCTGCGTCGCACGTGGCGGGACATGTCACGCTGCAGGCGTCATTAAAGCGGAAAATTGCCGCTGCGAGTGCCACTGCGTGCGTCGCCGCGTCGGGCGCGTTTTTGCCATCCACGGGCTCCGCCATAAATATCGCGCAAACACGTGTAAAATCGCTCTTCCGTAAACGCACTCATACAAACCCCTATATTTGAATTTAGTGCATGCCGCCCCGCCGAAAGCTACGCTTCATCTCGCGTCTCCGTAAATGGCGCCTAAAGCTTTAGATTTGAATCTGTAATATCATAGACATTATGGCAGATTTTTCAGTATTCAGTATGTTTTCATATAACATATTATATTCGAGAACACCAAACGAACGTCCAAACGCAAGCCATTTTATTCAGATCAACCAAAAAAGACGTCGGACAAAGCTTCAGATTCTTAAAAAATTACATACATACATACATAGACTCACGCCTGTTATCCCCGAAGGGATAGGCAGAGGCGCAACTAGTGCACCCACTTTTCGCCGTCATTCCGTCCCATGATGTGATAGAGGGCGAGCCTATCGCCATATCGGGCACAAATTCCAGACTCCGGGCTGGTACTGAATAGAAAACCTCAATATCACTTTGCCCGACCCGGGGATCGAACCCGAGACCTCAGCTTTGCAGTCGTACTGTAATATAACTACGTCACCGAGGCAGTAGAAAATTACCTGTTCAAATATTGGCTAATATATTAGTAAAGTACAAGCCTATCGCAGTATCAAATCAATTACACGTTTATTATGTTACGTAATCGAGACCTGTCGAAACCCACGGCGCTGATCATTCATCACGTTCGAAATGGAAAGTACTCGGACCCTCGGCAGCACGATCTGTCTCACCTCTGACTCTATATTGTCTTACATATTAATTTGATAGTTCGTATAAATCTTGTAGGATCTAGCTCAGATCTCCTCAATTCATTTTGGATTTTAAGTTTTGTGGGGTTAACGGTCCTTTTCAATCAAGCCCCCCCCCCCCCTCCCCTTCTATAATCCCTATTGTTTTCTTTTATGACAGAGCTTCTTTGGACTTATTTTTGGAAAAAACAATTGCCTTAAAGGAAAAAAGTTTAGTACTAAAGGAAACTAGTGAGATTATTTTTACTTCCAAGAATCTCACTCCACTATACAAAATACAAAGTAACAGCTGTCATTTACGATTTCCTGAAACTGTGGTACTACCCCAGCTCATCCGGCCTGTTTATGATATAGACAAATATATCCTCCACTTTTTGGTGCCTTTTTTTTAACTCATAACAGTCTCATATCTTCAAATTCTTCCTAATTAGTAAAAATAGATCCCGAATCCACAAAGTGAATCCAAATTCCACACCCGTAATTCCTGTTTGATGAACAAAGGAATGCTCGAAGCCGACATAACAAAAACAACCGCGACGTAAATAGACGCCGTGACTCCTAATATAGACCGAAAGTCAAGTACTCGAACATCGAAACTGACAAGCTTGTTTTTTTTTTATTGCGTCCGAATGACGAGACGAGCATGCCGTACCCCTGATGGTAGGTAAGCGATAGAACACCCAAAAAACAGTAACACCATACATAACTTTTAATTATACAGTACTGGCACTGCACTGCGCTCGTCACCCTGAGACATTAGATGTTAAGTCCCATACGCCCAGTAATTACGGTAGCTACAATGTCCTTCAAGCCAGCACACAATAGTGCATGCACACTGTTGCTTGGCGGCAGAAATAGAAACTGTGATGCTACCTACCCCGACGTACCCCACATACGAAAGACCTACCACCAATAATTATGGAATCGACTAATGACACCCACACTCACGCGTGTTACGCAGGGATAAGCACAGGCGCAACTAGTGCAACGAAGTTTTGCCGTGCATATTCCATTCCATGATGTGGTAGGGGGCGCACCTATCGCCAAATCAGGCACAAATTAGCGACGCAGGACTGATACTGAGTAGAAACAGAAACAACCAATATCACTTTACCCGATCCGGCGATCGAACCCGAGAGCTCAACACTGCAGACGTACCGTAATACAACTACGCCACCAAGGCAGTCTGGGTGGACCAATAACTTACCCCTATAAACGATTGAACTGATCGAATCTGTAGCGAAAATGAACCAACCAGAAAAAATATGAGTTAGTTTCATTTGCTTATTCTTACCATATGCTCGTAGTTATCGATTAGGATATTTAAAATTGGAATCGGCCATTGTTAGACGAGAATTTAAAAATAGAACTATGACGTTTTTTTATTTTATTTTATTTCTAGGTATCACCTTATTGGTCTTATGTTAATTGTTGCGGTTTTTGGAACGAAGTTCCTTATCGCGCGTTGTGAAAGGGAGCTAGACGGAAAAAAATCTTACGAAAAGTTGTCACGACACTTTTATACTTGCCCTGTGAAACCAGCCAGTAACAATAAAGAACTGGCCGTAAAAGTGACATTCAAAATTTAAATAAAAAAAGTCAATTTAAATGCTTTTTAGAGTAGTTTTTTTTTCGTTAGTTGTATGTTAATTTTAATGTCAATGCTTGCTTAGGTGATGATCGTGATTCGATGACATATCTATTGTGTAGGTAGAAGTAAATGTTTTCATTGATATGGTAACGTTTTAATGAAATATAAAATTATTATTATAACTTAAAAGAAATAAAATTTTATTACAATATCTTCACTAATTAAACGCAAAACAACTTCGTTCCATCCGGGTGTCCCTTGACACCTCTCAAGTTTTGGCTTAGATTTCGAGATACAATTAATTATTTATCTAAAACTAGATGTTGGTAGATCCGTCCGCTTGAAATATCTATCCCGGAATAAATATTATTCAAATCAACTGTGTCTAAGTTTAATTCTTACAAACATCTAAAGATTTTCACAAACATTCACATCCTTTACAATATTATTTAATTTAGATATTTAGTATGGACTATGGAGATAGTTTAAGACAAAATATATTGCAAGATTTTTATCCCGGAAAACTTATCACGCGAGCGAAGCCGTAAGAAAAAGCTAGTTAATAATAGTTATTAACATGATAATGTGTTTTTTGCAGTTAATTTATCAGTCGTACCATTTTCACCATAATAACATAGGACCTGATTACACTGCGTATTAGTGCAGACTGCAGTATAATCGCACTGGTGCGAGGTGGCATGATAATTCACGCACTGATAGCTTTTATTATGACATCACGCCTTATTCTTTTCAGGGGTAGACAGAGGTGTTATCACATTTCCAAAGCTATAGCTGATGTGACAGGAAAAGTGTCCATACTAATTACTGCAAAGTTCTAGACTCCGAATCATTATATAACGCATCATCGCTTAACCGATCTGGGAGTCGAACCCGAAACCTAAGCATGAAAGTCGTGCTACACAACTACGCCATTGAGGCAGTCAGTCAATCACACCACACAAATCATCCCTTTATCTCCATAGAGGTAATAAAGGTGTAGCCACCCATTTTTTGCCATAGTGATTCCATCCAATGGTGTCATAAGCGATCCTATCACCATAAACTGCCTGACTGCCTCGGTGGCGTAGTTGTATTGCGGTACGACTGCAATGCTATCTCTGGTTCGATCCCCGGGTCGGGCAAAGTGGTATTGGGTTTATCTATTCAGTATCAGACCGAAGTCTGGAATTTGAGCCTGATATGGCGATAGGCTCGCCCCCTAGCACATTATGCGACGGAATTCGCACGGCGAAAAGTTCGTGAACTAGTTTAACCTCTCGTACCCCTGCGGGGATAAATGGTGTGAGTGTATGTATGTATCACCATAAATTCCAGATTCCGCGCTGATACTGACAGAAAACCAAATATCACATCGAAGCTTTGTTGAAGCTCTTTCATTTACATGCATTGTCTACGACCAAGTTACTTTAGTAAACATTACTTTCTTTACTTAGTTTAGTTAACTGTACAATCCAGTTATTAAGCAGGAAATAACTGATCCTTGAAAGGCAACCCAAGTGCTAAATGCCATCAAAATTGCGGTCGACACACGATTCTATGTACATAATTACTTAGCTGACAAAGCCTGTTGGATTATTTTTGTTAGTAGTAATAATTTGGTAAACGACTGTCTTCAGTATAATTGAAAAAGACAAGCTAGTCTTCGCATGGTAAACATCTCAGAGCCTATAAATAATACTATCAAGTGGGACATTTGTGAGTGGTCTCTACCTTACACCCATCAAAAGAATCCTCGAGTTATCTCACCTCGAGTTCATAAGGCCAAAGCACCCTGTGTTGAAGCCTGAAGAAATCTTACTGGTCATACAAATTTCAACACAGTAATCTGTCATTTCAAATTGGTCTTAGACTGTTGTTCTACCTGATCAAGTCTATCCATGTTAAAACTAGATATTTCTATAACGTATCAGCCACATAAGTAGACGAACTAATTCGAAATGTCAAATCGCTTATACGCGTTTAGGTTACTTGAAACATATTTTACGTATTTTTCTGTGTGTGAATTAAAGTTGACTACCTCGGTGGCGTAGTTGTATTATGGTACGACTGCAATGCTGAGGTCTCGGGTCCGATTCCCGGGTCGGGCAAAGTGATATTGAGTTTTTCTATTCAATATCAGCTCGGAGTCTGGAATTTGTGCCCGATATGGCGATAGGCTCGCCCCCTATCATACATCATGGGACGGAATAACGGCGAAAAGTGGGTGCACTAGTTGCGCCTCTGCCTACCCCTTCGGGGATAATAGGCGTGAGTGAGTGTGTGTGTGTGTGTGTGTGTGTGTGTGTGTGTGTGTGTGAATTAAAGTAAATGCCTTATATTTTGATATCGTAAAGAGTAAAATTAGTAAGAACATAGAAATGTGATACTCTACACATTATACATAGCATTGACTGCCTCGGTGGCGTAAGCGGTACTCAAAACAACTGTATTGCGTACGCGTTGCGAGTACGATTAGCGCGCTGAGGTCCTGGGATCGAATCCCAGGTTGGGCCAAAAACATTGTGACTGAGCTTTAACATCTTAAAAATTACTCAGTTGCAGCTCAGAGTCAGGAAGTTGGTGGTGTAATCCCCGTGCCTCGGAAAGCACGTAAAGCCGTTGGTCCTGCGCCTGATCTCTCTCCGGTCATGTCGGATTGCAGTCTCACCGGGGTATGAGAGTGAAGGAATAGTGAGTGCACCTGTGTATTGCGAGGACAATTGTGCACTATATTACCTCTGTTGAGATTGGCCGCCGTGGCCGAAATCGGCTAGGAAGGGATCATAATTATTATAATTATAGCATTACGCCTTTTACCCTTTTGAGGGGTAGGCAGAGATATCACCACACTCATATTTCACCATGTTAGATTCTATGTAATAGAGGGTGAACCTATTGTCATTCACCAGGCACATTTTGTATGCTGGCCCGGCAATATAACCTCAGTGATGATAAGAAGATAAGATAACGCACCTGATGATAAGCGGAGTGGAGTCCAGATAGTTTTGACTGACGAGAGTTGAACATCTCTTGCTAGTCGACACAATTCTGCCGGTCTGCTTGAACCGGATATAGACAGGCAGATCCCGGAACGCGACACACTTGCTTCCAGACTCCGGGCTGATATTGAACCGACAAAAATACCACGTGGCTCTATTTTAATAAAGTTAATAATAGTTACGCATAAATACCATCAGATTATTAACCTTACGAATATAGATATAGCTTTCAGTATGCCCACGCAATTCGGCTTTCTTTATTATCCAATCAAATACCGGGTCAAGGTTGCTGATTCACTGTATTGATTGTAGATTACTGACATGTGGAATGAAAGGCAGCTATATCGCTTTAGCAGTTGGATTTTGGGTTATAAAAATATGCAACTGAATGACGAGACGAGCAAATTGCTCGCCTGGTAAGCGACCGTCTATAAAGAATATGATTCAGAACTTTGGTTTACAAAGCTCATAGCACTCATCAGCCTGAGACAGATATTGAGCGCCATAGATGTTTTATGCGGACTTGGCAAAGTACCCCACTACAGCTGATGGTTAATTTAGTAAGGTTCAGATAGAGTGACAACTGAAGGGAAATCAGACCCCTTTCCAGCCGCTACAATTATGCCGCCCAGGTGAAACTGGACCATAGTAAATATACTATGTACAATGTCCCTCAATAGAATAGCGGTCTATGTACATATGTGTTATTTTTTACGACTGCTGAGTGCTCGCGGACGTGTTCTGAAGGATACAGTTCTAGGCAAATCGTTTTGTATAAACCCACCGACTGTTACCTCTAGAATTCGAACCCAGAACTTCCCTATCAGTCCATATGCCACTAGACCAAATAGGCATGGGGGTACCTATAGCTTGCATATAAGGGGGGTCTGAGATACCAAAATGCCAGTGGCGTGGCGTGGGTTCTTGTCGCCTGGGGCGGATCCAAAATTTGCCGCCCCATGACACCAAACAAACGCTACAAAAAATAAGTCACGTATACACCGGGGATTCATCAAAAGTAGAAAAAATTATGAGGTGCAGTTTCAGTGGTCTTTTGCGTTGGGTTTTGTTGAGTCTATTTTATCTTATTATAAATGCGAAAGTTTGTGAAAATATTTGTTAGAAGTGCACATAAGCATTATAATGTGTACGCTAAGGGGGGTCCGGACCCCCAACCATCCCCCCCCCCCTTATATACGCCCATACAAACAGGCATCTTGTCACTCACTATATTTTTTAAATAATGATTTGACAACACGGCAGACACTGTCAAAAGTCAAGGATATATTTTTTGCTTCGCGTTCAAACAGAGGCTATTGTTTGGTTTGACAGGCGCTGTATGTCATGTCACGTCCTTTTCCTAGATCTAGGATCACGTCATTGAGGGGTGGACAGACATGTACCATGTGAAGTGTATGGTCTATTCCTTCGCCAGCGACTATATAACCCCTAGACTCCTAATAACAGACGATCGGCTTCGGGCAACACATCTGACAAATAGATCCAATGTAGCTTACCGTTCAAAATCTTCAAGTCAGTTGCGACCACAACTGTGAGCTGAAAATACTTCCGTGTTTGCGAATAAATAACTATTGTAATGAACCCGTGCACAATAAAATGGTGTGGTATAAATAGCCATAATTCAAATTTTTAGAAAAATGGCATTACATTTCACAGGTAAGTCAATAACGACACATAATCACATTTTATTTAAAATTTTACGGAGTTCATCTTAGACTGGCCATGTTGTGTTTACGCGCCATCTTGTTATATTTGCATCTCTTTCCGACGAAAGTACTTTTTATATTTTCTATTTCGTTTTGTTTTTCAACATTAAAAGTAAGTGATACACCAAAAGGATTTGTCGATAGTTCTATCGATAAAATTAAAAATAAAAGAAACTGTCGCCCGAATACTCAAACGCTACTCAACTAATCAATTTATCTGAGGCCTATTTAATTTTAACAGGCTTCTTATTTTAAATGGTTAGTTCATTAGTAATAGTTAATTCATTTTAAAAATGATTAGGATATATTTTTGACTAGCGATATCAGAAATAAATGTTATTAGGATATTTTTTTTATTTTGTTTGTTGATTATAACGATTGTTTTGAGTTATTCTTTGTGTTATTCCTACAAGTCAGCTCAAATATTCTTGTTAATGTCGATGAGACTTACTAAGCGCCATCTGTCATTCGATAACATAAAGAGTTTCGTTAAAATATTAATATGTTTAATAAATAATAATGATAATATTACTACAAAACTTTATTGCATAAAAGTAATATCGATAAAAAAATCGTGTTTTCATTTAACTCGTCCTATCCCTATGCCTATGTTTCCAAGGTTATATAATGCGATAAGGTGTTGGAAGAACCAATCATAATGCAGTACCCCGCTTCCTCAAACCTCAGGTAGTTGACAGAATTAATTTGAAGAGAAATATTGAACATTAGGAGTCTAGGGGTTATATAGTCGCTGTCCTTCGCAGACAACACAGAAACTATTAACTATATACCTATCTGTAGTTGGCACAACATATTCGTTGTAACTGAGTCTTTGGACAGTAAAAAATACTTTCCTTCAGGTTGCCCATTTATACATTATTTTGTCTGCTGCAAATAGCTTAAAAAATCTTCCCATTTACCTGTCCTTCAGTGTGAACCATTTTGCAGAAACGATTTTAGTTTAATTTCTGTCCAGCCACCTATGAACTTCTTCTTTCTGTGGCATTTAGTACCAGCAAACTCAAAAGCCATAGAGTGGCTCGTATTGAGAATCAAACCCAGGAAGTTGGCAGATTATTGCAGCTAGCAACTAGATAAATATATAGAGACACCTGTGCTTGGGAGCAAGGCCAGGGTTCACCGCTACATGACTATTCGCCGATATGACATCATTGTTTTGTATGTCACACTTACATCATGACCGATAGAATTACCATACACGGAATCAATGCCGATTTCGATGATAATAATGTGTAAAGTATATTTAATGATTGCTTTATCAGTGACTGCCTCGGTGGTGTATTTGTATGGCGTGCACAGTACCATCAGCGCTCTGCAGTCCTGGGTTTGAATGCGTTGGGCAATGTTATATTTTGTTTTTATAATCAGTATTAGCCTGGAGTCTGGTGGTAGGACTCTCATATGTAAGAGTCTGTCTGGGTGGGTACCACCGCAATGCCTATTCTACCGCCAAGCAGCAGTGTGCATGCATTGTTGTGTTTCGGTTTGAAGGACATTGTATTGTATTGATATAGCGATTAGCTTGCCCCCTCACATTATGGTACGGAACTCACAAGGCAAAAATGGTACCCTGGCAGCACCTCTGCCTACGTGTGTGTATGTATGCTTTAACTGCCCGATGTGTGACGTACGGAACTTTTAGTTATAATTACCTATGTGATACGTTCTGTCGTGATTCAGGATCGTTTGACCTTTACAGCCGTTTTCAATATCCGATCTCGATTAAATATATTGATTGGGAAATCTTAATACGCAATCCGGTCTTGAAAATAAACCATCCATACTTATAAATGCGATTGGTCCATTTGCGATGGATCGGAAAAAGCGATTGGGATCGTTTGAAAATGACGGTTAGTCTATCAGTTGTTTGTTGCGTACTGAATACCGCTTACGTTAACGCTAATAGAAAATAAAAAAATGCATGAGAATGACATCCAAGCGATAAGTCACGTGGTCAAAGCGAACCAATAGATACGAAAGAAAATAGAATAGAAATGTAATCTAAGGCTTCAAGCAAGTTTAGGTGAATATTTTGTTTAAATATTGAATAGTTTCATCAAGAGGAGTTTCTATGTTAGCACATAAACTTGCTTATTTTTTACTACTTCCTTCCCTAGATATTATAAGGCAAAGTACTGTGTAGCACTCCACTGTGCGTGTCACCCTGAGACATCAAATGTTAAGCCTCTTAAAGTCCAGTAATTGTGCTGGCTACAATGTCATATACGCTGCTGCTTGGCGTAGGAATAGACATTGAACTAAATGAAATATGCACATGTAATTTCAATTCACAAGGTCTTCATTTACTCACAAAGACGCCTTGAAGACGTTCTTAAAACCATAACATTGCTCAATAAATTCCGCTAACTGCCAAACCACAAGTTTACCAATAACAACCAGTGCGAATATATGCGTAACAGGTAAATTTCAATAGCGTTATCAATACAGACACATAGAATTGCAGTGTCTGGTTGTACTATAATATGTTTTTTTTAAATGATAGTTTTTTAGCAGAAACACTCTGGTCTTTCTAAAATATTATGGCATGGCAAGCTTCACGCAAAAACATATTTTTCTACCTATCCTTTTAGTTCAGTCTAATCTTTAAAACGGCTGCATCGTTTATGATAGGACTATCGAAGACAGATAGATGGCTTTATGAGAAGTAACTTAGATTTCTTTACCCTTAAGGCCAGCACAAAAAGCCATGGATAAAAAATCACGAGAACAAACCAGCATCCAAAAACTAGTATCCATTAAATGTCAACAGGACTATTATAAATATTACGGTGGTTTGTTGGTGGCATGCGACACGTATTATTATGTTCTACGACGATTCGAGTATCGAATAAACTCGAAAAGTGGTAGTGTAGCAGCTAAATTACCGAAAGAAAATTACGACCCTCTTTTCCACAACATGGGTAATAAACTCTTAAATCTTTTGTCTTGGTGGGAATTAATAAGTTTTAAGTAAGACAACGGGCAGCGGCTTGAGTATGTCCCTAGCATTGCCAATGTCCGTGGGCGACGGTGACGACTTACCATTAGCTGGGCCACCAGCTCCACTGTCTTCATGGACTGTAATAAAATAATCATCTATAGGGAACGTGCACAGACTATAGGGGGCAGTACAAAATCGCCACATGAGCCAAATATGGATAAAAAATTATTGTTTTATTATGTCAAAAATGATAAAATATGGGTTTCGGCTGAATATTATTGATACCTAGCGTGGCCAGAATAAGGTTTTCTTTAGATGAGAGCTAGTTATTTTGATGTTATTGAAGCAAAATTAGGAGGTTATGTTCCCCTAACTACAGTTCGTTTATATTGAAAACATCTTATCATATCTTCATCTTATCATATCATATCTTCAAAACATCTTTATTTTTATATATTACGTAATGAGACATTTCTAAATGCTTTAGGCACTCATAATTATGTATGTTTTATACAGCTTTTATTATTTTTGTCGATTTTCAAATAACCGTGGAATGTAAGTACTTAAGTACTATTCTTGGGAACATACTAGAATTTCACGCCAATTGATTTGTTTATTTTTACGTTTTGAGGCATCCAGATACACAGCAGTACATTATCAACAAGTTAAATGTTATTTTTCATCCTTTTAATATGAATATTTTACATCAACGCCAAGTAACGATGGGCTGAAAAAGATTCGGATTGCTCCACCAGAGCTTACGACGTGCACGTTCCCCATGGACCGCTTTCTCACATTAGGTATCTTTTACCAAATATTAATTATTTATTTATTTATTTATTTATTTATTTATTAAGGATTGCCAACAAAATTTACAATATCACAAGTATAATAAAGATAGTAGTTAGAAAATATTATGTACTAATTGCAATTTCGATTACAGGCAACCACAACATACTCTATAAAAAAATAAGTTTGGAGAATACAAAATTAACACAATAAAACTCTAAGCAATCAACTAAATTATCAAAAAAAAAAATGAGTTATAGTATAAATTAAGCTAAACTATAAACATAAATATAAATTGCTTTCATCAGAATACTAGAATACTATAATAGAATACTATAGGTCTTTAACAGAATACTATAGGTCTTTAACATTCTCGGATACAATTTTTTTGAATAAAAATAGAGAATTGCCGTAAATGTCGATATCATTTACTTTTAAAGAAAGTTGATTATAGTAAGCAGACAGACGTGGGATGGGAGAGTGTTTTCCAACATTGGTTCGACAACGGCGAACGTGTAGTATGGGACGTGGTCGACGGGGAGGGCGTGGGGGAACACTTAGATTAAACTTAGATATTAAATTGGGACAGTCGTATTTATTATTTAACAATTTATGTAAGTGTAACATGTTTAGCATATCTCTTCTGGCACTGAGTGATTTAATATTAAGATGTTGTAGCCTACCTTGGTAAGTCACTATATTATTGGGGATAAACCTACGATAAAATAAATGTTTAAGAAACTTTTTCTGTACGCTTTCTATTCTCTTGATATGAATTTTATAACTAGGTGACCAAACAGCACAACAATACTCCAGTTTAGTTCTTACATAGCAATTGTAGAGTAGTATCGCTGTAGAAACTTTTTTAAATTCTTTACTACATCGAAGTACAAATCCGAGTGATTTGTTAGCTGCGTTTAGAATTTCGTCAATATGATTTGTAAATTTTAATTTAGTGTCTACATAAACTCCTAAGTCCCGAATACAAGGCACTTCCTTTAATACACTACCTGCAATATTGTATTTAGTTTGGATTAGATTACGTTTTAATGAGAATTTTATATGGTAGCATTTAGAGGCATTCAAAAACATATTATTAATACGACACCACTCCACTAGTTGATCCAAGTCCGATTGTAATAGGTCAGAGTCTTCTACATTTTTTATCTCTCGCATTAACTTTAAGTCATCTGCAAATAAGTGAAATTGAGAATGTTTAAATAAATTAGTAATATCATTGACATAAACATTGAAAAAGAGTGGACCTAAGTTGGAACCTTGAGGTACACCGGATGACGCTACAAAAGATTTGGATGTGCAGCCATCTATGACTACTGCAGAGGTTCTATTTTCCAAGTAGGATTCACACCAGCCAAGCAATGTACCATTAACACCGAGATTGTTCAGTTTCTTTAACAATAATGTATGGTTAACTTTGTCAAAAGCCTTTGTAAAATCTGTATATATTGCGTCGACCTGATATCCCGCATCTACAGCCAGAGCTACGCTATCAATATAATTAAGGAGATTTGAGTTTGTCGACCTTTTTAATATAAATCCATGTTGATGAGGTGATATCTGGCTTTTAACTATATTATATACATATGGATAAACTAGGGATTCGAAAATTTTGGCGAATGTGGAAAGAATAGAAATTGGCCGGTAGTTTAAAATTAGGTCTTTTTTGCCATTTTTGAATATTGGGACAATTCTTGCTTCTTTCCACTTATTAGGAAAAATTCCGGATGATAAGGATTTGTTAAATATTGCTTTTAACGGTACTAAAATGTTGTTAATAGTTTGGCGTATAAACAATGGAGGAATGTTATCCGGCCCAGCACCTTTAGATATTTTAAGCTTCTGAACGACACTTTTAATATGTTTTATGTCTATACTAAGATCACACGTATTGCTTACATTCGTATCAACATATTTCGTGTGTGTGTCAATTTCGTAAACAGAAGAAAAGTGCATGGCAAATAAGTCGCAGACATTTTTTACATTATCAGCCTTAAATTCATTTAAATACATTGTAGGTGGATAATTCGAAGCGCTTTTGCGTGAATTTTTTATGTGCGTCCAGAAATACTTAGGATCTTTAACTATTTGATTCTCTATACACAATATATATCTGTTATAATCTTGTTTGAGTAATTTTTCACAATCGTCTCGTAAGTATTCAAATTCTAATTTATCTAAAGGATTTTTGAATTTTTTATATTTCTGGTGATACTTATATTTACGTTTTAACATTCGTTTAAGTATCGGTGTAAACCAAACAGGGTGTTTCTTGTCTCGAGTTTTTGTAGTAAAGGGTACGTATTTAGTAATAATATTTTTTAGAATTTCATAAAATTCATCAACCATTTCATTAACCGTCGGACACTGCATTATTTTGTCATCCCAGTTAATTTTACTAAGTTCTAAATTTATTATTTCATAGTCAGCTTTATGAAAATTAGGTTTAGGACGAGGATTAGTAGCATCTTTACTTATGGTAGTTTGTGTATTAATTGTAACGTCTAATGGTGGGTGAAGTACATCTACATCTCTAAGTGGATTGGGACATTTACTTATTTGAATTGTATTAAGAGCATTACTCATGACCAGATCTAATATTTTTTCATTATTATTTGTTACATTGTTGAATTGAACTATATTATTAAATGTTGTTAATTAAAAAAAAAGTAAGACAAAATACACATCTGCCAAAACATATCAACTTTCTAAACTAAAGATGAACAATGAGCCCTCTGAGCATGGTCGTCGACCCCAGCACGTGTGGGGTCCGCCCTACATACCCGAGGTCGGGTTACAGGATGCCGCCTATCTAGCCAACTGCAATTGAATATTTCATTTGATGGATGGGAAGATATACTCATTCAAATTCATTCATTCATGTAAGTAGGTCATCGGTATTATAAGCGATAAATAGTAATTTGTAGGTAGATTGTAGATCAAAAAACAAATTCATTGTAAAACAATATTTAAATTATACAGTTAAAATTTGAAACTATTGAATTACATGATTTTTCAAACGAAAAACTGCGGTTATCATGCTGTCTCCCTCGCACCCTCATGCAATAGATTAAAATTATTTTCAATTTATATACTGTTAGGGTAAAAATATTTTTTGTGCGGGTATTAATGACATGATCTACAATTTTTGCTATAAAAGCATAGAACGTTTGACAGTGCAAGTCAGTTGGTCATTGCCTTCATGCCGGTCGTTCGCTTGGTGATATTTTTTGTGAAAGTATTTCTGTAAAGTCAGTGGTACATATTTTTATTTAAATCAAAACCGTTGCAGTTTCTAATAATACATACATAACAGGCGTGAGTGTATATGTATATGTATATATACATATACACTCACGCCTGTTATCCCCGAAGGGGTAGGCAGAGGCGCAACTAGTGCACCCACTTTTCGCCATTATTCCGTCCCATGATGTGATAGGGGGCGAGCCTATCGCCATATCGGGCACAAATTCCAGACTCCGAGCTGATACTGAATAGAAAAATTCAATATCACTTTGCCCGACCCGGGAATCGAACCCGAGACCTCAGAATTGCAGTCGTACCATAATACAAATACGCCACCGAGGCAGTCGAGGCACAATTTATATATTTTTGAGAAAAAATTATTATTGTTTCCTTTTTAATACTTCGGCAAAAGTAACTACACACACACACACACACTCACGCCTTTTATCCCTGAAGGGGTAGGCAGAGGCGCAACTAGTGCACCCACTGCCGTTATTCCGTCCCATGGTGTGATAGAGGGCGAGCTTATCGCCATATTGGGCACAAATTCCAGACTTCGAGCTGATACTGAATAGAAAACCTCAATATCACTTTCCCCGACCCAGGGATCGCACCCGAAACCTCAGAAAGAAAAATAACTTCATGTTGAATTATTAAAAAAAAACGATTAAACTATCTTATAATTTTATTAAATTTTATAATTGTAAAGCTACCAATAAAATCAACATATATGTTTACGTACACAGAACTACTTAAGGTATAAAAAAAAATTCCTACGACTGGACCAAATTATATCATACAAAATGTTAAACACTCGTCTAATGGCATCTTTAATTGAATACTTTTTGTACAATATGTATGGGCACATACCGGGTGGAAGGGAAACGCTCTCGGAAACGAATACAGGTGATAATATTGGTGATTCCTGACGTGATGGCACTAAAAAAATCGCGATCGCATTGTTACTTCCCTGCAACATGGTTGAGGAGGCCGATGGCTGGCACATGCGTCATACTCGTGAACGGGTGCTGCTTGTGTGGACTGGTCTGCCCTTTTCGCTTACTACATCTAAGTATTAGGGATATATATTAAACTTAGATTAACAACGACATCTTGAAGAATTTCAGACCAAATTATTACATGATTCCTGAGAGGGTTATACACTCTTATAGGATTTTAAAATTTATTACCTTTTTTGAGAGTATATAAATGAACTGCTCTAAACAAAAATAACAAATAGATTTATATCATGTTATTTTTTTTATTTTTATTATTAATTGTATTTTTTACCTTGAACTGATTTTGAAAAGAGCAACACTAGAGTTTCTTGCCTGTTCTTCTCTAGTGAGAACTGCTTTCCGAACTGGTGGTAGAGTTAATATTGACTGAATCTAAATAATGTATAACATTTTATGGGTTCGAATAAATTTATTTCATTTCATTTCATTTCATACAATTTTAGTAGGATTTTCTCAAATTTCTGTACAGCTTCACGTATGTATAGATAAATCAAACTATTATTCTGAAAAACATAGTAAAAAAGGTTAATATTTAAAAAAAATCGTAATGAAACACGCACATCAGCTGATGGGTTAACGACCGCGGGCCGGTCCCGGCGCAGCGCGACGGCCGCCCAGTTCTTTGTACGCTTTACATTGCGCGCGCATGAATTACGAAAATACTAAAATCGTAAGTATTATCGCTTAGCTTTGCAAATGAATATAATTTTTCGTTAATGTTATGGTTCTTCTCTCTTACCGTTCCGGTATAGAGAGCGTTTCCCTTCCACCCGGTATACGTGTGTGTAGTGCGCGGGCGCACATGTGTCCCGCTCCCCTCACGTCGTCTCGTTTGTTTGTCACTACTCAAGTTAATAATATAGCGGAGACGGCGGCCGGGCCGTCTGTACCAAACATACAGTCACACACACAAGTGCATTTCAAATTTAAATAATTCATTTAGTAACTAGGCTTCTAAAGCATTGATAAAAGATGTAAATATTCTCTGCGATATTGAGATTTGACGGCATGTAGGCAATTGTTTTTCTAATTTAATTGAAAAGGTATTTTACGCCAACACCATAACATTCAAGTGGGATATATGCATGAAAAATTAAGTAGCCATCTACCTATCCGTAATTGTATAATTCATTTAGTGTAGCACACAGACTTAAAAAAAAATCACAATCTTTTGTACATCGCGTCATACAGAAATCTATTTTTTTCTCTTTTTTTTTTTTTTTTTGTAATAATAAGGACTATGTCAGTCCTATTGTACAAAATAGATATTTACAATATAATATTATTGATTTTCGAGTATAACTATCTAGCAACATCACACATTGGTTCAGCCGTTATACTTTGAAATACTCCAGTATTTAAAGGATTTATTTGGAATTTATCTGCCAAACATGCTCTAATAGACTCAGTTCGTACGCAATCAACTAGAAGGTGATAAACATCTTCTGGGACTCCACAAGTTAAACAATTGGGCAAGTCCGTTTGCCTCATTACGTATTTGAATTTATTGAGAGGCATGTGTCCAGATCTAAGTCTATGTGCTATTACCACATATTCACTCTTCATTCTACTGATTGTGCACAGAGTTATTCGAGGAGGTTCTGGTTGCAATATTTTATACCAAATTCCTTTTTGAATAAATTTCTTATCAAATCTTGCGAGTTTGGTTTTTTTTTGTGATTCGTTTATTATAAATCTGTGTGTGACTGTACGGAACACTTTATTTCCCCGGGGCCCGGTCTCGTGGGGTTAAATGTTAATTCCAAGGGTTATTTTTACATCTCCCTTCATAAATTGCTTTTTGTAACTTTAACAATGTGAGCAAGTAACTCATTTATATAAGTTAAACTACAAATTGTTTGAGAGCTTCGATTGTTTTTCGACCCTCGTTCAAAGAGTATGATGAAAGACTGTAATGTATGGAGTTCGATTCCTGGCAATTGCAGAAAATAGTAGTATATTCTGAAGAATGCTTCTATGTATTAAGTAACTTGGTTTAGAAGGAAACGCTGAAACCTCTGAACGATAAAATCAATACTTGCCACTCATATCTAGACCATAATATCCTGGATTCACGTATAAGCTACCTTTTATCCAGGAAAAACACTTATACTCTCGCATTTTTATCTCAGGAAGGGTCTTTCAAGCAGACGGAACCTCTAACAAATTCTACATCAGATGAACTATTAATAAATGAATGCACTTGTTTATTTCTATTTGTGTTTATCTCAAGCTATGCAAAGGTCAGAGGTCGGATGCCAGGCCGGTACGTCTGTTCGTTGTTAATTATAGACGGTCCTTTGAAATGGCTGTTCCTGGCGCCGGATATGAGATAGTTTGTGCACGAGGACTGGCGTCTGGGCAATTGTGTATATCATAGGTACATAATCTATTGATAAAACCTAATGTTGGTACATTTGTTACTTATGCGTACACTTATCAGATTGAAATGAGGCTTCGGTGCAATGTTTAGCGTACAAAGAGAAAAAGAGAGACCAACCAAATGACGAGTAAAGATGGTAGAGCCACGTGGTATAAATATCTATAGCATGAATGCGCCGAAATGCCCACCAAAGTGCAATTGTTTCTAAAAAAGAAGTACTATAGTACTAGAAAATCACAAAATATCGGTCAACTGGTCTTAAACAGCAACAATAACCTCCAACAATTGAAATTGCCATGTATTTTTAGAATAAGGCGACACGCAAATGCTATCTCAAGAGTTGCTGAAGCGTCCGTCAGTTTCATAGTATTGTTGTGTTTTCAGCAACACATTGACAGCGTCTGCGCGGTGCCTTTCTTTTGTGCATTAGTGTTGCCAAATTAAGCCATACGTAATTTGCTATTCATCAAAGTGTTTGTAATAGAGCATCCGCTAACTGTATAAATAATAGCGCATTCGGTTTGCAAGCAGTATGTCAACACGGGGCTGCGCCGGATATCTCTACAGTAGGGCACGTTGTAACATCCGATAAATATGGATTATCTTAGTTTGAATGTAATATTTTGTATGGTATATTCATGTTTTTACTCCTAAAGCTGCAACTCCGCAGAACGCGGCAGACGGCAATAGCGTGCGCCGCGACGGCAGACGGCATTACTTAGCAGTATTCATTTGTTTGAGATTGATTCCGACACATGACTGCAAATGCTGTGCGACAATTCATATTACTCCATACAATAAAACTGCCGTCGCCGATTGCCGCTGCCGTCTGCCGTGTCCTGCGAAATCGTACCTTAAGGGTTAAACAGACGTGAAACTAGTGTACCCATTTCATATAAAACATCTATCGCCGGTAGATACTCTATGCGCCGCGCCACTCCACTTAGATACCATCAAGATCAGTGAAGTCATTTTATTATGCCAAAAAAAAATATAATATACGCACAATTTTAAGAAGTAATACTATTGCATTTCTAATATTATAGGGACTAATGAAAAATATTTTATTTAATTTACCTGTCAAGTGATACCCTAAAGTCACATACACAGAGTATATTCTAGCCAAACGGGATGGCCAGAGGCTGCGGTCAAGGCGAACGGCCCAACCTCTCGTCTCGATTCTAATGTCGCGGTACAATGCTGTGAACTACGGGACATCAGTTGTGATACAATGGAAATGTTAGAGGGACTGGTATAGCAAACGTGTGAAACGCTGAACTTGCGCTTCACAAATTGTATTATATTTTAAATTAACAGGTTTCTCAAGGCACAGGCTCCGCCTTATTTGACAACTTCTGACAATTTTTTTTATCCTTTCGTTTGATTAAAAAACCACTGCTAACCAGGCATTGACTCCAAATATAAATACGTAGGTATATACTAAGCGAATAGCAAGTTGAATTATTTTTTGGTTTGCAGTGGTTTTGAAGTCGGTTAATTTTTTTGTTAAAAAGTTTTTATTTATTGCTTTTTTGTTAGTTAATTATAGAATAGTGTAAACAATACATCATAGACATACGATTGCAGCATTCGCGAGTCATCTGCTGTTAGTAATTAAAGAGTTCCATTTGTGTCTCCGAAGATCGTCATCAGATCTTCATAAATTATATACTAAAACCTTCCCTGAAAACTATACATTAAACATCGAAAACCACATCCAAATCGGATCAGTAGTTTTGGAGAAACGCCCGGCCATACAAATTTACATACATACATACAAACAAACATACATACATACATACATACATACATACATGCATACATACATACATACATACACACATACATATACATATATATATATATATATATATATATATATATATATATATATATAGAGATCTCTTGACGGTAAATGTTGATCAGACGCGACTTCACGCGAGCACTTTGTTGATCCAAAAATCTATGTTGATCCGGCGCCTTTTGTTGATCCAATATGCATTTCTGGTAACTAATGTGGCTCCAACCGGATCAACATATGTACACACGGGACTTCTTACTAACGTTTGCCGAAGTTGATCCGATATACAAATCCACCTTGCGATGGTTGCGGAAAATGTTGATCCGATTTGAATGAGCCAATCAGAGCACAGCAAACAGTCAGATTCAGATCGGATTGGCTGAGAGCAGCCGCGACGTTTTATACACATCCAATTAATTATATTTTATTCATAGTATCAACATGTTACTAGTATATATACTATATAGCCGTAGTTGACACCCTGAATTTATGTACTAACTTTTATTCCGAAAAGTATTCCTGCTGGTATTTAAGCCGCGACTGACACCGCGGAGCGCAACTAGTCAAAGTATAAAAAAAGTGATGCTATCTAAAGTGTCGTAGATTGTTTTATACTCCATGTGAAAAAGATAATTTATCTATATTTTTTTACTGTATTTTTTACTCTGTGATACAGGACTCTTACATTCCTTCAAAAGCTATTCAACTTCGTTCTGCTTCAGGGTACAACGCCCGAGGCATGGAACAGGAGTGTGGTGGGGTATTGTTCTTCAAAAAAGGGTATAACGCCTTTTTGAAGAATTACAGACCCATCTTCTTGAGCCATTTTTACAAGCTGTTCTCAAAAGTCATCACGAATCGTCTCAAGCGCTGGCTAGATGACTTCCAGCCTCCCGAACAAGCCGGATTCCGTAAAGATTATAGTACAATAAACCACATCCATACGCTGCGGCAAGTTATACAAAAAACTGGGGAGTATAACTTGCTACTTTGCTTAGCGTTCATGGACTATGAGAAAGCCTTAGATTCGATCGAGACCTGGGCTGTGCTGCAGTCTCTACAGCGGTGCCACATTGATCATCGGTACATCGAAGTGTTGAGGTGCTTGTATAAAACGCCACCATGTAGGTCCGAGTACAAGAACAGAATTCGAAAGCTATTCTACTACACAGAGGCGTGAGACGGAGATGTTCACTGCCGAAACTGTTCACTGCCGCGTTGGAAGATGCTTACAAGCTCTTGGACTGGAAAGGACTCGGCATCAACATCAATGGCGAATACATCACTCACCTTTGTTTTGCCGGTGACATCGGTGTACTGGCAGAATCGCTGGAGGGTCTGACCACAATGCTCAACCGAGTTTCTCAACTGGTGGGTCTCAGGATGAACATGGACAAGACCGAGATCATGTCGAATGTTCATGTTGTGCCAACCCCGATTATCGTTGGGAGCTCAATTCTCGAAGTTGTAGACGAGTACGTCTATTTAGGTCAAGTAGTCCAACTCGGTAAGTCCAAATTTGAGAAAGAGATCAATCGGCGAATCCAGCTCGGATGGGCAACGTTCGGGAAACTAAGCAAGGTCTTCTCGTCCAAAATACCTCAGTGCCTGAAGACAAAAGTCTTCAATCAATGTGTGTTACCAGTAATGACATACGGCACTGAGACGTGGCCTCTGACTATGGGCCGCCTAAGATGGCTTACGGTCACTCAGCGAGCTATGGAAAGGGCTTTGCTAGGTGTTTCTCTACACGATCGAATCAGAAATGAGGAGATCCGTAGAAGAAAGAAAGTCACTGACATAGCCCAACGGATAAGCAAGCTGAAGTGGCAATGGGCAGGGCACATAGTTCGAAGAACTGACGGCAGATGGGAGAAAAAAGTTTTCGAGTGGAGACCACGTACTGGCAAGCGTAGCTTCAGCCGTCCATCTGCAAGATGGACCGATGACTTGTTAAAGGCTGCAGAAACGCGCTGGATACAGGCCGCTTTTGATAGGTCCATCTGGAAATTTTTGGGGAAGGCCTATGCTTAACAGTGGACGCCATACGGCTGATAATGATGATGACGATGCCGGATGATAGACTTCGATGATTGTTCTGTGGAAATGGACTCACAAATTTGCTGCATGAGAATGGACGTTTCATTTTTGTCTCCCACGAAAAGTCGCCCCTTTCTATCACACTAAGTTGTTTTAATATCCATCCGCTTTAGACTTGAAAATGTGTTAAATGCTCATAAAACATTTTTGCAAAACAGAAAACGCTTCATTATAAATATGTTACCTAGTATTATACTAAACTTTACCTTATAAGAGACTGAAATCTCAATGTTAAGAAGTTCAAAATAGCTACCTCTTTTCTTAAGTCTATTATTAGATCTGTCTTTTACTATCAATGGCATGCCCAAGTATCGATTTTGACGTCAATTGTCCTTAAAACAAAGAAATTCAAAATGGCGGCCACTTTTTTCAATTATAACATTGGATCTGCCCTTTGTACCTAAGGCCATGCTCAGATATCGATTTTGAGGTCGGTTGGCCTTAAAACAAAGAAATTCACAATGGTGGTCATTTTTTTGAAATCTAACATTAAATCTGCCCTTTATGATAATTCTCCCGTGAGAAAATTTTGTGTCACACATGCGCGCGCATCGTTAAACTTCACTCCCATAAATTTTTCATAACGCGCTTAAAGAAGTATAACTTCAAAAACAGGAGAAAACAGTAAAACAGATTTTGCCGCTTTGTGTTTCAGTACCTATTCGTCAATTTTGGCTCCGGATCAACTTAGTCGCAGTAAATGTAGCATATAAGTCAATATATTCTGGATCAAAGTAATCACATTCAGTATCATTTTTTCGACCGTTAATGGATCCACAAATGTTGGTCAAAACGTCGACGAGTATGTTGAAAACCTGTGAGTGCAGATCCACCGACGTCACACGCGCATCAAACACGGATCAAAGTATATCAGTTTGCGAGACTCGGAGCTGAGCAAACACGTCAAATAGGTGGATCAACATTTGTTCTAACTTCACACTGGAGCAACATTTACCGTAAAAGGGTCATTATATATATATATATATATATATATACGGATCGAATACAGAACCTCCTTTTTGAAGTCGGTTAATAAAGATTTTGATTTTAAAGATGTAAATGGAAACAATTATGTCAGATTATATAAAGGTATTACAAAATGTTTAAATGTTTAGTCACTAATCTGGTCCCTTTGTTATTTAAAAATAAGTGTTTGTCGCAGTCCCGAGCGTATGAAAAATCTTTTCTGAGAAAAAACCCCACCGTGTATCAATTAGCCAATGTGTTAATTCAGGAGAAGGTCTGTGTGGCAAACATCCAAATCTGTTTAGCGCTCTCCAAATTCACTATTGTATATATATTAGTAAAAGTAAAATAATAAGAAGTAATCTTTCTATAAATAATATTAAATTATGTAACACACAATCCTTATAGCATTTGCGTTCAAAGTGCTAAGGTCAGTCCCTTGACCCGCCATCGCAGATAAAGTGCTTCTAATGCCGCTTCGGATCATGATACCGAACGACAGATTTTAGCTATCAACTGTTTCATCATTATTATCCAATGATCAGAAGTTCAGGCGTTTAGTCTAGAAGGTTTTAAGCGAGCCGCAAGTAATACATATTAAGACAAGCTTACGTCAGTCCCATGATGTGATAAATATAGAACTTAGGTATATCACACAAATTCTGAACCCAAACTTCGAAGGATAGTCTGAGAATCTTTAGGACCTCTGTTCCAGAGTGAAAATCTTAGGGCAACCGACGAAATTACTGTTTGTGATTGTTTAATGCAAAATAGATATAGTTATAGTTTAAAAAATATGTCTTTTATTTTAATTTTATTGCTTTTATTATGATGTCTATAGTCATAACTATTTTTAAATATAACCTAATAAAAGTCCGTCATAAGGCAGTCACGAATTCTCTGGAAAATCTGTGTTTACTCTTATTCCTTTTACCCCCAATTATTAGTAGTAAGTACTATTACAACCGAACTAAAAATAACTTAAAGTAATTCATTGTTAAATCCAATAACGTTGTATGAACTTGTATAAGAGTGAGTCACACATTTCTCTGAAAGTGTCATAGGTCATACAGTTCAATGTATCACATTGCGTTCCAACAACGATTCGTTATTTTTGCTGTAGAAAGAGATAAAACTACAAACTAAACAGAGATAGAAATGGTATTAAACTTAACATTAGTTTTGCATAACCTAATAAGGAACTTTTTTTAATTTAAGACGCATGCGCAAAATATAACTGACGTTATTGGCTAAAACGATTTACGATATTCAATTATCATTGCTGGTTGGTTGGAATTATAACTATCCATTTTAAACCAATCATCGCGAGGCAAGAATACCGCGAAGAATCCTTCATTATTTGAAAAATTTATGAGGCCATAGTGCGAAATGATAAAGTTATGAGTCACAAGGTAATCTTGTGCTCGTAACAATGACATTGTCATCTTACTTGAGTTCTTAACCTCTGCATTGTCAGGTTAATCTTGGATGGGATATAAAAGGCGATTTTTAGTATACTAAATTAAATTAAACTTTACCTGCCTTTTTTTCTCATATCGAGGGATAATATTTATATCCCAAAATAATATCGCTTAAGCCAAATAGCCTTTCACCCCTCGATATGAATTTCTACTTATACTTAGTAGTATACTTAAATAATAAAATATTATATCTATTTGGCAATGACTAACCCTTGATCTTGATGTATGTTATTAAGAAAATTTCTTTTTCAAAGGTTTGCCAGAGCAAATGTCCTCTGCCAGGATAAAATTTAGCATAAGTTTCTCTCTTAAAACCCTTACTTCCCAATTAAATTCACATCAAAATTGATTCAGCTATGTCGGAGCCTCACAAAAACCAAACACTGCATATGTATGTTCTGATATTGGATAACAAAGAGCTTAGAAATTTCAGAAGTCCATAGGTATTGTGATCAACCTTCAGAAATAGAGTGGAATCTACCCATAATAAACCCAATTCCGAAGAAAATTATATCTTGAACTCGCAACCTTACAGTTCACAAAAAGCATTACTCAATTATTTCCACGCGCAAGGCTTTATTATTCATCCCGCTGAGGTGGCATTACGCGAAAATTCCTTCACACTCATCGTGGACAATAACCAAATATAGATGTGGATGCGATTTCGCACTTCCAAAGGGCGGCGACCGGCGGCCTTCGTCACTTCCGCTTTGGCTCTACTTCCTTCCATGTGGTCGCCTTATAATCGATTGCCTTTACGGGTCGCAAGGGTTTTTATTTGCTGATGAAATTCTTACACACGATGGACTTTATAGACCAAGACTTTAGTCACCACTATAAACAACAATAAAACCATCTGGATTTTGAATTACGTAGCACTTCACTACGCTCGCCAATTTAGACACCAAATATGGATAGATGCGCGTGCGCATAGTTCGCAATCATGCGCATTGGTCAGATCTAGGCGCATCACATTAGATGCTAGTCTCATAAAGCCTAGTAATTACACTGGATACAATGTCTTGAAACCCGGAATAAAGCAGTGTACATGCTAATTGCTAGCAGAAGTATACATCGCGGTGTTACCCAACCGAACTCACGTGAGAAAAACCTACCAGTTAATACTTCTAATGAACATTGGATAAGTAAATTCAAGTACTTATTTAATATTGAGCTGTCAGGTGTGATCTCAAAGTCAGCACATTCTAATGCTTCATGTTAAAAATCACACTACAATCAATAATCAATATTACCCAAGCACTGGTAACTGAGGTAACCTTTGGTCAATATAGCAAATATCACGCGTTGTTATTTTAACCACTGTACAAACTTGATACGCATCGACCAGAGTCCATGTTGGTAATTATTAAATAAACACACGATCAACATAATAACATAATCACATATTTGAAATATACTATTATTTTTAGGTATGTCATGTGTCCTTGTTTTTTTATTTCTACTACATATTAGGCAACTTTCGTTTTATGTTAAATCATAAGCTTAAAGCCCAATAATAGTAATTATAATATTCAATTGAGGATAATCTCGTTTTACTCTTTAAAAAATATAACAAAATGTACAAAGCGTCCTTAATACTTACAGAACTCAATAAACTAGCTTAGCTCCCGGCTTTGCCTGCGGGGATATTTTTTCGGTAATAAAAGTCCCGCTATATTTTCCCTTAATAAAAGTAGCCTATATCCTTCCCAAGGTCTTAAACTATCCGAAATCCATTCGGTATTTCTTGAGATTTTCACGTTCAGACAAACAGACACGGCGGGAAGCTTTGTTTTATAATATCTAAGAATTATTACAAAATTCCAAACCCTAGCAAAATCCTTCTTAATCCTATTCAAGACCATTTAAAAACACTTCAATTAACATGCAAATAGACAAAACTTATGCAACACTTATAAGGCATCTGACGCCCACAGTGGTCGTAATATTGTCTACGCAACTGCGCAAAAAATTAACGATCGTATATCATAGTTATTGTCAGGGATTTGTGATACGTATTTTTAGGTCGATGCCCTATTTATCCCTAGGGAATAAGTCTGAGGTAAACAGCGGTCAATGCGGTGATCTGGAGTCCGTGGGTTCTTATCCTTCGAGGCAATCTTCATTATAATTCTAGCAATGATAAACGTAGCATCACGCTTTTTTTCTCTTCATGTGTAGGCAGAGTTGTTATAATTTTTTTCTCTGTTAGGTTCTATGTAATAGGAGTTGAGCCAGTTTACCCGATCCGGGAATCAAACACAAGACCTCAGTAAAGCATTCGCTGCAATACAACTAGGCCAACGTGGCAGGCATAATAATACCAACTCTTCGGCAGCAGCTCCACTGCTGGACGCAGCCTCTACTACTGAAAGGGTTAAGAACTTAATCAACCACGCTCACCTGGTGCAGCTTGGCAGACCTTACATGCATTTGGAATTATTTTGTTGTATTCTTGGGAATTTATAAAGAGGGCGGGTAGTGGATGGATGCAAACTACTCAAGACCGGTGGTCGGCTCTCACTTGGGGAGGCCTGCGTTCAGCAGCGGACGGCGACAAGCTATTTGATTGATTTGATTCTTAGGTATTGTTGGTTTCTAATTTCCTCGCAAGTTTTCCGGTACCAACATTGCGGGAAATTACAAAATAAGTACCTAACGGGAAAGAAAAAAATACGTAGAAGTATCTAGTTAAAGACATAGATATTTAATCCATATTATTTCAAACTCCTACATATCATATTGAAAATTTGTGACAGATTCCGAAGATGTTTGTTAGAAGTTATCGCATAAACTGCTAAATTAATTTGTATGAAGCTTTCCATACGGATAGATCAAGACTTGGATATATTGTACACTATTATAACTCACAAGTTCGTCGTTAGAGCTGATATCACACCCGCAACCCCCGTTTAGGCTCTACCACAACGCTATTACTTTTAGCCCATCCTCCAACTTAAACATTGTTAGAAGTAGTTAATTAAGCAGCATTGCACACTTTACCATGCTTGGGGGTCACGTACCACCAATATAATGACATTGTATTTGGCTGGGCCTTATCGCCCACTAGGCAGGAGCGAACTTTGTAAAGCTAAAAGGTAAACAGTAGGAGCACTTTTTGCTAGTAATAAAGCTTGAGAAAAATAATAATAAAGATAATAACACTGGCAAAAAGCTTGCATATTTCTTGGCACCATACGTAGAACAATCGTGGTACGTAGGTACCTATAGATCGATGGGCTTATATAACACCTGCTAACTAGATTTTACACATATAATCTTGCATCCGGAATACATTTTGGAAGAGACCAGGCTAATTCTACCAACCTTCAGAAAACATACATATCTCTAATCGACATAATATTATCACTACTGTCAACTGTGTCTTTATTATGTAATTGCCACCCAGATCCTTAATCCAGGGTCTTTTTATAAAGAATGTCTTTGAGGAATTGTTACTACTGTTTCTTTCATACTGTACGCCTAGCCAGGTGGGCGACTAGATGTCAAGCCGTCTCCTCAAGCACGTCTACCGTCCGTGCCGCAGATCCATTAGATTGTGCGTAATGAGATACCAACCATGTAGGTCATATCCATCGTCAAAATTGGGCAGAGGTGCAGAAACTGTTCAAGGAAAAAGGTAGGTTTTTGTAGAGATTTCCTGATGTTAAGGAAGCCTATGTTCAGCAGTAGACATCATGTGGCTCATGACGATGAAAACTAATGAAACAAGGACGGCCGCGTTCCGTATTAACCGATCCAGAGGACGAAATCACTCTGGCCATCCGCCGTAAGAACGAGTTCTTGAAACTCCAACACTCCACAAGACCGCAGTTCCATCCTCGCCGTCGAGGACCTCGCCGCGGTCCCCGTCGCCCCCCCAACCCCCCTAGCAGTTCCGGCCCGCGTGCCGATGACAACACAATCTAATAGGATTAGGCCTAAAAACCAATCTTTCCCTAATCGTTGATGTCTCATCCTCTCTCAGTGGCCGTTCTGAGCAGAGGTTCGTAACCCGTTAGTGGGTTGCCCTCAGCATGGTCACTTAATTCAAAGGGTTGCGAGTGCCTTCTGCGTTCATCCTAAAGACCGGTGTGGCCAGAAATGCCGATTCGCGTCAGGCTACTGGCAGTAGGGCCATTAAAAAAAAAAGTAATTCCTGGTTACGGGTGGGGCTTATACGCGCTAAGGAAGCTACTCTAAACAGCCAAAAAAACTCCAAGTCGAATCCGTTAAACAATTTATCATATTTTAATATACTATCAAACAAAACACACGTGAAGCACCCACGCGTTTTTTTCGCCCACCGCCCACATTTGAAATCAAATCACCAATTTGTACGTATAAAAAACAACTAATTGGGTTATGGTACAAATGTACATTTTTTGTCGCGTGCTTGTTTACCCGGAGGCTTGTGATATAACATACATTATCTAGTTATCTGATTATCTAGATTTGTTAGACATAATTTAATTTGTTGTGTTGATTGGGTGATCGAGGAGCAAAATAAAAGCATGCATGTATTAAAATGTGTTTATGTATCTAATCATTCTTTCGACTACGGCAGAGGATTATGATTTTTGTGTTTATGTGAGTCGATTTGTATTCATGATGCGTGGATATGTAGGTATCTATAAAATAAAAAACTCACGAAAATACTTTATCCCTGAAAGGGCAGGCAGAGGTCCATCTGTGGCACCCACTTTTCTCCATTTGTATTCCTCCCATGATGTCATAGTAATTTCTATACTATATTTGTCTATTCCCTAGGAAGTTGTAATACGGCAGCAACATAAGTACTGAACAAAATCAAAATTTAAATCGCCTATATACGCGTAAGTTAAACTGAAACATTTTTGCTTCGTTTGAAGTAAAGTCAATCTGTTTTATTTTATTTTTGTAAATAGAAAAAATAGATTAGTAAGAATACAAAAGTTTATAGGCAATTTGGAATTTTTAATTTGTTAATCTACTTATGCTTCTGACTGTACTCGGAGATAAACCACTTTGAAATCTATATACAGTAAGACTACTCAAACTTGACTTGAAACAACAAAAACAACTGCCATCCTTATCATCTGCCGACAATTGTAATGCGTAACGCGCTTCCTTAATTAAAACTAATTAATTACTGTCACGCACTATGTTAAACATATTATGTTAGTATTGACGTACAGACACGTCGTTATTCTTTTATGTAGATTTCCCATCACTATTCCAAGGAAGACATTCATTATGGGATATATAATTAAAGAAACATTAAATAATTATAATATTCAATTAATGTAATTTTCTATGGCGCCAGAATACAGGATTTCTGGTTTACATTATCGTGTTAGTTGCAAGCGGTTAGGTAGAGATTATTAAAGTGAATCATTTGAGGCGTTATTCTATTTATTTATGAATAATAAGCGCTATTCAAACCCTGTGATTACTAAGTATACAAATATAAATTCAGTAGTTACTATTAATAAAATGAATGTTAGCTGTTTGTAGTATAAAATATAATCAAATAGTAGAAATACGCACAAATAAATAAATTATTGATTTGATTTAATGCGAAAGACTCGTCTTAGTATCATATCATAATGAGATTCAACAAAAGCTCAATGACTGCTTACCCTCTACAAAGGGCATATTGCAATTACCATAACATAAATTACAGATCAAGAACATTTGCAAACATACATTTAACACCCATCAGCGGGTAACATTCGCATTATTTAAAACGCATGAAGCGGTCATTATTCTTCGGTTGGTACGCGTCGCGTCGGCGCTGGCTCGGGCGCCCTCGGTGACGGACTTGGGAGACATGGCGGGAGATAAAATGAGATTTATAACACATGGCAAACAACTAGAGTACACTGTCGCTAGTGCAGATACACTTACAAAAAATCCCCCACTACGCGGTAGTGCATAGTATATAGTTTTAATCGTCTGATTAAAACTATATTATAATTACCATTTTAAACCTGCTTAGCGTCTGCTAAGCAGGTTTAAAATGGTAATTTAATTTTAGTCAAATGCAGTTGCTTCATAGTTCAGACTCCAAAGAGCAAAGTCACAGTAAAGTACTCAGATAGTGTTGTATTTGCTGTCAATTAGACACCGAGGTCGAATGCCAACTGTTTTTAATATGTTTCATAATTATAGTCTATGCCTAGACATAGCACTCCTCCCTCCTTAATTCTAACAAAACAATAACCACTACTTCTTAAACTAAACATTAAGCATAACCAAACTTAACACATAACTTAACCAAAGATATAATATCTTCTTAAACATAACACATGAATACAAAATGTTAAGATAAAAATCAATCTGCATTATTTCTTAACTTTTCTAGACAGCGTAATGCGGCTTTCCGTTTTGGGCGTGAGTTATCTGAAACAAGCTCCTGCGTCTGCGTAGGAATTGGCGAATTTAACTCAACCCGACTCGGCAATAACTCGGTCTCCTCTGCACTATCATATCTTTCCTCTTTCTCACCCTCCTCCTGAGAATGTTCCTGCGAACTAGTACCGGCCCTATCTAACGAATCTTCTTGAACTCGACTTAATGAATGCCGCGATTTCCGGTTCCCCAATATTTGATCGATATGACGTTTATGCGTATGACCATCGCTGGTCTTTACTTTGTATGACACCGGACTCGATCGCTCGAGTATTTCAGCTTCAGCCCATTTATTCCCGAACCTTGAATAATCGCGCATTAACACCTTGTCACCGACCCCCATAGCACGCATCGGCGCATCACTGCAGCTCTCGCGCTTGAGCTGAGTGTCACGCACCGTCTCAGCGACATCGGGCCGCACCAAATCTAATCGACCGCGCAAGCGCCGCCCTAACAAGGCTACAGCCGGTTCAATTCCTGTGGTACTCTGCTCAGTATTACGATAAGAAAATAAAAACTTACTCAGCGCAATATCGCTGTCTTGATTTTCTAATTGTGCCTTTTTCAATACGCGTTTAATAGAACGCACAGCATTCTCTGCAGCGCCATTACTCGCAGGATGGTAAGGGGCAATTAACGTATGTTTGATACCATTCTTTTGTAAGTAGATAGAAAATTCTGATGATGAAAATGGAGGACCATTATCGCTAACTAATCGCTTTGGTAAACCAAAACGTGCAAACAACCGCCTTAAACAATTAATTACTATTATTGCTGACGTTGATTTCACGTTTTCAACTTCAATCCACTTAGAATGTGCATCAATTATTATTAAATAGTAATTGTTATTAAACGGACCGAGAAAATCTAGATGCAGTCGCGACCACGGCTCAGTTGGCCACGGCCATGAATGTAGCGGCACCGGAGCAGGCACGGCGCGCTGCGACCGACAAGCTACACATACGCTGACTATACGTTCTATATCCGCATCTATATTTTCCCACCATACATAATTTCGAGCAATTTGTTTCATTTTTACAATACCCGGATGACCGTCATGAATATCTTTTAAAATCGTCTCACGTAAAACTTTCGGGACCACAACTCTGTATCCCCAAATTAAACACCCTCTTTGTATATGTAAACTCTCTTTTCTGTTAAAATAAAATTTCTCTAATTCGTCATTAACTCCGTTAACTGGCCAACCATACATTACATAACCATATATCTTTTTAAGTAAATTATCTCTCGCAGTTTCATTTTTAATATCCTTAAAATCAATAGGAAAATCCTCTTGCACAAAATTTAAATAACTAAATTCTTCACTCTCACCACGAAACCGCTTTATATTTTCCGATTCTAGAGGAAGGCGAGAAAGTGCGTCAGCGAAACAATTTTTTTCTGACTTCACAAATTCTATGTCAAAATTATAAGCAGCTAACTTGACAGCGTATCGCTGCAATCGACTAGCAGCTGTCACCGGTAAACCTTTATTTTTACCAAATATAAAACTTAATGGACGATGATCACTACGTAATATAAAATGTCGGCCATAAAGATAATGATGGTGACGAGTCACCCCGAACACTATAGCGAGTGCTTCTTTGTCCAGCTGCGAATAATTACATTCCGCCTTGTTGAGAGTGCGTGATGCACAACACACAAGCCGCTCGCTGCCATCCGCGTAACGCTGTGTTAGCACCGCACCCAGACCATAAGCACTACTATCCACAGACAGTATTAGTGGTAAGGTGCTATTGTAATGTGCTAATACCGGAGAACTGCTTAACACTTTCTTTATTTTATTAAAGGCAATATCACAGTCTTGGCTCCATTTCCAAAGATGTTCTTTTTTTAACAGTTTATAAAGAGGATTAAGAATATCACTCATGTTTGGACAAAATTTTGAATAAAAATTAACAAGGCCTAAAAAACTTTTCAATTGTGTTATATTAGATGGTGTAGGAGCCGCAACTATGGCATCAATTTTTTTTGTGTCCGTATGTAATCCAAATTTGTCAATTTTGTATCCTAAATATGTGACACTATCTTTGAAAAATTGACACTTGCTAAAGTTAACACGCAAACCATTTTCTTTCAGCCTTTGGAGCACAGCTCTTAAATTAGACAAGTGTATGGTACGATTTTTCCCTGTTACACAAATATCATCCGCAAAAACAACCGTGGAAGGTAAACCACTAAGCACCTCTTCCATTATTTTCTGGAAATTCTCCGGTATGCATTTTATGCCGAATGGTACACGTTTGTAAACAAAAGTACCAACATGTGTGGTTATGGCCGTCAGCGGCTGTGATTTCTTATCTAAGATACATTGTTGAAAAGCATTAGACAAATCAAGCTTAGTGTACTGTTCCCCATTTACCAATACAGTGAAGAGATCCTCGATACGCGGCAGAGGGTAGTGAAAGTCTTTAAGGACTTTATTAATGGTAACCTTGTAATCACCGCACAATCTCAATCCCCCATTGGATTTGACAACCGGGACGATCGGAGTACCATAGTCCGACCTATCGACTTTATAAATGACTCCCTCCCGCTGAAGTCTATCAAGTTCTCTTTCTACAGGCTCACGCAATGCTAGCGGTAATGGGCGCGCCTTAACAAATATCGGAAATTTGTCCTTTAAATGTAAACATATCTCTGATTTAAAAGTACCTAATCCGTCAGCAAAAACCTCAGCAAACTCCGTTCTCAAAGACTCTACTAAAGGGTCACTTGCAACAATATTGTGGCAATCAACAACGGATAGTTGTAATTGCTTTAGCCATGTCCTACCCATTAAAGGAGGACCCCCGTTCTCAATTACATATAGAGTTAACTGAGCTTGCCTTGCCCCACAAGAAACATTCACCGTTATAGAGCCGAGTGTTTCGATGATGTTACCTGTATATGACCGAAGTGACAATATTTTATTATCCAACGGTATATGAGACAAATATTTATCATAAGTCTTCTTAGAAATTGCTGAGATTTTGCTTCCAGTATCTACTTCAAATTTACATGGAATGTTTTCAACACATAATAACGCATAATACGGCCCATCGCCACTATTACTAACAATTAATTTATAAAAATTACAGTTGTCGCTCTCCGAATCAGAGTCTTCTAAGAAAAACTGTCCCTTAAGGCCACTATTACCCCTGGATCCACTTTCATTCTTACACACCACTTTTAAGTGTCCCTTTATGCCGCAAGCATCACAGGAATATTGTTTGAATCGACACTTATTTTCCTTATGACCCAACTTGCCGCAACATTTGCAAGCAGATCGCGCGGTGACTCCTCTGCCGCCAACTCTCGGTCCCGCACTGAATCGAAGCAAGCCGTCGCCGTCCGATGCAGCCGCTGCTGCCCTGCGAGCCCCCAAGCTGTCGCTGCTACCTTGCGCTGTCGACGAACATGCCGTCGCCGCATGCCGCTCCGCCGACTCCAAAGCTAAAGCCAATTCAACAGCTCGTTTATAGTCAAGGTTCTTCTCAGCAAAAATTCTCGACCTCATATCTTCATTGTACAGCCCAGAAACGAATTGATCCCGCAAACATACCTCAAGACAACTGCCGAAATTACATGTTTTCGCCAAATGTTTAAGCGCCTGTAGGTAGTCGCGAACATTCTCGTTCTGCTGTTGACGTCTTTGTCGGAACAGATGCCGTTCCGCAATTTCTGACCGGTCTGGTTCTAGATGATCTTTGACCAGCGCCACAAGTTCATCAAACGACTTAGATTCTGGAGTATTCGGCGAACACAGATCGCACATGAGTTCATAGCAATCAGCCCCCACAACAGTTACCAAAGTCGCCACTTTTAGATTGTCATTTATTGCGTTCAAAGCGATAAACTGTTTCACTCGACGAATATATGCGTCCCAATTTTTATTGTTTAAATCAAAATTTTCTATTCTTCCTAAAGGCATTTTTACGTAGTTTAATAAGCGTGGAATAATATATTTTAAATTTTCTCGTCGCCAATGTTGTATTTGCTGTCAATTAGACACCGAGGTCGAATGCCAACTGTTTTTAATATGTTTCATAATTATAGTCTATGCCTAGACATAGCAGATAGTATACTTAAGTTATCACATCTTTGCAACATGTTAGTGCAAATGAAACAATGATAAGCATCCAAGGTCATTTATCAGTTCTGCGTGTTTTACAATTCAGGTATAGGTATTACAGACCTAGGTTTTTAACGTAGCTGCCATATTATGTCCATCATCCATATCAACTTGAAAATGTAACAAATTTCGCCCGCCTGCGCCTCTTCAAGTGGGTCTTGATCCAACCTACTCATTCCTTAATCCGTACCTATCAAAAATCGTTAATTCTCATTAAAAACAATGCATAAGATGCCTCCAATTAGTAAACAGTCTCGTTTTGCCGTTTTCTTACAAGCTATAAGATTATTTATAAAACGGAATCGAATTCACGACCTTAAAAGAAAGCAAGAACGAATAGGTTAAATGTATTTATTTATCTCCAATAATAATCTTTCGGTGAAAACAAAAACAGATATCTTGGCAATTATTTTGGCGTTTTTTGTAAGGAACATTGATGTATTAAAATACATCAATGGTAAGGAAGTAATAATTTAGTTAAACATTTGTACTCAATTCAAAAGGAAACTTGAGTTAATGTATGTAATTTTTATAGTTGTATGTTTGTTGTGATAGATCTATACCTACTTACAATTATTGTCATCCCGAATGAAAAAAAAACTTGAGAGGTGTTTAAGGGACACCCGGATGGAACGAAGTTCTTTTCGATTAATTAGTGAAGATATTGTTATAAAATTTTATTTCTTTTAAGTTATAATAATAATTGTATATTTTATTAAAACGTTACCACATCAATGAAAACATTTACTTCTACCTACACAATAGATATGTCATCGAATCACGATCATCACCTAAGCAAGCATTGACATTAAAATTAACATACAACTAACGAAAAAAAAACTACTCTAAAAAGCATTTAAATTGTCTTTTTTTATTTAAATTTGAATGTCACTTTTACGGCCAGTTCTTTATTGTTACTGGCTGGTTTCACAGGGCAAGTATAAAAGTGTCGTTCAACTTTTCGTCAGATTTTTTTCCGTCTAGCTCCCTTTCACAACGCGCGATAAGGAACTTCGTTCCAATAAAATCAGCCTAAAAATATATTTAAAAATGTTTATTTGAAGAAAAATCATTTAAAGTTTCAGTTCATGCACATCATGAAAACTATCAGCCATTCAAAAAAAAATGATGTCCTACACCTCTTGCTACAGCTTAAACGGAAAGAGCGTGATTCTTTAACATAATATATTTGTGTATGTCGTTTGAATCATATAAGTTTTATTCCACACTTTAAAAGTATTTAAATTATAATAAACACATATTAATATAAGTGATTTTAATGAGCATTGTCAGTCACAATCATTATGAATGGCAAATTCTCCTCTACAAGTCAAGTGAGACTTCATATAAATCTTATATTTCCAACAATCCCTATTGTTAACTCCACTTGTCTCAATTAGTACACTATGTTTGTATGTCAACAAATACTGAGACACCCTTTATGTACTGTGACATAGTATTGGTAATTCAGTAGTAAAATTCGTTGAAAACCGGTGATTTGAAGCGCTAGTTTTTACAGTACCTGATGATAAGTGTAGTGGAGTATCAATAAGTGGACGATAGCCTAGTTGGGAATGGAACGGTCTGACAACACAATGTCCGGGGGTTCAAAACCCAAGGCTCTGACTCTCCGAAGTTACGTCAATAGTCTATCAATTATCGTTCGCTTTAACGGTGAAGGAAAACATCGTGAAGAAACCTACATACCTCAGAATTCTCCATAAGAATTTAGAGGATATGTGAAGTCTGCCAACCCGCACTAGGCCAGCGTGGTGAACCAAGGCCTAACCCCTCTCAGTAGTAGAGGAGGCCCGTGCTCAGCAGTGGGCAGTATGTAATACAGAGCTGATTCGCAATTGCAATCTCTTGTCAGTCGGCACTCTATCAGGATCCCACCTCACTTACCATCAGGTGCAGTGTTGCTGAACCAATATAAAAAAACCTGATGAGAGATCGTAATCCCTCACCAGTTGTCACAATTATGCCGGCCTATTTGAAACCAAATATACACAGACTGGTCCTGGAGCGATACATTTACGTGGGCCACTATGGCGAGCGCTATACCTTGTGTACGGTAGTCGCTGTCTGTGGGAATACAAATATATAACTAACAGCGAAGATGAGATTTTAAAATTAGTCTCTAATGTGAAACAATGGTAAATGTCACCCGAAGTGGACTATCCTTGACGTACCCTTTAGTTCACCACAATTCTGACTCGAAAATAATGGTAAAATACTTACATTACTACATGACATCCAACTATGACAATTCAAACAATATGGCGGACAACTCAATCACACGTGACACATATTCAAATGAATTAACAGATGTGTTACTGTGATACGTTCATTACGAATGTCTTATCGAGCTAGTTATTAACTATAGTTTATACTTTATAATAATTATTGTTAGTACACGAGTTGTGCAAAGTCCATTTATCTATACCAATGATACTTATTTGCATAGAAAACCTGAATCTTACCAATATAAGTTTTATAAATTCGAAAGAAAATGTGTGGCCGTTTGTTAGAAGCAAACGCAGAAGCAACTGAACTTATTTCGATTAAATTTGGCGCACAGATAGACCATGTCCTGGATTAACACATGAGCTACTTTTTACCCCGATAATGCTCCCATGTGAATGAATACTGTTAATCTGATTCTTATAGTAGATGGCGCTGGAGTCGTATTATATTTTAAGGTCTTTTGTAGCGGAAAAGGCTTTTCACGCGGGTGAAGCCGCGAACAACACTTAGTTCCTTATAAGATTTTTAGCTGCAGATACATTTTAGATACATATTATGTTTACAATAAAATGATGAAAACTAAGCGCTCATAAAACGTCACAACCCTCAACTCCTGTTTATGGACATAGAGAGTAGGAACTCCACTACATAATAGTTTGTCAGCCTAAATTAAACAACACAGCATTGATCTTTACTTCTGGGAATAATGTTTAACGAGCTTATTTCCATTCGGAGGATAATTAAGTCTATCGCACGAAACCACTGGAAATCGCAAAGAGTACCACCAATTGATTTATATGGAATTTAAACGACATACATAATGCATTGCTGTGTAACACGCATTTTTAAACACGACAGAAGAATACAAAACAACATTACACAATAAAGGATTACAAAATACGTTGTAATCTAATTATCTAAACCATCTAAAGGAGACTGCGGTGGATTCCATGGAATATAATATGGTTCTGTATAATACCAGTTGCTGACGACACTTCGAGGATTCCATTCGTATTAATTTGAACACAATGTTTGAATATTAATGAATTCCAGGACTAATTATGGAAATGTTCGCTAAAATCAAAACATCGGTAGAAGGAATGACGCCATATCGATTGCTGCAGAATGGAAAACATTTTGTACAACATTGCATTTTCAAGTAACTTTTAGCTCATATGTCTAATTTATTTAAATAGTTATAGGTTTTTAATTAAATGTTGCTGAGGTGTTGCTACAGTTTATGAACAGAAGCATAAATAATAGAATTACGGGGTTAGCGACTGCTTGGCTCATCAATCAGTTGCATATAAAAAAGCCAATTTCTGTGATTCTCTGGGTCTATAAACAAAAGTGCATATAGCTTGACGTTACAATTTACGACACTCTCGCCGAATAAAAATATTCCAAACCCCTAAGAAATTCTTCACTAATTTGTGAAGTAACATAACATTCATCCGTGTTCACATTAAATATAATTATGGGCGTTATAAAAATACTTTACATACAGGACCGTTGCGCATGCGCCTAATGCAACGACCGAAATACATCGCGCCATCTGCGGCCCATAACATTGCGTAACGCGACACTGGCCCAGGGCTGTGCAGGATCCTCATGGATCTGCCAAGTAATAATGAATCAGGATATATCAGAAGCTAGTCACAGGGACTTCATTGCACCAGATGGAGCATCGATTGCCGAAAGTAGATACACACAGATTGATCCAGTAGCGTAGCGTGATTGGGGGGAAGGGGGGTGCTGACGGAGAAATGCGTAAATGAGACCTTTTACAATGTTTGAGGGGGGGTGCACGCGTGCCTCTTTATTAAAATGTTATAATTTTCTTGGTGCCTTAGGGCGGCAAATTTTTGGGTCTGCTCCGGGCGGCAAGAACCTGCGCTACGCAACTGGACTGATCCCGGACGTAACACTACTTGGGCGACTATGGCGGGCCTAACGCGGGTACGGTAGTCGCTATCGGACGAACAAATATCCTACTCACAAAAAAGAGAAGAGGTTATGCTAAACCTCCACTTTTCCTTCTAACTTCTGCGCCTTACCTTTAAGCCTAGCAGTGAATCCATGGTTTTTCACTATTGTAGGTTTTATACTAGCTCGATTTCCGGCCTGTCCATTAAAAAGTAAAAAGGTATAACATTTCGTAATAATAATATCTTCTTTATACTCTCTGCTAGTCTGGTCGTACTATGCTAGTAGCTTCTACGACAGAGAGGGTTTAGGCTTTATTTCACGCTGGTGTGGTGCGGGTATAATTTTTAATATTTGTTAAGGCATACAGACAGCCCTGCAAACCGCATCTGCGCCCAAATCCCCGTCCAAAAAGAATGCACATAACTTGCGATGCCGCGAACTGTTTACGTTAACTTTATGCCTCCATATCCTTTTATAGTTACGAAATAGTAAACTAATACCATCTTCTGTAAATTATTTTAAGGGTCTCGATAAGATGTTGGAATTTTCTATATTAGCTCAGAGTCTGGAATTGCAGTTAATAAATGGTAGTAGTTTAAAGTATCTTCACTTAAATAGTACATTTCCAAATCTCTTTTACGTCATAAATCTGCCATCGCTTTCGAAAGTGTTATTGCTGTAAGGAAGAACCGGCGCAAGAATCTCCTCAGCAACAATATCTGTCATCATTATAAACATAGTAGACTCGCCCTCTATTACATAGGACCTAACATAGATGATACAATTTGGGTAAGGCCTTCAGAATAGGCAATACTTATAACTAATAGTGTTTGAGGTTGCCAAAACTGTTTCATAATATTTCGTACCTAGTAGTTACTAGCTTTTGCCCGCGGTGGAAAAGTTTTTCCGTGATAAAAGTCCCGCTTTATATTTTCCCGAGATAAAAAGTGCTGAGCACTTAGTAATATAGCTTCCTATTAGTGAAAGAATTTTCAAAATCGGTTTAAAAGTTCCAGAGATTAAAACAAACCTACAAATATACTCACAAACTTTTCCTCTTTATAATATGTAAAAAGTGTAATCCTCCTAGCCAGTTTCGGCCACGGCGGCCAATCTCACGAAGATCAGCCAGGTAAGCAGGATATATTATAGTGCACAAGTGTGTGCGCAATACACGGGTGCACTCGCTATTCCTTCACGGCAATCCGACATGACCGGAGAGAGATCAGGCGCAAGAATAACGGCTTTACGTACTTTCCGAGGCACGGAGGTATCACACCGCCAGCTTCCTGACTCCGAGCTGCGACTGAGTATTTTTTTAAGATGGAGAAAAAGCTAGTCACAATGTTCGACCCGGGATTCGAACCCAGGACCACTGCGCGCAAATCGTACTCTACGCCACCGAGGCAGTCCACTTTATAAATGTATTTTTTTTTTCGTCCCTGACTAAACTCTTTCTAGCCTGACGAGGGTCGGCTTATGAAAGAACACCGGTCTTTTGGGTGAGTGCAGAAGGCTCGCAACCCTTAAAATTAAGCGACCACGCTGAGGGCGACCCACTAACGGGTCACGAACCTCGGCTCAGGGCGGCCACTGAGAGGATAAGACATCAGCGTTTGGGGAAGATGGTTTTTAACCGAATCCTATTTAGTGGTATCGTACCTAGTAGTCTTCGGCACGCGGGCCGGAACTGCTAAGAGAGGTCAGGGTGACGGGGAATTTATAAATGTAGATTATATTATATTATATTGTAGTGTTTTTCAATAGCAAATTGTCAGCGTCCACGGGACACGTTATCACCAAGTGTAGTATGATAGAGATTTGAAAAAATATGAAAGTACAATGATGAAAGCCCTCCTTTCACCAAGATAGATTGCTAACTTCTAAAGCAAATGAAGCAAGTCCTTATTTACATTAATTAATCTGTCTATTACTTATCCTCCAAAACTGTGCACATGTTTTAATTCCTTAAGAGCTGTTATCGTTGATGTTATAAACAGATATAATAAGTTATAATAATTGTATTTTAAAACTACAGGAACTCAAATGACAAGGAAACTCATAAATGATGTACTCTCATGTAAACTTCAATACATAACCACCCAAGTGCATTAACTAAACAGTTAAACTCATAAACCGTTGTTACTGCAGACGGGATGAATCAGAGATGCGGGTCTCCCCCCCCCCTCTCTACTCAGCGCTCTCCGCACGCCGACAAACGCACCCGCATCCCTCCGTAAATATTACTATTGGAGTAGTGTTGGGACGGTCATCGATAAATTCATAAATCTTTTATAAATATTAATATGGTGTAACAGCTTCGCCCGGTATCACTTATTAGGACGGCATTGAGCGCGTAACACGCTAACGTGAGCTTTTTGCAAGAACATTACTATTGATGTTATAGAAATTTTGCTAAATATTGTTATTCAACCATAATCTCTAAGAAAATATAGAACAAGTAAAGTACAAATTATTAATGACACCGAGATCGTACAGAAAAACAATGAATCAAACGATAAGGATGTACACGTAATTCCGTCCACTACCACTAGATGTGATATCGATAAAAAAGATAAAACCTAAATAGCAGTTGATTATAATTAGAATACTGCGGAAAAAGAAGATTATAATAACAGCAAGATATCACCAATGTATTTATTCATTTGCGTTTATTGCTGTCAATGTGTTTTGTAACAATAAAGTATTAGATATTGTAGTGTTTATGATTTTGACAATAAATTAAGTGCTATTTTCTAATGGTTCAAATTTATTTTATACATAAATTCCACGCCTGATTCTCTGATGGGGTAAAATAAATCTTTTTTCTGTGAGAAAGATGGCGGCTGCTTGTAAAAAAATATTACAACATAATTGAAAAAAATTATGCGCCGCCCACAGTACGATGATGGGGGATAAAGCACCTATGCTATATTGGGTGTAAAGTCATAAAGATCTTAGTGAATTTTGTTTCAAATAATTCACATAAATATTTTCAAAAACTTCCAAATCAAAATCTCCATCTCCAAAAGCTTCAAAGCCGAATTACACTGCAATAAAAAACTGATATAATATTTTATCGATAACGTAATATAATCGTTTTTTTATTTGAAATATCGGGTACTAAAGATATTATTTTAAAAAATTACACTCACAGGCATTTTACCTAACCCCAAATAATAGCGTTCATTTGTCACATATATGACAGAAGTGTTAATTGAATGATCTCAGTCAATACGTAAAAACCCAAACTATTGTTATCGATTATCAGTTATTATACCCAGAAACTAGTTTTCCGTTGTTCTACGTAAAAAGGATATTGATATTTATACAGACATTCCGTTTTTCGCCACTTTCTTCCATAGATCCATTCCTTGAAAGTCAAGTATAAACACGATTTAGACTTAATTTGATGGATTAAAAATGACATCCAGAAGCAAGGTGATTAAACTGTAAAAATATCAAATTTATCAACAAACGTAGGAACAACATTCCTAAATAGATATCAATTCATATTTTGCGTAATCTTCTAACGTTTAATCAGCTAATATGTATAATGACTGATTACGAACTCTAATTCATTATACATATGAATGACAAGATGGTTTCTAATCATGTGGTTTATATTATTGATAAAATACAATTTATTTCTACTTGTATTACGTTCACGATACAACCACCGCTCTTAGATCTCGGGTTCGAATCCCTGGTTAGGTAAAGTGATATTGGGTTTTTCTGACAGTATCACCCCGGAGTCTGGAATTTGTGCCCGATAAGCGATACGCTCGCCTCCTATCACATCACGGGACGGAAGTGGAACACAAATACAATACAAATAGCCTTTATTTCTGATAGTACTATATATATATATATATATATATATATACACATTACTTTCTTATTCTTAATCTTATTATAAATCAATAGTGCAATAATAAGAATTCTAGTCTTCGTCATCGGTAACGTTACTATCAGCTTGCCCTTTGGCATAGGCCCCCCCCCTAAGGATTTCCATAATTTTCTGTCTGCCGCTTTTCTTTGCCATATGGTTCCTGCAATTTTTTTTATGTCATCTTCCCATCTTATCTTTTGACGCCCTTTCCGTCTTTTGCCATCACGAGGCTACCACATAGTAACATCTTTCGTCCATTTATTTCTGCTGTTTCTTACCATATGACCTACCCAGTTCCATTTAAGTTTTTTCACTGTGTATGTGACGTCTATAACTTTGTGTGTTTTAAGTGGAACACACATGGCGAGAAATTGGTGTACTGTTTTCACCTCTGCTTATCACTTCAAGGATAAAGGCGTGTATATAAAATTTACTAATCTTTAATCGCTGCTCCAAACCACGTGAAAGTTCTCGCCCGTAATAAATATGCTTTGATATCATTTACCAGGATATGATTGTCTTTTATTCAAATCCATTCTGCTGTTTCTGTGTTAACTTCAAACATCCAAACACCTTTTTATCATACCAGTTACTTTCAGTTTGTTTTGAAATGCCTAAAAAAATAAATTTTCTTAATTTTGTTCACACCTCTGGGACGGTTCCGCCCAATACTTGCTCAATGCCTTGGATGGATGGAGCAACTGGAAGTCACTACAGTTGCGGAGGGATGTCGCTTCTCTAAGCCTGTTCTACCGTCTGTTAAATGACGAATGCTCTGAAGAATTGTTTAATCTGATCCCTTTCCATCTCCTCTCCTTTTCTCAGCAGGACCACGCGTGATGGCATGCGAAGCCACAGCTTGATGGTTAAAACGATCTCAGCCTGAACCAATAGGTTCGCCAAATCTGCTCTTTGCCGCACCATCAGGCTTTGGAATAGTTTACCGGCGCGCGTGTTCCCTCCTTCCTATAATCCTGGGTCCTTCCGCCGTAGCGTGAAGAAGCAGCTCAGTAGGCCGGCATGATTGTGTCAAATGGCATGAGATAACCATCTGCTGCCATTCGATACTCTATCTGGACGGCATCGCGCTTACCATCAGGTGAGGTGCAGTCACTTTGCGGTGCCCGAATAAAAAAAATATATACCCTCTCAATTCTCACCGTACTCGCTATACCAATGCAATTGGTACATCTCTTATCAAAAATATCAGTAAACAGATTTCAAAACTCCGGATAACCTTTGGCAACGTTACAAAATATGTTATTTATGCAGTGATAACGCAACGTTGACAGCCATTCACGCACAGACAAACGTCCAATGTATCTGTCATTATGTTGGGACTGAGAAAACCTAAATTTCAAGTAACATGATATTAATTACTAGGGGCGATATTAATAAATCAATCTCAAGTTTGAGTTAAATCTCAGGTAGACAAAGCGTATTGAATTATATCTACTTGAGATGTAACTCAAACTTGAGATTGATTTATTAATACAGCCCTAGGTGTTCCTCACGACTTCGCCCGCGTGAAAAGCCTTTCCCGCTAGAAAAGTGTCTAATAATACGACGCCAGTACCATAGAAATATCCTTAACTACCCATGGAAGCAAATAACCAGGATAGAAGCATTAATCCAGGACATGATCTACCTGTGTGCCAAATTTCATCCAAAAACATTCAGCTAGTTACGTTTACGTCTAACGAATATACAAATATCCAAACATTAACACAAACTTTCGCATTTATAATATTAATGAGAGTAAGACGTAAGATAGTGATCTACTTCGATATGTATAAGACGCGTCGAAAAAATTTTCACAGGTGTCTACTTTCAACTTTGTGGTCTCTCATTTTATTATGAAGATACAGTGTTTTGTGTTTGTAAATTTCCTTCAATTGGATTTTATCCTTATTTAACGGTGATGTGTGTGCATTAGCTTATATAACTAATCTGACTTTGTATGCAAAAGACATGGGAAAAAAATATTTATATAAAGATTCAATGGACAATTGATGACAAAAAATTATGCCCGGAGTTTCTTTCTGCCTTTCTTCTTCGTCGCTTAGGTAGCTAGTAAAAGGCCGGTAGGTTAGCTAGGTTAGGATCTGTACTGTCCTCACCGGTGAGGATCGCGATGCGTGCCTCCCATTAATTTTAATAAAAAATATTCCTTTTTTTATCTCTTTCCTGCCAACCCGAGCTTGGCTTCTTTATATTTAGCTTTCATTGATTTTGCTCCCTTTAAAAATGTCTTTAGTTATATAAGTGACTATTTGCAATAATAATTATTAATTGAATGTATCATAAGTGCAACTATGTTCGCCTACGTGATGAATAAAGTAGTTTATTTATTTATTTTTTTAACTACAAGAACCTTCATTGTATTTGATCATTATCGTATTAAACAGCAAATGTAGATAGTACTCATTAATTACCATTTATTTGGGAGTTTAAAGTGTAACTTGAATTTGGTCGGCGTATACATTTATGTGACGAGTAGCATTTATAAGAAAGCAGTGAAATCTATACTAAATCCTTCTTATATTATAAATGAAAAAATACATATACAAAGATTTGGATTTGGATGTTTGTTAGAAGTATCCATACGCAGAAGCCTCTGAACGAATTTTGATGAATTTTGACACAGTGAAAGACCATATCGTAGATTAACATACAGACTTTATCCCAAAAAAGTACACAGTGGAAAAGCGCAGCGTGGGCCGTCCTCCTACAAGGTGGACAGACGACCTTGTAAACGTCGCAGAAGCCCGCTGGATGCAGCCGCTTCTCACAGTTTGGTCTGGAAATCTTTGGAGGAGGCCTATATTCAGCAGTAGACTCCTAAAAGCTGAAGAAGAGAGATAGAGGAAAAGTTATGTGTTGCTTCTTTTTGTGGTAGCCGTTAACTATCATGCGAGCAACTTACACGTCTCGTCATATTGTAACATTGCCACATTGGTAATAAGGTATCTCCATTATATTACGGATATGATGAAACAATGCGTGAAATGACAAAATAATTTGGAGCGATCGAATGAGACCGCCATTGTTACTTTCTTGATAAGCCATTTGTACAGTACTATTGTTTTCCGTAACGATTTGATGTGATCTATTTATTAGTAAAGATATAACTAGCCCTTTGTTCTATCCCACTGCTAGGCACGGCGCGGCCTTCCTTTACTACTGAGAGGGTTGAGAACCAAGTCCTAGATTAAATTCTAGGATATTTTGATCCCATAAAAGTACTTTGTCGATTTTTTTCCAGAAAATAACTCGATGTGGTCAGATTCCTACAAAAAACTAGTTTTATTAGAGACATTGATTTTAATGGCGTAATAAATAAACCTTATCTTTAAAACTATTAAATGTATTTCTAATATTATGTAATTTGTTTATTCAGTGTTTTACTTTTCAATGTGTAGTGGTCGACCTTCCACGGCCTTCGTTGCGTCACTTTATCGACTGTAACGAGTTATCTAGAATAGTCAAGGATTCTTGTAGGCTCTTGAAGACAATGTTGATTTACTGTCTGAGAAATACGAGCATAAACTTATTAATATGTATATTATATTGTTCTCAACTCAAGGCACACACCTCTGACTTTTCGAAGTTACGTGGACGTATTGTTTAGCTATTATCGTGCTCTTTAACGATGAAAGAAAACATCGTGAGGACACCTACATACCTGAGAATTCTCCATGAGAATTTGAGGGCATGTGAAGTCTGTCAACCCGCACTAGGGCAGCGTGGTGGATTAAGGCCTAACCCCTCTCAGTAAAAGAGGAGGCCCGTGCTCAACAGTGGGCAGTATCATGGACTAATAAGAGTATAGACTGACGATCCCCATACATTGAAGCGTTCACCTGAAAAAGTGCAAAATCCCGGCTTATTGCTAGATGGCGCTGATAATTAGCCTGGAAACTTCAACATCTGCCGGGTTTCAAAAATGTCCCGTTAGGTGGCATTGTACCGTAAAACAAAATAGTTTAGCATTAGAATGGACATACAACAGATGGCAGTAAGGCGCTTCACACACTGCCCCTCACCACCCGCGCGGGTGCCGGGCGAGACGCTAGGTATGGGCACAGCGAGTTCTGCTGTGCGTGATTTTTTCTAATTTAAATATACAAAAACCAAACAGATAATATCACAGTGGGTAAAATTTCGCATGGTCAATATCTCAGAACCTATTGAGGAGGCTCAGATACTTTTTCACCTAAATCAGGGGCGTGCCAGGGACGATGTCAGAGCCACAAGCTATTTTATCAAGGTTCACTTGTTTAGCGACAACCGGGGATGAACGTGATTTTGTTGATTTTTTACCAAATATTTTGCATGTGCGGTGCATCAGCTTACAAAAGTCAGTTGGTTATGTTAAGTTTACATGTTTATTATAGTATTTTTTTAGGCTTTTAGGCTTAAAGGGCAGATCCAATATTAGAATTGAAAGAAGTGGCCGCCATTTAGAATTTGTTTGTTTTAAGGCCAATTGACCTCAAAATAGTTAGCTGGGAATATCTTTGGTTACGAGAGACGGATCCAAGGCTAGAATTGATAAAAGTGGCCGCCATTTTGAATTTCTTTATTTTAAGGCCAATCGACCGCAAAATCAATATCTGCGCATATCTTTAGTTACAAAAGATGGATCCAATGTCGGAATTGTAAAAAGAGGCCGCCATTTTGAATTTCTTTGTTTAAAGGCCAATTGACCTCAAAATCGATAGCTGGGTACATCTTTGGTTACAAAAGACGGATCCAAGGCTAGATTTGAAAAAAGTGGCCGCCATTTTAAATTTCTTTGTTTTAAGGCCAATTGATCTCAAAGTCGATATCTGGCCATGGCTTTAGGTAAAGAAGGCAGATCTAATGTCAGAATTGAAAAAAGTACCCGCCATTTTTAATTTCTTTTATTTAAGGCCAATCGACCTCAAAATCGATATCTGGGCATGGCTTTAGACACAAAGGGCAGATCCAATGTTAGAATTGAAAACAGTGGCCACCATTTTGAATTTCTTTGTTTTAAGGCTAATTGACCACAAAATTGATAGCTGGGTATATCTTTGATTATAAAAGACAGATCCAATGTCGGAATCGAAAAAGGGGCCGGCATTTTGAATTTCTTCGTTTTAAGGCCAATTGACCTCAAAATCGATATCTAGTAATTTTTTAGCTTTTATCTATAAAAGGCAGATCCAATGTTAGAATTGAGAAGGCACCGCTATTTTGAACTTGTTTTAGGGCCTATTAGCTTTAAAATCGATATTTGGGCATGCCTTTAACCACAATATAATGATTCGTTTTAATTGTGATAAAAATGAGCACCATGTTGGATTAATTATTTGTTTTCAAAGTCTTCCATCAACCATACAGCCTGTAAAGTGTAGAAGTTTCATAGAAGATTGACTTCCAGAAACAGATTTGTTTGAAATAGCAACGGTAGCTTACTATTCAATATTTTCACGTTAGTTGAGACCACAACTGTGAGCTGTTAACACTTCTTCATGTGCATTTTAATAATTTATTATAACCACCCGTTGCAGAAATCAGTGTTATTGTAAAATCAAGCAAACTTCTGACTTTCAGAAGTGTGGGATATTGAAAATTAAAAAAAAAATCTTTCTTGCTTGGCTCACTTCTGTTCATCCCACATTATGTTAATAATTTAAAGTTATGTCAATAGTTTGACTTTATTCAACTACATTTTACACTATTTTAATGGCTTAGTTTTTAAAAATTAAATGAGAATGAATAATTAGAATAGCAATAGATGGTGTAATAACAGATGCTACATAGCAGCGACACCAAACTGTATCCCCTGAATTTATAACATACATTTTTTGGATTGCCTTCCATTATAGAAAAAATTGAAATATATTTTGATATCAAAATTAAATACTTTTAAAAATCAATAAGGTAATCAACCTAAGTAGCCTTTTAAGTCTGGTGAAAAGGGGTAAGTTAAAAGGGATACAATAATTAAATGGTCACCTAACAAGGCAAAACGATATGGGGGACGAAAAATATGGTAAGATCATTTCTACTACGCGGTTACTTATGCTTATAGCAATATTTCAAATGAAGGTTAACGACTCCCTAATTTTGTTACCAATTTTGATGCTTTCACAGAATCATTTACTTTATTTCCTGTTTGCTGCCACAGGTCACGAAGACTTCGAACTTCGTCTTCTAAAATTCGAAGACAATTTATTTATTTTGCGATATAGCAAAGCTGTGATATCGTTATTGAAGAGAATTGAACAAGCTTTGATGGTGGCCATATTACCTACTATAGTTTATAGTCGTGTCCAGCGTATTTCGATTTTAAAACCAATAGCCCTTAAACAAAAAAAATTAACATGAAATGCAATTTTTAAAATTCCAACCTCGATTAATTATTCTATTTGGCTAAAGACAAGCCCAAATATCTATCTAAATCCAATCAGTCTTAAAACAATGAAGTACAAAATGGCGACCACTTTTCTTATTCTAAAGTATCGATTTTGACGTTAATTGGCCTAAAAATAACGAAGCCTAAATATTGGCCACTTTTTTCAATTATAATATAGGATATGCCCTTTGTGCCCAAAGCCATTCCCAGAGGTCGATTATGAGGTCGATTGGTCTTAAAACAAATAAATTCAAAATGGCGGCCTCATATTTCAGTTCTGACATCGGACCCGTCTTTTTTAACTAAAGATATGCCCAGATACCGATTTTGAGGTCAATTGGCCTTAAAACAAAGAAATTCAAAATGGCGGCCACTTTTTCAATTCAAATTTTGGATCTGTCCTTTGTACCTAAAACCTTGTCCAGGTTTCGATTTTGAGGTTGATTGGGCTGAAAACAAAGAAATCCAAAATAGCGGCCACTTTTTCAATACATATATTATTTTAAATATCTAGTATCCTTTTTGGTGTAAAAAGATATCTAGACACGCGGTAGCGTGTCAAGCCAAGTTCAAGCAAAGTAACTGGCTAGCCAGCGCCGAGTGTAATATTACACGAACGGAACGTAATTGTGTGTAACCGTAGAAAAAAATCTAAAAATAAAAAAAGTTTAAAAATAGGGGAAGTCCCCATACAAAAAAAAAAAATTTTTTTGTAGCGTTGGAACCGTTACAAGCAGATATTTGAAACTATCCCAATATATTATGTATTATTATATTAGCTATATAACAAAAATATAAAAATAAAGTTCAGTCAAAAAATAAGTGGTGTCCCCATACAAAAAACTTGTAATACGCGCTAAACAACCGGCCAACGATGTGTCGTCGGCGGCGCGTGGCACCACATAACTTAATACCTGCCTAGTTTTCTTTACAAAAAGTAATGATATATTTAAGTGCCAATGCAGTCCATAAATACTCAAAATAATTGTAGTAGTCTGTGAGCTAAACAGTTTATAGCGCCATCTAGGCGTAATAATAACTATCGGATAAACCGATAGTTGTTTATTTTATCCATCCTCTCATTTGCGCCATTGAAATAACCATTTCAAATGATTTTATGGATCTTAGTGCCATCTAGTTGAATTCAATGTACTAAACAGCGAAGTACGCTTCAATGTATGGGGATCGTTAGTCTATACTCTTATTAGTCCGTGGCAGTATATAGTACAGGGCTGATTGCATTGCTCTGCAATTACAGTTCATTGGGATCACTTTGCCGTGTCCCTAAAAAAACTAAGTGGGTATAGGTATTAGGCACTAGGGGCGGTTGCGGACGACAACTTAGACGTGAGTCGGAGGAATCCCGCAGCCGTCCCTAATGCGCCGAAGATGGCCACCGCGGAGTTTTGGTTGGTATGCCGTGCGGTGTACATAAGTTAGGGACCCGGCCCGGCGGTCGCCCGACGTTTTCCATCTTTCCGGGCGGCTCAACGTCGGGTCGTAAGGCACGGTGAACCCAACATAACCGCTCAGTCGTTCCCCTTGAACACTGGGCGGTAGTAATAATTTACTTTCTCCGCTTAAAAAAATAAAAAAATTTTAGGCACTGTTACACACGATTTAAGTCGTGGCTGAAACCATCACAGGAAAGATTTCCTCGTAATATCATTACGTTATAAAATGCCCCGTTTAAGTCAAGTGTAGGCTCTTTTCTAGTCTCAATCCTTAGCAAACTTTAGACTTGTATAGAAGACTATTTCATAACCTAATTTCTACAACTACCCACATTTCGCTTTCTAAGTATGGCACACGTTTTGCACACGACGTGGCCAATGTCAGCGCAACTCGTTTCTATTGTCATTCGTAATGCCATCTAGCCATATTCAGACGGCAAATCTTGTATTTTATTGTTTTGATACGAACTTGATTGTCTGGTTTTATAAAATGGGTGCAGCCAATGATCATGTTTACTGGAACAAAGCGAAATACCCAAAAAAATGTCTTGTTCGTTGTAAAAATATGTTTTGTGTGTTGTATTAGCTGTTTTTCATTGAAATAGTGTCATCTTAGAATAATAGGTTATGTTACGCAGGGTTTCTGTTTTCAAGTAATAAAGGATTTCTTAAAGTCCTTAAAATCGATGAGGTAGATTAAAAGATTACTATGTTACAGCAAATTCTCTTCAACATTACAATTTAGCACCCATACAATGTAGATTATAATGATATCAAAGTATGCGGACTTAATAAACTTGTAATCACAGCGATATTGTCGGAAAATAACATGTCCGTCTGTCAATCAGACGCGAATTTAATTAACACCGTTCAACGAGACGGCATTTCTTCCTGCTCGCACTTCCGGATCCGTTATTAACAATAATTATTGAGGACATGCACCTTTTTATAAAAGTTTATGTGATTTACTGGTTTTATAAATACATTTTTTCTTTTAAGGAAAGCTCGGTTATTGACCTTTTAATTATGATAAAGCCCGATGTACCTACATAAGTTGTAGGGTCATTGTGCTGGCAGTTTTGGTTGAGTTTAAATGAAACAAGTCACTAGGTACTTCAGTTATTTTGGCAAAATGTTTTAGTTATTTTTAACTGACTTCAAAAAGGAGGTTCTGTATTCGATCCGTATGTATTTGTGTATGTTTGTATGTTTGTATGTATGTATGTTTGTGTGTATGTATGTAAATTTGTATGGCCGCGAGTTTCTCAAAAACTACTGATCCGATTTGGATGTGGTTTTCAATGTTCAAATGTATAGTTTTCAGGGAAGGTTTTAGTATATAATTTATGAAGATCTTCGGAGATACACAATGGAACTCTTCAATAATTAACAGCAGATTACTCGCGAATGCTGCAATCGTATATCTATGATATATTGTTTACACTATTCTATAATTAACTAACAAAAATCTATAAATAAAACTTTTCAACAAAAAATAAACCGACTTCAAAACCACTGCAAACCAGAAAATAATTCAGCTTTATATTCGCTTAGTAATTGAACAATATTTTCTTATATTTGATCTTGTATTTCTTTGGCTTAGCTGGCAATTTAAATTAGGCATCGACTCCAAATATACGTTTATACTAAGCGAATACAAATTTTAATTATTTATCGATTTGTAGTGGTTTTGAAGTCGGTTTATTTTTTATTATTTGGTTTGCAGTGGTTTTGAAGTCGGTTTATTTTTTGTTAAAAAGTTTTATTATACACACACGGTAAAGTAACAAGTGCATCTGATGGCAAGTGGAGCATAGATGGAGTATAGATTGACGAGAGAATGCTACCTCCCTCGCTAGTTGTGGTAGGTCTTACTGGTGGTTTTGCTGGTGGTAGGTCCCTCATATGTAAGAGTCCGTCTGGGTGGGTTCCACCGCAATTTCTATTTCTACCGCCAAGCAGCAGTGTGCATGCACTGTTGTGGGGCATAGGATGGCATTCCAAAACACTGTTATCATCAATAATATGTTTCCTATGTTTGATCTTGTACATTATTTTCGATGTAACAGAAAATAATACGAAAAAGAAATTCTTCTGTGAAATCAGCATCAAAGTCGATTGAAAAATAAAGCAGTGATTCAATTTTGGAATATTCTTATGAGCAAAAGTGGGGGCGTGGCAGGGACATCGCGCTATCTCTTTCGCACGCACGCAGTGTTATGGCCGGCGGTGCTTGGTGACGTCACAGCCTAGAATTGCTGTTATTTGACAGCTACCCCTTCCACCAAATTTCAAAGCTTTATAACTTACTTTTTCCATTAGATTTTGGATAGCATACATTTTTCATGATTGTATTAAAAAAAGTAATCAACTACCCTATTGTAGACATCTTAGCTACGGCATTTATTTTATTAGAATGTGGCAAAAAAAACGCGACGCGACTCTGGTCTGCTTTATTGTGATTGGTTGAGAGACTAACACGTGACTGACGTATTGATCTCTCGATCAATCACAAAATTCAAAATTAAGCGACATCGTGTTACGAGCTACCAGTTTGCCAGATTCTAAGGCTACTGGAAATTCTTTTTTATTTTTCACAAATAAGATACATTATCCCTTCATGCTAACTTTTGTCCGGGTACAGACATTTCTATGGATGGGGTCGGTCAAAAGTAGGTTGGCTAAACTATGAACGTCAATAATTCACTAATTAAGTATTTTTTGCAGGTATACGAGTATTGTGATTATTATCGGGAAATATTGAAATAATATGGAATTATCATTCTGATATATTCGGGCACATCGTTTAGGGATCTGCAATATTGAATCTTATTTGCATTTCATCATTTTATTGCAATTATTAATACGACATTTTGTCTTTTATTCCACCTGCCCGAACCTAACTTAAATATGGAATCGACACAACAGTCTTTTTAAAAGTGGAATCTTGTGGCGGAACCAGTAGGTATATTGTAGAAAGGATTCGTCTTTTTAATGTCTGTCCATCTGACATCAATCCACTTAAAGACTCCATTCTTAAACCGTGTTAGAAAAACACACACTATACTCGACCTGGTAATTGAGTCCAAGAATCCCTGTCTACACTCTAAGTAGACAAACGAGGTATCTAACAATAATTAACCAGTAACTGCTAAATCAAAACAGGTCGGCATTGTATCAACTGGCTGGAGTAATATCTCGTCAGTCAACCCTATCCGGACCCCCACTCCACTTCACGTCAGTACGGGTCACAATGCCATGCTTGTAAACATCGACAAACTATCGATGGCCATCCCTAACCTCAATAAAACAAGCGGTAATGAACTTGGATGTCTGAAAATAGCGTGAAACGCCTCACGCGTCGTCTTGCGCCTGCGCATGCCGTAAACTAATAAAAACTATTATACTCGCATACTGCGGCGGATGTCGTAAAACTTAGAAATGGAAGGAGGTTGAAGTAATCTGGCCAGTAACTTTGGAACATGGGATGTGTTTAGACTGCTTCAGAAATGACAGGAGGTTGAAGTAATCTGGCCAGTAACTTTGGAACATGGGATGTGTTTAGACTCCTTCGGTGATGTACTTCCATATAAAGGTCTGGGGTTCGAATCCCGGGCAAACTGATTTTTTTTTTTTTTTTTTTTTTTGTCCCTGTCTAAACTCTTGTTAGCCTGACGAGGGTCGGCTTATACAAGAACACCGGTCTTGTGGGTGAGCGCAGAAGGCGCTCGCAACCCTTGGCAAACTGATTGGGTTTTTCTTCTCAGTATCAGCGGAGTCTGAAATTTGTACCCGATATGGCGATAGGCTCGCTGTCAGATCATGGGACTTGGCGAAAAATGGAGGTCCTTACTGCACCTCTGCCTGGCCTTTTTAAAGGCTTGATATTTGTTTTGTTCTTTCATTCGTTTAGTCAAGAGGAATAATCATCTAAAGACAATCTTTAACTCCACTTATCACAATGGAACCCGTATAATAAACACCTTTAACACACACACACACATACATTCACGCCTTTTGTCCTCGAAGGGGTAGGCAGAGGCGCAATTAATGCACGTACTTTTCTCCGAGCGTATTCCCTCATGATGTGATAAGGGGCGAGCCATCGCCACATCGGGTACAAAATTAATTACTTATAATTTCGCCAATTCAAAACCAAATCGCAATCCTGATGCCAATCGTTCCGGCCTACATCCGATAGTAACACCCCGCCCACAATCGGTCATTATCAGTCCAAACACCGAAAATAAGTCGTAAAATTATAAGGTAAGCGATTAGTTGTTATCGGTGGGTATTGGTGGTCTACGTGACGCCGATCACATCGCTAATAATGACGTAGAACCCTTAGTGTTTCAGATTCACCTTCTTAAGAAACGTGGACTATAAACTTTGGTCCATTAATAGCAGATATATTATCTATTATCGACCTATAGGAAAGCATAATATATGCCCACAATTTTATTTTGTGCAACACAATATCCGTTATACACCTAAACCTTCTCGTTGAAGTTTGAACTATCCCATCCATGGGTGGAAATTCGTTCGGTAGTTTTTGAGTTTATCGCTTTCGGACACACAGACGCGGCGTGGAAGTTGATTTTATAACACTTATGTAAGGATAAAGACTTTTCGCGACACCTCCTTTCTAGAACTAAATCCAATTAATTTCGGTAAAAAGGCCGAGTGTAACACAATAATAACGAATATAACCATATCTACTACTATCTATAATACCTTAGCTGACAAACAATAATCACTCAAAGCGTAGTGGATGCAGTGCTTGAGATTCAAAGTTCTGGATGATGTTGGTATCACCAGTGTATGCCTTCCAACAGGCGAATATTTGTGTCGTCATTCAGTTAAAAACAATTAGATTGTTTATCAATCAAATTCATACTGTGTTGTTACTTAAGGGCATCTACAATAAGCAATAAACATTTTAATCAGCCATTGATCTAATCAGATATTGGTAGTCCAAGTTTAGTATCAGAGGGAGTGTTTGGACCTTAAGAAATCTCTTTGAAGTAAGAAGCTAGTTTAGCTTGTATGGGATATTTTTTCATACTTGTATGCAGACCGCAAACTATGTTACAAGTCCACACTATATGCAATCGGCTTAAATTATTTTACTCCGAACTACTTCTGTGAACTTTCTTGAACATTGGTAACGTTTCGGGAACTAAGGCGTGAACTTAGCTTATGTGAATTTCGATTTATCTCTAAAATTATTTAGCGTAGACATAACATCTGTATTCATTGTTCAACAAACCATCTTTCTCATCCCTTCTTTGAAGGAACTTAAATTGCCCAATTATGTTAACAAGAAGTACTCCGCGGTTCAACAACTGACCCTATGCACTTGCACTCATGGATTGATCACTTCCTATCGGGAGAGGACGTGTCGATAGAATGAACATCGATAAACATAAATTTATAGAATATGTTAGTAATTTTATTTTGTGAGATTTAATTATAGTCTGCCGCGGTGGCGTAGTTGTATTACGGTACGACTGCAATGCTGAGGTCTCGGGTTCGATCCCCGGGTCGGGCAAAGTGATTTTGGGTATTTCTAGGCAGTATCAGGTTGGAGTGTGGAATTTGTGACCGATATGGTGATAGTCTCGCCTCCTATCACATCACGGGACGGAATACGCACGGCGAAAAGTGGGTGCACTAGTTGCGCCCCTGCCTACCCCTTCGGGGATAAGAGGCGGGTATGCGTAATTTTAAACTAGAAGAAAAATAACATTGTAAAATTCAATAAATGATAGTCTAGGAAACATTGATCTAATAATAACTAGTAACTGTTTACAAAATAATATGTACCAATTTGTAATATAAACTATCGGATGCTACCATACTCCTACCAAATAAAGCCATTAAATTACCATATAAAAGTTTTCAAACGTTATGACGCTTATAAATTAAGTTTTCATTGTCAAGGACCCGATATCTTTTCCAATCGGACTGCCAAATTCCACCTTGACATTATCTTTGTTATCTCTCGCTGTATACACTCGCGTAAATTAAGTTATGGTAATTATAGTCCAAAGTTGACTGCGGAATCGATAAATTTTGGGCGCCAAGTTTTTTAGTGAAGTGAACGATAGCCTAGTTGGGAATGGAATGGTCTGCCGAGACAATGTCCGGAGGTTCAAAATCCAAGGCACACACCTCTGACTTTTCAAAGTTACATGTGTATTGTTTATCAATTATCGTTCGTTTTAACGGTGAAGGAAAACATCGTGAGGAAACCTGCATACCTAAGAAGTTCTTTATCAGAATTTCGAAGGTATGTGAAGTCTACCAACCCGCACTAGGCCAGCGTGGTGGACTAAGGCCTAAAACCCTCTCAGTAGTAGAGGAGGCCCGTGCTCAGGAGTTGGACAGTATATAATACAGGGCTGGTATTATTATTACTATGAGTTTTTTATACGTCATACTTTGTAACGAATAATACAAAACCGTTATATTGTGCCTAAATAAACTAAGTACTTAAATATATACTTAAAAATAAATGATGTTTGGACCTTAAATAAACCAACTAGTATCATAATTTAAGCTTGTAATGAAATCTCTATTTGATAACACAATCGATAAATTGTAATTTACAACGATAAGTTAGCTACAATTGTCAAGTATTTTAAAATCACTGTTTCAAAGACTTACTTTCGGTTAATGAACCATCCTATCAGGTAAAGATTATGTGTCATTCTTTCAAAACATTCTCATTCTTTCTTTCTTCTTGACAACATTTAGATTTATTTTACGTTTTTCGAATTATAGATCAATATTGACAATATCTGAATCTATAACGCAGGCAACATACAATCATTTGGTCCTCCGCTGACAGGTAGACTCTACATTCGACAGTCTGTACTCTACCTCTATATTATGGATTCCATAAAATTATACTTTTGTAACATAAAATTTTCATTAGACCTACAGTTTTGTTAAGGCCCGTCTCGTCCCTATTCAATAAAGCCCGACTGTGATCGAAGCCAGCGTGCACTTGCGTCAGGTCGTTAAAACACTGCGACAGCGGACGTCGCGGGGGCGTGCGTACTTACTTCCAGGATGCACTGTTTGTTACACAACTGTAGGACTTTGATAGAAACAATTTAGACAGGCTCTCTGAAATTTTAGTTGAAAGTTACACAATTTTTTGGGCTATAAAATAGGTAATTGTAATGCACCCTGAAGTATTTATATTTTTTTTATAACATATTCTCGTATCGCACTGAAGTAAAGTCGACATAACATTTTCAGTTACGTTAAGAAAACAATCTGGACTAGCTTTTAGGCTTTTAGATTTTTGGTCAAGCTGTCTGTATCTGTAACTGTAAAATCGAATCCAGGACCTACCAAAAATCTTATACACCCCCGCTAGACCAAGAAGGTGATCATCAAAGCGACACTCGAGATTACAGCTAAGGTTAAAGTTTCATACCGCTTGAGACGCTCTGAAAGCCGAGCTAACTGGAGCGACATGAAACGTACTTTTGTATGTAAATTCAAACTTCAAAAGAGAATCTCTAGGGAGGTTTTAGGAGAGGATATTTCAGTTTTAAGTACACTCTACACATTTGACTTTAGAAAAACTAGTAGCTTTTTTATAGGATTTTTGTCAAACTTAAAATTATTTAATGTTAAACTTTTGAAACACTAGAAATACACGCATTATCCTAGACTTGACTGTGTCCATAAACTCTTACTAGAAAAAACAGCCTCACTATACACTTTCAGAGAACGAAAAATAATCTGAATGTCCTTTTTTTTGTGACATTGAACGACGAGACGAGCATGCCGTTCGCGTGATAGTAATCGATACGACCACCTATAAACAGTAGCAACACCATCCAGCACCTTGAGTTACAAATTACAAAGTATTGTGTGCCATTCCACTGCGCTCGTCATCCTGAGACATAAGTTGTTAAGTCACTATGTCCCGTAGTTACACTGGCTGCAATGTCCTTCAAACCGTAACACAACAGTGTATGCACACTGCTGCTTGGCGGTAGAAATAGACATTGCGGTGGTACCCACCCAGATGGACTACATATAAGAGACATACCACAGGTAAATGTAATGTAATATCTATTAATTAAACCACTTTATCAAGTAGCTCTTAACTAGTTTACATAAAATGTAATTCATTAAATTAATAGTAAAAAGCAACAGCTCTTCACAAAATATGAACATAAATCACACGACATAAACTATTTCCACTACTCATACAGTACAACATTAATTAAATTAAAGAAACCGACCCCAGTCGGAATAAAATTAAATTCTTTCATAACCTGAACATTATGTTAAAAGCATCCCCCCAAGGGTAGCGACACCTAGGCTCCCGGGAAACCTTTATCGTCTTTTTTACCTCGGAAAGCACGCGACAAATTAATGAGGAATATTTATGTTTGTTTGTAAGTCGTTATATTAAAATGATCAAGGAGTGTTTGTATGGATACTGTTTGGCGTTTTTTCATCCAAATATGGAGGAGGTTCTCAATTCATGTTTTTATTTTTATGTATTCTGAGAAATATCTTTGTATGTATCTATGCAATTTCATCTAGGTGGGTGGAGTTTAGTCTATGTATCGTTATCTAGATTATATTATATGATACTTCACTGGGTAACTCCCACCGCAGGGTCGTCTGTCGTCGAACACTGTACAATCACTAATGTTCTGATTGGGGGATATCGTAGTTATAAATCGGGATTAAGAGGCTTAACATCTGACGTGTAATATGATGGGCGCAGAGCACTACCACTCTTTTTCTTACCACCACGCCAATTTGTTATCGAATTTGTGAAGGTTTAGAGCAAGCGGGCGAGTTGCTTGTCTTGTCATCCAATAAAAAATCACAAGCGGAATCACCAGGTGTTAAACCATCTGCTCAGTTCAATGGCGCTTTCGTTTGGGATTCTGACCATTTTTTTTTACTGGATGTCGGATGGCCAAGTAATTATTGCACCTGAGCGTAAATGTAGTAACGTAGAGTATCGATGGAAAATATGATTATTTCTGGCTACAGTATCGCCACGCTATGATTGCCGTTTTGACATTTTTCCGCTCATCAAGTCACGTATTAATTCATAACTACGTTGAAGGAGCTAATAGCTGTATATTATTGTCAACAGTGACATGCATTAAAATTTATTGGAATGTATAATTTTAAGACAAAACTCGGCACTTGTTTCTCTAAATTCGAAATTTATAATAATTACAACTAATACGATCGCCACCAGCGACTATTATAGCATATAGCCCTGCTGATTGTCACTTATAGGATCGCTGACGAGTATATATTATATTTTTTTGGTAACGAATTGAGATTTAAACTCACTGTTGTAATCTGTCGAAACCGCCATCATAGCTTGCCGGTACAATAGTTTACAATCTACATAATGCCAGCTAGTCCTATTGTGGCTGGCCAGATGCACTCAGATTACAACTGAAAGTTTCTTTCACCGACTTCTTAATGATTGAGATTTGGAGCAGAGACTTTAGCATAAATAAAAATAAAGCTAAGTTTAGACGAGCAAGTTCTCTCAGCATTATATTTCGCTAGTAATTCCAGGTGCGTTTACACTAGCCGCAATATTTCAATAATTCACGCAATATGTGACTCGCCGCAATCGTTTTGGAAAAACTTTGCTACGCCCCCGCATTAAAGAAATATAAGGGTTAGTGAAATATTATTCAGAAAGGACTATAAAAACTAACTAAATTTGACAATATTAACTTTTAGACGCAAGCTCTGTTACCGAAAGCCATTATACATATAAGTAGTTACTGCAATTGCTGAAACAATTTAAATAATAATAGTAATCAACAATTTACTAACTAAACATTTCATCCGATCTCGAACAAACCCTCGTGTGGTTATTAGTGCAAGTGGGCCAGAGGGGTGGCGTGGAGGCGTGTGCTTTGGAGGTAGACGGTCGCCTGAGACCGAGTCTGCCCCGACCGCTTCGATTTCATATATTTTTAGCCATTGTTTGCTGAAAGTGAATGCACTGTTTTTTTTTGTTATTTGTTTTGTGATACTTTTTCCTCACTGTGTACTAGCTAGTTAAGAGTTAAGAAATTATAGTCGTATTGATGATAGACAGACATCCAGAGTTATTTTTTATTGGTAGTGATTTGTAATAACTAATAATTAAATAATGTGTATTTTTTCGTTTGTAAGACATAGATTTGTCAAACAAACTCTTGTTTATTTACTTGTGTATTTTCACTTAATCATTCTAGAGGGATTTGCGACGCCCATTATAATTACAAATGGCACAACTAAAATATCGTAAAACATAATAAAGAAATTAATTACAGTAACAGTTTTTTTTTTGGCACCGAATGATGAGACGAGCATCCCATTCGCCTGATGGTAAGCGATACGACCACCCATAAACAGTAGAAACACCATCCAGCACCTTGAGTTACAAAGTAGGTATTCCACTGCGCTCGTCATCCTGAGACATAAGATGTTAAGTCTCATTATGTCTTGTAGTTACACTGGCTACAATGCCCTTCAAACCGAAACACAAAAGTGCATGCACACTGCTGCTTGGCGGTAGAAATAGACATTGCGGTGGTACCCACCCAGACGGACTCTTACATATGAGAGTCCTACCACCAGTGATTTAATAAATTAAACAACAATTGTATAAATATTTTAGTAGAAAAAAGCAATTTACCACAGACATAGACCAATGTCTCCCAAAATAGATTCTCAAAACGAATGATTTTATTTATAGGTAATATTGCGTAAAACGTATAACTATCTAATAGGTAATTTCGAATAGCACAAAAACGGGCCCTGTGGCGCAACGGATAACGCGTCTGACTACGGATCAGAAGATTCCAGGTTCGAATCCTGGCAGGGTCGCTGAAGACTTTTTTGCATTTATTTTATTTGATTGTGTATTTTTTAAATTTTAAATCCAATAAATCAAATCGTATCGTTGTTTTACCAAGCTGGTTTATTATTTTGTGCAGATAGAAATTCTTTTCATAAATCTTGGTGCCTAAAAATGGCTAACAACAATATTTTTTACAGACTACAATGGAATTATTATAATTATTATTCAAATGTAGCACACACTTTTGCATTCCTATATAAATAAAGAAAACAACAGCACTTAGTTGTTATCCTAGTCACTAACTAATGTACTTAAAATCGGCATTATTTGAAATATCTAACAAATGTTATTTCCGTACTAATATTATCTTCTACTTATTACCTGAATTCTTCTTATTTAAACTTAGCCATATTCCACGCCAAATCTAAATAATTCTAACGATAGTAGACTGGCAATGTTGGTAGCTAACATCGGGGTCCGTAAATCTCGTTAAATCGACCCACGGGCCTGTTCTACCCGACAATGACTGTAAAGGTTAAAAATCCATTAAATAGGCACCTACCTGCTAAATATGGGCAAGATTGGAAGATATTTAAATTGAGGTTGGTTCCGTAGATACAAAATAAAGTAGGTTTTATTTCCAAATATTTTTTTGTGTTTTAGTTGACGTTCGACTGTTTCAAGAACCTTTATGAACGAAATCTACCACGTTCCAATCATTTAGCTTACAAAATACTGAAAACACCTTTAAAGAATGTACAACATTTTGAATAATTTCGGATTCCTTTTTTCATAAAAATATATTAACATATTATCTGCCTCGGTGGCGTAGTTGTATTACGGTATGACTGCAATGTTAAGTTCTTGGGTTCGATCACCGGGTCGGGCAATGTGATATTGGGTTTTTCTAATCTGAATTAGCCCGGAGCCTGGAATTTGTGCCTGATATCACGATAGGCTCGCTCCCTATCACATCATGGGATGGTACTCACAGGGCGAAAAGTGGGTCCACTAATTGCGCCTCTGCCTACCACTGCCGAGATAAAAGGCGTGAGTGTGTGTGTGTATTATTGTTGGCTCTATTTGCCCATAGCTTTGTCTTTTCACAATTTATTTCATAGCATACATATACCTAGTACTAGCAAATTATTTAGTAATAAATAATAATAACTGGTTTGCATATAGATGTTACATCTTACCAAGTTTTGTATGTTGCTATTATTTATCATTAGGCGCTTACCATGGCAGCTTTTTTTCTACAATAATTTATCTTGTGTTTTCCATAGCCGAGCGGGTGATTTGCGTGTTCATTGATCTATCTACGCCAAAAAATATTGGAAGGTACTTTGGTCTCGTCTTATGGACCGTTAAATTAAATATTCCACAGAAAAGTCAACGTAAATCTAGATTGAAACCTGGAGCATCATATTATTGGATGACCTAGGGATGCAATTTCAACGAAAAGGAAACGGAAGTGATACAGACAAATTTGAAACACCATATTTTAAAAATAGTATTGGTAAATAAATTAATGTGCATGAATTGAAACTGCGATTGGAAAGCTAAAATGTTCGGCTTTGTTAGGCAAGTAGATTTTTTATTATGCAAAGAAAAGTATGTATTCAGCTTGAAGTGTCTATATTATTGGCTTAAAATAGTCATTGATTCTATGATTTACAAATGGTTCAACTATTCAGACGTGCTAACCCAAATCCTTAACCTTTGTTTGGGTGTGAAAACGTGCCGCGAGCGACCCGTGCCGCATTAAAAATACAACAAAAACATCAAAATAATGCGCTTTTAGGAAACGACCTGTGTTTGTTGAATATTTTACTTAGTATCAGGGTTTGAGGCATCGATTCAGAAACACCTTGTCATATTGTTGTAAAAGTGAGAATGTTCAGTTGATTTTAAATCTCATTTATATGCATTTTGACGGTTCGCAGGTTTATTTTGTAGGTTACATTAAACACCCTCTTGGTTAACTACATTGTAGGCTATATCCCACCAGTGTATAAGCTACTATATTGTTTGAAGAATATAAGCCAGTCTTAGGTGGCAAATGTTGTCTTTACATACATTGCTATACAAAAATCTGTAATCCAAACTTCTTGTTTCATAAATGTTAAAGCCACTCATCTTACAATCCAGTGGTATTATCAATAGCAATATTTAAGTATTAAAAGAATACTTAATTTATCGATAGCAGTTAATTAATATCCCTTCACTAGGTACTTAGATCTTGTTACATGCCTAAATTATATGCATGATGCATCGCATTATAATCAACCCATAAAGTAACTGCGCGGCATTAGATTATGCGTAGTTTCTACAACCCCAACATAAAAGATACCTAAAAGACGCAGACAAGTCAGACTTGCAGCAAATTGCAGGCGAAAAGCAAAAAAGTAAGCACGAAGTCAGTTGAGTTGAAAAAGCATTGACGCTTTGATAGTACAGAGTTTGCTAGCAAAGGGATTTCATACAAGAAGTGTAACTCCGAATTTGAACAATTTGAATTGTGTATGGTTTAAGCTTATTTTTAAATAGGACTGAATAAATAAATCCGTACAATATTAAAGAAAAACTAATTTTGCTCTCATGAATCATCCACTGAACTGATTTTAATTAAATTTTGTATACTTAGAACAAGCTTGAAACGAAATTGAGGTTACATACTGCTTGTTAAAATGTATTTTGTTTTGATAGTATTATAATGTACCCCATGGGAATCGAACTTTAGATCTCGACCGGTATTCGTAACAATACGGTAAAAAAAATACTAAAAAATCAAAACACTTTTCTAACTTTTATTGCTAGCTCATTAAACCAATAGTTCACAATAACAGCACTCGAAATGTGTTCGTTTGTTATACCAAGTACTTTCTCCAAGTACATCAATAAAACAACCCCACTTGTGAGAACAATTAAAACCCATTTAACTGACCGATAAATAAAAACTTTATTTGGTATTGTACTAGGTTATTACAACGGCTGCCGTTGCTTTAATTACGAGTGCCGTAAAACTGTTTTATTTTATATTACGTACCTACTGTTTTTACCCGACTGCGAAAGAAGGAGAGTTATGTTTTTCGAGTGTATTTAAGGTTAGAAAGTGGGACTTATTTACTAAATGGTAGATCTCATATATAGGAAGATTGGGCATCATTGCTTGGCTATTTCTGCAAGCTATGAAGCTATGATATCGTTGAAGGACATTGTTGATATAAGTAATTTGTATTACGAGAGTTGATAATATGTAAGGGTATTATATCCGTACTAGCTTTTGCCCGCGGCTCCACGCGCGTTAAAAAGTTTTTCCGGGATAAAAGTCCCGCTTTATGTTTTCCCGGGATAAAAAGTAGCCTATGTGTTAATCCAGGATATGAGGTACCCGTGTGCCAAATTTCATCGAAATCCGTTCAGTAGTTTTTGCGTGAAAGAGGAACAAACATCCATACATCCAAACATCCATACATTCTTACAAACTTTCGCCTTTATAATATTAGTAGGATGAGTGCATGAGACTAGTCTGCTGCCTACATGGAATTAATATGTAGTACAACAGTAACTCCGTGGCTGTTTGAGATAAATTAGCTCCTAATAATAGTTTTATAGCAAAATATTGTTTAAGAGATTCTAGTGCCGGTTTTCATTCTCCAAATACCGATTAACAAAAGTCCAAAACACCCTTTTGCTCGGCACAGCAAAGTGATCAAACTAGACCTGAAGTATCGGCAATGCAGTCCAGATAACAAACGAGGTGTATCATGTGACTTATCTCTCTGCCGTCTCCAAAATTACCTATACCTACTTGAAAGCGTACAAATTACAATAAAAAGTAATGTTAATAGCTGTCTAAACTCAAGTGTCAATAAATACCTTTCCTACGTGGCCTTTGTTGATAATTACCACTCAAAACAACCTCGTTTTGAACAAAGGTCAGTAAAGTATGTCCTTGTCTAATAACATAGTTTCACAGCCCTTGAGATGTACCCTTTGTCGAATAAAAGCGAAAACAACAAGGTTACGCTGCGACCTTGAAATTAAATGGAAATTTCCTTCAGTACACTTGATATAACTTGACGGGCGGAATCTTAAAGACTCCCTTTTGATGTTAATAAGGTTTACTTCACTTTATATCAAAACTTGATTATATTCCGGAAGGTAGACGGGCTTCTAATAAGAATTAAGCTTTAGTCTCTATTGGCTTAATTTGGGTTGGAAGACTACAATTACGAATTTGTTAAGGACTTTTAGATATGATGTTATTTTAAGATGATTTCCTTTACCGTACTTCGTATTGTAAATTGGTTTAGGTATTACCATGAGTTAAAAAGGTATGGATATAAGTCCTAAGTTATGTATTACAAAAACTGGTCTTATTTATCTGTAAAAAAAATCGTAGTCCCTTTAGGATAACCAAACAAAATTCGCCACGTTTGCAAAACCCATGTTCTGCTTTCCAATAATTTTATTTAATAAATCAGTTGTGTTTTTTATAATAACTTTGTATTCAGTAGAATCGGTGATAAGTAATTTTATTTATTTGAAAATAATAACTGATAAAAAATACAATGTCTATTAAACCGGTCATTATGTTAAATATTTCGCGTTTAAATCTGAATTATGGTACAAAATTACTAAACTAAGACATTTATACTTGTTTATTTCTAGTATTTTTATCACTAATATGTAATTACTTACCTTTTCAGGAACCTCGAACCATAAAACACACTTTCCAGTCAATTTATATGTAAAACACGCATCAAAATCACCGCAATGCGATAAATACAGTTTCATTCATACAAAATATTAACACTAACTTATTTCAGTCTACTTCTATTCCTAAATAAATGTCTGGTGTACTGCAGGACTAACCCTGCATGTTTGACAGATCTCTGGACTAAAACGTAGTTGGGAAATTTACGCATGCGCATTGATGGTTTGTGACGTCACAGACGCATGCAAGCTTGGGGGAGGAATTGGGTTGAAAGTGATAAGATACTGCCACCCTCGGTGTTAGTTAATATTATCAATCCCGGCAGGAACTTCAGCAAAAATTATCGATGTTTTCTGACTTTAATGCGGACTACAGATCGTCAACGCTTAGTTTAACTTAGATCGCATAGCCGAGATATTTTTTTCATAATAGGACTGACCGAAAATGTAAACTTAAGCTATTTACTATGTATAATTTTAACTGCCTCGGTGGCGTAGTTGTATTACAGTACGACTATAAAGCTGAGGTCTCGGGTTCGATCCCCGGGTCGGGCAAAGTGGTATTGAGTTTTTCTATTCAGTATCAGCTCGGAGTCTGGAATTTGTGCCCGATATAGCGATAGGCTCGCCCCCTATCATATCATGGGACGGAATAATGGCGAAAAGTGGGTGCACTAGTTGCGCCTCTGCCTACCCCTTCGGGGATAAGGCGTGAGTATATATGTATGTATTTTAAAGATTATGTCGCGGTTAAAAGAAACACCGTAAGAATTTTGAACTTTTACAAGCCTGCGATGTTGCCTAAAGGTCTAAACCCCGGACGCTGATAAGGCTTTGCCCAACAGCGTTATGTACATTACCTACCTATGCTAAAATCGTAATCCATTCACTCACAATCACTTGTTAAGGGACGTATTATACTAATTGCCACTTATAGTTAATAAGGCTGTATATATCAGGATTAAGAGCCTATGTCAGGAACTTTAAGGACTTTCAAATTCAAATTTCTCGTAAACTACTAAGATCAGAAGTTAGATTTTTGGATATGTGTAAATTGAACGTATAACTCAATAATATGTCAAAGCCAAAACACAATTGCTATAAATTTTCTCGATCGAAAAAAAATTCAAAGTTACCTCTGATATTTTCTTTAAACACGCTTTATCTCTAAATGGTGGAATATGTACATTCGTAACTTTATTTAAATACAATACAACAATTTTTTCAAAGTTTTATCAATACACAATTAAAACGAATTAAATAGTATTTGTCTATATCCCTGTTCTGTGAATAGTATAATCACAATTAAAAGAAAATTGTTTTGGCGCTTACGCCATTTCATTTCGGCATACGCGTGCGCCTCCCGTCACTTTCTCTCATCCGCGACGTCCAAATACGCCATCGCTGTTATGGGAGTGGCCCGTGCCGGCTTCAGTCGTCCGGAATCTTTACTGACGACGGACGTGCGCTCGAAATTTTCGGACGCCTTCAAAGTTCGAATTGGCCGTCTAGTGTAGGGATTGGTCCGCGCTACCGCGCGGCAAATTTGAAGGTGCCCTGGAAATTTTGTTTTATAGTGTATCCAGCTCACGTCCGTGTATCAATATAAAATTATAGGCTCTATTAGGTCTATAAGATAGGCAGCAAGCGTAATTATTACATCCTTTCACCTTTGTAAATTGTTTCTAGTCGGAGACCTGCTTTAGTTATATTTAGTGATCGGTACGCTGAGGTGCCGGGTTCGAATCCCTGATTGAAAAACAATAGTCACTGCTTTTTTTTTGTTATTTATTCTGCCTCAGTGGTGTAGTTGTATTACGTTATGACTGCAATGCTGAGGTCTCGGGTTCGATCCCCGAGTCGGGCAGAGTGATATTGGATTTTTTTCTTTTCAGCCCGAATTCTGGATTTTGAGCCGGAAATGGCGATAGGCTCGCCCCCTATCACATCATAGGACGGAATACGCACGACTAAAAGTGAGTGCACTAGTTGCGCCTCTGCCTGCCTTTTCGGGGATAAAAGACGTGAGAGTATATGTATGTATTATTTATATTGGGTAATTCATAGCTAGGGACGCCCTGGAATGCCGGCCCAATTTTGCGTAAATGACGCTTGCGTGCCGCTCATACATTTAAAAAATTCGTATTTTGCATGTAAAGGCTGTTCAAATTGTTACACCATAAAATTATTTTAGTATGATTTTTTGTAGTACTCATTTATTTATACACTAGCTTTTGCCCGCGGCTCCGCCCGCGTGAATGAGTTTTTCCGGGATAAAAGTCCCGCTTTATATTTTCCCGGGATAAAATCCAGGACATGATCTACCCCTGTGCCAAATTTCATCGAAATCCGTTCAGTAGTTTTTGCGTGAAAGAGTAACAAACATCCATACATCCATACATCCAGACATTCTTACAAACTTTCGCCTTTATAATATTAGAAGGATTGATTTTATTTTTATCCCATTATAGCTTTTGCCTGCGGCTCCGCCCGCGTTAAAAAGTTTTTCCGGGATAAAAGTCCCGCTTTATAGCCTATGTGTTAATCCAGGACATGATGTACCCGTGTGCCAAATTTCATCGAAATCCCTTCAGTAGTTTTTGCGTGAAATAGGAACAAACATCCATACATCCAAACATCCATACATTCTTACAAACTTTCGCCTTTATAATATTAATAGGATTAATAGACCTGTTTGATTTCCAAAGATAAATAAATGTTTTAGCATACCTACTCGATTAGTAGCAATGTAACCACTGACATCATTTTTTTTGCAACGTTTACATAAGGCAAGTTTTCACACCGTCGACGATAATATAGACATGTCGTGTATATTATTATCCACGTAACACCTTATATTAACTTGAATTACATAAACGAAACGTACCTAACATTTTACATTTATACCACTCATCGTCAATCTAATCTCTAAATTACATAACATCATTAAATACGACACTGACACGAAACTCTACGTGCCCTATCGACAATTTGTAATAGATGTCAGAAGATTACTAACGCGCACGCGAATTTGAACTTTATGCAGCGGTAATAAATTACACCATTTTATTTAGAAAACGTTTGTATGGGAAATAGAAAAATGCTGTTTTGAGGATTTTCCCGGCAATTATTTGAATTTTTCCCACCTTTTAAACCTTCCCTAGACCTTCACGAATAATTCAAGACCAAGATAAGATAAATCCGTTCAGCCGTTCTCGAGTTTTAGCGAGACTAACGAACAGCAATTGATTTTTATATATATAGATTATGAATCAATAATAACTAAAATGTTAAGAGCCAATGTTAGAATTGGTATACACGGCGGCCATTTTGAATTTCTTTGTTTTAAGGCCAATCGACCTCAAAATCTATATCTGTGCAGGCCTTTAAGTACAAAAGACGGATCCAATTTTAGAATTGAAAAAAGTGGCCGCCATTTTGAATTTCTTTGTTTTAAGGCCAATCGAACTCAAAATCGATATCTTGGCAAGCCTGTAGGTAAAAAAGACGGATCCAATGTTAGAGTTAAAAAAAGTGACCGCCATTTTGAATTCCTTTGTTTTAAGGCCATTCGACCTCAAAATCGATATCTGGGCAGGCCTTTAGGTATAAAAGACGGATCCAATGTTAGACTTGAAAAAAGTGGCCGCCATTTTGAATTTCGTTGTTTTAAGGCTAATCGACCTCAAAATCTATATCTGGGCAGGCCTTTAGGTATAAAAGACGGATCTAATGTTAGATTTGAAAAAAGTGGCCGCCATTTTGAATTTCCTTGTTTTAAGGCTTATCGACCTCAAAATCTATATCTGGGCAAGCCTGTAGGTACAAAAGACGGATCCAATGTTAGAATTGAAAAAAATGACCGCCATTTTGAATTCCTTTGTTTTAAGGCCATTCGATCTCAAAATCGACATCTGGGCAGGCCTGTAGGTACAAAAGACGGATCCAATGTCAGATCTGAAAAAATCGGCCGCCATTTTGAATTTCTTTATTTTAAGGCCAATTGACCTCAAAATCGGTATCTGAGTACCACTTTAGTTACTAAAGGCAGATCCACCGTCAGAACTGAAAAAAGTGGCCTCCATTTTGAATTTCTTTGTTTTAAGGTTAATCGACCGCAAAATCGATATCTGGGTGTAACATTATTAACAAAAGAGTGATCCAATGTCAGAATTGAAAAAAGTAGCCACCATTTTGAAGTTTTTTGTATTAAGGCCAATCGAACTCAAAATCGATATCTGGGCATTGTTTTGTGCACAAAAGGCAGATGTAATGTTAGAATTTTAAATAAAGGCCGCCATTTAGATTTATTTTTCTTTAAAGGCTATTGGCTTTCAAATCAAAATCCGCTGGACATGACTGGCCACAAACTCTAATAGATATAAAGGAGACGACCTAAATTGGGCTTGACCTTACACTTTTGAAGCATGTATCAATATTCTTCTATTTTTATGTCTTCCATTTAAAAATATCCCACCAAAAACATAAATGTAAAAAAGGATAGCCAAGTTCAATACCAAAATTATGCTTAGCTGTGGGCTTCGCTAACACTCTAGCTTCGCACCTCGCCTCGTGGCTCGTATTGTGTTCGGCTCACCACTCGCGCGAGAGTGTAAATGAGCCATTATATATTTATATCAGTCGATTCCATGTGATATGTTCAATTCTGGTTATTGTCTAAGCTAGCTCTGTTCACTATTCAATAGGGCAATCCAATGGTTAGGTACTGTGAACATCTTATGTCATCAGGTAAAAAAAAGTTATTCACCGAAAAATGATTTAGAAGCTCTACTCTACAGCGGTTCTTTCTTTACTCCCATTGGACAGACAGATTTTTCTTTCTCATTTGGAAATAGTTCTAATATAACTATAAAATAATGCATAAATTATCTCTGTAACACTAAGCCCAAAGTTCTATGAAGTTTTTCCCGTCTCCTTTTAAAATATGGCCATCATTATTTTTCATTCAGTTCAATAAGGATATCGGAGCTTTGTTATATTGCAAAACAAAAACAAATGCCTTAGAATTGAAGAAGTAGCTGTTGCAGTAAACATCAGTCTATTCTTCTGTACAAAATATCAAAAATATTTAAAAAATTGTAAGTAATTAACATTTCAAATTTTCTATAAGCATAAGTACCCGCGTAGTAAGAATGACCTTGCTATATTTTTCTTACCCCACATTACATACAGTTCAAATTAAAAGTTATAAAAATTATCTAGATAGGTAGCGGCCGCCTTCAACATTTGTAACATTTATATCCTATATAGTGACTATTCAACCATAATAATGTAATCAATCTTCATATCAAGCTATGTAATTTTATTGCATTGCATAAATTTCGAACATCCTTTACATACAAAATTCGATTTTTAAATTGCATGGTGGCACTAGAGTGAAGCATCATTTACGTAAAATAGACCTGACATTCCAGGGAAGAAGTTTCATCGTGAATGACTTGTCGAAACTACCTTGATGTCGCAACTCGTAGTTGTATTACGTGCCCGGTACGGCCTCCACGCTCAGGTCTCGGGTTCGAATCCCGCGTCGGGCAAATACTATTTTTTTCTGTCCAGTATCAACTCGGTCTGCTGAATTGGACCCGGTATGTGGCAATAAGCTCGTCTCCTATTTCATAAGACCTAAAATAGCTAACGAAATGTGAGGAGAAAAGGTGTGATGCTATGTTTGACTGCCTCCAAGGCGTAGTTGCACACACGATACGCCTATTGTGCTGAGGTCCCGGGTTCGAATCCCGAGTCGGGCCGAAAAATAGTGACGCCATTTATTGTATCATTAGGTATTTATTTTATGTCCACCAAAGTTAGGAAAGTCCACAAGAATAAATCAAAGCAAAGCAAAATATAATTTAAAACATATTATAGAAGTTTCATACTGCTTTGCTTTTTACCTATATACAGACCTACGTAGGGGTAAGACTCGAACCTACCACCACACCAAATTTTATCTTGTCAACAAAAGTCAACTATATACTTTCGATGAGTTTAGATAACTTACAATGTCATTTTACATAATGTTCAAGTAATTAGGTAGATAATAGTGACATAATAATGGTTCTATAAACGAATTAAAATAAATTCTATGTTTTATAAGTTATAAATTTATTAGAAATTATAATAACTATAATATTTACAACATAGACATGCATTTGCAATGACGATCTTTTCGCGGGCTTGAGTGCAACGACCTGTCGCAACGACGCGATGCGACGAGGGCCGAGGCGCGCGATCTATCTCAGCGGGGCCGTGCGGCGCCTCGCATTTGAAATACGCTAAGTCACGCCCATCACAATTCCATATGTTTTTCACATAGGCTCTTAAGTGGCGTGCAAGAGATTTTGAGGTCGCAGCGACCTGTGACGTTGTCCGCCTCGCTGGACGGTGAAATTTGTAATTTACTGCCCGTTATGCTGAGGGTGACTTTTGAGCTCGTATATTGAGAAAATTGGCTTGGTATTTGTGTTTACAAATCGAGTTTCCATATAACGAATAGCATTTGTATTGCGTATTTGGTATTGCAGATAAAATGTGGTAGGTATCTAGCTACCTGAGGAAATATTCCATCGTAGATTAGCGTCCACGTTAAAATCATTGTCTACGCATAGGTATCCCTACAGTGCAAGGTTCAAAATCTTGGTGGAGAGCAAACAGGGAATTTATTTGATAATATTCGGGATTGACCGCCTGTTTTGTGACGTCATGAATACACTTTTTCGTAAAGCTAGAAAAAGAAACTTAAAAAGTCTGAGTCATGCGACGTAATTCAGCTATGAGTCACGTGGCTTGCTCTGATTTCAGTGGGCACGAGCCAGACGGTCGCGTGTTCAGCTCGATAAACAAATTAACTTCAGCCATTCCGAGGCAGACAAATTGGTTTAGCGATATAAAAACAAATAGTAATATACCTGTATTTTTTTAGCTAGAAATGTGTAATTTCCACTGCCAATTCAAGGGCTCACAACGAAACCGTGTAACCCCTGATTTAAAAGAAGAGAAGAATTTTCTGAATGCTAGGCTCGTCATTCAAATAAAAACTCTTCCGCTTTATATAATACTAGCTTTTGCCCACGGCTTCGCCCGCGTTAATAAGTTTTTCCGGGCTAAAAGTACATAAAAACCTTCCCGTTGAATCACTCTATCCAACACATTTGGATAAAGATTAATATTATGACGTTGATACCACTCTTAATAAATAATGCATTAATTTCGACCAAATTTGATTACCATAAAAACGGTTCTAGTGAGTTAATCTTAAAAGATAGACATATACTGTCGCGGACATTTTTTTAGATCATTTTAAGAGGAATAATTCCTTCATACATATATTTTTGGTATCTTGAACCGTTTTCGCAGTGCACGCAATGGAAGCCCTCAAGGATGAATAATTTTCCCCGTTTTTTTCAAATTTCCCATTATTTCTTCGCTCCTAATAGTTGAATCGTGATGTTATATAGCCTAAAGCCTTCCTCGATAAATGGTCTATTCAACACAAAAAGAATTTTTCAATTCGAACCAGTAGTTCCTGAGATTAGCGCCTTCAAACAAACAAACTCTTCAGCTTTATAATATTAAGTATAGATTTAGTAGATACCTACAATCTCTGGAAACGGGTATGACGGCATGCCAAAAGAAACATACCCTCTACTCTTTAAAAACAAAGCTTTCCGCATGTTCCCGGACAAAAAGCAACCTACATTGTTTATACAAACGAAAGCAATACATGCAAACATTGAGGCCAGCGCACGTCGCACACTTCCGGCCAGGACACGCGCGCGACACGACACGACACTCACGACGAATCGTGAACGTACACGGTTGTAGTCAGCAACATAATTACAAATTCAAAACTTAAAATCACCCCTACAGGTTTAATTGAAACTTTTTTTTATTCGTGTTAAGTACAGCAAACCAACTATACTTTAATTTTGTGAAGAAGAAATAATTGTTTGTTGTAACACAAAGTGTTTGCGCAATTTGAAATTTCGAATTTGTTCTACTATTTATGTGGCTGACTGTACATGGCCTCCTTACCGTGAATTAATAAGTGATAGATAACGTGGTACTCTTTATATTTCACTAGTAGTGCTCGCGGCTCCGCCCGCGTGAAAAAGTATTTCCGGGATAAAAATATTTTCCAGGGATAAAAAGTAGCATATAGCACTCAGGAGTAAAGTAGCTTCCTATTAGGGAAAGAATTTGCAAAATCGGTTCAGTAATTCCCGAGATTAGCGCATTCAAACAAATAAACAAACTCTTCAGCTTTATAATATTAGTATAGATTTGAATGACGAGACGAGCATGACCCTGGTCTAATGGTAAGCGATACGACCGCCCAGAAACAGTAACACCATAGAGAGCTTCGAATTACAAAGTACTTACTGCGTGACACTGCACTACACTCGTCACCCTGAGACATAAATGTTAAGTCTCATATTGCCTAGTAAATACATACATACATATACATATACACTCACGCCTGTTATCCCCGAAGGGGTAGGCAGCGGCGCAACTAGTGCACCCACTTTTTGCCGTCATTCCGTCTCATGATGTGATAGGGGGCGAGCCTACGCCATATCGGGCACAAATTCCAGACTCCGGGCTGATACTGAATAGAAAAACTCAATATCACTTTGCCCGACCCGGGGATCGAACCCTCAAGACCTCAGCTTTGCAGTCGTACTGTAATACAACTACGCCACCGAGGCACCCAGTAAATACGCTGGCTACATTTTCCTACAAACCGGTAACATAACACTGTTCACTGCAGCTTGGCGGTAGAAATAGACATTGCGGTGGCACCTACCCAGGCGGCCTCTCGCATACAAGAGTCCTACCACCAGTTAAAATAATTTTACGACACTAGTAGCTACGTCATAATTTTAGGTGTATACAAAGGAAGCTAACCCATATCATAGTAAATTGAAGTTAAAGCTGAAAAATGTATTTGAACGCGAACTCAGGAACTTATATTACAACTTTGAAAATTCTTAACTTATAGCATAGGTACCTACCAGAGTGCTTAGGCTACGTAACTTAAATTCCCTGTGCGGACTTTCATTGCTCAGGACTTGAGAATGAAACGGGTGGTAAATAATAAGAAACACTAATTGCTCCTATGATATTTCGCTTTTAACTTGGTAGTTATAAAGTTAACATGTAAAAACACTGTTCCCTAATGCAAACCTACAAAGTGTCGAACTTATAAAGTGAATGAAAATGAAATCCTCCTAGCAAGCTTCGGGCACGGCGGCCAATCTCGCCGGAGATCAGCCAGGTACGCAGGAGATATTATAGTGCACAAGTGTGTGCGCAATACACAAGTGCACTCGCTATTGCTTCACTCTTATAGTCCGGTGAGACGGCAATCCGACATTACCGGAGAGAAATCAGGCGCAGGACCAACGGCTTACGGCTTTACGTGCTTTCCGAGGCACGGGGGTATCACACCGCCAACTTTCTGACTCCGAGCTGCGACTGAGTAATATTTAAGGTGGAAAAACCCAGTCACAGTGTTTTTTGCTCCGACCCGGTATTCGTATCCAGGACCTCAGCGCGCTAATCGTACTCGTAACGCGTACGCAATACAACTACGCTAGCGAGGCAGTCCTTAGGAACTATCTTTACATGGTACACTTCTCTCTATTCCTTACTTCATATGGTACTATCCTGCCAACCAAGTGTCAGATCCTTTATTTGTCACACAAACATAGTATCACGCCTTTTCCTCCTATTCCGACATATCATTTCGGCTTATTGCAATTTACGGGAAACATATCCAGATTCTTTTTTGTCAACAATAATTTAAAATTTAAAACTAATTACCAACAGTACCCATGTATTCACTATGCTGTACCATGAAAAAAGTGTATACATTCCATCACAATATAAACCTCATTCCACAGTGGTACCGCGTCGAGGTCGACACATCCGACATGGCGCCACGACGTTCGCGACACTCCGCAAAGGCCTTTGTTCCCCACATAATGGTTTTCCGTTTATTTTCCTAGGACTGTGCATTTACGTTATTTTTTCATGTCAGTGGAAATACGGCTTTACAAAATAGAATAAATATCTGCTTGGAAAATATACTAAGCCTGGGTAATGTCACCGTTTTGTCTATTTCACCAAGTATGCAATCGCTGTTAGCTTAAGTCAGTAGTATATAAAATTGGTGTAAAATAAAACAATTAAAAATAGGAAAAATATTAATTGTAAATTAAACAGTTTCTCTTGACGACAATAATTATGATAAAGGACTCTAAAATAAATAATATGTTTTAAATCTGATGAAAGTATCAAATGACATAAGGTAATGCACGACTACCACAATGACGTCACCGTCATTACGGTGTAAAAGTGCGAGAGAGATAGAGATATTATATTTTGATAACTAATTCACACTTAACCTTCTTTTTGTGGTATTTTCATAGGATTGCGTCTTCGTATTTTTAACGTTAATGTAAATAATATAATTAGGTACATAAATGAACTTAATATGCAACTAAGTAATTAAAAATAAAATTATTGACGTAACATCCTACAAAGTAATAACGTACTGACTATGCTAATAAACTAATAGACGGCAAATTTGAACCCTTTATTTTAGGACAGATCGTGATCTTAAAATTGTTCCAGGTCAGGAGCCAACACTGCATGTTGTGGGGCAAACCCTCCAATCTTCATCGAACCACCAAGTGGATCTAACTTCACATCCTCGTATGTCCATTCATGAGAGGAGCGGAGCTAAGTATCGATGATGGATAGGTCCTGGAGTATGCTCTCTTCCACGTCGCTGAAGAAAGCCGGTTGGTGGCTCGGGTAACGACGACGATCGGTACGTAATAAGTTCCTATGTAAAAAAATATATATAATTTATATTTGAAATTTATAAACCGCTGTATATACACGTTTTCTATATTTACTGTCAAAGAGAAATAATTTAGGACAGCAAAAATTCAAGTATAGTCGTTTTTAACACGCTTTTATTAGCTTCAGACGTATGATGTATGTATGTATGTAACTGAAACTTTGAATATGATTTTGACCCCCTTCAAAACGTCGGATTAAATCGTAATTTGGTACTTATCAAGGACCGATACCAATTCAATATTTTAAACTAAAAACACGCTTTAATAGAAAATCCAACTAAAAACGAGTAAATGATAGTTTATAAGTTTTTAGTGACATATGTTGGACCATAGTAGAATTATAACTAAACTGGCTACTCATTTTATTAATCATTATGTGTACAAACTTCTTACTTGTTTTTTAGTGAATTAAAAATGAAAAATAAATATTAGTTTAAAGGCTAAAAAACGCTTTATAGAAAATCCAACAAAAAATTTAGAAAAAATATTAATAAACTTTTATTGAAAATAGTGTAAATAATTGTAAAAAAAGGCGTGGGGTGCATGGTGTCAATAGTTATAAGTATTTTATTGACAGATAATATGAGTAGAAGGATTATCATTTTGATAATATATTAAAAAGCACCCCACGCTTTTTTTACAATGATTCACACTATTCTCAATTCAAGTTTATTAAAAATTGTTTCTATTTTTTAGTTGGATTTTCTATAAAGCGTGTTTTTTAGCTTTTTAATTTATATGTATTTGTTGGTTATTCACAGAAATTATTGTGTGTTTCAGATTCAATAAAAGAATTTTATAAAACACTCGATGCCTACATTACTTGTACGTAAGCTAACATTTACAACAAATATTTATCAACATTCATTACCTGCTCCCATAAAATTATTTTTATGTATTAGAAACAAATAATAATGTAACTACTTCAAAAGATTTAAAGTATTTTTAATAGGTTAGTGAAAGGTTAAAATAAGATACATACAAATTACTTTGATGATATATTTATTTTTATAAAAATAATAAGCTTTATTCTAAAACATATAACCTTATAAAAATAACTATGTAACTAAACTAAATTTATTAAAGCAGATAAATATAAAGTCCAATAAAGAATGGCACAAATGTAGTAAATTAAGATAGCATACACAACACATTATTATAGTTCTTTTGCGTATTTTTGCTTGTTAGTGAAATAATGTAACCAGTCATACTTTTTAACTACTAAATTATTCAGGAAAAAATAATCTATGTTATAATACTTGATGACTTTGTATAGAGAACAGATAGGTATTTGGAGAGAGGTCATCCTGGCGGATGACCCCCTATACATTTAAGGCAATTCATATACACAAGCACAAATATTTCAATACATAAATACGTATATAAGTATGATTTGCAATTACATTACCATACTATTATATAACAATTTATTTTTTTATTTCTTAAACATTCCTCTAATAACAAATCTCTTCTTTTTTCGTTATCCAATCCTAATTTTTGGCAAGAAAAGCTTAACAATAGTAATGTTATTATTCTATTTTTTATCTTATTTTTGTATGATTTTTTTCAGATGTATGATGAAGTATATAAGTCAAAAAAGTTGATTTGTAAATAACTGCTAGTTAGATATAAACAGGTGAACTTATTTTATCACAGATTATGAAGTTTCAGAAGGAGAGAGTAAACCTAAATTGACATGTAAAATCATTTTAAGATTTTATTGTCATTAACAGTATGTGTGTATTTACTTAATTCAAATAATAATGCCTTAGAAATGCAATGATTACCCTATGTTAGCACTTATTTAATGATCTCTTAAAATATGTACGACAATGATAGTGTTAAAAAATAAATGATATTTTTGAGTTTTATGATAACCATTCCCAAACATTTTGTACATTTATATTTTTCGCGTTTTACGTTTAATCACCTTATTCCAATACTAAATATTAAACACAAACACAAAATACGATACAACAAATATTACATAGCTTAATAACTATAACTACAAATATAGCAGATATTGTCGATTTTGGAAACACTAAAATTGTATAAGCAATAAAATTTATATATAGAGATTTAGTAGTAGAGAAGGCTCGTGCTCAGCAGTGGGTAGTATATAATACAGGGCTGATTGCATATTGATTTATTTTCTGAATAAAAATAGCTAAACAGTTACAAGTCACTTAACTTATATTTTCTGGAGTATAGACCATGATGTAATTATGTATGCTACAATTAATTACAAGAATTAAAATAAATTATAATACTAATAATTAATAAAATTCTACAAACACGGTCGAGCCATTAAAAAAAATGCTCTAAATGCTCGAGTAATAGTCACTTATAAAACAATCAGTGTTTCCCAATCTCAAACTATATTTTCCAAACTAATTCAGTCTACAGTTTTAATTATTAAAATACATACATAGATTATATCTACCTCATAAATATCACATATAACGTATTACAAATATTTAGACATATCTAACATATTACCAAAAATATTTCTACGTTTACAACAGAAATAATAACTACAAAAATATGTGAATTCTGAACATACGACATAACTTTGGACAAAACTATACTATGAGTTGGATAAAAAATAATATGTCTAGTTAATTTTAACCTACTCGACGTATCCCTTATCGATACTCGGTATCGATACTAACGGCCGAGATTAATAATCGATATGCAGATCGATTCCTAAAATAAAATTTGAAGGTTACCATTAAACTTTAATGTGATTAACTTCTGCGATCGATCACAAGATATTCGTTTATTTATTTCGGCAGTCAATCTACTTACGAATCCTTATTTTCCAATCAGTTACCACAAAAGCCGTAGTACACTTCGCCACAAAAACCAATGAACAAATCTAAAACTTCAAGTCACCTATACAGGTTGAGTTTAATAATTTTTTTTTACCTATGATCAAGTAAATTCATTTAAGTTTAAATTAGTAAGGAAATTGATAAGGACACAAGTATATTAAAAGTTTTAAATTGGTTTTTGTAGCTGACTGTATGTTCTTATCAACACCTAATGTTCTACCACCGTGTCCCTGTCGACATACCTCTCGAAGATATGAAGCAGCTCGAAGCATACTTCAGCCAAGATCAGCGCTATGATCATCCACTCCAGGCGGATGTGGTGCCTGTCCTGTGCCCACGAGGATAGCAGCTCCAGGAGTTCCACGCAGTGAGCTAGCCGCTCGTTCAGAACCTGGGGGAAATAGAGTAAAATACTGGCAGTTGTCATATGAAAGCCTTGCAAGAATGAATGTTAAATAAAGAAAGACAGACATGTGCCCGAAATAGATCATTTCAGATTATGAGAAACGGTAAAATTTGCCTTCCAGCAGTACTTCCAAAACCTTTCAATTAGGTTTTCTATAAGTTGTACCAGTCCAGTTGAGCCTGCCCATTCGCTTTGTAAACTGTATACAGCGTGACAACAACTAACACTTTCTACCAAGTTAGTTCCCATTTTTTTTTTCAGAAGATATCATACTTATTTAACTCCCAGCCTCCATTTGCAACTTTATTTTTGTAATGCCCTTATGATTTACAATACATACTTTTTAAATGAACAAACATACCCTGGTCCTCTTAGATATGGTAAAATACGCGAGTGTGTTTGAGTAAAGCCTCTCAAGCTCCTCCTCTTCCCAGTAGAAGTCCGGCGTGTCTAACATGTCCGATTCAACGTTCAGCCTATGTCGGAGAGAGAACAGCTCCCCTAGCTTACGGACCACCTGTTAACAAAGAGAATTCACTGTGTAGAATTTTGATTTTATAGATTTTCATAGCGGACAAACTAGCAAGCGTTCCGCTTAGTAAGCAGCTCCCGCTTTAATGGACTTCAGCAATGCCAAGCTACTGCATATATAATGATGGCCAATGGTTTGGTGAATATATTCAGATACTGAAAGAAAACTATAACGAAAATATCTAATAAGTCTCGGAATTTGACAAACAAAAGGTCTTTTATCCTACTAATATTATAAACGCGAAAGTTTGTGAGTATGGATGTATGGATGTTTGTTACTCTTACACGCAAAAACGGGTAGATCATGTCCTGGATTAACAAATAGGCCACTTTTATTCCTGGAAGATATCGGGACTTTTATCCCGGAAAAACTTTTTACCGAGGGCAGAGTCGCGGGCAAAAGCTAGTTATACATATAGGCAAAAGAGCTGAGATATAGACAATGCCTTCAAATCATAGACTCCTAACACATTCTCATAATATAAAGTTTAGGAAATAGTTTACCTCCTTTTTATCAACATGAGCGGCGCCCTCCTTCTCCATGGAGGCGGTGTGGTACCGCACGGAGGACGCCAGCGCCTCCAGCCGCGCCTCCCACGCGCCCAGGCGCGCTGACTGCACCATCGCATGACTACACAATCTTACTATCTTACTAATATTATAAAGGCGAAATAAGTATGTATGGATGTTTGTTACTCTTTCACGCAAAAACTGCTGAACGGATTTCGATGATATTTGGCACACGGGTAGATCATGTCCTGGATTAACACATAGGCTACATTTTATCCCGGGAAAATAAACAAACGGGACTTCTATCTCGAAAAAACTTTTTAACGCAGGCGGAGCCGCGGGCAAAATCTAGTGTAAAATAAACTATAGGAATATTATTCTCACACAAATATTATTTTAAACAAATGAATCTCTACATAAATGTAATTATGAATAATTAAACCATATTGTAAAAAATAATAAAAGTGGTTATGACCCCCTATGAGTACCTGAATCCATACCTAGAAAAATATGCATAAGTTTGTATGTTAGGAATATAAGTTTTTACTTAATTATTTATTTACCTGAATGTATATCTTTCTAAAGAATTGTCTCTTTCAGGCACCATCACGAAACATGACTCCTGCAGATGACATTTCTTTCTGTAAAACAAAATATAGTCTTAATGAATTTATATTGAAAAGGAGATAGCTCTATTGTAACTTTATGTATATCATATTCTTGATTGAGGCATCAGTTATTGAGACAATGGGTAAGTCGACTACTTTTATTTTAATACATTAATAAAAAAATAATGTCACCCGAAATGTTATGAAAAAAAAGGATTTTTAAGGTCCACACAATAATAAATAAGTTATAAGGGTTTGGAATTTCACTGATGGGTTAGCTGTCAAACAACAGTAATTGCAAACAGTGACGTCACCGAGTGTCACTGGCCATAACGCTGTGTGCGTGAGAAAGAGATAGCGCGATAACCCCATCACACTCCCACTTCTGATCACAAAAATATTTCAATTAATATGAACAACTGCTTTATCTTTCAACCAATTTCGATGTATAATTTTAGAGAAGAATTTACTTTTTGTATTATTTTCTGTTACATATAAATAAACATGATCAAAAATAGGAAACTACCCTATTGGATAATAGCTGTGGCCCAGATATCAAATGTTGCCTGACACTCCTGCCTGGCTGAACGTCAACATATCTGTATTTTGGTTATCTAAGGATTTCCTTAAGAACTTACACATTTGGTTGGTAGAAGTATGTCATCACTTCTCTCTCCTTTTCCACTACATCTCTTGGGTAACTCCCAATCTCATACCTAAAATAAAAATACATATATGTAATTCACTATAATAGTCGTTATAGTAGTATAGTAGGTAATTATAGTATAGTATAAGTATTTCCAAGTCAACTTAGTCTTTAGTAGGTAGCAGCTTGATTGTCCTCCCTTGCATTGCATTAGTCAGATAGACCGTTTGCTCATTTGCCTACATAGGCAATAAAAAAAAACTAAAATCTAGCAAAGTTTGGCCCAAGGCCTAAGAAGTGCTTTTTTGTTCCCAATTTTCAGTCTAACTCCATAGCTGTTGTTCATGAGGTATGTGGTGACAAAATATGATCATGCAACACATTTCAACCATAAAAACAATATTTAGCGACACTGAGGCCCTACCAAATATTAAAAAAATATTATAAATAGCTTACGGTTTCACAAATGCCAGCACATTACTGGCTTCCAGCTCAGTGCAGTTCCAAAATACAACAGCTCCTTCTCTGAAGAATATTATCTCCCGTGGTTCAGAGCCAATGGTGTACACCGCATTTGCCACTAACACATCTCCTACTTCCTGAGCTTTCAACCTGGAAATAATCCATTTATAATAGTAGTTTACGGTTAATTCAAAAGTTTTGTATAGTTGTATGTATGGTAAACAAACTTTATTGTAAAGAATTTAAAAAACCAAAGCTTTCAACTACATGTTATTAATTGATTTTGAAGGTTAAAAACAGACCAATGTTTTTAGCAATTCACAGAAAAGTTTTCATAAAATATGTGCTAGTGTGGACCTCAGGTTATCCAAAAATAAAGAGTGTTGGACATAAGGGTGTAATAGTTTAGAAGTGTATTTTAAAGCTAATTATAAATTATTCAGAATCATAAATTCACATAGGAGCAGCATTACATTTTAAATATTAATTATACAATCTGTCAATTTATACATTGAGATGTAATTTAAATTTCTATATAGAGAGCATCGCACCTTTAGGACAAAAATGACGCAATAAAAAAAACTGAGTAATCGTCATGAAATGACTTAAAACAATCCCATTTTCTATAAAAATCTAATAAAAAGGTCTCGATATAACAGTTTGGTCCTGTACCCACTTAAATATGGCTGTGATTAAACTATTGTTATATCGAGAACTTTGTTTTAAGTCATTTTATGTCAATAACTCAATTTTCGTTTTTTTTTTAATGTGTCGTTTTCTTTCTAAAGGTACGATATGTAAAATGTTGCAACCAATGCTTATAATTGCATCACTCTCTCTTAACATGCAAAATATATTAAATGTCTAAAACAACATAATATTGACCAAAAATTACGCTCACGATACAATTTACGGACAATACTGCAGCATTTGTGAAATTTAGTCAATTTGTTATGTAAACCTACTGCAAACTACAGTGAACACAAACAAATAATTATTACTATAATATTATGAACCTTACGTTCCAGGCTCGTACAGTTTCTGCTGCACCAACGCCTCCTTCAAGCTCTTCAGGTCGTAGCAATCAGCAGTGCAATACGCTAAGGTCAAATAATGTCCCTCTTTCTGACTGAGGTCCTCGGCAACTGCCTTCTTGTGAACAATCTTCTTTTTCAACGGTATTGTTGCGTTATCCAATGCTACTGTAGGATGGATCGCATCGCTAGAATAGTTTCTGGTTACTAAATGCTGAGAAATGCGGAATATATTCGTTTTTGAATGATTTATTTTGATTTTCGGAGTCGCAACTCCGTTCAGGTAAGTCTTAACGGCGGCACTCCGCAATGCAGGAAATACAAGTCTTGATAAATATACACTCATTTTGTAGTTAAATGTATAAAAATTGGAATATAAAATGTAATAGTATGTGGGTTCCGGCAATTATTACATAAAATTGAGGTTATGCCCTAAGTCACCTAAGTTTACTATTATGATATTTATGACAGCCAGTGCCACTTTCGGTGTTGCTAGCGAAATCAAGTTAATAACTTCGTATAATTTATATATATTTTTTAACCTAATTTAATATTATTACAATGCTAGGAACTTATTTCGACAAATTATTGTGTAATTCATGTGGTCATTTATTTTGTCTAAAATGTGTAAAATCACATCCTATCGCATTATAATTTTACGTTAGCAGCTCCAAGGCCAACAAGTCTTATGCGGTTGGATTCTGCAGCTACAAAAATCAAAATAATACCTCAATATAGGAAAAAATAAAAATATAAAATACATCACATCGATTTATTAAACTTAGATTACATAAATATCAGTCCATTACATAAACTTATTCTACGACAATATTCCCGTTCCTAGACGAGTACAATAAATGCAATTTTCGCGCGAACTCCGGGCCGAGGCGCCGAGCCCTGGACTCTGGGACGCCCGCCCTGGTCACACCGAGGTCGGCCAGCTCTCCGACGCCGCTGGGTCGTTCCATGCCCTGTAACAAAACCTCATTTGTCATCAGTCTGAAGTAATAAAATGACCCACCAGTAGCTTCTTAGTGTAAAAGTTATAATTATAAGCATAGATTGCTTCGGCGGAGTAGTTGTATTTCAGTAAAACTGTCGTGCTAGGGTAATAGGCTCGTCTTCAGAGTCGGATATTCGGGTTTTCTACTCAGTGTCAGCTTAGTCTGGTTTTCTGCCCAGTAAATGACAATAATAAACTCGCCTGCCTATTACGTGATACCAACTGCTTCCGCAAGGTGGACACCTCAAATTCAAATCATTTATTAAGTAATCAGGCCCCTATGGACACATTTACACGTAATTTTTTACAATGTTTTTATCAACTAAAAGATTCTACCAGTGCATCGGAAAAACCCACTGAGCAGAAGCACCAAATAACTCACGGGTAGGTCTTTTATTATCTTATTTTAATAAAAATATATATATTTGTTACAAACTGCAAGTAACAATATAAATGCGAAAATTAACAAAGAGTACCTAAGTCAAACAACCACCTACATGTTTAATTTTAAGTAAACAATAGTCAACCATCAAACAGAGCAGACCAGTCCACGCAAGCAGCACCCGTCCATGAGTATGACGCATCCTCTAACCCCGGAGAAGGGTAATTTCCGTGACGCTATGTACATACATACGTAGTTGTGAATAATTACTTCAATCAAAGCGGCGGGCGAGTTGTACTTGTTGCAGAGCGCACGCGCCACCTCCAGGCTGGAGGATGGCAACACCGACACCATCTGCTGCCACAGCCGACTCACACCGTTACCTGCCGAACATGTTTTTTTTATTATTATCTCGGCAAAGTGACTTCAAGCGAAGTGAAGTCAAAAAAGTCAACCGTCAAGGGACAAGATTATCCCTTAACGGTCAGCACAATTATGCCGGCCTGTTAATAGCTTCTTCACGCCCCGCTTGAAGGACCCCATGTTGTAAGACGGAGGGAACACGCGTGCCGGCAAACTGTTCTACAGCTTAATGGTACGGCAAAAGTACAGTTCGAACAGTTCTTCAGACCACTCCCCATGATACAGACGATAGAATATACTGAGGGAGGCTATATCGACGCAACTGCAGTGGCTCCAGGTTTTTAGATTCATGCTGAACTAAATACTTACGACCTTGTTCATGAACAGTTTAAAAACCTATTTTAACGTAAAAGTTTATAAACTCAATTCATAATTCTTTCGAAGAAGACGAAACATTCGATGGCTAGATAGATTTACAAATTATTTATGAATAAGGCCGTTCGTGTTTAAAAAAAAATGTAAACAAATATCTGCCTTGTAAATGTGTTTAGGGCCTTTTAATTTTGCCGTAATTAGAATTAGTTGTGTGGTATAAATTTGACTGTCACGAATTCACAACAAATGCGATAAAAGATTAATAAGTGGAGGTTTGTTTACATTTCTGGTAAAAGACTAGTGAATTATGAATACAATCACATTCCTGTGCAAGGAATCAAGATAAAAAAACGATTATCCGTTACGCAGTTATTAATTCACAACATTTTGTAGACGTTTACCTTCTCTGTCAACAGCGACGCATTTCCTGTTGTCGCCTCTCATATAAAAACCAGACGCTGCGTAGTCTATCTCGCGCTTAGCTTTTCTGTAAACATACGGTGATTAAATAATTGTTAAATATCTTATGTCTCACAGGAATCAGTCGACTGTTGCTTTTCGCGAGATTTCCGTAGACTCAAACGAACCATCTTTCCCCCACTTCCCCTTCCTAATCCGCTATACCAACCCATTATTATATACTGCTCACTGCTGGGCACGGACCTCCTTTACTACTGAGGGTTTAGGCCTTAGTCCACCACGCTAGTGCGGGTTGGTAGACTGAAAATACCTTCGAAATTCTTATAGAAAACTTCTCGGGTATGCAGTTTGCCTCACGATGTTTTTCCTTCGTAGCAACAAAAAGTTAACATATGTTTGGAGAAGTACAATACCGCGTGACTTGTTTTTCAGGACAGAGTTAAAAACTATTTGTGTCTATAATTACTTTGTATTTTACGCACCAATCTCAAATTGGCTATTGTCGTCACTTAAGCAGTATTTATCAGTGTTAATTAGGCAGTACTATTGACGAAATGCATGGTCCAAAAGTTTTAGAGGGCTTAGAATGTCGCAAAAAAACGCAACGCGTGACACGTTTAATTTTGATATTTGTGATTGGTCGAGAGACCAACGTCAGTCACGTGATAGTCTCTCGACCAATCACAATAAAACGAAACAGAGTCGTGTAAAACGAAACACGGGGCTTAGGATGTGAAAAAAAAACACGATGCGTCTCCGCTTCGTTCTATTGTGATTGGTTGAGAGACTGACGTATCGGTATATTGATGTTTGTGATTGATGGAGAGACCGACACGTCAGTCTCTCAACCAATCACAATAAAACGAAGCGGAGACGCATCGTGTTTTTTTTTCACATCCTAAGCCCCCTGAGTCGTGTTGTATTTTTTGCCACATTCTGAGCCCACTGATGACTCAGTAATGATGACGGTTGAGATGGTACGATGCTCACTTGAAAGGCGCCTCCGCGACGGCCCTGGTGCACTGCATGATCCACATGCTCAGCTCACTTGTGTTGTCCATGAACTGCACATCCACACCAGTGGAGATCAGCAGGTCTGGAACAACATTCTTCTAGTGGTAGGTCTCTCATGGTAAGATTCCGCCTGGGTGGGTACCATCGCAATGTCTATTTCTACCGGCAAGCAGTGCATGCACTGTTGTGTTTCGGTTTGAAGGACATTGTAGCCAGTGTAACTACAGTACATATTGAGACAGGATGTCGAGCGCAGTAGAATGCCACACATTACTTTGTAATTCAAGGTGCTGAATGGTGTTGTTACTGTTTATGAGTGGTCGTATCGCTTACCATCAGGCGAACGGCATGCTCGTTTCGACATTCAATGCCATAAAAAAAGCATTTATTATATGGCGTGGCTGTAGAAAGAAACATTGCGGTATTACTTACACAGAATTTATAATTATTATAAACTGTTTCCCGATAAAAAAAAGATATATTGTAATGGGACCTTCGCAAATACTTCCGTTAGTAAATAAAAAAGGAATTGCGCAGATCGGCGCACGAATCTCAGAGTATTCGGTGTAAATACACAAAAAAAAAACTCGTTTTAAAAATGACCTATCTATAGAACGCGGTTTATGACGTATGTATAAAGAGGAATACGTAATAAAAGTTGATACATAAATGAATGATTAGCATACGAAACAAAGTATATATTCCTCACTCCCATAGAAAGGGTTTCCAGATACAACATAAGCCCCCTTATTCTCTATGACACGTTATTTTCACCGTTCGTAACAAGCGCGTAACGCAAGTTATCGCTTTTATCACTATTGAAATTGGCATACAGAATACCATTTAACGTAAATTACACAAAGTTAATATATCGCGGTCGCGTTACGAGTTAACATTGTCAGAGACAGTGGTCTCGGACGACAAAATGTGAAATCGGTAGCCAAGAAAACTCTGTATATTTGGATCAATAATCGGTATATGCAAAAAAAACAAACTCTACGGACTCTCCCCCCCCCCGTCGTCGTCAAAATAAAAATATGAAACAAATTTCGTCGTCCCTTTAAAAGGACTGCCCCCCGCTGCCCCAAAACAGTAGCATCTTAATCTTGGAATCGTAAAAAATAAAAAAAAATGGTATATTAACCTGAAAATCGGTAAAAAAAATCGGGAGAATCTTCTGGATCTCTAAAAATCGTAGAAAAATCATGTCATTTCGGTATTTCGGTAGGACAGAACCAATATCGGTTAGAAATACCGAAAAATCGGTAGGTTCGAGACCACTGGTCAGAGAACAAGGGCGAAAGGATGGTACACCAATTCAAACGTACCTATTTTGATCTGCTCCATCTGTAGCTCGGTGAGAGTCTTCCGGCCGCTGTTGGCCGTCCGCCTGCCTGAACTGGAAGCAGTACCACTGAACACCTTTATATAGTAATGTAAACTTTTATGAATTCGTTCTGCTGTAACTTCTCAGTTTGTTTTTTTGGAGTCACAGCTTGATACGGGGACAACATTACTTTCATTGATGCTAGGCAGGTTCACTATTGAACTAGCGTGAGGGGTCGACAATCGACAAACTTTCTTTTAACCATTGATCACACCAGATGTATTATAGGCACTTGGGTAGATTGCAAAAACAGGCATAATTGTGTTAACTAACGAGGGATACACATCGCTCGTCAGTCGACATTATCTGGATCCATTCATAGGTTTATTCAGTAGGATGTTAACTTTGAAGACATTTTATTCCTTACTTAATTCTCCATCATTAAAGATAGAAAGAAAGAAAGATATATTTATTGATGGACAAACACATTACAAATTTAAACATAGAAAAGAAATTAAAATAGTTTAAATATTGTACCAACAATAGGAACCCTCATTCAGCTCCTTGACTACAGTATGGTCTAACCAATACTGTAGCGCTTTAACGCATCTGCTTTCTTGTATCTGCACCACTTTAGGTTGACTGGTAGAAAATGCCTAAGGCATTGACTCGTCAAGCCCCGCGACGGACGCTGGCGTCAATATATATAGGGTTTCCGCATACATCTATATACATAAGCGAGGTTTGACAGGTTAAGTCCGCCTTTACTCCATGTAGTTTTTTTTTTATATAGCATCGAATGACGAGACGAGCATGCCGTTCACCTGATGGTAAGCGATACGACAACCCATAAACAGTAGAAACACCATCCAGCACCTTGAGTTACAAAGCATCGTATGGCACTTCACTGCGCTCGTCATCCGACGTAAGATGTTAAGTCTCATTATGTCCTGTAGTTACACTGGCTACAATGCCCTTCAAACCGAAACACAGCAGTGCATGCACACTGCTGCTTGTGCAAGTGTAAATAAATAAATAAGGAACTCACTTGGAGTCCTCAAACACGATAACAGACAGGTCGCCGTCGACCATCTCCCGCAGCGAGTCGACGTGCGGCAGCAGCGAGCGGTCGGCCGCGCGCGCCCCCACCTCCTCCGACGTGCACACGTACAGCGACGTGCCACAGTGCTGCTTACACGCGCTCAACTTCACCTAGCGACCACACATTTTTTTTTTATATCCTACTAATATTTTGGACTGCCTCGGTGGCGTAGTTGTATTACAGTACGACTGCAAAGCTGAGGTCTCGGGTTCGATTCCCGGGTCGGGGAAAGTGATATGGAGTTTTTCTATTCAATATCAGCTCGGGGTCTGGAATTTGTGCCCGACATGTCGATAAGCTCGCCTCCTATCACATCATGGGAAGGAATAATGGCGAAAACTGGGTGCACTAGTTGCGCCTCTGCCTACCCCTTCGGGGATAAAAGACGTGAGTGTATATGTATAAATGTATGTAAAGTAAATATAAAATGTCACTAACCTGTCCATCCACAGTAGTGAGTTTCTTGGGCATGACTCTAGTCCACACAATCAGGCCAGGGTGCACCAGCGTGGGCGTGGTCTGGATCCTCGCGCCGGCTGCTTCCAGCTCGCGCGCCACGTCAGACATGAACCACGCCGAGCCGAGGGTTGGGTGGATCTCCACATTCATATACTGAGGACATTGTTGGACTTTGCTATTTGCTGTAATTGACACTTGTCAAATAATCCAAAAAAACTCTACACGCCTTTATCTTGCGGGGGAGGGAACTTAAGGAAAATAAAAATCATTCTTTTATAAAAGTAAAAAAAATATTTTATAAAAAGCTTTTATTTAAATTCTCTAAAAAGAAATAAAACTTTAAATGGAATCAAACTTTGTTTAAAAAAGTCTCAGTAGTAGAGGCCCATGCTCAGCGGTGGGCGGTATATAATATAGAGCTGATTGCATTGCATTGCATGAATGTTTTTAAAAAGGTTATTTATAAATGGTGGGGTCTGATTTTTTTTTTATATGTAAGATCCATATTTTACCCCATTGACTCGTCAAGCCCGCAACGGACTCCGGCGTCCATATAATATATAGGGTTTCCCCATACATCTATATATATAAGCGGGGCTTGACAGGTTAATATCCCTTAAGTTTGAGTCTGGTTAGATTTTGAGGCCTAGCACCCATACAAAAAGCGGACATCTCCTTCGATACCTACCTTCATGCATTGTGCAGGCCTGTACATCTGCATTTCATTAATCTTCTGTTTTCTAGCCGCCTTTTCCTCTTCCAATCTCCGTCTCTTGGCTTGTGTCTCAAAATGCCTTGCTTGTATAGCCCTTTTATCAGCTAAAAATGTTTCAAACATTGTTATCCATTTCTTAAATGGGTCAAAATCAATATATGTATTTGTGTTAGTAATGGGACCCAATCCCGTAAAATCTTTTCTTTTTCTCCATGTTCTTAAGAAATAACCTACTAGGCTAGGTATACACACCTGTATGCACTGAGAGCCACCACGGGTTTTGGTTGGTATGCCGGTGTAGGGTGTACAGTGTTAGGGACTCGGTCCAATGCTTGTTCGGATGATGATATAGTCCCGATTGTCGACATTGTGCCACAAGATCGGTGATAACCACATAACCATTCCATTCACCCCACAGTGGTGGCAGTGATAACACATTTTTTCTCAAAAATAAAAATGGTACTGTGTCTTAGTTGTAGAGACCTATTCCCAGTAGTGAAATCTATACTTATATTATAAAGAGGAAAGATTTGTATTTTTGTATGTTTGACAAGGATAAACTCAAAAACTACTGGACCAATTTCAAAATTTCTATCACCATTCAAATGCTCCTGTATCCCTGAGTAATATAGGCTACTTTATATCCCGAAAAATTCAAACCGGGAATTTTATACCGGACTTTTTTTTTCTCGCGTGTGGAGCTGTCTCGGCCAAACCAATACACCAATTTCGATGAAATTTGCAAGGGACGTAGTTTAAGACCCTGGGAAAGACCTAGGCTACTTCTTATCCTGGAAAAATGTAAACCTGGACTTTAATTCCGGAAAATCGTTTCTTTCGGGTAGAACAGCAAGAAAATGAGTATGAAAATAGTTTAAGATCTAGGGGAGGACATAGGCTACTTTTTATCTGGGAAAAATATAAACGGGTACTTTTATCCTGGAAAATATTTGGTTGCGGGTGGAACCGTGAGAGAATAAGTATGGATATAGTTTGAGGTCTAAGAAAGGACAGGCTACTTTTATCTTTTTATTTTTAAGGATATGCTTTGACATCACTACATATTATAAAACAAAGCCACATCTGTTTGTCTGAATGCGATAAACTCAAAAACTATCAAACGGACTTCCATATGTTTTTCACCAATATACGCAGTGATTCAAGAAGAAGGTTTATGTGTATTATTATTCATAAGTATTTTGTATGACAGAAAATTAAATGTATAATATTATGCTTTGCTACCTGTGCGAAGTCAGGGCGGGCCGCTAGTTGTATATAACTTTAGCCATTAATATATTAATTTCTATTTGAGTTATACCTTGGCATACATTAAGCCTGGCTGAACTGGACCTTGTGGCGGGAGGCGGTGGACCCTCATCAGAGGATTCTGAAGAATCTTCAGACTGTGACTCAGAACTAGAGCTGCTCGATTCCTGCTCCTGCTGTGGGTTCGGATCTGGAATAATGTCATGTCCAATCTATTTTGTCACCATTATTATACTGAGAACATGCATGTCCCAAAGCGTAAAAGAGAATCTTAAAAAATTTATTCAACCTAAAAACTAATTTACAATCATTTTTAAAATTTTGAAGGCCATTGATTGGGCATCTAGTTATGACTTTTTTATTGATAAAAGTCACTGCTCTGAAAAGTTAGAGCCAAACAGGTATTAAATGAACATATAAAAATATTTCTTTAATGAATTAAATACTATAAACTATAATGGTCAATTGGACGTAGTTAAGCAGAAAGGACTCTACCCACATAAAGTCACTTTCGAGTTATTGAGGATTACAGTTCAAACTTGTTTTCTTTTATAATGCTAATATTATGCTTTTCTCATTTAAAAGAAATATATCTAAAACAATTCAAACGGTTTGAATGTATTTAGCTTTGTTTTAATAGACCTGTATCAGTAAAAAATAATTTATCATCAAGGATTCACACAGATTAGATTGTTAAGTAAATAAAAATATTTTCCTCCCCATATGTGTGGGTTGGTTCCCATACCAATAAATATTAACTTCCCTTGTTTTTTTCGTGGAGGTTTTTTGCTGAATGAAAGATCTTACCTAAAGGACTCTCTTTGCATCAATAACTAATTTTTGACCAAAGTGTGGGTTGAGTCCTTTCTGCTTAACTAAGTCCAATTGTTTTAAAGAAAGTTGAAAGAAAACCAGTTCTTCAAAGATTAAAAAAAATGTAATAGCTAATCTCAGAGCAATGCCTCATCTCATCTTAAATAGAAAGTAGAAAATAAAATGTAAAAGCTAAATACATTTGCAGAATCAATAAATTTACTTCTATGGCTGCAACTGGGTAAATTAACATTAGGCAAATCTTGAGATTCTACATCGGAGGAGCTTGTTTCCTCTTCCTCGTCTGAAATTAGATTCACCGGTTCTTCTGCCATTCCGACGGCTAACTCTTAAAGTTGAAGCAGACGCTGCAGCGCACAAACACAATACAACACTAGGAATATTAGTCGAATAGAAACAATTGAGTCAAGAATGAAAAACAGTAGCATCTCAGACCTTCAAAACATAAAAGAAAATTTCTGTGTTATTTTGTTTGAATAATATTCAACATGGCAATAGTGTTGGGCAAGACATACAAGAGACGGTACATTTGTCCCGGACATGACGTCAAAATGTAAGAGTGGTTCAACATTTTTTGTTGTACTACTTTAAACTTCATGTCGCGGTAATCGCGAAGTCGTGTTACTCAATATCTATCTCAGTAAAACTCTAAGATGGGGATAGAGAGGGAGTGAAACGCATGCTACAAAATACAATAGTATGTTATTCTTCAATGACAATATGTCATATTTGTACTCGTTACTTAAAGCGTATCGCCGCGCTTCATTACGCCTCGCCTCATGTGAAGTGGGACATTGTACTGGCTAAGTGCAAAAAAGAGGCTAGTCTTACAAACTCTTTTTATGTCGTGTCCTGCCCAACACTTTACACTACATGGCAAGTGGCCAGGGCTACCAACTCCTAAAAAAAATTGGCCCTAAAATCAATATGAAAAAGCCCCAAATAGCCCTAAATGCAAAATTCAAAAACCCCAAAAAAGCCCTGTACTGTCAATGTTACGTTGTATGGTGTAGTATATACCTATATCTAATATTATTTAAATAAATTCCCTGTTTTACTAAGGTAAATAACACACAACTTAGTTTATTTCTAAAACGTGCAAAAAGATCTACATTGTCAATAATTTTATACAATTTTAAACAAATTTGGGTACCTCTGGAAATTCTAGTTTTTAGGATCTCATAGTGCTTGTTAATTTTAAGTAGAATTGATTCTCTGTAAGTCTATTTCTTTCAATAAACTATTTTTCAATTGTTAAGCGCCTATTAGACAGTAGGTTTTGCTATCCGTTTTACCACAGTCACGCCTGTGAGTGACGAATAGCGTATCGTCTAATGTGGTGATTGGCGTTTGAGTGACGGTGATTGACGAATATCTGGATTTTTTTATTTGCGCGTCGCGCAACCATCAACCATGACTTTTGCGCGATCGTCTAATGGCATTTCGTCCGGCAAACGTCAGTCAGCGCGCGGACAGCGGTGGAAGGAGACATATTGTATTGAGTCGGAGAGGCGCTGGCGCCCCGCGCGGCTGATAACCTTCTCCGAACTAACATTATGCTTTATGCTACAGTCGCAGAAAAAAAATATTTTAAGTTTTGAAACAATCCCTGGGTTGTGGTATACTACAAATCTTTAATAGTTAGTCTATACTAATGTTATAAAGAGGAAAGATTTGTTCCATTTTGTAAATTCTTTCACTAATAAGAAGATACATTACTCCTCAGTATTATAGGCTAATTTTTTTTTATTATCTTATTAGATAATATTATCCAATAAGATAATAAAGAAAATTGTTGTCATAGTCTTTATTTTCTTTTGTATCTCGTATTTTAGACTAAATTTATCTATAGGTACTAATATAATAAATGCGAAAACTTTGATGCTTTTTTTCTCAATCACACCAGAACGGCTAAACATCCAGATGGAATGAAATTTGGCACAAAGATAGATTATAGTATAGAATAACACATAGGCTACCTTTATCCCTGAATAATATATACAAATTTATTCCGGATAAAAAAATCAAACGGGCGTGGCCGCTAATAAAAGGTGGGTAAAGCAAAAGTATGGCTATAAAACTATCTATTTCAGTCAATATTTTACCCAACGTCTTCTTGTTACACGTTTTTACTCTCAGTTCCCTTTTACTTTACAAGTATTCATACCATAACGAGTGAAAACGTGTGTTCTCCGCAAAATCCTACTGTCTAATGGGCGCTTAGTAATTGTTTAAAATTATTGACAATGTAGATCTTTTTGCTCGTTTTAGAAATAAACTAAGTTGTGTGTTATTTACCTTAATAAAACAGGGAACTTATTTAAATAATATTAGATATAGGTATATACTACACCATACAACGTAACATTGACAGTATAGGGCTTTTTTGGGGTTTTTGAATTTTGCATTTAGGGCTATTTGGGGCTTTTTCATATTGATTTTAGGGCCATTTTTTTTAGGAGTTGGTAACCCTAGTGCAAGTGCATCCGACGCAAATCCGTTATCCGACTCCATTTGAATAATATTTAATTTTGCTCTTTGATTGAAATTTGAACGTGCTGCAGCAGCAATGGGCGATTATTGTGTGTGATTAAATATAGAAAGGTGAGTACATTTACCTATGATGTAAGAATGTTCTTTGCACATATTTCAGCTAGCATTCAAATAAATTTAGAGCAATCAAGTTTATATTTTAGTCCAAACTTAGACTAACAAAAATGAGCCCACTTTGATTTCGTAATGGCGGCGTATTTTGGCTTGGACTAAGTATTTGGTAGAATCGTTTTGTCAAAATTATCGTTGAAATAGCTACTAAATACATGAGAAAAGATTATTTGACCAGATATCTGCTATTATTTGATAAAGGCTACAAAATAATGTGCAAAATATCATACTTTTGAATTATAATTGGCACGTGTTGACCAGTTTGCGCAAGCGGCGAAATTACTGCAAAAAATTCCTAATTATTCTGTTCCTTAAACTAACATTCTGTTCATAAACACATTAACATCGATTATTTCATCAAACATTTGCATTTACTTGATAAAATTACGTAACAAGCGATTAGTTATTGATCTGCAAACTTAGAATAGTTATTATTATTATGGCGTTATTATTCTATGTCTGCAAATACATTTGGTATTTATACTGTTAGTCTAAGGTAAATACTAGGTTAACGCAGTTAACTCGTTCGCGCAAGCGTCAAAATAAAGGCATACAAAATACAATTTCTTATTTTGTTCGTAAATATTGAATACATCAGTATATTATTAATCAAAGACATCAGCAATGAATGATTGTTTTACCAAATAGTGTCTCAGTAATACTGGTACAGAGGTCACTGAAAGTTGGTATTTCACCAAAAAGATGGTACACGCTATAAAATATACAATTTCAGTATACAATTTTTCCGGCGACCTTTCTCTTTTTTAGGTCCCAAAAGGAGAATTTGTAACCAGTACAGCTACTTATACGTCCTTGCTAATCTATGGTGTTTAGTGATATTAACAAAAAAAATATTATTAGTAAATTATTACAATAACCAATGATGTATATATGCAACAAGAATGATATACCGGGTGGAAGGGAAACGCTCTCGGAAACGAATACAGGTGATTGGTGATTCCTGACGTGATGGCACTAAAAAAATCGCGATCGCATTGTTACAATTTTAGTAGGATTTTCTCAAATTTCTGTACAGCCTCACTTATGGATAGATAAATCAAACTATTATTCTGAAAAACATAGTAAAAAAGGTCAATATTTCAAAAAAATCGTAATGAAACACGTACATCAGCTGACGGGTTAACGACCGCGGGCCGGTGCCGCCGCATCACGGCGGCCGCCCAGTTTTTTGTACGCTTTACATTGCGCGCGCATGAATTACGGAAATACTAAAATCGTAAGTATTATCACTTAGCTTTGCAAATGAATATAGTTTTTCGTTAATGTTATGGTTCTTCTCTCTTACCGTTCCGGTATAGAGAGCGTTTCCCTTCCACCCGGTATTGTTAGATACATGAAAAAAAGACGTGTGGCACTCGGAGAGTGCCGCGGTAAAGCTATTGCATAACATTTTTTATCAACTTATGTAATTATAACTATTTATTTGTATTTGTTTCTATTGTCCAAATTTCACACGTGCCCTAACGCCGAAACTCTAAGCAGGCAATTCTAATATTTATAACCTCTTTGAACAGATATTAAATAAAAACTTTTTAAAAATTCAAACTTAGAATCACGTCATCCCACCGCGTTTGACATTTCGATACGTTTCACTGACTGGAACAATTTTTAAATACACGGTAATTTCGACCTTTTATCGTGTAACATTCAGCTCATATCCTCTTACATATTGTATTCTTACAAGACTGCGATATTAAATTTACTTATGGAATTTTACACTCTACATTGTTGTGATAGAGTTGAAAATAAAATATCACTGCTGTGCCATGCCGGTCGGAGTGAGGGGTGTCAGGTTATTTTTCGTTACGCAATTTCTGGATTCGGTCTCCACGCTCAAGGGCCGCGATAGAAGTTATGCAATAGCTTAAAAAAATAATTTTGTCATTGATGTTGAAAGTTGGTACTTATGCGTACCAACACAGGTTTCTATTGGTACATGGTACAAGACCCTGAAAAATGGTACAAGACCCTGAAAAATGGTACAAGACCCTGAAAAATGGTACAAGACCCTGAAAAATGGTACATGTACCAGGCAATTGGTACGTCTGGCATCAATGTACCAAATATCGGCATTTATATTATAAAAGTTGCAAAATATTATTACTGCTTTTCTTGTTGACCTAATACTCAGTAGTGCACCCGTCCGCGCAAGGTCAATAATGAGATTGTAGATACCTACAAGGCTACATGATACATCATACAATTTTGAATTAGGGTACTGTTTTGCTATACAGTAGTGGTGTAACGAATATTCGCATTCGCAATAAATTATGCGAATATTTTTGGCTATGACAAATGGAAATAATTTATAAAATAGCACTGCAACAGATTATGTTTACAATGTATAAATAATAATTTTGTTAGTATTTATAGTACCCATACAAAATAAAAATTATATATTTTGATAACAATAACCTTCGAACTTTCTAAATGCACTTGAGTATTTAAAATTATTTTTTTACCGACATCACAACGTGATGGGATTTATGTTGATATTTATACGAAATTTTCTATACTTAATCAATTATTATTAGTTAACTAGCTTTTGCCCGCGGCTCCGCCCGCATTAAAAAGTTTTTCCGGGACAAAAGTCCCGGTTTATATTTTCCCGGGATAAAAAGTATCCTATGTGTTAATCCAGGACATGATCTACCCGTGTGCCAAATTTCATCGAAATCCGTTCAGTAGTTTTTGCGTGAAAGAGGAACAAACATCCTTACATCCAAACATCCATACATTCTTACAAACTTTCGCCTTTATAATATTAGTAGGATATTAGTAGGATTATTGGAAACTATAAGAATATATTGAACACATTAAAATCTTTTAAAATATTATAAACTAGCTTTTGCCCGCGGCTCCGCCCACATTAAAAAGTTTTTCCGGGATAAAAGTCCCGGTTTATATTTTCCCGGGATAAAAAGTAGCCTATGTGTTAATCCAGGACATGATCTACCCGTGTGCCAAATTTCATCGAAATCCATTCAGTAGTTTTTGCGTGAAAGAGGAACAAACATCCTTACATCCATACATCCAAACATCCATACATTCTTACAAACTTTCGCCTTTATAATATTAGTAGGATTATTGATGTTCTTTCTTCAATGTCAGTATACTTTTTAAATCCTTCAGTTGCACTGATGACTCACTATTTACTTAACCCGAATTATATTAAATTAGGTAAGATATGTTGGTTTAAAAAAAACATTTTACTATCCTACATTTCTGAATAATTTCGCATGGATTGAATTCTTATTTCACATGAATTCAATATAAAAAGATTTTATTTTCTACTTCGCATTCGCGAATATTGGAGTCAAATATTCGCGTTCGCGAATATCGGAAATTTAACATTTGTTACATCATTACTATGCAGTATACACTGATGGACGATGGGTCCGTGTTACTGTGAAACTGTTTTGGTTGGTCTTTTACGATAGTGATGTGCATGTGAATTTATCGTACACAATTGTTGATAAAAAAAAATTGCGAAATGATTACGATATTTTGTAATGTTGATAATATTGTTACAGTTTATATTATATTCGCGATACCATTATTTATGAATATTTATCGTGCATAATTACTGACATAAATGTCGGTTGGTGTACCGGCGACGATATTTTATATTATTTTGATAACTTTCTGTACAGTGTGATGTGCGTAAAATAAACAAAAGGCACATGTCTGCGAAGAATAGCCGCTGAATTTTACGAGGCGCTGTACGGGGACGATGAGCCCGATGGTGAGAGGCAGCAACCGCTCTCCGATTATGAGACCAACAGTGACGAGGTATTTGAATAACGTAATTTCTTATGTTTGCATTTAGTATGTCGGCAATGCTGAGGTCTGTAGGAGGCACTGGTTGCGTCTCTGCCTACCCCTTCGGGGATAACCCGTTCGTATTCCGTCCAATTTGATAGGGGGCAAGCCTATCGCCATTTCGGGCACAAATTCCAGTCTCCGGGCTGATACTGAATAGAAAAATCCAATACCACTGTGCCCGATTCGGGGATCGAACCCGAGACCTCAGCATTGCAGTCGTACCGTAACACAACTACGCCGCCAAGGCAGGGGTTTTTGATATTGTAAGTTATTTATGTATTTAATAAATGCTCTAAAAAGAAGAAAAAATTACTCTAAATTGAATCAAATTTTGTTTAATACTATGTATCTAAATAAAAGCTTGTCGCGAGATTTACTGTCAAGATCAAGTTACAAAATTATTGTATTTCTACGTAAGTAAATCTCGCGACAAGCTTTTATCTCTACATAGTTTTAATCAAAGTTTGATTCAATTTAGGCTTTTTTCTTTTTAGAGCATTTAAATAAAAGCTTGTCTTTAATTTTTTTTTTACTCTTGATTTAAATTTTTACCTTTTAGTTATTTTTCTTAGCCAGCCCTTTCATTTGATACCCATATTATAGGAATGCGTAAAAAATAACTAGTCCATCATCTTTTCCCATTCGCCATATTGGATTTAAAATGACGTCATTTAGCTAACAATGCATTGTCACCCAAACTGAACGTGTGCGCAACATTTCAACACAATTGGTATAGGCCTATAGGGTAACTACTTCAAAATTGACTCTTAAGATTCCGCCCGAACAAACATAGTTACATACAGACATACATGCATACATAATAATATATTGCAAGTTAAATAAAAGCTTTTAAGAAATAGAAAAACTCAATATATCTTTGCCCGACCCGGGAATCAAACCAGAAAACTCAGCATTGCAGTCGTACAGTAATACAATTACGCCACCGAGGCAGCCCATAGTCTGGAATTTGTGCCCGACATGGCCCTAGGCATTTTCTTTATTTTCAAATGGTTTCAACTCTCTTACTTTTTTGTCTTTTTTCTTACTTTTATTGTCTTTTTTGTCTGTAATTGGTTCATTTACTTTTGCTTATAGTATGAAGAGTCGGAAGAGCTGATTGCGACCGCTTATTCACCCTCGTCGTCCCCGGTGCGCCTACCGGAGCGGTGCGCCTAACGAGCTGGACGGTCTCGGGAGGCCCTGTATCTCCAACATGAGGCGCGTCCGAGTTTCCGTTAGCCACTGGGAAGACATCGGAGTCCGTAATTAAAGGTAAAAAAAAAACTCTAAATCCTCTTTATTGAGTCTAGCAATCTGTGATCTCTACTAATATTCTACCATATTATAATCTCAAAACGGTGCAAATGCCCCTGACAGGTCGACTATTTTTTTCTTTTTATGGATTTGATTTTCATTTTAAATGTTTTCATTTTCAGACTTAAAGACTCGTTGGTTGTAATTTTGATGGTGAACGACGGGACGCCGCCCGACGAGCCGGAGGTGAACTTCTATGACCCCAATGCGCACCTTGCTTTTGCCCACATCGCGAGCACGTCGGCGCCTGAGCGGGGCGCGAGCCTGCTCGTGCTCGTGGACGAGGGCGAAGGCGAGGGTGCAGTGGCGGCGGCGCGCGCGGGGTCAAACAGGGGGTGGGAAGTCGTCATCGGGTTGATGACCTTAGCTTGCTGTGGGAAGTGGGTCATCCACTGCAAGAAATTTGGCTATCCGATGGCGACGTCATCCGAACTACGTCAATTGGCCCGGGACATTGTAAGACGACGAATGAATGAGAGGGTGAACGAAGATGAGCCTGGGGAAGTCGTTGATGGGACGGATATTCCACTGCAGGGTGAAGACCTTCATTTCGAGTGGTCTGCTATGGAGACTTTTCGAGGTGAAGAGGAGGTGTTTCGGCCTGCACATACCGGGGCTGTCGAATCGTATACAACTGCATGCGATGCTTTTCGTTCCTATTGGGACGAAGGCATCATGCAAGTTGTAGCCGACGAGACGAACCGGTATGCCAATGAAATATCCTCAGCTTCATTTCATGCCAAGTGGTACCCAACAAACTTCGACAAAGTGCTATGTCTCTTCGCATTTTGGATTTTGCCGGGAATAGTTCGTATGACGACTATAAAAAGTTGTTTTTCCGGAAACGAACTTCCCGGCATCGTTATATCCAACTTTCGCGTGCATAGCACTTTGTTGCCGTGGACCGCGTCGTCCAAGCAATGGACCCTACCATTGACGACCCCGCTGCAAGCTCTGATCGAATGCATCCTTTGAGGCCTATAATAAATCATTTGTACGCCAAAATTCAGGCAAATTATGTAATTAGTAGAGATATTAGCATAGACGAAAGTCTAACCCTTTGGAAGGGAAGGCTGAATTTCAAACAATACATTCGGTCAAAGGCTGCAAAGGTTGGGATCAAATCCTATGAATTATGTGAATGTGCCACAGGTAAGATTTTCAGGACCTTGAGTTACAAAGAACTGTGTGGCATTCCACTGTGCTCGCATCCCGAGACATTAGATGTTGTCTCATTATATCCAGTAGTTTAACTGGCTACAATGTCCTTCAAAAGAAAACAACACTATGCACACTAATGTTTGGCGGTAGAAATAGACATCGCGGTGGTACCCACCCAGACGGACTCTTACATATGCGAGACCTACCACCACTAAAATAAGATGTGGTCTTTCATAATTTATACAGGTAAGTTGACTAATGCAGATATTAGCTCCAGGGACCTTGGCGAGTACTGCACTCGTCAAAAAGCTTATTGATCCCTTATTAAATAAGGGATATCGACTATTTATGGACAACTAGTTCAATTCACCACTGGTGGCACGCTTTTTTTAAACTGAATGGTAACTTTATTTATTGGTACCTTACTTCCGAATCACAAAGACTCGCCCGACTTCGTTACCAAAACTCCGCTCAAGAGGGGACATCTTCTAGCAAGGCATTATGGGGACGTATGTGCTGGCCTGCAGGACAAAAAGCGGGTACTCGTGCTTTCGACTTGCCATGATGCATACACACGAACTCAGTTTTGGGCCATCCCATTCAAGCCTCGAGTAGTCTTAGACTGAAACAGATGCATGGGTGGGGTGGACCTCAAAGACCACACGCTGGAGCCGTACCTGATTGAGCGGAAAAGGTGTACCAAGTGTTGCATGAAGATGTTCAAGCGGTTGTTGAACGTCTCCATTCTCAATGCGCGCATGCTATTGGAATCCTCTACAAATTTCCTGTTTGATCATCTGTCTTTTCGGCTCCAATTTCACGACGCCATTCTCTCCCATCATTTACCCCATCCAGTTCCTCGCCGCCTCCCTGCGAATCCAGCAGCGGATTTGCCTCGACCGGCCGGCGGTTTTCAGCGATGGTCATTGGCCGTTTTATGTACCAAATCGACCAGCTCATGAACAAATAATCACCAAGACAGTGTCAGGTGCGTTATGTTGTTCGCAGGGTAGACTACACAAGAACCCGATTTATGTGCGAGATTTACAATGTGTCGCTTTGTATGGTGGATTGTTTCATGGCTTACCATAGCTTCGTAGACTGGTTTTCCTCATCCTAGTTGTTTTTTTTTCTACACTGCAGAGAGGATGGGTTGAACAGTTTATTATAAATAGTCGGTATCACAGGTTCTATGTATGAAATAAATGTGTGTGTGTGTGTTCCGTGGCATAGGCGTTTTTACTGGTTTTTTTTTTAAATACGTTACTTTTATATTTGTTTTTTTTGTATACTGTCCTTTTTTATTTGTTTTTTTTTGTGTATACTTTTGCATTTGTTATTTTTTGTAGATATTTGTAAGTACGCGATTTAAAGAGATTTATATTGTATGCGGCACCCTGTTACTATAATATTATGTTTGAAGTGCCAAGCTAACATATGTACTATCTATCTAGCCTACAATTAGTATTTTATATTGCAATCTCTATGTATAGTATGATGTTAATACTTTTGCATGCATGTACTAATTTTTTTTTTATTTTATAAAAGTTATGAAATAAAAGAATAATACAAACTGGCTATAGTTTTTTATTACTACGTAGTATAAAAGAGAGTCGATTCCCGCTGTCTGTCCCTATGTATGCTTAGATCTTTAAAATTACGCAACGGATTTTGATGCGTTTTTATTTTAATAGATACGAGTGATTAAAGAGGAAGGTTTATATTATGTGTAATACATTTTAATACATCAATGGTAATACATGCATAATATAGTAGAGAACCATTGATCGTTATAAAGGTTTGTAATGTGATGTAAGATGTAATATAAACACATTTTTTTGCCCATACATTGCAAACTCTAGCTAAACCCTATGAGATAGATCAAAATAATGTACTACACTATTGTACACCTTAAAAAGGTCTACAAAAAGTTCACGATGGTATGTATATGTCTATTTCTTAGGGATAACCCACAATAACCATTTTTTATCCTTTACTTTTGACGAGAAATAATTTCTTTTTTTACGAAACGATTTTAAGCATTACAGCATTAAACCTTATTCAATTAAGTACCAGAAATACATGTGCATTTAATATAGATCAATATGGCCCTTCACAGCATGTAATTTAAATAAATATTTTCGAAGATATTAGATTTAAAATGCAGAGACATAGCGGTTGCGGCGGTACCGGTCGGGGGGCCGGCGGCGCGTGCCTATAAATAGCGCGTCGAATGCCGCGCTTCTGCCTACAGCACTTTATGTTTTCGTGTGTATTCAGATGGATTCGTAAATGGTTCAGATTTACAATTCGGTCCGAGAAAATGTACCTATAGTCTTATACTAATATTATAAAGAGGAAAGACTTGATTGTTTGTAATGACCAATGGATAATCTCAAAAACTACTGGACCGATTTTGAAAATTCTTTCACTAGTAGGAAGATACATTACTCCTGAGTGTTGCTATTTATCCCGGAAAAGTTCAAACCGGGACTTTTATCCCGGATTATTTTTTCTCGCGAGTAGAGCTTTCACGGCCAGACTACTAAACCGATTTCCATGAAATTTAATAGGGAGATAGTTTAAAACTCTGGGAAGAACCTAGGGTATATCTTATTCCGAGAAAAAATAAACCAGGACTTTTATTCCGGAAAATCTTTTTCTACGAGTGGAACCGCAAGAAAATAAGTATGGAGATAATTTGAGATCCAGAGAAGGACATAGGCTACTTTATCCCGGAAGCACATAAACCGGTAATTTAATCTCAGATTTCGTTTCTCGCGGGTGGAGCCGTCACGGTCAAACCACTGAACTGATTGCGATGAAATTTGGAAGGGACATACTTAGTTTAAGATTCTGGGAAGGACCTAAGCTACTTTTTATATAGGGAAAACATACCCGGGACTTTTATCCCGATAAATATATTCTTGCGGGTGGAACTACGAGAGAACAAGTCGCACCGTTAGGATGAAAACGACACAATTCAAAAAGACAGAAAATTGAGTTAACGTCATAAAATTACTTAAAAAGTTATAACGAAGTTTTCAATACAACAATAGTTCAAACACAGCCACATTCAAGCAAGAATAGGACAAATCTGTTTATCGGTCCCTTTTTACTATATTTTTAATGAAATGAAGGACTAGTTTTAAGTCTCTTAAAAATGACAACTCAATTTTCTATTTTTTGAATTGTGTCGTTTTCGTTCTAAGTATGAAGATAGTTTTTTGAACCAGGGAAGCACAGGCTATTTTTTATCTTTTAATTTTTTAGGATATGTCCTTACATCATTTCATATTATAAAACAAAGTACCCCTATCGCATCTGATTGAACACGATAAACTCAAAAACTACCGAACGGATTTTCATATTATGTCTTTCACGACCGGACGGAGTGATTCAAGAGGAAGGTTTATGTGTATACATAGAATAATAGTTATTATTCTAAGTGTGTATATTACATAAATATTTTGTATGACAGAAAAATAAATATCGCCTTATAATATTATGCTTTGCTACCTGTGCGAAGCCAGGGCGGGCCCCTAGTTTTTAGATAAATAAATTTCCAAATAGAAATAAATTTATTTTCCAAAAATTACACATCTTATAAGAGTTAACAACGATGTGAACATCAAAGGCATAGTTTAAAAGGACAAATACCATATACCATTTAAACTAAAAAAATAATTGTAATTGTAATTCATAAATTTGAATAAAATGAAAAAAGAAAACAAAATAAAATTATAACACAAATGAGTACCTAATCATACAGAAATATAAAATAAACAAAAAAACAGTTGAAAAATTTGTAGTGAACGACGCGACGTGCAGAAGCAAGTGCCTAGGGCTAGGAGTGAATGTGTATGCGTGTGTAAGTGTGAGTGGGTGAGTGTAGGTAATTGTGTTTGTGTTTATACCTCCATTTTAAAAGTCTCAGCATCCTCATGATTTAGATTCAAAAGCATGCTCTTGACTGTATTTTTAGCTTCTCGTATAGTTCATAAAATGATAAAACAATAATTACAATATAGGTATATCGTAAGTACACACACACACTCACGCCTTTTATCCCCAAAGGGGTAGGCAGAGGTGCAACAGGTGCACCCATTTTTCGCCGTGCGTATTCCGTCCCATGATGTGATAGGGGGCGACCCTAGTCTGATGACTGAAACCAGATGACTGAAATAGTCGAAATTTTAGATACGGCCTCTTAAGAAAACAGGTCGCCTGATGGCTCCTCACTCCAGAAGAATACTGACGAGAGATATTTGGTATCCAATTCCCATGGCAGAGTACCGGCCAAGACGAAGGCCGCCTCGGGGCTGGAACCGACCCGGGGATCGAACCCGAGATCTCAGCATTGCAGTCGTACCGTAATGCAACTACGCCACCGAGGCAATCTACCTAAGACGACTTTAATAAATAAATCACGAAGATCGTAAACTGTCAAATCCAGTCGTGAAATGTTTTATAACCAATTTCTTAATAATCTCTATAAAGCGTCATGATATCGGCATCATGCCGTAATGCCATCATAAAACGCCTAAATCTCGTCGAATAGTCCATAAACGCTCCATGCAGTCGATAAAGAAAGATTTGACGAAAGCAAACCCGCGCGGCTCTATTGATTTCCCATAAAACTTGGCAGTAAATCATTTCCTCACCCTTCAGCGCTTCGTCGCTGCAGATGGCTATCACGTGCGTAGATAAACACACGAATACCTATAAACAGAATAATACCACAAAGAACCATAATAATTATAAAACATTTATGCCAAGACACTGCACTGCGGTCTTATAATATACTAGTACCTATTGGTTGCGGCTCCGCACGCGTCAAAATGTTTTTCCGGGACAAAAATAGTTTCCCGGGATAAAAAGTAAACTGTAGTACTCAGAGTTAATGGAGCTTCCTATTAGTCAAAGAATTTTCAAAATCGGTTCAGTAGTTCTTGAGATTAGCACGTTCAACCAAACGAACAAACAATCTCTTCAGCTTTATAATATTAGTATAGATAATTAATTAATGTCCTCCATACAAGGATACAATAGTGTATGCATGATTTTACATAACAACAGAAAGGGATATGCAATGATATTTGCCCAGCCAGAGTCGCACAAAGCATTTAAACTGCGTGGCCATTTTCGCATAGGACTAAAACTACAAATGGTGTACGCAATACTTACTAGTGATAATTGATACTCCGGCTTACCCTAGAAGTTAGAACGCATGACAAGTTAAATGTACTTTAAAATATACTATAGTAGCAAAGAAACAAATTAAAATATCTATTTGTCTTGAAAATTTTTCTCTCTTCGCCCCTGATATGTGACCCATGTAGCGATGCAGCGCTTTATTTACAAGACCCGTGCGTAGAATGTGCGCAGTGAACCCAACAGAATGGTTCCGATTGTTCACTGTCATCGAAGGGTTTGATTCGGCCACCCTTCTTTAGAAATGGGATTTACTAACATCATTTAACCCGTAATTTACAGTAAGTAATTGATTTGTCTGTTTGATTCTATTATTTGGCGTAAGGAGAGTGACTAAGCAATGGTTAGGTATCTAAACAATGAGTAATAACGTTTATTAGTACGGGGCAAATATTGGTATTGGCCTAGGGTGAAAGGGTACCGACCACCGGGTACGACTGGGGACTGCGCATCGTTTTTGGGGTTAAAGTAGACTCTAACCCCGAAAAGATGCGCAGACGAAGGCGTGGAGAAAGTACCGTAATCAATTTTAAGCCCAGTAGTTATGTGTAAGGGTTGCGAGCGAACTTATTGTAACAAAGCATTACGGCTTTTCCTTTTTCAGGGGTAGGCAGAGGTGTATCACACCCACATTTCGCCAGCTATGTTAGGTCCCATATAATAGGGGACGGGCCTATTGCCATGTCCCGGGCACATTTCCAGACTCCGGGGTGATACTGAGTTGAAAAACCCAATATCACTTTCTTCGACCCGGGGGTCGAACCCGAGACTTAGGGCTCATACACATACACACATCATAAAAATGCCGGATGGTCGGCATGTTGGTATCCAGTGGAGGTTGCGATTGATATTTCTTTATAAAATGACTTCCGTTATTCATAATGGAAAGATATGGATGTATCCAATATCTTCTGTGTAGGTATCTGTTTCTTCTTTAGGCATCTTCTTAATACCAGCAGGAGCAGAATACGTCTATTGCTGTCCATTTTTGGAGATTAACTGTGGCACCGTATCGACGACGCCAAGCCGTGCATCTAAACTAGGCTATGTATTGTTAATCAATAATTATCGATTGCTGTATAGTTGAAGGGAAACATCGTGAAGAATCTACATGAATCTACATACCTAAGAATTCCACCTGAAAATTTCGAAGGTATGTAAAATCTGCCAACCCACACTAGTTTAAGGTGGACCAAGGCCTAAATCCTCTCAGTAGTGGAGGAGGCCCGTGTCCAGCAGTGGGAGAGTATATAAGGCAGGGCTGATATGTTATAAATGCGAAAGTAACTCTGTCATCTGTGTGTCGCGTTTTCACACCAAAACTACTGAAGCGATTTAAATAAAATGTCTACACAGATAGTCTAGAGCCCGAGAAAGGACATAGGGTCCTTTTTAACCCAGGAAAATATAAAGCGGGACTTTCATCCCGGAAAAAAATTCACGCGGGCGGAGCCACGAGCATAAGCTTGTTATGAAAAAATAATAGGTACCTCCCCGCCACTAATAACGCGAAGATTTGTTGACGAAAAATACTATAGTATTGTGGAACTACTAAATAATTTAGGTACAGTGACGTTTACATAATAATTTTTTTCTCGACTAGTTAAAAATTACTGCAAGACACCTAAGTACACGTTTTTAAAATATAGTGTTTATACACATTTAAATAAACACTCTGCCACTGTCACTGAACCCAATAATCCCACAGACGCATTCCTTACATTCCCTTTATTTCCGGTGGTACGTTTGTAAAGATTAACTCTAATTTCCTGTGCCCTCCTCCGTGAAACTATCGGAAGTACAACGCAGTAAGAAAGCTTTAGGTTGCATAAACATTTTATTTATTTTCACCTAGAGCTTCGGTGAGCTTTCATACCGTATCTTCATCTCGACGGTCCCATAGAACAAAGTCGTATATGCAAAATGTTAGCTTTTCAGTAGAGCGCTTTGAAAGTCTAAATTAATTGTGAAAATCACAAGTTATACAAGAAGGAAACATTATCTATTAGGGTTCAGTAACAACTTTGAACCTAATGTGTGAAAATACCACTAATTCGCACATGAATACAAACTAACGACTTTTAAAGCGCTCTACTGAAAAGCTAACATTTTGCATTTACGACTTTGATCTATGGGACCGTCGATCTATAGTTGTGTAGGTTCGGTGTTGTTCGTGGTATGTGATCAGGACAGCCCATGAAATATATACTTCTAGAGGAACTATATGTGCGCCACCGACTCCTCGGAAAACTTATAAATACATAGGAGGAAGGGGAAGGGAGTGAAGTGTTAGACAATCACACTATTTATTATTATTTCACTTTCTTTTACACTTAACTACACACACACACACACACATACACACAAACCCATGCCTTTCAGCTCCAAAGGGGTAGGTAGAGGCGCATCTAATGCACCCACTTCGCTGTGCGTATTTCGACCTATGATAGGGGGAGAGCCTCTCGCTATATCGGGCACAAATTCTAGACTCCGGGCTGATACGGAATAAAAAAATTCAATTTCATTTTGTCCGACCCAGGAATTGAACCCGAGACCGCATCATTGCAGTCGTACCGTAACGCAACTGCGCCACCGAGGTAGTCTCTTTACTATATTATTTTAATTTTTAATAGAAACATATATCGACGGGTCCGTAGAACAAAGTCGTATATGCAAAATGTTAGCTTTTCAGTAGAGCGCTTTGAAAGTCGTTAGTTTGTATTCATGTGCGAATTAGTGCTATTTTCACACATTAAGTTCAAAATTGTTACTGAACCCTATAGAATATAATGTTTTGTTCACTATAACTTGTGATTTTCACAATTAACTTAGACTTTAAAAGCGCTCTACTGAAAAGCTTGATTTTGCATATACGATTTTGTTCTACGGACCCGTCGATATAGTCACCTAACTATATATTTATATTGTTTCATGTAGCTGCAGCTTGTGTTTGCAAATTATTTGGGGCAAATGTTACTTCTAGTATTTTAGCCAACTTTTTGTTAGGGTAGAGTCTTACAAAGTCCTCAAAACAAAGCCCTCTCACGCGTCCCTTTCATCTGTCAAATTAGTCTCCGGAATTAAAAACAGACCATCATGAGCGTCGCTCGGCGAATCTCATCCAGTTTTGTAATTTTTCAGGATGAATTTCATAAAAATAAGTCTCTCAAAAATGAAAACACCATTCTTACTAATCCTATATATAAAATATAATATATTGGTGTGATAATGTTATTTCATTTAACCTCATTTCTAAAGTTAGAAACAGTTTAATTAATCCTTGAGGCCCTTGTGCGACATTTAATGAGTTTAATTTAGAAAAGAAGATCTCCTTACCCACGAAATTAAAATTGCCTTACTAAATGAATACAACAATACTACCCTCTGTACTCATAAAGCCAAAAGGCTGGAGCTAATAAAAATGACAAAAAAAGAATAGAATCAAAGCATCAGCGATAAAACAGAGCCGCGATAAAGCCGAGCCCCGTACAAATAAAACCCGCCGTCCATTTGACTATAGCAAATATGACAAGCTTTTTTCGTCTCGCTTGTCTGTTATGTTTGCTTTATGTCTGTGGCACTCGGAGGGCTCCCTCGCATTCCCTCCTCCAGTCTCGCTTTGTTTACGGGCACGCGCGGCCGTTGCTCCGCGCATCCCGCCACCGCAGCGCACGCGTTATTTAAAAATAAAACTTATATGCGGCACATCCTGCATAAGTACAAACTTATTATTAATACTCCTCGGTGACATTGTCTGTGATCATCCATGGACAAAAACTAACTTGGTGCGAAGTTAACAAAGTTCAAACCGGTTAGAAATTCGAATGATTTAAAGTAAACAGTGTTGAAATGGCGGCGATTTGAAACAAGAAGATGGATTGGCGCGAAAAACTGTTCGGTAAAGTGTTGGTTCGGTGCGATACGGGGACACAGAATGGACAGTTTGATAACGTTGCGACTCTGGAGGCATTGTCCGACTGCGTCGAAGAAGGGGAGGGAACTGTTTGCGGTATTTATTTCTCGTTCGCGAATATCAGCGATAGTAGTGATGATTTCGGGGTTCGTTTGGAGGAGATCTACAAGCGGGTGCATCCTCAGCTGAAGGTGGTCCAAGTGGTGCTTTGGGCTCACGTAGGGACTCCTGAAGGTCCTGTGGAGCGAGAGGCTGGGTTCCAGAAGAGCCTAACTGGGAAGCCGTGGTTCGCTGTGCCGTTCCATGATGTGGATATTAAGGTGAGTAGAGTCTTCTACCCTGAAGTTTGGTGTTTTCAAATGACCATGTACGGCGGATACTGCTTACCCTCAGGTGAACCACTTGCTCGCTTACCTACTAAAAATAATTAAGTAATATCGGAATTTTACTTTAAAAGCTCTACATAACGCTTAAAGCATTTTCGATGTTTGTAACATATTTTTATATTACTTGCTTCAATATTTACTAGTTCAGAAAGCTTATTACAAACTTTTGACCTAATAAGATATATCGATTTAGAGGTAGAGTGTATAGATTCTATATTATACCACTCTACAATGTTAAATCTCATTAGGTTCTCGGCCACGAAAATTAGAATGGCTACAATGTTCAAAGCGGTAAACAGTGCGGCACACTGCGTGGCGAAAGAAATTAATATAGGGTCCTACCCAGAAGGACTCACAAATTTACGTCCCACCACATAGTAACATCTATCTTTCCCTCTCTCCTTTTCTATTATATGTTTTAATACTTGTTACAGGCTGTCGCAAAAACTGCTAAATTGATTTAGATAAAACTATATATTAAAGTTTACAACTTGAACAGTAACGTACATGCTTCAGCTTTGGGAAACGTTATAGTTTTAAAATAACCGAACAATAGGAGTTACCTGCTATTGTGCTCCCGTTTTGCATTTGTGAAATACAGAGTTGACAGCATACGAGGTAATTTTCATTTGTAGGTACCTAATCCTCGGAACCTCTTCAATGTGAATCAACAATCATTAATTACCCCGTTGTTGCTTCTTTTTATAGCATGGCGTTTAGACTAGAGACTTGCTCGTCGTCGCAAAACATCGAAAGGAATAGACTCTAGATCCGTTCCAAACATCCTTAATTTCTGGTTTCAGTTACTGGAGATATAGTATTTATCGTCGCATTAAACGAACGTTAGACAAAGCTATCTGACTCCAAATAACTAGAGATGGACGAAATATCAAACATGAGAGTTTCCTGTCCGGATATTTTATTTAGCTTTTACAAATACAAGAGCAAAAATGACATAACTTATACATCTCTATATGAAGACAACAAACAATATACTAAAAAATTACCTTCACCAAGTTATAGATGGAACTTTATTAGATATTTTCCGGGACAAAAATCTTTTCCCGGGGTAAAAAGTAGCTTATAGCACTCAGGAGTTATGTAGCTTCCTATTAGTGTAATAATTTTCAAAATCGGTTCAGTAGTTTCTGAGATTAGCGCGTTCAAACAAACAAACAAACTCTTCAGCATTATAATATTAGTATAGATTTAGATAGCAAATAAGCAATTTGTTTACTTAGATGATATACTTATTCCATTAATTTTGATTTAAAAACCATTCTACTGAACCGATTTTGATGAAAACTCTATGGGACCAATCTGAAAGTTCTATCTATAATAATATCCTTTCAAATAAAAAATCGAAATCGAAAAATGAAGGCTACGAGTTCAGAACCTCCTTATATTTAAGTTGGTTAAAAAGTAAGAGCTTAAATGACAGCCCTAAGGTTGTTATAATAGAAAAGTCATAATTTCGGCTTTATAGTAACTGACTGATACTGCCAATGCAGAAACAATTTGTTAGATTTGTCTACTAACTACTTCATTCCTATCAGTTGTCAGTACGTCAAGATAACAGACCATTACGATAACGCTATGTATCGAGTGGTAGTAATTAGTTTATTGCCTCATTAGTTGATTCTGCTTCGTTGTATAGGCTACCATCACATTTTGTATTTGAAGGTATATTTATTACTAAGTTTTGGTCGCTGTATGCGTTTCAAAATGGTTATCCGGGCTACAATTTCGGCTAGGTTTGGTACCTGCTAGATGTATGAAACCGATGCCGAAACCACTAATAAAAGCACCATCAAAAAAATTAGAACATAAGTCTGACAACCAGAGAAACCATAAAATTTTAAACGCAAAATACAACCTGCAAAGAAGTAATAACAACAGGCTTTATATTCGAACTCACAGGCTTTTCAAATCTATATAAGGTCACTCCTGTACCCCCTTAGGGGTAAGCATTGCAATACGTGTAACTAATGCACGCACAGTCGGACAATCTTATTTCCGGTCCATTATTTTAGTCATAACATTAGAAGCCCACTGTAGGTACTCACTATCAGCTGCAGAGTGAGCACATTACGGCCAGAATAAAATAACTACAATCAATGTATTTTACGGATGTCGCTAGTCGTGTGGGTACGAAATAGGTCTATCCTACATCCAGCAAATGTTAGCCACACTGAATGTATACGTAGACAAGAAAACGTCCTGAATTAATTACTTTGTAATTCATACAAGTACAGGATAGCCTAGTTGGGAATGGAACGGTCTGCCGAGACGGATGTCCGCTAGTTCATAACCCAAGGCACACATCTCTGACTTTTCGAAATGTACAATATTTATCTATACTAATATTATAAAGCTGAAGAGTTTGTTTGTTTGTTTGAACGCGCTAATCTCAGGAACTACTGGTTCGAATTGAAAAATTATTTTTGTGTTGAATAGAACATTTATCGAGGAAGGCTTTAGGCTATATAACATCACGATGCAACTATAAGGAGCGAAGAAATAATGGGAAATGTGAAAAAAACGGGGAAAATTATTTATCCTTGAGGGCTTCCATTGCGTGCGCTGCGAAAACGGTTCAAGATACTAAAAATATATGTATGAAAGAATTATTCCTATTGAAATGATCTAAAAAAATGTCCGCGACAGTATATGTCTATCTTTTAAGATTAACTCACTAGAACCGTTTTATGGTAATCAAATTTGGTCGAAATTAATGCATTATTTGTTAAGAGTTGTATCAACGTCATAATATTAATCTTTATCCAAATAAATGTGTTGGATAGAGCGATTCAACGGGAAGGTTATTATGTACTTTTAGCCCGGAAAAACTTATTAACGCGGGCGAAGCCGTGGGCAAAAGCTAGTCAATTATATAATCGTTTGCCTTAATGGTGAACGAAAACTTCGTGAGGGATCTTCCATAGGTACCTGAGAATTCTCCAAAAATAATTTCTAGGGTATGTGGTCAGTCCACACTAGGCCAGCGTGGTGGACTAAGGCCTAAGCCCGCAGTAGCAGAGGAGGCCTATGCTCAGTAGTGGGCAATATATTATTATACAAGGTTGGTAAGTATAATTATTTTATACATTCGGTCTTTACATACATTCATTTGAATATGAAAGGACATTTTCAGTGTTTTGAAATAAACAAAATTTTAGCCTTTCGCGAATTCCCGTAGCCCCTAGCTAGCGATCACGTCATTCGTGCCAAAATTATATGGTAATTTCGGCGGAAAGTTTGTTACAAAGAGCGATAAAATCTAAGCTATATTTTAGTTTGAGTAAATTGGCACGCGTTAGTTATTGCAAAAGTTGATGTTATTGTGAACGATAAATGTGTTTTATGTAGCCAAAGTATTCAGCCAGTAATGTTTACTAAAATGTTTGTGTTTTAATTAATAATCTTAGGTAAACATCTGATCAAGTGTGCCCCTGTTTTTCTAAGAGGCAGTCGATTACAATGGGTAGCTTCGGAATCATAAAGCAGTAAATAAATAAAGAATAATTTTATGATTTGGATAGTATAGCAATGCATATTTTTCTTTAAGTATCCAAATATGTTTATCACCAAGACACATCAATAAAAACCTATCGTCCACGAATTGATATGTAAAACTCCATTCACGTATTGATTGAAACTTGAAACAAATTGCGTTATCCTGTATCTAATCTAATATTTACACTATTCTAATTCCAAGACTGGCAATATCCACGATTCATCAGACATTATGGATATTCATGGCGATGATCACTTGCCAACACATGACCATTTCCTCGATTACTCAGTACAACATTCTTAACTCAAAATCACCATTATTCACACAAAATACAAAGCTGACTTAAAAAATAACACATTTAAAATGTATGCAAATGCTTTTAAAACATTTTAGAATAATACAACGTTTTAAAGAGAGTAGTGCGAACAGAGGAAGGGCGACGTTCAAGAAATCTCCACGTCGGGTATTCGAAGTTGGGGGGGGGGGGGAAGCCCGTAATTACTGCAGACGGCGGAGTAACAAACTGCAACACCTACAGAAGGTGGAAATAGAATAGGATTTCTTACGAATATTATGAACTAGCTTGTGCTCGCAGCTTCGTCCGTGTGAGAGTTTTACTGTGATAAAAAGCCTATGTCCTTCCCAAGATCACAAACTATCTTCATATTAGATTTCATCGAAATCTGTTTGGTAGTTTAAGTTTATCGCGTTCAGACAGACAGACACACTCGCTGCGTGACTTTGTTTTATAATATGTAATGATATTCACGCCTTTTTCATCGAGGGGTAGGTAAGGTAGAGACATATTTTATTTTTTAAAATATGATCCCGGCCAATTTGTATGCGTTTTTTCCAAAATATTTCAGAATAAAATGTTTTTAGCTATAGTACACCAAACGTATAATCAAATTAGATTAGTTGGGAGTGAACACTAAACTGCTACTTCCGCTTGATGCCAAAAACATATCATAATTGCTTCCTTAAAGTCAGCATTGAAAGAACACTTCCAATTAAATTACAATTTACAGAACATAATGTGAAGAAATTGATTCACCACGTGAAGAATAAGTGCTTGTGTTACAATGCAAATGTAATTTTTATTTACCTATAACATCATTTATTTAGAAGCATTAGGTAATGACAGTGTCTTTTGCATTTGGGTATGTAATATTATTCTGAGGACTGGTAGTTACTCAAAAGTCGTGAAACATGAGCCAAGATATATCGCTGTTAGCAAATAGGTCATATTAATAGGATAGAAGTGGGCTTAACGATGTCTGACGCCTCGCCCTTCTACATTTCTCATCCTAAACAATGACTGTATTACCTATTTTTAGGTTTTACCAGCGTATAAGGAGGGGATGGATCGGCCGTGCCCACTTCAGAATCGCCCATCCACCCACAGGATTTTGAAGGATCCTACTAAGACTATATATTTTTTAAAACGGCCATAATTATCAAAACTTCCAGTACAAAAAAGTCTTTTAATTTTTTTTGTCTAGGACGCTGGCCCCCTGGAAAAATTACTCTAGTTACGCCCATGGATTTTACTCGACTATGTCAGGAAAAAGGGTTTTGGGTATTATTAAGTACTAGTAGTGCTCGCGGCTCCGCCTGCGTTAAAAAGTATTCCGGGAAAAAACTATTTTCCCGGGATAAAAAGTAGCCTATAGCACTCAGGAGTTATGTAGCTTCCTACTAGTGAAAGAATTTTCAAAATCGGTTCAGTAGTTCCTGAAATTAGCGCGTTCAAACAAACAAACAAACTCTTCAGCTTTATAATATTAGTATAGATAGTATAGATTTGAAGATGAAAGGTCAAAACATTTAAACATTCTGAGTAATTCAGCTGCAAAATACCAAATCTGAATTACTGCAAATCATTAACTAAGCAATAAGCATTTCTTTTTATATTGGGAATGGAACACGGACACTAAAAGTATATAGCGTTAGCACATCTTTTTAATTCATATCCACGGTCTTTCGCATACGATTATGCGAAAGACCGTTTCGTATCTCGATACGAAACAAAATTTATTTATTTGCCCAAATTATAGGTACATAACTATTTTTAACGGTGATGTCCTCACTAGGCTATGCCACACCAGTGCCGGATTAGCCCATAAGCAAATTAAGCAATTGCTTAGGGCATCACGTGTTGGGGGGCACCAGAAACAGCACCAAAAAAATGCTAGCACATAAAAGTAAAGCTGTTTAAAAACCGCGCGAATAAAGACTGATGTTAGTTTACTTATGGTAGGGGGGCCCCATAGGCGTGAATTGCTTAGGGTCAAGCTCATTAAGCTCAAGTTGTCTTAATCCGGCACTGTGCCACACTAAATATAGTATTATAGAATTAGCACTTGACCCTTATTTCTGTAAAGTAAAATCCCCATAATTCCAGCTTATCCGTTGCGCTTTGCCTTCTGAACCGCACCCCATCGTGTTTTGTGTCCCTGCACCGATACATGTATCACCCCAAATTACTTTCTACCCCTAGGGGTGCTTTTTTAACATTAAACAGGTGCGTGGAGCGACGGCAATCGTGTTGCGTAGCTCTTGAATATCGCTACAATTGGATTCGCACGTATAACGATTTGTTTAAATGTTTTTACAGAAAATTTGGAGAGCGAAGTTTAATTATATATTTTGGAAAGGTTTCGACTGTAAAATGTATGCTTTATGTTACTTCGGGGTACTATTCAGTAATATCTAATTGCTACAAATTTTTTTTAATTTAGTGTTATATTCAACCTGGCGCAGCTTTTTAGTTTTTCTATATAAACAACAACACAAAGGCATCCATAATGTCAAACACGTAGTATACAAGACTAGGTGGTACTCGCGACTTCGCGTGAAAAGCTTTTCCCAGATAAAAAGTAGCCTATCTGTTAATCCATGATCTACCTGTGTACCAAATTTCGTCCAAATCCATTCTGTATTTCCTGCGTTTACTTCTGACAAACATCCATTTTTTTTTTTCAATTTTAGCATTTATAATATTAGTAAGAAGTAAGACTAGGAAGATAAAAGTCATGAATATTCAACAGAGTACTCGATTAATCGTTCAATTCGACTAACTGATCATTTCTTTTATTCAGTAAATTATTAACCAGTCTTCTAATTATTGGGTCATCTCAATAACCATTTTCACTCGATAGATCGATCATCTCGATGACAACTACGTGGCATTGTACTGCAGTCTCCTTAACTTAACTTCTAATTATTCTTGTGTTAGCAGTACACAAAATAGACGTATAATCATCGGATTATACGATTATAAGATATCGATCTTATTCATTAAAATATTTGCATATTTGTTAGAAGGAAACTCAGTAATAGCTGAACGGTATTGGATGAAAGGTACACACATGGGCCATATTCTGGATTATCACATAGGCTTTCCATTCCCGCAACTTGCTCCTGTGGGAAAGCTTATTTAATTTTATTTGATCAGTATAGTGACTTAGGGATTTTAGAGGCCTTTAAAGTGGGCGCAGCCGCAAGCTACGCCTAGTATGATTTTAAATCATACTTTTTCGTATCAATATAATTTGTATACCCAACAAAACTCCTCAAGGCTCGCTGATAGTACCAAAAAGTGATGTTGCATCAAATAACTGACTCATCGGATCTATATAACTTTGAGAAACGGCTATCTAGCAATATCGAGGGTACATCAGATTAAAAAGGTTGGGCTAAAGAGATTGAAAAATCTTATTAAAGATTCTGTAAGGAAATTGACCATGAATATGTTTTACCGGACTGATGGAGGGTAATGTTCAGATTCTAACATTGTTTTGTTGAAAAATATTCGACTATAAATGGACCTATAAATCTTCTTTACTAGGTACATACTAACGTATCTCATTAATTACATACAATATGTGAAAACATAATTAAATCTTAATCTACTTACTGAGGTAATTCACAAACTCCTCCTACAAATCTTTTAATATAAACACCTTGATATTTCCTCGAAGAATATCTCTTAATGGAAACGACATCAGAGCATTCATTTTAATCAGTCTTCGGCTATTCATAAAGGACACTCCGTCATTTTGCCGGCCTCCGTGTTTCACCGGCCAAGATTTAAATAATTGAGTATCTAAGTACCTACTCGTAGTTCTGATCTCCCTAGATTCTAGAAGGAGCATTAAGTTATTATAGGCCTACTGGTATGTTTACAAACGATTGAGGTAAACAAAGCACAGGTAAATACGTGCAAAAAAGGCAACTAATTGCAGAAAAATGCAAGTAAAGGCCACTTAATTGAATTTATACGCAACCAAGTCAGAATTTTATTAATGCAACTACTGACTACATCTACGATAGCGTTCGGTGAGTAGGTATCGGCGACGAATCAAAATCAATACATAGTCATGGCCACTTTTTTACCAGAAAAATAAACAGTGGGGCTTTTATTCTTTACAAAAACTTGCACACCGATGAAGACCCTAGTAATCCAACAAATTAAGATGGGTAATAAAGATCTCATTAAATTGATAATGAACATTTATGCTTAAGCCAAGTCTACCAAACATACTATCAACTATTGAAGTCCTCTCAATATTTTAAGACTGAAACCGAGACGTTAATTAAGGGGCGTGGTGCCACCCCACAACATCTAAAGAACCATTGAGTGAAAACATTAAAGGGAAGCGAACTATTCATTTTCGACGTAGTCTATCCGGTTTTATGTATGAAATATTGGTGGTGAGTGAGCGCGTAAAGGAGGAAATTATTTTGTCCTGATGCATACATAGCAACACCTTCTTTAGAAGTAGGCAAGGGTACACACAAATTTTACCAGCTGTGTAATAAGAGGCGAGCCTTATGCCAATTTAATTCAGCCTGTCGCTGTCCGCTGCTGTACGTAGGCCTTTCCGAGTGAGCCCCAACCATCCCTGTCTTGAGCGACACTATATTGCCAATTACCGAGCAGAACTCCAGACTTTGGGCTGATACTAATAAAACCCAATATTACTTAACGTGGATCGAACCCAATACAACAAGGCTGTACCGCGTACAGCTTTGCCGAAGTCTGCATTCTTGATATCCTATTAAAATACGAAGTATAAAATCCGCCGCGATCAGATTCAGCGATCGAAGATTAATGTAGGTCCAGTGGTATGTATTGCCCACGCTTCGTACATGCCCAGCCAGGTGGGGACTTGAACTAGCGAAATATATAGATAGCATCTCGCCTTTATCCTTTTCAAGGGTGGGCAGAGGTGATGTCATGACCGTATTTCACCAGCTATATTTATCTAAGAAGGTTGTCAATGATGGCAATATTGATGTTGCATGAAAGAGAATAAGTGTGTACCTAATGTAGGTAATCCTTATTGTGACATCTTTTGTGTAAGTGCCTAGGTAAAAAAACTTATGCCTGTGCCTAGGCCTAGGCAAACAGCGTATTGAGTACACGTCAACCTGATTGCAAAGAATTAATAAAGTTTACCTTAAAAATACACTCCCTCTACTCAAAGCCTAGACATAATACTACAATAAAAAGCTAAAGTCTGAAGGTACTAATTTATTCTCCTGACACAATCGTGGGTCACGACCCCCACAACCCTAATCCGCACCAGTAACTATTAAATATTAATCCAGTCTTGTACAGCGCCGCCTGAGGTCGTCTGAGATGACGCATGCGGCTACTTTTTATTGCGATACACTGTAAAAAGCAAATAAAAAGCGTGCGGCGACGCGCTATGGTAGGAATTTATATGAAGTTAACTTCATTTACGTTATATTTTGTAGAAATTAGAGGGATTGTAGATAGTAGATACAGTAGTAGCGACGCTGTCGTTCCAGGAAGAAAATCTCTTACGCCCGAATACTCAAACGCTACTTAAATATTTGAGATGGCCTTACGGATTTAAGCATTCGTTATTGGTGAAATTGGTATACTGAAACGTCATTTATCTCCTAACCTTAAATTTAAGGCGACTCAGTTTAAGGTCCCCTTATTGATTCAAACGGTATTCACAAACACTGCTTAAAGTTTGACAGCTATGTAAGGCCTCCAAATATGGCTGTTAATCGAGATCAATTTGAGAGTGCTTCAGACTAGTCTCAAATATTTACGCTCAAATTTTTAGTAATTTTATTGCGTAATAACTACTTATTATATTCTCTTTGGATTTAATAAATCGTTTTTTTCTTCATTATCATCATTGTCTGAAGAGGAGTATGGTGTCAAAGGAAGAAATCGAGGGAAATTAAACGCTTTCGAAGAATACAATAATGATAATTTAATGTTAATGTTTGACAAATAAATATGTCATATCTTATCTTATCTTATCTTAACTTATCGTAAAAGAAGATTCCGACTCAGCAAGGAAACAGTTCTTCATTTATGTTCTCTAAAATCGGGATTATATCCAGCCGAACACAAAAAGAAACCAAACAATCCAACCGATAGCCCAAGGTCATCGGGGTTATTTTTCACGGGAAACAACCAACGGTAGTACATCGTATTGTGCGTAGTATGGCAGTTGAGTTAGCATATTTTGTAAATGTTTGTAAATATGCAGGTACTTCTGATGATAAAACTGAAATAAGAATTATAAATATTATTGTTGTTGACTTGTTTATTTTTTTTCTAAAGCGGCTAATGTCAACCCTGACATACTGCCAAGTGGCAATATAATGCCAATATAAGCTCATCACATCAATGTTAAGAATATAATAATCAATAAACTATTTCTAATAATGAATATGCCATTCCTACATATTAAAAACCTAGGATGGTTTTTAAACGTACTTACCATTTTTACTATGTAGCATCTGCACATAGTACATAAAATACACACGAAAATAAAATATAATAGACATATTATAACATTGTAAATCATTTTCAAACTGCGCATTGTGTTATTCGATTTATTTATATTTAACATCTTAAAAATTATACTGCGTGAAACGACACATAAATATCAAATTTATTAAAATTGTAATCGAAAACAAACTTTTTATAATCTGTAGCAAAATGACTGCTCCTCGGCTGAGTTTTTCATCAAATCTTTTAAAGTGCGTTTGAGAATGCCATTTAAAATAAGAAGCCGGCTAAAATTAAGTAGGCCTCAGATAACTTGGTTGGTTGAGTAGCGTTTGAGTATTCGGGCGCTAGTTACCTAATACCCACTTCAAGAGATTTGCATCTTTTTGTTGTTCAAAAGTTAGGAGTCTTACTAATATTATAAATGCGAAAGTTTGTGAAAATGTTTGAAAGTTTGAATGTTTGTGAGAAGTAAACGCAGAAACAGCTGAACAGAATTGCATGAACTTAAGCATTCAGGTAGAGCGTCTCCTAGCTTAACATATATGCTACTTTTTTATTCTGGTTATTTGCTCCAATAAGAAATTACGGATGTCTTTAATTTAATTTTTTTGAATAGATGGCGGCGTCGTACTGTGTCCCTACAACTTTTCTAGCTGGCTTTTCACGCTGGTGAAGCCGCAAGCATCATCTAGTAAAGTATACGTGTAACTAGAACAAACACAGACTCGAATGTGCTTTCCTATGCAGCTATCAAGTAAATATTAGCAGACTAGCTTTTGCCCGCGGCTCCGCCCGCGTTAAAATGTTTTCCGGGATAAAAGTCCCGCTTTATATTGTCCCGGGATAAAAAGTAGCCTATGTGTTAATCCAGGACATGATCTACCTGTGTGCCAAATTTCATCGAAATCCGTTCAGTAGTTTTTGCGTGAAAGAGTAACAAACATCCATACATCCATACATCCATACATACTTACAAACTTTCGCCTTTGTAATATTAATAGGATTAGCGTGAAAGAGATAGAAAAGCGCGTGTGCGGTAATTACTTTTCTTGAATTTTTATTGGAACAATTATGTTTTTGTTGTCATAGAAATACCGAAAAAAATATATTGGCCGCACATGGGCTTTCTAGAATACAATTCATTTTAAAACCGAATGATATTCTAATTTCAAAAGTCATAATTCCAATTTACGAATGTCATACTATCCGTTTGAAAAAGATCAGGCTGTCAGATAGCCCTAGGCCTCGGGTGAGAGATCCCCTTCCCAGATTTGTAAGCGGGAATGCGGTCATGCGGTAGGCATAAAAGCGCGCGAAAGGATGCGAACTAAAGTCGCCAGTAATGGACGGTTTGTGTCACAAAGCGGGACTGTAATCTTGGATCCTCGACCTGGATTTTTTATGGCTTTTCATATTCAGGACGGCTTATTGCGCGCAGTTGAAAAAGTCGTGAGAGATGATAAAAATGAGCGCCGTTTTAATAAATAGAAGTAGTTTCTTTTAAAAAAAATTACCTAAGTATGTCTCTCGGGGTAGTTATGCCGCATTGCTTCTTACTTTTGTGAAAAACTGTTTAGCCACTTTTGTGATACAATTTAAAAAACATTTTATTACGAAAATAATACATTGTGTTGTTTTTTTTATGATTTCACGTAGCTCTAACTAATAAAATAACACTCAATCCAACAAACATTACTTCTTGGTCAGTAGGGTAAAACAAACCTACTGCTAAAAACACCGTGGTTACACATAACATCATCAAGATACTGATACTTACTGGTGGTAGGACTCTCATATGTAAGAGTCCGTCTGGGTGTTTACCATTGTAATGACTATTTCTCCCGCAAGCAGCAGTGTGCATGTACTGTTGTGTTTCGGTTTGAAGGGCATTATAGCCAGTGTAACTCTCGAACATAATGAGACTTAACATCTTATGTCTCAGGATGATGAGCGCAGTGGAATACCACACAGTACTTTGTAACTCAAGGTGCTGTATGGTGTTGCTGCTGTTTATGGGCTGTCGTATCGCTTACCATCAGACGAACGGCATGCTCGTCTCGTCATTCTATGCCTAAAAAAGAAAGACTGCAATTCTGCTAGCTGGGTTGACAGAACAAACAGACGAACCGGACACATCCATAATTGTCGCGTTGTGCACAACTTGTGAATGAAGATAGACAATCTAAATACAAGTATACCAGTACTTAATGGGGTGTAATACGAGGATTTAGGCCTTAGTCCACCACGCTGGCCGAGTGCGGGTTGGCAAACTTCACATACCCTCAAAATTCTTATTTTGAATTGTCAGATAATTTTCTTCGCCTTTGATGTTTATGAATATTTATTAGGTTTTATTCAAGCACGGGAGAATTAGGACCTAAATACAAAACCTCCTTTTTTTGAAGTCTGCTAGAAAGACGATAGATAAGATCCAGTCTATCTAAAAGGCGGTCTGTGGCTGGGCAATAACAACCAATTTATTGTATTTATCTATCTGAACATAACACTCGCTTTCTCTTTCAACATGCCATTCTGAATGCCCTGCAAAACTATTGCTAAGCGACCCGTGTCTGGACACAGAATCCATTGTTCGCACGCGTTGTACCATCTCTATGAAACACTACCATACGCAATTTCAATAGGCAGGTATGTGTTTATATTAAGCATATCCTGGATTTTCAATTGTCGCACGTTCAGAATAGAAGGCACACGTACGACTTTTTGAAATGTTGTGTTGATTGATTGTCAATTATCACTCGCTTCAACTGTGAAAAAAAATAAGGATTTCGAAGATAGATACTGTCGTTGTGCACTAGGCCAGCGTGATGGAATCTAGCCTAAACCCTTTCAGAAGGAGAGATGATTCGTGTTCAGCAATAGCACTGCGCAGGGCTGGTATTATGATTATATTAGAAATCGTAAATAAAAAGACGTGAATACAGTCATCTATGCTCTAGCCATGCATCGAGGCTGTTGGTGAACGAGCCGCGGTGCCGGTCGTAGCTTCCATTGTCCTCGCATTGTGCCTCATCCAGGGCGTGCGGCTCTTATCCCGCGCCATCGGAGCGCAAGTAGGGTTGGCACCTATGGCAACAATACAATATGAGATGTCTGCTGTTGATAAGGAGTTTGTTGTGTGCAGTGTATATTTGTGTCTCAAATTTCATGCTAAATCTTTTAGCGATTTCTACATTTATAACTTTAAAACCATTCAAATATGTTCAAAAACTTTCGAATTTATGATATTTTAGTATTTAGGTTGAAATTTATCAATATTTTCGCACAGACCATTTCGCATTCCTGTGACACCTCAGAATGACAATTAAGCTCCACGTAGACACCTTAGAGAATACCAGTAGTAAGGGATTCGACGGTTCTGGAGCACGTTCGGGGGTCGGCTGGCGCCACTCTGGCCTAGTTCGTCAATAATTTCGATTGCTCCAATTTCGGCGCGTACAATCCGCGAATTAACCCGCGGATTAAATTTATACCTACCGCGAATTATTCCGCGGATTAAATTTATACCTACCGCGAATTTTTCCGCGGATTTAATTTATACCTACCGCGAATTTTTCCGCGGATTTAATTAATACCTACCGCGAATTTTTCCGCGGATTTAATTAATACCAACCGCGAATTTTTCCGCGGATTTAATTAATACCAACCGCGAATTAATCCGCGGATTTAATTAATACCAACCGCGAACCGCGAATCGCCCGCGAGATAGATATAAACCGCGAATTGGAGTTGCATGGTTTACGGTCCCCTCAAGCTTGTACCTTTTCCCTTTGTTTCGTTGTGCTTTTGTATTTCTACTTTCTAACAGCGACCCTTTTTTACTTTTTATTTGAAGAATACAAATGTCTTTGTTCCATATTCCTATGGATTCATGTTTCTAGTTAAAAACCGTTTACAATTACCCATTACTCACCCTTTATGCATTACGGGCAGTGTTTATAATACATAAATCAATCGTTACAATACACCATACGTTTCTCAAATTCTAAGTAAAACCCTTCGGGTCTTCTCATTGTCAATGATTAATTACCTGTCCATTATTTTTTAAAACAGTTACGGATCCTATTATTCCCATTTCCTGATGTTACGTATTCAATGGAACGTTCAAAGTGAAAGTTGAACATGTTGGATCCTGTCTGCAAGGAAACAATACTCGCTCTCCATATAAAAGCCAAACTCAAAATCACATGATATCGTATTCCACTCTGTGCTCTCTTCGAAGTGTGATCTCCAGTTGTTGGTAATAGTGAAGTGATAGTAAAATAGTGTAATAGTAAATACTGAAGCTGATATAAAATGAATGTAAGTACCTTCTTATACTTTGATCTAAAATTGTTATAACCAGATGTTTTATTAATTGTTTATGTTATGTGTTGTTCACTGGGTTAATGCATTTTAGTTGTATTTGATCTCTTATTTAATTTATCAAAGTTACTGTAGTGCATTTTATTTCACATACCTATAAGTGTTTATCATACGATACTTCCTTAACCGATTTGTTTTATTTACAGTTTTATTTTCGTTACATTTGATCTCTTATTCAATTATCAATGTTACTTTAGTGTACATTTATACTTCGCATACCTATAAGTATTTATCATATAATACTTCCTTAACCGATTTGTTTTATTAACAGTTTTATTTCATTTTATTACAGTTTTCGGAAAATACTTTCAAAAATTACTATTATGCTGAAGATATAGATGAACCTAGTGATGAAGAAGGTACACTCGCCTTTAAAGTAAAAAAAGCGATAATAGCAAACAAAAGATCCATGGAATGCAACAACATTGACGAATTTTTCGAAAAACCTAAGAAAAAGAAGACAACGACAAAAAAATCATCTAGTGTTGGTCGAGCGACGAGTGGTGGTGTTTCATACATAAAAACAAACAGCGATGACAGCAGTTCTGCATCACACCTCATAAAAATTGAGGTGTATGATGTTAATAAAATAAAAAACATCGCACCGACGGAACAATGGAAACATGCTGATGTGCGAGTTAAATATTATGCAGACACCGAGAGTGACAAAAACTTGCAATGTATCAAGGACGCGGTATACAACATAACTAAACAGTTGGCGAGTAAGGACGATTGTGTGAAATATTTTATAGACAACGACAAATGAACAAAGTGCCAGTGCGTATCAGTGTTTTAAAATCATAACTTTAGTCATATACTTTATTCTAAGAAACTATTATTGTAATAACTATACCTATTTTAATTTAATTTACATTGTATTGTATTTTAACTTTGTACTCTTTTAAGTTACATGCTTAACAGATTACTTCGTTTTTTATTCTAGAACTCTTTGTGTTGTTGCTAAGTATTAATGTAAATAGTAATAAGTCTTTTTAGTGTTTTTCATGTTCATGCTTACGATTGTAAAGTTATTACGAACATTCATTAATTGTTTGGAAGAAGTATAAGTTTGTATGGGGTTATTAATTCTCAATAAAGAAAAATCATTCATTCATTTTCATATTTCATTTATTCTCCTCAAAACATGATTTAAATAAACTAGTTAAAAACACATCATTGCATATTGTATTATCACTAAATAATACTTGAAAATCTTTGAGACTCTTACCATAATATTTATAGTACAGATACATTAAACAGTACTCTCCACAAACTATAGTAAAGTCATTTTGAATTCGGCTTGTATTGTAATTCCACATTCTAGAATTCCTCGCTAAAAACATTCGGTGGTATCCTTGAGGTGGTCGACCGTATGAATCAAAGTACTATCCAAAACCATTCTGATCTATGTGTATGGCAACCCAGTGAGAACCTGGTTTGTTATCAGAGTCTAAGTTGCTAACTACATATGTAGGAGTTACTACATGTATTGGTAGGCGATTGGCTGCATATACATTATATTCAATACATGGATCAATTTTCTTTAAGTAATTCTGTATTTCTATTGTATTCATTTTTATTTATCGAATCGCTGCAGAATCTTATCAAGTCGAATGATAAAGTGGTAATGTCGTATATAAGGTTAAGAAGACACTATTATGGTACTTATGTGGTAAGTTTTCTATTTTTGTGGGGTTGCAAGGATTATGGTAAAACAAAAATCTTAATATTTTTAATTCATTTTATTCGTAACTTACATCTAACAGCAAATCTGAATCAAATTATTCATACTTAATCTAATCTTAAGCAGTTAATTTTGTTTTCTTAACTACTATAATCTACTGAAATGTTGCGGTTTTTATCTATTTCAATAACATTATCAAACTCCGCATAAACAATACAATTAATAGTTTGTGATAAAGCTGTTTCAAAACGCACTTCTAATCTCACACTACCATGCTTTACAAGATTCCAATGACTTGAAGAGTTTGCTGATAAATCAGGTGTCAAATCAAATGCCAACATACAATACCCTTGAGCGTATTGTTCTCGGGATATCCCATTACCTTCATTTAGAAAGTGTATACCTGTTCCCGAAAACAATGTATGATATACTGAAGTAAAATTATTGTTCTCAAATGAGGGTTGTAAAGCCTTTGATGGTATTTGTTGACCGTCTATGTATAAACTAAAAGTATTAATGTCATAATTTTGAAAGTTAAATGGGTTCTTAGTGAGGTTTCCATTGAAAGCAGCGTTATTTACAAATCCTACTATACACCTTTTAGGTAATTGCCCTAAGAAAATGTTATCTAGAGTTTTTCCTTGAACACCTGATGGTATTGTTAAAACTTTAACTTCAGCTCGAGTAATGGGGTATTTGGCTGTGGTAGAAGCTAAGACCTTCTGATGAGCAAGTAACACGCTGGGATTGATTCGTGCTCTACGAATTATCAAAGATGCATCTGTAATAGATACCTTTAATTTAAGGTCACCTGTGGAGGCCATGAGATTGAAATTTTCTCTAGAACGAACTAACTTAACACAAATATCAACACCATTGATTAAAAATTTTTCTTGATTGAATAAATCGCCATGCAAGTGACCAATCATTTCCAATTCTTTGCTTTCACTGGCTAGTTCTTGTCTCTTAGTAAATCCTTTATTAGTATCATCGGTGGAATCCATTTTTCCAGCCGTATCTTCATACCATAAGCCACAGGTGAGGTGAGAAGTTTTTGCCGCAGGAGCATAGTTCAATAAGTTTTCTATATACGCACGATAAGCATATGTGTTATTGGGTGGTGATACAAGTTTTTGATTTAAGTACACATCAAGTTGACTGAAGAGTGAGTGCAACCAATTGTTCACGGGAGCAACGACCGTAGATGCGGTGAGTTTGGTGTTATCTTGATTTACTATTTTCGCTTTCAAGTGAATTAACGTATGAGATAAATCTATGTAGTCATCTCCTGCCCCAGGAATTTGAAATTCTATAGGACCATCATCGGCAAGAGATGAAATTGGTTTATAATGGATCCAATTTCCACTTTCAATGCTAGTTTGAGTCGATGGCAATGCAAACAAATCCAATTCGGACTTAATACATTCACAAGAATGACTATGTAAAAAAGACATTTTAATTAATTGTTAGAAAATATGTCTTTAATTTGTTTTGGAGTAATTTTTGATTTTTTTAGAGCTTTCACTTTCGTGGTCAACGACGGAATGACTCCAGGTAGACGTTTTCGTTTTGTTATATATCCTGATCCAGACATATTGATTTTATTTATTTTTTCATCGGCCTTGCGTTTCAAGTTGGTACCAACTTCTTTAAGACGTGCTTTTATTGAATCTTCCATAGGTCGCGCACTAACCATATCTGTCAATAGCCCAACACCTGCACTTAATGCCTCTTTACCAACAGCTCGAACACCGCTAGACAGTAATGGTAAAACTGACCTAAACAATCCCCCAAGAAAACTACCGATTCCATGTCCTTTTTGATAAGGTGCCCCTTTATATACCACCCCTATACCTGAACCAGCCTGATGAGAATAATACCGTTGATAAGGGCACGACATGTCGGAGCGTTCAAAATGCATTATAATTTTTTAAAATGTAGTTTAACACACACCGTTCCAAACTGAAATGGTATCTTTTGTCCGGTGCTCGACCTTATATCTATTTCGATGGTATCGAATTCTCTTCGCATTACTGATAAGTAATGTGGAGGTGAAAATACATGCATTTTATTCGCACCATAGATGTATTTTGAGGGATCTAATGGTATAACTCTTAGAAGAGGTGTCATTACATCACCTACAATTTGAGGTTCAACTATATCGCAGTAAACGAATAGTTGAGATGGTAACCCTAAATGTAAATTAGCTGGACATTTTGCTAAATTCTTTTCAACGAGATTTCTGTTTGGTTCAAATCCCAACTGTAAGCCTAGTTTAGGAGATAATGTCACAGATTTAATTGTTTCGTCTAATACAGAAACAGACACAAATTTGGATATATTATCGTAGCGGAATTTGATTTTTTCCCTTATATTATTTAATGCTGATAAAATATGGTTAATATTATCATAGTTTGTGGCAGGTATGTGCGTTTTATAATATACTGTGGATAGTTTGTCTTCATGGGGCATTTTCATGATTTTTGTTATGTAAATAACATTCTCATGATCTTGAACAGTAAACATGGTGCATGGATATTGGAATTCAACGATTCCTACACACCATTCTCCTTCCAATATTATGGGTTTGGGTAATTTTGTTGAAAAAATTGATGTTTTATTCTCAGGAAAGTATTCCATTGAACTATTGCTAAGTAAAGTTAAATAAAAATCCTTCATATTTTTTTCAAACTGGAAGCTAAAATCCAACTATTAAATTTGTTCGGATAACCTTTCCACTTAACTAACACTTGTTGTCTGTTGCCAGAGTAACGAGAGCGAATTATTTTATCGATCTTGTGTTCAATGGTGGGGTCATAAATGACCTTTTGTAATTCTCGTTCGTAAAATGTTCCTACTATCTCTTCACCATCTAAATCTTTAATAGTATAAACGGGCCACGGACTACGTTCTATTATAGAAGAAATCACAAATATTTCATCGCTCCAATTAGATTCATAACCTTTTTGGAATACATGTTTATATTTGGTTATTCTAACATGATCACCGAGATGAAACATAGGTAGTATATTTTTTGATGATTTTTCAGATTTTTCATATAAATTACTCCAAACTGTCATTATATTATTAGAATTAACATCTGAAGGACACATTTTAATACTAGAATGAAAACTGTGATTGTAAGAGTGTATCAAGTTCTGCAAAATATCAATATATTTATGTGTATTCTTGTGTGTAAAATAGCGCCACATCTTCATTTTTAGCGTTCTTTGAAATCTTTCTACAATACTTGCTTTGATGTCTGGATTATTTGTCGTATAGTAATTAATGTTTTTTGTTTTAAAGTATCTTTGAACATCTTTTGATACAAATTCAGTGCCTTTATCAGATTGAATGTGTGTAGGTGTGGTGCTAGCTTCATTAAATATACTATCGAAACACTTTTTTACGGTTTCTGAATTTTTCTTTTGCAAGGGTCTGGCATATGCATATTTGCTAAAAACATCAATAACACAAAGAATGTAATTGAAACCTTTATTATCTTTAGAATAAGTTCGCATGTCACTTAAATCGGCTTGCCAAAGTTCATTCAGATTAGAGAGAACGTATTTGTTTCGAGCGAATCTTCTATGTACTGGTTTATGGAGTGTATACGTAGATTGAGATTGCAACCAGTTTTTAACGTCCTCCTTTTTCATTTTACCTTTCATAGCTTTTGATAATTTGTCGATATTACTATATCCAGCGGGGTGTGATACATCATAATAAATTTGATTTATTTCTAATAAGGGGTCCATTTTTCCCAATCAATCTTTTTCTTAATTTTATTTGCGTGTTTAATTTCACTAGTTGGTGTCAAATATACCTCTGTGTTTTGTGGCGGTTGTTCTTCGATGTCTTTTTGAAGTTGAGCTATGTACTCACGTCTTTTTGGATTGCCAATGTATGTTAAAGGTATTTTCAAATCTTTTAACGCTTTAGCAAATTTTTCCCAACCGGGTGGGTCGTTGTTTTTCAATGGTCGCAGTGTATCGCTTATTAAATCGATAATGTTACTGTTAGGAATTACTTCATTATCCACAATCACTGTGCCAGCATCATTCCAATAAATTTTGTTTTTATTTAGCGACACCGAATTCAATAATAACTCACCTTTTTTTACATATGTTTTTGGTATTAAATTTAAAATTTGTTCTGTTGAATAGAAAGGTTTTTTTTCAAGTGTAAAATGTTCTTGTTGCTTCTGTTCATCACTCAGTGTCTGACTGACAACTACATCTTTATTCTTGATATCATTATTTATATTAAAATTTTTCCAGCTTTCAGATGTGGGTTTATTGTTATCGTAATTTGAAGTTATTATAGGGAGTTCAATGGGACGACGATCTTCTTCCATAAAGTGGAGATATCTTTGTAAAATTTGTAAGTATAATTTACACTTTTTTCGATCATCCATATTACTGCTGAGTATTCTTTCCATTTCGCTATCTAAACGAGAGGTAGGATTTTCATTTCTTTTTTGATTTAACTTATCTATTAAACTTGGGTCAACTAACAGCATTTTTTTGGCGTGTTCCATTTTAAACCAGTCCACTTATCAATCCACTCAAAATAGAACCCAATATGATCGGAAGAAATGCACCACCTCTTTGAACTATTATATTCTTTCTTATTTTATTTGTACTTTTACGTACTAATTTTCGTAGTAGATTTTTGTATTTTTTTAGTTTATTCTTCGATTTTTCTTCAAGATTTATATTTCCTTGTAAAACATTATGAATACATTCACAAATAAAATTAATTTCGTTTTCGTTACACACTTTTAAAAGAGCTTGTTGATGTTTTGGTTTAAGCTTATAAAGAGCATTTAATAAGTGTTCATGCGTCTTTAAGCGTCGATCCATCATTTGCAAATGACGGGTATTTGTTGGTTTTTGACATATTTAAACTCTTTTGTGGGAATGTACACTGTAGGATGACCATCAGAAGGAAAGATCTTTGATTTAATTCGACACATATCAAAAGTATCTTGTTTTAGATCTATCATCAAATAGCCATGTGCTTCTTTTGTAGCATCTCTGTAAGAATCTTCTATGAATTTGCTATTTTCTGGTGATACTTGTCGCGCTAAGTAACGTATTTGAGTTTTATCACGTGGGTTTTTGAAATAAATGATGTAGTTTGAATTCAAAGAAATGTCTCTTTGTCCTTTACCTTGATGAAATAAATTTTGAGTAATGTAAAATACACTCAAGTTCCTATGATGACTACCTTTAGTAAATATGTCGACAATGCGACCATCAGATTCCCTCATAAGATCATCGATAATGATAAGGTTAGCTTCCTTTCCATCAAACATATTCATATCTGGTATACCCTGATAATAGTTTACATTTGGTACATCATATAAGGGTTGCATCTCATCAAAACACCAAGTAATTTGATGAAAAGTGGTGTTACACATATCATTAATGTATTTAATAAAGTTTGTTACAAAATTAGACTTTCCACACCCACTTGGACCTGCAACTATGGCAGTAAAAGGATGATAAAAGTGAAACATTTTTAAATGCACGTGTGAACTCGAAAAGCGCTTCGGATTGAATAAAACAAGAAGATACGATTGAATGTATTATATTTGATTTTTTGTTCCACATACAAAGATTACATAATATTCAAATAGTTTGAAAAATGATCACATACAATTCAAAGATGTTTTCAAAAATATTACAGTGATTAATATACATTATAGTTAAATCAGATATAAGAATTAACTTCCTACAGACAAATTTGCATCTTATTTTTCATGATACACAAAATAGTTGTCATAGTATCACAATAAAAAAAAAAAAAGAAAGTACATAATAAAGACAGAACATTAAAATATTTAAATCCGAAAATAAAACATACACACACATTAACATACATATTTTCGTTGTACAGAATTCACTGATAAAATCAAATGTCCTTTATTTTATAATGACCCCATGCAAGAGTATCTGTCGAATTCTCTATTAAATACCGTTTTGTGTCATTGTGTGATAAAGATATCTTATTGATTTTTTGTGTATATATAGCATGTTTAATAGATTTGAATCTTATCATTTCACTGTATTGTGTTTTCTTTTCATATAAACATGATTTATAATCGCTGAGACAAAATTTTTTTGTGACACTTTTATTAATCCCTTTTGCTTTACATATACATTTATTTTGCACATCCATTGCATACATTTTAGAGCGAAGACCTACAAACTCTTTAAGAATTTTTCCGTTATTTTCGTCTTTAAAAAATCCTAACCGTTTTTTATTCAATAATGGTAAACCATATTGATTACTTGGTGGATAGTCTGACGTATCAAAGTAGTTGGCTAAATCAAGTTTTATATCAGCATAATAGTTTTGCGTAAATATTTGATATATTAAACTATCGGTATCAGTATATAGTAATTTAATATTATCTTGATATTTCAGTTTCATATAATCGTAATGGAAATCGTATAGTAATGTTTTCGATATATCTAAAATACAAAAACCGAGGTAAATTGGTTTATTATATAAAACGTTAGTTTTGTTTAATTGTATTGCAACTAAGCTCTCTGAGAATATAGATAAACTATGGAATTCTGGTCTTGCTATCAAAGATTGAGCACCTTGAGTTTTGCCACGATTTAACCAATGATTTATTAATTTGACATGAACTCGCTTTCTTACATTTTCCATTGTTTTACCAAAAACAGAATTATTCATAAGTTTAAAAAAATCTTTCTCAAAATCTGAAGTAGCTAATGATCGCATATGAGTGTTTAAGTCTATGTAACTTTTCAGCCATGCAGACTGTTCAAATTTTAAAATTCTATGAATTTTAACTAATCTAAGACCATTTTTTAAACATTGTTTGAGGTTTCTATAATGAATGACGTAATTTTTTTTATCTTTTAAATTTGGAATCAGTTTCTTGTCTTTGCTGCTTCCTAAACATACGTTTTCTGGACAAAATGGAAAATCTGAATGAAAATCATGTAAAGTTTTTGAATATTCTAAGTCTACTTCCAATATAAACCCATGTTTGGCATCATCGGCTATATTAAAATCTGTATTTATGTCGACCCATTCAAATTTTCCTGTCGGGAGAAATTGGGACATAGCCCAACCATAAAGGTTATTTGCGTCTAAGTACATCAAAAATGAAGATGGTTTAGTTGAATTGTATTCCGACATAAATATGTTATTTGCCACTGCATGTCTATTGCTGCATTGTGATATACCACCCCGAATATTATTTGCTATAAACGTAACCTTGTCGATATCTGTTAAGAGTTCCAAATTTATCTTGGTAAAATTTAACATAGCATCCCAACTTAAACCAGGTGCTGTATAATAGTGGGCAGGATCTAAACCGTATGTTTTAAGACAGACATCCCTAAAATTTTCAAATATATCTGCTAACAACAATACATCTGTTTTTAAATACAGGTCTGAATATTCACCCATATTTTTACAATTAAAATGTTTCCACACGTCTTGGGCATGATGGTATTCACTTTCTGTAATGTGACTATCATTTAAAGAACTATAAAACTGATCGCGAGTGGGAAGAGAAGTTATTTTTAAAGAATCAAATGTTGTCATGTATTCGTATGGATATACACCTTTTCTTATTAAACGTTTAAAATCTTCTTCACATGGATATTTTAACTTGAGTTCACGAAATTGTTCGGGTAGTAAGTTCTGAGCTAATTTGTTAAGGCTACTTGACATAAATTTAAAAGAATCAAGAAATCGTAATTTTACAACTCTGTTGTTGATTTGTAAAACTTTAGAAAAAGAAATGTATTTTTCTTTGTTCTCAGGAATAAGTTCAATGTCACCTTTCTCGAAATCAAGACCATGCACTATGAAATGAGCGTCATAATTACTTAAATTATGTAAAAACACTGGTACAAAATTAGGAGCTTTGTATTTCTGAGAGCATACTCTATGAGCTACACCTTCATATACTCCAGTATGCCAATTGTAAGATACTGTGCTATCCTTGTTTAATTTAGTAGCACAAATGTAACACGAATCACTTTGACTGATATTTATTTCATTTTCTTCAGTTAACGGTAAAGGTGATCTTACAAAAGAATTTTTTTTACAAATATTTTCTAAATCTGTGTTAATGAATTGCATAAATTTTAGCGCGCAATCTTGTCCTGTATAAGATCTATATACTGAAAGATTATCATCATACGAACATTTAACATAATACCCAAAACTATACGTTTCATGTTTTTGAATATTAACAGTTGAAGATTGATTTGGATTGTTAGAACAACTCTCTATTGGATTTAAAAATGCTTCAAAGTCAGCATACACAACGAATGGAACTCTTAATTTACGTTCATAGTTATTAAATGAAATTTGGTTTGATGGTATTAATTCATTAAACCAGTTTCTTTTGCTATCGCTTTCCGATGGTAAATTTGTGCACACATTGAAACAGTCGTTTTCTTGGTGTCGTTTTAAATTATGTAATGATGGAAAACTTAATAAACACCCATCACAAATATGAACTGCATGTTCAGAAGTCGATAACTGTTTAGATAATAATCTCGAGAGGTTTTTAATAAAACAGTAATGACCTTTAGAACCTTGAGATATATACAATAAGTTCAAGTGAGTAGTTTTTCGGCGTTTCGTAAAGTGTAATGGACCTACAACTTTATTTGATTTGCTTATTGAATCATATTGTAATCCAAAAACATTAATACTCATACTGTTCAATTTTTCAAACTTATGGATGTCGTTAATTTTTATAGGAAACGATAGGTTATCAAATTTTAACTTATTTTTGTGTATTATATAAGATGATACCCTATTGGAACTATGAGTGACTGGAAATAATCCTGACAAAACTGCCCAACGAAAGCATTCGTGATCGTTATTTTGAACATTGATTACAGCTTTCTTGTGTTTTATGTCTAACGGTAGGTCTATGTATGAAGATCCACGCAATGGGTTAAATTTGTTGACATTCATATCCAAGTGATTTATTTTAACTAAACTCCATCCGCTACCTTTTTTTTGAAAATTTGACATTTTGTTTGTAATTTCGGTGGTTATAGATGAGAAAATAATATCTTTATCATCACCTTGACAAACAAGATAGTTTGAAATTTGGAAATCAAAAATATTTAGTAGATTTTTTGTTTCTTGTGTGAAATCCGCATTGAGAATAAAATTAACTTTTACAACAGAATATTCTAAAATAGATCGTTCTAGTAATGTATAAATTACATTTTTAATATTTTGTAAAAATAATTCAGGTGATTCAAACTGCGTATCAGAAACTAAATTAGATTTCACTCGATATGTAATAATTCTATTACCAAAAGCACTATCAATCAATTGAACATTAGGTAGATTATTATCTCTTCTAATTAAATTATTTTTATGTTTATTGCTCTTATAGTGACTGGTCATATATTTTTTTGACACATGTACGTGACACTCAGGACATTCAATTTTATCATTATGCTGTTCTGTACTTACATTTACAATGGTACCCAGCGATGATGTAGATGTTGAAGGAGCTTCAAGACGAATATTTTTTCTTCTCTTTAACGGATCCTCCTCAAACAACTCAGTTGGTGCTAATCTTTTCCTTTTTCTGCTACCTTCTCCATTCTGCATAGATCTGATGGATAAGAAAACTGTTAAAAATTGTGATCACACGTAATAAGCTTCTTACTATATTTCTATTCTTTAAATAGATACTAACATTTTTTGTTATTTACACTGAAAACAATATGCTTTCATTGATAATACACCATCAATATCATCCTCATCGGTATGAGTTTGCTGTGAGGTTCTATGACCACTACATGGCGTATAATAAGGAGAAATATCAGGATCTCCCAACATTGACACTGGCAAAACATTTTGTATATACCAAAACCGTATGAAACGATGATATTTATTTAGAATAATATTTTTATCGAAACTAGCAATCTCACTCTGAGATAAACTAGAAATATCAAGCGAGTGGTACATTTCGGTTGCACACTAATGTTAAAAATATAAACGGAAGAAACAAGTGGAATGATTGTGCAAAGATGTCCCAACCATTATAAATACTTGAATTGTATCCCCTCTTCGTGGATGCCCAGAACATGTTGCAACAAGTCTTAACATAATAAAAAATGTTATACTCACGTTTCAACTTGTGTTTGTTCCATTTTATCACAGAGCTCGTAAAGTTCTTTGTCGTATTGTGATGACATCAGGTCCATAGATTCAATGTTCTCGAGAAGTGCGACGAGTTCCATGTTGTGTAAATCACAGCTTGATATTGAATCCATCGTGAGCAATGTCTTCGTAGTACCTTCTTACTTTAATAATAAACACTACCCTAAACAATGCAATTTAACTTTAAACTATCCAAACAATTAATGAATGTTCGTAATAACTTTACAATCGTAAGCATGAACATGAAAAACACTAAAAAGACTTATTACTATTTACATTAATACTTAGCAACAACACAAAGAGTTCTAGAATAAAAAACGAAGTAATCTGTTAAGCATGTTACTTAAAAGAGTACAAAGTTAAAATACAATACAATGTAAATTAAATTAAAATAGGTATAGTTATTACAATAATAGTTTCTTAGAATAAAGTATATGACTAAAGTTATGATTTTAAAACACTGATACGCACTGGCACTTTGTTCATTTGTCGTTGTCTATAAAATATTTCACACAATCGTCCTTACTCGCCAACTGTTTAGTTATGTTGTATACCGCGTCCTTGATACATTGCAAGTTTTTGTCACTCTCGGTGTCTGCATAATATTTAACTCGCACATCAGCATGTTTCCATTGTTCCGTCGGTGCGATGTTTTTTATTTTATTAACATCATACACCTCAATTTTTATGAGGTGTGATGCAGAACTGCTGTCATCGCTGTTTGTTTTTATGTATGAAACACCACCACTCGTCGCTCGACCAACACTAGATGATTTTTTTGTCGTTGTCTTCTTTTTCTTAGGTTTTTCGAAAAATTCGTCAATGTTGTTGCATTCCATGGATCTTTTGTTTGCTATTATCGCTTTTTTTACTTTAAAGGCGAGTGTACCTTCTTCATCACTAGGTTCATCTATATCTTCAGCATAATAGTAATTTTTGAAAGTATTTTCCGAAAACTGTAATAAAATGAAATAAAACTGTTAATAAAACAAATCGGTTAAGGAAGTATTATATGATAAATACTTATAGGTATGCGAAGTATAAATGTACACTAAAGTAACATTGATAATTGAATAAGAGATCAAATGTAACGAAAATAAAACTGTAAATAAAACAAATCGGTTAAGGAAGTATCGTATGATAAACACTTATAGGTATGTGAAATAAAATGCACTACAGTAACTTTGATAAATTAAATAAGAGATCAAATACAACTAAAATGCATTAACCCAGTGAACAACACATAACATAAACAATTAATAAAACATCTGGTTATAACAATTTTAGATCAAAGTATAAGAAGGTACTTACATTCATTTTATATCAGCTTCAGTATTTACTATTACACTATTTTACTATCACTTCACTATTACCAACAACTGGAGATCACACTTCGAAGAGAGCACAGAGTGGAATACGATATCATGTGATTTTGAGTTTGGCTTTTATATGGAGAGCGAGTATTGTTTCCTTGCAGACAGGATCCAACATGTTCAACTTTCACTTTGAACGTTCCATTGAATACGTAACATCAGGAAATGGGAATAATAGGATCCGTAACTGTTTTAAAAAATAATGGACAGGTAATTAATCATTGACAATGAGAAGACCCGAAGGGTTTTACTTAGAATTTGAGAAACGTATGGTGTATTGTAACGATTGATTTATGTATTATAAACACTGCCCGTAATGCATAAAGGGTGAGTAATGGGTAATTGTAAACGGTTTTTAACTAGAAACATGAATCCATAGGAATATGGAACAAAGACATTTGTATTCTTCAAATAAAAAGTAAAAAAGGGTCGCTGTTAGAAAGTAGAAATACAAAAGCACAACGAAACAAAGGGAAAAGGTACAAGCTTGAGGGGACCGTAAACCATGCAACTCCAATTCGCGGTTTATATCTATCTCGCGGGCGATTCGCGGTTCGCGGTTGGTATTAATTAAATCCGCGGATTAATTCGCGGTTGGTATTAATTAAATCCGCGGAAAAATTCGCGGTTGGTATTAATTAAATCCGCGGAAAAATTCGCGGTAGGTATTAATTAAATCCGCGGAAAAATTCGCGGTAGGTATAAATTAAATCCGCGGAAAAATTCGCGGTAGGTATAAATTTAATCCGCGGAATAATTCGCGGTAGGTATAAATTTAATCCGCGGGTTAATTCGCGGATTGTACGCGCCGAAATTGGAGCAATCGAAATTATTGACGAACTAGGCCAGAGTGGCGCCAGCCGACCCCCGAACGTGCTCCAGAACCGTCGAATCCCTTACTACTAATACCCGCTTTTACGATTATTTTTTTGTATAAAGTCTTGATATTAAACAAAAACATAACACTTAAGTTAAGTTACTTTATACTTTACATCTTAAGTTCCAACCCTACTCCTATAGGAACATACTGGACATCAAAACTGCATAACTGTTTGCATTGATTGCATGATAGGAAGTCGCGAGCGCGGAGCGATATCCTTTGTGTCTCCACTCTATACAGTATCATACTACTCTTTGTCAATTGTGGTGATACGAGTGATTAGGTGCCTTCAATGCACAAAGGACTTAGAGAGCCTAGGCATTGTTAGTAGTTTTATATCCGACTAGAGAATAGTTGATAATTTTTTACACTAAAAGAAGAGACGAGCAATCCGCATGTTTACTAGACTCATCAGTAGCAACACCAACCAGAACTTAGATATTTGTGTGTAGGAATATTCAACAGTTTATATGCGTGATTTGCTAATAAAGATCCGATTTATCACATTTATAATATGAGGGTTAGGATTAAGAAAGCCGCACTGTTATATTGTTATTCAAACATTCCTTCAAGCGCAGTATGAAACTGGCGCGGTGCATTAAACTTGCGTAGTGTTTTTTTTTGCATAACGTCGGGAACATTCGACTTGTACACAATCAAGTACCGCGTGCTGCATGCTGTTAGTACAATAAGTTGATGCGCGAAATTTCTGGTACTTTTTTTATAATATGCGGGCCCCAAAATGACAAGGTAAGACTTAATGTTAAGTGGAGAATCCAAATAGAATATTCATTGACGAGAGATGAATATTTCTCGAAATTATTTAATGACGCTCTTCGGATTGGGAATTGGACCCTCCGTGGTTATATTATGCTTGAAACCTGAAATGCACCTGAAACTAGTGCTGGACTGGTTTATTACCTACTAGCTACCCAGACAGACTACTTTTTACATCTGAACTTAGAATATCGAAAATATTACAAGTACCTATTAATAGCATAGGCAGCCAAATTAATAACATTGCTACCTACTCGGTCTCTACCATATTTGACATAAAAAACTGGATGTATTGCCAACTTTAAAGGAAAACATTAGGGATTAGACAAATACATCCATAGGCTGTAAGTTGCAAACGTGTCTATCCTATTCTCTACAGTGTTTCCACGGGCGTAATTATAGCTTTCACGTAGGGGGCGGGGAGCCCTAAGATATCAAAATAGGGCCCCAGACATCTAGACCATTCTTACAACACCCCCGCGTCTCAAACCGCCGCTACGTCACACGAAGCGGCACCGATTACCGACGTCTGCATTTTTGAGCGGGCCGTGCACGCGATATACCTCATTACGACGAATGTTTCATTTCTTGGTGCATTATAAACGTAACGTTGAATGTTTTAAACGAACTAAAAACATAAAATACTAGTATTCATGTGCATTGAAGTGCACAATAGCCTAATTGGGAAGAGATCGGTCTGCCGAGACAAAGTCCGCAGGTTCAAATCCAAGGCACACCTCTGATTCTTCGAAGATACCTACGTGTGTATTGTTTATCAATAATCGTTCGCTTGAAGGAAAACATCGTGAAGTAACCAACATACCTGAGAATTCACCATATACATATAGAAATAAACTTAGCTACAAAAAAATCAAATGAGTGTACAAAAGTAAAGTATCATTCAGGGAGTCGGAAAGAATGTTTTATTCAGGGAATACTATCTGTGCAGGAAATGGGACAGATAAAGCGGAGTATAATTCTAATATTAGGTAGGAATTATTTGCAAAATAATTTGTTTGAGAGGTTTTAAATGATCTGAGTTTTGTTATTGGTATTTTAAGAGGATATTTCTGAGAAGACCGATAAACAAGCACATGCTGTACACACACAGCACTGTTGGCAAGGAAGGAATATGGATCGGCATGACCTGTTTAAGATGTTATAAAGAAAATGTCCAGTCAAATTTCTTTCTTAATCGTCGTAAGTTAAAACAAAACTCACATAACATTAAACCTAAAATTAAAAAGTAACACACATTCCGTAAGAAGAGAACCCTTGTGAAGTAAAAAGCTTACGTTTTTCCACCTCAGAATGCGGTAACAAAGAACCTTTATTAATAACACACACGTGCTCATTACGTGTGGCCCCGTAGGAAAATGGTAACTAATTATATTAAAAGAAAATAACATTAAACCGCTCAGCTAAAAGTAACAACTAAAGTAAAAGCCACGAGTTGTCAGTTGTCACTATACAAAATATCTTAGGCAAAAGTACCTACTTTTACTATTCACTGATATGTCTCGCATGTGAGGAGCTGCCTGGGTAGGTTCTACAGCTAAATTTATTTTTATCGCCAAGCAGCAGTGTGCATGCTTTTTTGTGTTCAGATTTGAAGGACATTGTAATCTGAATTACTGGGCATTACGAGACCACGATACAACTACGCCACCGAGGCAATTGAATAATAGGTATGTAATATATACTGCCTAATATGTAGCCAGATACAGTAACTTTGTATCTGGATGTTAGTAAGGGTGGACAAGCTCTCACAGCTCGTCGCGTCGACTCTATCTTATCAAACGTTTTAAGCTTAAAGAAGTCATGCGGGTGTCTTACATAGCGTTAAGTCTGCTCCACCCCCCTTAATACGGGGGGAGGGATAATGATACGTATAGAGCGACTTTTTGTAATAGTTTCTTACGCCTTGCTGGAGAGAGTGGAAGTAGTCTGCGTCAAATGTATACGCGATTATGTAAGTGCTTGTGAACGTACACTTACATGAATGTAAGTGTATGTAAATGAATTTATGGCTGACTGTAGCTTGTAAAGTGTTCTATTTACAAACTTTTGTGTGCGTTATTTAATTTGCTGTTCAAAGAATTAAGTATTATTACCAACTTCAAAAAAGAATATGTTTATTTTATAGTGATAACCGCCGTCTCATAAATCTCTCGTATGCATCTCGTACGTGTATGGTGATAGTTGATCAACCGTTTTGTCTATTTCGATTGTCTGCCATTCATTTGTACCTATCCCATAAGTAATATGGGCACCTCATTATGAAAATAATGAATTCATAGCTACATTTCCTTACTTTCTTTAAGTTTGAAAATTTTAATAAAACAAGTACTTATGCAAAACTTTTATGCTTTGAATAAATATTTTCATATTCCTATCTTGGCAGAATAAAGATTTGGTCATACCATCCGTGCAGTGTCAGGTGCGAATACAAGCCATGCAAGGAACAGAAAATATCGGAATATGGGCCGGTACATCAGTTTACTCTATCAGGTCCATCTGGAAATGTTTAGAGGAAGTTTATGTTCAGCAGTGGACATCTCATGACGATGTTGATAATAGCATAGGTACATAATTATCGTAGATCACACAGACATTTATCCATCAAGGATTCCGACTCCTGAATACTTTCATTTTATGAACTTACGATAAACATTCTATATGTAAAATTGCAATAAAATCGGAAAGCGAATCCGCTACTTCTCTCAACCCGCTCATTACTTATTACACCCCGGAGCCTTAATCTTCCGTGGTATCAATACTTTTACAAATGGTACAGCAAAGGTACGTCAGTGGCAATGACACGATACTTTGAGTTATACAAACGACGCATTCCTGCCTAAAGAACATAGAAATATAGTATTTACTGTGGGCGCTCGCGTCTAGCCCGGCTCGTTCCTGACACTGTCCTGACCCGGCTCGGTCGCATAGAACCCTTTCCGCATGAATGAGTAACAAACCCAGACAGCAGTTGCGCCAGACAAATGCCATTGTGCACATCGACGTGTCTCAGATATGCACACAGAGCAAACAACAGAAAGGAGCAGTAAAAAAATAAAGAATACCGAATGTAAGCAAGGTATTCAAACGCAAACGTTTTAAGTACTTCAGTTTCCAGATAAACTTTCAATCTATAATATGTTTTTAGATATCCCCTGAAAATAGAAACACATGAATTGTGTTTAGGAAATTCCAGCTATCGACTAATTATTATTATGGTAGGGAAGATAGAATAGATCTAAGTTGGACGGTCTGTTTAAAAATAGGGTTCTGTAGTCTAAAGTGCCAATTATTGATTGTTAATTATGTCTCCGCCTGTGACACCTTTTTGTAGTCTGTTGTTTACATATTACGCTCACTTCTTCCGCTTAAATTACCCGCTCCCGCCGTAGCCCTTGAGTATAGTTTTATAGAATCCTTTCTCAGTCTCCCCCCACTCTAATTAACTTATCCGACTAGAAAATCTATCCCACCCCCTTCCTCGTAAGATTTGAATAAAACAAAGTATGTTGTCTGCAGTATTAAATGAACTATAAAATCAAATGACTTCTGCTAAAATATAAATTTGTAGACGTGGTCAATGCACATCTAGCTTTATGGTAATAATCACATTCAGCATAGTAGATACGGCGCAGTTCCGAATATTGATCTCTAAACACATTAAAAGAAGGACTATTGTTTAAACGCTAAATATTATTATGATAGGTTTATAATCCATAATCACTAACATTTGTTCGCGGCTTCGCCTATCAAATCTTAGAATAAAAGTACCATTGGACATTAGCCGAATACAATATAGCTTAGATGTTAATCCAAGACTTGGTCTATGTATTAAAGGACATGTTCAAAAACGGGCCAAAAATTCTAACCAAGATACTTTATATATGTTTGGATAGTGCCTACTCCCAAAAACTAGGAGTATGCAATAAATTGTGTGAGTCGTCCGATTTTGAGATTTATATAATTTTATTTTGCTTAAAACTACACTTAGTCCATATTTTTGCCCCTATCCATAAAGTTTGATTCCCTGGTTAGATTTTGAGGCCTGGTTAGTACCCAAAAAGCGGAAACCTTTAAATATACATTTTATGTCCTCTATAATTTATGGGTATATCTTTGGCTTAGTCTAGCTTCGTACCATGAATTTGTGTATTATTGCCGCCAAGCAACAGGATATTGTGAGACATTACAAAAGTAATACTGTCATAAAAAAATGTTACTCAAAGTTCTAAGAGGCGGACTGTTCCTTACATACTACATACATTACCATCAATTTAGTAACTTATTTACTCCTTTAATCAATAAAAAATCTCTACCTTCTAACCATCAGGTGGATATTACACTTCAAACAACGCGCCATAATGAAACAATATAAATAAATTATTAGGCAAATGTACAACGGCTTGCAAATTAATTAAACGTAATATATTTCGCCACTATGAGACACGCACTAAACTATTTAGTATTGGTTTTAGAACAGAGCGTAATTAATGTAACAATATTAATTAGATACTGCAGTATTGTGACTTACCACCTGCTTTACAAATATCATTATGCTTTTCCCGTTTCCAAACGTAGACAGAGATGTTTTACAGCCACATATTAGACCCTATAATATAGCATAGGGGACGAGATTATTAACATTGACTGGGTATAACAATTCGGGACTTTGGACTAACCATTATGAAATAGCTAATATCTTCGGATTTTTTTTATTGCATTGAATGACGAGACGAGCATGCCGTTCGCCTGATGGTAAGCGATACAACCGCCCATAAACGGTAGTAACACTATCCAGCAACTTGAGCTACAAAGTAGGTAATATGTGGCTCGTCATCCTGAGACGTAAGTCTCATTATGTCCAGTAGTTACACTGGCTACAATGTCCTTCAAACTGAAACACATCAGTGCATGCACACTGCTACTTGGCGGTGGAAATAGACATTGCGGTGGAACCCACCCAGACGGACTCTTACATATGAAAGTCCTGCCACCAGCAAAATTGTGATGAACGCAATTCAATGCCATACTTTATAATTGTGTACAGTGAGGAAGTCACTCACTATGAGACGAGCAAACTCCTTATTCATCAAAAGCCTATATTTCAAAAAACGATTTCAAAATATCAACAGAAATACAAAACGAAACTTACAGTCAACACTATGCGGGTTGACGTCTCCCGGAGAGCACTTGACGTACTCCACGACCCTAGGGCCCTAGCCCTGCCCTCCGAGCCCTCGGGGCCCTCGGTTGGCTCTCTGTAGACATTTACACCGCATTCAGCACAGGTTTTAGCGCCGGTTTTGTAGAAGAGCCGTATTTACGGCTAGTGGGGTGGAAAGTTCCTACGTATGTTGGTTATTGTGTTATGTTCTATTGTTAGTAGAACATAAATTCTAAGTTTCTAGAACACGTTTGTGTAGATACTGCCAAGCAGAGTGTATGTTATGGTTTACATAGGCTGAAAAAAATGTTTGGATGACTTTAGAACAAGTTCCGCTTTTGAAAATTCTTTTATTATTATTTGACATTTTATAATCATTATTATAGTATTATTATTCTCGCGTTAACATATTATCATTTTAATTTTATATTATGATTTTTATACATGTCATGGCCATGTAGTGCCTGGTTAATCTATACTAATATTATAAAGCTGAAGAGTTTGTTTGTTTGTTTGTTTGTTTGTTTGTTTGAACGCGCTAATCTCAGGAACTACTGGTTCGAATTGAAAAATTATTTTTGTGTTGAATAGACCATTTATCGAGGAAGGCTTTAGGCTATATAACATCACGATGCAACTATTAGGAGCGAAGAAATAATGGAAAATGTGAAAAAATACGGGGAAAATTATTCATCCTTGAGGGCTTCCATTGCGTGCGCTGCGAAAGCGGTTCAAGATACCAAAAATATATGTATGAAAGAATTATTCCTCTTGAAACGATCTAAAAAAATGTCCGGGACAGTATATGTCTATCTTTTAAGATTAACTCACTAGAACCGTTTTTATGGTAATCAAATTTGGTCGAAATTAATGCATTATTTGTTAAGAGTTGTATCAACGTCATAATATTAATCTTTATCCAAATAAATGTGTTGGATAGAGTGATTCAACGGGAAGGTTTTTATGTACTTTTAGCCCGGAAAAACTTATTAACGCGGGCGAAGCCGTGGGCAAAAGCTAGTGATTTTATATTTTTATAGAATCCTGAAAAAGAAACAGTCGAAAGCGGGATTTGAACCCACGACCTCCGGCGCACCGTGCCGGTGCTCTTCCAATTGAGCTATTCCGACCCTGCTTTCGATTGCCAATTTCAGGATCCGTACTTAATTCTCTTAAAGGAGATGACCAGCGACATCTGTTAGCAGTTATTACAACTACTAACTCAGCATTACCCCTTTACAGGAGTAAGTAACCGAAACGAGTCGCTAAACTTTTTTCTAATTTTATATTATGATTTTTTATACATGTCATGGCCATGTAGTGCCTGGTTAATGATTTTATATTTTTATAGAATCCTGAAAAAGAAACAGTCGAAAGCGGGATTTGAACCCACGACCTCCGGCGCACCGAATTGAAATTGGCAATCAAAGGCAGGGTCGGAATAGCTCAATTGGAAGAGCACCGGCACGGTGCGCCGGAGGTCGTGGGTTCAAATCCCGCTTTCGACTGTTTCTTTTTCAGGATTCTATAAAAATATAAAATTATTATATTATCATTTTGTTAATGACGACCGACCGATCATTGTGTTGCGCTTGCCTGTTATTAAACTTATAAATTATTTTAATTGTGCGTATTGATGTTAAAACTAGAATAATAAATCAACAAAAATTATGTTTGTTAATGTAGGCGTATGCACGTTGTACACCGTTTTTGTGGTCTCTCATTTTATTATGAAGGTATAGTGTTTCGTGTTTGTAAATTTCCTTCAATTGGATTTCATCTTTATTTAACTGTGATGTGTCTGCATTAGCTTATATAACTAATCTGACTTTGTATGCAAAAGACTAGGAAAAAAAATAATTATATAAAGATTTAATGGACAATTGATGACAAAAAATTAAGCCCGGAGTTTCTTTCTGCCTTTCTTTTTCGGGTACTAGGTATAGGTATGGCTTAGGTAGCTAGTGAAAGGCTGGTAGATTAGATAGGTTAGGATCTGTACTGTCCTCAACGGTGAGGATCGCGACGCGTGCCTCCCATTAATTTTAACAAAAAATATTCTTTTTTTTTTATCTCTTTCCTGCCAGCCCGAGCTTGGCTTCTTTATATTTAGTTTTCATTGATTTTGCTCCCTTTATACATGTCTTTAGTTATATAAGTGACTATTTGTAATAATAATTATTAATTGAATGTATCTTGACATATCAAAAGTGCAACTATGTTCGCTTAGGTGATGAATAAAGTATTTTATTTTATCTATACTAATATTATAAAGCTGAAGAGTTTGTTTGTTTGTTTGTTTGTTTGAACGCGCTAATCTCAGGAACTACTGGTTCGAATTGAAAAATTATTTTTGTGTTGAATAGACCATTTATCGAGGAAGGCTTTAGGCTATATAACATCACGATGCAACTATTAAGAACGAAGAAATAATGGAAAATGTGAAAAAAGCGGGGAAAATTATTCATCCTTGAGGGCTTCCATTGCGTGCGCTGCGTAAACGGTTCAAGATACCAAAAATATATGTATAAAAGAATTATTCCTCTTGAAATGATCTAAAAAAATGTCCGCGACAGTATATGTCTATCTTGTAAGATTAACTCACTAGAACCTTTTTTATGGTAATCAAATTAGGTCGAAGTTAATGCATTATTTGTTAAGAGTTGTATCAACGTCATAGTCATAGAGTGATTCAACGGGAAGGTTTTTATGTACTTTTAGCCCGGAAAAACTTATAAACACGGGCGAAGCCGTGGGCAAAAGCTAGTTTATTAATGAGAGGCAACATTATTTCTGACTGATAGCCATTGATTTGCCCATTTGTATACCCTATGGGGACACCGGGCTGACTTTTAAGTAACATCCTAAATCCTAATATGAGACGTAACATCTGAACTACTATTGTAGTGTTTGAAAATTGACAATTCTTTCTACCATCCTTACAGGGTTAGAAAAAATTACTTTGTAATTATTCCTAACTTAGCTACCATTCACCATGAAATAATTTATTCGATTCGTTAATCATTCAAATACAATTAAAACCAACATAAAAAGACTGTCTTTCCTTCACAACTGCGTTACATACGTCTTGTTAGATATAGAAAAGTTTCTTTCCGAGTTGATATCGGATCGCTACATTTCAATAATTTATTGCTTGTATTGACTCCGCGCCAACTATCTCAATAACGAAACGAAAAATTGCAAAACAATTGGTCTTGACGAAAAAATTTAATATTGAGTTTCTATCTATTTATATAGGTATAACATATGCAATTATCAATAAATATCTAAGTAGTGACATTGTGAAAGAGTAGTAAGTACCTGATATTTTGTAACTGTGCCATATGGCTACCGTGTCCAAATAAACCGCCGATGGCACATCTAAACGAATCGCCGTTCAGCCGTTGCTAGTTTAGTAAGTCAGGCCCGCATAATTCTGGTGACGGTCGAGGACCAGACCATTTCTTGGAACGATATTAAGTACAATTGATCTCCATTTTCCACTCATCCGTGATATGACCAAATAAGTGCCTGCATACTTGAACGCTTCCTAATTTAAAACCTGAGAACCGTGTTGTTCCCAAGCAATCACGTGATGTACCAGAGCGTGACCGAACCGATGTTAATATACCACGAAATGTTAACAAAACCGAAACTATGGCGCGGACTCGGCCCGGAAAGTGGGAGTCGACGCCCCCGAACACGAACGAAGCTTTCAAGTCTGTCGATATTATACTTACGAAAGGAAGGACTATGATATGTGGACATATCATTAAATAATTGATTTGATTCAACGGCGTTTCCAAGAAACGGTCAAAATGTTTTTGTCCTGACATACTTACAAATGACGGGATCGGATGGAAGATTAAAATTGGAATCGTTTATTGAAAACATTCACAAACTATCATTCTATAACAAAACTACGTATGAATCTTAACAAAAATCCTTAAAATCTAATTGTCTATTTAGTCTGAAAGCAGCTCCATTAGTCTAGAAACGTCCCAAGTCACCCATTCACCCACAAGCAAAAGAAAAATACATTTCTAAGATATTCAATTGACAAAAAAAAACAAAATACTAGAAATTATAATTTGTGCCCGTATATTGTTACATCTACATCCCTTACATGTAACATATTATAGATCTCGGTGAACTGTGAGTCCACTTTATGCACCTCTTCTTGTTGCCTCAAATGACCCCCCAAAATCACCATGAATCCGTGTTATTGCGCTTACCGCACAGTTTGTGTGATAATTATCGCCTTATAAATAGCTGACGGACGGAAACCGCAGTGCCACCGCACTTGTCGGTTATTTTTAACCTTACCGTGTCGCACTGAGGGTTAGTGGTTCAGCTAGTTGTAGAGGTTAGTTCCGATCCATAACGCTCTTGTTTATATTCCTTTGTCGGTTAGAAATTAACCGCCGTCAAACTTCTGGCCACGATGTTTGCTGGGCGTACGGGAACCTTTTTTTCATCCGCAACTTTTTTTCTTTTCTGACCCCATCCCAGTTGTTTTCGTCCTCTGTGTGCTAGCTAGCCTGCGCTGGTTAATCCTAAATCTAATTATATAAACTTTTATCTTATGAGTTGTAATTTGTTTTTGTTTTGGCCCTTCTCAGGATTTCATTAAACCTCTGTGCTTAAGACTATGTGAATTAGTAATAACATCGTTCTTTCTTTATTATTTATTAATTATAATTGCAGGCAATAGAGTAGCCGCGAAAATGTTTTTATGCGAAAATTCTCAATTAACTGACTCGTTTCATTATCCTATTTATATCATAATAATCCACAATCGTATCATTAAATCCAGGGCGTCAATATCAAAGTGCAGTCTGATTACGGACCGGCCGTCATTAGCCTATATTCCAGCCTCCTGCTGCTCTTTTGAATGAAAAATAAAATGCGCATCGGAGTCGGTGACGCGATGCCTGATAAACACGCAGCAATCACGCTAAAAGCACGCCTAAAGATGACTTGACTACCGACACGCTTCAACACAATACCATTATCAATATTAAAATGTGAATATTTTATGAAAAATATGGGATATAAATTAAGTACTGAGTAATTTAATGAGTGTTGGCAACACTGGATCAAATTTTGAATATCGAATAGGGCGACAGACAGTTTATTTGTTTTTAGACAGGACAGAAAAACATCTAAAAATGTTGACAGTATCGTACCATGCTAAAGTCTCAATTTAAAAAGGTACCTACTATTTCATGTTCCGAATTACATAAGATAGGCAAACCTAACGGGCTGTTATACAATATAATACATACTATATTATGAGATAATCACAAACATTTGGTTTTTATTTGTAATAAACATCCTGCAATTTAAATCATTCATTTTTAAAACACGTAACTTTATAGTCATACTGGCCAATGTTCATTAAAAATACGTGTAATGTAATCAAATCCGCAACTAACGGATCAAAAGGCTGTGTTGACTTTCAATTAAAAAACCAATTGAGAAAATTTATTTTCAACGGGTAAAAATTGAATAGTCATGTTTACCGCGCCCGGTGATTTGGCAGGGTTGTCAGGTGAAAGGATTTTGCCGGTAATTCGGTATTTTTTTAATACTACATTACATACACTTACAATTACATTTGAATAAAATTTTGTACTTTTTTGACTGGTACTACTGTCATGAGCTTAGATTAGACTGGAGGAAATCCCGTCACGATGACTCGCATAGAATTTAAGATGTTTATTTCCGTTGCCTTATGTCAACCAAAATATTATAATATTCAATGATGCATGTTATAAATGATTCATTAGTATTAAGCGGTCCACATTTTTTAAATTTATGAATAACAAATAAATAATGTATGAAATTATAGTATTTAGCTTTCTCTCTGTCACCATTATACGATAATAAACTCGGCTAAGTTGTTGCACTTCAACCTAAACCTTCGTCGGTAAGTTGTGAGATAGCACGGTATACAAATTAAAATATTATTTTCAGTAAATATTTAAGTTTAACTAAAACATAAGCTCTACCATTCATACTTTACGCTTAATATATAATTTTCGATAATTCTACCACCTGCTAGCAACCCTGGCAGTAGGGGTTGGTTTATGTACAAGGTAATGGCAGTAGGGTGGTCAGCAGACCGTGTCGAGCCCTACGCAGTCAGCCGGAATAGTTTAGGACTCCTTAATCTTAACTGTTACACAAATTGAACAACCCAATACAAAGTTAGGGGGCAAATTGTACGGTAGTTAATGTTTGGAGTTTGACGATTGTTAATACTAACATTGCATTGACGTTTATTTTTTACATCGGCTATACTGCTATACGCTACTATAGCGAATCTTAGGGCAAATAAGAGCATACGTCCGTACAATTGCCAAAGTTATATCACGCATAGTTTGTATTTTTTTATTTTTGTACTGGAATGTACCCTGTACTTGTCAGTGAAATGTAGAAAGTATAAAACACCATGAATAGCTTTTGCTGGCGGCTCCACCTGAAAAAGTTTTCCGGGATACTTAAATATTTGCCTGGGATAAAAGTAGCCTATATTACTCAACAAACATACAAATCTTTCCTTTTCATAATATTAGTACTTAGACTATATTAGTGTAGATTAGTATAGTTTAATGTTACTATAGATAAATATGTATGCCAAAATTATCCCAAATTCCTATAGCGGCTCCGTGTAACCAAACTTTCGCATTTATAATATTAGTAAGAATTAAGTTGTTAAAGCAAAGACTTAATTATTACAAGTCACTACCCCACCACCCCTAACGGATAAAAAATCCATTAATATAGTAAAATAAAACTTAACATTTCCATAAAACCTACAGCATGTGATCCTCCATTGTAAAGATATCGTAAATGCCTGACTTGAATACAAAGCGGATAAATTAGATTCCTATGAGGTAACACGGCAAAAACCTTGCGACCTTTGCACGTTTTTGAACGCAGGCAATGATTTTAATAAGAGGTAGATATGCGAATCTGAAGACTGTAAATTGTTCTAATTGGGATGCATACACTATTCTCAAATGATACACACTACACACCATACCCTGTATTATATACTGCCCACTGCTGATCACGGGCCTCCTCTACAACTGATAAACACTGCTGCTTGGCGGTGAGAAATAGACATTGCGGTGGTACCCACCCAGACGGACTTTTACATATGAGAGTCCTACCACCAGGAAAACATATTTGTACGCCTTAATGGCTATTAATTAGAGCTCTAATTTATTTATTTATGATCGATATTATGTACCTAGGTATGTTTTACAAATAATGATTCTGATAAGTTAATTCTCTGATACGTACTTACGTACGTAAACGTACTTACTGACATATTATTATAGATTATAGTACTATTAAATACTAAAAGGTGAAGTTACTTGAAATAATAAATATACATAAATAAACTAACTAGTTGATGGGTCGATAGTTGCATCAACTAAATTTGTATGGCGAAAGCTTTCAATGTGTAACTTTCACCTAAACTTCGTTCCTTCAAGTAAATTGATTAATTTAGTATAATAAGTGCAGCATGCTATTTATCATTTAATTTGATCGTGGCAGGTGTGGGCATGAAGCTAATATCCTGATTATTATTCCCGGTGCGTCCTGTAGCGGCATAGCGTGGTGCAGAATATAGAGAACCCACGTGTAGTCCTCGGCCTCCCTTTATTAGGCTTTTGTTTGTATTGACGCGGTCTTATCTAAATTGGTGTGGGGTAAATTGCTTATTAATTTATTGAATGGATTTTGTTGTAATATAAAGATGGTCGTACTAAAGTAAGGGATATACGTTACAATTGGGGAGCGAGACAAGGGATGAAAGAATACATCGATACAAATAGTATACAAAACAAAGACACGATACGCCTTTGTCTCCGGGGTAGATAGAGGTGCAGCCAGGGCACCCACTTTTCGCCAAGTGTGTTCCATCTCACGAGGTCTGGTCTGTGGCCATATCGGGCACAAATTCCAGACTCCGAGCTGATACTCAGCAGTAAAACCCAATATCACTTTGCCCGACCCAGGGTTCGAAGTTCGAGCGCAGGACCTCGGAGCGGTGTTTTATTGCGCTCGCAATACAACTATACCACCAAGGCAATCTTGTCTGCTTAATTTATTACGTTTAGATTATTCGATCCCACCTTACTTCATTCAAACTATTTTGTTTCTATTGTTTCGTTCAAATCGTCCATATTGATTTTCTTTCATTACTTCAATTATTCTTTTCAGCGCCGTCTAACTCAAAAGTACAGCATAGCAGTAGGAGTGCCGACCCTGGTCATCAGAGGACGGCATGTAAGGGACGCGCTCCTGGACGATCCGCTGGGAGAGAGGTTCCCCTGGCCCGCGCCGCCGTTGCATGAGGTTCTAAGAGGCGTAGAACTGCAGGGGGAAGGCGAGGCAAGGAGGTACGAGGACCTGCCTGCTGATGCCCTCAGGGTGTTCTACTTCGCGGCGCACTGGGTAAGCATAGATAGGTATAAAGTGGGTACTAAATCTTGGATAATATTAAATCATAAGCTATTTGTCTATAAAGCAAAAAGTTTTTGAATAAAAGAGATGTCCGCTTTCTTTATGGGTGCTGGGCCTCAAAATCTAAACAGGCTCAACTTTAGGGATATTAAAGGGGCATCATATGGAAATTAGATCAATTAAAGAAATGTTTTTAGACCCCTCCATTCATAACCAACTTTTTGAAAATTTTCATATTAAGTGTTGTTTTCAAGTCAAACAAAATTACGAGTATCTCAAAATCGGAGGCCTTTAAAATTAAACGATTTATTGCAAAAGGCTAGTTTTGAAGAGTTCTATCCAAATACAAATAAACTGTCTTGTTTAGTTTTTCAGGCCCATTTTCGGACATGTCATTTATCTAAACAAATTATGGACAATAGGTAATTATGGACGTTTTCCTCTAGCCAAAAGTTTAAGAAGGTGCACATTCTGTTTATGCCCTCTCAAAAATGCCTTTTCCAGACGAGTTCCTATTCACCATACTTACGGTATTTAATCTATACACAAACTTTTCTTCATTTTTATTATAGTATTATAAAGAGCTTGTTTGACCTCAGTGCCCGCCATGTCGTGCGTTTTCGCCGAGCCTGTGCGCGGCGCTGTCTGCCGTGCGCAAGCGCCGCTCCAAGTACGCGAGCACGCAGCTCATACTCGTCTCCAGTGACAGGTAACAACCCTACTAATTACACGCATTATGCTTTAGTTATCTAATGATCTGTGTTATTATAGAGTTACATGCTAGAGTTTAAATTTTCTCAGGGAACTTCGAACGTACATGTTATCATAATTTTCAAATTGTAAAATATATATATTTAAAAAAAAAATGATAAAAGACCTACGCTGAGTTTCTTGGTGCTTCTTCTCAGGTCAGTGGGCTTTTCCGAAGCACTGGTAGAATCTTTAAGTAAAACAACATTGTGAAAAATTAAGTGTAAAAGTGCCCTTAGGGGCCTAATTACTGAATAAATGATTGAATTGAATATACATAAACTATCTTGGTTAAAATTTTAGGCCCGTTTTTGGACATCTCCTTTCATCTAGATCTTTTCAGCCGTTCTAAAGTGATTGAGTACCAAACATCCATCTAAACTATCGCATTTACAATAGTAGCAAGATGAAGAGTCACTTGCGATTTGATATTAAGTAAATATATCTGGGCTTAGGTTATTTTATTTTTTTAACGGTGAAGGAAAACATCGTGAGGAAACTTACATGCCTGAGTATTCTCCATAAGAATTTCGAGGGTATGTGAAGTCTGCCAATCCGCACTAGGCCAGCGTGGTGGACTAAGGCCTAAAACCCTCTCAGTAGTAGAGGAGGCCCGTGCTTAGCAGTGGGCAGAATATAATACAGGGTTGGTATTATTATTAGGTTATTTTATGTTTTTTGTTTATGAATAATTGTTTGGGATGTATATACAGCTGCATAAATAGGTGAACAAATTCAAAACTTCAAATCGCCTGTACCCTTTTGTGTTCTTACCAATTTCCTTTTCTCTTCACAAAAATAAAATAAAGGGGATTAACTTTACTTCGCACAATGAAAAAAATATATTTTAATTAAACTTAACGCGTACGGCGATATGAAATTTTGAATTTGTTCAGCTATTTATCTGGCTGACTGTACATTAATGTGTAAAATATAACTACAAAGCTTCGATATGTTTATTATAATTATTACAAGGCAAATTTATTTAAACTTATGACTGAGGCAGTCATAAGTTTAAGTGGCGTAGTTGTATCACAGTACGACTGCAATGCTGAGGTCTCGGTTTCGATCAAAGTGATATTAAGTTTTTCTATTCAGTATCAGCCAGGAGTCTGGAATTTGTGCCCGATATGGCGATAGGCTCGCCCCCTATCACATCATGGGACGGAATAACGGCGAAAAGTGGGTGCACTAGTTGCGCCTCTGCCTACCCCTTCGGGGATAACAGGCGTGAGTGTGTGTGTTTATTTATTTATTTATGAAAACTAAATAAACTTATTCCAAGAACAACAAATTACGCCGAAATATTCAATTCTACACAATCCCTAGTGGTTTCCAAGGAACATACGGGCATTACCAAATGCACATATTGTTCAATACCCGCCCAAATGCGTAAGCAAACATGAAACCCTCAGCTCCGAGCTAGTCAAATAAAACGTTAAACTTTCCTTTACCTTTTTGTTCGACACTTGTTTTCTCGCCCGTATTTCAAGATAACCGTGTGCGATTTACATAACACTAACGCTCATTCGTGGCTCCGCCCATGCTCATGTTGAAAAGTAGCTTATAGCACTCGCGAGTATGGGACCTTCCTGTCAGTGAAAGAATTTCCAAAATCTGTTAATTAGTTTTTGAATTTATCAATTACAAACATACACAATATAAAATCTCTTCTACTTATATTATTTTAGAAAACATTCGAAATTTTGTTACAAATAGGATATATTGGCAAAACTTTGACCCTACAGCAATTCTAAAGCCTATGCCGTCAACATCAGAATCTTTGACTAAGTTACAAACGTTTCTATTCTATTATTTTTAACAGGTTTTTCTTAGCTATTCACTTCGACCACTGAGTGATCTCGAGGATATGTCATTGCCACACATTTATTTGTTTTTGATTAGCGTTAAGTCTAGCATCTTGTCTATGACCTCGGTTTTTGTCGTATTATCACTCCAGTAGAACTGTAGACAAACCACAGTCTACTTAAACTTTAACTTCGTATAAAAATAAAAGTATCTAATAAAGTCTGTAATAGCAATTGAAACTGCTGCAGCTGAAATAAAAAGCTTACATAGCGGTATTGCGGGAGTATTCCGTCTGATCTTAATATTGGAATCTATATCGTCTACCTAAGCATGAACTGGGATTAACTTTATTTAGTGCTTAACCTGAGCACGTCACAATATTTAGCATTCGATGTCATGATGACAGTTCATCCCAAAAAGACATTGAAGATATTATGGAGAGAGAATTCAGAAATTTACTTATTTCCAACTGCTTTCAACCAAGATAACAAACGTTTTTGGTTATTTGCAACTTCCGAGCTATTTCTTTATCCATCTCTACTATAAGTTCGGCGAGTTATTTAATTGAGGAAATCACAGACGAATTTAATTTTGGAAAAGTTTTCATGACCAAGCGCTGTTATATCAACCTCTTTCGGCGATCCAGTCCCGAGTCAATAATGTTCGAAAAACCCTTATTGTTGACAGACATAGAATTTGAATCCAATCTCCACAGCCTGATACGTTGCTAAACTTAGAAGACAACCACATAAAACAGAAAGGAAATAACGAAAAAATTGCACTCTAACAAATCTTCACTCGTAGCTCTTCCTAAAATAACAAAGACAATTAATGTAACCAAACAATGGTTTCATTATGGCGTCGACGAAACAGTCACCAATTAAGCATCCCCAGCACGGGGAGCTAAATTACATTACGCTATTGTACTTGTGCGATGTAGATGAAGTTGTGTATATTTTTATAAATCAACTTTTAGTCAACTTTAGACTGGAAGCGCTTTGATTCAATTCACCGCTCGGGCGTTTATGTGGATATTTGTACCACCCAGGATCACGTCCTGTAAATGAGACCGACGTGGAGGGTCCTCCCTCTACGTCAGTCTCTTCTATTTAGACATAATATATGTCAATTCATATCTATAAGATGCAGTGACGTAGTACTCGCGACTCTTATTTGTTGAAATGACTTTTGTGCCATGGGGCGGCAAATTTTGAGTCCGCCGGTCGGCAAGAACCCACTTTACGCCACTGACATGTGTGAAAAAGTTTGTGGAAAATGTGTTCAAAGTAAATAATTCAGTTTAACCAGTCAATGTAAATGGTACTCGTCAAATAGAATTATTTATGACGACCGAATGCAAAGTACAATACAAACCATTCTCCCAAATAAATTATAATGAATGAACAGGTACTACTGACTTGTGGTGGCGTAGTTTTACGGTACGGCTGCAATGCTGAGGTCTCGGGTTTGATCCCCGGGTCGGAAAAAGTGATACTGTATTTTTCTAATCAGTATCAGCTCGGAGTCTACAATTTGTCGCTGTAATGGGGATAGGCTCGCCCCCTATCACATCATGGGACGGAATACGCACGGCGAAAAGTAAGTGCACTAGTTGCGTCTCTGCCTATACCTTCGGGGATAAAAGGCGTGATTAGGTGTATGCGAGCAGGTACTATGCCTAATATGGTGACAAAGTATTGCCAGCAGACATTTACTTGCAGTTTCTGAAATACAATCTCGTTGTACAAGCATTGTTCTGATCAATTCTTTATTCTAATAAAGATGTGACAAACTGCATTCAGATTCAGTAGATTAAAATATAGTCATTACTAAGGTGCAAGCAAGAATGTCGTTACTGCAATCTGAGAACCATTCAGGCGCGTAATCACATGCTGGTTTAGGGCCCAAATGCACTGGAATTAATTACGGATATGGAGGGACTCGTGAATTAACCGAGCGTCCTAAGACCGCAAATGTTTGTTCAAATAAGGGTTTTGTTGTCTAAATAAAGAAGCTTTAAATCGTTTAGTTTGAGCTCAAAGTGCACTAGTAGTGTTATACTAATTAATTTTAATTGTGTTTAATTAGCCTGATTACAGCAAAAGTTTATACTACAGTTAATATTTTCAAAATCTATTTATATGACTAGGTGTGTAATTGTAAATGTTCTAATACTACAGTAAATTCCATATAACAAGAAATAGTTTCGTACCAAAGAGATATGAATATTGCATAACATTTTCGTTCTCAAGTCGACATCATTCTATTTTGAATTTCATTTGTTTCCTTGTTTTAATCTGCCTTAAGTGTGAATGAGGGGGACTGAAAATCGCATGATTAGATTTTTTGTAGTATACGTTTTCAGTTTTGTGCTGTATAAATCAAGCTCTACCATCGTCTTTTAATTTTGATTGTATCACAAAAAGTAAATATTGGATTAAGTTTTTACTGTTCTAATATTTTTAACTTAAGTTGTCTTCAATTGCTTCCTACAATCGATATTCTATAAAACATGGATTGCAAATTATACTAAATTTTATCATAACCCATGAACGAGGAAAAATTTGCACCAATCGCTCTCGTTTTGTCCAAAATATAAAACAAATAATTAGTCGTTCTTTTTTATATTATTGACAACATTTTATAATCTATAATGTATTCTAAAAAAAATCTATTAAACTAAATCGTCGCACTTATGTTTCACACGTATAAAATCTATAATAACAGTATAGATCTATTTATAAATACATAGTAAACTTTACATCCTCCTAAAATATTCACCACAATAACCACCGTGGACATTTTTCATATTACACATCAATGTATTCTAAGATGTAAAATTCGGGGGGTCGGCCCCCCTCCGGACTCCCAGTACGCTTCATTTCGCATTCGTCTGGCATCTATCTAATTCTTTTTTATTGCGGTACGGTGCTCGAAGATTCTGAAGGCGACAATTATCTGTTGGAATAACTGGCGAGGAGAATGATTTTCCTTGAAGTGTTGGTGATATTTTACCAATCTCGTTATAGTATGATATTGCAATATTGTTTTTATGAGACCAATAAGGAGGAGGAAACCGTTCGCCACAACTGCTCGTAAAAAGATAAGTAACTAAATCACATGACAAGATAGAACTAGAACTGACGTCATCCACACACACACACACACTCACGCCTTTTATCCGCGAAGAGATAAGCAGAGGCGCAACTCGTGAACCCACTTTTCGCCGTGCGTATTCCGTCCCATGTGATAGGGGGCGAGCCCACCGCCATATCCGGCATAAATTCCAGACTCCGGGCTGATACTGAGTAAAAAAACACAATATCACTTTGCCCGACCTGGGGATCGAACCCGAGACTTCAGCTTTGCAGTCGTAACGTAATTCAACTACGCTACCGAGGCAGTCATCCAAAAGCTATAATAACTGTGTTACAGTGGATTATATGTTCATTTTTGGCTATCTATGCGTACCAAAGATCATTCGAGTCTCCGTCAAAACATTGTAAATAACTTTCGCATTTATAATAATATGGTATCTAAAACCTAAACTAAACTAAAGAAAAAATTATCAGAATAAATCTTGTGTAATACGCAAGCAAAAATAATCATATTTAACGAAGAAAGGCGGTACAATTATACTCGCCTTATCTCGTTACTGCCAAATGTTCCTTCCATTTGGCAAAATGTATTTGTTTGGCACTGCGGACTCTCGCTCCGACCTTGCCAAGTATAATATTATGTAATATTTCAACTTATTATTAGACATTAGGAGAAATTATGTCTCAGGGTGAAGTACTGTGCGGTGACTTATAATTGCAATTCCAAGTTTAGGTTAGGTAAGGTTTTGTTTCTGCTTAGAACCATTCGTGACTCTTATCATACAATCATGGGTCAGCCAGATGTCGAAATTGTGCTTGCCTGCTATTGTTTTTTACCAGACAAACCAGTCACTTTCTTAAAATTGTTCTTGTATAGGTACATATAAAATAATTATCTACATTCTGCACAATAACATATTTCTGATATAAAATCTAAATGTGCCAACCAAACTTACATCATGCGATATTACCATCAGGCGAGTCATTCGCTCGTCTCGCCATTTACTAACTTCAAAGCAAAAGTAAGTATGTACTTGTGAGATAATATAGTATGCGGGGATAAAGTAAAATGGTGATAATCGCACCGAACTATCCACCGCGATTTGAATTTAAAGTGTCTAATAAAATGCTTGGGTTGTAGCGAGTTTGCGACCCTTTGATCCTTGTTTACTATTGTGATTTGAGGGTCCCATCAAATATTCATTTTATTTCAAAGTAAGTTTTGGGTTGACCTATTGCATGTTCCTATCCTTGTTGGTAGGAATACATAAATTTTATTTTGCGATTAAAACTAACTAATCTACCATATTAGATATTACCCAAATCTTAACGTGATAAATATTCTCAAATCTCATTTACAAATTACGAGAAAGATGTCTAAAGAGCAAATTATATCAGATGGTAATGCGACGGAAAACTCCATTGAGTTATTCGTGATATTAAAAATATTTTCTAATTTAATAAAAACACAAACATCGGACATCAAAGAGAAATTCCAGAAAGCAATCGGTAAAGTAATTTTTTCCATTTACATTGAAAAAACAAATAAATTCTATATTAAAGGAATCCCGGCCCGAGGTGGTGCCTGACGCAATTAAATTAAGCTGATATCGTGCCAATGAAAGCGCCAAGGCACGGACATTATAACCTCAACACTCGTTAAAAGATTCCCGCGCAAATACACCGCCATTTTGGAATTGCGTTCCTCTTTACGTCGGCCACGATTGTTAATTCAGTCAATTATTGTGCAAAATAGAATGTTTATTACACACATACACTCACGCCTTGTAGGCAGAGGCGCAACTAGTGCACCCATTTTACGCCATGCATATTCCGTCCCATAATGTAATAAGTGGCGAGCGTATCGCCATATCGAGCACAAATTCCAGATTCCGGGCTGATACTCAATAGAAAAACGAAATACCATTTTGCACAACCCGGGGATCGAGCCCGAAACCTCAACATTGCAGTCCTACCGTAATACAACTACGCCACCGAGGCATTCGCAACGTTTATTATTCGAATATTAACTTGTTATCTTTTTATTTGTTTTTTTTTTAACATAAACATTTATTTTATTTTTTAAAATTAGAGGGCTGATATTCAGTGGTAACTGCTAAATATAATGATCGATAAATGCTAAATAAAATTAGTAAATAGTTCTAGGTCTAATATTTGTGTGCTGTACCCTCGTAAAACTATTGAAGGCAGCAAAACAAATTCGAACATTTGTCAATTTGACAGATTTATGGAAGAACCGAAAATTAGGATTTATGGAGCATACCCCTTTGCCATTAGGCAGAATATTTGATGAGATCGCGACTGAGTGAATACAATTTACCCTCAAAACGATGACTAATAATTTTGTGATAGAATTTATAAAATTGGATTGTCTTTTTGAGCATTAATAGTTTAAAAATGATAATAACATAAGGGGATAATTATGTACATAATAAAGATAAAATCAGGCCGGAGCTGAGTCTGAAACTTGTGCCCGATATGGCGATAGGCTCACCCCCTATCGCATCATGGGACGGAATATGCACGGAGAAAAGTGGGTGCACTAGTTGCGCTTCTGCCTACCACTTCGGGAATAAAAGACGTGAGTGTGTGTGTGTATCATCATCACTACATAGCATAAAACACAGTCGCTTCCCGCTGTCTGTCCCTATGCTTAGATCTTTAAAACTACGCAACGGATTTTGATGCGGTTTTTTAATGGATAGAGTGATTCAAGTGGCAGGTTTATATGTGTAATTTATCCCGGGGAAATATAAAGCGGGACTTTTATCCCGGAAAAACACATTCACGCTAGCGAAGCCGCGAGCAGAAGTCTAGTAACGTGTAAACCACAAAGCTGTCTATTCAAAATAAAATTCCAACTAATTGCTTTTAGTCAGATTTTGTACTTTTTATTAACCTGTTTATTCAGCATAATTCAAAGCAATTGAAAGAGCGTGGGTTCTCATAACCTAAGTAGCCATTAATTAAACAACTCCAGAGACATGCTATAATGAATGTAAGAAACCCACAACGAAATATCGCGTTGCACACATCCCACCCCACATTATGGCGCGTTCATTCAATTTGCGTTCAACATTTCCCCTCAGTGTATAGAATTACGCGATCCCATCATCCACGGTCAGGCGCGGTTTGACAGAAAAGTTGGTGGGCTTTATAAAGCTTACGAGTGATGCGCGTATAGAAAATCGTGTTTATATGTTTTTAGTATAGGTTTGAGTATTCAATGACCTTACTAATCTCTACATTGCATTAAATTTGTCATTAGTTTCAAAAAAGTGTTTTATTCAGTAAAGACACTTTTGAGTTATTCAACATGTCTTAAATTACAATTGATGAGTAAGAGAAAGTATTTAAAAGTCTTTATGCCTATAAACTACGAAAAATATAATGCAATACTCAATTTAACAAACAAAATTATGACAACCTACTAACCTCTAGCCTGGCTTCAGCAGTAGGCTGTTTAATACTGACTAAATAAATGACCCCCTGTGACCGTGCCTCACTGCACCCTTGTCGCTTTATTGTTCGTCGATACCAGTCCCTGAACAGAAGTTTATAGAATTTCGCGCTGACGTCTGCTTTTGTTTGACTAATTAATTTTTTACTTGAGCTCGTTAGGCTTTTAGTTCGCGGCTGTACGCGAGTGGCCTTTGCCTGCAGCGTTATAAACCCCATTACCTTTTACCTGATGACGGTTATGTGCAGAAACTACACCAATTAACTGTGTGCTTATTTGGGAAGCTGTTTGAAACTCTATGAGAGTCAAATTGTAAGTTATATCTTGATGTAAGATTCGACCGGATCACGAATATACTATCTCATAGAATACTAGATTGAAGTAGCTTTGCGTTGTAGGTACATCGTATGATTAGTGGGATTACCAGGGTCCCAAAAACCTCCTTACCAATTCTCTTTGTACTACAAAATACGACAACATTCTCATAATTCCTCTACACTGTGGATTATAGGTGATCAATAATATTCGATGGACTATAAAGTATAGCCAAACAAAAATCAATCGCCCATGATGCAAAAATAATTCGAAGCCAAAGCATTCATCACAAATTAGAAGCGAATATTTCCCTACGGTGCACAATGAAAACATCACCTGAGTATTATTGGAAAAAGTGTAAAAAACAGCGGGCCGCCATTAAAAGCTTGTACGAACAAAAAGCAGTCAGAAATACGGGGCTGGTCACTTTTAATACTCCTTTTCAGGATCTCTATTGGAACTTTTTTCAGCTGGGAATATAAAGAGGTTGGAAACCATTCGCCTGCCAAAGTTTTAGTGCATCTCGAGGGAATCTGGTTATTTGAATTGTATTTTCTACGGTCTCGGGTGTTTTACATTCATAACATAAGATCAACCGGAATTTCAAGATGTTTTATGTTATTAATATACTATATGAGACCCCATCAAAGAATTAACAAATGTAATTTCGGACTAGCCCGGTGTACAAGGTACATACATTTAATATTAAGTTACGGAGAACTGACATAGGTAACTTTGGCAACTGTCCTGAAACACTTTACTAATTGGCAAGACTCTCGTCTTCGAGAGTCAGTCTACTTAGACGGACCTACCAATGTCTATTTCTGCCGTATAGCAACCCTAAATAAAATCATTTATTAATCAAGTAGGCTTATAAAAAGCACTTATGACAAGTCATGATAAGGCAGAGAATAAATAATTTACAAAGGTACATATACCAATTAAACAATTTAAAGTGTCTACATTAAACATCAAGCAACCAGCTCGGGCTGATAGGTACAGAAGACACGGACATTGGTGACGGGAATAAGGCTAGGGAAGTAGAAGTGGAGCTGATATAAAAGAAAGGGAAAGAGTATCTTAACATTACGAGGAAAGGTAACGCCACGGTCCTCACCAGCGACGATAATAAATATCATAGCCTAGCTAACATACCAGCCTTTCACTAGCTACTTAAGCGATGACAACCCGAAGAAGAAAAGAAGAAAGTAACTTCGGGCTTCATTTTTTCATCATCAATAATAATTGTCATGATTTACTTCAATTTTTTTACATATTTTACAATTTGATTATTACACCGGTTAATACATGTAGGTACAGTGTAGGTACCTTACGACTTATACATATACATTACTCTTGTGTGTAAAGAACATTACATCCAATTTAAAATTGTACTTCGTTCTGGTAGTGACCAGAAAAAAAACACGTCTTTGAACTGAATTCTTCCCATATCTTTATTTAATCCAAGTCCGTGGCCTTTGGGTACTTAATGAAAATATTATTTCGATTCAAATTATTATAATTTATACAATTGTCCTGAACGAAACGAAATGCAGGAAAAATGAACTCTCCATTGCTCAAATCCCGAAAAATGTTTAAACCACCATTCTTCTAAATAAGATTCAAAAGCGAAAAATTCAAATGAAATAACTTGGTTTCACGAAACGCAATTTATGTCCCGTCACGGTGAAAGCATTATTTTCCACTGCGGGGAACCAAGTACAAAAAGGAATTTGTGAAAAAGTTGCCAAGATTCTATTGTTAAAATAAAAAACGACTTGTGCGTTGTGTATCGCATTACTGCAGAGAAGTTTTCTGCCAAGAAGTTTGTTTTGTATTGGGGTTTACGCTTTTGGCTGTTTTGGTAAATGCCTTTGCGTGCTCGATTTTTTAATTGAACCAGCATCTATTCTACGGTTATTATGAATTTAGGATATTTCTTTTTCATTTATAATCTGTCAGGGAGGTAGTTTGATGAATATGATAAATGCCTATATTCTGCAAATCTCCATTTAGTTTATTAATTAAATAAGTGGTAGCACATAAAAGAGAGATCATAAAATTATAAGTTATCTAGAAACTCCTCAGGAAATATTTCCCTAATCTAAAAAGTTTCGTCGCATTTTATATAAAGATCCAACTTTTTTTTTCAACGTTTATTCACATTTAATAGGGTATTTGACAAATTTTCGAAAAGTACTACAAAATGTTCTAAACTCACTAAAAATACGATTGATAATTGTTTTTCTTATATTTAGAGCCATTTTAATAACCAAAAGACTGTTTTAATAAATGCGTTTCGTATTCCCCGCTAAAACGCTTAATCACGTGACATATCAATGGCGTGACGTCATTGTGTAATAGTCTTGATGTAAACAGTACGTGAGAGATTACTATTTTATTAAAAATTCATTAAAAAATGGCTTCAAAGTGCTATAGACTATGTGCCGTTCCTTTGTGTCAAAATACAAGCATCAAAACCCCTTATAAATTATTTATTCATGTGCCACGATCGCATAATCTTCGTGTAAAGTGGTTGCAGTTAGCACGACGTGATCCGACCAGTGCATCACCCAAATCTTCAATTTATTTTTGCGAGGATCATTTTGATGTGAGTAGTATTACTTTAAAATATCCATAAATGTTGATCGTTCAGTAAAACCGTAGCTCCTTCTAAGTTACGTACTCTAGTAATATTTTGAGATTAAAGCAAAGTTGTTAGCAAAGCATTATGTTTAAGCGCTCTCATTTCCTGTTTAACGCTGATTTGTCTCTATTACAGCTGCCCAAGGACATGGAAAATTACATGGAGTACAATATTAAGGGTTCTGTCTCGAAAATACGAATGAAACCCTCCTGTTTACCTTCTAGATTTGAATGTCAGCCTGATCGTATAAAGAGAACAGCCAAACGTATGCCTCGGTCAGTGGCAGTAAAAAGACAGCGTGCATCATTAATACAAGAATTACTTGTACAAACAGAAACTGTGGATACACCATCCATTAGTAACATAGAATCACAAAATAGTAACATAGGGACTGGAGGTAAATCTATACCTAAAGCTGTCCTATTATTACCCCTCACATTTACTGTCCCAATGCATTTGTGTAATGTGTGGTTCACTGTATTTTGTAGGTATAGTCATATGCATTACTATGTATCCAGTTAGAGAAATCAAAATTAGATTTTCATAGAAAACATTTATGAGAATTGTGAAGTATTTTGCTAAATTAATGATTCATGTTGGTAGAACTTTAATCAACTTCTCAACTTAAAACATGAACAAGTATTTCTGGATACTTAAGTCATGCCTCTCCCCTTAAAACTTTCAGTAAAACCTGGTGTGCATATACCTCTAGTTTATGTCAGCTGAGATAATAGAATATTAATTACACTTTCATTATAAAATAATCAAATTTTCTTTCAGATTTACAAGTAATCGAGGAAAAGTCAGATTTCATTGAAATCAACCAAAATAAATCAACCCAAGTGTGTCCAGAATCAGAGAGTAAAATAGTTCAAGTAAATTTTAAACCAAAATATAGAACCAAAAGCTTACAGACTACCAGTTTCAGTGAACACAAAGCAACATCTACAGCAATACAGTTTTCATCTGTTGCAATATCTCCAATCCATGTTAAACCTTCAAGAGCTGGTCATAGTAAAATAAAAAGAAAATTAATTACCATTCAAGATGAGACCTTGGCACACTCAGAGGAATCTTCACCATCCATATTTCAACTTAAAACTGACTCTTCACCATCTGTTCAATCTTCAATTCTTCAAATGACATCAGACAGTGATGATCAAGATAAAAAAAATGTCAAGTCCGAACTAGCAGCAATAAGACAACAAAAAGAACTAGAGGAATTTCAGCAATCATCTCTTGCAAATACTATGAGATTAATACTAGATAAACCAAGGTTTTACATTGGTGTGCCAAAGGAATGTATTTTTTTACTAGAGATTATAAAAAAACACACGAGTATTCCTGTTCAAAATATATTGTTATGCCTAAAAAAAATAAGATTGGACCCAAAATTTCTTGAACTTGCTGATGAGTTTGGTATGTCAGTTTCTTATGCCAGCAAAATATTCAAGAAAAATGTGCCAAGTATTGCAAAGGCTTTACATTGTTTTATTAGAAAATCAAATAAAACTGCTATAGAACAGAACCTGCCTCTTGCTTTTAGGCATAAGTATAGAAACATTAATTACATAATAGACTGCCTGGAAATTGAAATCCAAAAGCCATTAAAATCTGTCAATCAGGCTCTAACATGGTCTGATTACAAAAAGGCAAATACAATTAAATACCTTATTAGTAGCACACCTGATGGTATTATTACCTACATTTCTCCTGGTTATGGTGGCAGGATCAGCGATGTATGTTTGGTTGAAAACTGCAAATTTCTGGATCACTTGGAACCTGGTGCAATTGTATTAGCTGATAGAGGATTCAAGCATATTGAGCAACTTTTATTACAAAAGGGATGTAGTTTAGTGAGACCCCCAAGTGTATCAGCTCAGTCCAATTTAACCAAAGTTGAAGCGCGAAAAACTAAGGAGATTGCAAGTTTACGGATACACATTGAAAGAGTCATCCGACGTCTAAGGGAGTTCTCAATGCTAAAACCCCATTCAGTTGTCAATACTAATTTAATTAAGTTCTTGGATGATTGCATTATTATTGCATGTGCGTTAATTAATTTACAAGACTCTTTGATTAAAAACATTTGACAAATAAAAACAAAATTTTGATAAAAGTGTTTTATTTTCCTATTTTAATTAATAAAGTAAATAAATTCATAAAAATAAAATACTTTATTCATCACCTAGGCGAACATAGTTGCTCAAATTAATGATAAGTCAAGATACATTAAATTGATTATATTAATAATTATTATTAATAGCAAAGGTCACTTATATAACGCCAATATTTTTATTGGGAGTAAAATCAATGAGGAGAAATAAACAAAAAAGCCAGTTCGGGCTGGCAGGAAAGGGGAAATAAAAAAGCAATAATTTTTATTAGAAACAACCAAGGATCCATCAGTTGTTTTGTATTGAATGATGCTTTGATGTTTTTGATGCTGTTATTCTGGCATACCTGAAAAGAAAATTATAAGTTTCTTTAAATATAAAACTGACTGGTGGCCACACATATGTATGTATATGCCCCACTAGGATGCCCTGTAAAATGGGTGCCCATCACATGAATGACAAGACACACAAGACTGATTTACATTTTGAGATTGCATTTCACATGGACACATATTATTCCAGTATGTGTTACATTAAGACAGCATTTCCCACCCTTTCTTAGGTGCAAACCGCTAAATGAGCAAAGATGATTATCACAGACCTCTTTAAATAAAATTAAAATGCCTTTTTTTAGACACACTCTCAACATTTATCTTGCTTTAACTTTGAAATCAGCAGGCTTTAGATATGTCCAGAGCCCAGTTGGGAAATGCAACTCTGCAACATTGTTTTAAATTATATCCTAATTAGTTCAATTATTGCGGCATGATTAAAGGACAAATCAATTTTAAAATGCAATTATATATTAAAAATAAATAATACCTTAACTCGTGCCATACATGAATTTTATGTTGTGCTTGAGTCAGACTTTCCACAAAATTTATATTTTCTTTTGAAAAAAGATAGTAATTTTGGGTAAAAATGTTTCAGTCACTTTCTTTGTTATGCTTAATGCTTATATAATGCATGAAAAACAGAAGAATGTCAGGCACTTTATAGTCAGGTTGATGTTTAACGATTTGTGTAGAACATAAATTCCTTCTTTTGCCTTGCACCAAAAATATATTAAGACATTACCAAAGTCTTCATGTGTTGTAGAAGAATTTCGTTTCATTACTCTAACTGTTGTAAATTTCAAAGTGCTTCCTACTTTTGCTAACTTACTTTAACTTCTTCCAATAGCATTCAATAGATGTACATGGTAGTTCCTCTCCGATGTGCCTACATAAGAAAAGCTACTGCATGTTTCCATCCTCTTAATGAACCAGGGCAATCATGGCACTGGACACTTATAACTATGCCCTCTTTTTCTTCCACTATCAAGCCGACAGAATATGGTGGCAGACAGACTTTGTACTCAGGGCATATCTTCATTGAATAGTGCACAAAGTCGCGTCACGCTTCAATTGGACGTACCTAATGGCATCATCACCATACGACTGTCTTGATGATCTGTAAAAATAGAAATAAAGCTTCATAAATAACCACAATACGAGCAACTCTTCGTAGAAGCGATCTTAGGTGTATTAATTATATTTATAAATTATAACCTACAAAAAAACATCACATAGAAAGGATGTTTTACAGTAAAAAAATAAAGGTAAGTACATAAATCAAACTGTAATCTATTATGAATTGAACAAAATATCAGAAAAGGATAGTTTTGTACTTACAATGAAGTTTTCACGTTCCTGAATTCTGCAGAACAAACGTCCGGATTTGAGTCAAAGAAATTTGCGATCATAAATGAATCTGTTCTTGCCAAATTTCAACTGTCGGCTTTAATAAACTCAATATCCATGTTTACTTGGTAAACTGCACTATGGACAAGAAATAATCAAATAAAAAATCCTGAAACCGGAGAGCTTGCCATGAACCGCGTAAAATCTTTGTCGGAAAGACATTTTGTTTATTACACTGTGACGTCACGCACTCTTTTTTTTTTTTTTTTTTTTTTTTTTATAATTTTCCCTTTAGGGAAGGCAAAGGGTTCGAGCCCATACAGCCTCGTCTTAAGTAATATTTTTGGTTGACTTTTTTTTTTTCCTACGTACTATGTCGTAGTAAAGCAGTGGCTACCTTACCAAGACTTTATCAAGGAGTTTTGGCGGCAACGAAAAAACACTTGATTGGCACAGTTATTTCAATTCACTTCATTTGAGCACTTTAATAGAACTATATTGGATAATATACCACCATAATTATGCAATATAACACTAAGTATCACCAAAATAATGAATTAAAACAAGAGCACCTCATGACACTTCTACGTTCCCGCCAAAACTCCTCACGCACTCTGTTCTTGGTCGCTAAGGCGTTTCGTGTAAATGATGCACAGATTCAAAAACTCTTATTTTAATTTAGCAAAATAAAATATTTAATAATTTTTATTTGTAATTTAAGTCAAATATTCTTAATTAGGACCTTAAATTTTATAATGTTCAATACAACACTTATTTATTTGTTAACTATGTCAACTACCCTATTACAGTATATAGGTGCCATTTTCTTCGATGTATTGTAAGTAGTGTCATAATCCCGTTGCCGTAGAAATTTTGGAACGTCTGATAAAAAAGCAACAAATAGTTTTGGCAGTCCTCTCTTGATGTTAACCTGACTCTGCCTAAAGAATTCTGAAAAGACCGAAAGAGGTGAAAATCTGAAGGTACAATGTCAGGGCTATATGGTGGATGCATTAGCACCTCCCAGCCAAACTCTTCTATTTTTTGCTCAGTGGCTAAAGATGTGCGTGGTCTAGCGTTATCGTGATGAAAGACCACCCTTTCTACTCATCAATTCCGGCCGCTTTCTCTCAAATTCTTGCTTTAATCTCATTAGTTGTTGGCAGTAGAGATCAGAATATTGTTGGCGATGGTTCTGCCCGACGGTAAAAGCTCATAAAGCACAATGGCCTTCCAATCCCACCATACACACAGCATCACCTTATTGTGAGTTAACCCAGGTTTTGCCACAGTCTGTGAAGCCTGACCGACCTTTGACCTCGACTTTTTTTATACGTTCTTGTTGAGTACATGATGCTTTTTCATCACCAATTATCACACATACATAAACACTCACGCCTTTTATCCCCGAAGGGGTAGGCAGAGGTGCAAGTAGTGCACCCACTTTTCACCGTTATTCCGTCCCATGATGTGATAGGGGGCGAGCCTATCACCATATCGGGCATAAATTCCAGACTCTGAGCCGATACTGAAACTGAATAGAAAAACTCAATATCACTTTGCCCGACCCGGGGATCGAACCCGATACCTCAGCATTGCAGTCGTACCATAATACAACTACGCCACCGAGGCAGTCGAAATTAAATCTAATTATATTTACCTGTACTGTGAAGGCAAAGGGATCTCAGGTTGTATAGCCAATCAAACAGGGTTGCGCCGTCCCTACGTGTGAAGTGTGTGGCGCACACATGCGCCAATGCACTTGATGCGCCGGCATCAGTATGACATGCCAACATTAACTTATTGAAATTATATTTATTGTACTACAACATATTCTTTATAGTTGAGTAGGTAAGAAAGTAGGTACAAGAGTCTCCCAAGACAATACTCACGCCGCTGGTTAAAACTTTAAACTACTTGAGTTTTGAACCCAATGTTTAGAGCTATGTGTTAAAATCAAAAAAACCGCCGCAGTCGCTACAATAACCAACTATATATCTTATTACGAACGATATAAGTACAAAGGCCATTTATTAGTTAAAAGTTATAAAAAAAAATCAGCGCTCGACAATGAGCCAAGAAAGTTTAACGTTGATTAATAAAAAATGTTAATTTCGAAACAGGATGACAAAAATTAGAGGCGCTTTATAGGTTTCGCACACAGGCGCTGTCTTAGGTCGGCATGGTCCTGAGTTTAAACTCCTAACTTTAGGTCTTGTAGCAATAGCATAAAGACAAATTTTATTAAAAATGCATAGCTACATGTTTATTTTCATAACTATCTTACATAAAATGAAGCGAAACAAGTTTAGGTAATACTAGCTTTTGCCCGCGGCTTCGCCCGCATTAATAAGTTTTTCCGGGATAAAAGTCCCAGTTTATATTTTCCTGGGATAAAAAGTAGCCTATGTGTTAATCCAGAACATGATCTACCCATGTGCCAAATTTCATCGAAATCCGTTAAGTAGTTTTTGCGTGAAAGAGGAACAAACATCCATACATCCATACATTCTTACAAACTTTCGCCTTTATAATATTAGTAGGATTTTTCGCGGTCGTGATAACTGGACTAGTTATAATATATTGGATAACTATTAAAAGATAGAGAAAGACGTAAGGTATTTGAGGGTTGCAAACATCCATATGCAATGCACAATAGAGTACGAAAATTCTCAATATGAACTAAGTAATTTAAACATAATAAACATAATTTCAATGAATTTGTACGATACATTCACACCAACTCCATCTCGTCCATTAGGGGAGGTGCGGGAGGGGCACCTGTCGCGACTGTGTCTAGTGACGTCATGGGGTAACCACCCCTACATTTGTTATTTTCGGCGAGAGCGGTATTACCTTGGGCGAGGCTAAAATCGATTACTATTAATTTATAGACTAATGGAGTGTTAATGTTTATTGTCCTATGTGAGTTACGTATTGACTTAGGAGACAAGAATATCTATAGAAATACTTAGGTACCTACAGGTGTTATATTTGATTTAAATTAATTTACACGGATGGTTTTGAATTCTTGCTTATTAGGTACTTGTTTCTATAATTGTCGCCAAACTTTACAAACTCTCAAGCCTTTATGGCCCAAAGGGTAGGCAGAGGCGCAACTAGTGCACCCACTTTTCACCGTGCGTATTCTGTCCCATGGGACATCACATCATTCACATCATGATGTGATGTGGGGCGAGCTTATCGCCATATTCGGCAGAAATTCCAGATTTCGGGCTGATACTGGGTAGAAAAACCCAATATCACTTTAATATTTAATCATAGATAAATCACATTTCATAAAAAAAACGTTAACGAGTTTCGTCCGATCTCCGATCGTATAACGATCCGTCGTAGTTATTTTTGTTTCAAAGCAATTTAAATACATTCGTATGCATTGCTAATAATCAAACTACAAAGACCCGTCGCGTCGATAAGGTTCTTACTTTTGAATGTGATGCAATGGTAATTCAATCATACGTCTTATGAATCACTAATATCTGCATTTTTGGTGTGTGTGTTCACATACTATTTTAGGAACTGACATATGGTACATATATATCATTATGGCCCCGTTTATTCAACTGTAGTTATCTCAGTCAGAGTCTTATTAAGCTGGATGCGCTCATAGCACTTGGAACACTCAAAGCTCTGTGAGCGCAGTCCAGCTTAATAAGATCCTGACAAAAAGATAACCACAGTTGAACATACGGGGCCTAAAGGCACGATTTCACGACCAAAATTAATTGTACCATATATTTAACCACCTGGATAGCAACCACCCTAAGTTGCTAAACACGCCGTAGTCCTCTAAATCCAGCATTCCAGTATCACTGATACTGGATCGCGACACATTTAGAGGACTGTATAATGAGTACTGATACTGTATCCGCCTGTGTACATTCGGTTTCGAAGGCCGCCATAATTATGTCGACTAGCGAACGATAATCATCTCCCGTCAATCTTTATGATTCTACTGCATCATCAGATGTAATGAAGTTCCTTGGCCATGACTATTTAAAAGTTACCAATTACTTACGAGTCAATGTTTTAGGTATAATAAAGTTCCATTTCATAAGTACAAAGCATCACAATAGTCGAATGTTGTAAATAAATACAGTGACAAATAAACTAAATTCCTGTTTCGTTCAACGATCGGAACCAGTGTGGTGTAACGAAGCTTGCAAACATTACTAGGGTTGCCAGGTATTAATAATTTTCTGGGAGGTCTCGTTTTAATTCAATCTTACAACTTGATTCTTTTCGAATTATATTTGGAGTTTTAGAATTCAGTGAGTTATAACTAAAATGTTAAAAGTTTCATACTTCATAACACTTATCGCGAACCTTATAATATGTTTGACATAAGTAATAGCAAATATCTATTGTATCACAGATATTATACACTCGGGGTTGGGGCCCAGGTAGTAATAGTATTAAAAAATTGTATTTGTTTATCTAATACGATAGTTACTTGAGATCTGGAAAAAATATCTCCAATAGAAAGGTACATTGGCTCTGAATGAATAAGTCTTCGTTTTGGGATTTTTATTTTTTCTCGTCTCCACGTGTATTACAATTTTACGCTTAAAACTCAGAAAATAATATTTTGAATGTAGCATCCCGAATAATAATTCTCCCGCGCGCCATTTCCGATTCCGGGACAACGAGCCATCACACAAACTGCCTCGCTCGAGAGTCGCTTTCATTATGCCGCACCAAAAACTCACAAATATAAAATTACAAAAAGTTCAATAGTATTTTATTTTGATTTTATTGCATAGTAGACGTTTCCATATGCCTAATTAATTAAAACAAAATATAGCTTGCTTTTGCTCGCGCTTCCTCACGTTTTAATATCCGTTCCTAGATAAAAAGTAGCATGTAGAATTAGATTAGTGAAATCGCTCAATCTTGTTAGTGAAATTACTTTTAGAATCGAAGAAGTACTGATAACAAAACAATCTCCAATAAAATTAAACTATCCTGAGTGTAAAAATGTATATTTTTTTCGGTAAAATGCGAGCTGTATCACTGGCAAAAGATATCTTACAAACTACCGAGTCAACCATGACAACTAAGAAAACTAAAAAGGATTTAACACATCACACGCTCAACCGGCTATCAGATCCAGCGGACCGGGTATACCCTTAAACCGGTCGTAAAATACGGCGCCATATCGGCTCTGGTCACAACCGGTTATACACGGACCCGGATGATCGAGGTAAAAGCCGTAAACGAACGATATTACGCCGGGAACCTTGACGAGTTTCATGGTAATTTTGTAAGGGGACTTTGAAATGTTTGGTGAAAATGCAGGAAGTATAAGGTCGCAAATTGTAAAATTGATTCCTCTTCCGGACGGGGTAAAGTGTGGAGTTCTCTGGACACTATTAGCCGGAGTAAAGCAAATAAAGTGCAAAGGTAAAATTTGTGATGCTATACATTCTATACAATCTTCATTACAAAAGGCTGACGAAGCAAAAAAGTTAGGCATTATAATCAGTGGTATCAAGGGGCAGCGCGTCAGTCGCATGTCATCAAATCAACGGGTTTCAAAGTGAATCGCTGACGTTCGCCCCGCGGCTAGACTAATGCGACTCATGAAGAGGAATGGAAATGCGAAATCTATAATTACAAACAGCAGTGATCAATGCCTCGTTTGGAAATCACTTTTTGATATTTTGGTTAGAAAACTTAGTTATTGTTATGAGAGAAAACCTCCCAATGTGCATATATATGAGCTTTAATATTAACATACAAATAGCAAATAAAGATTGGTGCAAAACGTAACAAAATAAAAGTAAAATATCCTAAATATTATATTGTTGTGTCACTGTAAAATGTTGCTTGAGATTGAAATTCTTTGCGATGCTCATGCCTAACCCTAAATTCGCTCCAAGCTTATTTACGTCTTTCACCATTAAAAGTTAAAACCTATCCAATTACCTTTTAATGTCTTTAATCCCGTAACGTCCCACACGCATTACTAGTTCCCGGGCCAATCCCGTATCCCGGAACGCGATGAACTTTCCTCGTAAAAATGCCGTCTCATTACTCTATTGCGCATTAAATTATATTAATGGGAGATAATATTTATGATTCCCGGGTGGACTTGGCAAAATGGAATGGGTGGAATTAATGGATTTTTAGTGACGTTTTAACCGGATTCGAGTTTAAAATTACACGTTTAATCGCTCGCCTAATGATAAACAGAAGTTAGACCATTTTGCTTAAAAATTACGTACTCGCCAAAGTGGCTCCCCTAAACCTGATGGTACGTGGAGTGGAGTCCAGATCTCCAGTCCAGATATCATGAGAGTAGTAGGTACCTCGTCAGTACAATGATACCGATCTGTTTGAAACCGGATATACCCATGCTGATCCCAAATCGAATGACGTGGGTCACTGTGGCAGGTTTTGCACCTTGTAATGTGATCGTAATCCAGGCGGATACAAATACCGCACCATCAGCAACTTCTGTTTGGAACTGCACTGCACTGGTCATCCTGAGAAATCAGATGTTAAGTATATGATACTTTACCATTCTCACCAGTCACCCAGATTTTAGATGTTCTGGACAGCGGTAATTCGTTAAATAGTAAAACAGTGACCTAATACAAACGCCCAGCCCCAGAGCTGATGGTAATTACCAACATTTACCTTGCGTAACAAAAAAAGAACCACCATTCCATTTAAGCTATTTTTAACAGCGCTAAAACTCTAAGTAAGCTAAGTTTTTGAACGTACACGCTTCAAGGATTTTAATGAAAAGAGCTCGCTGAATAAGGACCCTACTGCGACGGCGACAGACCTCGACTTGCGAAAAACTTCAAATGGAATTGTGTTGGACGTAGGTACAAAGACTTACAACTTGTCTGGGGTATCACAAACTGTAAACTAACTGTTTAGTTTTTTATCTTGGAAAGGCAGTGACTAGACTAAATGCACGTAGAGTACTGAATACATATAATGTCGACCATTAGAGACTTTATGTCCCTCGACATTGCCAGTCAGCTCCAGGTACCTGCTGCATACATGCCGGAACCCAATTCATCAGAACAAATTTTCAATTATTTACCATGTTGTGCTCGGTTGATGATCCAGTATGCGTACAAAATATAATATTGTTATCTTCTTTATACATGTTTACATTTTTCATCTATGTTTATAATAAATAAATACTGGACGAACTATGTTATTCCGATTTGTACCTTGTCTACAACCCCTGTAAAAACAAAAGCCTCATGAAACAAGAAATAAATTCCTTAAGGATTGTTTTAGGCCCTTTGAAGCGTGGCAGCAAACTATACCTACGAGCGGCAAAGTTGTGCGATCGCAGACGGCTAATTTGCCAAAGTTGTTCTCCAAGTCGACGTCTGGCCCATAAGCGTAATTAACCGGTTTATTAGCTCAATTGGAACATGTGGGGATGGGGGTTAACAGGGCAGAATGTTATTATTTATTGTAGGTACGTAATTTCATGCATCTATATTTCTATCTACGTAAGGCAGAGTTTTCAAATATCTGAAACTTATTCGTCGCATAAGAATATAGACGAATTAAAAATTATATTTGCACGAATATAATAATTATAATACAATTTTTTTATATAGTTGGTGATAATCTATTATATCTGATAATTTGAAAAATTAACCCATAGTAAAATTAGGTAAATAAGAAGTAGGATATGTTGCCTGTAGTAGATGTTTGTTTATTGTCCTGCAGGAGCGAGCAATCCTACAACCGCACAGCGCAATCGGTATCCGGCGCGGGCGCACTCTCGGTGCCGTGGTGCGCGACCGAGGCGCGTGCGACGCTGCCCGCCGCGCTGAGTGTCGCCGGCATACCAGCCCTGGTCATCGCGGACGCGGCCGGCAAGATCCTCACCGCCAACGGCAGGCATCATCTCGCTGGGGATCCGCTTGGACTGGTTAGAGGTTTTTATAGGAGTAATTGACGTGATGCTTGTCTATCTCTGAGCGCTTTGAGTCGGTAAAGAATTGAAAGATGACCTAGAACTACAAGGCACCGCTCTGCTAAGTCAATTCTAGCGTGTCTGGACCTACTCACGCATTTGGGTAGGTACCTACGCATGATGCAATCACTGATAAATTAATATTGACATCAAACCGGTATTTATTTTAATAAAATCTGTTCAACTCATACAGTCGTTCAACTAGATATAACTCAATGCTATATAATGCTTCAATATGTTCAAGCTAAGCAAGTAAGTACGCAATATTTACTAAACATGTGTTTCAGAACTTCCCGTGGGGCCAGCGCGCGGTGTCGGTGCTCACGGAGCAGGCCCTGCTGAAGATGGCGCGACATCCCGCCGTCGTTCTTTTCATCGGTAAAGGCTCCCTGGAATCAATTAAAAATTCAGCTTGAGCTTTAGGGCTGTCGAAAGTTTAAACCGAATGTTTATATGTAAAAACGATTAAAACAAATTTTGTGAGTCATGGAAAACATTGAAGTGACTTAGGTACACATGAGAATTCTCAGTAAAAATAATTCTGATGGTAAATTTATGTAGTCTTTCAACCTGCACTAAGATTTAAAACAGCGTGGTGACTAAGGCCTAAATCATGTTCGTAAAGCTGAGGAGATCTGGCATGTGTTCGCAGTTTACGTACGAAGAATAACCTAAAATTTCTTAAATTCCAGACGACGAAGATTCAGAAATAGAGTTCGCAGAATCAGTCCTCACACCCTCAGCCGAATCATACTACGAGGAGTGCAGTATCCAGTACCCCGGCTTCTGCCCCTACCAAAACTCCTCAGACGACGAGACTATGGACTTCGACTACCCCACCACCAAAAATAGCAGGATGAAGAAGAAAACCTTCAAACATGTCATGTTTTACATCGGCATTGACGGAACTGACAGCGCTGACATGCTGAGAGAGCATATTTGTTTAGATGACGCTGTGCCCTTGCTAACAGCTATCGACTTTCCCAAACAGAAGATGGTGACCATGAAGTATGGTGACGAAATCACCACAGATTCTGTTCAGAATTTTGTTGACGCGTATCTTAGTGGGAATGCGGATTTCAAGCCGTTGAAACCTTATAGTGATAGGTGTTAGTTTACAGTCAGTAGTCTTTCGTAGGTTAGAGTTAGTGTTCAAGTTTCTTGTTTTAACTCATCTAACTTCTTGCTTCTGTTTCGAATATCTGTATTTACGAAAATTTCAATCTAAAGTTTATTTTATAGCTAACGCCAACACATTTTCATCTAATGGCAATTTGGCATGCTTAGGCTGTGAACCCTGATATTCCCGGTTCCATTCCCAAATTAGGCAAGTAAAAGTGCTATTCAATTCTTTGAATACATGTCAATTGACCGATGTAATCCTTAATGTTAGTATGTCTCCCTTCAAGGGTCTTTCTCATTTTATAATTTATTCAGTCTATTTCCGTCAGGCTAAGTGCGAGGACGTTAGTTATGCCTATCTCGTAGGACATGCAGATCACACGAGTCCCTTTATGTATGTACCATCATCACTATCTATCAGCCATGAATATAGAAAATATATCCTAATAATTCCTTTATATTAACTTATCATTATCATTAGTTGAAGTAAAATAATATACACAATAAGAAAATTACAATGAAAAACTAAATACGCATTATCTAACTGTGTGCATACTATAAAACATCAGCTGTTACACGTTCAATGAACCAACAACCTATCAATAAAAAAAAACTTTTGCTATTATTACATAAATGTTTTGTATAAAGCTAAACTTCTCAGATTAGAATACAGTAAAGATTCGATACATTAAGACGGATGACGTTTTCATGTAGTCCCGCCATTTTCAATTTTCGGTCGGCATTTTTAATTTTATCCCGCAATTTTTAATTTCTGCAGAAATGTAAATACCCACCATATATAAGTATTTTTATTAACAATTTAAAATTGAAATTTGCGGATTAGGCTATTCTAAAATTCTTCGTCAAGTTTTCATAGCAGAAATGGTAGCGTGTTGCTGCTTTCAGGCAAAATTAAAAGCTAGAAAAAACTAATACAGTATTGCGTTACTCTGGGGAAATTTACTACTAACCGTAGCTAACTGCAACTCGCAAGACTATTCCACATTTACCGGAGTTATATATAAACTTTTCTAGAACGTTTAATATTACATCGGTATGTTGCTAGCTTGGTTTTTTTTTTTAATACCTAATACAATTAGAGGTGATCATTAAACGTTATAACTGTTAATTTAACTCATTATAAAAAAATAGCTGTTAATTCTATTAACTACTATTGCAATATTCATTAAACGTTTAAACTAATGAACGGACTGCGGAGGCAGTTAATGCCATCTGTTAATTTATCATTCAACTAAACTTGATAACTGTTAATCATAGAAAAAATGCTAATAACGCCTCTATAGGGTATTTATTAAATGAAATTTAATACTACTAATAAGCACAAAAATGATATTCTTTCTTTAGCTAAGACTTAAATTATGCCTTGTCGTGATTTGTGAACAATAAAATCGCCACTTGCAATGATTGCGAAAATAATTTTATTCAGGTAACGTCAGAATTGATAAAAGTAGCCGCCATTTTGAATTTCTTTGTTTTAAGGTCAATTGACCTCAAAATCGGTATGTGGGTATAACTTTAATTACCAAAGACTGATCCAATGTCAGAATTGAAAAAAGTGGCCGCCATTTTGAATTTCTTTATTTTAAGGCCAATTGACCTCAAAATCGGTATCTGGATATAACTTTAGTTACCAAAGACTGATCTAATGTCGGAATCGAAAAAGTGGCCGCCATTTTGAATTTCTTTGTTTTAAGGCCAATTGACCTCAAAATCGGTATCTGTGTTTAACTCTAGTTACCAAAGAACATTCCAATGTCGGAATGGAAAAAAGTGGCCGCCATTTTGAATTTCTTTGTTTTAAGGCCTATCGACCTCAAAATCGATATCTGAGCAGGCCTGTAGGTACAAAAGACGGATCCAATGTTAGAATTGAAAAAGTGGCCGCCATTTTGAATTTCTTTGTTTTAAGGCCAATTGACCTCAAATTCGACATCCGATTATAACTTTAGTTACCAAAGAACATTCCAATGTCGGAATGGAAAAAAGTGGCCGCCATTTTGAATTTCTTTGTTTTAAGGCCAATCCACCTCAAAATCGATATCTGGGCAGGCCTGTAGGTACAAAAGACGGATCCAATGTTAGAATTGAAAAAAGTGACCGCCATTTTGAACTTCTTTGTTTTAAAGCCTATCGACCTCAAAATCGATATCTGGGCAGGCCTGTAGGTACAAAAGACGGATCCAATGTTAGAATTGAAAAAAGTGGCGCCATTTTGAATTCCCTTGTTTTAAGGCCAATCCACCTCAAAATCGATATCTGGGCTGGCCTGCAGGTACAAAAGACGGATCCAATGTTAGAATTGAAAAAAGTGGCCGCCATTTTGAATTTCTTTGTTTTAAGGCTTATCGATCTCAAAATCGATATCTGGGCAGGCCTTTAGATACAAAAGACGGATCCAATGTTAGAATTGAAAAAAGTGGCCGCCATTTTGAATATCTTTATTTTAAGGCCAATCGACCTCAAAATCGATATCTTGGCTGGCCTGTAGGTACAAAAGACGGATCCAATGTTAGAATTGAAAAAAATGGCCGTCATTTTGATTTTTTTTTATTTTACGGCCAATCGATATCTGGGCATGGCTTTAGGTACAAAAGACGGATACAATGTTAGAATTGAAAAAAGTGGCCGCCATTTTGAATTCCTTTGTTTTAAGGCCAATCCACCTCAAAATCGATATCTGGGCAGGCCTGTAGGTAAAAAAGACGGATCCAATGTTAGAATTGAAAAAAGTGACCGCCATTTTGAACTTCTTTGTTTTAAGACTGATTGGATTTAAGATAGATATTTGGGCTTGTCTTTAGCCAAATAGAATAAATCGAGGTTGTAATTTTACTAATTTAACAATTTAAATACGCAGTCACATCAAAATCAAATACTTTAAAAAATTAATAAGGTAATCAACGTGAGTAGCCTTTTAAGTCTGGTGAAGGGGGGTAAATAAAAAAAAGATACATTAATTGAATGGTCATCCAACAGGGCATAACGATGTGGGGGAAGAAAAATATAGTAAGATAATTTCTACTACGCGGCTAATTATTCTTATAGCAATAGTTGACTTGTTCTACCATTAGATCTGTTTTTTTACTAACGATGGCATGCCCAAGTATCCATTATGACGTCAATTGTTCTTAAAACAAATAAATTCGAAATGGTGGCCACTTTTTTCAATTCTAACATTGGATCCGTCTTTTGTACCTAAAGCCATGACCAAATATCGATTTTGAGGTCGATTGGCCTTAAAACAAAGAAATTCAAAATGGCGGCCACTTTTTTCAATTCTAACATTGGATCCGTGTTTTGTACCTACAGGCCTGCCCAGATATCGATTTTGAGGTCGATAGGCCTTAAAACAAAGAAATTCAAAATGGCGGCCACTTTTTTCAATTCTAACATTAGATCCGTCTTTTGTACCTACAGGCCTGCCCAGATATCGATTTTGAGGTCGATAGGCCTTAAAACAAAAAAATTCAAAATGGCGGCCACTTTTCTCAATTCTAACATTGGATCCGTCTTTTGTACCTACAGGCCCGCCCAGATATCGATTTTGAGGTCGATAAGCCTTAAAACAAAGAAATTCAAAATGGCGGCCACTTTTTTCCATTTCGACATTGGAATGTTCTTTGGTAACTAAAGTTATACTCAGATGTCGAATTTGAGGTCAATTGGCCTTAAAACAAAGGAATTCAAAATGGCAGCCACTTTTTTCAATTCTAACATTGGATCCGTCTTTTGTACCTAAACGCCTGCCCAGATATCAATTTTGAAGTCGATTGGACTTAAAACAAAGAAATTCAAAATGGCGGCCACTTTTTCGATTCCGACATTAGATCAGTCTTTGGTAACTAAAGTTATATCCAGATACCGATTTTGAGGTCAATTGGCCTTAAAATAAAGAAATTCAAAATGGCGGCCACTTTTTTCAATTCTGACATTGGATCAGTCTTTGGTAATTAAAGTTATACCCACATACCGATTTTGAGGTCAATTGACCTTAAAACAAAGAAATTCAAAATGGCGGCCACTTTTATCAATTCTGACGTTACCTGAATAAAATTATTTTCGCAATCATTGCAAGTGGCGATTTTATTGTTCACAAATCACGACAAGGCATAATTTAAGTCTTAGCTAAAGAAAGAATATCATTTTTGTGCTTATTAGTAGTATTAAATTTCATTTAATAAATACCCTATAGAGGCGTTATTAGCATTTTTTCTATGATTAACAGTTATCAAGTTTAGTTGAATGATAAATTAACAGATGGCATTAACTGCCTCCGCAGTCCATTAATTAGTTTAAACGTTTAATGAATATTGCAATAGTAGTTAATAGAATTAACAGCTATTTTTTTATAATGAGTTAAATTAACAGTTATAACGTTTAATGATCACCTCTAGACGGAATACGCACGGCGAAAAGTGGGTGCACTAATTTCGCCTCTGCCTGCCCCTTCGGGGATAAAAAGCGTGATTGTGTATGCTTGTACAAAGAAACTTTTTTTTTTAACTTACTCTTATTTTCAACTTAAAAAAAATAGTAAGCATAATAAATTCACGATTCGTTTGGTTAACTATTTTTTCATTGTATTATTTAGCTAGATGATAATAATATTATGTGTTTTACTGCGTATATAATAATAACTGCGGCATTCAATGTAGAATTTTTAAATTGGTTATGTGCCTGCTTCCTACTTTAACAAAAAAGGAAACAAGCTGTACCTACTTATAAAATGCAGTCATTTCTTTTGTGCATTTCTTAATTCATTCTAAGGAATATTTTAAGAAATCATGTAAATTATTTTATTCAACTAGTGTATCATTTTTACCTAAATTATAATAAGCGTAGTATTTTGGTAGATTTAGCACTTATACTAATTTGTAACTACAGCAAGTTCGGAGCTGTGTAGGTACTTTCGACCATAATTTCTAAAAAGAAAACATTGTAGTTGAAATTTGAATGAGTTGTGATTTCTTGCACTTATTTTTATAAAGTTTGATGTCACAAATTAGTAATAAAACGATGAGAAAACCGTGTTTCCATATTATTTATCTTGTATTTACATATGTTACCTATTTATTACATTCCTCATTATTTGAAATCTCCAAGCTTTTAGTGGTGGTGACCAAGGAGAGTTTCTGGGGCGATGCTTGCTTTTGAGATCGACATTCGCATCGCATACGAGCGGGAGCTCCTTGCTATATGATAATCTATCGCCTAGGGTAAACAAATGGTGCGAATGTCGTCTCTCGAAAGCAAGTATCGCCCCATAAACTCTCCTTGGTTGGAATAAAATTATACCTACCTATTATTACTACAAATACGAAATTTTAAATTTACAAAAACGACAACACATACATGAACAGAGGGTCACGCTGGGTACGATTCCCAAGCAGAAAAGTACGGAATGCGGAAATCGTATATAGATCAACGTTACATGCCGAATGTTAGCTTAAGGATTGGGTGCCTCTATATCTGTCCTCTAGAATATAGATGAAATGCTGTAAAATATTATGTGCAAACTGCAAAATACGTACATAAAAAAAATCATCTATATCTAATTCAATTAGTTGCTTCATTTTATCAGACACTATGGGATTGGTATGTACTATGTACTTCATGCAAGAAGCTTATACCCAAAAACTTCTTGACTTCGTGCTAGCACAGACTACTATAGGGAGCGTGCACGAACCGTAGGGGGCAGCACAAAATCGACACAAGAGCCAGATGTGGATAAAAAAAAAAACTTAGAACAATAATTTATTTATTGTTATATTCTTTTAACATTATAAAAATTATAAAATGCGTGTTCGGGCTGAATATTGTTGATATCCAGCGTGTCTAGAATATGCTTTTTTTACATTGGAGCTAGTTATTTAAGCAAAATTAGATGGTTATGTTCCCTTAATTACAGACTTTTTGTATTGAATATTATGCTCAAAACATCTTTATTTTTATGAATTACGTAATGAGACATTTCCTAATGCTTTTGGAACTCATAACTACGTCTGTTTTATACAGCTTTTATTATTTTTGTTGATTTTCACATAAGCATGGAATGTAAGTACTTAGGTACTATTCTTGAGAACGTAATAGAATTTCACACCATTTGATTTGCTTATTTTTATGTTTTGGACTCAGAGTAAGTATAACTACTATAGAGCGCGTGTATGCAAGTGGGAACAATAGGCACGGGTGGGAACATCGTCCTGCGCCGGCCGCAAGCGCTTGTAGTCACTCGAGTAGGAACGGTGTGAGCATACGCGAGTGAGATCTATACGAATATTTCATTATTAATACTGCAAAATGGTTAAATGGTATGTGGAATGTTGTAAAAACGACACTCGGAAACACACTAAACAGAATTCTAATATCACGTTTCACAGGCAAGCCATATTTCAATATATTTTAGGTAAAATTGAAATCACGCGTCGCGGTATGAAAGACGCACGGGAGGCGAACGCTTGTACCCCCCGCACTGCCCCGCATCCCGCTTTTTCGATAGTGATGTTATGTGTCGATACCAGAATCGATGTAATATTTTCATATGCATACGTATTTATTACTATCGAAGGCGATGCTTAATATAGTGTAGCTTAGGTAACTGTTTTTGTCTGTGTGAGATTTTTAAGCCAATTAATAATTGCGTTTTTGTTTATGAAATGAAAGAAACAATTACTGTTCCTAAAAATTTACCCATTACGATGATATTTTTAAGCTATTGCATAGCTTCTATCGCGGGCCTTGACAGTATAAGTTAGCAATCATATATTATAGATATATTTTTTTGTCATTTTTTTTTAACATTGGTAATAAATATTTCAAAAACTAGACGTGACTATTTTAGGCTTGGGGAGACTAAATAAATAAAATAAATAAATAAAATAAGACTAGCTAAGAAATCCATGGTGCTATGCTCGGTTTATATCCATTGGTTCAATTATAATGGATATCCATTAATATTATTGGTTCTTTTTGCTTGTAAAAACTGCTCTTGAGGTACCGTGTTTATAAATCATTCCACATGGCACTACACCAATTCGCAGCATAGCTTTTATCTATATTAACGCAATACGCTTAAAATTACTCACAAGGCCATATTTTGTAGAACCACATTTTTTTAACAACAATATGTACCGCGCTGCCGGACCTGTACTTATCGATAACTGTTGCGTTGGTGCTGCTCGCGTGTCCATCCCTAGCAGTCGCCAACATTTATATATAAGTAGCTATAGTTCACCTGCCTACGCTGGGTAGTGGGCGCACGGTGCGATATTAGCGCTCTATAGGTTACTTATGTAGTATATATGTCAAATGTGGGTAAGAATCACGGAACGTGACAGCAGTCAGTTCTGCATTAAACGTGGTACGTAACGGTCGAAATTGTTTCATTGCGAATTATTCCCGAGTCTACAGAGGCCCTACGCCGGAAATATTACAACTTACTCTGAGGTTTTGGAGTATCCAGATACACAGCAGTACAATATTATCAACAGATTAAATGTTATTTTCCATTGTTTTAGTACTATGGAGCGTAGAAGTAAGGAGGACCATCTCAGTCATCAGTGTATTAAAAAGTGTCCGATGAAAGGGAGCAAATAAAGGTGGCGCTATATAGTAGCAAGTGTAAGAGTTTTTAATAGAGCGCCACAAATTATTAGAGAGATACTAAATTTAAATTGCTTCTATATTTTTTCTTTTTGTAAACACCAATAAAGTCAAAATAATAAAGGCGTATCAACAAAATTGCATAAAAAACAAAGTTCATTATATCATTTCCACTTCCTAAACTCGCGCTATTTCGGTGAGTGTTCGAACTATAATTTGCTGTTTACAAGTGGACACTTTTTAGACTAATCCCCCATACAAGATGATCTTCCTTACTTCTACCCTCCATATTTAATACGAATATTTTACGTCAATGCTAATTATCATGAGCTGAAAAGGAGTCAGATTGCGCCACCAGATGGCAGAGCTTACGACGTGCACGTACCCTGTAGGTGCTACCCATGTACGTAGCTAGAACGGCTATAACGCACGGCGGCACGGAATAAAGTGTTATTCTTTTGCTAGACACGTAAATAAAAAATCGTTACTTATCAGAAAATATTTGAATTTTAAAAATCTATTCCGATGACCTCATGCATGCCATTGATACTAGAGATGTGCAGACTATGACTTTGGCCGACTAGCCGACTAACCGATTAGTCGGTTGTAAATAGGCCGACCAGTCGGCCGACTAGTCGGCCAAGCCGATCACGGTTTCGGGTGTACTTGGCAATTTCCGTGACGCTTCGTTTATACCTGACAAGATATACTGAGAAGATATTCAAGATGACAGGTAAAGGGCAGCGCATGAATTGCAGTCAGTAGTCGGTTATTAAAAAAACTAGTCTTTAAATAAAACTTATATTATTAAATGTTTATTGGAGATGAGAAGATATTATGTTTTTTTTTATTGTTAGTTAAGATACTAATTTTGTTTGATATATGCCATTTATATTTTTTCTTTATAAGTAAATAATTTTAGAAACTGATTGCCAAAAGAAAGTTAACTTTGCTTTATATTTTAAAATGTGTAAGACTAATTATACACACACATACACACACACTCGCCTTTTATCCCCGAAGGCGTAGGCAGAAGCGCAACTAGTGCACCCACTTTTCATCGTTATTCCGTCCTATGATGTGATAGGGGGCGAGCCTATCGCCATATCGGGCACAAATTCCAGACTCCGACTTGATACTGAAAAAACTCAATATCACTTTGCCTGACCCGGGGATCGAACCCGAGACCCCAGCATTGCATTCGGACTATTTAAACTACACCACCGAGGCAGTCTGATTATACAGTAAAATATTAATAAACAATGATGGTTTTTATGTAATGTAATGTATACATTTCAATCATATTTGCAATGGCAAATACCGGGTGAACAGGCTGGTTTTGTCAAGGGTCGAGGTACGAGAGAGCAAATTGTAAACGTGAGACAAATGATAGAGAAGAGCCGAGAGTTCAACGTACCGATGCTCATGTGCTTCATAGACTACTCTAAAGCGTTTGACTGTGTGCGGTGGGACTGTTTATGGCGTATCCTGACGGAAATGGGTGTTCCCTATCATCTCGTGAAATTGGTCGCAAACCTGTACGAAGATGGTGAATCGATGATCAAGATAAATAATGTGATCTCGGGACCTTTTAAACCTGAAAAAGGAGTACGTCAGGGATGCATCTTATCTCCTCTCCTTTTCAATATTTATGGAGAGTACATAATGAGGGGTGCTTTGGATGACTGGGATGGAGGCATCACAATAGGGGGCAAAAAGATCAGCAACCTAAGGTATGCAGATGACACCACACTGCTTGCGGCAACTGAGAAGGAGATGGCGGATTTGTTCAGGAGAGTGGAAAAGTAAAGCGAACTGGTCGGTCTCTCAATTAATAGGGCAAAGACTAAATTCATGTGCGTAGACAGAGCGGGCCAGGTTCAGCATACAGGATTATTGTCCAACTTGGAGGTTGTGAGGGATTTTGTTTATCTCGGCTCTTTACTCAGTGATCAGGGTGGATGCGACAAGGAGATACGACGACGAACTCAAATGGCTAAGGATGCAATGAGCAAGCTCACTTGAATCTGGCAGAATCGAAACATCTCCAATGCCACTAAAATGAGACTGGTACGAACTTTGGTATTCTCCATTTTCTTGTATGCATCCGAATCCTGGACGATCCGCGCTATGGACAGGAGAAAGATCGACGCTCTAGAAATGTGGCGCTGGAGGAGGATGTCGCGCATACCGTGGACAGCAAAGAGAACCAATGTATCCATACTCAGCCAGCTTAAGATTGAAACCAGACTCTCCACAGTCTGCTACCAGAGGATCCTCTCGTACTTTGGCCATGTAGCACGAAGGCAGTCAGACAACCTGGATAAGCTGGTTGTGGTGGGTAGTGTAGATGCCAGAAGACCTAGAAGCCGAGCACCTACCCGATGATCTGACACTATCAGAGAAGTCATGGGAGTCCCAGTCACGGAGGGTCTGCGACAGGCACAGGACAGAGTGGAGTGGAAGCGGCTCGTCACCGCCACCACCAAGGCTTACCAAAGCGGGCACGACCTTCAGTAATGAAGAATACGACAAAGAAGTAGAAGAAGTATACATTTCATTGAGAAATAAATATAATGTGAGAAGCCGGATAGTCGCCGACTACGAAAGTGGCCGGATAGTCGGCTTTACCGAATAGTCGCCGACTAGTCGGAACATCTCTAATTGATACCCTTAGACTAACATTGATACCTTAATGGTCAGTGGCCAAATTTAGGCATGGGTCGTACTTTCAAAATCTTGAACCAGGGCTTACAAGTAAGTCCGCCTAAAAAAACCAGCGCCAAAAACCAGGGTTCGAAATACTTTCAAGTATTTTATTTCTGCATAGGAAATTAATCCGTGCTGCTATACAAATAAGGAACACAATCGCGTTCACTAATAAAAACTTCGATTCTATAAATACTAAGTATTTTATTTCTGTATAGGAAATTGATCCGTGTTTCAATGCGCATAAAAAGGAGAATCGCGTTCAGAAATAAAGTACTTGTAGCACTTGGATAGTCGAAAAACGTAATACTTTCAAGTATTTTTTACCTGCATAGGATATTGACCCATTACTTGGCACTAATAAGGAGCACAATCGCGTTAACAAATATAATACCTTTAACACTTAAATACTTGCATAGGAAATTGTTCACTAGCTTGTTGAAATAAGAACCATTGCGCGCGGACGTAGCGCGGCGTAAAATACTTTCAAGTCTTGCAAGTGTTTCGGGTCGGCACCTGGTCGGCGTACTTGCAAGCAAAAACCTGGTGTAAAAACCTGGTTGCGTAAATACGCACCACCTCTAGACTCAAATTATTTCTGACTAGTGGTGCTCGCGGCTCCGCCCGGGTGAAAAAGTTTTTCCGGGACAAAAATATTTTCCCGGAATAAAAAGTAGCCTATAGCACTAAGGAGTTATGTGGCTTCCTATTAGTGAAAGAATTTTCAAAATCGGTTCAGTAGTTCCTGAGATTAGCGCGTTCAAACAAACAAACTCTTCAGCTTTATAATATTAGTATAGATAGATGTAATAACAAGAAACTTCAAAGAAACTGTGTTTTTTTTCCATAGAATAAAGACTAAAGAACCTTATTCTGAGGTTTATTCCTCTGTTTTTTTGTTTATTTGTCTCTGGTTTTCTATACAATAAACGATAACAAATTATAAACAAAATGCAAAATGCTAAAAAATTACATTTATGTTCTAATTAATATTTACGTCCTTTTCTCGCCTTCGTGGTACACATGAGATAAAAGAAATAAAAGTATCATGTTGGATGGCAGCACTAGCGATTTACGCTAGCCAATTTATCTATACCCAGAGCGGAAACTCGAACGCGACTTGTAAAAAAATTTGAATTGACGCTAATAAAACGAAGCCGCCATTATTGTGAAATAAAATTTTCAAAATATATTTCACGTGCTCGACCGGTTATTATTTGTTATAAATAGACGTTATAGTCACATATTTGTAAAGCATGGCAGACAACGACGATCTTCTCGACTACGAAGATGAAGAGCAAGCAGATCACCAGACCGCCGATGGAGCGACAGAAGCGGCGCCAAAGAAAGAGGTTAAGGGTTCTTACGTATCGATACACAGTTCTGGCTTCAGAGATTTCCTGCTTAAACCGGAGATATTACGAGCGATCGTCGATTGCGGTTTTGAACATCCTTCAGAAGTACAGCATGAGTGTATACCCCAGGCAGTATTGGGTATGGACATCCTGTGTCAAGCCAAGTCTGGTATGGGTAAGACAGCGGTGTTTGTGTTAGCGACGCTGCAGCAGCTGGAACCGTCGGAGAACCACGTCCTCGTGCTTGTCATGTGTCATACAAGAGAACTGGCGTTCCAAATCAGCAAGGAATACGAGCGGTTCTCCAAATACATGTCTGGAGTTAAAGTGTCGGTGTTTTTCGGCGGAATGCCCATACAGAAAGACGAAGAGGTCCTCAAGACTGCGTGCCCACACATCGTGGTGGGTACTCCAGGCAGAATACTAGCGTTAGTCAACAGTAAGAAGCTGAACCTGAAGCATCTGAAACACTTCATACTGGACGAGTGCGACAAGATGTTGGAGTCTCTAGACATGCGGCGCGACGTGCAGGAGATCTTCAGGAACACGCCGCACGGCAAGCAGGTCATGATGTTCTCTGCCACCCTCAGTAAGGAGATCAGACCGGTGTGCAAAAAGTTCATGCAGGACCCAATGGAGGTGTATGTTGACGACGAGGCCAAGCTGACGCTGCATGGCCTGCAACAACATTATGTGAAGCTCAAAGAAAATGAGAAAAACAAGAAGCTGTTTGAACTTCTCGACGTGCTAGAGTTTAACCAAGTAGTAATATTTGTTAAGTCTGTACAGCGCTGCATAGCTTTAGCGCAGCTATTGACTGACCAGAACTTCCCCGCAATAGGAATACATAGATCTATGACTCAGGATGAGCGCCTGTCCCGCTACCAGCAGTTCAAGGACTTCCAGAAGAGGATATTGGTGGCTACAAACCTGTTCGGCCGAGGGATGGACATTGAGCGAGTAAACATTGTGTTTAACTATGACATGCCTGAGGATTCTGACACCTACCTGCATCGCGTTGCCCGTGCTGGTCGCTTCGGTACGAAAGGTCTGGCCATAACAATGGTGTCGGATGAGAATGATGCCAAAATCCTGAACGAGGTCCAAGACCGCTTTGATGTCAACATCACTGAGCTCCCAGATGAGCTTGACTTGTCAACATACATTGAAGGGCGATAGATTTAAGTTTAAAGCACCACTATGGTGAAATAGGTTATTTTCACTTTTTGTAACAATACCAGTTTTTTGTCTTGTGGATTGATGTTTAGTTAAATCAAGCAAGTTATGTCCAAACCTAACTCTAGGGTAAAACAAATTGACTGTCTTAAAATAAAGGCATTGTGATAACAAATATGTTTTATTTTTTTTGTCATTCTTATTTCACATTTCTGGGTAATTAAACACAACAGATCTTTTTAATTTTGGAAATTGCTGGGCATTATGAAATTAAGTCTCAGGGTGAAGAGAGCAGTGCTTTGCCATGGGGTACTCAGCAAGTAAAACTTATAGGCAGTAATTCTAGTGACTACTCTTGATGCAGTACAAGCCTCATGATAATTCTGTAATATTATTTTCTTTACTTCTGAACACCAAATAAAGTATTCCATAATTCAACTAGTAGAAGTATTTAAATCCACAAAATTTTCCATATGATGACAACAAATATTTTGTCACATTTTGTAAAATAAATGATCAATGTATTATATCGATATAGTATCTGACTTGATTGGGGACATCACAAATTTACTCAAAAATATAATTTTTCGCAATATTCACCTTTATAATTACAGTTGAAACATCTATATTTAATCGCTATAAAAGTCATAGTACCCTGCACCCTCACTCCTTTTATCCCCAAAGGCGTAGGTAGAGGCGCAACTAGTGCACCTACTTTCCGCCGTGCGTATTCCGTTCCATGACGTGATAGAGGGCGAGCTTATCGCCATATCGGACACCAATTCCAGACTCCAGGCTGATACTGAATTTAAAAAACACAATATCACTGCCTGACCGGGGAATTGAAGCAGAGATCTCAGCATTGCAGTCGTACCGTAATTTACTAATTATAGTATTTACTAATATAGTAGTACTCTACAACTACGCCACCGAGACAAAGTAATGAGTGAATATCTGGAAATTGTAGTAAACAAGTACTTTTTTATATTCCAATGATTATACTTATTAGTTAATGGTCGAAGCAGTTATTCATATTTTGCATAGTAGGTAACTGTATCCTTAAAAGAAAACATTGTAATCAGATATAAGTTTCAAGAATTCCTTTGTTCATTTATGTGTCCCTGTACTCTCTATGCCATTTTTAATTCCATGAGGAATTCTACTAGGTATTTTTTAAAACCAGAATGTAGCTATAAATCATTTAAACTAAGGTACTATTTAAATTTACTAGAATATAGAACTATAAATCATTAAATATTGCTAGTTTATAGTCATAGTTATACTGTTTTAAAAAACGTGTATAACCGTCTTATCAGACTGATAAACATTAAACACACTTATTTACACTTGGTATGTATGTGTGTACTGCCACATAATGGAACTTATTTTTTATTTAAATAGTCGGGTAAAAAGTGTCCCATGACTCATGAGCATTTAAGTTTACCGTCATCGACAAAACAATGCCTTGTTTTAACACGTCAGGGAATCAGCAAGGTTATACAGAATACAGACCTTATGAATAAATACCTAGGTACTTACTTCAAAAGTTCAAACATACTTAATTACTTATTTAATGGGTGTCCACAAAAAATATAATTTCGGAATAAAAGTTCCATTGATAAAAAGTTTCCGATAAGTATTATAATAATCCAGAGCTTTGTCTAGTTTTTACTACCGAGCACCTTCCTAGTGCTAATCATTTTTAGAGATCCACTTCCGGGCGAATCATGTAAGAGAAACCCTTAAAACACGTTACTATATATTATTCTACTCTTTGCACGTTACACTGGAAATCAAACCCAGCAGAACCTACTTGTTTAAAGCCGATAGGTAGCCAGTAAACTAAAGAAGTTACTGCTGTGGCAATGTAAACTTTATTCTGGACAAGCAATTTTTTATTTCCATGTGTAGGTAATGTGAGTTTGGTGGAATGAGTCCCACTATAGAGTAATGTAATTGTGTGCGTGAATGCCAGCGAGGGGGGGCGGTCTTCGCACATATTGCAGCCCCCCTCCCCCTCGTCGGCTATAAGAGTAGGTGTAGGGGACATCTTCCGGAGGGGCAGCACTGCAGCATAGCAATGCTTTCGTTCGCCCCTCGTCGGACTCCTTCCCTGGAAGTGTACGGTCTTATTGTTGTGTGTGTATGTGTGGTGAGTGCAGGTGTGTAGGTACTAACACAACATTTCTATTATTATTCAAGCAGTCACGGCTGTAGCCAAAAATGGGATTACATAGTGGGAAACGTGGGGCAACAGGAGACGGGCTGCATTAAATGACACTGCGCAGGGACGGTTGCGAACGACAACTTAGACACTTCAGTCAGAGGAGGCCCGCAGGCGTAATGCACCACAGAAAAAAAAATAAGGGTGTTATACCAATTTCTCGTGATTCGTTGTTATTAAATGATACCGCGCAGGGACGGTTGCGGACGACAACTTAGACACTTCAGTCAGAGCAAGCCCGCAGCCGTGATGCACCACAGAAAAAAAATAAGGGTGTTATATCAATTACTGGTGATTCGTTGTTATTAAATGATACCGCGCAGGGACGGTTGCGGACGACAACTTAGACACTTCAGTCAGAGCAAGCCCGCAGCCGTGATGCACCACAGAAAAAAAATAAGGGTGTTATACCAATTACTGGTGATTCGTTGTTATTAAATGATACCGCGCAGGGACGGTTGCGGACGACAACTTAGACACTTCAGTCAGAGCAAGCCCGCAGCCGTGATGCAACACAGAAAAAAAATAAGGGTGTTATACCAATTACTGGTGATTCGTTGTTATTAAATGATACCGCGCAGGGACGGTTGCGGACGACAACTTAGACACTTCAGTCAGAGCAAGCCCGCAGCCGTGATGCACCACAGAAAAAAAATAAGGGTGTTATACCAATTACTGGTGATTCGTTGTTATTAAATGATACCGCGCAGGGACGGTTGCGGACAACTTAGACACTTCAGTCAGAGGAAGACCGCAGCCGTGATGCACCACAGAAAAAAAATAAGGGTGTTATACCAATTACTGGTGGTTCGTTGTTATTAAGAGTAGATGTTATTCTGAAAACTAAATGATATACAAATATAGCCAATAAGCATAATCAATTATTTAAATTGCTGAGTAGTCGCTAAGACGCCTGCTGTTATTTACATTTATATACTTACCTAAATAAGTTTATGCAAACCAGTTTATTTGCATACAGTCCAGTCAGTTAAGATAATTTTTTTTTAATAACGTGAATATATTTTGGGGATCCAGTGGTCTCACTACCGTCTACTTTGCTATAAATACTTGCATTCCTGAAATAGATGCTTTTATCAATAAGACGAACAAGCAATAGTTCTTTTATATCTGACTGTTCTGTGGCTTATCTCTTAAAACATATCACGTTCCTAGTAGGCGAGTTGAAATTTTACACAATATTATGACCTGTTATGGCGGATACCGTAAGAAATTGCAATAAAAACAAAGTGTTAAACGTTACGACTTACGGAACCCTTGATGCGCGCTTACGCCGCGCCTGGCCGGTTTTTTATGATCTGTTGGATATTGAGATTTCATACTACATTATCGCAAACCGGGAAGACAACAAAACTAGAATACGATTTTGTTAGGTGATAAACTTCTGGGTAGGTAAATTAAACAGTAATTGGAACAAATGTGCCACTTTAATTCCTCTAATGGCCTCAAATTACTTAGGCTTTAGTCATAGGTATCATTACCTATCATAGTAAGTAAGTATATAGTTTCATTAAAAAAAAACGACAGTCTCAAATTCCATGACTGAAACTCAAAACACATAGTAAGTATTCAGTTATACAAACAACAATGACATTTATACAGGCATGTCGCGTTTGGTTACATTAGTTAGGCATACCTAACATGTAAAGTTGCACCATTTTCAGCAATTAAGTAGGTAGAATATATTTTGTCAGTTCCTTTATGACGAATAATAATTCTTTATGAATGAAAATACATTCATCATCATCGGCCTATATTTTAGTCCACTGTTGGACATAGGCTTCCTCCAATACGCGCCATTAACCCGGAAAATACTAAATACATACATTGATTCATTCTTAAACAAAGTATAACTAGATTTTGCCCGCGGCTCCACCCGCCTTAATAAGTTTTTCCGAGATAAAAGTACATATAAAGATTAACCTTCCTCTTGAACCACTCTATCTATTTAAAAAAACGCATTAAAATCCGTTGCGCAGTTTTAAAGATCTAAGCATACGTACTAGGGACAGACAGACGCGGAGCGACTTTGTTTTATACTATATGTATTGTGCATAGTGATAATAAAGAACGCTGACAAATGGATTTCATCTGTTTATTACAATAAAAGACTTTACAAACATTGGATGTAATTTACATGTTTATTGGGGTGTCCATAAAACAATTTATCCATAAAAATCTGATATGAGAAATTATTTTTTATAAATATAAAAAACTTTAAAATATTATATTACATTACTTTGTCTTTCTCACAGTCCTCACCAAAATATAAGCAACCCATTCTGACACAATTAAAACATTTATTTACATAACATAATAATGTAACTTTTCAGATCATTAACTATATAAAGGTACAAAATACATTGCTACATAAAATATTTTTAATTAAGTATCTCTATTAAAAATCACATTTATTTATGTCCAGTTTCTGAGGTATTTTGTCATTAAAATACTTAGTCAGTGTTTTGGTACCATGACTATGCAAAATGTATACTTATCTTTGAACTATGACAGTTTAAATGTTTTAAAACAATATATCATAATTAAAAACTATCAGCATCAGAAACTGAGTAATTATTCAAGAGTAATTATAGATAAAACCAGTACAGACTTATGTGAAAAAATTTTATCCCTCACTCAGTACTACTTACACTAAAAAGAAAATATGGTAACTTTAAAGTTATCCCTTGTATTTGTGATAACAAATGCAACAAATCACCCCTGGACTTGTGCACCTAACATCCTATTTTTAGGCACCCTAGTTTTCATCTTTATGCTTATGAGTTACATGCTTAGGATTATAAAATGTTTTTTCATGTGTAAATCTGGTGATTAGGTCTAGTGCCCATTTGGGCTGATCTCCTGGCACCATGTGGCCTGCATTCCTGACCATGATCTCCACCAGTTTTCCTCCCTGTTTCACATACCCAGCCACTTCATTGTCCACCTTCCAAATGTACCGTTTTGCAGACTTGTACTCGTCAGCTCCAGTGAAATTGAGGTTTCGTAGATAATTCAGAGTTAATGGATATGCAACGATAATGTCTAACTGGCCACTGTAAATCACAATGTAATAATGGTCCAATAACTCAGATATCAATGGGGCTACAGACTTCATAACATCCTGTTTCAAGTTCGTTTCAACTACAGAACCATTGTTGAAAGGCAAGTCTCCAACATGTATGCCTTTCCGGAACGAACTCTTCTGCAGCATTGGTCCAAAGTCTTCAAACGACGTGTAGTCTCTAGTGTGTAGGAAGTTGAAGTAGAAATCAAAGCCTGTCATGTTTGAAAACAAACTCTTTCCTTCAATTTTGTCTCCATTTAACAATAAGTCAAAGGTGTCAAATGCCTGTTCCCACTTTTCCTGTTTAATATACTCAATTGTCTGATTTTCGTACTTCTGGAAGACTTCAGCTTGGTTCCAGTCTATAAGGCCAAGTTGGTACAAATATTTACCATAGACAAGCTGGTGTTCTGGATCACTCAAACCATTGCCTATGGCAATTCCTTTCATATTAATTTTTACACTTGCCGATGGATTCTTTTTGTGGATTGTATAAGCTAAGGCTGGTACGTACTTCCCTCCGTAAGATTCTCCAGTTACAAAGAATTTATTTGCTCTTAATTCTGGGAACAACTGGAAGAACTGAGTCAAAGTTGAGTACAACTGTTCGCCAACTTGTGCCTCATTGGTGCAGTAACCTTTGGGGTCTTTGGTGAAACTGAACCCTGTACCAACCGGATTGTCAATGAAAATTAAATGATGACTCAAAGCCCAGTTGTACTTCCTCCTTTCAAGTTTGTTTTTGCGCACCCTCAGAGGACCATTTTCAGTGAACAATCCGTAGAGGGACGAAGCGCCCGGCCCTCCCTGAAGCCAGAGGATGACTGGTGAGTCTTTGTTGTTAGGAACCATCGCAGGGAAATACCAGAAGAATTGATTGGAGTCATAAGTCTTGTTCACGGTGAAGTATCCCGCGTAACTCTTAATCCTGAGACTTTCCGTAAAGGGGACACGTGCGAGGCGCCTACCTTCGGTGATGTTGCCGCTCTCCACATAAGGCGTGAGGAACAGAGGCTCCCCGGCGTCCCCTCCATCTCGATCGCCAAGATTCAGCTTGGGGTATCGGTGCAGAAGACACTGCGCCGAAAATACTTGCGCAATAAATAATAAAAACAACAACTCCATATCACCGATCGCACCGGCTATGACCCGCAGAATGAGACTATAAATACATTCTACTAATAACAGTAACCTCTGTAACACCCGCGTGAATAATAATAACCGGTATTATTTTGCCAAATGCCGACTTATCTGTTTTTTTTTTCTCCAGATTTGCTTCGGCCTTCGCCTCAAGTTTCGGCATTCATACATAGAACTTTTCGTAGTATTATAATTTTCCGTAGTATTATAATGCTCTTTGATTATAATGCTCTTTGCATAGAACAGAAGTATTAAAGCGTTTATCGTATTACGGTAGTCGGTAATTATAATTTATTGCTGATTTGTTGGGTAAACATTATGAGAATTAACACTAAAACGGTTATATAGAAACATTGAGACATTTTTATAAGTTGAAAATATTATATAATTGTGGTTTTTAAAATAATTGTATTGTGAAAATGGAACGCACAATATATGTTTCTGTCACTGACGTCACTTGTCAGCACTCAGCAGCTGTCAGAAATCAGAATTCAAGCCTCAGGGATGCCGATTCTTTCCGAAAAAGATTGAACTTTAAATCGATTAGAATCGTGACCTGATGAATCGATTCACAAAAAAATCGAGGTATAAAAGATCGATTTCCAAAAAAGCTATTTTTGCCAAATTTGCTTTTGCAATGTAAGAATAAAATAATTTTATTAAAAACAAGACAAATATTATAATTAACGATCTCTTATCAGTAAAATCAGGGAATTCGATAATAAGAATTATTTTTATTACTATATCAAATATCGGATCAGATAAAAATCAAGACATTTGTTTTCTAAATTTAATGATTACTGTTGGAATATGGGGTATTCCTAATGTTAATAAAATAGGCCATTAGTAGTAATGACTAAATATTTTAATTATTACACCGTAACTTTTACAAGGAAAACATTTTAGCTTAGTGTGAGGCCATGACAGTTATCAAATATCGACAAAAGGAAATAATACTAAAAGAGCCAATAGATGGCGTTGCGTTTTCCACTATGAAGATAGAGTATAAAATTAATTACAGATTACAACAGTTATCAACAATAATAACATTTTATTGGTTTGAAAAATCGATTTTTCAATTAATCGATCTCAGATCGTCATCCCTAAACTCTGGTTGAAACTTGAAGTTTGAACACCCAGTTGGTTTGTTGTTGTTTTTATATTATTTGATAACATTGATAATATAGCCTTTTTATTAGAACATTTATACATTTAAAATGAATTTACATAACATATCTACGCATGCAACGATAGTATTTATAATTGGATTTGGTTTGGGCAACGCAGTGTTTTTTCCGAACATGTATCCTCGAATAAAACTTGCTGTAAAAGAAGTCTCTGACGCTGGTGATCCTCTTTTCTTGACAAGTTATTTACATAATGGGTCATTTGAACTTGCTCAGAACCTTTCCATAGTGCCTTTGACGGATAAAATAGGTTTCCGGAGCCACGCCGGCTTTTTCACCGTAGATAAAAATTACAACTCTAATCTTTATTTTTGGTACTTTCCGCCATTCTCGAAGAACAAAGATGCACCAGTTGTGCTGTGGCTACAAGGTGGACCTGGGGGAAGCTCTCTGTTTGGCCTTTTTACTGAAAATGGGCCACTAATTGCCAAGAACGATGGGTTTGCAAAGCGAAAATATCACTGGGCACTTAATAATCATCTTATTTTCATAGACAATCCAGTTGGCACTGGATTTAGTTTTACGAAAAACAACCAAGGTTATTGTTCTGATGAGGAGTGTATTGCTAAAGGTCTCTATGAGAGTTTGCAGCAGTTCTTTATAATGTTTCCTGATTTAAGAAACAATGGATTTTTCATAACTGGTGAGAGCTATGCTGGTAAATACATACCATCACTGGCCATGGAAATCCACAGAGAAAACAAAGTAGCCAAAAAAAGGATAAACCTAAAAGGACTGGCAATAGGCAATGGATATTGTGACCCTGTGAACCAACTTAACTATGGTGACTATTTGTACCAACATGGGTTGATTGATGAGAGTCAGCTAAAAATCTTCAAGAAATACCAAAACCAAATTTCATCAGATATAAAACAAGAGAAATGGCAAGAAGCTGATATTTTAATGGATTATCTAATGGATGGAGAGATCAGTAACTTCTCATACTTCAAAGCATTCACAGGGTTTGATTATTACTATAACTTCTTGCAAACAAGAGATTTAGATGACATGTCTGTGTTTTCAAATCTACTTCAAAATGATAAAGTAAGACGTAGCATCCATGTGGGAGGTCTACCGTTCAATGATGGAGAACAAGTCCAAATACATTTAATTAAGGACATGCTTAAATCAGTTGCACCTTACATTTCAGAACTATTATCTTTTTATAAAATTATGTTTTATAACGGACAGCTAGATATTGTGGTAGCATATCCATTGACAGAAAACTTTTTACGCAATCTGAATTTCACAGCAGCAGATGAATATAAGGAGGCTCCAAGGAAAATCTGGAGAGTGGGTGATGATATTGCTGGATATGTGAAGAAAGCAGGGAATTTGACAGATGTTCTTGTGAGGAATGCAGGTCACATGGTGCCGCATGATCAGCCAAGATGGGCTTTGGACTTGATCACAAGGTTCATTAGAGACAAGTTATGAATGCACTAGGTTAATGTTGAAACAATAACATGAAGGATACATATTTTGTGATATGCAAACAAAAAGTACTACCAATGGAAGGAAATGAAAAATATATTTACTGATGTAGGATTTATTTATACTGACTCCTCCTAAGATTTATTGTATTATTATCAATTTAACGGTGATGTGTGTGCATTAGCTTATATAACTAGTCTGCAAAAGACTTTATAAAAAAAATTATAAAGACAATTTTTTTTTTTATGATGTACCGACTGTGGTCAATACATCATTTTCATAACAATCTAGCCTTATGACTAATAAGTTATTTAAATCTAACTTAAACTTCTAATGAGACTATGACTAAGAACATGTCCAATAACACTTTTCTTATTGTCTCTATTAAGGGGAAGACACATTGTTCGTGTGTTCTTTTTAACTAGCACTCACTGCACTATGTTACACTAAAAGTTCACTACACTAACTTGAAGGGTTTTGTCCTCTTCAGTCTTCTCACTAGGCCCGTGTTGTCAAGGAGCTGGATTGCCTCGACGTTCATGTGATGATGAAAACAAAAAAGTAAGCCTGGAATTTCCTTCTGCCTTTTTTCTTCGGGTAGTCATCGCTTAGGTAGCTAGTGAAAGCCTGTTAGGTTAGCTAGGCTAAGGCCTGTAGTGTCCTCACCGGTGAGGATCGCGACGCGTTCCTCCCATTATTATTATTCTATTTTTATAAAATTTCTCTTGTTTTATATTGCTTTTCCTGCCAGTCCGAGCTGGCTTGCTTTTTATTTTTCATCATTTATTTTACTCCTGATAAAAATGTCTGTAGTTATATAAGTGACTAATAATAATTAATTAAATGTGTCTTTACTTATCATAAGTGCAACTATGTTCGCCTATGTGATGCATAAAATATTTTATTTTATTTACCAACTGGAAACCAGTGATGCTAGAATTATTTTATATCTTTGCTAGTTGTTGAGTACCTAACTATTCTTATTGCTATCACCTTGCATGTTAATGATTAGATGAGAAATAGATTGTTAAATTTTTATAGTGGTATTTACATAGGTCCATTCTCAAGTTTTAAAACAGGTCCATTCTCAAGGTTTAAAACTACTACCCTTGTGTATCCCAGATATTTTTAGGAAATTAAGCAAAAAAATAATTAAAATAGATCACGCTTTGTATAAACCATTATAACCTATGCACAGTAGAGCCGCGATAATCCGAACGCCCAATATTTATACCCTATTCGGATGTACACAGTGTTTGGATTACAGTATATGCAGACATTTTAGGAAAAACAACAAATAATTCATTATGGAAACTATGTTTTAAAATATATTTATGGGTGATGCTATTATGAGGAACGATAGATGTAACGTCTAATTTGACACTAAAATAAGAGTGTGACAGAGAGTTACTTAGAAACGGCAGACGCGCGGGGGCAGCGGGTCGTTCGGATTAGATTGGGTTCGGATTATCGAGGCCCTACTGTATATATATATATATATATATATATATATATATATAATGACCCTTTTACGGTAAATGTTGCTCCAGTGCGAAGTTAGAACAAATGTTGATCCACCTATTTTGTCTGTATACTCAGCTCCTCGTCATGCAAACTGATATACTTTGATCCGTGTTTGATGCGCGTGTGACGTCGGTGGATCTGCACTTACAGATTTTCAACATACTCCTCGACGTTTTGACCAACATTTGTGGATCCATTAACGGTCAAAAAAATGATACTGAATGTGATTACTTTGATCCAGAATATATTTAACTTATATGCGACATTTACTTTGACTAAGTTGATCCGGAGCCAAAATTGACGAATAGGTACTGAAACACAAAGCTGCAAAATTCCTGATTCTACTATTTTTGAAGTTATACTTCTTTAGGCGCGTTATGAATAATTTATGGGAGTGAAGTTTTACGATGCGCGCGCATGTGTGACAAGATTTTCTCACGGGAGAATTATCATAAACAGCAGATTAAATGTTAGATTTCAAACAAGTGACCACCATTGTGAATTTCTTTGTTTTAAGGCCAACCGACCTCAAAATCGATATCTGGGAATGGCTTTAAATACAAAGGGCAGATCCAATTTTAGAAATAAACAAAGTGGCTGCCATTTTGAATTTCTTATTTTTAAGGCCAATCGACCTCAAAATCGATACCTGAGCATGGGCTTAGGTACAAAGGGCAGATCCAATGTTATAATTGAAAAAAGTGGCCGCCATTTTGAATTTCTTTGTTTTAAGGACAATTGACGTCAAAATTACTTGGGCATGCCATTGATAGTAAAAGACAAATCTAATATTAGACTTAAGAAAAGAGGTCGCTATTTTGAACTTCTTAACATTGAGATTTCAGTCTCTTATAAGGTAAAGTTTAGTATAATACTAGCTCTCAGAGCAGTCGTCGGAGGAGACCTCACGCTGCCGGTCGTGGTCGCTTCCATGGTCGATAGCCGGAGGTCTTGGCGTGCGGTGGCGCACTTCTGTGAGATGGTCCTCTTGCAGCAGGAGAGTGCCGAGAGGGATCGGAGGCGCGGTGATCCGTCCCGCCGCCAAACGAGACGTAGGAGGCGCCGGGTGGACGACTGACCGGCTTCTTCCGCCCTGTGGATTGGGGGCGTTTGGGAATTTCCACCACGGTTATCCCCTGCCTCTCGTAAAAGGCGACTAATAGGGGCCACCGGGGGTCGTCCTGTCGGCTGTCCGTCTTTAGTTTTGTGCGTGTTTTTAGCACATTGCTGCGACCCCCGTGATGGACGGCAGTGTGGCAGGTGGGCCTCATGCTGCCGTTGACGCCGAGGGCGTCCTTCGGTGCGCGGGGGCTTCTGAGACCCCCCCCCCCCCCCAGCAGGAGACGGGCTGTATTAGACGGCATCGCGCAGGGGCGGCTGCGTACGACAACTCAGACACTCTTAGTCTGGGGAAACCCACAGCCATCCCTAATGCGCCGAAGAAGGCCACCGCGGAGTTTTAGTCGGTATGCCGTGCGGTGTACATAGGTTAGGGACTCGGCCCGGTGGCTCAACGCTGGGTCGTAAGGCACGGTGGACCCAACATAACCGCTCAGTCGCCCCCTTAAAGGCTGAGCGGTAATAATAAGTCACTTTCTCCGCGAAAACAAAGAAAAAAAAAGGTAACACATTTATAATTAAGCGTTTTCTCTTTTGCAAAAATGTTTTATGAGCATTTAACACATTTTCAAGTCTAAAGCGGATGGTAACTAAAACAACTTAGTGTGTTAGAAAGGGGCGACTTTTCGTGGGAGACAAAAATGAAACGTCCATTCTCATGCAGCAAATTTGTGAATCTATTTCCACAGAATAATCATCGAGGTCTATCATCCGGTATTATCATCATCATCATCACCAGCCGTATGACGTCCACTGCTGAACATAGGCCTCCCGCAAAGATTTCCAGATGGACCTGTCAAAAGCGGCCTGCATCCAGCGCGTTCCTGCAGCCTTTACCAAGTCATCGGTTCACCTTGCAGATGGACGGCTGACGCTACGCTTGCCAGTACGTGGTCTCCACTCGAGAAATTTTTTGACCCATCTGCCGTCAGTTCTTCGAACTATGTGCCCTGCCCATTGCTACTTCAGCTTACTTATCCGTTGGGCTGTCAGTGACTTTCATTCTTTTTTTTTTTTTTTTCATTGCCATCTTCGGCGCATTAGGGACGGCTGCGGGCTTCCTCCGACTCACGTCTAAGTTGTCGTCCGCAACCGCCCCTGCGTGTACCGCTGTTGCGGTCCTTTTCGGAGGGACGCCCCTGGCGTCCGAGGCAGCGTAAGACACGCTGCCGTCCATCACGGGGGTCACAGAAGTTGGCTAGACTAATAGGTGGGCGGCACCTCCCGCCCACCCGTGACCCCCGGAGGCCCCTATTAGTCGCTTCATTCTTTTATAGATTTCCTTATTTCTGATTCGATCGCGTAGAGAAATACCTAGCAAAACCCTTTCCATAGCTCGCTGTGTGACCGTGAGCCGTCTTAGGCGGCCCATAGTCAGAGGCCACGTCTCAGTGCCGTATGTCACCACTGGTAACACACATTGATTGAAGACTTTTGTCTTCAGGCACTGAGGTATTTTGGACGAGAAGACCTTGCTTAGTTTCCCGAACGCTGCCCATCCGAGCTGGATTCGCCGATTGATCTCTTTCTCAAAGTTGGACTATTTGACCTAAATAGACGTACTCGTCTACAACTTCCAGAATTGAGCTCCTAACGATAATCGGGGTTGGCACAACATGAACATTCGACATGATCTTGTCTTGTCCATGTTCATCCTGAGACCCACCCGTTGAGAAACTCGGTTGAGGTCACTGAGCATTGTGCTCAGACCCTCCAGCGATTCTGCCAATACACCGATGTAATCGGCAAAACTAAGGTGAGTGATGTATTCGCCATTGATGTTGATGCCGAGTCCTTTCCAGTCCAAGACTTTTAAGCATCTTCCAACGCGGCAGTGAAAAGTTGCGGAGAGATAACATCTCCGTCTCACGCCTATATGTAGTGGAATAGCTTTCGAACTCTGTTCTTGTACTCGGACCTACATGGTGGCGTTGTTAACCAAGCACCTCAACACTTCGATGTACCGATGATCAATGTGGCACCGCTGTAGAGACTGCAGCACAGCCCAGGTCTCGATCGAATCGAAGGCTTTCTCATAGTCCATGAACGCTAAGCAAAGTAGCAAGTTATACTCCCCAGTTTTTTGTATAACTTGCCGCAGCGTATGGATGTGGTCTATTGTACTATAATCTTTACGGAATCCAGCTTGTTCGGGCTGGAAGTCATCTACCCTGCGCTCGAGACGATTCGTGATGACTTTTGAGAACAGCTTGTAAAAATGGCTCAAGAAGATGGGTCTGTAATTCTTCAAAAAGGCGTTATAACCTTTTTTGAAGAACAATACCACCACACTCATGTTCCATGCCTCGGGCGTTGTACCCTGGAGCAGAACGAAGTTGAGTAGCTTTTGAAGGAATGTAAGAGTATCACAGAATAAAAAATACAGTCAAAAAATATAGATAAATTATCTCTTTCACGTGGAGTATAAAACAATCTACGACACTTTAGAATAGCATCACTTTTTTTATACTTTGACTAGTTGCGCTCCGCGGTGTTAGTCGCGACTTAAATTCCAGCAGGAATATTTTTCGCAATAAAATTTAGTCTTTGTACTAATTCAGGGTGTCAACTACGGCTATATCAAATTTCATCAAAATTGGTCCAGCCGTTTGAGCGTGAAGACGTAACAAACATGCACACACACTTTCTCACAAACGTTCGCCATTATAATATTAGTGTGATTACCAATTGGGCTCAGCTTCACCGTATTAGTAAAATGTTGACACTATGAAAAAAATATCATTAATTGGATGTGTTTAAAACGTCACGGCTGCTCTCAGCCAATCTGATCTGAATCTGCTTGTTTGCTGTGCTCTGATTGGCTCATTTAAATCGGATCAACATTTTCCGTAACTATCGCAAGGTGGATTTGTATATCGGATCAACTTCGGCAAACTCTTGTAAGCAGTCCCATGTGTGCAGATGTTGATCCGGTTGGAGCCACATTAGTTACCAGAAATGCATATTGGATCAACAAAAGGCGCCGGATCAACATAGATTTTTGGATCAACAAAGTGCTCGCGTGAAGTCGCGTCTGATCAACATTTACCGTCAAGCTATCTCTATATATATATATATATATACATATATATATATATATATATATATACATATACACTCACGCCTTTTATCCCCGAAGGGGTAGGCAGAGGCGCAACTAGTGCACCCACTTTTCGCCATTATTCCGTTCCATGATGTGATTGGGGGCGAGCCTATCGCCATATCGGGCACAAATTCCAAACTCCGAGCTGGTACTGAATAGAAAAACTCAATATCACTGCCCGACCCGGGGATCGAACCTGAGACCTCAGCATTGCAGTCGTACCACAATACAACTACGCCACCAAGGCAGTCATATATATATATATGTATACACGAAACCATTATGTTTCGTAAGTTTACTCGTTAAGGTGATGTGGTAGTGATTGTGTTAACATGGTTTAAAAAACTATAGAATTCTTGTGGTTATTCTGGGTGTTATGGTCATACCAGAATAGCTCTAATTGAATATTGATAAACTCTGTGGGAATATGAGTAAATGGCATATAGGCCTTTGGCAATATACTTACAAGATTTGACTCTACCAAAGTCTATGTCAATTATTTCTTATTGTTTTTATTTGAAATAAAACTATTATTATTATAAGTTACTTTTATTACATGAAATGGTTATTAATAAATACTAGCCTAACTAATTTAGAAACCATTTTTGGTGGGAATCAAAGATAACTTTTTATTGTCATTTCATTTTTCATCAATACATTTTCAGTAATTATTCTCTCGCATACTGTTTTATATTATACTTTTTTATTAAGTTGAAATTTATTGAAATATTTCATTATCTTAATGCTTCGTTGAAATGTAGCATTCCATAACAAATCATAGATATTGTATATAGGAATACCCTCTCAAAATCAAGAAGCTTATAGAAAATGTGGAGGCAACATTCTAAATATCTAACTGAAGATGACTGTGGTGGAATGCTCCAATTCTAAATCTATACTAATATTATTAAGCTGAAGAGTTTGTTTTTTTGTTTGAACGCACTAATCTCAGGAACTACTGAACCGATTTTGAAAATTCTTTCATTAATAGGAAGCTACATAACTCCTGAGTGCTATAGGCTACTTTTTATCCCGGGAAAATATTTTTCTCCCGAAAATACTTTTTCATGCGGGCGGAGCCGCGAGCACTACTAGTATACACACAAGACACAGACAACACATATCACTATCTCTTATTATTTTTATATTATATGCGCATATGAAGAACTCCTCCTGTAACCTTTTGTATTTACAAACTTGTAATAGCTTCCTCTCCCTCACACATCTTTCTCTCTGAACACCCTTCAAAAGGATATGATGTGAAGACCATGTCATAAATATGAAGGAACTGCAAAGTCCTTACATATTATAAACAAAATCCCCTGCCGCGTCTATCTGTCTATAAACTCGAAAACTATTAAACAGATTTTGATGAAATTTGGTATAAAGATAGTTGAAAACCATAGGCTACTTTTTATAAAAATGCATACATATAAAACGAGACTTTTAATGCAGAAAAACTTTCACGCAGGCGAAGCTAAGAGCTAGTTTAATTTAAATTTGATAATGTCATCCTTATTGTGGGTTTTCATCTTATCACTATCTCTTATTACAATATTATATGAATTGTTAAAATAATTAATGAGTACAAAGCAAATAATTCATTTTTTAATGACAGGTAAAGATACAGTTTGTTCATATTTTCATTGACTAGTTGTTATATTTATAAGCTGTAGCCTAAAATTATTAAGCTTTAAATACCACTGGGATGTCGAAAGTCTAAGGTATAGTAACAGTTTGCCAAATTTATATTGGTTCCATGATGCAATTAGCTTGATTTTAGATTCGTTTTAGTTTTTTTTTAATTACATCAAAGTCTTACTTGCAGACTTGCTATACAATACATAAATCTTAAAAATACAAATTACATCACACAACCATGTACATTTTACACTGGGGCAATAAAATGCATTATCCACTCTTGCGCATCGTTTTCTAGGATGGTGTACCCAAAGGCGATACGAAAATCTATTATTGTTTATCTGTTGAATCTTAATAGGCATGCTGTATTTTTAACATATGTTAATAATTTGAAATTGTTGCCAGGTACAGTCAGTCACATAAATAGCTGAACAAATACAAAACGCCTATGCACTTTTATTTTCTTTCGAGTTAACGTTTTCTCTTTACAAAAAACTTTACTTTAAATCAACATCAAACAAAGGAAAACAATGTTTTGATAAATTGAACAGGCATAGGCGATTTAAAAATTTGAATTTATAGTTACGTGGCTGAATGTATCAGTACCCTAGGATGTAAAATTGTTATAGGCACTTATTCTTCATTATAATTTTATTTTTATCTTTAATCTAAAAGTTGTACTGCATCAAAATGAATGTTATACCTAACTATAATATTAAAATAACACAGAAGTTGAATAATTATCTAATTGACTGCAATCAGTGTCACGCGAGCAGCGCCGTTAGTGCGTCGAGGAACTGCGCGCGTTGTGATGTGGGGAGATACACGACCGACGAGTCGAAGTGGTCCAGGGAGATCGACACTCCGCTCTTTGTGGCCGCTTGTTCGAACGCCGCGCCGAATAAACTAGGGAATAGAGATATTTTGTAGGTTACTTTTGTTTCAATTTGGTAATAATATTAGTTTCCACAGTAGATGATTCAGTTTCTCTCATAGTTTAAATGCATCAGTCTATGCATTAGTCGTTTAAATTAATTTGCAGACAAACACTCGCGACCTAAAACACGTCACAAATGTGACAATAGTGATCACATTACACCTGATAGTAAGGAGAATGGGGTCCAGATTAGAGTTAGTGATGTGATTAATGGTTAAAAATTATTAATGGTTAATAGTTAAACATTAAAAAAAAATAACGTGTTAAATTAATAGTTAAGTTATAACGGTCAAGAAGTAAGGAGTTACGTGAAAAGCATTAGCGATAACATGTTCAACACGTCTCTTGCGTCGTTTATTTTAATTAAGAAATTCACAATGGCGGCCACTTTTTTCAATTCTAACATTGGATCCGTCTTTTGTACCTACAGGCCTACCCAGATATCGATTTTGAGGTCGATAGGCCTTAAAACAAAGAAATTCAAAATGGCGGCCACTTTTTTCAATTCTGACATTGGATCCGTCTTTTGTACCTACAGGCCTGCCCAGATATCGATTTTGAGGTGGATTGGCTTTAAAACAAAGAAATTCAAAATGGCGGCCACTTTTTTCAATTCTAACATTGGATCCGTCTTTTGTACCTACAGGCCTACCCAGATATCGATTTTGAGGTCGATAGGCCTTAAAACAAAGAAATTCAAAATGGCGGCCACTTTTTTCAATTCTAACATTGGATCCGTCTTTTGTACCTACAGGCCTGCCCAGATATCAATTTTGAGGTGGATTGGCCTTAAAACAAAGAAATTCAAAATGGCGGCCACTTTTTTCCATTCCGACATTGGAATGTTCTTTGGTAACTAAAGTTATACTCAGATGTCGAATTTGAGGTCGATTGACCTTAAAACAAAGAAAATCAAAATGGCGGCCACTTTTTTCAATTCTAACATTGGATCCGTCTTCTGTACCTACAGGCCTGCCCAGATATCGATTTTGTGGTCGATAGGCCTTAAAACAAAGAAATTCAAAATGGCGGCCACTTTTTTCAATTCTAACATTGGATCCGTCTTTTGTACCTACAGGCCTACCCAGATATCGATTTTGAGGTCGATAGGCCTTAAAACAAAGAAATTCAAAATGGCGGCCACTTTTTTCCATTCCGACATTGGAATGTTCTTTGGTAACTAAAGTTATACTCAGATGTCGAATTTGAAGTCAATTGGCTTTAAAACAAAGGAATTCAAAATGGCGGCCACTTTTTTCAATTCTAACATTGGATCCGTCTTTTGTACCTACAGGCCTGCCCAGATATCGATTTTGAGGTCGATAGGCTTTAATACAAAGAAATTCAAAATGGCGGCCATTTTTTTCTATTCCGACATTGGAATGTTCTTTGGTAACTAGAGTTAAACACAGATACCGATTTTGAGGTCAATTGGCCTTAAAATAAAGAAATTCAAAATGGCGGCCACTTTTTTCAATTCTGACATTGGATCAGTCTTTGGTAATTAAAGTTATACCCACATACCGATTTTGAGGTCAATTGACCTTAAAACAAAGAAATTCAAAATGGCGGCCACTTTTATCAATTCTGACGTTATCTAAATAAAATTATTTTCGCAATCATTGCAAGTGGCGATTTTATTGTTCACAAATCACGACAAGGCATAATTTAAGTCTTAGCTAAAGAAAAAATATAATTTTTGTGCTTATTAATTGTATTAAATTTCGTTTAACAAATAACCTATAGAGGCGTTATTAGCATTTTTCTATGATTAACAGTTATCAAGTTTAGTTGATTAATAAATTAACGGATGGCATTAACTGCCTCCGCAGTCCGTTCATTAGTTTAAACGTTTAATGAATATTGCAATAGTAGTTAATAGAATTAACAGCTATTTTTTTATAATGAGTTAAATTAACAGTTATAACGTTTAATGATCACCTCTAATTAGAGTGTCTGACATGCAAGCATGGCTTGCTCGAGTCATATAAGCCATGCTTCCATTCAAGGGCGGATTCAGAGGGGGGGGGGGGGGGGTCATGGTGGGTCATTATTATTCTGTCTGTTTGTTTGTCACTGCACATCTCCGAAACAACTGAACGGATTTCGATTAAATTTGGTGTGGAGATAGTTTGAGATTCTAGAAAGTGGCGTGTATTTGAATATCTTCACTAGATATTGTGTAGGACGAAGCGCAATGAAACTCACGTAGAACGAGACTGATCTTTATTAGGACGGTAGATCGAGAACGGGTATCGTCACACTACCCTCGACTACTTTATAAATATTTGTACTTATGCTAATCTTATAATTATGGGTATGTACATAATTATATATAATATTAAGCGGAACTTTTATCCCACAAAACTTTTTTAACGTGGGTAGAGCTGCGAGCAAAATCTACTATTTAATAAAAAAAAAAAAGATATATCCATTTGCAGTCTGTCCTGACTAGACTTTCGATTATATGTATTAAATGAAATAAATATTTTATATCCATTTGGATTCCTGATTAGACTTTGATTATATGACCCCCTCCCCCGTGCCTGAAAGCTGGATCCGCCATGCTTGTATCGAACATCGACTCTTATATTGTATGTGATGAGTACTGACTTGCGCGGCTCGTGCTGCGACCGCGGCGGCACGCCCAGCAGCAGCGCGGCGCCGTCGCTGCGGGCGGCACTGCACACGAGCGGCTGCGGCCCCCGCCCCCGCCCCGCGCCACCCGCCGCACCCGCCGCCGCCGCCCAGCGCGCCGCCACGCCCAGCCACAGCGGACCGCACACTAGCGCGGCCTCCGGGGTGCCCTGATACAAATTTATACACATGTAATACAACAATTATATGTGTTAATCTTAAACATCTTCCTTCTATACTAATATTATAAAGAGAAAAGATTTGTGTGTTTGACAAGGATAAACTCAAAAGGTACTGGACCGATTTCCAAAATTCTTTCACCATTAGAATGTTCCTGTATCCCTCAGTAACATTGGCCAGTTTATGTCCCGGGAAAATTCAAACCGAGACTTTTATGCCGGATTTTTTATTCTCACGAGTCGTTACGGCCAAACCACAGAATCGATTTCGATGAAATTTAGAAGGGACATAGTTTAAGACACTGAGAAGAATCTAGGATACTTCTTATCCCAGGAAAAAATAAACCGGGAATTTTATCCCGGATTTTTTTTTTTTTGTAGGTGGAACCGCAAACAAATAAGAATGGAGATAGTTTGAAACCCAGGGTAGGACACAAGCTACTGCTTATCCCGGAAAAATCTAAACTGAAATTTTTATCCCCGTTTTATTCTCACAAGTGGGGCGGCCAAACGACTCAACCGATTTCTATGAAATATGGTAAGGAGATAGTTTAAAACCTTGGGAAGGACTTAGGCTACTTTTGATTCCGGGGAAACATAAACCGGGACATTCATCCCGGAAAATATTCTTGCGGATGGTACAGCTAACAAAAAGTATGGAAATAGTTTGAGACCGAGGGAAAGACATAGATTACTTTTATCCCGGAAAAACAAACTGGGAATTTTATCCCGGATTTTTTGAGGGGAGCCGTCACGGCTAAACCACTGAACCGATTTCGATGAAATTTAGTAGGGACATAGTTTAAGACCCTGGGAATGACCTAGGATATTTCTTATCGCAGGAAAAAATAGACCGGGAATTTAATACCGGAAAATATTTTCTTGAGGGTGGAACCGCAAACAAATAAGTATGGAGATAGATTGAGAACCAGGGTAGGATGCATGCTACTGCTTATCCCGGAAAAATATATACCGGAACTTTTATCCCGGTTTTATTCTCGCGGGTGGGGCGGCGAAATAACTCAACCGATTTCTATGAAACATGGTAGGACGATAGTTTAAAACCTTAGAATGGACCTAGGCTACTTTCGATCCCGGAAAAACATAAACCGGGAATTTTATCCCGGATTTTTTCAGTGGAGTCGTCACACCCAAACCACTGAACCGATTTCGATGAAATTTGGAAGGGACATAGTTTAAGACCCCGGAAAGGATATACGATACTTCTTATCCCGGGAAAAATAAACCGGGACTTTAATCCCGGAAACTATTTTAGTGCGGATGGAACCGCAAAGAGATAAGTATGGAGATAGTTGAGACCCAGGGTGCGACAGGGTACTTATATGTAAAGTAGCCTATGGCTACTGCTTATCCTGGAAAAATATAAACTGGGACATTTATCCCAGATTTTTTTTCTCGCGTTTGTCACTCTCAACCGATTTCGGTGAAATTTCTTAGGAAGATAATTTAAGACCTTGAGAAGCACCTAGGCTATTGCTTCATAGGTTATTCACCAATGGACGCAGTAATTCAAGAGGAAGGTTTATGTGTATAAGATGAATTTTCTAGTAAATTGGAATAATAGTAATTGTCTAAAGAAAATTATATTTTACTTTACATGTGTATAATTCATAAGTATTTTGTACGACAGAAAATTAAATGTATAAATATTATGCTTTGCTACCTGTGCGAAGCCAGGGCGGGCCGCTAGTTTTATATAAAGTTACAATAACAATTGCGACCACACACCTTACACACTACACTCGCTCACATTACAACAAGATCGTACACTCCCCAGGGGGAACGAATGGATTGCTATACTGTTAGAGCAAAAAAAAATGTTTGTGAGGGTATTAATGACACGATCTACAATTTTTGCTATAAAAGCACGGAACGTTTGACAGTTCGAGTCAGTTGATCAATGACTTTCGTGCCGGCCGTTCGCTTGGTGATATTTTTTGTTAAAGTATTTCTGTAAAGTCAGTGGTACATAATTTTAAATCAAAACCGTTGCAGTTTCTAATAATACCATAATTTTGCACTTCCAGAAGATTTTTTCTACATCCTACTTAATATTATAAAGGCGAAAGTTTGTAAGAATGTCTGGATGTTTAGATGTTTGGATGTATGGATGTTTGTTCCTCTTTCCCGCAAAAACTACTGAACGGATTTCGATGAAATTTGGCACACGGGTAGATCATGTCCTGGTTTAACACATAGGCTACTTTTTATCCCGGGAAAATATAAAGCGGGACTTTTATCCCGGAAAAACTTTTTAAAGCGGGCGGAGCCGCGGGCAAAAGCTAGTTACTCATAAAGCTAAGGCAAGGGGAACGGCCATTGTATCAAATAGCGAGGCCTTGGCCCTTGTTGGCCACACAACATTCATGCATACAACACTTCACAGCGACTCTTTTTATCACAACAAAAAAAATCGGTGCGTGTACGTACCTATGTACGCGCGTGAAAAGTTATACTCCTTCTTCTAGAAGTTCAAAATAGCGACCTCGTTTCTTTATTCTATTATCTCTGTCTTTTACTATCAATGGCATGCTCAAGTATCGATTTTGACGTCAATTGTCCTTAAAACAAAGAAATTCAAAATGACAGCCACGTTTTTCAGTTCTAACATTGGATCTGCCCTTTGTACTTAAAGCCATGCCCAGATATCGATTTTGAGGTCGGTTGGCTCTAAAACAAAGAAATTAAAAATGGCGGTAACTTATTGAAATCTAACATTGAATCTGCCCTTTGTACCTAAAGCAATGCCCAGATATCGATTTTGAGGTCGATTGGCCTTCAAACTAAGAAATTCAAAATGGCGGCCCCTTTTTCATTTCTAACATTGGATCTGCCCTTTGTGCCTCAAGCCATTCTCAGATATCGATTTTGAGGTCGGTTGGCCTTAAAACAAAGAAATTCAAAATGGAGGTCACTTTTTTTTAATCTAACATTAAATCTGCCCTTTATGATATGATGCCCTTAATGAGCTGTTTAGCGGGCAACTTCTCTCGTGAGAAAATTGTCGAAACGAATCGACACTTTTTTTTTTGTATTGTATGCAAGAAAATGGAGTATGCTTTTTATTTGCATAAAAAAATGTGTTGTGAAAAGTGAGTAATTTATGAATTGATCTGCACACAAAATAGTAATATTTATTTTCAGGGTTAACATTATGCCATGCAGTACTTTTCAAATCAGTATTGTAACTATTTATGGGAACCTTAACATTTATCATCAAGCCAACATTGCCGGCCCAGCAACTTGCTAATCGTATTCAAAACTACAAAAAATCAGTTACCCAGTGGGTGCTATATCTAACTTACTAATGCTTAGGTATTCGTTTAACTATAATTGAGAATACCAACCTCCTGCACAATAAAGTAATTGAACGGTCCAGCGCGGTGCAGCATGCGTGCGCTGAGAGTTTGGTTGACGAGCCGCACCACCGCCTCGAGGTTCCTCCGCGCCGCGGTCCAGCCCAGCCGCCTGCTCTCATTGTCACCGCTGTCAGTCTCCAGCGCTGCCAGGGCGTGCTGGAACCCTTCCGCACGCGGGATTGTCTCCTGGAATGGACATTTACGTTTATAGATGATGTAAAATGAGATTTGATTTTTCGTTTTTAAGATAAATGTGATTATGTTCATTAATCACGACTGACTTGAGATTGTTTTTTTTTTACAGAGTTCAAAAAAGTAAGATCTATATTTAATCCATATATGTATTTTTGTATGTCTACAATTTTTTAAACAACTACTGATCTGATTAGGATGGGGTATTCATTGTTATTTGAAGTTTTGGTAACACAATATTTTTTTTACTTGAAATTCAATATGGAAAAGAACTACACTTGTGGTGATTTATATGATTTTGGAAATGTAAATTATTATCATGTACTACATGAGTTGCGACTAATATTTTTAGATGTTTTGATAATGAATAAAAATTTAATTTCCCATACAATTATTTCAACAAAATAGATTTTTATAAAAGGATTTAAACGAAGATTAATACGTCTGCTTCTTTGAATACAATCCAATGTGAATGAGTAGACACTTGATCGGTATCAGGTGATTATAATGAGTACCGTGAAAGTGATTTAAAACAATGTGAATGTGTGTAGGGTGTAGTTACATGTTCGAGCAGCGCCAGCAGACAGTAGACGAGGTCGAGTGCTGCGAGCGCGTGCGCGTGCGGGCGCGTGAGGAGCGGCGCGGCGCGGGGCGCGCACCCCGCCAGCTGCAGCCGCGCGAGTGTGTGTAGTGTGTAGTGTGTAGCGTGTAGTTACATGTTCCAGCAGCGCCAGCAGACAGTAGACGAGGTCGAGTGCTGCGAGCGCGTGCGCGTGCGGGCGCGTGAGGAGCGGCGCGGCGCGGGGCGCGCACCCCGCCAGCTGCAGCCGCGCGAGTGTGTGTAGTGTGTAGTGTGTAGCGTGTAGTTACATGTTCCAGCAGCGCCAGCAGACAGTAGACGAGGTCGAGTGCTGCGAGCGCGTGCGCGTGCGGGCGCGTGAGGAGCGGCGCGGCGCGGGGCGCGCACCCCGCCAGCTGCAGCCGCGCGAGTGTGTGTAGTGTGTAGTGTGTAGCGTGTAGTTACATGTTCCAGCAGCGCCAGCAGACAGTAGACGAGGTCGAGTGCTGCGAGCGCGTGCGCGTGCGGGCGCGTGAGGAGCGGCGCGGCGCGGGGCGCGCACCCCGCCAGCTGCAGCCGCGCGAGTGTGTGTAGTGTGCAGGGTGTAGTTACATGTTCCAGCAGCGCCAGCAGACAGTAGACGAGGTCGAGTGCTGCGAGCGCGTGCGCGTGCGGGCGCGTGAGGAGCGGCGCGGCGCGGGGCGCGCACCCCGCCAGCTGCAGCCGCGCGAGTGTGTGTAGTGTGCAGGGTGTAGTTACATGTTCCAGCAGCGCCAGCAGACAGTAGACGAGGTCGAGTGCTGCGAGCGCGTGCGCGTGCGGGCGCGTGAGGAGCGGCGCGGCGCGGGGCGCGCACCCCGCCAGCTGCAGCCGCGCGAGTGTGTGTAGTGTGTAGTGTGTAGCGTGTAGTTACATGTTCCAGCAGCGCCAGCAGACAGTAGACGAGGTCGAGTGCTGCGAGCGCGTGCGCGTGCGGGCGCGTGAGGAGCGGCGCGGCGCGGGGCGCGCACCCCGCCAGCTGCAGCCGCGCGAGTGTGTGTAGTGTGTAGCGTGTAGTTACATGTTCCAGCAGCGCCAGCAGACAGTAGACGAGGTCGAGTGCTGCGAGCGCGTGCGCGTGCGGGCGCGTGAGGAGCGGCGCGGCGCGGGGCGCGCACCCCGCCAGCTGCAGCCGCGCGAGTGTGTGTAGTGTGTAGTGTGTAGCGTGTAGTTACATGTTCCAGCAGCGCCAGCAGACAGTAGACGAGGTCGAGTGCTGCGAGCGCGTGCGCGTGCGGGCGCGTGAGGAGCGGCGCGGCGCGGGGCGCGCACCCCGCCAGCTGCAGCCGCGCGAGTGTGTGTAGTGTGTAGCGTGTAGTTACATGTTCCAGCAGCGCCAGCAGACAGTAGACGAGGTCGAGTGCTGCGAGCGCGTGCGCGTGCGGGCGCGTGAGGAGCGGCGCGGCGCGGGGCGCGCACCCCGCCAGCTGCAGCCGCGCGAGTGTGTGTAGTGTGTAGTGTGTAGCGTGTAGTTACATGTTCCAGCAGCGCCAGCAGACAGTAGACGAGGTCGAGTGCTGCGAGCGCGTGCGCGTGCGGGCGCGTGAGGAGCGGCGCGGCGCGGGGCGCGCACCCCGCCAGCTGCAGCCGCGCGAGTGTGTGTAGTGTGTAGCGTGTAGTTACATGTTCCAGCAGCGCCAGCAGACAGTAGACGAGGTCGAGTGCTGCGAGCGCGTGCGCGTGCGGGCGCGTGAGGAGCGGCGCGGCGCGGGGCGCGCACCCCGCCAGCTGCAGCCGCGCGAGTGTGTGTAGTGTGTAGTGTGTAGCGTGTAGTTACATGTTCCAGCAGCGCCAGCAGACAGTAGACGAGGTCGAGTGCTGCGAGCGCGTGCGCGTGCGGGCGCGTGAGGAGCGGCGCGGCGCGGGGCGCGCACCCCGCCAGCTGCAGCCGCGCGAGTGTGTGTAGTGTGTAGTGTGTAGCGTGTAGTTACATGTTCCAGCAGCGCCAGCAGACAGTAGACGAGGTCGAGTGCTGCGAGCGCGTGCGCGTGCGGGCGCGTGAGGAGCGGCGCGGCGCGGGGCGCGCACCCCGCCAGCTGCAGCCGCGCGAGTGTGTGTAGTGTGTAGTGTGTAGGGTGTAGCGTGTAGTTACATGTTCCAGCAGCGCCAGCAGACAGTAGACGAGGTCGAGTGCTGCGAGCGCGTGCGCGTGCGGGCGCGTGAGGAGCGGCGCGGCGCGGGGCGCGCACCCCGCCAGCTGCAGCCGCGCGAGTGTGTGTAGTGTGTAGTGTGTAGGGTGTAGCGTGTAGTTACATGTTCCAGCAGCGCCAGCAGACAGTAGACGAGGTCGAGTGCTGCGAGCGCGTGCGCGTGCGGGCGCGTGAGGAGCGGCGCGGCGCGGGGCGCGCACCCCGCCAGCTGCAGCCGCGCGCCCGCCGCCGCCAGTGCTGCGCGCGCTCCTCCCCGCACCTCCGCGTCCATCGCGCGCCACGCCTGACGCGCCTGTTGCAGCGGCACTCTGCACCGACACATTACTACACGTTGCAGTACTGTTGATAGGTCTCTCATATGTAAGAGTCCATCTGGGTGGGTACCACAGCAATGTCTATAGACTATAGACTGCAACTCCTTTTCTTAGCAGAACCACGCATGCTGGCATGCGAAGCCACAGTTTGATGGTTAAAACCATCTCGACCCGAACCTATTAGAGGTCCGCAAAATTTTTTATTTGCCGATTTAATTTTACGATGCGCGCGTATGCGAGACACAAAATTCTCACGGGAGAAGTTGCCCGCTAAACCGCTCATTGAGGGCATCATATGATAAAGGGCAGATTTAATGTTAGATTTCAAAAAAGTAACCGCCATTTTGAATTTATTTGTTTTAAGGCCAATCGACCTCAAAATCGACATCTGAGCATGACTTTAGGCACAAAGGGCAGATCCAATGTTAGAAATGAAAAAAGAGGCCGCCATTTTGATTATCTTTGTTTTAAGGCCAATCGACCTCAAAATCGATATCTGAGCAATTCACACAAAGCTGCAAGCAACACCCAATTGATATTTTGCCCATATTTTTATACATTACCCCATATCGACGAGCAGTTGTCTCAGCCTGGAGGCTCCGGCGACGGTGTGCAGGCGGAGGTGCGGCCCCACGTCCGGCGCGTGCCGTAGCGCACTCTCCAGCGACCACACGCGGTACAGCGGTAGGCTCATGTCCTTCTCCAAGATTACTGATGGACCCTGACAACATAACACATTTTTATGTAGCTGCCTTATAACATGAATCTTTTTGTACATTTTTATTTCGGCTACCATTCAGTGACTGCCTTGATACACCTGTCATCATCCCAATTCCCATCTAGCCAAGTGTCCAGCCCATATCCACTTCAGTTTGTCAATGTGTTTGGTTATATCTTGAACTGTAGTGTGACATCGAATTTCTATGTTTGTCACATGATTTAAGATCCAAGTGGATACCTAGTAAGGACAGTTCCATCGTTCGCTGAACTACGCGAATTTTATCCACATGTTAAAGTAAAACGGCATGTTTGGGTTCCGTAACTGGTGTAAGGATGCATATCTGTTACTGACATGTGGGTCAACTGGTCTGGCCGCGAGCATGGCGTGGAGCGCGGCGGCGTCGAGCAGCACGCGCGGGGCGGAGCGCTGGTGCAGGGCGCCGGCCGCCTCTAGCGCCACGCCGCACGCCCACGCCGCCGCCACACCCGCGCGACTCAGCCGCCACGACACGTCCAGCGCCACGCATGCGCTCTGGAACGTAAAGCTAATTAAAAATTGCACTCCTAAGGGCATCCAATTATTTTTACACATTCTTTTTCAGAGTAGAATATAAAAATACATTGATGCAAATTTTTCTATTAATATAAATGTATATTATATTACCTTGAAAAAAGGACTTGGCAGTTGTCACCGTTAGATTCTTACTTCTTATTCATATTATAAATGCAACTGTTTGGATGTTTGTTAGAAGTAAATGCAGAAACAACTAAATGAATTTAGATGAAATCTGGCACCTGGGTAGGGCATGTCCTGCTTTAACACACCAGGTTTTTATCCCGGTAATTTGCTTCCATGGGAAATAATGGATATTTTTAATCTGATTCTTGAAGTAGATGGTGCTGGTGTTGTACTGTGTTTTAAAGAGCGAGCGAAGCCGCAAGCAACAACTAGTTAAAATATATATTGAGGCACAGAACATATTTAATATCCATCTTTAAAATTGAAGTAATATTGTGATTTTCAAATTGTAAAATATATATATTTAAAAAAAAATTATAAAAGACCTACGCTGAGTTTCTTGGTGCTTTTTCTCAGGTCAGTGGGCTTTTCCAAAGCACCGGTAGAATCTTTAAGTATAACATTGTGCAAAATGAAAAATGACATGTTAAAGTGCCCTTAGGGGCCTAATTACTGAATAAATGATTTGAATTTGAACCTTAACAAAAATATCAATAATCCTCACTTCTACAAAAGTCGACAGATTTCAGTGCTATGGCATGCTTTTTACCAACTCATCCAATAGTGTTTAGTAAATACCCACTGGTTTCCCGTAATATGAGAACTGTGTGTAGTTGAACATGAGTGTATTCCGTTTCTCTTCCCACGCCTTGCGCTCGCGCCGCCGCTCCACCAGAGCTTCCAGGCCCTCTCGACCTTCCCCTACATCTTCCTCATTCTACAACATGTTACATTAACTATTTAAGTTTATCAGCATTATTAACTAATCACCACTTGGAAATATTTTCATATCAATACAGACAAAACACAGACTAGATTTCTTTCTTAAAAAGCTTTTGTTTCTAGTGAATGCAAGGGGATAAAAATTGAGAAATTTAAAAACCAGTTTAAAATATGCTAAAAAGAGACATCTAACAAAAATTGCAGCAAAAAGTAATTAACTACAATAAATAACTAACCTCATCCTCATCATCCCTGAATATATCATCAAAATTGGGAATGTCTTCTTCCTCATCTTTGTACACCAATCGCACCTGTGAAATAATACTCTATGAGACCTCTAGCTTAAAGCTTATGAAACCCAGTTTCTCACACTTGTGAGATAATGGAGATATACAAATTGAGATAATGATATGTATCCTGATCTGGTATTCACTTGCAACTTCTGCTGTACAAAATCAGTTTTTAGACAAAAAAATTGCCTTAACAAAATTCATCAAGCGGCAATTGCCTACTTGGGAATGCCATGCCATTATAAATAGTGACAGGTTGAGCCTTGTGGATACAACAAAATTTTTGGGTATCACATTGGACTCTAAACTTCAGTGGGGTCCGCATATATCTGTACTAGCTAAAAAGCTGAGCGCCGCAGTTTTTGCTGTGAGCAGAATACGCCAATTGACTGACATTGAAACAGCTAGATTGGTCTATTTTGCTTACTTTCATAGTTTGATGAGTTATGGGATTTTGCTGTGGGGTGGTGCTGCTGACATTATTAGTATATTTGTTCTTCAAAAGCGAGCTATAAGATCTATCTACTCTCTAAGCTCTAGATGTTCTCTAAGAGAAAAATTCAAAGAAACAAATATAATGACAGTAGCATCACAATTTATATTCGCTAATTTAATGTACGTACATAAGAATATAGAAAACTTTCCAAAAGTTTGCGATATCCATGGCTTAAATACTAGAAGCAAAAATAATCTAGTTAATCACAAAACCAGGCTCCAAAAAATCAGCAAATCTTTTAAGGGTTATACACTTTTATAATAAAGTTCCCACTGAAATTAAGTGCCTAAACATTAGCAAATTCCAAACAGTTATTAAGCGAAAACTATGTAATAAAGCTTATTACAAGATTTCAGAATACATAGAGGATAAAAAGGCCTGGGATTAAATATTTTCGTGTGATTTTCTTTGGAATCGTGTCTTTCGTTTTAACACAGTTTCTTTTGTTTTAATTTGTGAGCGGCTTCGGCATGACACTCCTTAACTGTCTGTGCCTGCGGCGGCGTCGTGTGCCGGGTCGGTCACTTCCCTGCAACATGGTTGAGGAGGCCGATGGCTGGCACATGCGTCATACTCGTGAACGGGTGCTGCTTGTGTGGACTGGTCTGCCCTTTTCGCTTACTACATCTAAGTATTAGGGATATATATTAAACTTAGATTAATAACATCTTGAAGAATTTCAGACCAAATTATTACATGATTCCTGAGAGGGTTATGCACTCGTATAGGATTTTAAAATTTATTACCTTTTTTGCGAGTATATAAATGAACTGCTCTAAACAAAAATAACAAATAGATTTATATCATGTTATTTTTTTTTATTATTAATTGTATTTTTTACCTTGAACTGATTTTGAAAAGAGCAACACTAGAGTTTCTTGCCCGTTCTTCTCTAGTGAGAACTGCTTTTCGAACTGGTGGTAGAGTTAATACAGTGCCGGATTAACCACGTAGCAAGAGTAGCAATTGCTACGGGCCCCGCGCGAAAGGGGGCCCCGCATATTTAAACCCACTCATCTCTGCCGGAGCGTAATTTTTTGAGTGAAATGGTATGAATTTCTTGGTATGTTGAATTTTTTTGATGTCACAAAAAAGTGAAACGTTACAACTTTTCCTACTAAGACAATCCACGTCAGCTACTCGGTACCCGACTATTTCCAAATAGTCGGGCTATTTCCTTGGCGTAAATAATTCAAATAATTTCATACGGTAAACACACAAGTTCTACAAAAAGTTTCTTGTATAAACGTGTAGAATTTCAGTCGGCCTGATAATCGGCTCTACAAAATGTCTGCCGTACCTATATGCAAGCACTCTTACCCAACATTTAGTGTGGATGTGTAGCAGAATTGAAACAGCTCGATTTAAATTGTTAAAATTTTCTATTCATTTATAAGATTAACAGTCTACATTATTTTTAATATAATTTGGTAACCATATACCAAAAATCTATTTTCTAGAATATAAGTATACTAGCGGCCCGCCCTGGCTTCGCACAAGTAGCAAAGCATAATATTTGTACATTTAATTTTCTGTCGTACAAAATAATTATGAATTATACATATAACCCTTCCTCTTGAATCACTGCGTCCATTGGTGAAAAACATATGAAAATCCGTTCGGTAGTTTTTGAGTTTATCGCGTTGAGACAAACAAATGCGATAGGGGGACTTTGCTTTATAATATGTAATGATGTAAGGACATATCCTTAAAAATAAAAAGATAAAAGTAGCCTGTCCTTCCTTGGATCTCAAACTATCTTCATATTTATTCTCTCACGGTTCCACCCGCAAGAAAATATTTTCCGGGATAAAAGTACCGGTTTATATTTCTCTGGGATAAGCAATAGCCTATGTGCTCCTCAAGGTCTTAAATTATCTTCCTACGAAATTTCATCAAAATCGGTGAGAGTGACGGCTACAATCGCGAGGTAAAAAAATCTGGGATAAAAGTCCCGGTTTCTATTTTTCCAGGATAAACAGTAGCCTATGTCCTTCCCTCGGTTTCAAACTATCTCCATACTTGTTATTTTGCGGTTCCACCCGCAAGAAAATATTTTCCGGGATAAAGTCTCGGTTTATTTTTTCCTGGAATCAGAAGTAGCCTAGGTCCTTTCCAGGGTTTCGAACTATATCTCTACCAAATTTCGTTGAAATCGGTTGAGTAGTTTGGCCGTCCCACTGGTGAGAGAAAAAAATCGGGATAAAATATCCGGTTTATATTTTTCCGGGATGGGCAGTACTCTGTGTCCTACCCTGGGTCTCAAACTATTTCCATACTTATTTCTTTGCGGTACCATCCGCAAGAAAATAGTTTCTAGGATTAAAGTCCTGGTGTATTTTTTCCCGGGATAAGAAGTATCCTAGATCCTTTCCAGGGTCTTAAACTATGTCCCTACCAAATTTCATCGAAATCGGTTCAGTGGTTTGGGCGTGAGGGCTCCACTCACGAGAGAAAAAATCCGGGTTAAAATTCCCGGTTTGTGTTTTTCCGGGATAAAAGTCTATGTCTTTCCATCGGTCTCAAACTATTTCCATACTTATTTGTTTGCGGTACCACCCGCAAGAATATTTTCCGGGATAAAATCCCTGTTTATTATTTCCCGGGATCAGAATTAGCCTTGGTTCTCCCTAAGGTTTTAAACTATCTCCCGACCAAATTTCATAGAAATCGGTTGAGTGTTTTGGCCGCCCCACTCGCGAAAATAAAACCGGGATAAAATATACAAAAATACAAATCTTTCCTCTTTATAATATTAGTATAGATTGAGTTATAGAAGTTATGACTCAAAAATGGGATCCCTTTGGTTCGCCTACTTTTTTTTAAACTATTGTTTTTTCGCATAATTGACTTTGTATAATATGTATTGGCATAATAGTACTATCGCATAGTAATATTTTGGCTTACTCCTTTTTTGTCATAATAAGCTATTGGAATAATTTTAGCTCGACTAATTTGTATTAGACTAATTCACATTTCGCATAACATGTATATACTATATATAGAATAAATTAGGTTAGCGAGGAGCGAAGCGACGAGCGTGTTAGGTGTATATGAACAACCGCACAAGCCGAGCGAGCGAAGCGAGCGTGCCGCGGCAGCGGCCGGCGCGTGCCAAAACCGACTATTTATTTTTATTACTTTTGTTATTTATGCTTTTTGACGTTAGTCGTTCTGATGGTTGTGCTCTTTGTATTTATGCTTTTTTATTTTATGCTAAAACAATTATGCGTAATGATTATTATGCACATTGATATTTAGGCTTAAAGCTAAGATGCGTAACAATAATATTACAAAAAAAATTATGCAATCCAATAGGGAACCAAAAAAAATATTTTATTACTTCAAGAGAGATTCTTATGATCACTAACTGCAATGGCGAACGTTAATTTTCGACATTAAAGCGCATAAAAATTTAGTTAAGGAACACTATGAGTCAAAAACGTCTGAATTATCTCGTTTTGATGAATAATATAGAATATGATTTGCTGAGAGAAATTGATACGAATAGTATTGTTTCTAAATTTGCTTTGTAAAAGTTTAAAAAATAATAAGGAAACAGATGAATAAATATAAAATATAAACATTATTTAAAGTACACTATTGATTAAATATAACATTAGCTATTCCTAATAATATAATAATTTGTATTAAATATAAACTTTGAAATATGTATTGAAAAAAATATTTCGTGTAGTAGGTATTATCTGTTTTCAATTGTTAGTTTTCTATCAAAATTATTCTAAATGCCAGGAAATCTCATCTCAGGCTTTTTGTACTTGTCAGAGCCTAACAGCGCCTATAGTAATTTACTACGCTATTAACTACCCACAAAATTGTAACCTAAACATAACAAATAAACGTATTGAGTATTGAATTGCATCTTCACCACTGTATACTTAAGAACCCATAGCAGATCAAGGCCTCTTTGAAAGAATTTGCTACGGGCCCCGCGCTTGCTTAATCCGGCACTGAGTTAATATAGACTGAATCTAAATAATGTATAAAATTTTATGGGTTCGAATAATTTATTTCATTTCATTTCATGGAACAGACTGTCAAGACGAATGTCCGCAGGTTCTAAATCCAAAGACACTTACTTCTGACTTTTCTAAAGTGGTGTGTCTTTTTGTGAATTATAAATTGCTTTAACAGTGAAAGAAAACATCTTGAGAAAACTTGCATACCTGGAAAGTTCTCTATAAGAATTTTGAAGGTATGTGAAGTCCACCAAACCCACACTAGGCAAGCATGGTGGACTAAGGTCTACACCCTCTCAGTAGTAGAGGAAGCCCATGCCCAGTAGTGGGGCAGTATATAATACAGGGCTGGTATTACCATTATATATGTTGACGAGGATTTCACAGAGGCCAATAAAACGTGGCGAATACTTTGCAGTGGTCATAATTGACCTTTATTACTTCAACTCATAATTTGTTTGTCACTCATCACTTTTTCAGGACTAGCATAGTGACTACTAAGTTACCATAGTGACTATTGATATCTAGTTGAACACTGAATGACAACTAAACTAAGACTGTGCTCCTCAAATGGTGAGCACCTTATTTATAGTCGAAACTGTCACCCCCACTAATACTTTGGACATTGTGACCTGTTTTGCATGATTATTATTTCAAAACTACCTGAAGCTCTTACATTAAAATATATATTGACTCGTCAAGCCCCACGACCGACGCCCATATATATAGGGTTTCCGCATACATCTATATTTATATAAGTGGGGCTTGACGGGTTAATAGAGAAGTTTGGCTGTGAAAGCATAACAATGTCATTTTCACTTTAAGTTTGTAGTTTTTTTACTTTTTCTTTCTTTTTACTTTCTTATGGTAGGTTTTTGTTACTAATAGGTATGTATGGTTGTAGTTAAATATATTACTGGTGTGTAGTCAAAATGCTTTCCTACAAGTGTTAACGCCAATTAAATAGAAAATAATGTATGCTAATGAAGTATCCTTACACTAGTGTTATCAATGTATTTGCATACATTTTATTGTTTTCTATTAGCATTTACACTTGTAGAAAAGACCACACAGACCCAGGTTTAACAGATTTATATTGCTTAAATATATTTCAATGAAAATACATACCGGTACATCCACATGTTAGCTTGTCCAAACAAAAAAAGGAGTTTGACTAATATAATAATATTAATATTTGAAGTCGGTGTTTTCTACTATGAAAAGTATGAAATAGTACTAACCTGTCCATCACTGTACACATTACACACATCTGTCGGTTTGTGAGCGTCCAGCACGAAGAACACTACATCCTCTTCCGGCTGCAAGATGTCCACCAAGTCTATAGTCCCCCCACAGTTCACTAGCACAACATATTTGATCTCTTCGTTGTTTTCTTCATACGCGGTCTTTAAGTCTGCGATACCTCCCACTGGCACCAACGTATACGATATATTATCACATCTAAACAAGTCTTGAAGTATTTTACAGGTACACACGGCGTCTACATCGTAGTGAACTAACAATAGAACTCTCTGAAACAAAAAAAAACACGTTTAAATTATCATGCACTTCAAGGCACAATTAGCATTGTTGTATTTACTCACGTTTCCGAGAAGTAGATTATAAAAATCATTCTTCAAGTCCTCGATAAACATTTTGTAAGTTTAAGGAAACATGTAAGAGCACAAAATGTAATAGAACACCATTTTTCTAGTATTTTGCAAGGTACAAAAACACTCGCGGATTTCTCGATTTCTGTCAGTCTTACGTCAATGCAAGATTCCCGCCAAAATTATTGCTGCGTTCACAATTTTGTGAAGGTCAAGACTCAAGCATCAACTGAACTTTTCTAATGCCGGCTCCTCATTCACGCGCGATTAGCCCGCGAAGGCCGCGATCTGTGAATGAGGATAGTTTCACGGCATCACGCCTCGCGTTCGCGGCTTCGCGATCGCGGGTCGCGGCGTTCCCCGATCGGAGTCGGTTTTTCTACCCGCGTCAACGGGATCGCGCTCGGTTCACGCCACGCGACTGCGAATAGTATCCCCATTCGCGAATCTTTTCAGTAGCGAGCGGGACTCGGTGTCGAACAGTCGTGTCACGTTGGCTATTTTTTTTTTCGTCCAATGAGCGTCACGTGGAGTAACGACTTGGAGCTTACTCTGATAGAGTATTACCAAGTTGAAAGTATACTTTGGTTAGCGAAACACCCGGACCATAAAAATAAAATGAAGGTTCACGATGCATGGAATCGAATCAGTGATTCCATGAACATTTCGATAATTGAGTTGAAAAAAAAGAAGGATTCCCTTTTCTCAAGTTATCGAGCGTATCGAAAAAAAGTAAGAGATTCGATTCGTAGCGGCGCTGGATCAGGCGAAATATATAAACCAGTCTGGTTTGCTTACGAAATAATTGATTAGTTTTTCGGAGAAAACAACAATTGCAATAAAACAATTGAAACTGTAAGTACATATTTTTATTTATTCGAAAATGATTAACAAACCTAAAGATTACTTACAAGCAAAACTCACATACTTATCTAGTACCTACTAGCTAAATAACTTGCAAACTCGTCTCTTACTTCATGAGCATTTAGTGTAGCTCGTCGTGGTATATGTCCCATGTCACGAACAGCACCAGTCGATTCAATTTCGTTCCTCCATAGACCAGGTGTAATCAAAGTATCGTTTTCGTCATAAATGTCTACGGTTCCGGGTGGCGAATAAAAAGTTGATGAAGAGACACTTTTTTTTAAGAAGTTATGCATTAATATACACGTCATTGTTATAATTTTAACTTTATCAGGATTTAATCGGATTGGTTTTTTAAATATTCTAAATCTTGAAACTAGTATTCCAAATGTATTTTCTACGACAACCCTAGCGCTAGATAATTTTTGATTGTAAATACGTTTAGGTGTTCCCCAATCGTGGTTGCCAGAATATGGCTTCATAACATGTTCTGTCAGTGCAAAAGCACCGTCTCCCACAAAAACATAAGGTACATCTTTATTTGAACCGGGCAAAGGGTGCGGTGTAGGTAAATTCAATCTATTACAGGAAATTTTATCCCAAAGTGAACTATTCCTGAATACACCACCATCGCTAATTCTACCTTGGCATCCTATGTCTGCAAAAATAAAATTATAATTACTGTCTACTAAAGCCAATAAAACAATACGGTAGGTTTTCTTGTAATTAAAATATTCTGATCCTGAGTGATCCGGACATTCTATAACAATATGTTTTCCGTCAATTGCGCCAACAACACGTGGAAATTTATGGGCAAATCCTTTTTCAATTTCCATCCACTCGTTTGCATTAGTTAGCATCTGTAAACAAAAAAATCATATGTATTTTTATTTTTAGGAACAATCATCATTGTCTGTGAATGAATCGTCAGTGCATGCCGATGAAGAGGATGAGGAACGTTTGAGTGGAATACGTCAAAACCAAGAACCGATGCCACCTACTCCTACTATTCGACGACGCAAACATCCGCCTGAGGTAGCAGAGGCCGAAAATGTTGTGAAAGATGCTTTAAGCACATTAAAGACAACATTAGATGCTCGACACGCAATAGAAGAAGATGAGTGTGACCTGCATGGAAAAGTGATTGCTAAAAAACTATGGCAAATACCCGAAAACGAACGGACTGAGTTTGTCTGTCAAATTTACAATTTATTTGTTAATCGAGATAAAACACAGCATGCTTCATATTTTTTGCCATCTCCCTCTCCAGCTACCGCTTACTCTTCATATTGCGAACCACATATGTATTCATCATCGTCATCTCTGCCAGAAGTCATAATTCCAGAGAAAAATACAGCTCCAAAAATCATCATTACTTCCAACAGAATAGTTAAGCCAGCCACAGAAAATCCAGATTATGGGGATAATGCCATTGATAATGATTTTAAATACGAATGATTGTTAAACTAACTACATTTATTGAAGTGATCGTAATGATTTGATTAAAAACAATTATGAAAAATGATGTACTTATTTGTTTGTATATTCAAATACATACCTTAATATTATCCTTCAGTACTTCATTCAAAGCCAGGCACACCTCTGGAATAATTTTTGATATGATTTGTGGTGAAATTTTGAATAAAAAATGGAGACTTTCGAAGCTGTCGCCAGAAGCCAAAAATCGTAATGTAACGGCTAGGCGTATTTTAGCTGGAATTGCTCGTCTAAATTGAGTATCTTGCTTAGTAATTATTGGGGAAACTTGGTTCAGTATGTAGTCGAAATCTAATTCAGACATTCTGGTAAACTTCTTAAATTCTCCAGACGGTTCCCGTACCAGTTCACTCAACTGTTTCTCCATAGTCATACTGAAAATATATGTACAAGTCAGTTAATTTACATTTTCACATATATAATTAACTGACCAGGTATTTATTTGATATATGTACATTAATATATAATTGTATGATTACCTGGTTCTGTTACGATGGATTTCCGTCATCCACCATCTTCTTTTTCTCCAAGTTTTTTTTGTTTGTGTTCTATTTTTAATTACTGTATAATTATAAAGAGCTAACGCACAAAGCGCCACAGAAGCAGCGGCAGCCACATCGGCGTCCATTCTCGTTGAGCGCGCGAACCTAACTGTGAAGATCTTGCGAAGCTGTGTGGGTGTAGATGCTATCGTTACCGTGAACCGCGCACCGCGAAGTCACGGCATGAATAACGCCGAATTAATCATGGCGCGGATCACGCGTTAATGAAGAGCCGGCATTACAATTTTTCGCGTTTATAATATTAAGTACGATGACTGGCGTGTTGAGGTCCCGGAACTCCCGGATTCATTCACTGAGTCGAGTAAATTAGGCGTTTCAAACACTGCGCCGCTCCGCGCTGCGGGGTGCGTGGCGACGGAACCACGCCCGTGGTTGCGGGGCGAGATGCAAGGTATGGGCACAACGAGTTCTGCTGTATGGTGCGTGATTTGTTCTAATTTAAATATACAAAAACCAAACAGATAATAATATTACCTACATCATGATCCATGTGTTATAGAACAGCGTTTCTTAACGTTTTTCAATCCGCGGACCCCTAGAAAATTAAGCACAATTACAAGGACCCCATTTAATAAAAAATATAGGAATAAGTTCAGGACAATTTATTTTAGTACTACAATAATAATAATAATAAACCAGTTTATTGCCTTATAACACTAATAATAACAAAAATATTTATTAATAAAATATTTATTATTTTATTGTAGTGTATGAGAGTGAAGGAATAGCGAGTGCACCTGTGTATAGCGCACACACTTGTGCACTATAATATATCCTGCGTATCTGGGTGATCTTCGTTGAGATAGGCCCCGTGGCCGAAACTGGCTAGGTAAAAAAAAATATTTATTTTATAAAAATAAAAAATACTGTATGCAAAGGTTGGTGCTGCTTTTTAACCGACTTAAAAAAAGGAGGTTCTGTATTCGATTCGTATGTATGTATGTTTGTATGTATGTATGTAAATTTGTATGGCCGCGAGTTTCTCAAAAACTACTGATCCGATTTGGATGTGGTTTTCGATATTCAAATGTATATTTTTCAGGGAAGGTTTTAGTATATAATTTATTACGATCTGATGAAGATCTTCGGAGATACACAATGGAACTCTTCAATAACTAACAGCAGATGACTCGCGAATGCTGCAATCGTACATCTATGATGTATTGTTTACGCTATTCCATAATTAACTAACAAAAAAGCAATAAATAAAAACTTTTTAACAAAAAATTAACCGACTTCAAAACCACTACAAATAAAAAAATAATTAAAATTTGTATTCGCATAATATATACGTATATTTGGAGTCGGTGCCTTTTGAACAATATTTTTGTATATTTGTTTGGTGTATTTTCAAGTAGGCAATTGAAATTAGGTATCGACTCCAAATATACGTATACCTAATACTAAGCGAATACAAATTTTAATTATTTTTTGATTTGTTGTGGTTTTGAAGTCGGTTTATTTTTTGTTAAAAGGTTTTTATTTGCAACTAAATTAGTAATATTTAGGTTGATGTTATTACTCGGTTGTAATATCAAATCTGATTCCAATTGTGATCTGTTCCTGTATTATTCCTGTTCTTGATTACGAGACTGGATGGCATTTATTTATTAATGATAGCAGTGCTCGCGGTTCCGCCCGCGTGAAAAAGTTTTTCCAGGACAAAAATATTTTCCCGGGATAAAAAGTAGCCTATAGCACTCAGGAGTTATGTAGCTTCCTATTAGTGAAAGAATTTTCAAAATCGGTTCAGTAGTTCCTGAGATTTGCGCGTTCAAACAAACAAACTCTTCAGCTTTATAATATTAGTATAGATTCAAATGTCCATAAATAAGTTGGCGGACCCCCATACACATACTCGCGGACCCCCAGAGGTCCGCGGACCACAGGTTAAGAAACACTGTTATAGAAAGTATTCAACCCAGAATATCCATAACTTTTTAATAATAATTGTAGAGTGCAATAAACTTTGAATTTAAACTTATTAGTTATATCTACTGCATAATAAACTAGTACCTACTGGTACCTTGAGCTTTCGGTGAATCGAACCCAGTACTATAGGGTTATGTCCTCTTAATTAATTATGATGAGTAGATGAAGGTGGAGTTAATAATAAAAACGAAACAAATTGTTAATAAAAAAATATTTATTTATATTTTTATTTATAATACTTTATTGTACACGTACAATAGAAAAATACAGTATATCCACTAGAGATAAAGTACAATGGGCGGTCTTATCACTCGAGGCAATTTCTTACAGATAACCGTAGCATGAAGATAGGGAAAGGAAAAGAAAGGGCAATATATACATTTCCTTACATCTAGTTATTTACATTCGAACGCTTTTTAAGGCATTCCACGTGATGGCTTGCTATTTTATATGCCATTGTGTCCGGCCTTAGTAAATTTCCCACAAGCGCTCGAAAATACGACTTGAGAAGGGACTCGTCAGTCTCTTCTGGATATAAATACTCTTGTAAGTCGTAACAAAGATACTCCTTCGGACAGTCCAACGCCCGGAGACATCCTGCGTACTCCGACCATAATAGTTTACGCCATTTTACATTGTGCCTCTGAGCTAGAGGCACCAAAACACAGGCCGCGAATGTAGGATCACCGTAACTAACAGATTGAAACTGCTCTAAGAATTGAGTGTAAAAATCTTGGAAGTTATGCAATCCAGTCAATTCTTTATCAAAATTGAATGTTCTTTTCTTTTTGAAGAGTAATTGAGTACATTTGTGCAAAAGCAGTTTAATTTTCGGATCTAAAAATAGCGAGTTATCACACAGAAACACGCACATGATTCGGCAAAATCTGTCTGTCACATCAATATCATTTAGGTCTGCAAAACATATTTCGTTAAAGAGAATCCATTCTAAGCTCGAGGCAACAATGAATTCTTTCTCTGCTGCCTGCTGTACAGCTATCTTCTTCGCATGTTCGCCTGCTACTTTTGGCTTCGTATCAGGTTCCTGATTTTTGCTGTACAGCATCAGAATAGGAAGATATATCCAGTCGCGCGGGAGTATTGGCTCCATCCACTTCCTCAATACCACATTGGGCCCAGTATCTTCATAATTCAATTTTATAACTTGTCTATAACAGTTTCTTATATCTTCTATTGATGTTAAAGCTTTAGAAAACCCATCAGCATCAGTCAAATTGACTAAATTCAACAATCTTTCTGCTGTGAACCAATTTTTGTTGAATACAATGTTACCAAATAAGAAGTCCAGTTCATATTTCTTGTCTATTCTTAAAATATAGCAAAGGCGATTTGCTACAGCATAGAGCAGATCTTTATCACCCTCAGTAATATCACAATTTATAGATATCTTCAAAATGTTAAATACAAAATCAGTTTCCATTCTGGTAAACCAATTGTCACAAAGACTTGGGTTGTTGTTTGCTAATTTCTTGAGATAATTATAGAGATGTTTTAGGTACATTTGTGAAATTTCTTTATCATCAACAACTGCCAGTAATTTTAATAGAGAAACTAGGAATGGTATTGGAGACACTTCATTGAGAATAGGCAACACTTTCTGGTCTGAATCAATCACAGAACATCTGAGACTCACCAAATTATTTGTCACCTGTAGATCTTTCTCCTCAATGCTTGACAAAAGGTTTGAGCTTGGCACAATATTTCTGATAATCCTTTCAAATCCTTTGGAATTGACCAGTTGTTTTAAGGAATCATTAAATAACTTGACTGGCACATTTTCTATTAGCAAAACTGTTTTACAACAATCCAAAGCGGAGCAGAGCATTCTTAAATTGGCACATTTGTAATTTTCTAAGCTACATAACTGTGCTATCCATTTCTGCACACCGTCTTTAAGCAGAGGGTATACTTGTGTCTTAAACAGACCGAAACCTTGTAAATTGAAATTCAACAATTTGTTTACAAGTTGTAATAGAACAGCTGCATGTGTTGCTGACAATATCGATGATTCTATAAAAATATCTGTCCCTTGCACATGTTTGTAGAGGGCTGTTATGATTACTGGGCTTATAGACAAAGCACAATCTACCCCAAGGCCATAGTGCAGAATGTTAGACAATATAGTATGTGCTTCGGTCTGTATCCGCAATCCGTAACTTCTATCAACTCCTGAACTTATGTATATTGATATAGGGTTTAAAATGTCATATTTTGATACCAACACTCCAGCAACATCAATAGACTGTAAGGAGAGAATTCTTATCAATTTCAGTGCTGCTAAAACTGGCTTTCCATTGTAAACAATATTAGGTTCAAACACAAAGTTAATGCCAGTAGCAGGTATGTAATACTTGATAATAGAGTGCATTAAATGGTCTGCTTCCAAGATTTTTTGTGCCGTGTCTACAGAATCCCTTGCTAACCTTGTTAATATCTGTAAACAATATTGTACACAGTTGAAACTTGGTTTTATTGTATCTAGAATATAATAGATTCTTTGAAGAATGTTTGTTCTCATGAGTGCAGATATTATATCTACTTCAGCCAAATGGAAATCTTTTAACTCAGATTCCTCTGATTGTAGTTCAGCAATTTCTGATTTATCATTTTCTAAACAAGGCTGGATTGTTCCTTCTTCAAACCCTATCAAGGCATCAAGTGATGCTTCATCAATTCGGTTATAAAGTAAGTTTCTCATAGCCTTTAAGGCTGGTTCAAGAATTATAACCTTATTCTCATCCATAGCAATCCTTATGATAAAGAATATTTTGCTCAATGGTATGTCTATGACATGTTTATATGTTCCAGCACTGTAGTACTCCAGTACTCCAGCTATGGTGTTAAGAGCCATGACTCTTTGTTGTGTTACAGATGACCGAGAAAGCTCAATTAGCTCTGTAAGTGTGTAACCAGGTCTATGAGGCTCCTCTCCATGGTGGAACAATGGTTTTGTAGCCTCTGTATATTCCATGGTATATGGTAGCAAATACCCCTTAAAATTAAATCTGGCTTCATAAGGTTCATCAGGATTAAGCTTTTTACTCTCCTCAACACCTTTCATCCATTCAAATTTGTCTTTTTCTAAGGCATCAAAATGTAGCCATTTGTTTACTTCCGGATGAGAGAGGACATCATTTTCCCATATAGTATCTATAATAGGAGCTGAAGAAGGTTCTGTAGTGTCCATCTTTTCAACCCTAGTCCAAACATCTTGTTTGATAGTTGATTTTGATTTGTTGTCAGTTGATAATGATGGTTTACGTTTAGATTTTATAAATTCTACTAATTTAGGGTCTAAACTAGACAGTATTTTTTGTTGCTCATCCAATATTTCTCTCTCAGACATCTTTTCCAGAACTCTAACGTTTTCTGTATGAATTTTCACAGCTTCGTCCGATGTTACTACATAACTTTTAGCAGGGAGATTAAGTTTATTTGATTTTGAAACACTTTTACTGCTAGTTGGTACATCTATGTCCATTTCTGTAGGTTCATTTTGTTTTTGAATCGTTTTATCGAGTTGTGTTTTAGAATCGCGCTTTGTGGCAATAGGAAATCCTTGCGATGGCATAAGCTTGAACTCTAAATCAAAATTATCAATATTCTTTTCAACAATGTTGCCTAAAACTGAAGATATCACTTTAGGATAGTAAACTTTATCATCTTCTAACTCCTTCTTAGTTTTTTCAACATTTTTTTCTAGTATATCACCTAACACTGCACTTGATGAGTCAAAGGTGACTCTTTTCTCCGTGTTCCCAAGACCCTTAGCTTTTGCATATTTAGATGGTTTTCGTGTACCTGGTTCTGTTGTCGGGCGTTTGATTGGTTCCACGGGCCGTAGGTTAACCACCTGAGCCGCCGGTTGCCAGTTCTGGTTTTCGTTTTTCTCCCGTAGGTACTCTTCTTGCATTTTGAGTATGTCGTCCTCATCTTCGCCTGGTTTTGGTCGTTTTATCATAGTTAATTTGCAAATATGTCCAGTTAAATGATTTGATAACTACAATAATCGTAGATTTGCCGAATATAACATAATATAATGGATATCACCATTAAATAAAACAATTTACAACAATCAATTCTCAAACGAAAGAACAAAAAGGTTATGTTTTGACATTTGACAAATCGCTGTTGATTGTTGACAAATGACAGTTGAGAACAATGATCAATGTTCTATTCTAGATTTAGATTAGGATTTTGAATATTAAAATTTGCATAAAATAGGTATTTAAAAAAGCAAATACCTCATAGTTTATTAGAAATTATAAAAAATAACTACTTGAATTTTTGCTTTTCTGAACGGATTATTTAGCACGTGGTGATGGGATGGCCGATGGGGTTTGTCAATGTCACATTGACATAACGAATTACTGATAGTAGGTATTCAAAGAGCATTATAATACTACGGAAAGGTATTAGTGCAAAGAGCATTATAAAGTAATAGTGATCTGTGATTATAATACTACGGGGAGATTAGTGATTACTTAGCAGATTACTTAACGTAGTGGTTATATTCTCTTTGTTACTTAGGTACCTGCCGAGAATATTTTTCTCAAATTTTGTCAACACGTGGTAAATAAAACAATAATAATCAAAATGCCTAACGTAAAGAAAAATATAGAAAAGCTAAAACATCCTAACAGCAGAAAAACTATAACACTTTCAAAGAAAATGAAAAGAAACGAGAAAAAGGATAAGAGCAAACTGGACACCCACATCAAACAAAATTTAATCGGAGAGAAAATAATGTGGTTCAAAGAGAGATTACCGGAAAATTGTGAGGTTTTATCTAAGGAACAAGTGTTGGAATTAATAAATGTTTATTTAGGGCGCTTTGACGAAGAATTAGGACAAATTACGTTAAAAAATTCAATTGGGCAAAGGAAGAACCGCCAACATGCCAGCAGAGAAGATATAATTAATATTACAAAGAAAAATGAGTTACAAGAATTCGAAACGTGCGGTATTGAATTGCCTGATATGTTAGATGCTGAACAGATATCAATATTGAGGGGTTGGAATGGAGAACTTAGGTTCCTGCAGCATTTCAAATTGAGAAGATTTGCAAAGAAGCATCTAATATAGTTTTATAAATTGTATATAAATATATTTATTTAGATGTAAAGCGAGTTTGTTTCATTCCCTCTAAGGTTCTTACTTTATAAACATCTTTATTTAGGGACTAGCGGCCCCGACAGACGTTGTCCTGCCTTAAAAGGAAATAAAATCCTAGAACCCGAGTACAGCGCTACCTACCAATCCACCTGAAGACACACAAAAAATTTCATTAAAATCGGTTCAGCCGTTTTTCCGCGCAATTTTCTTATTTTTTTCTTTCATAAGAACCTTCTCCTGACAATAATAAACACATAAAAAAAAAATAAGGAAATCGGTCCAGCCGTTCGTACGTGATGCCGTGACCAAGAAAATAGGGATTCATTATTATATAATAGACTAGCTTTTGCCCACGGCTTCGCCCGCGTTAATTACTTTTTCCGGGCTAAAAGTACATACATAAAAACCTTCCCGTTGAATCACTCTATCCAACACATTTATTTGTATAAAGATTAATATTATGACGTTGATACAACTCTTAACAAATAATGCATTAATTTCGACCAAATTCGATTACCACAAAAACGGTTCTAGAGAGTTTATTTTAAAAGATAGACATATACTGTCACGGACTTTTTTTTAGGTCATTTCAAGAGGAATAATTCTTTCATACATATATTTTTGGTATCTTGAACCGTTTTCGCAGCGCACGCAATGGAAGCCCTCAAGGATGAATAATTTTCCCCGCATTTTTCACATTTTCCATTATTTCTTAGCTCCTAATAGTTGCATCGTGATGTTATATAGCCTATAGCCTTCCTCGATAAATGGTCTATTCAACACAAAAAGAATTTTTCAATTCGCACCAGTAGTTCCTGAGATTAGCGCGTTCAAACAAACAAACAAACAAACAAACAAACAAACAAACAAACAAACTCTTCAGCTTTATAATATTAGTATAGATTTCATATTTGGGTATCATAAACCATTACATTTGGAAATCAATCATTTTTGCTCACCTCTTGTGTTTATTTATATTAACACCATGGAAAAGACTGCCAAGTCCCATGACCATCAGCCAATCAGCATCCCTCATAATCTATGTATGGGGAAATCTATTACTTACACATACTACCGAAAATGTGATTGTTCACCAGCCTGTGCTAGTGAGTTAACAATAATACCAGCCTTGTATTATATCACCTCATCAGCCACATGATGTTCACTGCTAAACATAGGCCTCCCCTAAAAAATTCCAGACGGACCTGTATCATATATGCCTACTACTGAGAATGGGACTCCTCAACTAACAATAAAGATTCAATGGACAAATGATGACAAAAAAGTAAGCCCGGAGTTTCTTTCTGCCTTTCTTCTTCGGGTAGTCATCGCTTAGGTAGCTAGTGAAAGGCTGGTAGGTTAGCTAGGCTAGGGCCTGTAGTGGATCGCGACGCGTTCCTCCCATAATTTTTGTAATAATAATGATCTTTTATTTTTTATATCCCCTTTCCTGCCAGCCCGAGCTGGCTTTTCAATTTTTAATTTTCATCATTGTTTTTAATCTCAATAAAATTGTCGGTAGTTATATAAGTGACCTTTTGTATCAATAATAATTATTGCAATCCATTTAATGTATGACTTATAATAAGTGCAACCATGTTCGCCTACGTGATGAATAAAGTATTTTATTTTATTTTAACAAGAGTTTAGGCCTACTGAGTTGAACAAAACCAATCTTGTAATTATGTTTCACAAAAGGGAGTTTCCATACATAGCAACCATACATGGTCAAAGTTGTTATAAATTACATCTATGAAGTTGTCCATGCATCCATTGCATAATGGTTAATTCTGACTCCCAAAATTCTAGTAAATGTAGTATGAAAGCTATAGACAAAAATTGCAACGGGAACATTTATTTTATTTTGATAAAGAATTTTCAAACATCTGACAAGTGGTATAAATATTGTTAAAAGACAATGTACTTTTTTATAAGTCAAGTGAAATTTATAGTCCATGAATCTTAATTAAGTTGAATTATAATATTATAATCACTATATATCTCTGTAGGATGGCCATCTACTCTAGTATTCTAGATTTTTCTTAGATAGATAGATAGATATTATACTAGATTATTGTTTTTTTCTATTGAGTGTTGAAGTTTTTCATTTTGTATATTTTCTCTTTCTGATTTCTTTGTTTGAAATAAATTGTGTGCTCTCATTAAGTAATTCCTTTTTTCTTATATCCATGATAATTAATAGGCCTGCCTTAACAGAAATGGATTTATAAGTAAATTATCACTCACTAACAAATACAAAGGTCTAAAAATAACAATAGAATAGGATGACTAATTTATTAAATTAAGAAATATTTACATCATATGTATAGAAATGATACAATTGGACATGAATTGGAGACCAGATGAATTGACAAACTGAGGAACATAAGGTTGATAGTTCTGGCTAATTTAGTTATGCCAAGAATAAACTAGGCAGTAGGTGTGTCATACAAAATGCTGGCCACTAAAACATAATTGGCAAAGTTGCACTATTTTGTAACTGCACTATTATGCTATTGCATACAACATTGCCAGATGGGCAACTAATATGCAACATTGCCATTTCACCAAACTTTCCTAGTCAATACACAAATTATAGTAAGTATATCTACAGAACATATTAGGATATGTTGTAGGCAACAGAACTACTCAATCACAATCCAATATTACATGGCATAACATTTTTGACTGATAATTTGGTGGTTTCAGGTTTGGTGTATTATAAGCCCATTTCCTGCTTTCGTAAATATGGTTGAGAACAAGCACACAATACTACAAATAGTCTAAAATAAGTTTTTATTATCAACTTCAAATGTACATTGAAATATACAACTCTATTTGTCTTAAATTATATTATGCATCATTATTTTTTTTTTTTATTAGAAGCATAAAATTATTGTTACCATCAAACTTACTAAATATTAAATTTAAAAAGCTAAATATTGCACTTTTTCACTAATACATTCAATTTATTTCAAAAATCTTTCATTTGCCGCAAATAAAGCAAAAAAACAGTATATTCAAATAAAATTTTGCAAATAATTCACTATTTATGACAGTGCTATATGTATCAAATGTTATAAAAAATACGTAGTCAATAATATTATGCCATGTTTTGTAATACATTTTACACAATCGATACAAGACATGAAGAAAAACATTCTGATATGTTACACAAAATCAGTCACAATATCACATACAAAAATTTCATTTAATGTAAAAACAAAATGCTCAAGACTAAACAAAAATGACATAAATCATAATATACAATTTATCGACTTCATGGGAACTTTGATAAATGCAATAACATTTATGGTACCAATAAGTAATAGGGAGTCTTTAAATAAATTTAATTAAAGAAACAAAAATTGGAGCTACACAACACACACGAAAACTGACACATTTTTAGCTGGTCAATTAAAAAAACATCTATTATATCAGCCCAATAAGAGTAATATTTCTGGGCTATGTTATCACTCACATTAAGAAAATAATCTTAACCTAGGAAAATTTAAAGTGGGCATATAACATTGCCCAAATAGACTACAAATCAACAGAAAAATGATCAATTCATTAAAGCATTAAAATAGTACACACTAATTGCTTCAGGTCAATGAAAAATATTTATGACAATTTTCATTATACATGTAAAGGACCTGAATTAACTATTTATATACAAATATATTTGATTATAACTCATATCATACAAGTAGTATTAGAATAGTTGGTTTTTATGTTTCAATATGTAAATGGTAAGCCAAAACTGTAATACATAAAATGAATGGAATGTCCAACATATTGGGATAAAAGATGGATATTCCTACTACGCTATTTAAGTTAATATTAGCAATCAAATAGTATGCAGGGCGTAGGTAATTTATGAGTGATGTAAAAGGTTTAGAACCTATGCATTTGCATCCTCCTTAACAAGTGACTTTTTAATTAGAAGGAAACAGTAGCATGAAAGTCGCCATATATAATTTTATTCTACCACTTCTATGCAACTAGGCACTTTGATAGTCTATTAAAAATATTTTTTTTCAAGAGTACTTAAAAATATTTACTTTTAAAAATAGTTCAATTTCAAAATTTAACTGCTCATACATATGATTTTTTATGAAAGTTTTAACATGGTTATACATATTTTTCTACATTTCACATATTATTTACAGAATAAATAGTAGTGCTAAGAAGTTGTTGTTGGAAAAATGGTTAAAAATTCCCAGTTAGACAGATTGTTTTAATTTTAAAATTCCTTAATTTACATGCACAAGACACCAATTGTTTTTTTTATCTTGACATATTTATGGCAAGTATACCTGCATTAAATATGTCAATAACAATAGGTATATAGTTTATTATTTATGCAACTTGATACTCATAATACAAGGTTCATAATGGGATCCAATTTCACGTAAAATAAATAAATATTTTTTTACATCCCGATGACAAATAAAGCAATTAAATCTACAGTTTCCTCGTTACGCGTAAATGTCGCGTAAACATTAAATAACGTAGGATTTACTATACATTACGATTTAAAATATACAAAGTGACTCAACTCAAACTCAAATAGGAAGTGAATGGTAATTTCATTAATTCCTGTATCTTATAAATTCAATATAATCTCGTATTGAGCGTAAACAAGACAAATTCTATCATGCAATTAAAGTTGCCCGAAATAATTTTTTAGTGGAATTCAATAGAAAAAAAACGTAACATTTTTGTTTCTATTTAATTTACAAAGTATGTTTATAGGTAATAAAATATGTATTTACACTCACACCCGCTATCCCCGAAGGGGTAGGCAGAGGTGATAAGCGGCGAGCCTATGGCCATATCTGGCACAAATTCCAGACTCCGGGCTGATAGTGAGTAGAAAACTCAATATCACTTTTCCCGACCCGGGATCGAACTCGAGACCTCAGCATTGCACTCGTAGCGTAACACAACTACGCTACCGAGGCATAAAATACGTATTTCCTTAAGGTAAAATATGCTCTGCCGCAGTTAACTGAATTGAACTAGGTATAAAAAAAGGTGTTCATACAATATTATGTGAATAACTATAGTATTATTAGTCTTTAACTCATATATTCAGAGACCATATGAGATACTTTGCGGTTTTATTTTACTTTTTGAGACCTAGTTATTGAGGTTGAAGTTACTCTGTATATTTTTACTGTAATATCTAAACAGCACTAAGCTTTACCATACAAGCATGACTGGAAGTTCATTCGCTTTATTACTTACAATAATTATTTTACACTGCTGATAGATAACAACCGATTATGACAGTAAGTTGTAATACTTTGACGCATTTGTGTAAATTGCAGCGTTTTATATACACGGGACAAATTTTGAAATATTAGAAAAAAAAATGATTTAAAGTAAATTGACTGCACACTTCTTGGTCTTGTGTACTCACATAAAAGTGGGTAGTTTTCTGAAGCGCCATAATTTAAATACTAAAGACATTTTGTGTAAAGGTGGAAAATTTAACAGCTTTTATACTGTGACGCCTGGAGTCCAGTTAGTTATTAGAGGATGACTAAGGGATTTCCATAGACTATCGCTTCAACCTAGTGGAGTATGTAAATAAAGTATGTAATAAATGTATGCAAATAATAAGAATAACTACCAATGTAAAGAACACACCTGACTAACAATTCAAATTGGAATTCATCCTTACAGCTGAGTATCAGCAATGGACACCAAATAATTAAATTAATTAAGCTAGATCACCATTACTTTCGACTTACCAATTTTAGTAACTAATCCAGGAATAAAACAGTTGTGATCTACCAGCACACTCGCATCACAGACCATCGCGTCACTTAAAATTTTCGCGTATAGAGAGCAAATAAAAATATCGACACAACCACTCATTTACGCACACTTTGAATCCATTTTACACAAAAGGGCACTTAAAATGAATCAAGTGAATAACGGCAGGTGATAGAAGTCGTAGCCTCGTTGTCCTCTGGCCGCCAACCAGATGTACACGACGTGATACGCTCCTGGGACGAAGCATATCATGCCGGCTACAAAAAACACAGCTCCCTGCAGTCCGTTCTCTGGCTCAGCTACTGCAAAAGCCCCCATACCGAGAAGCCCCACGCCAACAATCAGCAGCACCACGGCAGCGCACACTGTCTTCCAGTTCTCCCTCACTTTGGGATGGTTCCAGCAGTACATGGACTGCGTAGATTCCACATACTCGTGTATGAGCGAGTCTGAGTCCCTTGAGGTCGTGTCTTCTGTGCATTTGTAGGTTTTGCTGTGAACAGATTAACAAAATGCTGTTAAAGAGGCCAACATGATTGTGCTGATAGAAGAAGTCAACGTCCTTGTCTGAATGGCATTTTCTTTGGACTTCACTCTCCTTAACATCACGTGCAGTGACGTCACTTTGCCGTGTTAAATAAAAGTACGTCAATAGTTTACGCAACTCATCCAATTACACTAGCGTTATTGTGACTTGTCTTCCTCTTTCCGTTACTCTACTGAAACGTGCAACGAACGCATACTTTACAACTACATTGTAGAAAGAATTTAGTTTTTAGGACAGGCCTCTGCATAATGCTATCCCCTTCTGTGAAAATCGAATCTCACAAAATATCAGTTGTCTTTCCTGGGAATGGGAACCAGGAACTTTCGGTTCACTGGCCATTTATGCTACTTTGGAGCTAGGTTGTAATTATTACTTCTAGTATCTATTATAGTAAACATAAAACAGGAAAATGAAATATGCTGTAAATACAAAACCCACTTTGTAGCAAAAAATAACAAAAAATCAATGTAGCTAATAACTAAAGTTAGCATTAAAATTGATAGATCAGTGGCGAAGCGTCCATACAACCTGATTCCTACTGGCTTCACTTTTACGTTTTGGGTACTTAACAACATAAAAATACTCAACGATGAACCATGTGGCTGTTGTTTGTTCACATAATCGATATCAATCTAAACAACGTTTAAATGGCGTTAGATGGCGCGCTTAGTATTCTTTTCCCTAGAAATTCCGTTACCAATACGAAATTGTGTCGCGACGGGCGCGAGGTAACCCGCAGGCCACTGGGTTCATATTGCAGTTTGTTTTTGAACATAGGCGGCAGCACTTTCTAAGACTTTTTATGACTTGCTATCTCTTTCTGTTCGTCGGAATCGTCCCGAAAATATGGGCAAAGGGAACCCGAGCCTGTTGGGCTTCGCGTTAACCAACTATGTATTGTCACATTTTACGTCAAAAACGGCATAATTTATTATGATACCGATTTGCGGTGTGTGTGAATTGTCATATTCAATTTATTAACTGACAGTTCTTTCTGTGATTTTGAGTTGGCCTGCGTTTTTTTGTAATTAGTAATTACAAAACAATGTAGTCTATTATAGTGAAAATGACTTTATGATTAGAGTAGCGTCTTCCTTCACGTAGATTTGATAAGTTGCAGACACAAAATGTTTGTTAGAGTGGCACGACGATACCAAGTAAAACTTTACGAATAACGTTTGTTTGTTGATTATTTATATCGATACTATGAGTCATTTATGTACCAGTTAACTGCTGGTCTGTTTGACAAATAAAAAAAAGTAGGAATAACATTAATTATAAGTAATTACACATTAATAAACAATTAACGTATTTAGGTAGGTATCGGGATTTTATTTCTTGGAAGTACTTATGTTATTCTTGTATAGGATATCTCAGTAATACAAACACTGTATAGCGTTCCAAGGCGTATAATTCCAACTTCCAATCCAATTAACCATATAACCATCCAATTATCCTTTAACCAGTAACCGTTAACCGTTCAACCAGTAACCACAACTATCCAGGACGTCCACTCGAGGCTCCAATATTCAAAACTGAGCTGCCATCCGTTGCCATCCCACTTCTCGACTCGGTCCACCGGTCGCCCCTCCATCCCTTCCCAATAGTGTTGCCAGCGTAGGACAATAATTTAACTCTTTATTCATATTAAATTTGTAAAAACCGACATAATTCATATTTAATTTTATAAAACCTTACACTCGACCATCCTGACGACGTGTATGTCCTCATACACGCACCAGGTGGAACCTTACACTCAGCCAGAAAAACAAAAAGAAATACTTTTCTTTTAATTATACAATAATAAATAACATAATTTATCCTTAATTCATGATCTTTACAAAATAAATTTACTCAATCAAAATTTATCCGTATTAGACTCAGTATCATAGTAACAATCCAAGTATGTCCAAGGTCAAGTCTCGCATATCCTTGTGCTCTCTAGTACTTGACCTGAAATCATACAACACAATCGTTAATATTAATAAAATTATTAGCAATAACTCTATTTTAAATACAATTTTAACCATAACGAACAATATCATCTTAGTTTAACAATTTTAACTCTCTACTGTAATATCATCGTATGTATCTAAACCAACATTATCATCATCAGCATCATCATCATCATCATCATCATCATCATCACCAATCTCTAAAGAGGCCACATGGATCCACGGTTGCATTCGGTCCGAGGCAACTGTTGTCCTTCGTTTGTTTTTCATTGTTTCAAATCCTTTAATTGGAGCTACTTTATACCGATCGTTGCCTAAAACCTTTGCAACTTTGAAAGGACCTTCATATACAGGCATAAGCTTTGTGCTTTTACCGTTATTATGAAAAGCTACCTTAGTAATTTTTACTAAATCCCCCTTGTCATAAACGCGTGCGGGCCGTCTTTTTTTGTCGTAATAACGTTTCTGTGTATCCTGAGCATTATCAATCCTACATTTAACTTCTCTACGGATGGATGACCGAGGGGTAACTTGCCCAGTTTCTTTGATTATTTCATTTAACGAAGGATTGTGCTCACTATTCATTTCCATTCCTAACATGACTTCTGCCGGTGATCTACCTATAGTCTTTTGTATGGTGTTATTTAAACCCCATTGTATTCTGCCTAATTGACTATCCCAGTTCTTTTCAATTTCTCTAAGATTTTGCGCAGTTAGCGAGTCGAGAATAGTCCTGTTGTACCGCTCAACTTGACCGTTTGCCCTAGGGCATGCAACCGCATTAAGTATGTGCTTTATCCCCCGGTCAAGACAGAACCTTCTAAAAACGTGAGAAGTAAAACAGGAAGCTCGGTCGCTCACTAGTCTATCAGGGGCTCTAAAAATATCGAAAATGTCCTGTAAAACTCTTATAACATTTTGTGCATTCGTATTCCTAACAGGTTTAATAAATAAGAATTTCGTAAAAGAATCCACTATCGACAATATGTATGTGTTACCTCTATTTGACTTAACAAAGGGCCCGAGGTGGTCGATGTGCAAGGTGTGAAAAGGTTTCTCAATCTTTTCTATGGGGTGTAGAAACCCTTCTTGTGACCTAGTTCGTTTGGCGTATGCGCAATCTATACAGGCTTGTACGTACTTTTTAACAAAACGTTTCATTTTTGCAAACCAATAGTTTTTTTTTATTCGTTCTAAAGTTTTCTCAAACCCTACGTGCCCGATATCGTCATGATTCATCTTGCACAACTGCCACCTCGCACCCTTTGGGACTACCCATCTCAGGCAATCTTTATTGTCTCCTAACCGCCTGAACAGTTTATTATGTTTCAAAACATAATTGGCTTTTATATATTCTAACCCTTTTGGATCCAAATCACTACCGATAATATCACATATCCTACGCAGCTCGGGGTCGCCTAATTGAAGAGTAAGTAGCCAATCTTCGTTATTTATTACCATAACCGAAGGATATAGCCCGGGATCGTGAGTGTCTATGTCACTTACTGGGTTTCTGGATAGAGCATCAACGTGCTCCATCTTTGTGCCCGCCCTATACTCTACAAAACAATCAAATTCTTGTATGGCCAACCACCAGCGTGCAATTCTAGGTATAAGGTCCCGTTTTTCGAAAGTAGAACGTAATGCACTACAGTCGGTGACTATCTTAAACGACTTCCCTAAAAGATATACTCGTAGCTTTTTGAGGGCGCAAATTACAGCAAGCGTCTCTAATTCATAGGAGTGAAAATTCTTCTCCTCAGGTGATGTTTGACGACTGTAGTATACTACGGGGTGTAAGTACCTGGACTACAACCAGGTCTTTGTAACAGAATACCCCCTATACCTAATCTGCTGGCATCCGTATGCAGTTCGGTCTCTGCATTGGGGTCGTATATGGCCAGTACGGGTCTATCAATTAACTTTGACTTTAAAAACTGAAATGACTCTTCTTGATCATTAGTCCATTCCCATGCCACATTTTTCTTTAGTAATTTAGTAATGGGGTGGGCATGTTGCGCGAATCCCTGTATAAATTTCCGGAAATAACTAACTAGACCTAGGAACTGGCGCACTGCATGTACATTTTCCGGTCGTGGAAAATCGACTACGCATTGAATTTTTGATTTTCCCGGTCTAACGCCTGCTGAACTAATTTCGTATCCCAAGTAATTTATAGTATTTTGTAGGAAATTACACTTTGCCAAATTTAACTTTAAATTTGCCTTTTGTAATAAAATAAGGACTTCCTTCAAACGATTTATGCATTCAGTTGGATCTCTACCAAAAATGAGCAAGTCATCGATATATACAGTGGCTTTATCGAACCGAGCAGAACCTAGGATATTGTTCATCATTCGCTGGAAGACAGCGGGTGCATTTGCCAAGCCGAACGGCATACGGTTATACTCATACTGGCCGTCCGGCGTGACGAACGCCGTTAAATGCCTACATTCTTCCGAAATCGGTACTTGATAGTACCCGGACATGAGGTCAAGCGTGATAAACCACGCCTGACCGGATAATCTAGCTATTTCATCTTCTATTACGGGCATAGGATACCTTTCCTTTATAGTTATTGAATTGAGTAACCTGTAGTCTATGCACATACGAATACCACCCTCCTTCTTACGCACAAGCACAATTGGGCTGGCGTAGTTGGAAACAGATTCCCGGATAATACCTGCCTGTAACATCTCATCAATCATTGTTCGTACTTTTTCGCGTTCATGATATGATAGTCTATAAGGCCTATATGCTACAGGGCGTTGACTGTTTAACTCTATTTTCATTTCAGTTGCGTTTGTGCAACCTAAACTAGTCAGATCATACGCAAAGCATTCTTTGTAATGTTGAAGAAGTTCAATGAGTTTGGTCCTATCATCATCAGTTACTGCCTCTCCTATACGTATTTGATTTTCATCTAACTGTGAGACCGAAAAGATATCAGTTTGCGAATCCGAACATAAAGTAGTATTAACATCTGCTAGTCGGTATACAAAATGCACCCTTTCGACTCGAGAGAATATTGTATCTCCCTGGAGATTACATGGAATAGTGCATGGCTGAACCCCTACAAAGAGTAAACCATGCTTCACTTCATAAAGACCACCACAAGTAACATACTGGTTGCCTGGTTTTCCTACGATTTTAGTACTTAGTACAACGCTACCCGTAAATACTGTCTCTGTTGCTGTCTTTATACACGCAGGTCCATAAATTTTACAATGAGCTACTACCCTGGCCCTCTCCACATGTTTATGGTCATCAATTGCATTAGGTAACTCGGCAGTGACATGGAGGAATTGTAATTTATCCACATCCTTATATACAATAATGTGTGGTTGTTCACTATAAGTTTGACCAACTAATAATGGTTTCTCTAGAAGTGAATCATCAACAATCCTACAGGAAACACAAGCACTCACACCATCAATAGTTATAGTAAGCTTCGCGGAACCTATGGATTGCACTAGACTGTTACCAAATCCTCTCATCGTTGAACAGATGTGATCATGATCGATTCCGAGACTAGTAAATGTAGTTTGTCTAATGAGAGTCACTTCACTGCCAAGGTCAATGAATGCTTTTTGTGGTATATCATTAACAGTTACGTCTTTTATAAACTTGTTACATATATTGGAGCAAGATATGCGCATGGACTTAGCAGAATCAGCCTTCGTTGACCCCGTATCCTGTTTCATCCTACAAGCTTCAGGTTTATGACCCACTCTGTTGCAAAAAATGCATTTTATCAAAGGTTTGGAACATTTTGAATACGGATGACCTTGCTCCTTGCAATTGTAGCAATATAAGTTGGGATTAACCTTTAGACTAGTCCTATTATGCTGTCTGACGTTTACCGGCCCTAGATTTTTATCTGTAATTGATGGTGATAGTGTAATATGTTCCTTATTGCTGCTTAATAAAAATTTTAATAGCTGATCAGGTTCTTCACAACGTAGTGCTAGAGCACTTGACCTCATAGTCCTATCTGTGATGCCGTGAATAATACAGTCTACTGCACGTTTTCCCGTGAGCTCACACTGATTAATTAAAGCTAGCTTTTCGTAGTAATATATTTCAATTGATTCGTTATGCCTACTCCGGCGCTTCAACATTTCTTCTAGAATTTGCCCGTAATTTTGTTCAAAGGGGAAAGCGTTCAACAATTTTATCTGCCATTCCTCCCAAGTAAATAAAATCGAATTTAAGCTCTCGTACCAAGTCTTAGCTAGCCCGGCGAGTTTTTGCATAGCAAAATGTACTATTGTCTTTTCGTCCCAGCAGTAAACTTTTGCACACTCGTTAACTTTTTTAATCCATATATCAATACGTTGGTTCTTTTCAGATGGATTAAACTGAGGAATAATATTTTTATGATCTAGGCTTGTTTTTAGTGACACACTGTTATGGTTTGACTGCTGAGATGGTAAGACATCTTTAATAGTTTTGATTATTTGTATTAAATCATTAGAAGAAAAAGTGGATCTACGTGACCTTTTTACACGATGACCGCTGCTCGATGAATCTTCCTCTCGTTCCCCGGATATCCTGCTGCGACTGTGCTTCCTACGTCGAGATTGTGGAGCAGGTCTGCGACTGCGGCTCCGGCTCCTTTGACGTGTTTCAAAGTCACGAAAACTGGTGCGGCTGCGCTCCCTGCGTCTAGATTGTCCAGCAGACCGGCGACTGCGGCTGCGGCTCTTGCGACATGCTTCCGCACGTATCCTGTAGTTTTCTTGAGAACCAATCGGTCGGCTGCGACTGCGACCATGACTGCGACTCCTGCAGCGCTCCCGTGCCCCGCTTCGCCTGGTAGGCGAACAGTTACGACTGGGAGTCTCCAAGCTTCGGCTGAATCCGCTTCCTTTATCCATGTTCTAAAACTCACGACAAAAATACATATATATTAATAACTTCATTAATAACTACAACGTTAGTTATCCAGTTCAAAGGCTGTTGTATTATATAATCACGTTTAAAAGTACTCTAAAATCAAATATAAGCTCACTCATGCCATATCTAACCGCTTAAATTTAAATAAGTAGAACCCTGTTGCATATTAAAACCGTTAAAATTTAAATTAAACTGTTAAAGCAATAACGGAAACAAGATATTTAACTATCAATATATTTTAAACCGTATATCTTTTACAACTGTAAGTTGTTCAAAGTTTTAACTATTTTACGTTACAGAAAAAAGGAATTAAATTTCTTTTTTTTTTTTTTTTCTAGACCAATTTTATACATATTACGATCGTCTCATGCGATCGGTAAAATACGATAATATTAATTAATTACAACCGTTCAAATTTGAAATATATCGCTAATTATACTTTAGCTAAAAGTTATTATTTTTAGTAGGTAACAGCTAATAAATTAATGGCGTGTACTTACGGATTTTCGTGATCCCACTTCTGAGATATAGGATATCTCAGTAATACAAACACTGTATAGCGTTCCAAGGCGTATAATTCCAACTTCCAATCCAATTAACCATATAACCATCCAATTATCCTTTAACCAGTAACCGTTAACCGTTCAACCAGTAACCACAACTATCCAGGACGTCCACTCGAGGCTCCAATATTCAAAACTGAGCTGCCATCCGTTGCCATCCCACTTCTCGACTCGGTCCACCGGTCGCCCCTCCATCCCTTCCCAATAGTGTTGCCAGCGTAGGACAATAATTTAACTCTTTATTCATATTAAATTTGTAAAAACCGACATAATTCATATTTAATTTTATAAAACCTTACACTTGTAACAATTTAGTAGGTATTAGCATACGATTGTTGAATTAGAATTAAGACTTGAGTCACTGTCAAAGTTCTTTGTTTTCCCTTAAAGTGGCTAATACCGCGAACACCATACGATATGTTAACGGAAGCAAAAAAAGGTTGCCTCGGGTTCCCTTTTGAAAAATTTGACCCTTCGCCACTGATAAATCTACCAATTGTAAGCGCAGTGTATCCCGAGGTTATACCATCCAGGACTGAAAATTAACGGGTTGTGGGAAGCAAATGGATGAGGAAAGCATTCTCGGAAGGAGCAAGACCCGTAGTGAATAGATACAGATTTAGGGATGCTAATCAAAATAAGCTCAAATTGGACAAGATTTTTTTTATTAGTAGGCAAACGAGCAAGCGGTCCGCCTGATGGTAAGCGGTATCCGCCGTCCATGGATTAAAGCAATGCCAGAGGCACAACCAAGCCGTTACCTACCGGGAGGTGAGAACTCTTTTTAAACCTCGTTTAAAGAAGGACAAGTCATAGCGCTCGGGAAACATCGATGCAGGGAGTCCATTCCACAGTTTGCACGTGCACGGCAAAAAAGACCGTTGAAAACGCACCGTGCTACTTGTTGACGCGGAGAAAGTGACTTATTACTACCGCCCAGTGTTCAAGGGGAACGACTGAGCGGTTATGTTGGGTTCACCGTGCCTTACGACCCGACGTTGAGCCGCCCGGAGAGATGGAAAACCTCGGGCGACCCCCGAGCCGAGTACCTATGTACACCGCACAGCATACCAACTAAAACTCCGCGGTGGCCATCTTCGGCGCATTAGGGACGGCTGCGGGCTTCCTCCGACTCACGTCTAAGTTGTCGTCCGCAACCGCCTCAGCGCGTACCGCTGTTGCGGTCCTTCTCCTGTTGTTGTGGGGGCTCAGAAGCCCCCGTACACCGAAGGACGCCCTTAGCGTCCGAGGCAGCGTGAGACACGCTGCCGTCCATCACGGGGGTCACAGAAATTGCCTAGAACCGTGCTACTACGGACGGATTCGACGTAGAATGGATGAACTCCACTGCGATGGCGAGTGGTGCAATGGTAAAAAGGCGAGGCGGGCACCATATTAAACAGTTCCTCAGAGCACTCCCCATGGAAGAGGCGGTAGAATACACAGAGAGAACCAATTTCTCTCCGCGTACCCCGCGCCTCCACTTTGTCCGTGAGATTGGGATCATCGACGATGCGAAGTGCCCGTCGTTGTAAGGAGTCAAGTGGGTTAAGCATGTGTTTGGGAGCCCCTACCCAGAGGTATGAGCAGTACTCCACGTGCGGTCGGACTTGCGCTTTATAAAGCGCCAGTCTGTGGCCGGACGTGAAGTACCGTTTGGCTTTGTTCAGGATTCCCAGGTGTTACCATATTTTGAATAAAAGTCATGTTAACTGCGACTTGGATATGATTACTGTGAACGTTGTCGTTTATGAATTCCTTCCAGTGGCGAAGCTTGCACGACATGGCCCTGTACCAAATTCATCAGGAGCCCTTTAGGGCAGCATTACTTTCTTTTAGGTGCTTGCTTTAAATGAGCATGCTGCATGCGTGGTCCCCGCTATGTAGATACGGCAGCACCTACACCCCTGATTCCTTCATCAAATCAAGCTTTAGAAAGAAAGCTGTAAACAACATCATATTGCACTTGTCATGTCCAATTTTACGCGACTCAGCGGTTTTAGATTCCGTATAACCACCGACTGGGTCTCGCTACCCTCGCGTGACAAATGATAGATGTGAACATCGACTCCGGGTTGATTACTTTTGCCTTGACTACTGAGCACTGCCAAGGTCAGCGGCAAGGGCGTATGGATAGGTTTTTATACCTATATCCAAAAATAGATACTTCTAGATAAAACGGGCCGTGGTTAGTAGCGCTTTCAATGTGCCTTATTTCGTCCAAATCAGTTTCTACGTTTACTTCTAACTACATAATAACAAACATCCCACCTAAAAGCTTCACAAACGTTCACATTTAGAATCCAAGCATAAGAAAGAGTTTAAGATTTTAATACACCTAAATGTTGAATCATTCCCAAGTTTAATAATGACATCATGTTTTTAAACAAAGAAGTTTTTTTTACATTGCATTATGACGTCTAAAATAGGCAATAGATACCACGAAGTAAAGAGAACAATACGATTCACATATACTTAGGTATAGATAAATCACAATCGGCACATCAAATAAGCCATAACACACAAAAAAGTCGAGGTTTTTAGATTCATATACAGTTTAATTCCGATTTACGCGTGTGTGCTGTTTTTACGTGAAAGCCCCGTTTTTTCTGTTGTTTTCTTTTTGCCGAATTGCGAAATGTTTGTGATGCACAATAAATAGTTTCGTTTTTTAACGTTGTGAGATCCAATATCGCTCACTGTTGATACCTATCGCCTACATTCAGTTGTCGTCAAACAACTTGACCAAGCGTTTGTAGATGTCAGCAGGTAAGCGAGCGTAGGGCCACGGCGTATTGAGTATCGACCAAAGATTGGTTTATCAGGCAACCTCCCATACTCCGCTGAGCCCCACCTACTGGGTCAAGTTGTTTGACGACATTAATGCAACATGATTGTTTCTTTCCAAAGGGTAACTTTGTGTGACCTAGTATGTCTGACATAGTATTGAAGTATTGCAGCTATAAAAGCATCTATAATATCATAAATGTGGTTAATATAATTCCTTTAGTCATTATAACTCTATAAAATTATAAAAAAGTAAGGCTACATGTAACAGTAATAAATGGAGGTAATGCATAAACAAACATAAAGAATACAAAGACCTAAATGATAGATACGCTTTGCAAATATTTGAAAGTTTACAATCTAGATTTCTTATCAAACTGACATGCCTGTTAATCCTACCTGGATTAAAGTATTAACTCACATTACATAATGCCAATTACAAGATGACGGTTTATATATAAGAGTAACATGCCCACCCAGAATTAATTGGGAAGGTAATGATGTATCCTACTGATATTATAATCGCGAAAGTTTGTAAGAATATATGTATGTTTGTAACTCTTTCACGCAAAAACTACTTAACGGATTTTGATGAAATTTGGACCACGGGTTAATTATGTCCTGGATTAAAACATACTTTTTTCCCGGAAAAAACTTTTAACGCAGGCGGAGCTGCGGGAAAACACTAGCATTACATATAAAGAGAAATTATAGGTATTCAGAATCTTTGTTTTAAATGGATGTATTTTCACTGCATGTTATGTTACCAAAGTGCATTAGGACATCTGAAATAATACCTGAAGTGATAAAAAAATCTATTCAAACAAGGAAGTGAGTGACCGAGGCTTCTGAGTTTGTAGCAAAGGACATCCAAAAACGGGCTTAAAATTATAACCAAGACAGTTTGCATATATTTCGATAGGGCTCCTAAAAACTAGCCTTTTACAATAAAACATTTAATGTTAAAGACATTTTTCAAAGATTTCGAGATTTTTGTAATTTTATTTTACTTAAAAACTGCTCTGAATATGAATGTTTTCAAAAGTTAAATAGTTACAAATGGAGGAGTCTAAAAATAGTTTTTTAATGGATCCAAGATCGATATTTTACCCCTTTAGTGTGCCTAAACAAATGCATCACATAAAAGGAAGTGTTCACAATGGTATATAAAAATAGTGAAGGAATCATTGAAATAAAAAGGAAACACTTAGAACTATAACTGCTATCTGCATAGAGTGAAGTATTTGCATTACCAACTCCTTTCAAATTGAAGAAGTATAATAAATAATAATAATACAAGCCCTGTATTATATACTGCTCACTGCTGAGCACGGGCCTCCTCTACTACTGAGAGGGTTTAAGGCCTTAGTCCACCACGCTGGCATAGTGCAGGTTGGCAGACTTCACACACCCTCGAAATTCTTACGGAGAATTCTCAGGTATGTATGTTTCCTCATGATGTTTTCCTTCACCGTTAAAGTGAACGATAATTGATAAACAATACACACGTAACTTTGTAAAGTCAGCGGTGTGTGCCTTGGGTTTCGAACCTCCAGACATTGTCTCGGCAGACCGTTCCATTCACAACAGGGCGATCGTCCACTTAATTGAAGGGATATTCTTATTAAATAAAGCATTTGTGAATTCTTAAGGTTGCAACAACTAGCTGGATGCAAGTCGATAAAGGTAGATGTGGAATTTTTTACGGGAGACCTATGCAGCAGTGGACTCACAAAAGTTGAAGATGATGATGAGATGATGGCCAATTTAGTAGTTCCACTCATTACAATATTTTAAGAGACATAGACAATAGGTACGGGGTGGTGGGGTATGCAGACAAACTGGCCCTGCTAGAAGAAAACCGTATTGAAGTGCACAACTCTGCTAAAGTCCTTGAAGAAAAGAAGGTTGGTCTGAAAGTAGCCACGAAAAGACAAGAGTATCTCCATATGAAATACAACAAACATACTGTATAGTAGAGACAGAGAGAATGTAGAGATACAGTCTATAAAGGAGTGAATAAATTCAGGTATCTTGGCTGCACAATTACAGACAGAAATACCAGAGCTGAAGAAATAGATATGTATATGCATACAAAACATTTTAAAATGTGGGGCAGCTCTTCATAAGGTGTTGGTGTCCAAGCTTATCAGTAAAACTACTAAGATTCGCATTTAAGGCTAGGAAATCTGAGCGCTGTAGGCATTTACAGCTGTCTAATGTACCGGCGCGTCAGGTACCGCGATGTTGAATTTCAAATGAACTCGCTCGACACCGATCAGCCGCGACTACGTCACAATAAAGAATTCAACAATAGTGAAGCAGTTTGTTTTACGACAAAAGATGTTCGCTTTTTTATGGGTGCTGGGTCTCAAAATCTAACACGGCTCAAACTTTACGAATATTAAAAGGACAAAAATATGGATCTTGAATCCATAAAAAAAATTTAGAGCCCCTCCATTGGTAATTAATATATTTTAAACTAGACTTCAGCTCGCGGCTTCGTCCGCGTGAATGAATTTTTCTGGGATAAAAGTCCCGCTTTATAATCCCTGGGGTAATGGAGCTTTATATTCATGAAAGAGTTTTTCAAATCGGTCGAGCAGTTTCGGAGCCTATTCAATGCAAACACACATACATTTGAATCTTACCTCTTTATAATATTAGTATAGATGTAGTTTTTAAGTAAAATACAATTACATACCTACATCTCAAAATCGGAGGGCTTTAAAATTATACAATTTATTGCAAAGGTCTAACTTTTGGGAGTACTATCCAAACATATGTATGTCGCAGACAGCGGTGGCTGAAATAGGTATACGTAGGCATACATAATAAAAGTTACCTATGAATTATCTCTTGATGTCACGATTTATTATTCGTTGATCAATGATTACGTAATCAAATGTTCACAGAGTACAATACCACGTCAAGATTCATTATTATCTTTAGTTATTGTGACATAATATTGGTGATTGAGACAATTACTTAACCAATATTAACTATAATAATCGACTAGTCTAGTAACCTGAATATGACCTCAAGTTTAAACCCGAAACCCTTTCAGTATTCCGAGTTTGACAGGTGTCATTTCAGATTTTTTTATTGAACCCTATCGGTAGGCGCGTAAAGACGATTTCCACTGAATGAAAAGTGACGTCTTTTTCGCCAGGGAAGACGCGAATATGGAATGGTTAACATAGTAACCGCTCAACTAAGCACTGACTAATATAAAAACCGCAATAGTTACTACCTAGTATTGAACTGCACCGCAGTAGTTGCTTCATATGATTTGGCAGCCTTATTATATACCCAACTCTTGGGACTACTACTAGTCTGACTCGCCTTGCCTCGGTGGCGTAGTGGTATTGCGTACGCATTACGAGTACGATTTGCGCGCTGAGGTCCTGGGTTCGAATCCCGGGTCGAGCCAAAAAAATTGTGACTGGGTTTTTCCATCTTAAAATTTACTCAGTCGCAGCTCGGAGTCAGGAAGTTGGCGGTGTGATACCCCCGTGCCTCGGAAAGCACGTAAAGCCGTTGGTCCTGCGCCTGATCTCTCTCCGGTCATGTCGGATTACGGTCTCACCGGACTATGAGAGTGAAGGAATAGCGAGTGCACCTGTGTATTGCGCACACACTTGTGCACTATAATATCTCCTGCGTACCTGGCTGATCTCCGTTGAGATTGGCCGCCGTGGCCGAAACTGGCTAGGAGGATTTCATTTCACTAGTCTGACAACTCAAATGTATTTTCACGGTTATTATTTTATCTTACACGACGTTATATATTCAGACACCCTCAATGAGATCAATAAAAAGGAATTACCCGACGTACAAAATATCTTGGTAAGACATTGAAATAAAACCATTTTTTTTTATTTTATCGCGATTTTTTAAATGATATTTTCGTATTTGTTTACGAAATAACTTTAAAGTTTGAACTGTGGTTCATAATAAAAAATATTGACTTTGCTGTCCCATCTGAAAAATTTACTCTATATACCTATAAATATGACAAATCATAATAGTATGGTCTTCATATAAATTGTAGTCAAGTCCAAATTGCCGTAAAATCCTGAAAATAACTTATTATTTTGTATTAGTATGTACTATTGTCACTCATACTATTTTATTGTTGTTTCCTGGCAGCGTCGCCCGCATAAAAGATTTTTTATAAGTTAAATAGTATACCTATGCTCTACCCAGGGACTCAAGCTATCTCCATACCATTTCATAGATATCCGTTTAGTAGTGTCGGAGATGTGCGCTAACAAATAAACAGAAAAACAGATACGCAGACAAACAGCGAGAAAAGAATGAAATAAAAAAACGGTGATTTGTGTTCTATTACTCTTATTTAGTCGTCCCCTTATTTTTTATTTTATTTTTCTTTCTATGTAGACACACCGGGTTCTAGTACTGCTTTATAGATGTTACGCAAAGAAGCCTATACCGATACCTCCAGGGTCTGTAGAGCTCGTATGCATATTTATAAGCAGATACTTAATTTAGGGGACCCAAACCGGGATTTTTTCAATAAAATGTGGGCTACTGGACCAAATGAAGAACTTAAAAATACTGGTATTGATATCGCAATAATTGGGATTTACTTGTATCAATAATAAGGTAGCTGGATTTGTGTTATTCTGTAATATGATATTCTATCCATAATATGAACCCCTCGAGCGTCGACCGGCCCCATCGGGCCGGTCGATTTTCGCGTGTTGACAGACACGCGAAAAATTGCGCTTGGGCCAGTGTGGCCAGCGCTCTGGGCTCGACAGGTTAAATAGCAAATAAAATAACAAAAAACAAGCCTTATAGAAAATCCAACTAAAAAATAGAAAATAAATTCAAATTAAGCTATGTAACGTACATTTAAATGTATCTATGTAACGGAAACTTTGAACATGATTTTGACCGCCGATGAAAATTTGGCATATTTATCAAGAACCGTAGACAATTCAATATTTTAAACAAAAAACACTATTTTATAGAAAATCCAACTAATAATGAATAAATATTAAAAATGAATAAGTAAATGATAGTTTTTTTTTTACATCTGTTGGACCATAGTTTATAGATTTATAACTAAACTGGCTACTCTTATGTATAAAAAAAATCTTACTTGTTTTTAGTGACATCTGTTGGACAATAGTAGAACAAGACTATAAGATGAAAAATAAATAACAGTTAGAAAAAAAAAACTAAAAAACATGCTTTATAGGAAATGCAACTAAAAACAGAAAATAAATTTGAACTAAGAATAGCGCAAACAAGAAAAAGATTATGACTTATTTTATTGTAAAAAAAGCGTGGGGTGCTTTTTAAGATATTATAGAAATGATAATCCTTTTACTCATAATATATTTCAATAAAATATTTATATCTATTGACACCATGCACCCCACGCTTTTTTTACAATAAAGTAAATTTTTTTTATTTACATAATTTTCCTTTCGTATTATGCCAAAATATTATCCACAAATTATCCAAATATATTATTTTAATATTTTACACGCAATAAATTCAAATGTGATCCTTTACTATTCAGCAAAAACAAACAACAGTTGAAACAAGTATGATAACGTGTTTAAAGAAGAAAGAAAAAGAATAGGAAATATTCATTGAAAAATCCATCTATTACAAATAAGAATCCATAATTGTTGTTCAAAAGTAGTTGGTTCCTTTTCTACATAATGCGGTCCAACTATAAACAAAAGCTGTCAAATACTTCGATAAATTAGTGGCAGCGAGCGCGAAAAATTGTCGTAGGTCCGACCTCGACGGCGCCCCGGGCGCATCTGAAACGCAACGCGTTGGCGGGATTGTTAAAAAATTCGTGTTTTTTTGAATTTTAAAAACTGAGAATTACTTTTGTGAAAATTTTTTTGCATAGCAATCTCCTAAATGTTATTACCCTTTTATTGACTTATATTTTTAAAGTAATTGTTTAATATACTATAACTAATTATTAAAAATAAAATCCGAATTTTCTCTGTTTTCGTGATTTTTTATGATCGAGCGAAGTTGTAAGTATCGTGTTTTGGAATCCACACCAATGTAGAATGATTATTTAACTATACCATATATTTTTCTCGGACCGAAATGTTGATTATTTCTTGGTTTAAAATTGAATAGAAAAGAAGGTGTTTTGGGATATGGCAGCCTTAATACTAGCTTTTGCACGCAGCTCCGCCCGCGATTGTAAGTTTTTCCGGGATAAAAGTCCCGTTTTTTATTTTCCCGGGATAAAATGTAGCCTATGTGTTAATCCAGGACATGACTAACCGTGTACCAAATTTCATCGAAATCCGTTCAGTAGTTTTTGCGTGAAAGAGTCACATACATCCATACATACTTACAATCTTTCGCCTTTATAATATTAGTAGGATTTGGGAAACAAACAGAAAACATTAAATGTAAATAACAAATTAATATGTTACAAATTCCAGTTGGAAACTTCCACCAATAAATAAAACAGGTGTAAAAAGAGTGAACAATAACATTATTTGAAATACAATGAAATAAAGCTAACAAAATTAAACTGAAATTAAAGAAAACCATTATAACACTGATTTTAATGTATGGCTGTGAGGCATGGACACTAACTCTCAAAGAGGAAATCAAGCTCCTTATGACTGCCTGAGTGGCGTAGTTGTATTATGGTAAGGTTGCAATGCTGAGGTCTCAGGTTCGATACCCAGGTCAGGCAAAATGATATTGAGTTCTTCTACTCAGTATCAGCTCGGAGTCTGGAATTTATGCCCAATATGGCGATAGGCTCGCCTCTATCACATTATGGGACGGAATAATGGCGAAAAGTGGGTGCACGAGTTGCGCCTCTGCCTACCCCTTCGGAGATAAAAGGCGTGAGTGTATATGTATATATATTATGCCAGAGCGTAAAGTCCTGCGTAGGATTTTAGAACAGTCAGGAAAAGAGGATGGCTGGTGGCGGACTTGAAAAAATGCTGAGGTTGAAGATCTGGCGGCACAACCCAACATTATCAACGAGACTAAGGCTCATCGTCTTGTTGGCTTGGCCATCTTGAGCGCATGGGGGAGGACCGCAATGTGAAACGCGCGTATCTCGGTTGACCAATAGGTCGTCATCTGGTGGGACGACCTAGGTACCGCTAGAGGGTTATGGTAGAAAATGACCTGTGCCAACTTAAAGCCAGTAACTGGAAAGAGCTGGCACAAGACGGGGGAGCTGGATGATTCTTTTCAGAGGCTAAGACTCACTGGGTTGCTGAGCCAGGGGAGTAAATAAGTAAGAAACATATTCTATTCGCGCCGAAACGCGTCTCAAAGAATAAAATCAATACAGTCGGGAACTGTGCACTTTCACTCCAAATTGAGCGAGCTGAAAACGCGTGTCGTCGGCGGATATAAAATACGCCGTCTGCATAGACCTTAACATTTGCATATTTATAAAACCCGCATTTTCTCTGAGTCATTGCTTACAAAGGCAATAATATGTTGATGATTGTAACCATACCAGGAATTGAGACATCTACAGTGACCAATTAAGATCATTTGCATAAAAAAGTTACTCTCATTCAACAACAAAAGTGTATGATTCATACTGTTTTTGTGTATAGATGATGGCATAAAGTGCTTGTTTCAAAACATTTTTAAGTGTAGTGTTGTGGTTTATTTTGCATAATTCAAAACTATATGACATAAATATACCCAGTTCAAACCACAATCATGTTCTTTAAAAACATTGTTATTTTGTTATTGTATCACGGATTTAAAGTGGATATTATGCATATAGTTTATTTTAAATATTGACTGTATTTATCCTAATAATTAGTTTGTATGAAATAGTACAATTTATTATTATTATGTTGATACGACCCTAAATATCTCATAATATTATTTTAATTTCTGTTGTTAGTTAACTTGAACCAAAAAGAAAAAAGATACAAATGTAATGTACTGGCTTTTGCCCATGACTCTTTCCGCATTAAAACGTTTTTCCAGGATAAAAGTCCCACTTTATATTTTCCCGGGATTAAAAGTAGCCATGTGTTAATCCAGGACATGATCTACCCATATCTACCGTAATATTATTGGAAATAATGCAATTCTGCTTAATCCGTCAAGCCCCGTTTATATGTAGATGTATGGAAAACCCTATATACAAGGTTGATTAAACGGTGAGGCTTTATTTCTAGCTACATATGTAATGTACCATATACAAGCTCTACACCAAATTTCAGTTCAATAGGAGGAATAGTTAAGCCACAGTATAGATTTTTCGTCTTTGCAAAACTACATCGGGATGTATATCTGCCCTAACAGCTGACCGAGAGTCTAAACATAGTTATCTAAGGTCATGTAAGGTGCGTGACCTTAAATATCAACAAAATTAGGAGACGTTGCCCCTTTATCAGCCAACAATCACGTCAAAGTGAGTCTTAATCTTAGTACAATAAGAACGAGAACACAATAACATTACATCATAACTTTGTAACATAAACAAAGAAGCGATTAATAAATAGACCTGGGTCATTCCAATCTTCAAAAATTCAAAGAACTGTTTTAGTTTTTTTTAGTGTGTCGCCGTAATTGCTCCGGGACATGAGACGCCTTGCGAAAGCGCCTGAGCCGCTTCCTAGGTACAATCTTATTATTGCTTACGCACCATTTTGAGAATATCCAAATATTGCTTTTTGTTTATGTGATAGGATACTAATGTAAATGCATTAAAAAGTGATAGTGTTTATTTATTTCTTTGTGTGATACAAGCACCGATCTTTTGTATGTTTGTGTTTGGTTTCTGTAACTTTGTGACAGCGAAAATTTTTAAATTTGTACTTGAGACCCACCCGCTTATGCGCCGAGCTACCTATCTATTTGTATTTGCCGGTCGGCTCATCGGCGACATGAAAGACAACAGAATGCGACGTTGCCGTTTTGTCACGCAGATGACCGCAGGTTAGTGTAAATATTTATAAATGGTGTTTGCGTATTAAATTGATAGAACTTGTTAGATAAAAGTGATTTTCTATTTTTATCTTTATCGAGTTTTTGACCGTTTCGAATTATTTCCGAGCCGATATGGAGTACTCTGTCCATTTTAATGCCCCTGGATCATAGCAACCTTGTATATATGGACACCGGTGTCCGAACCAGGGCTTGACAGATTAATTAGCATTGATAAATATAATTTAAGAGCAACAGAAAATTCAGAGAAACTGAATGTATTGTTAAATAATATGTTGTATTGTATAAATAGATCTCAATGTGGCTATTTTCAACATTTGATATACATTATTTACCACTAATTCCACTGTATTGTGCTATCCTGGTAGATTTACTTATAAAATAACTATAATGGCCTTTGATATTTTTAATTTAGCCACAAGAAATGATTTTAAATAAGATTCAATAGTAATAAAATATTTAAAAAATATTTTTATTACACTTATTATTTATTTATTAAACTCTTTGTTGTACATCTAAGGCAAAGAGGAAAACCAAATATACAATAGAAACTAGACTAAACAAGAAGGACAATATATCTTATTCACAATATTATTAATTTGAATCAGAAAAAATATATAATATATAAATTACTAGAATATGCATGTGAATGCCATATCGGAGCTATAATTACAAATGATTAACACCATCATCATAACAGCAATTAAAAATTTACTGTTAACGCACGCAGTAGGTTAGTAAATATTAGCGAGTAATTACGAATGTAGACCATTGTCCGATCAACTTCATGCAAAAATATCTCACGGTTATACAAAAAGGTCATACATACATTGACTTTTCGGGCAAGAAATTACGATAAATAAACGGTTTTACTTCAAAGTACATGTCACAGGGTATTATTTATGAATGAAATCGCCATTACCTGGACAAATAATCGCCTCCATTCCTAAGTTTGTTCTGTAAAGGTGATCTGTCCCCAGTTGCGCCGTATACTTTTATCGCCTCGTCGGTCTCCTCCTCGAAGGCGTCGTCGATTGAAAAACGTTTGTCACTGTTACCGAACGGTCTCGTCATTGTGTATGCTTGTTTTCAGTCTGGATGCGAGGAATAAACATCACAAATTTTCGTTACGAGCACAATACACAGCTGTCAATTTGTCATATCAACATGCGCCATATTGATTGAGGTGAAATCTGAAAGTGAATTAAATATTGGTTAGGTACTTCGCTAAAAAATAAAATTATTGATTTAGAAAGGACTAGTCCAAAAATGGGCCTAAAATTTTAACCACATTTTATACATATTTGGATAGAACTCTGACAAACTGGCCTTTTACAATAAATCGTTTTGATTTTAAAGACTTCCGATTTTGAGATTTATGTAATTTTATTTTGCTTAAAAACTACACTTATAACGCTTATGACAATTATTAACGAGCGTTCATAGAAAAGCTCAAAGAACATTGTAATACTACGGTAAGAAAAGCTACTTATAAATGACAAAAATGTTTTTAATGGATCTAATATCCATATTTTGAGATATATAAAAAGGGGACACCTATTTTATTGCTTTATTCTATAATCTATGTGAGAAACAGTTTTTTAGCCTGCAACAAAAAACTATTTTCAAAAATAAAGTTTATAATGCTTTTTGGCTGAGATATTTAATTTTAGAACTCACAACTTATTCTCATTTGAGATGGAAATAATAATATCATATGAACTCGAAAAATTCAAGAATTGTGAAGTTATGCAAAATATTTTCTTTCACTATGAAAGCCTTATCAACTGATTGCTGTAACGGTTGATTTCTAAATAAAAAATTTATGCCGCCGTAAACGGTTTTAAAAAGGCAAAATGTTCCTGTTTGGATACACAATTACTCAGGATATTTATAAATATATTACGAACATGCATATAAAAAAAAATTATACAGTATTATAAGGAATATATTTTGTGGCATTGTTAGATCGCACCTTTAGGATGAAAACGACACAATTCAAAATGATAGAAAAGTGAGTTATCGTCATGAAATTACGAAAACGAAGTTCTCAATACAATAATACTTCAAACACAGCCATATTCAAGCAGGAAAAGGACAAAACTGTTATATCAGTCCCATTTTTATTATATTTTTATAAATACGGAACTAGTTTTTAGCCATTTAAAAATGACACCTCAATTTTCTTTTTTTTTAACTGTGTCGTTTTCGTTCTAAAAGTGCGAGGTGTAAAATATCATTATTTTATTTCATGTATAAATAAAGTCTCCGTTATAGATTTCAATTGATTGCACCAGAAGGACATGTCCAAAAATGGGCCTGAAAATTCAAACAAGACAATTTATATATATTTGGATAGAACTCCTAGAAACCATCCTTTTGAAATAAGTCGTTTAATTTTAAAGTCCTCCGATTTCGAGATACATGCTATTTTGTTTGGCTCGAAAACTACACTTAATATGAAAGTTTTCAAAAAAGTTAGTTATGAATGCAGGGGTCTAAAAATATTTTTTTAATAGATCTATGTTCCGCATGCTGCCCTTTTAATACTCCTAAAGTTTGAGCCTGTTTAGATTTTGATGCCTAACACCCATACAAAAAGCGGACATCTCCTTTAATGTGTATCCGAACGAATTTAAAATTTCATGATGACCACACTGAAAATAAACGTCATTGTCATTAGGTAAATAAACAGCTGTCAAGTGCACATGGAACTGAATTGTCGATATATTTTTCCAAAAACACAATGGTTAATAAAGACTGGGCCAAAGTTACGCCCGCGTTATCAAAGCCGGTGTTGAGCTGCATCAATAAACAGGGCTTTAAGATGATGACTCCTATCCAAGCCGCTGTAATTCCTCTAATCCTTTCATGCAAAGACGTAGTGGCTGAAGCGGTGACAGGGTCAGGGAAAACTCTTGCGTTCGTTGTTCCTTTGCTGGAGATGTTACTGAAAAAGGGGAAAGACAGTCCGCTGAAGAAGCATTTCGTGTACGCTACTATTATATCCCCGACGAGAGAGTTAGCTACCCAGATTTATACAGTACGTTTAGTTGTACCCTATTTTAAACAGTTGTATCTTATCTCATAATATTGGCTTAATTTATGTAAATTTTTAGTTACATAAAAAAACTGATCTTAGATCTGTAACATATTAATGTTTATAGATACAAATTGATTACCAAACGAATGGTTTTTAAAATATTGTTATGACTGAAGCTAAACTAGTCTGAGATAACGTTCGCATCTATAATAATAACATTTACGTATACATTTACAACAGCTAAGCCACATCAAGAGTAAGCTTGAAGGAATACTTTGACACTAAAATCTGCAATGTCCACCAGGTAATTCAACTATTCCTACAAGAATCAGAGCTGTCTCACGTAACACTAGCCCTGCTGGTGGGAGGCAGGGCTGTAGAGGCTGATGTGGAGGTGTTGCAGAAGGGAGCACACATAACTGTGTGCACTCCAGGAAGGCTTGAGGACTTACTGTCAGAGAGAAAGCAGCTAAACCTAGCTGGAAGATTGAAAGAACTTGTGAGTTTATTGAAATATGCTCATTAACATTCACACTCACATCCTTGATCCCCAAGGGGGTAAGCAGAGGCGCAACTAGTTCACCTTTTGCTGTGCATATTCCATCACATGATGTGATGGGGCGAGCCTATAACCATTATGGCGCACAAGTTTCAGACAGGTTTATACTGAATAGAAAAACCCAATATCACTGCCCGACCCAGAGATTGAACAAGACCTCAGTATTGAATTCGTACTGTAACACAACTAAACTACCGAGGCAGTCACGCTCAATAAATTGTTTATTTTTATTATTTTTTTCAATATGACAAACATTCAAAATAATGTAATACAGGTGTACATAAGCTAAAAGTTAAATGATGCATAAATCATTCATAATTTTACCATTATAATGGAAGTGTGGAATGTTTTAGGGATATTACATTAGATGCAACTTGTTTTATATATTAGTTTTCAATATCTTAGGATAATTATTATGTTATTCAAAGAATAAAATGGATATTTCTGAAATTTTTAACAATGTGGTGATGGGTCAAATAATTGTCGAAATGAGCTTTCAAATAAGAACCTTGTTAATAATAAAAGTATATTCTCATAATCCGTCTAAATGTTTGTTGTTACGCAAACATACATGTTGTTTTACAGAAAAAATTAAAATTTCACATTTAATTCTGAACACACCCGCCCATATCCCCTCATTGTTATACAATAAATCATAATAAAAGACATACATTCAACCAGAAGTGTTACAAATCTGTTATTCACAAGATAATTGAGAGCAATGATTCAAACTAATTATATCAATTAACATCTACTTAAATCACGCAGCGTTTAAATGAATGAATCAGGGACATACAAAGTTTGACCCTCATTTGACTCATTCCTTATTGTTAGGTTGATAACCTTATAAGAGGTTACTGGCTTTTGTTTCTGGCTCTGGCGGCATACAAATTTCTTTTCAGAATAAAAGATTTCCATTCATGGTACTGTTTATAATGATGCGTTAGATACATCTTTAGTCCATACTTTTTAAACATTAAAGTCCTCTGCTTATAATAAATTTTACATATAAATATCTTTAAAAACCTTGTATCATTCAAGCAGAGCTATACATGTTTCAGTTTAGCATCAACATATTTTGTTAGATTTATAGAAATTTACAATCAGCCACAAAGTAGTTGAACAAATTTCAAAACTTAAAATTGCCTATACAACTTTGCAACTGCCAATATTTTTTTTGTCTTCGCAGAAATAAAATATAGAGTTGTACCTCACTTTGCATAAAGAAAAAAATAAAATCAATTAAGCTTAACATGTAGAGGTGATTTGATACTGTACAATATACACTAGATCATAAAGCTTACATACCCTTTACTTTAAGGCATTGGTTCATGAATCATATCTACTAAACGTTCAGCCAAAACATAACATACAGACCGTCCCCAGGAAATTAATTTCATATTAAAATATTTAACTTTGTTTCACCTTTTACACTTTTCTTTTCCTCAGGAAATCCTGGTCCTGGACGAAGCCGACCGCCTTCTAGATCTCGGTTTCAGCTCCACACTCACCACAATCTTGCAGTACTTACCCAGACAGCGGCGTACAGGCCTGTTCTCAGCCACTCAGACCAAGGAACTCCAGGATCTGGTCAGGGCTGGGTTGCGGAACCCGGTGGTGGTTAGCGTGAAGGAGAAGTCTACCATCAGCACGCCGTTACTGCTCGAGAATTACTATGTGATAGTAGAACCAGAGGATAAGTTTCTGTTCCTGTTGAACTTTATAAGGAATAGGAAGATTGCTAAAGGTTAGTGCTTTGCATTGGTCTGTTTTAAACTGCAACAATTTTGATATGTAGTTCCTAGGAAACAGTTGTCAAGTGAACTCCCTTTAGTGATACAAAAGTGGCTTTACAGTAATCTCAAAATTGTTAGTCAGTATTTCTTGTATAATCTGGTTATCGTAAAGAAATCAATTACTGAGTAAAGGTGTTTTTCGTGATCTAAGTTTTTGATCAACTATGCACGGACACGATGTACGCGGATGCAGTCTGCTTAAGATCGGAATGGTTGACGCTCACTTGATGAGCCCTGAGTTCAACAGTGGACGGCAATAGGAAGTTGATTGATTGGACACAAAAGTAATTATCCTCTCGCGGACTGCACCAACATGTTCAGGATGTATAAATACACCCTGCTAGAATAGACGAGTCTTTGCTGACCCAATAACTTACACTAGCTTGTTGCCTCCTACAAACTCCATATAATAAATAAAGGCCTTTACCAAGCAGTATTATTTTTAGAAATCAACTTATTCTCCAGGTCTATTCTTCCTGCCAACGTGCGCATGCGTGGACTACTGGGCGGACGTGCTCCCAGTGTTCCTGCCGGGCATCAAGATATTCGCCATCCATGGCAAGATGAAGCTGAAAAGGAGCAAGATCCTGGACAAATTCCGGCAGGCGGATAACACTATACTATTATGTACGGATTTACTGGCTAGGTAAATATCACTAGGTTTTATGCGAAAGTCCAGGAAGATACCACCGGCTAGTCCGTTTGGAAGGCAGCAGTAGACAAAAGTAGAGATTTGGAGGTAGTCGAAACCATTTACTGGCCATTCTCATGATTCTGGTAATGAATGTGGTGTAGTTTGTGTTTTATAATCCAAAGAAGTTGATGTTATTGCTATTGGTAATGAGCATGGCGCACAAGGCAAATGTCATGGCTTTTGTAATTGTATGTAATGGCGATAGGCAAAACGTTTGTTAAATTAAAGAAATTCGTTTTGCCTGGACTATTTGAACAGGATAGGTCATGAAGAACAATAGAGTACAGATAGAGGCTCGAAACCGGACAGATGTGCATAACTATATTTTATTTGTATTGTAAAAATCAGTAATAAAGGCTTTTGAATTTTGAATTTTGAGAGGCACGAGTCGTGAGCACCCTAGTGATTGGTCGGTTTGACGTCCAACACGCCGATGTGCAGCGCGATTGGTTCCTCAGTCGATGCTCGTTGTCTATTGGCTGACAGGTGTCATGCGGCTGCTATAAACTTTCTTCCATTTTGTACACACACGAGTTCGCCTCCACTACTGTTCATATGTGCTCATGACCTATGCCATTTACTGTAATTACAATAATTACTTTTGTTCCCAGAGGACTTGATATACCAGAAGTTGAATGGGTGCTCCAATGGGAGCCTCCCACGAGTCCCTCCGCCCTCGTCCACCGAGTAGGTCGCACTGCCCGGGGAGGGGCTGCAGGCTGTTCTTTACTGCCGCTGTTGCCTTCCGAGGACACGTACGTGCCCTTCATCAAGAGTAATCAGATGGTGGAGTTGAAAGACTGGCGCCAGTCCAAGGATGAGATCAAGATCAGTCAGAAGTTGAAGGAGAAGGTGGGTTTGTGTTGTAGGGATTAAAGTAGTGTGGGTTTTAAATACAGTGCACGCCAAATCCTACTAATAGTATTAACGCGAAAGTTTGTAAGTGTGTATGGATGTTTGGATGTATGGATGTATGGATGTTTGTTACTCTTTCACGCTAAAACTACTGAACGGATTTCGACGAAATTTGGCACACGGGTAGAACATGTCCTGAATTAACACATAGGCTACATTTTATCCCGGAAAAATAAAAAAGCGATACTTTTAACGCGGGCGGAGTCGCGGGCGAAATCTAGTATTTAATCCTACTAATATTATAAAGGCGAAAGTTTGTAAGAATGTATGGATGTTTGGATGTATGGATGTTTGTTCCTCTTTCACGCAAAAACTACTGAACGGATTTCGATGAAATTTTGCACACGGGTACATCATGTCCTGGATTAACACATAGGCTACTTTTTATCCCGGGAAAACATAAAGCGGGACTTTTATCCCGGAAAAACTTTTTAACGCGGGCGGAGCCGCGGGCAAAAGCTAGTTATATATAATACTATGTATGCCTATGTGTTCATCCAGAACATGATCTATCCGTGTGCCAAATTTCATCGAAATCCGTTCAGTAGTTTTTGCGTGAAAGAGGAACAAACATCCAAACATCCATACATTCTTACAAACTTTCGCCTTTATAATATTAGTAGTACTTGCTGGTGGTAAGATATATTTCGTATCCATAATTCGTATCATAAGGTGTTAAAACCCGCCTTAGTGGACCTCGTAAGTGTGCCGTTCTAGGATCAGCCTGTGTTTATCCGGTGCAAACAGGCCGGCGTAATTGTGCCGACTAACGAGAGACGAGTCTCGAATTATTGGTATATGTATGTTTGTAATGTAACAATCCACGGAATCGTTTTTGTTAATTCAATGTATCAGCATTGCATCGGTTGGTTTCCAAAATATTTTTGACCATATAAATCTAAAAAGAAACCTCCATTCCAGGTCCTGGCAATCCTCCACAGCCAGCAAAACGCTGACAGAGCGATACTAGACAAAGGGCAGCGCGCATTCGTCTCTCACATGCGGGCGTACACAAAACATGAGTGTAATCTCCTATTACAATTCAAAGAACTCCCTCTAGGCCACATAGCGACCAGCTACGGACTCCTGAAACTGCCTCTCATGCCTGAAATCAAGCCAGAACATAAAAACCAGTTCGTAGGACCAAAACAGGAGATAGACTTCAATAGTATACCGTATAAGGATAAGCAGAAGGAAACTAGTCGGTTGCAGAAGTTGGAAGAATATAAGAAGAGTGGTGTATGGCCTTCGAAGAAGAAAAAGAAGGTAGGTTTGCTTGCGGTACTTTAAGTAATTAATATAGTATTGCTAGACACTGAAGTGATTTTGATTTTAAAAAATTATCTACTACTGATTCTACAGAAATACTTTCACAAAGTTATCACCAATTAACCGACCGGTACGGGTACCAGTTAATTGTCAATAAAAATTGACTCTTACTCCCGAGTCGATGGTCAAATGCAACTGAGTTTACGCAATTGATACGGCATCCGTTTTATACACCCAACCGTCACTTTTACTACTAGTTTTACATGTCTACTGGTTTTCATAACTGGGCAGTATGTCCCAAATACCTTTACAAAAATATTTAACCCGCCAAACCCCGCTTATATATATATAGATGTGGGAAGACCCTATATACTCGGACGCCGGCGTCCGTAGCGGGACTTAACGAGTCAAATAGTTTGTTATTTAGATATGGTATAGTTTATTATTAGAGAAAGAATTTTTAGACTCGTTTCAAGCAATTTTTTGTTGCGTCCTTGGTGTAATGGCGTAGATGGGCTGTTGACTCTAATAATTGGAATCCCAAGTCAGATATTTGATTTACCAAACAGAATCTGTCCACGACTGGATGTTACTATAATTATAATTACCTGGTACCATATACTTGTTTAAATAAATCTATGCAATAATACTTTATCATTACACATTATCTTCAGAACGCCCAAACACAACCCTGGGAGCAAACAAAACAGAACAAAGAAGAACGAAAACAGAAAAAAAATAAGCGGAAAGAGTTAAAGCAGAAGGAGGGAGAAGGGAAGAAAGGCAAGAAGAGACGCGCCGTCACGCAAGAAGAACTCGACGAGTTAGCAGCTGATGTCGCACTGCTGAAGAAGCTCAAGAAACGGAAGATCACTGACGAGCAATTTGATAAACAGTTCGATGTTGGAGATTAAATGATTTGTACAGATATTGACTTTTTTACTGCATGCACCGTGAGACTGCTTTGAGGTTCAGAGTTCGAATCCAAAGAGTGATATTTGGTTTTCTGCTTTGTATAAGCCCGGAGTCTGCAATGTATGCCTGATAGGCGATAGGCTCACACCCCTATCATATCATGGGATACAATACGCCCGGCGAAGTTTGTGTACTAGATACGCCTCTGTCTACCCCTTAAGGGATAAATGGGTGATCGCGTCATATCAGCCCGGAGTCAGGAACTGACCCGAGAGGAAGAGGGCCGTTCAGGAAAATCCTAGAAAAGCTCGCCGGATTATTTACTGGCGATGGATCCCATTCCTTGAATTTTCCACGGGCTTTCACGGAAGAAACTTTACGCCTCTGTGTAGTGGTCACTATTCCGAACTAGGAAATCTTCGCGCTGTCCCCCAAGTTTGCCAACGTTAATGGTGGGGCATACGTTTAATTTTGATATTTGTGATTGATCGAGAGACCAATACGTCAGTCACTTGTTAGTGTCTAAACAAATCCAAGTGAACCAAAACGGAGTCGTAGCGTTTTTTTTTGCCACATTCTAAGCTCAATGATCTACCAATCGTTCAGTCCATACGCCATCACCCCGCGGACATCCATAAGCGATGGGACAAGCTGTTTGGCGACAGCTATAAATGACTCAGTCGACTTACTTGCTGGATTGATATCTTGCTTGCTATAATAAAATAATGACATAGTCAATAAAAAATCAAGGTAATAAGACAACAAATGAAAATAGTAAAATACGTATATTCATGTGTAACATATCAATCATTTTGAGTATTAACACAACAAGGCACTTACACCTACATTACATCGATAATCGATAGCCGACAATCGATATCGATAGTTCATAACTGGAACGAATTTTGGCACGACTGAAATAGCACCAGTGTGGAGGCTTATCTTATATTGCTTTTATAATACAATTTTATATTAAATTGTGGTTTGAAGTGATGGTAAAGAAATCGATACAATAAGAGCAGAAGTCGATATGTTGGCGGAGTAAGGTGAAACCACTAAAACTGACCGTCACATGAATTGTAATGGTATTCATTTGTTCTAGAAAGTTTTAGAATAGTTTTATGCTTCAAGATGACCAAGCTATTTCTTGTCACCTCTTGAGCTTTGGAGAAACTTTAACAGATATCACCATGTATAAAAAATTAAGTCTAAACAATAATCAAAATTAAATAATACTTATTCAGATACAGTTAGCGAAAATATTTAAACATTTTATAAATTTAAATTGTTCTACAGGACTCAATATAATAAAATTCCGGCATAAATCAAAAAGTCACCGATCTTTGTAATTTAACAAACTTTACCGTCACTTCAAAACCACCCGTACCAGCCGTTAAGACTGAAATTAATTTAACAATAATTGTGCGTTAGAATATTTTACTATTTTCGCTTTTGATATATTATTAAAATTTTCTATTAAAAAAACGAGTTGCTATTTACATAGACGCGAGCGTATTGGATCGTATCGCCGTTGTCCTTGGTTCAGTTTTTAGGGTCACCCGAGTACATATTGGTTATTCATTACCGGGATCATTGACCATAGTAAGATTTCGATATTGTGACGAATCTAAATTTGGTCATAATAAATTTTAGGTAAGAACTTTACCAAACATTATTATCAAGTCGAACTTTACGGTGACCCAGTCAGATTACACGCTAAACCACTGTGTCAACAGCCAGATCCACTCGCTCAGTACATCATAACAATAGATTTAGTAGGAAAGCGTCTAAGCGGTGGTTCACAATCCACAACACCGTTTGTACGACCGTAAGTACTCAACTTTACTGCATCTCAGTTAAGAACAAAAAAAAAAAAACTCGAAAATGAAAAAAATACAAAGCTTCACAAACAGACAAGTAATAATTTACACATATATCCATCGAAAGTGAATTAAAAAACAAGCATTTAACGTTTACATTTAGAAAAAAAAACATACATCACCTTGTCATGATCTTAAAAATGGAACATCTAAATTACGCCATCTTACAATTACAAAAAAAAAAAAAAATAGATATAATAATAATAAAACATTATCATCGTCAATAATACTATACTTTTGTTTTTAATTTAAACTAGTTATAATACTCTGTCTCGCGGGTGACAGATGACTTGACTGTCAAATGTCAAATTACACAAGTGACATGACTAGCTGCCAGAGAACCGTACGATATCTTTCCCCTTGTTATCAAAATGTATACTGAAACTTAATTATAATGGTCCTATAATTTATTCCGTGGTCCTTTGACGTATTGTGTCAAACTAAAAAAAACTACACTTGTCAAAGCTACAGGGTGATCTTTTTGGGAATAATGCTGCGCCAAAACTGATAAAACTTAAACACAATAAAACGAAAACTTACACTATTATAATGGTAAATACAATAATTATTAATAATGCATTGAGCCAGCAAGTGTTTAGTAGCGTAACGGCTAAGTTAACGAAACATTATTGCAATAAGCACCGAGTTACTGGACTCTTAAATAACTAAAGAGCTGTCACAACACTCCATCACTTGCAACAATTTCAGTGTTTGAAGCTCAAAATTATAATATTTTTGAAGCCTATACTGAAATCGCCTGGTATTTTTAAATTCAAAAGCAAAATAATTTTATGATTTTCTGTAAATAACTTCTAAAACAATGAAGTGCATAAAAAATAAAGAAAATAGTATAAAAGAGCATACAAAGTTATGTTGGTTGCACATTGCAAGAGATCCAATGTTGTTTTGGATCTGGCACATTTGAGACAAAGTAGGTGAAAATTCAAGTCACTGATTTAATTATAATTTGGCACCATTTACTATTCTATTTATAAGTACAGACAAAGATACAACGCATTATATGAATGACACTGACCCCCAGAATGGTCACATAATTACGACCCTTTCTAGGGGTCTAAAAAATCTAAAATTTCCACAATAGAAGAAAATACATGGGTAATTTTTTAAGTGAGGTAAGAGAGGCTTCATTTTAAAGTGATGTAAGAAAAATTAAAACCACTTCATCTCAATGTGCCTGACCCAACAGCTCACACAGACATTCATACAAATAAATAAATATATTCAGCACAAAAATCTACATCTACTATTGAAACAATAACATATCGACTGGATTACTGCCAAAATTTAAACATGGCAACATTTTAGTGCATATAGCAATCTATTTCCTTTGTTGCTACATTCATTAATCTTTTATAAATATTTTTAAGCTGCTGAAATATCAAACAAATCTATTTTATTTTTGCAATCACCGAATTTGGTGCAAGTACACCTTTTTAATATAAAACACTAATTTTTTTCCAAGCAGGAGCTATTGTTTCGGAGACGTACAAAGGAAACAGTAACTCTTATTGTCTACTGACAGACGATGCGCTAACGATTTATTTAGAACTAAGGTGGTCGAGCATACACTGATCTGACTGTACATGCATTGAAGTCTCACCATGTTGACTGCTAAAAACTCTTAGGCCGGTATTAATAAATGAATCTTAAGTTTGAGTAACATTTCAAGTAGACATAATGTATGAAGAGTTCAATACATTATGCCTACTTGAGATGTAACTCAAACTTGAGATTCATTTATTAATACCGTCCTTATTATGGTGTTTTATACCTAAAACATAATACAGATTGATTGGTAATAAAGTTATTTATATAAACTGTTTCAGGTAGAATATAATAACTTCTGAAGAGTATTTTAGAGGTTCAACTCTTTAGTGATCCTAGCCTTCGATAAAATAATTCAATTCATCAAAGTAACACAAGCACTCAAGCGCAGTAAAATAGTCGAAATGATTAGGAATTTCAATAGAGAGCGCAGACACACTTTCAAAAATGGTTACTACAGAGGGCGTCTAAACTCCACCTTATATCAAAATATAATTTAACGTATCATAACATTGTATACTTTAATGATTCTATCATGGACACAGTCAGCTTGTACCGCCATATATTATTACAGTGACGGCCAAATGTTTCGGTAGATGAAATAAATTGTTTTTATTGGAAGACTTAATCGAATTAAATTCAATAACGTTAACCAAAAAGTATGCAATTAGTGATTTAAAAAAAATTACGATGTTTTCGCTGACTGTACAATCTCGTCAACTAAATGCAAGAAATACACATCCGCCAATAATGCCGAATATATGACAATGATTATATTATGTATATATTTCATAAACGAATAATAAGGCACATAATGTATAGATTTATCACTTGCACTACTAACTTACTATTTACACAATTTATTCATATAAATAAATAAAACTTTTACACTGACGGACAAAAGATCTGCACATTAGTATATAAATTCACGTTATTTGTTATAGAGTTTATGCTTTTCCGATCAACTGTAACAAATTACATTTTAATAGTTAAAAATATATTTTTCAATAAATACATAGTAATATATTTTATAGTGTCCGGTCGTTTTGTACGTCAGTGCACCCAAAGCGCTTGCCAATGAAAAATTGACACGCGGTCGTTCCACAGTTCGATCATAAGCACGTATTATTGTCAAATTTCGCATTTTTCATTATATTTAAATTCTAAATTTCATCAGAGACATCCGTTGCTCGTGTCGGAAAGCGATTCATTTAGATATTGTAACAAAATCTTAATATTATTGTGTTTTAATCGAGTATTTCGTTGTTGACGTGGGTAATTAATATACCAAGGCAATAGCATTATAAATATTGAATTAAAATGTTTGTCACTCTCGAATCTCGAATTCAAACATCTTTGAATTACAATCCATTTCATCTATCATATTGGATGTTTAGATATAGATTTCACGAACATTCTCAGCGATATTACTAGATTGTTTCACATGACAAGTTACTCCATTAGACATGATAAGTTTCGTCCAAAACAATCTCAAAGAACGAATAACATATCATCCCTCGACCGTAGTCATTATGCCGTTATTAAATGAGCAATCACAAAATCAGAAAAACTTTCAATATTAGAATGCCAGTACCTCAGTATCTCGATTAAGAACACTCAGCGGTGTGTCAGGTCAGACCTCGTCGGGCGCGAGTCCGTCGTCGGCGTGGTCTGGTGGGGGCGTGGCGGGGGCGGCGGGGGCGGCGGGGGTCGTGGGGGCCGCGGGGGAGGGCGAGGGGGGAGCCTTCACCGCCGCCTCCAGCGCGCGGATACGGTTCTCCTGCTTCACGATCACCGACTTGAGCTTGCGGATCTCGTCCACCAGGTCTGACAGTTGTTTCTCCTGGTGGTGAAGGATTTAAGTATAAGTATATTTTTATAGAAATAAATAGTGACTATTTAGAATGTATTGTGATGAACTAGAACTATGTATAAAAAGTATACTTTAGAGTCTCGCTAATTAGATTTAAAAAGCCAGTAGCTTTAAATATTCTTACTAAAAAATTCACGGGTGAGCATTGTTCTTAGTCATGTAGTACGTGTATCCACGCAGATACCTACCAATGCACAGAAGATGTGAAACCCGCCATCGCGGCCCAAGTATGTCACGTTCACCTTTCGACTAGTTTGGGATAATCATTTCTCATCACTCAACACATATCATCAGGTAAAGAGAGCAAATGTGACCCTTTCTGTGCCTGTAAAAGGAGTACTCACAATGGCGGCGGTGGCAGGCGGTGGCGGCGTGGCGGAGGCGGGCGTGCCGGCGTGGCTGTCGTCCTTGCGGTGGGCGGGCGTGGGCGAGCGGTCCTTGTCGCGTTCCTTGGCGGCGGCGAGGGCGTTGGTCTTCTTGGTGACGTGGAGCTGCGTGGCGCCGCGCCCGGACACGTAGCCGCCCTGCACAACGAGCGCACGCTCCTGTAGTTTGGTTAGGGGATCCCTAGCCTATAGCATCCGTCTGTTTGTCGTTCTGTTGGCTTTTATGGTGGAGTGATCGCGTGGTAGTTCGTAATATTTAAAAAAAATATATGATAATTATAAATTTTGCAACGCTTTGCAAGCCTAAATATAGCTTTTTGTGATAATATATCCATTGGTTTTAAACACTAACTTCAAACATAAGTTTACGAAGAATTCACGAATTGTGAGAATTAATTTGACAATTGGACCTACTTACGCAAACGAGAACAGGAAAATGTGCTAACTTGTGACAATTTTTTTATGAGCAAGTCAAATTTTATGGGCTTGTGGGTTGGTTCCCGTTTGCGTAAGTGGATACAACTATGATCCCACTATGCTAAATTAGAAAATATATGTACGCAAGTAGGTGTTTGATGTCGTAATGTAAAAAAAAATTGTAAATTTATATGATTCTGTAAAATATTTTGTAAATAAAATAGTGTGTTTACTTAAATTGGCCAACATTGTATTTTATTATCGATATAAAAAAATTGCAATGACTAGTAAATAGTTATTATATTAGCACATTCGTAAACTTATGGTGCAAATTCTACCAACTTGACAAAGTAAATAAAAAATAACAGTTTAAATACAGTACATGGATTTGAATACAACAGATGAGTAAAAATATTCTACAAATATGCATTTCATAAGGCCAAGTAATAAAAAAGACAATATAAAAAAACACAAGATTATCACATTCAGAAAAAAACAAACTAAAATGAAACATCGGCAGTCATGTTATGTTAGTAACATTAATGAAAAAAAAAAACAAAAAAAAAAACGTTAATAATAAAAAAAACGCACATACAAACAAGTTACAACGTTACATAGGGAAAGCCAACAGAGACAACAAACAAAACGATGCCGTCAAAGTAAATGAAATGCGATCATTATACAGGGTGTGCGGAGAAAATCAAGGTACAGCCAGCCCCAAGTAAATGTTTATAGGAAAATTACTTACTTTGTCATTTATACATTTCGTCGGGGATAGTGCAATACAGCAAAGTGACAAATAAACCTAAATGGAGATTGATACTTTCGATACTAAACTTTTGTTTACAATATATACATACATAGTACCAAGCTTTTTTCCTTTTCAAGGGTAGGCAGATGTGTATTTCACGCACATTTCCCCAGCTAAGTTAGGTCCCATGTAACAGGGGGCGGGCTTATTTATTGGGCACATTTCCAGACTCCAGGCCGATACTTAGTACAAAAACCCAATATCACTGGCCGATCCGGGAATCGAACCCGAGACCCTGAGTACTCGAGTTCGATCGAGTCGTACCGTAACACAACTACGCCATAAAGGCAGATTTTTGTTGATTATACTAAACTTTTTTGTCACTTACACGGTATTCCTTTTGCGTATACATTTATTTGAGGTTGAGTGTACAAGACATTTTGTTTTCACCTGTATAATGATAATCATTTTAGTTGCAAACATGACTTACCTTTGATGATAATTAACCATGGATATGTTATGGTGAAAAGAAAAACAACTACTAAGAATCCATAAAAAAATACTAAATTTATTAATAGTTTTGAAAAGCTATTCTGAAAATATAAACGTGTAAAAATGTGCATAATATATAGTATGGAATAGCCACTAATACTAATGTTTTCAACATTAAATGGTTGCAGTGGAATTAAAATGAATACTTTCAAGTAATCACTGGTCACTGCTAGTCAAAAGACTCCCCACATATTATGAAGGGTAGGAAAGGATAATCACGCTACTTAATTATAATCTTATAACTTTAGAAGAAATGCTTGTTATGACATGTCACTGCACACATCACTTACCTCCTGTTCAATGTTAGGGAAACACTCATGCTAACACACTTTACTATGATACATTATTTACAGATTTCTTTCTAGTATTCATGAGAAAACTATCAGACTTACTTAACCAGTATGCTGTTACAGATTTTATATAAATTGATTCATTTATTAATTGAAATAAGTTTTCCTTAATTTATCCTCTTTTCTTAAGCGAATACAATTACTACAGAATCAGAGTCCCATTATGCTGGTACTGATTCCTGCAGCCTATCGCTATCCCATCCTGCTCTTACTGATTCCTATACCCTATCGAAGTCCATTTTGCTACTACTGATTCCTGTACTTCAACCTTCAGCCCGGACCTTCCCCCTTTACCTTTGGCGACACGTTGTACGTAATCGTACCCTCATTCTTGTGCCCTATCAAACTCCAATTGTCCTTGCCCAGATTCCTGTATAAGCTATCGCTGGGGCCTGCGCCCGTTACCTTGAGCGACATGGTGCAGGGCTCCGCGTCCTCTCCGGCGAGCCACTCGTCCGCCGTGAGACTCGCCTCGTCGCTCAGCGTGTCTGGATAGAGGTCCTCTTGGAATAGTTCAGACTTGCGCGGCACCGTCATCGATACCACCTGGTAATGCAGATTAATAATAATAATACCAGCCCTGTATTATATACTGCCCACTGCTGGGCACGGGTCTCCTCTGCTGCTGAGGGTTAAGGCCTTAGTCCACTACGCTAGCCTAGTGTGAATTGGCAGACTTCACATACCCTCAAAATTCTTATGGAGAATTCTCAGGTATGCAGGTTTCCTCAAGATGTTTTCTTTCACCGTTAAAGCGAATGATAATTCATAAACAATACACACATAACTTCTAAAAGTCAGAGGTGTGTGCCTTGGGTTTGAACCTCTGGACATTGTCTCAGCAGACCGTTCCATTCCCAACTAGGCTATCGTCGATTTCATGCAGACTTTTATCATAAACAGTTTATAAATATATTGTAGTTATCGAATGTTTTGCCTTATCCGAACGAATATTGAATTGACTTTGAAGGAAGAAGATAAAATATTCGATAACTAAATTAGGATTACGAATTGTTTGGGAATAGGGCCGTATGATTTTAACCGACTTCCAAAGAAAGGAGGAGATTCTCAATTAGCAAAGGGAATATTTTTAATGACGAGATTTTTTGGTGATCATATCATTTTTAATTGCAAATTGTTGTAAGAGAGTTAAAAAAAGAAGAGTTTCAGAATTCGTTATTTTTTCTCGGACAGATAAAAAATACATATTTCGACGCTCTCAAACAGATTGATAGGGGACTAAGAAACACTGGAATATTTGTAACAAAATTTTTACACGAAATATTTTACTTTGAAAGAGACAGGACAATTTAATCCGTCGAACTAAATAGGCCTAAACTTTAGAATGGATGCCGGCCGCTTTTGACAGGTCCGTCTGGAAATCTTTGGGGAAGGCCTATCAGCAGTGGACGTCATGTGGCTCATGATGATGATGAAACTTTAGTATGGCAAGTAACCTGTCCTCACAAGGTTTGTAAGATCAGAAGGGGGCATACTGCAGGAGCACCAGTGAAACCAGTGCTCTAGGGTGGAAGCCGTCACGAATAGCCAAGGTAAGGCAAGCGACGCTGCATCTAACTAGGGGGCGCTGCCTGGGGGGTGGGAGAGTATGTGGGCAGACTGGGCCTGGCAGCTTGTGCGTTCTTCTACGTACAGGCTGAGCGCTGCCCCCTGTTGGCTCCTGCCGCAATGATCAATCAAGGTCAAAGTGGCGGGACCCTCAGTGCAGGGCGGCGCTGGGCGGAGACCGGCTAACTGAAAGGTGCAAACCTGGAAGGAAGCCTCAATGCCTCCTAGGACCCAGCTGAGCCACAGCCGAAACTCCCTATGGTGTGTGGCCCTTGGGCATGTTACCCGTGAAGCGGACCGACCTAAGATGAAACTGATGGTGCCACCCAAACTGGGATTAAGGGTAAAATTGTTCCAATAAAGGCGAACTGATCACCCGTCTGGGCGACTGCGTACGTCCCCACAAAACATACATACAACCTGTCCTCACCTGACAGAGTCCAGAGTTGTTGAGCCGGTAGAACTTGGCGATCTCACACGTCGCCACGTCGCACCCGCGCTTCGGCATCATGCCGATACCTGCACACAAATGGTGGGACTTATTTAAATTCATATTTTAAATGGGATCTCCCTCTCGCCGAACCTTTGTACAGCACTAGGATATATTTCGACAGTTGTAGTTTCGGATTCTTGAAGAAACCTCCCAATACATCTCGATAAAGCATGAAAAAGTTTCAGGAAAATCTAGCACTATTTTTGTATATTTGTACAAATAAACACAAAACTACTGGATTTTAAAAATTGTTTCACCAATATAAAATTCGTATTCCCATCTAAAAGGCCGGCAACGCATCTTTATGCCATCTGCAGCTCTGGTATTTCAGATGTTCATGGGCGGCGGTGATCACTTACCATCAGGTGAACCGTATGCTTGTTTACCCCCTATATGATAAAAAGCTACAACGCACCTTGATGAAAACGACACAATTCAAAAAGACGGAAATTGAGTTGTCGTCATAAAATTACTTAGAACGAAGTTCTCAATACAATAATAGTTCAAACACAGCCATATTCAAGCAGGAAAAGGACAACACTGTTATATAGGCCACTTTTTAATTATATGTATGTAAGGGAATTATATTGAGTAAAACCTCGTTATGACATTGATGACTGTTATAGGCTGGTTTGTCGAATATTAAGTTGTCGATGTCAATGTGAAACGTCATGTCTTTCTGTCAGTAGAACGCTTGATCGAGCGTAGTGTTGGTATTCTCTTTGCGATCGAGGCATAATTAGTTTCTCAAAGAGCGTTATGGATACTACGGAAACTCTATCTCGAGACTGCGGCTGCGCCGGTTGTGCGCACTGATTGAAAATTACCATTATGGCGGATATCAACGACGATGAGATTCTAATCTATCTGAATCCGCGACATGTATATAAATAAGGGACTAGTTTTTAGTCATTTAAAATTGACAACTCAATTTTCTATTTTTTGAATTGTGTCGCTTTCGTTCTAAAGGTGCGACATTACCAGCGAGTAACATAGGCTACTTTTTATCCCGGGAAAATAAAACAGGACTTTTATCCCGGAAAAGCTTATAAGGGACGAAATGCTATAAAGTATAATTTACCTCTCTGAGGGTCTGGTGTTTGGAAGGTGTTGATGTAGTGAACGAAGGGTGGCTCGGGCGTCACCTGCAATGAACAATCACAAAAGTATAATAAAAAAACAACCAGAAATACATCAGAAGTGGTAAGCCCCCAAATGATATGTAAAGACAGCACAGCCCTCACAGTGAAGACTTGGGTAAAAAACAATATCGATATTGTTTATAATCGATTCGATCTTTGTCGATAATTTTTTTTATGTGCGTCCGCAACTTTTTGTTCTTGACATTCACCCCTTCCATTAAGTTTACACTTTCCACTTATTTTACTTAATCCTGTCAATTCATTGTATGTTTAGTTTTATATAACTGGAACTTGCAAAAAACAAATAAGACAAATACGGCTGACACAAATTTGCATAAAAAAAGTGATATTTGTTTACATAAAAACTACTAATACGATATCACATAGACAGTGGCGTAACTATATCATCTGAGGCCCGTGGCAAATTCATTGTTGATTAAAAATTGTCACGGCCCATGATATTCAACAAATGTCACATGTACCCCCCCCCCCTCCCCGTTACAATTTCTTTTATATATCTGAGCTCGCGGCCTGTCGGTACGGAGGGGGGGGGGGGGGGGCATTTTTCCACCTCTGCCACCCTATAGTCACGCCACTGCACATAGTGATGTACCCACCTCGAAGTACCTGATGACGGAGTCTCCCTTGCCGCAGAGGTAGATGAGGCTGGTGTCGGGGTCGTACAGCGGGAACATGACTCCGTTGCTGGTGTCGATCTCCACCGTCACTATCGGCTCGTTCAACGCGTCCGGCGTCCGCAGCGAGTACTGACGCTCCGACATGCGGCTGAACCTGAATGGCACAGTCTTTGTATTAGGTTAGTTCAAGGTAGTGAACGCACTTTACTGGTGGTGAGTCTCTCATTAAAGAGTCCGTCTGGGTGGGTACCAATGTCTATTTATACCGGCATGCAGCAGTGTGTACGCACTGTTGTGTTTCGGTTTGAAGGACATTGTAGCCAGTGTAACTACTGGACGTAATGAGACTTAACATCTTGTGTCTCGGGATGACTAGCACAGTGGAATGCCACACAGTACTTTGTAACTCAAGGTGCTAGATGGTCTTTCTACTGTTTATGGGTGGTCGTATCGCTTACCATCAGGCGAACGGCATGCTCGTCTCGTCATTCAATGCAATAAAAAAACTCAGTCAGGGCCTTTTTAGTGTAGATGAGCTGTTGAATCACCTGAAGTGTACCTCTGGCTAGAATTCCACTCCAAGGTGTGATCGCAAACACGTATTTACTTATTGAGCTGAATGGATTTAGCGTAGCTGTATAGCCAACTAAGCAACTTCAAGACATTCTGGAGGATTTAATCACGAGGAAATCGTGCTACAAAACCCTTTAAAAGTGTTACTAAAATTACGAATCTCAGAAAATCTTAGTCCATAAGAAGCTATAGGCTACACTTATAGTCCATGGCTGAAATACTGATTGTGCAAGACAAAATGCGCCCTTACCATATATCCTACTAATATTATAAATGCGAAAGTTTGTAAGAATGTATGGATGTCTGGATATATGGATGTTTGTTACTCTTTCACGCAAACACTACTGAACGGATTTCAATGAAATTTGGCACACGGGTAGATCATGTCTTGGATTAACACATAGGCTTCATTTTGTCCCGGGAAAATGAAAAGCGGGCCTTTTATCCCGGAAAAACTTTTTAACGCGGGCGGAGCCGCGGGCAAAGGCTAGTGTGTAACATTCCAGAACACTGACCCTGTGGTGAAGACGAGCCCGTGCTTGAGGAAGATGGCGCGGGACGCCTTGCTGCCCTCGTGTGCGATCGCCTCAGACTCCACCTCGCCTTTACGGGGGTCGATTATCCTGCAAACATCAACATAAGTTTCAATATTAATACAGGGTGAAATTTAAGTCATGGGCAATAAGTAAACGCATACTCACGCCTTTTATCCCCGAAAGGGTAAGAAAGAAAAGAAAGAAAGAAAGAAAGAAAAATTTATTGACCACTAGTTGGGTGGTGAACTTAAAACAATAGTGGTGAATGGTGAGTTACGTAATACAATTTTAACAATTTTAAAAAGTACCCAAATACTCATTCAGTGTGGATGGTATATGTCCCACCGCAACTGTGGCAATAGGATCTAGATCAGCAAAAATGCCAAACAGCAATGCTTGGCGCTGATTTTCGTCTAGACCCTAGAGCAACGTCAACCAAAAATATATGTCGCGGATTCAGATAGATTAGAATCTCATCGTCGTTGATATCCGCCATAATGGTAATTTTCAATCAGTGCGCACAACCGGCGCAGCCGCAGTCTCGAGATAGAGTTTCCGTAGTATCCATAACGCTCTTTGAGAAACTAATTATGCCTCGATCGCAAAGAGAATACCAACACTACGCTCGATCAAGCGTTCTACTGACAGAAAGACATGACGTTTCACATTGACATCGACAACTTAATATTCGACAAACCAGCCTATAACAGTCATCAATGTCATAACGAGGTTTTACTCAATATAATTCCCTTACACGGCCATTCTGGCAACCAACGCGCTCTCGCGTTGAAAGGTACATTAGTCGTAAGTACCAACGTAACACAAAGTGTTTGAATTTTCAGCATTAGTAACGCATTATTTTAATTACGTTATTGAGCTTCGAAGACTCTCGCCAAAACTTCACAGCAAAACGTTGAAACCTTCAACATGACCTCATAGCAAAGCGTTAAAGCTTTCAGCATAATCCAAACAGAAAAACGTTAAAGCTTTCAGCATAATCCCAGCAAAAAAAACGTTAAAGCTTTCAGCATAATATAACCAGCAAAGCGTTAAAGCTTTCAGCATAATCCTAACAGCAAAGCGTGAAAGCTTTCAGAATAATCTAATAAAAAAAAAAGCGATAAAACTTTCAGCATAGCCAAACAGTAAAGCGTTAAAGCTTTCAGCATTATCTTATCAGCAAATCGTTAAAGCTTTCAGCATAGCCTGACAGCAAAGCGTTAAAGCTTCCAGCATATAACCGTACAGCAAAGCGTTAAAGCTTTCAGTATAGCCTGACAGCAAAGCGTTAAAGCTTCCAGCGTATAACCGTACAGCAAAGCGTTAAAGCTTTCAGCATAATCTGAACTGCAAGTCGTTGAAGCTTTCAGCATAACCGTACAGCAAAGCGTTAAAGCTTTCAGCATAACTAGACAGCAAAGCGTTGAAGCTTTTAGCATAACTTGACAGCAAAGCGTTAAAGCTTTTAGCATAACTTGACAGCAAAGCGTTAAAGCTTTCAGCATAATCGGACAGCAAAGCGTTAAAGCTTTCAACATAATCTAATCAGCAAAGGTTAAAGCTTTCAGTGTTTAATCACACTAAAAGTTTCAGTCCTTCAACAGAATGAAAAACGATCATTCCAACCAACAATAATAATTACATGCCATTTATTAACTGGACTTTATAATCAAATAAAGTAGGTAACAAACAAACATTTTCATCGAAACCAAACTCAAAACCAAACTATTCACTATTTCAATAAGTCTTGGAACAATTATTTTAGAGTTAAGGAACTCGCATTACTGATCAACACATCAAAAGATTTCTACCATGATTCGAAGTTATAAAATTAATCATCTATTTCTTCGAATTCTACAGGATTCAGGCATTCAGACAGCGCTGATAGGCTAACTGGATATCTTCGTAATCTTTCATGACAAACATACTGACCACGTCCTCTAGATATTAGCTTAACCGTATAACGTTCATTTGGACTAATTTTAGTTATTTTACATGGTCCACTATTTTTTTTTTCACTTAATTTATTACACTAGTTGCGCCTCTGCCCACCCCTTCGGGGATAATAGGCGTGAGTGTGAGTGTGCGTTAATTTATTATTTTTTCGTAGATTTCTCTGGACTAAAACTAAATCGCCTATAATGAAAGAACGAATATTGGCTTTATTAGCATCATAGCATGTCTTATCCTTCGATGCTTGCTCGTCCATCCTACCTTGAGCTTACTGTCTTATTTTCATCAGATCTTGTTCACTGTGAACATTCAAATTAGTTGCGAGATAGTACAACTTAGGTGAAAATTTGATTCAACCCATTAACAACTGAAATGGACTCCACAATTTTCTGTATGGAGTGTAAAGCGGACTACCCTGTTCCAAAAGGGTTCTTGTTTATTTTACACGGTAAACAGTGTTCGACTTGCGCTCTAACAGACGAAGTCATATTGGGGAACCAAAATGTTCTCTTATTTTAGATAAAGTTTTATCCCGGCCTAGATGTTTTAATTCATCATGAAATTCCTGAATTATTTGCCAACGAAAGTTTTTGGGAATTATTAATCTACTTAAAGTTTTGCCATTAACTTGAAAATTTGTATGCAGTAAGTTATCTTTATAGATGTATGATGACTTAAGATGAGCGTCAATTGTCTCTTTTTCAATGGATTCTATAATGCGTTTGATATCGGAATCCCTTTTATTTTCGGCCTGTAACCATTCTTCATTAACACGCGAAACGTTCACCTCTTTACAATTTATTGAGTTTCGACTAAGGTAGTCGACGTGTGGCATTCTTTCACCTTTCGATAGTCTATTTCGAAATCAAAGGTTTTCATATATGCCCATCACCTGTGTACGCGAGGCAAAAGTTCGCGTTTATGACGTGACGCCTTAAATGCGTTACAATGTGTAACGACCTTGAATTCCCTGCCGAGTATATAGTGCCTAAAATGTTTTAGCACCTTAAACACCGCTAGAGTCTCCAGCTCGTAGCTGTGGTGTCTGCTTTCCACATTCGTCGTCCTCTAGCTGAAGTAAGCAATGACTTTAAGTTTAATGTCATCTTTCTGGAATAAAATCGCACCATATCCAATCGAACTTGCATTAGTTCAATTGGTTTGTTAGGGTCAAAAATCGTTAATACAAGTATGGAAGTCAGAAACATTACAGTGGTAGGTATGTGCCTTTGAATGTTCAGGTATGTGTCAATAAGAACATTGAACTGATTATCGTTAGATGTATCGGTAGATGCCCGGGGATGGGCAGTACTCTCAATTGTATTGTGAATATTATTGTGCAGTAATAAGCAATGACGTTTTAAGTGCCCAATTTTATTACAATAATGACATCGCCGATCTATAGGCTTGTCGTTCATTTTAGGTCTTTTAAAATACGAAAGTTCAGGATCACTACAAGTCTTATTCAAAATGTCTCTTATGACTCTTAATGTTAGGGTACGTATTCAAATGTCTATCAAGTGCCACAAAATATGTCAGGATATTTTTTAGTAATTCAATACGTACCTGAGCATCCACAATACCGGTAATTACTACCTCAATTTTGTTTGACTTACTCCAACCGGTTTCCAGGCGATGTATGAGCGCCAACTTGTTAGTTGAATACTCGATGTTTATTACTGCCTGATCGCTATTGTACTCTACCATGTCACAAAACAGATGGTGGAACCTTTTTGTTGCAGCAAATAGTCGAGTAAGTCACTCTTTTAACTCCTCCCAAGTCGGGCATAAAGGATACGACCGCATTGCCCACATTTTTGCACGTCCTTTCAAATGAGTGAATACAGCATTCCTGGTCCCATGATCTTAAGTTTTCTCGGTTCTGCGATACTTGTTGAGGGCCTCTGGTTAGTGTTTTGGAGACCCGTCATCATATTTTGAAAAAATGTCGCCCATGTTTCTTGTTAAGGCACAACAGGTCGGTCGTCTTTAGACAATAATGGTCTTGCTTCCATATTTTCTGTAGTTTCATATCCCGGCGTAAAATATCCTTGATTCTGAGTAGCTGGCATTGCAGTAGACTCGCAGGATTTTTGTGGAAGCGATCCCACCGCTCCTGTCGCGGATTCAGATAGATTAGAATCTCATCGTCGTTGATATCCGCCATAATGGTAATTTTCAATCAGTGCGCACAACCGGCGCAGCCGCAGTCTCGAGATAGAGTTTCCGTAGTATCCATAACGCTCTTTGAGAAACTAATTATGCCTCGATCGCAAAGAGAATACCAACACTACGCTCGATCAAGCGTTCTACTGACAGAAAGACATGACGTTTCACATTGACATCGACAACTTAATATTCGACAAACCAGCCTATAACAGTCATCAATGTCATAACGAGGTTTTACTCAATATAATTCCCTTACATATATACACAATAGTGCGCGAGTTTGCAAGTGTATGTGTGTGTGTGTGTGTGTGTGTACGTGTAAGTGAGTGCATGTGTGTAGACTGTAAATTATAAGAAAATAAAATATATTTATTTTACACATATGGCGAGCTATATGGTCTTAAATCCTTTGCCTTACCAGTACAAGGAAAATAAATAAATAAAGGATAATCTGTGCCTAGACACTAATGTCTTCCAGTACTATAATGCTCTTTGCTAATGTCAGTGTCATTGGCACCATGCGGTTGCCACGTCAAATCATATCTAGGTGAATTATTGAGCTGTGTTTTTGAGCCATAACCTAAAATTTGCTCAAATGTACAAAGATCGTATATATACGCCTAGTTTACAAATAATAATAACTATGATACATGGAAACTAATATTATAATAATAAGGACAAGTCAACGTTTACGTTGCCCAGTTCTTGTTGGGATTCGAGAAAATATCTACGAAGACGTGTCCTAAACGTGAAAAAGGCTACCAGATTGTCTAATTGGCGGTAGGCAGAGGCGCAACTATTGCACACACTTTTCGCCGTGCGTATTCCGTCCCATGATGTGATAAGGGGCGATAGGGGGTCTATCGCCATATCGAGCACAAATTCCAGACTCCAGGCTGATACAGAATAGAAAAATCGAACATCACTTTGCCCGACCCGGGGATCGAACCAGAGACCTCAGTACTGCAATCGTACCGTAATACAACTACGCCACCGAGGCAGTCACACCACAACACCTTGTTTACGGTGGTCGCTATCCATGAGAATACAAATATGACAACCACCAGTATTATCTGAGTAAATGTGTTGCCGACCTGATCTTCTTGTCCCTGCAGGTGGTGAGGAGCTTGGAGCCGGTCCAGTTCCAGCACGCGGAGTAGATGAGGTCCGGGTGGCAGTCCAGACTGATCAGCACCTCGCCGGTGCCCACATTCCATATTGCTATCTGTTGCAAATCAAATGCATTACTTAATTAATCACATACTAGCCAATCATTATTAATATTGGAATCAAGTTTAACAGCTCAAATAGGACCCCTTTAATTTTATCCGTGGTGCTTTACATCTGGCATTTCCAGTTGTGAAAGTATAAATAATTAAGGTTAAAATACCTTTTTTAGTTCATTATTTTGTCTCCCGCTTTGCTATGGAGGGAAGTGGAAAATATATTTTTAATTCCTTCCTTTCTATTCTTCTGTTTGATTAACTTCGTTGCTGGTTAAAACTAATAAGTGTTCCCTGAGACTCGCCGAGCCTCACCGCTCGGTGTCATAAAATGCGTGCCATTACCGATCCTGGCTTACAGGAGTTGTAGTGGCGGGTGTGAGGGCGGGATAGTCTCGTTAATACTAGCCAATCAGCTTTTATGAAAAGTTGTTACAATAAATAGAAAAAAAAAACAAATCATCCATTGATATGCATTACTACATTGGCAAATAATGTTACGGAAGATCAGGTCAAAAGTACCCAAAAAAAGTTGGGCTTAGGATAAACGAAAACAATGGAGACATTTGCATAAGTTGCTCAATGGGACAATTCAATGCAAGACTAATATACAGGGTGTATGGGAAACGATACCCAAAACAAATACAGCATGTAGTACTAGTGATTAGGAATATGCTAGTATAAAAACAACATTTTATCGATAACGTTGTTTGTTTGTACTTTGGATAGATAAATACTGAACAAAATTATTTATATTTTGAACGTCATACTCATTACATTGCAAGGCTGATAAAAATATGACGACGCATGGACACAGCGATCACGCGAGCGCAGTGTCAGGAGCCCTTTTTTACACTCCGTATAATTAGTCATCATTCATTCATTCACATTGGACTTCTACTGGTAAAATAGCCTTGTAAGATTTACAGACTGACCTATTAGAAGCGAGCATACATCAACTTCCTGACACCTTATTACTATGAAAAAGGGTACAGCTGTAATAGGAATAAGTACTAGACCATTCTACCCTCACAGCGACCACTTTAATTCCTGTAAGCTAGGAACGACAGTGCGCATGATGACACCTAGCGGTGAAGCTCGGTGTGTCCTTGGGAACACTCATCTATCTTTAGCCCGCAACGAAATTAATCAAATAGAAAAATAGGGAACTGTTGGAAATATAATTTTTCAACTATATCAGGATATTGTTTATCGATATCAATAGTTTTAATGGTAATGAAAACATATCGGGGAAACCTACATACTTAAGATTTAAGAGTTTTTCAGGCATGTAAAGTCTTCCAATCCGCATTAGGCCAGCGTGGTAGACTAAAGCCTAAACCCTCTCCGTAGTATAGGAGACCCACGCTCAGCAGTGGGCAGTATATATATATTTTTTAAGGAAGGTGGAAGTCTTCAAGCCACTGACCTGGTTATCGGAGCCGGCGGTGAGCAGCACGTTCTGCGCGGTGGGGTGCCACAGCACCAGCCCCACGCGCCGCTGGTGGTACACCAAGTCCACCACAGGTTCAGTTAGCGTGCGGCTGAGACCGCCGTCCGGGATCTGCCATACCTGCACCACAAATGTACCAGTGGTAAAATATGTTTATGAATATAGAATCTTTGATATATTGTAGGTTGATAGATTGAATCTTTCAAAAGATATCTTTGCGTATTATATTAGGCTATTAGAGGCAACTGTCGAATTGTGTGTCGGATATTTTGACTATAGCAGCATATAGGGTAAGCTAAATAAAATTTGCACTTCTAAATGTATTTGCATCTTAGTTTTAGGCGTCCGAGTATATAGGGTTTCACCATACATCTATATATATAAGCGGGGTTTGACGGGTGAGGTGATATTACAAGTACCCAAAGCATATTTTTAGTATGAAAAACTACTGAAAAGTTTACTCTAAATTATAATATTACTGCATTAATAATATAATTGTATCTTGGCCTTATCATAATATAATAGGGCGAATCCAAGTTTCACAATCGATGGGTACATTAATCTCGAGTCTTGCCTAAAGTTTCGACAACAAATGCTTTGCAACTTTTGCAATCATTTACCTCGATGCGGGAATCGAACCCGCGATTTCAAAACCCTCATTAATCCACTGCATCTCTTTAAATTAGAATTCAGTATAGAAAGTGACACAGGGAACGTTTCCTCTGTAACTTCAGCTAAGAGCTCATTAGTACAACCATTGTGTGTTAATTACACGCTCTTGTGAACTACAGATAGTTAACTTACGTTAACACACTTAATGTAATTACTTTGAACACATTTAATGTTCGTTTTAATTAGACAAGATAACGTTACTTTAATGCTGCGATACGGACAAGTATCTCGCTTGATGTTAAGCACTAAGTTTGCCCATAAGAGTAACACCACATAGTACCTATTTTGAATTACATAGCACTATGTAGGACTTCCATGATGCCTAGTAATTAAACTGGCTACAATAATTTTCATACCGTGCTTGCAGAATGCCGGTTAGCTGCAGAAATATACATTGCCGTTGTGCCATTACCATCAGGTGAGCTATACTCTTGCAGACAATTATTTATATTTCAAAAATTAGACAGGCAGATAGCCCGTCGTGAAAACTAATCCTAAAACTGCAACGTGTGTGAATTGTGTTGTACTAACCCCATAATATTAGGGTTGGAGTGTGTAAGCTAAATTGGCGAGGCATAAAGCCTTTTAAAAGTAAAAAATAAATATTGTCTTACTTTGACGACACAGTCCTCGGAGCCGCTGGCGATGACGTTGTCGTTGTGCGGACACCACGCTATGTCAAGCACGGGGCCCTTGTGTCCCCCCACCAGTGGGTGGTCCGCCGGTATGCGACCCACCTGCAACGAACATTACAATATTAAACTTTGTGTAATTAATTTGGAAATAGTGTATGCACTGTAAACCTATAAGGTTTTGAACTTAATTACTTAAAGTAATATTTTCTATTTTAGATTTAAAAAAATATATATTTGAGAGACAGGTTCTCAATGGCTTGGCTGTCTGCTTAAGAAACGACAGTGTTCTAATAAATGTTTTAGCCAGTTCAGGCAGCATAACGTCGTCCGGCATTCAGTACCGCGAATGTAAAATTGGGGCACTTTACAGGAGAGACAAAAAACTGATTTTATTATAATGTACACTTTACCTTCTGCTAAACTATTGTTTTAGAATGCTAAATAACAATAGTTTAGAATGCTAAATAACAATAGTTTAGCAGAAGGTAAAGTGTACATTATAATAAAATCAGTTTTTTGTCTCTCCTGTAAAGTGCCCCAATTTTACATTCGCGGTACTGAATGCCGGACGACGATAAAATAATAAAATATCCATTCTGTATGACAAACTAATCCTAAACAGGACATAGACTTCAGCCACTGTTAAGCCATAGTCCACCACGTTGGACTGGTACAAATTGGTACATACAATAAATTGAGACTAAAGAATCCTTTTAATATGGGCACGGCAAAGGGATCTATAGCATCTGAAGGTAAGCATAGTGGAGTCGACATAGGGGGGTATTAATAAATCAATCCCAAGTTTGAGTTACATCTCAAGTAGACATAATGTATGAAGAGTTCAATAATGTATGAAGAATTCAATACATTATGTCTATTTAAATAAAACTATTTTACGGATTTTATCGCGGTTTTTTAATTTATTTTTTCTCCCGACGTTTCGAAGGCTTTTCAGCACTTCGTGGTCACGGGGCGGACTGTCCGCCCCGTGACCACCGCGGTACCCGCGATAAAATCCGTAAAATAGTTTTATTTAAATGTCTAACATTCGCGTAAACATAAGAACATTATGTCTACTTGAGATGTAACTCAAACTTGAAATTGATTTATTCATACCGCCCATAGAGTACCAACTGATGAGATGATAATTCTTCGCTAGTTGACACAACTATGCCACTTATTAGTTTCAAATCTAGGCCACACTCAGCCAAGTGTAGGTACTGTTGAAAATTTTGGCAAAAACACTCGTTTTGCGGAATCTCACGAGCCGGCACTTTCACTCGTGGAGAAAGCACTCGGTAATTATCAACCGTACTGCACTCGCCCAAGTGATAATTTCATGTTTTTTGCGCACTTTCAATACTGACATTTTGAATTTGTTTCTTTGAGTTAAATGTAGCTGTTTACTGAATTCCAGCTAACGTTGTTTTAACGTTTTTATCTTTGTTATAGATATTTTAAATAATATTATCGAAAATAAATTACTCTGAAGTCAGTAAAGAATACACAACTGTTATATTTTAGACTGGTTAACCGCCAATCATATTGTTTAAAACAATTCGCGTTCTGGTACATCCAGTAACGGCAAAACTCTGGCGCCCACCTGAAGACCCAATATCTACTATTATCCAGCGTTATGTTTAGTAATAAGCTGGACACTTCAACTACAAAACTATCCTAAATTCAAACCGCCCAACTAATCCATGACCGCAACAATTAAATTCAACCTTTAATTTACAACAGCAAGTTATATAATCGCGTACTGAATGAATCGAGCACGTTGGTAAGCCAGCGTGTTGTCCACGCGACTCTTGACCTAGGTCACGCAGGCCCTATTTTCCTCCTTTCACGCAATTATCAATGAACTTATCTGTAATCGTTGATATTGGTAATCAAGGGCACCACGAATTGAAGGAGATCGGGGAATTTTAATCCTATTTTTAGATTACATAAAATTGAGTTTGGATTAATGCGCTATTTAGTTATAACCGTTTTTTACGATTATATTATAATTTGCCATTGCTGAGTACTTGTCTTGCCTTTCGTCCACTCAACGGATTGTTGGACTTCGCATATTTTAGTGTTATTGTGGAGTATTTAGGTATGCAGGTTTTTTTACAAAGTTAACCTTCATGTGCTATAAATGTGCTTATTATCTTTAACAACGAACTCATAGACGAAGAAGTAGTATCTACGCAGGCTTACTATTACACTAGAATCTAGATACCTACCACATCTATGAGATGTAATAAATTCCCGTAACACCCGAAAATACGTCTACAAACCCACGTGTATTATGTGACGTTTGATCAAACATTTGCCAAACTCGATGTGTCACCTCGATCCACGTTCCAGCGAGATGGCCTGACGCCAAACGGCCGTTTCTATAACTGCATGTAGCGGATACCGAAGATTAAACTATTTAACTGATAAGCTATCAATGAACCATGATATCAGTGTCACGGTCTTGCGATTAGACAGTGTAATTATAGGTCGGTATTAATTTCAGACTGGAACGCTGTTTTGCATAAAAATGTTTACTTAATACATTTTATTACTATTGAATTACTATAAATATAGATGTAAAATTAAGAACTTAAGTAATTCTGAGCATGCAATATTGTATACCATGTTTCATATAATGTTTTTGTGGCAATCAGTTTCAAATTTTCTGGTGTGCCTATGTGATAATCTTGGAGAATTTCCATGATCATTCTCTAATATTTATTTGCTAGAATATATTCCAATTCTAGGATTGAAAACCAATATAGGATTAAAAAGGAAATGTCAGCAAAAATCACTCAAGTCAAATCGTTGCGTTGTATAAAAAATAAAGACTAAATAAAATTAAATTGAAGGTCAACTTTACGCATCAGTATTATTTTTCTAGACAATGCACCTTTACTGCCTACATCTTCGTATTTTTGGGTCTTTTCCGACTATTATCTCCTGGCGTAACGTATTGATAAGATAATATTGTTTATTAAGTTCAAGTGTTTTAGATATTTCTTGAAATATAGGTGTGGGCCGTGGGGCAACGTCTTAGAACAAGTGCTCGGTTGATAAGCTTCAAAATAAAGGATTAGTTATATGAAGTGGATAGATCATACCAATGAGATGTAAGTATTCTTTAACAGTTACTGTAGTATTTTCGGACCAATAATTATCTGGAATTTTCATTATTAGTAAATAAAACTCAAATGTATTCATTTAAATGCAATCAGTGTTCTCAAAAATTTCAATCAATAGTAAAAAAAAGCATTTTACACCATGATATCTTTTCCATGAGGATTTTGATAACATTTTAGGTTATGCTGAGCTCCTTCATTCGATACGGTAGCATTGTCATCTACTACAGCTTGATTGCTAAACTGGCACCATATTACTGAATCGTAAGGTCGTCAACACTAAAATCTTCGCCCTAATGACGTTTCTACATTTCAACCTTACGACTGACGAATATGCCATTTGATACAATGATAAATCCTCCTGTTTTAGTCTACCTAACTGCATAACATACCAAAGTTTATTGTAATTACTGGGCACACGTCTTCAGGAACATAACTCTAACACATTCGGCCAGCAACTCATCCAGAGAGCGCGAAGTGTTTCCCAACAACGATCGCACGCCGCGCCGCCCACGCGCTACTCGAAATCCTCAAATATCAGTCCGGATTTAACGCGCGTGCGCATAAACACCTCGCCGCGGAAACTGGGTGAACTTTATAATATACGTGTTACAAGACAATCGGAGACATTCCTGTTCATTATATTACATTTCATAAATAATATTCTTGTTTGAGACGATTGGAGACAGGCCTGTTCATTATATAAGAGTTTTGTAGTTTTGTTGCATTAATTCTTTATAGTTTTTAATAAGAATGATTTAAAACACCGATTATAATGTGGAAAAAGGACTATGGGTGAAATCGAAAATAAATAAGAACAAAACAATTTATCTAGGGGACGAAAATAACACGAAATTTTTTACTTCGTAATGAAGCAGGTTTTCCACAGAAAGCCTCCGCTTTTTATATACGTTGGAAGTTATGACACTAAACAATATTATAAGTACATTTAAGGTATAATACAGTTGAAATGAATCCAAACCAACACATGAAACATTGAAGAAAAATCAACCCCGAAAGCCCAAAAAAAAAGTTCAAAAAGTTACCCCCTGGTCCGATTAGCCGCGCCTCCCCGCGCGTGTTGTAACCGACCCAGCCCATTAGCCGCGATACTGCCAACCGATTTGTCACAGTTATTGGCAGATCAGGTGCGTAACCTCATCCGTCCGGCTGTTTAGATACACAACTAGGTAGGTGCGTCGGGCTTGCGATCATATTCGATGCAGTTGTATCAATGGATTATTAGAGCCATACTTCTAAAGTAATCTTACAAGTTACAAATAACTTTTTTTTTCAATATCCCGTCATAATTTGTGTATGGGATGCTATGAACTATAAGTCTGGATTTTATTCCCATGTTGGGCAATGAAGATATGCAACTTTTCCATTTTGCGAAAATATGAATGTGTTACAATGGATTGGATTTGTGAGATATGGCGATAGAGTCGCTACCTATCACATCATGGGACGGAAATGCATGTCGTGGATGTATCAGATGCTTTGACCTGCACAGCTGCATCTACTGGCTTTCATCCCGGGACGAAGGCCTGATTTTAGACATTCTGAGTTCGTAACTGTAGTTTCAATACTCAATGCCACCACGTGCGCCTTTGACTCCTAGATTACAAGATTTACAAAAGACGACGTGTATACTTTTTAGTTACTATGTGAACAAGTAAATACTTGTGTACGCAGTATATTAAATCGATAAACCTTGAGAACACAATCGGCTTTCGTTTTACGAGATTAGTCTCGAAGACACACAGTAATCCGCTTTGGAAGCTTCTACAGTTTATGGGTGAATAACATAAGCTTTAAATAGATCGCATCTTTGGCCTAGTGGCAGCGTACTAAGGCTGCGGACTATGAGGGTATGTGGTCCATTCCCATGTCAGGGAAATTAAAAATTAAAAATAATTGCGTTGTCCTACGTTGGAATTCATACACTTTTTTTTGATACAGGATTGTTTGTGCCAATTGCACCCTGTCTACCCTTGCGGGAAAAAGTGTAATAACGTACATCTTCCACCTTTAGTCCCATTGCAATGTGGAGTCTGCGCAACACACATATTACGTTGCTGTAAAGATTTGGCATAGCTTTTCTATACTACCTTCCTATTTCTTTCTGTCGGCAAGGTATCAAGAAGACCTTTGATATTGTGGATTAATGCAGTGATACCTTACTACAACAAAGTGGGGACAAGGTACTCCCGTCTACCTAAAGAATTACCCCAAACCTATCACGGATTGTTTGCACACGTTCGTTCGAGCGCGTGGGCGGGCGGCGCTCCCCCCACCGCCGCGACACACAAATAGATGTTTGTAAATAATACACCCACCATCGGTACTCGGTGACACCGGCACAGGTACTCGCGTTACTCTGTCAGATGTGGATAGATTACATGCATACTATTGGTTAAGACTGATTAGTGTTCCCTAAGACTCGCCGAGCTTCACCGCTCGGTGTCATAAAATGCGTGCCACTGTCGATCCTGGCTTACAGGAGTTGCAGTGGTGGGTGTGAGTGCGGGATAGTCTCGTATGCACACTATTGGTACTGTGTTTAGCAAGAGGCAGATTTCTTGGCGAAATACGTATTCAGTAAAGACTGAACAAATGTTAACTTTTATTATTTACTATTATTTTCAATCAAACTCCAGTAAACATATGTGTGCCAGAAAAAAACTACCGACAAAAGACAAACACATCCCCGGACAGTCGTCATAGTTATGACGGCCTGTCCAATTGCTATTTCATATTTTCCGATACACTTACACGCTTTCGTTAATTTATCGAACATCGTCTTTTTCGATCTAATAGACATATGCATAAAAGTGTAAAAGATGTTTGATCCTACATTCCGACCGCTAGCTGCGGTCAAGATTGCAGAATACTCCAAACCACAATAACCGGAAGTATTATAAATCATCACTATATTGTTAATCCCTGACAAAACAGTGTTATTAGTAATTAAGGATATAGTTAGGTTAGCCCCTTGTATGTCTGGCCAGGGTATCGTAGTATAATAATTAATTACTATTGTAAAGACTGGAAAAAAAGTGTTAAGGTTGGGTCAGGTTAGTCTTTTTAGCTATATTGCCATGGTATCGTAGTTTTGAAAGGGATGAGCCGATTTTAATGCAGTTTATTTGTGAGAATTCCCATAGCTATGCTTTTTAACAATAAGTTGTAGTTGAAAGTAAAACATAAACCAAACCGCCAACCGAAGGCCCAAGATTTAAATCTCCGCGAACAACACATCCTTCATTTAATAGTTACGTGTATCATATATCTACAAATATACATACACGGTGTATGTATATGGTCAAAAAATTACCACTTTATCAATAGAAATCCTCCTCCTAGCCAGTTTCGGCCACGGCGGCCAATCTCAACGGAGATCAGCCAGGTACGCAGGAGATATTATAGTGCACAAGTGTGTGCGCAATACACAGGTGCACTCGCTATTCCTTCACTCTCATAGTCCGGTGAGACGGCAATCCGACATGACCGGAGAGAGATCAGGCGCAGGACCAATGGCTTTACGTGCTTTCCGAGGCACGGGGGTATCACACCGCCAACTTCCTGACTCCGAGCTGCGACTGAGTAAATTTTAAGATGGAAAAACCCAGTCACAATTTTTTTGGCTTGACCCGGGATTCGAACCCAGGACCTCAGCGCGCAAATCGTACTCGTAATGCGTACGCAATACCACTACGCCACCGAGGCAGATTTATCAATAATGACAAACATTATGAAAAAACTTTAGTTACTGAGAGTTCTTCATAAAAAATATCACTGAAAGTAGATAGGAGACGATGTCCATACCTACATTGCATCAGTGTAACAAAAGGATATTGTTTTAGGAGGTGTCGTATAACCTCCTGATGATTGATGATAAATGATCGATGACAATGAAAACACGTGTAAAACAGTTGACTAATAAGGAAGAACGGTTCTTGGCAAGTTACGAGTGTGAATCACACAATGCAAACAATGGCATGATTTATTATTAGCATATCGATTTATTGTGGTTTTAACATTTGTCTAACCCGCAACGAGAGTGAGTGCCTACTTCACAAACATGTACATGCTACTCGTCTCCATAAAATAAGCAATTCTTTTGTTGGTCAATGCGTACGCTTCTTCAATAAACTTCCAATGCATATTGTTAATCTTCCAATAAAAAAATGTAAAACTACTGTCAAAGAACGACTTTACTAAAAAGGTTATTACACTATAGGAGATTATTTGGAAGATACAAATGCTTGGGATTAGGTTGCTCGCATTCACACATGTTCCGTAATGTGAATTTATATTGTTAATTGCAATTTGTATCATATGTATTTAAAAAAAAAATCAAGATGACAAAAAATAACCACGCTGAGTTTCTTGGTGCTTCTTCTCAGGTCAGTGGGCTTTTCCGAAGCACTGGTAGAATCTTATAATTAAAAAAAAACATTGTTAAAAATGACGTGTAAAAGTGCCCCTAGGGGCCTAATTACATAATAAATGATTTGAGTTGAGTTTGAAAGTTTTTTTTTGATACAGGGCAAAATTTACTGCACCTCATCTTAAGTGATGTGAGTTCTGCAATGTGTTTTGATCGGCCCAATTATGTTAGCCTGCCTAATTGCTTGTAGTCTCAAAATATACGCCAACTGATGCTGATAGAAAAATTAAAAGTCATTGAGCTATTAGTCTACAAGGTTAAGATTGTAAAAGTCAAACACTTTCAGCAAAATGCTTCCAAAAGTGTCTTACGCCAATCCCACATCGAAGTAGGATACGGGTAGGTGGAGGAAGGTTCAGTAGTTCATGAGATTACTCATTACAGCTTATTGAGAAACTGTACTGTGTACGGACACACTGTATGCATTTCATAGTTTTTTTGTTGTTGAATATACGATTTAAAACATTCTAACATCAGGGTATTATTTTTGTTTCAATAATTCCACATAATTTGTCAGACAATTCCCTCATTACGCGAACTGACGTCCAACACTTATTACTGTTAGACGTAACACAAGCACCTACTCAAACTGTCCACACTCCAATCGTAACGCTGTCATCGCCCAAATGAATATGCTATTAAGATCTTCATCAGATAGTACTGTGAATCCAGTGACACTAGCAGTTGGCATAGATGGATGGTCTACGATCAAACTCACGTCCAATGTTGGTTAAACGTTCTTATCCTAGCAAGTGACAGGTTCTGGTGCACTGTATCTGTATCTACAAGGCTAAACTGGACCACAACAGTGTTTACTTACTGGTGTTTGGGGTCAGAAAAAGACAATGCAGTAGTATGTAGTCAATCTCTTGTAGATAATGTACTTCAGCTCTACAACGCCTTCAAATTGTAATACAATGCTTGTAACGCTGCTTGGCGTTAGGAATAGATAATGGTATCTACCTCTCCTTTCGCATACTAGAGATCTACCACATAGTAAACACACACGCAAGAACTAGGTATAGAGTACAGTGACCATAGCAACACATCGATTGTGGCTAACTGCTTGGCGTTAGAAATTAACAATACGGTGGTAACTACACGGCCCTCCCATACAAGCCTCATTAATTTAGATAAAAACACACTCAAACACGTACTTTGTATAAACAACTCCGTCATAGGATTATATTCGGCAGCGCAATGAGATAATAGCGTAACCACTAACAAGGACCCGTCCGTTGGATTGAGAAATATGCCGTCCACCTTACTGCATAAATGTGATGGATTGGAGCACTTACATAAATTATTCGAAGGATTACAGCGTACTTATATTTATTTAGAATAATACTTTTGATATTACAGGGCCCCGTGTCCGCTAATAAATTATGTCGCAATCGTCGATTCCGAACACCTAATTGGTAATTTAGATAGTTTTTGGGATCAACAATGCAAGTGGTGTCGCAATGACGTCATCTTAGCTAGCAGACTCGACCCTTTCAATGACAATTTTTAATGTTGCCCGTAATTTTGCTGGTATAAAAGGCACACTCATGGTAAAAAATATCGCTACGTCAATCCAGGGCATGGCCTGTATTAATGCCATATTTCATCCAAACCCGTTCATCAGTTCTGCCTTTAACAAGTATCCAAACTTCACAAACTTTAGCATTTATAACGTACCAATCCAGGATCATATCCTACATTGCTCCAGAATCCCGTCGGCCGCACACACACATCCTTGGTTCTATTTCTGCACTACACAGTATGTGGGGCGGCTACATCTGTTTATAGAGATATCCTCTCGTTTGGGTGTTAAACTTGACACGGTGGCCTTGCCGCGAGGTCTACACTTGTCATGCCAAATGTAGATATGTACGTCTTCTGCATATTCCATTCGTTATTTTAATTGTAACTTAATGTTAACACAGGTATATGAAGGTAGAGCATGCAACTTTTGGAGACACAAAAATACAACTGTGATATTTTGACCTACCTAATTTTTTTTTGATAATTCAAATAAAAAGGTTCATCAAGGCCTTGTTAAAATATGCTCCTCTTTCATATCATGCAAGTTCTGGAATCGAAGTATCCAGGTTAGATGCGTTATTTCACAATCTATAATCAAATCACAGAGGTGCGCACTAGCCCATGCCTGTTTTGGGGTGCCTATAGTGTATGTATCGTGAGTTAAGCAAACGGTAGCAGAGAAAGTAAAGTTAGTAGCAGAGTAGGTTGCCATAAGTTTTTCTATCCCAAAACACCGCGTGCGGGTTATGACACACCTTCAAACAATCCGTGTGGCGGGTAACGATTCCCGTCGGTTGGCGGGCACAATGCGAGCCATTGTTCGCGCCATTGTCTCACCGTATCGGTTGCACAATACGCGCTATCGCTTCACCGATGCATTGTTCTGATATACACTTGCCAATTTTTTTTGAGGTTCGGTAGCTTACTGTGTAGTAAAAGGTAGCAAGAAAAATTATAGTAAAGTTTCGAATACTAAAGCGGGGTGTAGATCAGCAAGAAAACTTGGAAGTTATCTTCCGTGGACTATTTACCGTGTACGCTGTCAAGACAAGCGGACTTCTGCAAATTTTTGAGCTTGCATATTGTGACAAGTCGCATTTGTATAGACTTATTAAAATATTGCCGCTGTGTAAACGCGTCTGGATGTTCTTGCGCAATATATTCCTGCAAGAACTTGCTAGTCTAAGCACGGATTTATAGTCAGTGGCGAGTTTTGGGGTGGCGTACGGGGCATCAGGGCCTCGTGTTTCAAGGGGTACAAACAAAAAACATTATCCTCCTTCGGCAATAGGATAAAAAGTCTTCGCAAAAATCTGCCGCCTAAAACTTCGCTTTTCAGGATGTTGTACAGCTTATAGCGCCGACAATTAACCCAGGCTTATAGTACCGTTTCGAATTATAGTAAAGTCAAATAAAAAGGACCGCGTAAAAGATCTCTACTGGCAAAATATTAGTCGTTCCTCTGCCCATAAAAGTCGCCTTAAAATCTTTAATCTGGGCAAACAGGAACTATCAAACAGTGTTTAGGTTTTGTTAAAGTGTGTCAACATTTTTTTCAGTGTTATTACAAAAAAGTTTCAATAGGCGATGAACACGTAACTAAAAATTCTTCTCAAATTCATTTTTAAGCATTGGTTAGAGTTAGACATGGTTTAGACGTTGTTTATATATAAACACAAGCCGATGATGGTCTAACGTATGGTCTAACGCATGTTTAATCTTAAAACCTCGGACCGTCTCGGAAACCATTATGAATATTATCCATATCGACTTATATACAGTTATTTAAACAACGATTTACGTTTGAATACTCGCAATTCCCGCGTAGCTAATACAATCTTTGACGCACACTGACAGGCACATAGAGGTAAAATAGAATATAAAATTTTTTTGCAATGTTACTACAACACTTATTTTTTGTTAGTTGTTAGAGATAGACAAGACTTTAGACGGGTGTTTGGAATTAGACACAGTTTAGCTAAACACGTGTTTAACCTGCATCTAAAGTATTTTTTGTAATAACACTGTTTATGTTTATTTCAATTTTACTAATTAACAAACCACAACATGGATAATAATGCTACAAGCATTACAAACAATAATTAAGGAAAATCAATTATTTAATTTATTTATAAATTTGTTTATATAAATAACATCGCGCAGTTACTATTAAATTCCTGAACAAATTGTCATGAGTTTTAATGTGTGTAAACAATGTGCATATTATTGCAAACATTGTTTTTTCTATATCTTTCATGGCATATGCAGGTCTGCCCCTTTTCACCACCTTACTCCTTAATTAAATAGACCCTAGAAATGAGTCGTGAGATAATATCATCATCATCATCAGCTACATGACGTCCACTGCTGGACCTAGGTCTCCCCTATAGATTTCCAGACGGACCTGTGAAAAGCGGCCTGCATCCAGCGTGATCCTGCGACCTCTATCAAGTCGTCTGTCCGCCTTGCAGGTAGACGTCTAACGTAGAAGACGAAAGTCACCGACATAGCCCAGCGGATTAGCAAGGTCAAGTGGCAGTGGGCAGGGCACATAGTTCGCAGAACTGACTGCAGATGGGGCAAAAAGTCCTCGGGTGGAGACCACGGACTGGCAAGCGCAGTATATTATATACCTACCCCAATATGTTAGTTGCTACAATTGCATCGGCCGCTATGCTTTAAATTAAGGGAAGATTGGTGGAAACGGAAATATTAATAAATAGCGTGTGTATGATATTCCATACATTCCACAATCTATCATGCTAATACTACACAAAGCTTATTCTATTCAGATACATCCAAAAAAACAACACAAATTCTCCGTTTAAAAACACAACACGCATCCCTAAAACCTAAAAACACAACGATAACAATGACTCAAGCGTTATGTATGCCAGTGATAAGAGAACAAATAATTAGAAATAATGACCCTCGTACAGATAAACGTACTTCCTCAGATAAACTCTTACTATGGTGACTAACTTCCAAACTTTCCACTGATTGTGTTGACGGGATGACGTAATTTTTTTATAGGTAAACGTGGCGAGTTGCCTGGTTAGTGCAGCGACTGCCTGTAACAGTAGATGCACCACCCAAAACTGAAAATTACTTTCATGGTACTACACAGCAATAATCGGACATAACGGAAAGGTTTGAGTCAACAATGAGCTTCAAAGTAAAATATACTTGGATACTGTTGCTCAGTGGCAGAAATGATCCCGTGATCATGGTCTAGACGAGAACTATTAGGGGATATCAGTTGTAGATGTTGGTGGCAGGACATGGTTTATATCCCGGATAGGAACCACCATACACAGTGTTAAAACCCGCCATGGTGACCACGTCAGAATGTCGCGTTCCAGGATCAGACTGTGTATATTCTGTTCAAATAAGCCGACTAAAAAGGGCATGATATTTTAGTCCTGAAAGGAGCTCTTCTAATTGTGCAATCCAAGGGAAGTCTAGGGATTTTCCGTGGCACAATATTGTGTAATATCTGTTCGAAAGAAAGTTATAAAAGAGGTAAAATTTATAAACAATGATTTCTTATGTTTGTGCGAATGTAAGAACATCGAAATAAAACTAGTTTTCGGATTTTAATAGGGTTTTTCTATTTTACCTCTTTAGTATGTCCGCCGGACACCACTGGTCAGTTACGTTACAAACGTATACTGGGTAGTTGAGGGTTAATTGTGTCAACTAGATATAGACGAAGGATAACGATCTCACGTCAGGCGACGTTCTATCTGGATCTACTCCGTTTACCATCAAGTGCATTGGGGTTACTTTGCCTTGCCCGTATTAAAAGTAACCTAACTGCTGATTTTTCTGAAAATTCTTTCACTAATAGGAAACTAAATCTAAGAGTGCGAGACTACTTTTATCCGACGTTGATGCGGGTGGAGTCGCGGGCATAACTAGTTCCATAATACAGCTGTTATTACACTTATCATAAAGCATAGTACACGTTTATAACATAGATGTCACTCCTGACATGTTTATTAACGATGCCACATAAACGTCCCGTGGCTGGAATGGTGTAATCTGACACATTTAGAGATTATAATTACACTAATTTATGATAATGAACTTAATTTGCTAGACTGAAACTTCAGTGTTTACACTTTACATTCTAATTACGTTAAGGCTGCGTGCCTATTTCTTCCATGTATTTTAGATGGAGCGGTCAGACAAAGCAGTTTGTTCGCAGTTTGTGGTGTTTCGCTTGAGAGTTTTGACGAAGAGCTTGGCAAACTATGGTGAAATTAGTAACACTGCTTACCCTTTTACATAAAAGGCGTGTGTACATTTAGGTTTTACGTAAAATGTTATTGACAGCCTTGTTAACATTATTACTTGGTTCTATCGCGAAACTTCATTCATACGCCTTAATTTGAAGTCCAATTTACTAAATAAAACTTGTTTTTCATCATTGAATTTAACAACACTCTTGGGGTGACGCCCATCGATGTATGGCCCGAATGTCACCCGTCACCTGGGGCCCTCATTGAAAATCAGCGCTGCAGTATCAGTCAGGCTGGTACTGCGGCAAGTAGCAGAATGAGGGTTCCCGTTGTTGGCACAATTAGTATAATTGTCATATAATTGTTTTAGATATTTTGTTTTTTTCACATTTTATTGTATATGTTATACTGTTATTGTCCCAACAATAAATCTTCTTTCTTTCTTTCTTTACTTATTATGTACTATAGTGTAACTCATTATACCTCTCTGCCAAATGCAGCAACATTCTAGTTTAAACAACAATGTAATTACTGTATAACCTATGTCGTTAGTGGATATAATGAAGCTTGGCTTTACAATATGCTTAGTGTTTGTAATTTCACTGCAAAATTTTTGTATCATTATAATCACCAATTAATTCAACACACACTATATCCCATACTGAATGTGTAAACTACACCTAACATGGACATACATATACATAAGTTCAGATATAGGCTGTTGAAGTTGTACGCAGAAACACAACAACTAAACAAGTCCAGACTGCTCAAGTGATAAATAGAAAGACTAAATGTCATCAAATTGTGTATGCTAATGAAAAAAAATTGCCTCAAATGTCTTAATTACTCAGAATATAGAAGTAAGTGACTGCCTCGGTGGCGTAGTTGTATTACAGTACGACTGCAAAGCTGAGGTCTCGGGTTCGATCCCCGGGTCGGGCAAAGTGATATTGAGTTTTCTATTCAGTATCAGCCCGGAGTCTGGAATTTGTGCCCGATATAGCGCTAGGCTCGCCCCCTATCACATCATGGGACGGAATAATGGCGAAAAGTGGGTGCACTAGTTGCGCCTCTGCCTACCCCTTCGGGGATAACAGGCGTGAGTGTATATGTATATATGTATAGAAGTAATTAAAAAGTTTGTAGGTATATATTTGAACTAAATTTTTTCAAGTATGGTATGGTGCATGAGTTCATGGAGATTAGTTACATCCGTTCTGATAGCAGCAAGCCTAATGGTACATTTACTTCCTGGCTTATCACAAAGTTAATTTCTTTTTATTTTAATTATTTGGAGAGTGATGTGCATGACATGCGAAATAATAGTCTAGCTATTAACAATTGTAAGCTAAGACAAAGTAGGAGTAATAGGCAACGGCTTGGTTGTGCCTATGGCATTGCTTAAGTCGATGGGCGGCGAATGCTGCTTACCATCAGGCGGACCGCTTGCTCGTTTGCCTACTAAGGCAATAAAAAAAAAGGTGAAGTCTAGCACATCATACATACATACATCCATATTTATGACCCATGTAATAGGGGACAGGCTTATTGCCATTTACTGGTCACATTTCCAGACTCCTGGCTGATACTGGATAAAAAATCCAACATAATTTTATCTGAAATGGGATTCTATCGTGGGAAAGCACGATAGTAGTAATACGCACGCAATACAGCTACGCCACTGAGGCACTCTAGCACTAGTCGAGGATAAATCCAGGCAAATAAGCTGGATATTGAACTCTGGACTATAACAGATTCATAATCTTAGTATTGTCACTAAACAAACAGGATAAATACGATTTCGTCAGCATGTCAGACACAAATTCCCATCTCAAGTTCATTTCAGTTTTTTTTCACACAATCATACATTTTAAACACCCAACAAAGTTTTTAAACCGAGACCTTCATAATTTACAGCCAAAGTACACCACTAGAGTCGGGACAAATGAGGCAATTAATTAAATTATCTTTACTTTAATAATATTTAAATGGTGCCAAGGCTTTGCTAAAATGATATGGCAGAGGTCTAAAATTTGCAAACTCCATTTTGGATAAACTAATTATGTATCTGTTCAACCTTGTGCGACTTATACAACATGTTAACGAGTAAAAGCAATAAATTTAAAGCTAAATACGTTCAAAAATGTTTTTGCAGCAGCAAAATACTATTTTAGAAATGGCTTTAAATATGGCAAGTCTTACATGTTACTCTTCGTGGAGTTGTTTAGTTAAAGTACTCACATTTTGAGAAAACATTTTAAGTATGCTAGTAACGGGATATCTTAAATATTTATTCTACTTAAATGGAATAGAAACTACCATAAAAAAAATATTTCATAGTTATGTACTCAAACATTCCAAGCCCAACAGTGTTTTGCATATTACAAAACGGTTTTGTCTTAGATTATTCCATACCATATTAGCCCTGTATTATATACTGCCCACTGCTGAGCATGGGCCTCCTCTAAAACTGAGAGGGTTTTAGGCCTTAGTACACCACTCTTCGCTTTAACGGTGAAGGAAAACATTGTGAGGAAACCTACATACCTGAGAATTCTCCATAAGAATCTCAAGAGTATGTGAAGTCCGCCAACCCGCACTAGGCCAGCGTGGTGGACTAAGGCCTTACCCCTCTCAGTAGTACAGGCGGCCCGAGCTAAGCAGTATTTAATGGGGGCAGGATATAATACAAGGATGATTACATTGCATTGCAGTAGTCTGGTTGTTAAATTTTTTTAATCATGGTGCCTTTTCTGGAAGAACATTGTCTGTGACATTCAACACTTTTACCTAGAGAAAGAATTTTTTTATGAGTAATTAAATACTTTTTTTATTTTATAGGATGGTTATTTTACTCACTATAAACTGGAAAAATAACTTAAATATTTAACTATTAATAACAGTATCTCTTGTGAAATATGCAAAATGTAAGTTACGACTTGCCTCTTCAAAAGGGCTTGTTATAAGTTTGCATAGCTAACAAATATGGCATTAACAAAACTAGTTTTGTTACACTGCTTAGAATATTTTGTATTTTAACATGACCTATTTGTAGATGATATCTTTTTGCTCTTTGATATTTATTATAGTTATATCTTTGAAATGTGACTATGGATTAATTAATGACCCACCCACACATTTCTAATGTCTGGAAAAGACTGTGTTATGCCAAAAATAACATAGATTGCAAACTCAACATAAATATATATTAAATATGAATCTGTGACTCATGGCATAATGGATTTAAAAAATTCTACAGATATCATTGAATAAATTATATATAACAAAAGAAATTGTTGGCTTTAATTTATTACTATTAAACATGATTTTCATTATAGTACAACAATTATTGTGCTGACAGGTAACATTCATTGTAAGAAGCATAAGTCTTCCAATTTATTCAAAAGTTAAACTTTAATGATTCTGTGTAATGAAACATTACCAAACCAAGCATAATAAAAAAGTGTATAAAATTGACAATGTGTCAGGTAAGTGTATGACAATAACGCCGATGATGTAGTTACATGTACACTTGCCAATACATACGGACGCAATTTATTAAGTTTAACAGTATGACTTATACTTTATTTATAGATCAGTCGAATTTCATAAAGTAATGAATGAAACACGCTTACCTTATTGTGTGGCAGCACTATGAAGGCGCCTCCGCCTGCCGACTCGACGATTATCGCCAGGAACTTTGGATTCACCGCACAAAAAGTGGAGTCCCACGAACTCTTTGATACTCTTATGTTATCATAACATTGCTCACGTTTCAGAGCTTGCCCGTAAACGTGGCGGAACTTCGAACTGCGAACCACCCTAAACGACATCTGCAACGCGAAATACACAATTAACCACAATACAAACAACTATTTATTTGCAATTTCACATATAACATAACCTATACGGTCACTATGACCTACATTTTGACACTAAAAAACTGAAAAAAGATCCACAACTCACGTTTAATTATAAAGATGATATATTAAAATTACACTAGAAAATACAATGAAAACATTTGATATATAACTCAATTAATTAAAAGAAAATAAAACCGAGAGCTGCTAAGGATCGAAGGGAGGACGGTTGGGAAAACGAGCGAACTCCATATTTGGTAATGCCTGCAGTCGCTACATTTGATTATGATAAAACTCTTTCTCAATGAACACAAATATTATAGCAAGTAGTTTAAACTATAAATATATTAATGTATTCTATAATAATAGTACAATAAATAATATTTAAATGGATTTTAAATAAAAAAGCACAATAAGTTTCGATTATACGTTTGAATAATTTTGAACGCAATTTAAAGATGTCAAAGTACTGTCAATTGTATGGGAATTTAAAGAGCGTTCACAAATATAAAAAGTCGTAGAAATACAAATAGTTATAATCACTTTCTCGTTCTTTTACTTAAAAAACCTGAAATAATAATCTTACCTTTGGTACTTCCAGACGAATTTCAGAATTTGACTGATTAGTTTTGGGTCGTTCTGCTGTTTGAGCATGATAGCTGTGGCAACGTTCTCGTCCTGCTCTTTTTGCTATAGGAGCTCTTCTATTCGGACTCGTGAAACTATTGTGTCTCTTAATTTCCTGCAATCTCATTTTATTGAAACATCAGTATTCAAATAAAATTAAAGTAGTAAGGATAACACAGAAATAATTACTTACCCCGTCTACTTCCATTCTGACCAGAATATTAATTTCATGCAACTTAATTACTCTAATAAATGTACGCAAGTGATTCTACCAACTGTAACTTTAACTTTAAAGTTAGCTGAAACGAAAGTGAACTGAACAGAGACAAATAAACTAGACTGAATTAATAGAAACTTGCGTTAAATTGAATAAAGCAAAAAAATTATGCATATTGGGGGTAGGCCTACTTTTTGTTGTTGATAGTAAGGAATATTTCTTCTAACTGTTTCGTAATATTAAATAAAATAATAATTAACATGTTTTGTTTATTATCACATAAAGTTCTAAACATATTTATTTGTTTTACTGCACGCAGCGCATCCAGCCAAATATTGATTATAGTGAAGAGAAAAAAATTGCCACCCCGTGCCCAGTGTTGCCAACCCTACTGTTTTAACCTCAGAATAAGGACTATCTTTATTCTATGGTTTTAACAGTAGATTTACTGTTTTTGCTTTTTCATCCCTGTTTTTTCTTTAAAGTCCAATATTTACTGTTTTTTGTTTTAAAGATTTTTTACTGGTTTTTACATGCATTTTCACTATTTTTGTGTACGGATTAATAAATTAGCAGTATATAAAATGGTGCAGGACCGTTTTTTTTGTGTTTGGTCGCCATCCTATGGACTTACCCTACTTCTCGGACGTTACTGAGGGAAAAATAGAAATCGAGGACCTTTTTTTTTTCTCCTCTTTTCTCCTGTTTTTTTTTATAAGTCATCTGTTGTTTTTTGGTTTCTTGGAGTTGGCAACTCTGGTTGGCAATAGTACCCGTAGAAGTTCGACAGCAAAAATATTTGTAATCTATGGTACGTCGTGTAAATAGAAAAGAATCGCGAAAAGTTCATCGAGTGACGAAAAATTATAATTAATATTTATTTCTATACGATTTTATCGAGTTTTGAGTGGTGATAAACGATGTTTTAATATTTTTTTCATAAATAACACTGTAATATTGCTGCTGTGTACAATGGACGCAACTTTTACAAAGGTGAGAATTATTGTAAAATAAAAATAATTACTTATTACGTATTTCAATAAATACATAAATTATGTTTAATAGATTTTCACATTAAATAAGGCAATAAACAGACGATGAGTGATGCAATTTTTCGCACTTATTTTTCCGTGTCATTTTCTTATGAGTCAAGTGTTTTTTCGTTTTTGCCGGTGTGTAATTTATAGGTGCGGATGGTCACGTTAGGCACATTGTATGCAAATTCGCACATCCTGCTTGTTTACTGCAGTAATCCTGTCGTATAGAGAACCGTAGACCGCGGCCTAATACTCCCGATTGATTTATGATAAAAAACTTAGAAAATATGTTCAAAGCACAATATTAGTTACTTTTAAAATATTACTACACGATCCGTCTTGCAGACGCTATTTAAGCCTTCGGCTCGCACTTAAGAGATGACTTCCACTTTAAAGGTTTATCTATACTTACTAATTATGAGACATTTAAATCTCCATTTAGATTCTGTTAGAATGACAGCTTTTAAAATATCTTTACTGGTGGTAGGTCTCTCATATTTAAGTGTCTATCTGGGTGGGTACCACCGCAATGTCTATTTATACCAACAGGCAGCAGTGTGCATGCACTGTTGTGTTTCGGTTTGAAGGACATTGTAGCCAGCCACTATTGGTTCAGTAGTTTTGACAGAGTTACTTTCGCATTTATAATATTAGTAAGAATTATTTATCTGTAAAAATATATGTATCTGCCATCAAGATCCACTTTGAAAGACATTGCAGAGAGTATAGGCTGTATGTAATGCAACATCTAAGTTGTTGAAATTAAAAAATCTATGGATATAGCTATTATTTCTGGAGAGTTGCTGCATTTATCATCTAAGCAGCCCGTATCTCTCGTCTTACCATAAAGTCCGATCATTTGATTATCATTACTAGTGGTTGTTCAGAGATCGAAATTCAACCATAAAATTTAATACAATTGTAACATAAATTTTATTTTTATGCACACTTGTTATCAATTTTAATGATGCCAAACCTCACACTCTATGCATGCAATGTGCTTAAACAGGGGTAAAATGTTTTTCCTTCACATATACTAATATATGTATTATCATTATAAAAAAATATCAATGGCCTGGTTGGTATATTATTGTATTTTTAAATGATTATGTGATTGATGGTTCTATCAAGGTTATAAAAACAATGTTATGATAATATCACTTATACATCATACTTACATCACATAGTACAGTCAATGAATATTTATAAACTTTGTTATGAGTGTTGAGATTAAGGTGCTTGTACAATATTACTTGTTTAATATTACTTGTATTATGTATACTACTCATTTTACATGGAAATCCTTTATAAGTAGATTTCAGTCATGTCAATGCACTTTTTAATTTTGTTAAATTTCTGTATGTGGTTAAACCATATTATAAAACACATGTAAAGTAAAACTTGTTGCTGACTCTTTTACCAGTAAATTTTTAAAACTTTTTATAAAAATTATTTTATATGATTAATGTTTTTTATTAGTGTTTCTAATTTAAGTAAGTAGTTTTAAAGATTATTGTATTTAAAAATACAAACCTTGACTCCATTAACATAACAAAAACAAAAGATCCCAAGACTCAATCAATGTGCGATGATCATAAATGTTATCTGTATGGCCTTTAAAAATGATTCATAATCAATCTGGAACCATCTGATATTCATAATGGCCATTCTGAATGGCACTCCTAGCATTTTCACTGACCTTGTCTGTATTGAATAATTTGTACAATGATACTAAGGTGTTTTCAATCAAATGTTGCTGCTATATAACAAGTGTAATGTAATTTTTTATCTCATGATTAGTAAAATACTAGTCAAAATGACCCTAAATATAAGCAAATGCACAAGGAAATTAATGCAAGGAAGCTAAGCAATGGAAATCTTTGGGGGATGCCTACGTTCAGCAAGGCTTCATGTGGCTGATGATGATGATGAAGCTAAGCAGACATAATTTGTCAAAATTGTATAAAGTACCGAAAAATAATATTTGTCTATCGCCATGGGATACAGACATGATAACGTACAAGACATTCGTGGCTAGAATTTAAACGTGTTAATTTTGTTTTATTTTTCTCGTTGTTTCAACACTTACCACTGATTACAATAAATAAATCTCAATCGCTTTTTTAATCCATCGTGAGAATAGATGAACAAAGCTTTTCGACGTGCATGTAAATGACATTACTAACTACATTTATTCAGCTCAATTCAGCTTATGTCCATAGAAGACACTAGTATTGTATGGAAATGCGCACGCATCCGTTCGGCTCTCCGCGTCTATTCAGCTTTCGCGGAAACAGGCACAAACGGAGGACAAGTGTGTCTCCACTCTCCAACTTAATAAATTCAACTATAGTAGAACTCTGCAGTCTGCAACAACGTGACATTGGCAGAATAGCTCCATAATCAAGATCGTCGCTAGTACCTAATCAAAGAAGAAGAAAAGACATTTTAATTCTCGGCATGAGATCGGAGGTTAAGATTAGGTGCGTTTAAAAACGGCTGTTAGCCAATAGGTGTAATCAGACATCACACACTTGTTGGAATTATCAAAACTCTTCTCACGATTGCAGTACTATTAATAACAATCCAATAATAGCCTATTATTGTTTATATAAGAGGCAAGATATGGGAATTGCGAACTAGTCAATATGGTAAAATGGAAAATCAAGTGGAAATTGTTGTTTGAAGCAACAAGTATCGCTCGAACAAAGAATATTGTTGATATAGAATAGCCTGCATAATATAATTTTTAAATGAATATAAATTACTACGCCCATGTTTCATACGTGGTGAAGTAAAATTAACTTATTATACTAGAGAGAGTGCAGCGCCTTCGCCTCGTTGTGAATTCGCTCGCAATTCGCCAGTGTGATAGTCTTAACTTTTTCAGAACACAGATGGTACAACTCGGCTCAAGATGAAACCAAGTATTTTCTTTAACTTTGCTACATGAATTACAAGTTATTATAAGGATAACGTTTAAAATATCAGTTCAATATAATATGTACGATTATCGATCATCAATTTTTTTTTCACCTACATCAACTTGGAGTGAAGACATTGTGTTTAGACCGCTTCGAAATAGATAATTTTCTTGTTTGTAATGTGTGTGTGTTTGTAGCCGCAACACCTGAGGCCGGCTGTATGGATACTTGGCGCGGTGAACGCGGGCGCCCTCCTCGCCGCCGCCAACCTCGTCATATGGCTGAACCCTGAGGACAAGTAAGCATCTTACATAGATTAGCCAGATTGAAAAATATAAATATCTGCATAACATTTCGAAACGTCAGGATTCTGGAGTTGTTGTGTGGAGAAATGTACTAAAAGCATAATTATCAACCTCTTTTGAAATATTAAGTTTGTAGGAAAATCGGAGAACTCTTCCCAAGTAGCTAAGATTAGACTTTTTAAATTTTTTATTGAAGTAGAACATGATGATAAGCGTTTTGTCGGAAGATTTTGTTATGTGTCGGGACATCACACGAATTATCGGGAGAATCCAAACGATTCCCGACCATCTGGCACCTTAATCTTATGTCATAGTTGACATTTCATTATACATACTGCACCTGTTATATTATGTAGTGTTGTTCCAATAGACAGTATCGATTGAAGATTATCCCTCGTCAATCGCCATAATAATGCCGTCCGGTTCAAAACCGTGCAGTGATTGCATTTAATGCGTTCAAGCATCCCCCTCGCAAGTAGACCCGTCTCCCCTTTGGCACTTACGCAATACTTGGAACGCCCCTGAGATATACGCAGCGCAATACCAAGGAGAGTTGCGATATCTAGCAAACATCACCCGAGAAACTTCATCATCTCAGTGAAAACGCACTAATTCTCCACATTTCGGAATGTTTATCGGGATAAGGTGCCAGTCATTGTGATAGTAAATTCACCAAGGCCAGAACTTGTTTGTTCATTATTAAGTGTCTTGCATACTTACCGAGACATCTGGTGAATCTCTTGGTTGTATTATGTGAGATTGTTCTTGATAAAGGTTGTCGAATTGTGTGCGCAATATACAGGGGCACTCGCTATTCCTTCACACTCATAGTCCGGTGAGACGGCAATCTGACATAACCGGAGAGAGATCAGGCGCAGGACCAACGGCTTTACGTGCTTTTCGAGGCACGGGGGTATCACAGCGCCAACTTCCTGACTCCGAGCTGTGACTAAGTAATTCTTAAGATTGAAAAACCCAGTCACAATGTTTTTGGCTCGACCCAGGATTTGAACCCTGGACTTCAGCGCGCAAATCGCACTCGTAACGCGTACACAATACAACTACGCCACCGAGGGAGTCAATATTGTATCGCGATAATAGTGGTAGCATAGAAGTTATATATGTATAAAAAAACTATGTTCATTTTTTATATGGTTTCGCCAAATTGGTCCCACTACAACTGATGATAAGTGAAGTGGGATCCAAATAGAGCGCCGACTGACAAGAGATGGTTATTCCTCGTCAGTCGACACAATTATGCCGGCCTTTTTTATTGCAATTGAATGGCGAGACGAGCATGCTGTTCGCCGTATGGTAAGCGATACGACTACCCATAAACAGTAGCAACACCATTAAGTCTCATTATGTACAGTAGTTACACTGGCTACAATGTCCTTCAAACCGAAACACAACAATGCATGCACACCGCTGCTTGGCGATAGAAATAGACATTGCGGTGGTACCCACAGACGGACTCTTACATATGAGAGTCCTACCACCAGTAACCGTTTGAACCGAGTTTCGCCTAAATGTAATTTTTCTGGTATTTGACAAACGCCTAACACAAGATATTAAATGATAACTTGATGAATTTGAAGCTGATTTACATAGTCTGCGTTTGTGTCTAGACAAGTTTTTATGATTAAAATATTTAATTTAAAAATATATCCAGCAGTATCTACATCGGTGGTGTAGTTGTAACTTGTATTAGGGTGCGTGATACGACACCGCTATGAGGTCTCGGGTTCGAATCTCGGGTCGGGTAAACTGATATTTCTGCTCAATAACTGCCCTGAGTCTGGAAGTTGTGCCCGATATGGTGAAAGGCTCGCTTCTTGGCACATAATGGGATGGAACACTCGTGGCGACAAGTGGGTGCTATTTACACCTCTGCCTACCCCTTCGGGGATAAAGACGAGACGATGTTTTAAAAATATAGACTTAAAAATCTTTATCATTATAAGCAGATGTTACCGTGTTTATAACATTGTCTCAATGGCAATTTATGTCACCCTTGGGTCCGCTATCTATTCATTAAAGAGTACACGCGCACTGTAAATGTAAACAATTAATACAATTATTACTATAAAGATATAACAATCTAATCTATTGACAAAGACTAATCGTCCTTTTTTAAGGTCAAAACGTCAAAGTCACATAATTGACCTCGTCGCGTGTTCGACTCTTCACGATACAGTGTAGAGATGGTCTCAAGACGTGTGATGGAGTTTACATAGTGGATAATAAATAATAATAACGGCAAACTTTTCCTGTGAATTTATTAGTAAAGTTAACTCGTATATTGTTACCTGACTTGGGGATTGAACTTTATTAATTAAGTCCATGCTCGGCGCCTGTCTGTAGCAAAAGAGGTCCAACATTGAGTCTTTATATTATACTAGCTTTTGTTCGGCCCTCCTTGGCGTTTACACCCATTCCCAAGATAAAAAGTAGCCAATAGCACTCAGGGCTACAGCTTCCTATTAGTGCAAAAATATTCGAATTAGGTTGACGTTTTTGAGTTTATGTATAAACATTCAAAAAATGAAAATCTCTTTCGAATACTTATCTGCCAGTAGATCAAAGAGTTAGTTTACAAGTGTACAATACTTCGGTACAGTGATGTAATTGTTTGTTCTAAAAATTCGGGTATCTAGGTCATGTTGAGCGTGGTATGGCGTGAGAGCGGTAGTGTGTAGACTGTAGATGTACTTCCGCGTTGAGCTTAAATTTACGCATCTCCGCGAGGGTGGTCAGAAATACAACTGACAACTAGCACCGTACAAGGGCAGATTAATACTACTAACAGACGATTAGATTTGGTATCATCGTACCAATTCGTCACGCGGTACAGTCTTCACGCCACACGATCGAACCGTACCATGCGATGTCCAGTTTATCCAACCAAGTTTGATGGACAAGCCATCGAACCAGCCGTACCAACAATAATAATAATAATGTCCATCGAACCGTGCCCCACACGATGCGATATGGTTCGATGGCATACCGTTTTAATGGTTCGGCTGTACCAAATCACATCGTATGTGCCCACTTTAATATTTCCAACCTTTGTCTGTCTTTCTATTTGATTAATTTCGGTGTAGACTAAAGTCGGGTCAGAGACTCACTCACTCACAGAGGCTCGCCGAGTACATCTAACCGCTCGATGTTATAAAATTACACCAGTGTCGCTCTTGGCTTGCAGGAGTTGCCGTGATGGGTTTTAGGGTGGGATGGTGTCTAGCACGCTTGACCGAGCGCTATTCAATCCGATAAGGTATCACCTTAGTCCTTAATCATATTCACTATGAATTTAATCATCATAACTCATCGTCCTCTGCTGGACAGAGATCTAACCCAAAGAAATGTTAGATGCTATAATAATAATGGGAACTCACTTTAGAACTGATAACGTTACTAGTGTCGATCTGGCGATTAAATCGAGGGCCTCAGCTATCCAGATAAATGAACCAATGAGGCATTTCTTATCGCAATGTGTAAAAAGAAAAACGGCTTGTTTACGTCGCAAGATTTTTGTTCTAAATTGCCTACAACATAACAATACGTTTTAAAAAGGCAATTAATTTACTCTAGAGTTTTTATAATTACTAGGTACATAACTCGTCAGTCAACACTCTATCTAGAGCCTACTCCGAGTACCATCAGGTACAGTGAGCTTACTTTGCCTCGCCAGGCATTTCCGGCTGTGCCTTCGTGAAGAATATTTTCCAGAATATAAGTCCCTTTGTCCTTTTTCGATGATTTGATGCAAGATGAACTTAAAATGTTATTGTAAAATTTCATCCAAATCCGATCGTAGGTTCAAGGGTTTACCTTTATCAAATAAAGTTGAAAACCTTCACATTGATATTAGTAACATTATTAAGATTATATTAGGATTGTTGGATGTTAATAGCCGACGTTATTGTCGTAATAAAAAGTCAGAAATAACTAACGTACGGTCGCGTCGTAATTAGGCGCAAATAACTCTGATACAGGGGAAATGGTTAGGAAAATAATTGGGGAAAATGATTGAAAATCATTTACTGTTCTTGGTCTAATCTGTAATGCCAAAATAACTGTGACCAGCTTCCTTAGAATCTATACTAATATTATAAAGCTGAAGAGTTTGTTTGTTTGTTTATTTTTTTAACGCGCTAATCTCGGGAACTACTAGTTCGAATTGAAAAATTATTTTTGTGTTGAATAGACCATTTATCGAGGAAGGCTTTAGGCTATATAACATCACGATGCAACTATTAGGAGGGAAGAAATAATGGAAAATGTGAAAAAAACGGGGAAAATTATTCCTCCTTGAGGGCTTTCATTGCGTGCGCTGCGAAAACGGTTCAAGATACTAAAAATATATGTATGAAAGAATTATTCCTCTTGAAATGATCTAAAAAATGTCCGCGACAGTATATGTCTATCTTTTAAGGTTAACTCACTAGAACCGTTTTTATGGTAATCAAATTTGGTCGAAATTAATGCATTATTTGTTAAGAGTTGTATCAACGTCATAGTCATAGAGTGATTCAATGGGCAGGTTTTTATGTACTTTTAGCCCGGAAAACTTATTAACGCGGGCGAAGCCGTGGGCAAAATAATAAATAAATAAACATGGTAATAATAGCAATTAAATAAAACGATGAACATCCGTATCCTTAGTGATTGGTCGAGAGCATTCTGGTCACCTGATGGTGAGCGATACGACCGCCCATAAAGTAAGCAACACCATACAAAACAATGAATTATAAAGTACTGCATGGTACTCTATCGCTCGTCACCCTGAGACATAGGATGTAGTCTCATAAATCCCAGTAATTACGTTGGCTATAACTTCCTTCAATCGGAGCACACAGTGTAGGCACACTGTTGTTTTGTGAGATGTGGACATTGCAGTGGTACCTACCCACGTAACCAGACGGACCCTCGGATATGAGAGACATCACCAGTACTTAAAAAATATCTATAAACTCTACAGCGTAACTTCCAACGAAATGTCGAATAACGAGGACGTATCTATTAACTTGGTACTGACATTTAAAGGTGTAAACATAGCGATAATGATTTTATTAGCGCTGATGAGAAATTAAGCCACGGCCTCGCGACCTCGGTGGGGATTCGAATGTGATAATCGACGTAGCATATCTCCAAAATATTATTAGGTATTAGAACGGTTTGGGTCTCCGTGGCAACGTTAATTTATGCAGCCAAGCAATGTGCACGCACAATTGCGTTGAATTTTGAAGGACATTGTGGCCAATGTAATAACTGTCTTACTTTTTATTGCCTCTGGATCATGAGCGCATTAAGCGTTCTGGATGATGAGGCCATTGTTTATGAGCTCTCGCCTATCATCAGGAGAGCGGCTGGCCATCATTTATTTGTTAAAAAGGAAATCCTAATGTCCTTTGTGAGAATTACCTTGTATGTACATTACAGTCACGATCCCCAATATAATGTCAGCCAGCTCGAAAACAAAGGCTTTATCTTATTTTCATTAATTTAATATGGGGAATGCACTCAGACGGAGCCGCGAACGAAATCTAGTTAGCGACAAACAGGATATTAGGAAGAGAAAGGCGGGGTCGTCGCGGAAGTATCGATAAGGTCACAAACGGAAGTCGATAATTCGACATTGTATTCTCATAAATAAATTCATGACCTGTATTCATTTTCGACGCTGTTTTACATAATTCCATTTAATTGTTTTCTGTGTTACCTTCAGTTTATGTTAATTTGTCAATATTAATATCACCGGCTTCTATTATGACTGCCTCAGTGGCGTAATTGTATTACGGTATGACTGCAATGCTGAGGTCTCGGTTTCGATCGCCGAGTCGGGTAAAAATATATTAGGTATTTCTGTTTACTATCAATCCAGATTATGAAATGGTTGCTCGGTATGGCGATAGGCTCGCCATCACATCATGGGACGGAACATACATGGCGAAAAGTGGGTGCTTGGTTGCACTTCTACCTACAACTTCGAGGATAAAGGCGTGATGTGCATTTTTATTATATTAGAGGTGAAAAGTAAATTAAAATATTACAAATATTGTGGAATAAAAGATCCACTGTGCACTTTCTGCGATACATTACTTTTATGCGTGCAACTTTTATGCATTACTATTTTATATTGAATGGTGTCTGCGTTTATTTCTAACATAGCAAGACAACTTGCGAAAATCATCTTCCGCACAAATTTTTATTATGTAAACAGCCACAACAAGCTGACCTGCAAAATTTTGAAATTTCCAGAACTTGCAGCAATTCGCATGTGTATTGAAGTATTGCTGTTAATATAAACGCATCTTATAGTTCTCTCGCTACATATTGCCAAGAATTCGCAACATAGCATTAAAAGTATAGTAGGCTTACTCTCTCTCCCTTGCTTTAGTGTAAAAATACCACAACAACAATAAACCGATGCTTCTCAGGATCTCGATAAAACGCGGCAGCGGTCTCACAGCCCTCGGACTGGTGTACTTCATGAGCCTGTTCGAGCTGTTGAACGTGTGCGCGCTGTTCACCGGCGCGGGCGCACGCTTCCGTCGCAAGTACCGGCTCAGCGCCGGCGACGTGCTCGACATCACTAACAAGTTTGTGGAAATGATTTGATGATAGTTTTAGACCTGGGACTGATGGTTTATTAGGATATAGGATGGATATAAGACATTGGAATCAAGATGATGCAGGGGATAGTATGCTAAATACCATCTTAGTTATCATCGAGAGTTCTTATATGACTTCAGAAACAAAATGGTGCATACGATTTTAGGCCGTAATATGACAGCATTACAGGTGGGTTTTCTCGGATGACATAGTAGCGGTATGACTCAGAGGGGGTAAATGATAAAATTAACATAAGTAACGACATATTCGACGCTTCGGGTGCGTCACACCCACCCTATAATTTCGGTGATAATCTTCCAAATATCATTAACTACATTTTAGGAACTGGAACTAGTCATTTAAAACTCATCTCAGCCTAAACTCTTCCCAACCCTTATGAAACTCATCCAAGCCCCTATAAAACTCATCCCAGTCTCCATGAAACTCATCCAAGCCCCTATAAAACTCATCCCAGCCCCCATGAAACTCATCCAAGCCCCTATAAAACTCATCCCAGTCCCCATGAAACTCATCCAAGCCCCTCTAAACCTCATCCCAGCCCCCATGAAACTCATCGAAGCCCCCTACAAAACTCATCCCAGCCCCTATAAACCTAATGTTGTATTCCAGGGTTGTGTCTGCGGTGCAGGCGGCGCTGTCGGTGGTGACGGGCGCGGTGGTGTGCGCGTGGTCGTGCACGCGGGACTTCATGCGCTCCTCACACTATATGTCCGAGGCGTACGCGTGGTTCGGCGCCGCGTACTTCTTCTATGACATATGGTCTATGTATATGGTGAGTTGATTGCTGCTGAACCAAGGGAAGGAGGGTACTTAAGTAGGATAAGGATCATTTTTACGAATTTTGAGGGTTGCATTCGATATTCGATTTAGATTACACGACTATCATTAGGTGCAGCATGTTGCCACTTTATCTTTTCAGATGTAAAAAATCCTTGAAGAATTTAGTTACGAATTATAATAAAAAAGAATACTTGTTAGATATGCTCATCTCATTCACAGGTGCACGTCCAAATGTTAACCAACCCAGACGCTAAAAAGGAGAAAACCCATCAAACTGAAAAACCAGTCAAACAAGAGAAAGTGGAGAAGCAGATCTGTAAGAACGGCGAGGGGTTGCTTTCCTCAGGGGACGGGCAGCTGACAGAGGATCCAGGGGAAACGCGCGCAGGGCCAGGGGTGGTCAGGAAACCAACGTTCGTGCAGTACTGCACGCACGAGCCTGTTATACTTATGCATCATTTGTTCATAGGCGGGTTTGGGTTCCTTGTTATTGTGGTGAGTTGTTTTGTCATCGATAAAAGGGATAATCGATATACGTTAGAAGTGTTTTTGCATGTTCGTTTAACGTTTCGTCCAGTTTAACGGTGAAGGAAAGCATCGTGAAGAAACCTACATACCTGAGAACGTTCCCTAAGAATTTCGGAGGTATGTGAAGTCTGCCAATCCGCACTAGGCCAGCGTGGTGGACTAAGGCCTAAACCGTCTTAGTAATATAGGGCTGATTGCATTGCATTGCATGTTCGATTAACGATTAATCGATTTATTAGTTTTAAATAATCTTAATAAATGCAAATATAATGTAAGTTTAATAATAATGGTTCTTGATGCAGAAATGAAAATGGGTGTGATATATTTTTGCCAATGTAAATTTGTTGCTTAATTTCAGTATACTGAAATTCGTAATTTGCTTTAGAGAATCAGTCAATCTAACTCTAATTTATCCACAATAATTGATTAATCGAATTATCGAATCGATTACGACACTAATCGATATCACTATAATCGATTACCGTGCGTCGAAATCGGTTGGTAAGACAGTTTGTTGGCAGTACTTCCGCGGCTCGTTCGGCGACTGCACGTTCGGGTTCGTGTACCTGATGGAGCTGTCGACGCCGTTCGTGTCGGCGCGCGGCATCCTGTCCCGGCTGCGGCTGAAGGCGTCTCGCGCGTACTTGCTCAACGGCGTGCTGATGCTGGCCACGTTCTTCGTCTGCCGCGTCGCCAGCCTGCCGTACGTGTGTCTCATGTACAGCCGCGAGCTGGGGCTGTCGTACTTCGAGGTAATCACTCTGAGATACTGAGAAAATCAATCGAAATATGTTATTGGAAAGCATGCAAATAAAACTGATGGTTCACTGTCGCGATGAATCGTAAAAGCAATTGGAATCGTTTAGATAGTCGATAATAACAGAAAAAACTGTTAGATTGTCTTTAATTAGTTAAACAATATTTCTAAAGCCGTTCAGGGCAAGTCTATTTCTACCGTCAAGCAGTAGTGTGTATATACTGTTGTGTTTCGGTTTGAAGGACATTGTAGCCAGTGTAACTACTGGACATAATGAGACTTACCATCTTATGTCTCAGGATGACGAGCGTAGTGTAATGCCACACAGTCCTTCATAACTCAAAGTGCTGGATGGTGTTGCTACTGTTTACGGCATGCTCGTGTCGTTATTCAATGCAATGAAAAAAAGTAGCCAACACAGTGATAGCTTCTGTAAAATATCAGACGTAAAAGCTGTCATATTGCTCGTAAATTTCAAACGATACCATCTGCTCTTTATGAACCCAGTCTCAGGCCTATCTCACAAACGTTACTGTAAACACACGACGTTTCTTTCACATACACGTTTCCACTCTAGACCTAGGCTTTATACACTCAAAATATTAATCCAAAAATAATAAACTTTAACAGGCAATAAAATCGCTACCGACCGGCTGCAAGATATCCATCTGCATCCTCCTCTTGCCCCAACTCTACTGGTTCTACCTGATGAGCGCCGGCGCGTTGAAGATGTTCCTCGGCTCGGCCTCCAAGAGCGCCAACTCCGTCAACTCTGTCAACTCCAACAAGTCCGCTGGTGATGCGGACAGTGCGGATGTGACGGATCATGCGGATAAGCGCAGTTGATACCGCCGCCGCCATCGCCGGAACCGGAAACCAAAGTCTTAGGCCGCAGGTGAGGGATACATGCCTGGTGTAGGCAGCTTTGTAACACTAATGTAAATCTACCTACGTCTTGTGTTCTATCTGCTGATTACTATCGTTATCCTTAATTACGTTTTGAAAGAAACCCAGTCTTCTAGCGACCGATTTCGATCGTTATTTTTAGTTATATCTTGTATTTCAATAAGCTATCTCAATCGCTATCCTCGATGAAAATAGAGTTTGCTTGACGTGATTGTGGATTAGTTGTTTTGATTCGTCTGTTTTCTAGATAGATCTGAAGTTAGCGATTGAGATAGGTATATGATTGTAATGTAGTTCCATGATAGTAATTATAGTATGCCATAGATAACTTAGATAGGAGAGCATAATTGATAAATCCTATTATAGGATTTGTTTGTAAAGTGAGTAGATGTTTATATTTCTGGTATAAAGCTGATATACAGTTTAAGTTATTGGAGGATCTGGATGCAAAGTGCGAGGTTCTACCCATCCGATTGCGTTCATATCTGCTGCGGTTACTCTAGAATTAATATAACGCCATCTATTGTCAACAATATGAAGCTGTTACTCTCTAATATTAGTTACAGTGACTGCGATCGTGTCTGGTTTGTTTTACCATATTTCTAACTTGCCTATCGACTTGTTAACCATCTTTCGTTTTACTGAAAACTAAGTGTTCTATATATTACACAGACAAAGTAGATATATATTTATTCCATTTAGAAGTAAATATGTGTGAAATATAACTTTGACATGTCTGAAATGTCGATAAGTCAGAAGCTTTGGATCTATATACCTTTAACTGCCTAATTATCATAAGGTATGAACTCAGATAAACCAATACTAGGTACTAACATTAGAACTACCCTCAATTCTAGTAACGTCAAGTCAGTGACGTATGACAGTAGATGGCATGACGCTTATGTGACGCTCTGTGTCTGAGCTTAGAACAGCTGCGTCCACTACACGGCCTATGTAACAATATACAATTACCCACATTTTAATACGCGCAATTTAACTCTGAACATTATTTTATTATACAGCATTGTAGCCAGTGTAATAACAGGACATAATGAAGACTTAAAATCATATGTCTCAGGATGACGAGCGCAGTGGAATGCCACACTGTACTTTGTAACTCAAGGTGCTGGATGGTGTTTCTACTGTTTATATGGGTGGTCGTATCGCTTACCATCAGACGAACGGCATGCTCGTCTCGTCATTCGATGCCATAAAAAAGAAAAAAAAAACACATTTATTTAAGTTATAATCATCAGCCACATGATTTTCGCTGCGGAACATCCTCCCCTAAATATTCCCAGATGAAGCTGTCAAAACAGGCCTGCATCCAACGTGTTTCTGTGACGTCTATTGAACTTTACTATTTATATAGTCTTTAATTAATTCATTAAAATCAAATGAGATGTCAGAGAACAGCCGTTTTCGATAATGTCTCTAATCCCTAACTCTGGGTCTATGGCAAGCAGAAAGTAATCTGTAAACTTGTCTAACAAACTTTACTGATACGCCATTGATTTGAAGGTTTGAAATATAGCGAACTAACTCGTAACTAACTTCACACCAAGTTAAATTGCGCGTGTACTCTTGACCTCACAAAATCAATCTTCCCTAGTGGGTATGAACTCTAAGCATTTTCCACACAAAACATGGACGTGGACTCTAGATATATATCGAACGTTATTCATGTTATATAGGCTGTGATACGTTTTAGAATATTTATATTTATTTATTAGCAGCTATGATTGTAACTTTTTTTAATAGGATTACTTTTAGTCACAGAACAGGCGTATATAAAATACATATTGTTATTAACGCATATTTTGGGTTAAAATAAACCACGCATTGAAATGTTACATAGATTAAATATAGCATCATAGTATGACATAGTCAGTCGCAATAAACTTGACGTTTCAGCAAATTTTTCATGTAGGTATCATCAAAAGCCAAAAAAATATAATACGTGAAGTTTTGTCCGCGTGTTTGTTGTGTGCTTTCACGGGATAAAATTAACCAAAGCACCCAAGGATAATATAACTTCCAATTAGATAAAGTATTCTTTGAATCGATCCAGTAGTTCGCTTAATTATGTATCAATTTCAAATTAACAGAAATTTTGCCGAGACGCCGAGTAATTCCCGCGGACACCACATAATAAAATACTATTAAAACGTATATATTATGTAGCTTTTCATTTATATTGCGGTGAATAGTCATTATTTTAGGAATCTCTTGTTTATATAAGGGGGTTTATATAAGGGGGTTTATATAAGGGGATGGGCAGCTCCTAGTGTGAGCCTTTGAAGGCCTTGGTATTTTCATATTATGTAATTCAAATATGTAGTTCCAATTTAATATATTTCTAGGTGTGATGCACGGAAAAATGTTTATTAATGAGCTTTCAGTGGCGAAAATTTTAACGTTTTTGGCCTTATTAAGCGGAGGTGAAAGTTAGGGCTGTATTTAATATAAAAGTCAGGCCGGGTTTAGGGTAGGGCGGTGTGGGCGGTCGCCAGGTCCTAAGAAGGGCGCCAAAATGTCGCCGGGAAAAGGGGCGGAAGAATTTTTTCGCCCGGGGCGCCCGAATAGCTCAGCCTGGCCCTGTTAGTAGCTAAACTAAAGTTGAAATAGAGTTTCTCGGTTTGCAGTGTGAAAATGAGACAAATGAAATCATTCAATAGTAACAATAGCATTTTTTAAGGAGTTGTCTAGTTGAAACGTGTTAGTGAAACGATTTCCTTAAGTGTCCCCTTATGTTAGATGTAATCTGATGTTACACGTTCGTTGGTGAAAACGCGCATACATTTAAGAAATTGTTTGTAATTTTCAAAATTGAAAGCTCATCGTCATTTTGTGACTGTAAAAACAACATTTTTAATCGGCCCTTCGGTCGCGCATTTCAAAATAAATTATATTTGAATGCCTTCCATACGTTTTCGAGATTGTTTCTAAATTGAATACAAGGCAGCTTTGTTATTTATTTATTTATTTGATAATTCCCAAATAATTCAGGAGTAATATTTGAGAAAACTTTTTAAATAGATTTTTTTATGTTACCATATTTGTATACGTTACAAAAATAGTAGTGTTAACGTTTAGGGGTTGTTTCCATCGGTGAGTTTCCAGCTGCGATTTCGCTTAGAAATAGATGAGAACATTTTACACTTTGCCAGCTTATTTTTGTGACAAAGTTTTTTATTTTATATTTCCTTGACATAATTATACTAAGATACATTCCGTTACCCCAGAGTCCATATTCGAATTGAAGCGAATCACACGGAAATATTTATTTCGTCTCTGCTAATAGACAAAGTCGTAGTTGATACACACTGGCCACGAAACAAGTTGTTTAGTACTGTTTTACGAAGAGCTGTATTTATTTATGTTGTTATATATGTTGAGGTGAGGAAATTATTAAATTAAATTTTAATTCGTAAAGTCTTAACGTACAATCGCCGCGTTCAATTCGCTTATGGAACGACCCCTTAATGCGCATTTAAAGTGACGAAATAATTTCAAAGTATTTCGATTGTTTAATTTAGCTTTACATTTTGTTTTTAAATAATAATTTCCGGTCTCCTTCCATTTTACTAACAATGTTTACTAGGCAAGTATTCATATTATAGAGAAAAATTGTTGTAACGATGTATACTTTTATAGTTGAAATCGTTTTTGTAGGATCTGCACATGTGACTGAATTTATTTTTCTCATTGTTAATGAAAATTTGTATTTTCGCTACCATTCGGCGTTTTCGTGTATTTATTTTCATTATATTTTACTCTTATTTCATTCTACTGAAGCTTTAGGCAAGGCCAGTTTATTTACATAATTACTAGAGGCCCCGACAGATGTTGTCCTGCCCTAAAAAGGTAATAAAATCCTAGAATCGGAGTACAGTGCCACCTACCTGATCCAATTGTTAATTTAAACCATTCTCGAATCTACCTGAAGACACACAAAAAGAACATTAAAATCTGTCCAGCGTTTTGGAGGAGTCCAGTGACACACACACGCACAGAAGAATTATATATAAAGATAGACACAGTAAGACGTAACAATCAAAGTTTTCATAATTTCAGACCTTTTTATAACGCGACATGTAGCGTATATTTTCCCGTAATAAAGAATCCCAGCCCTGTATATACTATCCCACTGCTGGGCACGGGCCTCCTCCACTATTGAGAGGGTTTAGGTCTTAGTCCACATTGACTTAATTCGATAACAAAGCCTATAAAACTGATTTCAACTATAACAAAATTGATCTTATGAAGACTACGAGACGAAGGATAAGTGATGCTGCGTCGGGAAGCGTAATGCACTTTAGATAGAAATATGAGCGAAATGTAGCGAGTTGAGATTATTGTTGAGTGTTTAGTGATCTGTGATGGGGTGGTTTGAAATGGTATTATTAACTTTGGTTTTTAAATAGGCAACGCGGAAATTAATAATGCAATTATAAGTGAAATTCATAAATTCATTGTTACCCTCCCTTGATTCTAATAATAATGTTAATATGTTTTTGTTTTGCAGTTTTATTTAAATTATATGATGGTAGAAAATATAGGTAGAATTTGCTAAAATTAAGGAAAGAAGTATATAGATTGTATGTTGCGTTTTGAATTTATTGTTTAAATTGGTGTTTGGGCATTTATATTTGGCGTCAAAATTAAAATTTTTCGTTCATATTTCATCGAAATATGACATTTATAGGTAGAAATCGATAGTTTAAAGCGATGGATCAATAGAGGGCTACTTCTTCATACTTTACGAAAGATTAATTTGAAAGCAGCCAACTTAAATAATATTCCTAAAGTTCAGAATCTCAAGAATTGTTGGTCTACAAAATATTGTTCATATTTTATTGAGTTTTAAAACTTGAGGCTAAATTATTTATTGGATTTTACATTGTTGTGTTTTTATAACTATTTTTTTTTCTTAACCCCTTCCATGCGGTTGACGTATTATCACGTCACGCAAATTTAATGCAATAACACTCCTGAAACTCACGGTATTGTTGACACGGATGTCTTACTATTTAGGACGTTTAAAACCGCTTGGAACGGGTTGAAATTATTTTGCTTTTAATTTAACGTGGAAAATATATAAATGCAGCCTTGTGACAAATGTTTGTGTCTAAATTAAGGACTCTATTAAAAAAGTGCATTTCATGCAATAATAACATATATTTCTAGTACATTTAATATGTCTTCTCGTTATGTATTTGCCCCGAGTTCCTAACTAGTAAGTCATACATGGCTTCTACCATTGTTAGATGTATATCACTGTTTAATTGTGTTGAATTTTTAAATCTTCCAATTTTACTCTTCCTGTTTGCCAAAATATGTCTTTGATTTGTGAGAAAAATTGCTTTATTATGAGTGTATAATGTAACTCAAAAAATGGACAGCTTAGAGCCATTATGGGTAGATTGGACGTTCTATTCTTGAAAAAAGGGTACCGCATAAATGGCGTGTTAAGATTTTCTCACAAAATGAAAGCCACATCTTTCATAAAGACATTTACTATTATAACTAACGTTGACTAATTATTCCGATTAAATATGGAATTTATTGCATTTCTATTATAGTAGTTGTAATAAGAAAGAGCTTAAAAAAATGATGACTAGATATTTTAGGAACTGCGTGTTTACTTTCCATTTTCACTGTGTTATTGTTGTGTCGTGTTTAACCCTTTTTGTATGTACGACGTGTTAACACGTCGTGCCAAAAACATGACGTGTTTTTACGTCCCAGAAAACTTGTAAGGAAAGTTTGATGCAAGACTTGTTCGTGTTTTTAACCGACTTTCAAAAAAGGAGGAGGTTCTCAATCCGTGTGTTTGTATTCCTTATAGTGGTTTTTGAAGTCGGTGCTATTTTTTGTTAAAAAGTTTTTAGAATTATTATTGTTTTGCACAGAAAGGGTTAATGGTTAACATTGTACGCACATTATTAATGGATTTATGTTAATTTGTATGACGTATGTATCTTAACCGTTTAAAATGTCTTATTTAATTTATTTTTGTATCAGTATCTGCTGACTTATTTTAACTATTGAAGATCTGGGATATTCGGTATCCAGGCATTAAAACTTGGTATAAGGCTTTGTTAATTGAAGCTAATAACTCTGTTCCTCGCTGTTATGTTAGATGTGTTAAGAATGTGGAAATGTTCGTTTTCAGTGTTTCCATTGGTGAATTACTTACCTTATTCCAACCTACTTTAGAAATCTTGAACAGGAAATGAATTTAAAAATTTAACTCTAATTTTGAGTTCTATGACTGGTTAATTTAGATTCAAAATTTAATTTAAAACATAACTTTGTCTCATACTATGTTTTAGTCTATTTATTAAGTAGATAATTCCTTAAAGTATTTAAATTATTAAAAGTCAGCAGATAACCTTTAGATAATTTTGAAATTATTTGTAAATCTCGCAATATTTTTGTGTATAGTTATATTCGAGCATTTATGGTGACTCGCCGTCGGTACAAAGCCAGTGTTACCGATGTTACTGTGGTGAGATAGTTGTTATATTATGTTTTAATGGACGCGCGGATCAACTAAGTTATAATGAAATTTTTACTGAACAGAAAGAACGGAATTTTTAATTACATATTGTCAGTAGATCTTTTTTTTATATAATTTTAGGTAACTATTTACCATTTTCGATTGATATTTTAAGTTATTCAGGGTAGTCAATATAGTTAATGACACTAATTTTCTAAAAAATAATGGCATATAAATATGTTGTTTATATTTATCAGTTGTCTATATCGATTTTATACAAATTGTTATTAAAAGAAATCGATTTGAAATTACATCAGGGGCCGTAGACAAGATGCTTTTTTAAATCGTTAACGCTAATTGGTGGTTATTAAAACCCCACAATTTAAATTTAGTTTTAAGTGGACTATATAAATAGGCGGTTTTTGTGCACTGACATGTATATGCGGAAACAACAGACAAAGGACACGGGATAAAAATAAAGGACTTACTGCGGCGCGGTGACCTGCCTGTTCTGGAGCTTCCCCGGGATTCTTGCGGTCTTCAGAAGTAGTGGTGATGCGACGGCAGGCGGGTGACAAATGTATCAAATAAAACAAACATAGATAATTAACCAAGGACAATATAAATTATTTATGTCGTTGGTATATTTTCAAATTTGGTGCCAACGCCCGTTCCATGTCCAAATTTGACACTTCAAGCTTCAGTAGATAAGAGTGGGGTAAAGAAGTTGTGTTGTTTAGCATAATACAAACAATGCACTGAGCATAATGCCAATATATTATGACAATACCAACCACTAATAGAAAACAAAAAATGTATGCGAATGACTTATCCGATCTATAATTTAAATTGACAATGACTAATCTTAAAATTGCATACTTGTAAATTGAAGGTAGATATGTAACACTAACTTCGGACCATCAACACCTCAGTCCGCCCTGTGACCACGAAGTGCTGCAAAGCCTTCGAAATGTCGGGAGAAAATAAAATAAAAACCGCGATAAAATCCGTAATAGTAGTTTAATTTTGAAGTCTAACATTCGCGTAAACGTAAGAAATCGTTATCCGATCGATAAGGTTTTCGCACGGATATGTTATTCCCATACATTGTTTGTTTCCTATTGGCTTTGACGATTGTAGAAAGCGTCTCGGCTACGACCCCAGTCGTAAATTTATCGATCTATGTTTTTGAAAGCTAGGAATAGATAAGTTTTGTCCATTAGTATCCCGACTTTATGTATTTACGCGTAATTTCCATCTATTTGTTGGGTAGTAGGATGTATAAGTATCCGCGCGTCCGCCCCATAGTCAATACGGAGTGGAGTAGAATTAAAATGTTGTCACCGAGTATAACTCGCGGTGTTCGCCGCAACCATTGTTCGCACTGAGTGTTTTATAAATGTATAGAATATTTAGACGTGTTTTATTTTTACACATCCCTTTTTTTAAATCCTTTAACAATCTTACCCAATCTGAACTTATCCTTCTTTGTCATCATGCAAAGAAACAAACAGACGCTAGATACCTACGTTTTTTAAAGGTTCAAATGTAACATAAATAAAAAAACATTTGAGTACTTAATAGGCTTGACTTCTCTATTCAATCGGGTTATACTTTATCTGATTTATCAGAAGATAAAGAATCAGTCCTAAGGAAGAATTACGATTTTCTAACGCTTCGCGGTAAGATAGAAATCGTTCTACGTCACAGATCGTTTCGATGCGATGATTACATCGCGTCGCATAGATAACTATAGGCTACTGATTTTTATAAAACCTTGGAATTGGAATGTGGTAAGTGATTTGTTTGTCTTGGTTCCCCCCAACGGTTCCCAGTGAGTAGGTTTCCTAAAAACAAAGTAATTCCAAAATGAATTCTTGTATTTGACTATAAAGTACTAGCTTTTGCCCGCGGCTCCGCCCGCGTGAATGAGGTTTTTCCGGGATAAAAGTCCCGCTTTTTATTTTCCCGGGATAAAAAGTAGCCTATGTGTTAACCCAGGACATGATCTACCCGTGTGCCAAATTTCATCGAAATCTGTTTAGTAGTGACAACCATACATCATACATTCTTACAAACTTTCGCGTTTATAATAGTAGGATTATATTTTTTGTCGAAGGCACGGCTAATTAAATTTTATTTAGATGGGTCAACTGTTGTTACGCACGATATGACTGCTCATATACTGTTGATATATGAGCAGTCATATCGCTTCTCATCAGGCGAGCGGCATGCTTGTCTCGTCATAAAGGCCTATTACGATCAGCAGTAACCTTTCTGTGGCTGATCATGATGTTCCCTATACCTAAGTGTATTTATAGCAACTGCCGGGCGGGAATCAACAGTTTATACATATGAACAATATCATGATCAGATCTTTGTGTTCCGATAAATCCCGTACAGAGATTTGTAGATATTGGGTATAATTAACTAGTCATCGATAGAATCTTGATTTATGTAGGAAAGTTTCAATTGTAATGGAAAATTTAAACTACAAAAACTGAATGAGAATAATGAATAGCAAGTCTGGGCGCTTTTTTTTGCGGCAAAAATCACCTCTACTTCCCACGTCAGTCAGGGGAGCTGAGGCAGGTATTTCGGCGTACCAATTAAAACTCTCTGCAGTAGCCTTTGTCAACGCATTAGAGGCGGGCCCGGGATAACACAAGTCATGACCTCAGATCGCTACCGGATTGCAGAGGATGTTCAATAAACCATGGTGGTAGTCTATCACGCCCCCATCCCACAGGTCTAAAGTTTGGCGCTGGTAAACGATACCTTTGCCCATCAATAGAAGCAGCACTTTTAATCTATACTATTATTATAAAGCTGAAGAGTTTGTTTGTTTGAACGCGCTAATCTCAGGAACTACTAAACCGATTTTGAAAATTCTTTCACTAATAGGAAACTACATAACTCCTGAGTGCTATAGGCTACTTTTTAGTTTTTATCCCGGGAAAATAGTTTTTGTCCCGGAAAAACTTTTTCACGCGGGCGGAGTCGCGAGCACTACTAGTGAGATGATAATTCTTCAGGGTGTTCAGGCCGGTGGTCACTTAACTTCAGGTCAGCCATTTGTTCGTTTACCATACCATACCAGCCCTGTATTATAAACTGCCCACTGTTGAGCACGGGCCTCATCAACATCTGAGAGGGTTTTGGCCTTAGTCCAGCACGCTGGCCTAGTGCGGGCTGGCAGACTTAACATTCCTTCGAAATTCAGAGAACTTCTCAGGTATGCAGGTTTCCTCACGATGTTTTCCTTCACCGTTAAAGCGAGCGATAATTTTTTTTTATTGCATCTACTGACGAGACGAGCATGCCGTTCGCCTGATGGTAAGCGATACGATCACCCATAAACAATAGAAACACCATCCAGCACCTTGAGTTATAAAGTACTGTGTGGCATTCCACTGCGCTCGTCATCCTGAGACATAAGATGTTAAGTCTCATTATGTCCTGTAGTTACACTGGCTACAATGCCCTTCAAACCAAAACACAATAGTGCATGTACACTGTTGCTTGTCGGTAGAAATAGACTTGCGGTTGTACCCCAGACGGACTCTTACATATGAGAGTCCTATCGCCAGTAATTCACAAAGAATACACACATAGGTACATTTTTAGAAAAATCTGATGTGTGTGACTGCCTCGGTGGCGTAGTTGTATTACGGTATGACTGCAATGCTGAGGTCACGGGTTCGATCCCCGGGTCGGGCAAAGTGATATTGAGTTTTTTCTATTCAGTATCAGCCCGGAGTCTGGAATTTGTGCCCGATATGGCGATATGCTCGCCCCTATCACATTGTGGGACGGAATAACGGCGAAAAGTGGGTGCACTAGTTGCGCCTCTGCCTACCCCTTCGGGGATAAAAGGCGTGAGTGAATGTGTGTGTGTGTGTGTGTCAGAGGTGTGTGCCCTTGGGTTTTGAACCTGCGAACATTCGTCTCGGCAGTCCGTTCCACTCCACACTAGGCTATCGCCGCTTTTTGTTCGTTTATCGGCAGCTTATTCAATAATATAAAAAACTAACCTTTTGTGTATAAATATGGCACTGATAATGTTTAAATTAATTAAACACGTGCGTTTCGATTATTTAAAAAACAATATCTACGATATTGCGTGGAAACATGTAATTAGTGTATAGTAGTTCTTCTTTTTTTACCTTTTCTTTGTATCACTGTATGTTTCCTTAAAATAAATATTTATGTACCTTCTTACTGCAGAAACAATCATTGAAATTAGACTCTCTTTCTGATATGAAAGTACGTATGCCAAGTTCAAGGTCTCGGGTTCGATCCCCGGGTCGTGCAGTGATTTTTTTTTATACTGTGTATCAGCCAGGAGTCTGGAATTTGTGTTCGTTATGGCGATAGGCTAGCCCCCTATCACATCATGGGACAGAAAAAAAAGAAAAACGGGCATTTTATTTTTTGGCGGGCGATGATCTTGCGCTGTGCATGCCGTAGACCTTGCGTCCGGCTGCCACGCTACCCTCGCACCCCCGAGTAAAGACGGCCCTGGCTAACAGGTACGTAAATCAATTGCCGAACTATCATGATAACTTTTACTTCGGATAAATGCTTAGGGGAAGATTTACGGAGCTTGGGATTGTCACTATATATAGGGCTCTAACCTACCTCTAGGCAACAAGATACCCCGGGGCCGTCTCGTATGCGCCGAAGAAGGCCACCACGGGTTTTAGTTAGTATGTCGGCGTAGAGTGTACATAGTGTAAGGGACTCGGTTCAATGCTCGCTTGGATGATGCTTTACTCCCGATTGTCGACATTGGGCCGTAAGACTATGAAACTAACACCACCGTTCCACACACCTCCAGTAGTGGTAGCGGTAATGCGGTTTTTCCCCGCGAAAAAAAGACCTGCACGTATTTATATCGTTACGAGGCTTAGGTATCTATACTTTAGTTCAAATTATTAATTTTTCACTGCAGTACCTACAAGTAGTGTCGAGTAAATCTAAAGCTTTTAGATTGGATGTTTTCGTATTTCAAAACAGAATGTGTATTTTAACGCGTCAGATACCTAATTGGTTTAAACATGAATGGTGCCGAATCAATTGGGAATACCGGCCGGCGGATTATAGATCTATAATCACAAAATTGGCCATCCATGTCGTTTATCAGGCCATTATTAGCATTATTAGGTTATACACAAAATGTAAATTTTGAGTAAAATTCAAAATCTGAGAATAATTCATATGTTGAAGACCAAAAAAGTATGAAGCAAAAAGCAATATTCGGAGGACAATCTAACAGTAAGAAAAAGCCAGAACTACCTATCTACTGAAAAATCTCTAAAACTAAATAGTTAGTACAAGGAACATAATAAATGAAATGGTAAGCTAATCCTACTAATATTATAAAGGCGAAAGTTTGTAAGAATGTATGGATGTTTGTTCCTCTTTCACGCAAAAACTACTGAACGGATTTCGATAAAATTTGGCACACGGGTAGATCATGTCCTGGATTTACATATAGGCTTTTTATCCCGGGAAAACATAAAGCAAGACCTTTATCCCGGAAAAACTTTTTAAAGCGGGCGGAGCCGCGGGCAAAAACTAGTAATATAATAATTAACGGTCCCCAATGACTTTTTAATTGCAGTTTATTGGCAAATCAGACACATAACCAATGATTTTCCGAAAACATAAATATTATGATATTAGCAATCGCAATCTGAAGACTCGAAAGTACAAATACTAGTTGTCTTTATTGTTCATACTGGTTTGAACTAACTCTTTCACATACATTCTACATTCCATTCGACCGCGCCAAATGGAGACGGCCGCGTTCCGTATTAACCGATCCAGAGGACGAAATCACTCTGGCCATCCGCCGTAAGAACGAGTTCTTGAAACTCCAACACTCCACAAGACCGCAGTTCCGTCCTCGCCGTCGAGGACCTCGCCGCGTCCCCCCCCCCCCCCCGACCCTCCTAGCAGTTCCGGCCCGCGTGCCGATGACAACACAATCTAATAAGATTAGGCCTAAAAACCAATCTTTCCCTAATCGTTGATGTCTCATCCTCTCTCAGTGGCCGTCCTGAGCCGAGGTTCGTAACCCGTTAGTGGGTTGCCCTCAGCATGGTCACTTAATTCAAAGGGTTGCGAGCGCCTTCTGCGTTCACTCTAAAGACCGGTGTGGCCAGAAAAGCCGACTCGCGTCAGGCTACTGGCAGTAGGGTCATTAACAAAAAAAAATCTTTCACATACTTTTACTGTAACAATGTGCGTGCGGAATACTTTTTTCTTTTAATTCGTTAGGGTATGGCGTATCTATACTTTTTGAAAATCATTGAACACAATAGATTTCACCGCCGAAACAGGACCATCATTCATAAAAATCTCCAATTTTACACAATAAACAGCCACCGTACTCTTCTAACGACCAGCACCACGTAGCAATATCTACTGTTCATCTTTATCAATTATCAGCCTAATTATCATGAGCAACTGATGTGATTTGTAAAACAAGCGACGCTATCGATATAGTTTCCGGTGGCAGCAGACCGACACCAGTGGCAGCCAGGATGTTGTGGAAAACGGGTTTGTTGCTCCTGGTCTGCGTATTTAGCCAGGTAGGATTAACGAAAGGCAATATACTACGAATAGTATATTCAAAATTTATTTATTTGCTCGTGATAGGATAAGTGGACGATAGCATTGTTGGGAATGAAACGGTCTGCCGAGACAATGTCCGCAGGTTCAAAACCCAAGGCACACACCTCTGACTTGTTGAATTTACGTTTGTATTATTTATCAATTATCGTTCGCTTTAACGGTGAAGGAAAATATCGTGAGGAAACCTCCATACCCAAGAATTTTCCATAAGAATTTCGAGGGTATGTGAAGTCTACCAGCCCGCACTAGGTCAGCGTGGTGGACTAAAGCCTAACCCCTCTCAGTAGTAGAGGAGGCCAGTGCTCAGCAGTGGGCAGTATACAGGGCTGATTACATTGAATTGATAGGATATTTATATCCACCCGCATCGTGATCGTCGTAGGTACCTACGTAAGCGCCTAGATGCCTTTCTTCAATCGTTCACTAATAGAAAACGGAACAATATGGGAATGACATTTCATATCAATAGGTAAGTCTATTGCTAGGATATATTATTCTCATAAATAAGGTTAGCGTTAACAATTGTAGGAAGTCTTGGCTATGGGGCAAGGTAAAACATATTGTTGCCCATGTGTTTTGCTCTCCAGGATCAGCATGCGTATATTTAGTTTTCGACAGGCCTGGATAATACTCTATCTAGATATCTGTACGCTACTGTCATTACCGTAAGGAGAAGTGGAATCACTTTTCGTTGACTTTACAAAAAAGTTTGCATCGTTTGAAATCATTTTATATTTCAGGTGCCTGCCGAGGAAATCAAGCCGGAATTCATTGAAGATGCTTTGAGTAGAGGTATTCGAGGTGTTTTTATTTGGATACGCAATAGACATTGTTATAGACAAGACAACGATTTCAATTTCAATCGTGTAAAACAAATACAGCAATGTTAGAGTTGCTGAGCAAATCGACCCAGTAGAACCTCTTCTTTGCACTTCTTAATTTTTTACGGCATACTTAAATAGTTACTCAATTTGCGGTATTTGCAAGTGACAAGTGGGTTCGTCTTTATAATTTTTGATACCTTCCCACTCTTCAGCACCTAATTAAATTACCTTTTTTGATGCCTCAGCTTTGTAAATCCCACGTAAGTTTTTAACCGTGGTCAAAAACAGCAGGAGAGGGTTAATTAATCATAAAGACATTAATTCCCATTGTTCCAGCGCAAACAGACACCACACAGTCCCGTATTGTGTCGGGATGGGAGGCGTACCCTGGCCAGCACCCTCACCAGGTCAACCTGCGTATGGTGAACGGTATTGGATCAGTTAATGGATGCGGTGGGTCCCTGGTCGCTCGCCAATGGGTGCTTACAGCAGCCCATTGCACTGCTAGGTGAGTGTCTTATAAGATTTTCATGTAAAGCTAATTATTTAGGGATGGTATTGTTTTCTTTAGTGCCAATATATCGTACTGTAGGTCATGATGTTCGTTCGTCGTTCTGCTGCCAACAAAGGCTCTTGTCTCTTACCGTTATTTCGCAATTAATTTTTGTATGATGATCATCGACACCGAGTGGGATCTCCCGAAGAGATCATCATCTTCTTCTTCAGCCTTTTGGATGTCTACTGCTGACTATAAGTCTTCCCCAAAGATTTCCAGACCAAACTCTTAGAAGTGGCCGAAGAGTTCGTCTCTAGTTAAAATTGCTCCTCAATTTACCTACATTTAAATATTGCTCCACTTCTTTTCTTATGAAATAAAAAAGTCTTTAGCGCAATTTTTAATCCGCGCCATAACCAGGCATTTCATTAGCATAGTTGAGGAGTGAAGAATTCGCTGCAGGATAATGATCCAAGCTCCTGAGTGTAGTAATCATTTGTTGCTGAAAGTTAGAATCGTCAATATTCCTGACCGAATCATGGATGAAAGCTAAACCTTTGCATGAAACCATACATGAGCATAGCAAGATGTTATTTATAATAATTAAATACAAACGCGGCAGTAATAATTATAATTAATCTGATAATTATGACGGATTACTGTGATTAAGTTCGCTTTGTCGGGCGCCGAATCAATATAAATGAATTGATTAATTTAATATCCCAGATAAGATCAAAAGACATGCCGTTACGCGCAAGTAAATGGTAGAAACATACAGACAAGTTGATCATTGAAATGTTTATATTTATTTAGAGTAGAGTTAGATCAGATATGTTGACATGGCCGAGTGGACGACTGACCAGCGCCTCGTGCCCTGTGGTCCGGGGGCATCTAGATAATTCCGCCACGGCATCTCCTGCCTGTCGTAAGAGGCGACTGAATGGGGCTTAGAGAGAGTCGCGGGGCGAGCAGTGGGGGGCTGCTCGCTCGACTACTCCAATATAAGCGACTTCGAGGTGGACGACAATGCGGGTGGTCGGTCTCCCGTTTCATAGACGCCAAAGGCGGCCTTGAGAATTTGAGGGGCACCGTAGACCTCCCGTTTAGAGAAGGGCCGCAATGCGGCATCGCGCAGGTACGGTTCCGCGCAGCTATCTTAGTGCAACAAGATATCCCGGGGCTATCCCGTATGCGCCGAAGAAGGCCACCGCGGGTTTTGGTTGGTAGGCCGGTGTAGGGTGTACATAGTGTTAGGGACTCGGTCCAATGCTCGCCCGGATGATGCTATACTCCCGAGTGTCGACATTGGACCGTAATACCGGTGAAACCAACATAACCGTTCCACTTGATTGCAGATGTGATCTTAATTAGGTATAGTTAGACATAATATTATTACGGAAGACTCTATAATATGATATAACTGCATTATAGGTAAATACGCATGAGATGGAATTACGGGAAGATATACTTAATATAAATGTAGGTCTTAAGTATAATCGTATTTCCGACATAGGTAATAAGTTCTTATATGTCTAACCTAAGACATGAAAATAATAAAAATAAAACCGACTTTAAAACTGCTACAAACAAAAAAATAATTTAACTTTATATACGTGTAAGTATAGATTCGCCTCGTGAGTCGCTGCGACACTTCTTCAATTAAACAGCACACATTGAACAGAAGATGACTTATTGATTGCAACCTGGGGTACCCATAAAGCTATTGACACATTCGTAAACAACAGGCAGCGATGAGCGAGCAGCGACTGGCGGCGCTCGCTATTTTATTTATTTTATTTATTTATTTATTATTACAGTTACAATTATATAATTACAGCAATTCACGGCTGCACTAGGCTCTAAGCCTGTATCGCAGTGACCAATAAGAATTAACAAAAAATATATATATTTTTTAATTCGGCGACAAGTCCGATACACATCCCAAAACCATCGCTATAAATAAATAAAGTTAAGCTTATAAACTAAGTACACTTATATTATATTATGCGTGTCTCTCTCTCTCTGTGTGTGTGTGTGTGTGTGTTTTTAAGTATAGTGTATACATTTTATTTGCACCACAACCCGCTGACACAATATCATTCATACTTTATTGTCCTTACTCCCTACATACGTAAGTATTACCTAGTGGTGTAACGAATATTCGCATCTTTTTCAATATTTGCATTCGCATTATAGGATTCATATTCATTCCTATTCATTAAGACTTCTGCTCGCGGCTACGCCCGCGTGAAAGAGTTTTTCCGGGATAAAAATATTTTCCCGGGATAAAAAGTAGCCAATAGCACTTAGGAGTAAAGTAGCTTCCTATTAGTGAAAGAATTTTCAAAATCGGTTCAGTAGTTCCTGAGATTAGCGCGTTCAAACAAACAAACAAACTCTTCAGCTTTATAATATTAGTATAGATTTCTCCGAAATTAGTCACTGCCGAGTTGGACGATATCTTCAAGCTTTTTGATTTGAAAGAATTTGGAAATAGCTTCATTGAAGAATACATTACTCGCTTTTGATTTGCCGCAATATTGCTGTTAGTCAAAATCATTTGAGGAGCATTATGCTATTTGTTCAGATTTCAATCGAGTTTCCCACCTTAATTGTCTGAGACTTATATGCGTTTCTTTGTATTATGATTATTCACGGGCAGTGTCGAATGTTCAAGTTGCTGCTTTATGATATACCTTACTAATTCTAGTACTCAATAATAGAACAGAATGCAGATCAACTAATGGTTCGTGATCCCCTCTATCCATAGATATCTACATCCAAGAAGGAAATTACGGGAGCGAGACCAGTGGCGTAGCTAACTATATTGATGAGGTCCATGGCTAACTTATCTGAAGCACGCCTTTTTCTGCAATGCAAATCCAACTAACAGATATGTTCCCAATTTAAAGGCATAAGGAGGTAGGAGGTAGGGAGGTTGTTAGACATTTCCGCACGGCGATCCGTCACACACACACACACACACACACACACACACACACACTCACGCCTTTTATCCCCGAAGGGGTAGGCCTAAGCATAACTAATGCACTGACTTTTCTTCGTGCGTATTCGGTCCCATGATGTGATAGGGGGCGAGCCTATCGCCATATCGGGCGCAAATTCAGACTCCGGGTTGGTACTGAATTTAAAACCCAATACCACTTTACCCGACTCGGTTTCGAACCCGAGACCGCAGCATTGCAGTCATATCGTAATACAACTACGCCACTGAGGCGACCCGACACATTAATTAATTATTCTGTGACCAGTCAGGTTCTGCATGTCCCGGAAAGTCGATGCGTAGTCTCCACTCCTCAGCCTGGAGGCCCCTGAAACTTTGCCCGTCCTGCCGATCTATTATTACACGCCACTACGTGATACTAATCTTGCACCTCTGGAAATCATAATCCTCACTTCCCAGCCGCATCACCATGGTCGTGCGTCTCGGTATCACAAACCTGACCTTGCCGCAGCATCTGATGGAGTCGAACGAGTGGTACAACTACCCAACCTTCAACGACCTCACGCCCAACGTAGTGCAGTTCAATGATGTTTCACTACTGAAGCTGCCGCGCCCTGTCGTCTACACCAGTAAGTCATCCCCCTTAATAAAATTAATTACGCAATACGTGTTAATGATCACCCATGATCACCACTAACGTCGAGGAGGTATGGGACAAGATTTATGAAGATTCTAAACAATCCCCTCAACGCAAGCATTTGACATATCCTATAGAAGACACGAAAGTGGACGATAGACTAGTTGGGGATGGAACCGTCTGCCAAGACAATGTCCGGAAGTTCAAAACCCAAGGCAAACACCTCTGACTTTTCGAAGTAACATGTGTTTTGTTTATCAATATAATAAAGCGAGCGATATCGCTTCACATCGTGAGGAAACCCACATACCTGAGACTTCTCCATACCTATAGAAATTTCGAGGGTATGTGAAATCTGCCAACCCGCACTAGACCAGCTTGACGGGCTAAGGCCTAACCCCTCTCAATAGGAGAGAAGGCCCGTGCTCAGCAGTGGGCAGAGTATATTATACAGGGCTGATTGCATTTTATTGCGTAGAAGACTACGTCGGATGGGGAAAGGTAACAAATACAATGTAACTACCCAACTATTTATCATTTTCTATTCTAACACAAGTAATGCGAGGTTCAACTAACCTTACAGTTGGGTACCTAATACATAACTGTACTTATATTTTGCAGGGCTCCTGCAATCGATTCGTATCCAGTCATCAGCGGATGCTCACAGGGAATACACGAATGAAGTCATGTACGCTAGCGGCCACGGTAGACTTTGGACTAACGGTAACTCAACGATTTATATTACTTCATGAATTTCATCAGCATTTACAATGTAGGTATACTAGCAGGTTAATGATTTGTCATCACATGTTTAAGACTTTGTTACTATACACACAGAGAGACTTACGCCTTTTATCCCCGAAGAGGTAGGCAATGACGCAACAATTTCTCCCACATTTCGCCGTGTGTTTCGACCTATGATGAGATAGTATGTGAGCCTATAGCAATATCGGGCGCAAAATCAAAACTCAAAAATACAATATAAATTTAACTTGGATTCAAACCTCAGAGCGATAGTCGAAGCGCGCATGCATGATGCAATTCAACTACAAAGTCTCAAGTCTGTTCTATAACTGTTTTCAGCAAATTAACTCACCCGCTCTTTATCCCACTCTGGCACTCATTAGCCTCTGCAATACATTTATCACAGCGCTAGAAACAACCTTCAGCTCAGGCGTATCCATGCTAATTCGTAATATTATGAATGCGAAACTAACTTTATCCACCTGGCTATTGCGCTTTCATGGCTAAACTATTGAACCGATTTTGATGAAATTTCTGCCAAGTAAGCTTGAACTATAAAAAGAAAACTGCAAGTGCATTATCCTGGAAAAGTGCGTAGGTACGACTTTTATCGCGGTAAAAGTCTATCGCGGGCGGAGCCGCAGCCTGCGTCTGTAAGCTAATATGGAATAAACAATATTATCGTTTTGTTCTAGGTGCTTCACCCGAAGTTCTGAACTGGGTGTACCTGCGGGGTGTGGACCACGCCTTTTGCCAGGGAACTTTCCCCACGGTCACCAACGAAAACACCATCTGCGCGAGATGGTTCAATGATACCTCGCAGTCGACTTGCCAGGTATCTTGATAGCATCAAAAACGTTTTCTTCGTCATTTAAGCTCAAAATTTGGCATGAAACGTAAATTAGATACATACGAGAAGAGACTTAAATATTTTAACCTGAACTCTTTGTTAATTCGACGTAAAATTTGTGCTTACTCCATACTTTACAAAATAATTAATTCGAAATGGGACACCAGTGAATTGTTGAGCCATCTTTCGTTGAGAGTGGGGGGTAGTAACCGAATACAGAATTTATTTTTCATACCATGTAGCTCTAATAATGTTGCATATAATGATCCCATATCACGCATGTGTAGAGCACATAATGACATTAGCAAAGACCTCGATATTTTCTCATTAAGTCTTAATAGTTATATTAATAAATGCTTAGCTAGAGTGATTGTATAGCGCTCAAATACCATATATTTTAAGTTAATGTTTAGTTTTGTAAGATAGTTAATTGTAATGTTGTGCGTAGCTTTTATCGGAGTTTAAATTTAGCACTGTAAAGACTATTATATGCATCTCTTTTGTATAATTATAGTTTATACTCTGTAGCTATGCCTAAATAAATAAAATAAAATCACCCCCTTTCTGTTTAGGCAGAGTAATATTCCACATTTTTTCAGCTATATTAAAGTCTTTATAATAGGGGCGACCCATAGTTCTATTATTGTAAAAAAATCAAGCAGTTATCCCTATTACATTATTTTTCCACTCAGAGGTCACTTAACTCATACCCAATTTTTATTAGGTACCTATCTATAATAGTAATACCTAGTTGTATAGTAAATACTAGTCAAATAAAGTATAAAATATCTATAGGCAAGATTTAGATTCTAGAGCTAAGATTCAAATAAAGCCATTTTCAGGGTGACAGCGGTGGTCCTCTCGTCCACGTGAACCCTGATGGTGTTCCGATCCTCGTCGGTGTGACCTCCTTCGTAGCTGGTGGTACCCACGGATGCCACTCTGGTTTCCCCGCTGGTAAGTTGAAAATGTTTACGAACATTACCTCGAAATAAATTTCTCCGTAGCAAACTTAATGGTTTACCCTTTATGCAGCATTCAGGATCTTCTTAATGAAAACTAGCGTAATAGTTTTGACTAGTTTAACGTCAAGAGTTCTCTCCGCATGGCCTTGGACATCAGGTGAATTGAGATCTCTGGGGAATTCCGGCTAGATATATATGTCGACGAGGATTTCACAGGAGCCAATAAAACGTAGCGCACACTTTGCAATGGTCATAATTGACTTTTATTTCTTTAACTCGTGACTCCTTTATCACTCATCACTTTGTCAGGACCAGCATAATAACCACTAAGTTACCATAGCGACTATTGACAACTAGTTGAACACTGAACGACGACCAAACTAATACTGTGCTCCTCAATTTTTTTTTTTTTTTTTTTTTTTTTTTAACACGGACCTATCGGCCAGTAGCCTGACGCGAGTCGGCTTTTCTGGCCACACCGGACTTTCGGGTGAACGCAGAAGGCGCTCGTAACCCTTGGAATTTAAGCGACCACGCTGAGGGCGACCCACTAACGGGTCACGAACCTCGGCTCAGGGCGGCCACTGAGAGAGGACAAGACATCATCGTTTGGGGAGATTGGTTTTGATCCCTAATCCTATTTGTCGTGTTGATCGTAGTCATCGGCACGCGGGCCGGAACTGCTACGAGAGGTCAGGGTGACGGGGGGCGCGGCGAGGTCCTCGGCGGCGAGGACGGAACTGCGGTCTTGTGGAGTGTATGAGTTTTAGGAACTCGTGCTTACGGCGGATGGCCAGAGTTATATCGTCCTCTGGGTCGGTCAGAAAAGAGCGCGGCCGTCTCCATTTAGCGCGGTCGAATGGAGTGTATATCGACGCTTTACGGATAAGCGTATTTGGGTGTTTTTCCGCTCGCTCGAAGTAGCGTTTGCTGGCCTTTTGCATGAAATGCCTGATGGTCGGCATATTGGTGTCCACGTGGAGGTTGCGATTGCGAACGTACCACGGGGCACCAAGAGCGTGTCGTAGAAACTTATTTTGCAGGACCTGCATACGCTTAAGTCGAGCAGGCGGTATGTGGGCGAATACGGGTGATGCGTACGTCATAATCGGCCTAATGCATGTCGTATATATCCTAATCTTGTTGCGGACGGACATTTTACTTTTTCTATTTGTGAGCCAGTGCAACTGGCTCACCGCGAATGCGGCTCGCGCGCGTACCGCGTTTACGTGTGGGACGAAGGTCAACCTCTGATCAAGGGTTACTCCTAAATATTTGGCTTTCTCCGTCCAGGGAATAACCTGGTTGGACATGCGGACTTGGTAATTGGGTATATGAATTCTCCTCTTCAAAGTGAACAGGATTGCCTGACTTTTAGTGGGGTTGACGGTGATTCGCCATTTGCGGAACCACGCACCGAGTTCGTCGGCGGCGGCTTGCAAAGTGCGCACCACATCGTCGGGGTCTCTACGTGAAGCGTAGATTGCGGTATCGTCCGCGAAGAGGGCCAGATGGGCATTTTTAGGTCTTGGGATATCGCTAGTGTACAGCGAGAAAAGAAATGGGGAAAGCGCGGAGCCTTGCGGGACTCCGGCCGTGATCGTGTGCCGGGAAGAGAGGGTTCCCTCCACTCGATATTTGAATCCGCGATTCGACAGAAAGTCTCGTATGATGTGCACGAGCTGTGTGGGCACGTTGAGAGTGTACAGCTTGAAAAGCAAGCCGTTGTGCCACACTCTGTCGAAAGCTTTTTCAATATCGAAGAAGAGGGCGCCAGTAGGCATTCCTTTAAAGAATTGTTCGTGAACGTGCTCCGTGATGCGGAGCACCTGATTTACGCAATTGTGTTTGGGACGGAAACCAAACTGCTCCGGAGGGATCAGATGGTTGTTGAGAGCGACTATTTTGAGGCGGTCGAGGACGATCCGCTCATACATTTTGCCTAGCGTGCTAAGCAGACTGATTGGCCTATAGGAGGACGGTTCGGATGCGGGTTTACCCGGTTTGTGAATGCCTATCACCACCGCCTCCTTCCAGATCTCTGGGAAGAGGCAGTTTTGAAAGGCGGCATTGAAAATCGCGGTGAGCTTGATAACTAGATGCTCCGGGAGCATCTTAATCATACGAGTGGGGATCCTGTCGCCCCCGGGGGCTTTCCTACGTTTGAGTGCCTTGATCAGAGCGATGACTTCTTCGATCGTCACCGGCGCAAGGGGATCGGGCGGCGGGTCGACGTCCGGGTCGAGGTTTATAATATCGTCGTTTTGGTCGCGAGAGATCGGCGGTGGCCGGACCGCGTTCCTACTTTCGACAAATGAATTAACCGCAACAAGATCGTCGGGGTCTACGGGTACGGATGAGAGAGAACATTGAGACTCCAGGCTGTCTGCCAGAAGCTCCGCTTTCTCGTCGTCATCAAACGCCGGGCGTTGATTCGGACGATTGAGCGGAGGCATGGAGGCCACATCGTTTCTCCTGAAGGAACGACACAGGTGCCAGAAGGCCTGATGTGTCGGTTCGATCTCGGCTAAGCGGGTTTCCCATCTCGAATCGACGACATCCTTTATGCGACGCTTGACCTCGCGTTGGAGGTAGCGCGCAAGATGTCGTCGTTCCGGAATGGGATTCGTCGCGCAGGCTCTGAGCGTTGCGTTACGCAACCTCACCCAACACCGAACGTCGTCGGGAATTTGCCAGTGACTGTGAACAGTCTCTGGCACCTTCTCGGAGCTTTCGCTCAAGACGTTCTGGAGGTGGTTTGTGAAGGAGCGTATCGCGCCTGTCGTCTCTTCAGGAGTCACGATGTTGGTCGGGATCGCGGAGAGATCTGGGGATGAGGTGTCCGCGAGTTTGGTGCCAAGGAGGCGCCAATTCGTTTTCACCTTCATCGGCACATTAGGACCTGTGTCTGTTGGGCCGTGTTGGGGGGCTAGGTCTAGGATCACAGGTCTGTGGTCAGAGTCTAACTCTTGTAGCACCTGCATGGAACGTACGCGTAGGCTTACGTTCCTTACGAGCGCTATGTCGAGTATGTCAGGTCGGTAGTTGTCGTTTGTACTATAGTGGGTTGGTTCAGAAGGAACCAGAATGCTCATGTCTATGGTTTCAAGACAACTCTCTAGCGCGGTGCCTCTAGCGTTGGTGTAGAGACAGCCCCAGAGAGTGTTCTTGGCGTTGAGGTCTCCCGCCACGATGACGGAATCCCCCATCGCAAATAGGGTATCTAGTTCATGGGAGTGAAGCTCCTTAGTGGGCGAGAGGTAGGCCGATATGATGGTGATCGGCGGATGTCCTGTCATGGCTAGCCTACAGACTGAAGCCTCAATGTTCCTCAAGTTAGCAGGTGGGTCAAGGGGTATGCAGTGCAGAGACCTTTTGAAATAAATGAGAGTGCCTCCAAGAGGGCCACTGGTACGATCATTACGTACCAGATTGAAATTGGGGATGTTGGGATTGCGGTGAGATGGTTTGAGAAACGTTTCCTGGAGGAGGAAAACGTCTAATTTGTTTTCGCGGACAAAATCAGAAATTTCGGCTCGTTGGCCATGAATACCGTCAATGTTGAAAAACCCCACTCTGAGGGAGCGGGGTTTGGTCCGCTTAGAGGGATTAAGTAATGTTGGTTGCGCCATTTATGATGACGAAAAAAGGACGCCTACGGTGATCTGGTACCTCCGCGTCTGGATGCGGAGGATTTCGTTGACCAGATCAACGTCGGGGCGATCGAGGGTTGCACTACGGGCCACAAGGTCGGCCATCTGAGCTGTGAGAGTCATCAGCTCAGGCGAGTTCAGAAGGAACTCGACTTTTGCGTTATGCGCAGAGGATGATGTAGGGGGGGCGGGTGAGGTCGTCGCCACCGGTTTTTTCGGCTTGGCTACCTGTGAGGCAGGAGCCGTGGAGGCCGAAGGAATAGGAGTGGGAGCAGGAGTAGGTTTGGTGATGGTTGGGGCCGGGGTGGCGGGAATGACTCCGCCACGGGCCTGGATACGTGGGTCGATGCGGGACGTGGTTGGAAACCAAGCGTTTTGTACTGGCGTAGGTGCCAGTCTGAAATTAGCCTGAGGGGCGGGAGCCTTAGGAGCTTTAGGAGCTCTCAAGGTCTTTTTGGGGGCTTTGGGGCATCCGCGGTAATTGGCGGGGTGGCCCGATTGCCGGCAGTTTGTGCACGAAGGCGGCTCCGTGCATTGGGAACGGTCCTTAGGACGAGGGCACGCAGATGTGCCGTGTTCGCCGAGGCACTTAACGCACCTGGCGGGGAGGCGGCAGCCACGAGAGCTGTGGCCGTACTTTTTGCAGTTGTGACACTGCCCTATTTGGCCTTTCTTGTGAGGGGACTCGACGGTGAAGCCGCCTAGTCCCGAAATGTCCCTAATTTCGTATAGACGTTTAACGTCTGCGGGGGTCTCGAGGATGGCTAACACCATCTCGTATTCAGCGCCAGGCTGAGAAGCGCGGGATTGGCGGTGCATACGGTGCACCTCTAAGGCGTTGATGCCTTTGGCCTGGAGGCCTTCTCTGACCTCGTTGGTCGACATTTGGGTCGGAATGCCACGGATGACGTAGCGAAAGCGACGTTCATCCGGGAGAGAAAAGGTATAATAATAATAATTCCTCGAATCGAGGTACTTTGTAAGTGCTCTATGATCCGAGATAGAGCCGGGCTGAAGGGAGAGGAGCTGCTGGCTCCCGTTCCACGAGTTCGTGGGAATTGAAATGTGCTGGCTTTCCAGCTCTTTGAAAAGGGCCTGCATCGTTTTGCCCGGTGGGAGTTGCATATTCACCCGTGGAGGTTTTTTAGGCCCCCTGGGTGTTTGCGGTTGGGATGGGTGGGATGGTGGCGGCGACGACGAACCCGCGGGATTCGCGGAGCTCGACTGCACGTTGGTAGGCGCTGAAGGCGCGGGGGTAGGGACAATGCTGTCCGGGTTTGGGGTCACGGCCTTCTTCTTCTTTCTCCCGCGCTTCACAGTCGTGAAGCCTTCGTCGTCGAGTTCCGACGACGAGGTTTCCGCCTGCGAGTCACAGGAGGAAGAGGAAGACGGCACGGGGCGTTTTAGGGAGCCCGAGACGGTCTCCATGGCTTCGTCGGAACCGTCCGCGGTCCCGGTCGCTGGTTTGGCGACCGGGGCCCCAGACGATCCCGACGGAGTTGGAGTCTCCGAAAGTTGCTCCCTCACGTTGTGTAGCAACGTGGACATATAGTCCCTGAAGCCACCGTCGGTGACAATCAGGGCTCTCAACGCAGTTTTGAGCTGCGAGAGCGGGATACCCGATACTACGGGGTCAGTTAGGGGTTCCGTGGACGTGGAACCTGCCATTTTAGAGGCTGGGTCCACGTCCATGGCTAGTTTGTTTAAGGGACCGCGTGTGTGTTCCCTATGCTCCGGGTGCGTTCCGCCTGGGAAAGAACACACAGAAGAAACCAGGCCGGCTGTCGCACAAACGTTCGGTCGCGGGTCGCGGGTCGCGGTCGCGGTAGACTAAGTCCCCGGGTGGGAGTGCCCGGGGGTGAGGTAGTGCGTGACCCTCCTCGCCGGGTATAGGCGAGGGGGGGTGTACTTAAATTAGGGTGTGCCCTAAGCTTGTATCCCTTTTGCCAATCTTAATGTGCAAAAGGGTTCCTAACAGTCCGTGTACCGTAAGCGGTATTGGCCGGAGGCCGCACGCTCAACCGATACACGGGATGGATTTTAAGGAAAGGGTAGGGTTGGCAAGGTGATGTACGGGAGAGACTGCGGTGTGCCTCCGCAGCCTCCGGATCCGTACCCGTCGGCTTTGCCTTGCCCTGAGGGGGCGCAGCGCGTTGCCGGTGACGCGACTCGGCTTGTTGACACCGTTAGGTTTCCGCCGAGCCAATACCCTGAAGGGGCCAAACGTCGATTAGAAACAAATTGGGCTAAACCCTGTCCTGAAAAGGACGCGGCTTGGCCCGAAATAGGCTAACAAAATAGCAAAGGGTTGCCCCTTTGCTACCTGTTTGGCCTTGGCTGTAGCGAGGTCGCTACGGAACGCACCGAGCAGGTACTCGGACGGAACAATGGAATGTCGCAGCAGGTACTGCGACAAACAAAAGGTCCGCTCGAGTCGGCTGCTCAGAACGGAAATGAATGAATGAATGTGCTCCTCAACTGGCGAGCGCCTTATTTATACTCACAACTGTCACCCCACTAATACTTTCACATCGAGACCTGTGTTGCAAGACTACTATTTCAAAATTACCCGACGCTCCGACATATATATTGGCAATTCATAGTGTAATCTCAGAATAAAACTTGCACCATATTTTTATTCCATATTCATATCAACTCTATTCTGAAAAAAATAAATAAGCTTTATACACCAAACGTTCATGTATAATTTTTTTACGTTATTTTCTAAATTACATACGGATTGATTATTAAAATTATTACAGTCATAATCTAACCATATTCCTTGTACAGGTTTCATCCGTACCGGACCATTCCACAGCTGGTACCGTAGAGTGACTGGTCTCGATTTCGAAAACTTAGACGAAGATGAAGATGATATTGTGACCACACCACCTCCGGAATCAGAAGAGAAAGAATCGGAAGAAGAGGAGGATTCTACCACCAAACCACCAACACCAGAATCTGAAGAGGACACGAAAGAAGAAGAGGATACCGACGAGGATTCCGATGATGACAGTTCCGACTCTGAGTCTGACGAAAGACCGTCCGGCTCTGGTATTAAGAAGAAGCTAGAGGTTCAGGTCAAGGTTAAGGTTAAGGTGAACAAGGATATTAAAATTAAGAAGAAAACGCACATTAAGAAGAAAACGCACACCAAGAAGAAGCACCCATCGCAGTCTAAATTCTTCTCGGCACTGTCTTAAAGCTTATACCCACATGTCCTATAATAACTGCTACTATTTATCGAGCTGTTAAATCCATAATAAATAATTGGTAATTAATATTATAACTGCGAAACTTTGTAAGATTGTATGGGTGTATGTTTTTTACGCAAAAACTACCGAACTGATTTCGATGAAATTTAGCGCAGGAGTAGCTCATGTCCTGGATTAACACATACCTAGGCTGCTTTTTATCCCAGGAAAATATAAAACGGGACTTTTATCCCGGAAAAACTTTTTTGCACGGGTGGAGACGCGGGCAAAAGCTAGTATAATAATTAAGCAGTTGCAGTTATGTATCGTTGGTCTTATTAAATAAACAATAAAATATATGTATATCTTTACGGAAATGTTTTATTACACAACTAAATTGTATTAGATATAGAGAACGTGCACGTCGTAAGCTCTACGATTGTAGATGTACGATTGGTGGCGCAATCACAGCCTATCCATACTCGGTATTGACCTTAGACTAAGAGTATTGACGTAAAATATTCATGTTAAAAGCATGAAAAATTACGTTTAATTGGTTGATAATGTAGGTACCTATTGCTATGTATCTGGATGCTTCAAAACATAAAAATAAACACATCAAATGGTGAAAAATTCTATTAAGTTCCCAAGAATAGTAAATGCTTAAGTAAGTACTTGTATTCTATGGCTATTTTAAAATAGACAAAATAATAAAAGCTGTATACGACATACATCAGTATGAGTTCCAAAAGCATTTAGAAATGTCTCATTAGATCAGTGGTTCTCAAACTTTTTTGGTGACGGAACCCTTTGGGAAGCTAAATACTTGATGGAACCCTACACGGAGGAATTGTCTATATCCCTGTTCTGTGGAACCCTACAAGAAAACAATAGTTTTTAAAAGTGTATTCTTTATATTAAGCATTTATTTAACTTTTGACAGTTCGGTTTCTAATCATTTGGGGATGTACTAATGCGTTACCGATTCGATTTCTTGTAGCAATCGTTTTAATTTATGCCGAAGTTTTGATCGATTAAACACATTGAAATGTTATTTTTGCTTAACATTTTGTATTGTTTTATAAACATGCCTAAGCATTTAAATGTGTATATTTTCTGTTTATAAATTTATTCTGTAGGTATATATTCTACATCCAATATCATTTTGACAAATTTAACTTGAATAGTTATTTTATCGGTTATTATATACCTACTTACGCATATATAAAAAGATTTTTTTAAATTTACACTGTGAGTTTTTATTTTTTAATGAAAAAGTTTTAAACGCGGTCTTAAAAAGACCGCGTTTAGGTAAACAATGTGTAGGACGCCCTGTTGCACGATGGACCGACGACTTGAAAAAGGCGGCGGGTAGCGGATGGATGCGGGCTGCTCAAGACCGGGATGGTTGGCGCTCACTTGGGGAGGCCTACGTTCAGCAGTGGACGGCGACAGGCTGATTGATTGATTGATTGAAAAAGTTTTGAATTATTTTTGTTACACAATCAGTGGGCTTAACGAATATCGATTGATAATTAATATCGGAGCTGAACAGCAAGTCACTTCACTATGGCAGCCAAAAACTGGCGTCTATAATGTATTCCTTGTCATGAATTTATAACATTTCATTATAATATGTCAAAAGTTAAATAAATGGTTGGACGGACTATAGGTATCAATAATGTTATTCAGCGGGAACTATAGACCATTACTTCTGTAATCTATGACCGGAACCCATGTTTTATAATTTTTATCATAATCTTGGTCATAATAGAAGAATATAAAAATAAATTATAGGTTTGAAAAGTTCCTTTTTTATGCATGTGGCTTTTGTGTCCTCCGTATTGTGTCGATTTTATGCTAAAGTCTGTCTCATGAAAGAAGTCCCGCGGCAGTACGTGGAACTAATAGTGACAGATATCACATATGGGTCATGTCGTGTTTATGTGCAGTGTTGCAAAAGTTCCCGATTTATCGGGAGATCTACCGATTTTGTTTGTAGTCTCCCAATATACCGATTTTACTATCATATGTCCCGATCTATGATACTAAAATAAAACTAAGTATTCAATTCCCCCCCCACCCTTAAATACTTCATTTTATGTGCGACGTTTTGAAGATTTTGCAAGCTTGCTACATTACTATGAAATGCTGCAAAGTGCTAAAAACTTTGGGAGTAAAATAAAATTGTAAGCCCATCTCGGTAACTCTAAATCCCCTACCTACCCTAAATCCCCCGTAACGCAGATTCTTCGAATACAGCAATATTGTTTTACTTTTTTATAATCACTAAAAAATAATTATACCGTAAATTTTTATTGATTTCGGGACGTCTAACACCTTAAAGTTACTAACATTACGTCGCATGACTGTGTTCCCAATGTATATAATACTCTTTGACTGTGGCGCCGCGTCTGCGGGACTTCTTTTCTTATTTATTTGTCTTTAGGTATTTGTGCACGTTTCCTGTAGGTACAAGAATTTTATACCCATAATATTATAATCTTCTTGTGTAGGTACTTCTGTACAGATGTCTAAGAAATGAAGGATATCCCTGTATATGCGGAGAGGTCACATTATAACCTACTATATGATAAAATTTTAATTTAGGAAAAGTCCGTCATTTTACAGGGATTAAAACTGTCCATCTCGTAATTGATTAATAAATAATTTATAAATATTAATCACGTGGCGTAAAGGTTTATAGTCGTTCCCATTTCACATATTATCACAGAACATTATTACTCTAGGACGTATTATTCTGAGCAAAGAGCATTATAATATGATTCTGAGGTTCCGATCTCTTTCTCTTTTCTGTGGTTCCGATAAACAATACTGTCAAACACTGTTGTCAAAATGAAACTGACAGACAAGTGACAGTAGAGTGACGTCATACGTCATTTCGCGTACATCGCAGGACGGTGGCTATGGGAACTTTCTGTGTTTTTCAATAATTTTTAATGTTATACATTAATTTTGAAATGAAATGGAGGGACCAAATAGTAAGGGTAAGTCGTACTGTGATTAAATATGTATAACATATAACTTTTTCGGGGATATTTATTCAGTTTTAGGAATATGTGTTGTAGCAGAGTATTTTGTGTGGGCGATACATGTTTTATACGAAGTCTTTTGTTTGTCCGCGCTTTTCTTAGATGCGATATCAACGGCATGTTATTAAAAAGTTGTAAAAACAGTGTAACATAGCCCTAGATTGAGTTTTTAGTGGCACACAAGTCAAACATAGCTCGTAACTACATCTAATTATTATTTAGAAGTAGCTTATCTTCGGACTATCCTAAGTTGAAGGATACTTGTGCCTTATGACTAATGTCGCAGTACTGAGCGGGAACTTTGGCATTTGAAAATTTTCAGCAAATTTAGACTTTGATTCTTCACAGGTATCTTGCTGGCTGTTTACATGCCTAAATCCAACAATTGACTATTATCCACCAGCCTGTCGTTAGTAGAGATATGAATATTCTTAATAAAATATATTAAATTTAAATGTATGACATAGTAATATATTATATTTTAATGACACTACTTATTATATAAATAATGATATCCAGATAACAATTCTCTAAACTAATAGATGAAAAAAAATATGAACAATAAAATTACACAAAAATAATAACTACTATAAACAACAACTTTTATTTAAGAAAACAGTTTTCCCTCTCTACTATGTTGCCGTGCCCTGCAGGGTCCACAATTATGTACTTTTATGTATTTTTGTAAACCTACTTAACAATTGTGGAGAGGAATAAATTGATTTGATTTGATTAAAACTGATATTATCATTTAATACATTTTGAAGATGATTTGTGTATGATTCACTTTATATATATCACATCTAAAATGCTAACACTAATTTAAATCTCTTAATAAACCTTAGTTCCCTAAGAATCTGGTCAATATACCTTTTATACCCTTTATAAACAATACCAACCTAGTCCACACAAATATCCACTGTAAACTACATATTATGCAGTACATTTGACTCAATGCCTTGTTAACAATGACAACGTTTTCTCTGCAGGGTCTTTGGTTAGGATTGGGGTTCCCCAAGGATCCATTTTGGGTCCTTTTTTATTTTTAGTGTACATAAATGACCTTCCCTTTATGGTTAACAATATCGCTGAAGTTGTGTTATTCGCTGACGGTACTTCGTTAATATTTAAGGTAAATAGAAGGGAAGTGCATCTTACAGAGACAAATAAAGTACTTAGATTGATTTCCGACTGGTTTTCTGCTAATAATTTACTTTTAAATACGGCAAAAACTAAATGTGTCCGATTTTCGTTGCTCAACAATAAAAATGATGTAAATATTGATTTAGACGGAAATAAACTAGAATTAGTACCCTCAACGGTCTTCCTCAGGGTTTCAGTCGATAATAAATTGCAATGGGGACCCTATATTCAAAGAACTGCAAGCAAATTAAGTTCTGCTGTCATTGCTATTAGGAAAATTAGACATCTAACTGACGTGGCTACGGCGAGATTCGTATATTTTGCTTACTTCCACAGCATTATGTCATATTGCATACTTCTGTGGGGTTCTGCTGCAGATCTGCAGACCATTTTTATCTTACAGAAGCGAGCGATTCGTGCCATTTATAACCTTCGCTCTCGAGATTCTCTTAGAGAACTGTTTAAGGAGGTCAATATACTGACTTTGCTGGCCGAATACATTTTTCAGAATGTTATGTATGTCCGCAAAAACCTTAGTACTTTTATGAAAAACAGTGACTTGCACTGTCTGCAATAAACTAGTTGTTCCAAGCTTTAGACTCTGTAAAACGAGTAAATCATATTTAGCAAATGGAATTAAATTTTATAATAAACTTCCTTCCGAAATAAACAGTCTACCCGGACACAGATTCAAGTGTTACGTTAAGCGCGAGTTGATGTCTAAGGGCTATTATAATGTATCGGATTATCTTGATGATCAGTCAGTTTGGAAAATTGGTCCTGCACACTGTGGCTAACCATGTTAATACATATTGAAGCTAATTGCTTAACATATATCATGTGTATCTATCTACAACTGATTATACTTAATATTGACATTGTAATTAATATTAAATGTCTTTATGATATTTTTATAATTATCCTCGTTTTGACATATCATGACGACCGACCGACCGATCTTTGTGTTGCGTTTGCTTTTAAATTTATAAATCAATTATATAAATTGTGCGTATTGATTGAAATCCACGAAATATTGAAAATAAATCAACGAAGATTATGTTTGTAATTGTAGGCGTCTGCACGCTGTACACCGTTTAATTATAATTTTTACCTAATTGTGTTCTTTCATTTTGTTATGAATTTCTTAGAGATAGTGTTTACTCTAAGTTAAATTCCTTCAATTGATTTTAATCCCTATTTTACGGTGATGTGTGTGCATTAGCTTATGTAACTGATCTGTCTTAGTAAGCAAAAGACTTGAAAAAAATATATGTAAAGATTCAATGGACAAATGATGACAAAAAAGTAAGCCCGGAGTTTCTTTCTGCCTCTCTTCTTCGGGTTGTCATCCCTTAGGTAGCTAGTGAAAGGCTGGTAGGTTAGCTAAGCTAGGGCATGTAGTGTTCTCACCGGTGAGGATCGCGACGCGTTCCTCCCATAATTTTTGTAATAATAATCTTTTACTTTTTATATCCCCTTTCCTGCCAGCCCGAGCTGGCTTTTTAATTTTTAATTTTCATCATTGTTTTTAATCTCAATAAAATTGTCGGTAGTTATTACAATTTAATGTATGACTTATCATAAGTGCAACCATGTTCGCCTACGTGATGAATAAAGTATTTTATTTATTTTTTTATTTTATCAGACTCTGTTCATTGTAACTGAATATTTAGGCTATAAATAGGATGTATCCACATTGATTGTAAGTGTACGAAAACAGATAATTATTAGGAATAAACTGTTTAATGCAGCAGCTTTGAAATTTTGTAGCATTACCCTTTGAAGCTAGTGATAGAATTGAAATATGAACAGGAAATGCAATAAAATTCACACATACATTGAGTACTTTCTTCTAGTTTTGAAAGTCGGCTAAAAGAAATACATCCTGCTTTCGACTGTTTCTTTTTCAATGTTTCCATAAAAATATAAAAACACTAGCTTTTGCCCGCGGCTCCGCCCGCATTAAAAAGTTTTTCCGGGATAAAAGTCCTGGTTTATATTTTCCCGCGATAAAAAGTAGCCTATGTGTTAATCCAGGACATGATCTACCCGTGTGCCAAATTTCAACGAAATCCGTTCAGTAGTTTTTGCGTGAAAGAGGAACAAACATCCTTACATCCATACATTATTACAAACTTTCGCCTTTATAATATTAGTATGATTAAACGACCTAATCTTTTGGCCTTGTTCAATACAGCTTATGAACCAATTTTATAAACTGTAACTGTATTGAACAAAGCTCGTAAAGCCGTTGGTCCAGCGCCTGATCCCTCTCCGGTCATGTCGGATTGTCATCTCACCGGACTATGAGAGTGAAGGAATAGCGAGTGCACCGTGTATTGCGCACAGATTTGTGCACTATAATATCTTCTACATATCTCGCTGATCTCCATTGAGATAGGCCGCCGTGGCCGCAACTGGCTAGGAGGATTTCAATACTAGTTATCAAAGTTTATCTTTGAACAAATTTTGAATTGCGTTTGAAGGAAGGAGACAAAACATTCTATAACCAAAAAAAGATTTATAAACGGTTTATGAATAAGCTTGTTATATTATGTTTGTTGTTTATTACAATACATATATTACAACATATTACAATGTTCAATGCATACTGAAGATTAATTGTATTACTGTTTAATCATATTTGATAATTCTGATCTAAATTTTAATGCTTTTCACTATATTTGTGCAAATGTGTCAAAAATTATGCTGAAGAAGGAAAATGAGTATGCATAATGTTTTAAAACAATTATCCTTTCAGTTATATAATATACATTGTTATATAGTAACAATATCTCATTAAATATGAATGGTGAATACCTATTCTCAAACATCAGTAACTTTCTGAGAATATCTCTAGTGAGTTATTTCTTGTTAGACACATTTGACTGTTATTAAGTATATTACGACAGCAAAATAAGAAATTAATACAAATCTCTATGTCCAGTAAAGTAAATTTAGTCTAATAAATACATAATTTCATAGTGATCATTGCCCTAGCTGCAGAGCAAGTGTGATCAATGCCCATCCTAGAAAAACTCTCTTTGGCCACCATAGATAACCGTTGTTCTTACAGCGGATGTTTTTTAGGTCACTACCTTCTTAACAATTGTTTAAATTGTGGAGCTTTAGCTGTTGGCGACTACCCCCTGTAGACAAAATCCCTATGCCGATGGGAATGGTATATTATGTATAACTAGAGATGTAGTCAACTGAGTTTGAGTCAGTTTTTATAAGTCGATAACTTGAACAAAGAAACTCATATTATTTTTTTAAAGTATATCAATCTTTGTATAGAGTTTTAACGTTTATAACTTACTAGTAGTGCTCGCGGCTCCACCCGCGTGAATAAGTTTTTCCGGGATAAAAATATTTTCCCGGGATAAAAAGTAGCCTATAGCACTCAGGAGTAAAATAGCTTCCCATTAGTGAAAGAATTTTCAAAATTGGTTCAGTAGTTCCTAAGATTAGCGCGTTCAAACAAACTCTTCAGCTTTATAATATTAGTATAGATTGTAATTACTTGGCAAGGATGTAATAAAATGATTTTATGTGTAATCAGGTAAAGTTACAACTTAAGGTCTATAAACTTTGTAAAATTGTTGCAATGTTAACTTACTTCACATTCTCCATCGTGGAATGAAACTTGATACAGGCTCTTTGTGGAACTGGTGAGTCAAAAATATTTTTTTTTGTGTTGATGGTATCGAAGCAAAGAAAGTGGCCACCAAGCTCAGTTAATTTTGGTTCCCTTTTACATCTTGCACCTGTCAAGCAGAGTGCATTATTTTAATTTTCATGCTATTTCCTTGCAATACAAATGTATGTAATTAAAATGATAAATTGTTACTGGGGTATTTATAGACAAAGCAACATTTTGGGAAAACATACATACTCTTTATGAACATTGTAGGGATATGAAAGGGTAATATGAGGTGTTGCAAAAAGGGGTTACAATGATAACTCTACATATAGAGAAGTTTAATATTCTTTTTAATCAATTTTCCATACATACAAGTGTTTCATGAGCAAACGGACATAAGAAAGCAATGCCATTGTATAAAAATTCGCTTTATCTCGATATTTCGGTACATCATACAACCAACTATCTCATTAAAAGTATATTGGATTGTTTAGATTAGCAAGTTTCATTGTAATATAATAGGCATCACTTGTACTGCGTTCCACACAGTAAAGTAATATCGTATTATGTAGTATGTCCGTTTGTCAGAGTCCCTCAATTGCGCCGGGTGCTTGAACGACATTGGCAATGAAGAGTATGCGCGCGCGCTGGGACAGGACTGGCACAAAGACTGCTTTAGGTAAGAATTTTTATTTTGTTAGGGTCTATTTGTTATTAATCAGATTTAAATACACTGGTTCTTGCCACAGGGCTCTGGGCTTGTATCTCATGACTTGTGAAGACAAGACAGACGGATTTTCGAATACGACGAACAAATATTATTATTTTATTTTCCTCGTCAAATATGCCTTGTAATATACTGTCTTCCATTTCCGCCTGCAACACTCTAATGTGGGATCGACACACGCTTTTTCAAGCATGTTTCAGAAACGATTCGGCTTATTACAACCGACTGCTCAACACCAATAAAGGTCGTGCCTCATAGCTTGTGTATTTCGGTGTAGATGTTCGGTATGCGACGCGTTGTTATCCTCGTGGTACTTCGAGAAGGCAGGCCTGCTGTTTTGCCAGGACGACTACTGGGCCAGGTTCGGTGAGAGCTGCCAGCAATGTGGACAGGTTAGTACATATACCTACAACTTTAGCATTGTCTTGTTGTAGAATTATATTTAGTTAGCCAATTTAACATTATTAATCACTAGCACTGTTGTGAACAATTTTCCTACTTGAACATTTTAGGCAGTATCAAGATATTGTGAGCCTTATGAGTGCACTAGAGTGTTTTGTCGATGCAGCTTGCCCTTTAAAGTTCATATTTTGCTACAAGTCTTCTAGCCAAAATGTTGGATTAGGCCATTGTTTTATTAAGAGCGCGATAAAATAACGTGTATTCTTCTGAACTGAGAGTAGAGTGCATATCCGGTTCAAACAGGCCGGCGTAATTGTGTCGACTGACTAGGGATAACCATCGGTCGTCAGGCGACACTCTATCTGGATTCTGGACCCCTCCGCTTACCATCAGATACAGTCATCATAGTGTGGCTTGGTGCCACTCAGGGCGGACATAAAACTTGCCGCCCCAAGGCACCAAAAAAAGCTCACTTCAACAAATAAGAGTCATGCGTATACATCCCCCTTGCGTCACCATATTTTAAAGATGTCCCCTCTGATCTTGCTTTTAGTATGTGTGCCGGGCCTCAAAATCTAACCAGGTTCAAACTTTAGGGATATTAAAGGGGTAAAATATGGATCTTGGATCCATTAAAAATGTATTTTAAGACCCCTCCATTTATAAGTTCCTTAATAATAACGTTCATAATAAGTACGTAGTAGTATGTAGTTTTTAAGGAAAATAAAATTACGTAAATCTCAAAATTGGAGATCTTTAAAATTAAACGATTTATTGTAAAAGGTTAGTTTTTAGGAGCTCTATCGAACTATATGTAAACTGTCTTGGTTAGAATTTTAGGCCCGTTTTTGAGCAAGTCCTTTGAGGTTTCATTTTACACATTTTTACTCCTCGCCACAACTACGCTACGCCACTAGGTGCAGTGGAGAACTGTGCCGTGCTCGTAATCATAAATTATATGCTAAAACCTTCCCTGAAAAATATACTTTTGAATATCGAAAACCACGTCTAAATCAGATCAGTAGTTTTTGAGAAACTTGCGCCCATACAAATTTACACACATACGGATCGAATACAGAACCTCCTTTTTGAAGTCGGTTAAAAATATGTTAGTGAGTGATGTGGTGTGGTCAGGTGATCACGGGCCCGCTGATGTCGGCGGGGGAGCACCGGTTCCACCCGGAGTGCTTCGCGTGTCGCGCGTGTGACGCGCACATCGAGGACGGGGAGCCCTACGCGCTGCTCGAACGCTCCACGCTATACTGGTCAGTTATAGCTTATAATGATGGCGGTGTGTGGTAACTGCACGTGGAAGATATTCAACATGGGCACTGATGCCATGAGTACCAGGGCGCTCATTCAGGCATTGGATGCTAATGGACCAATTTAGAATTGTGGTTGTCTACCATTTATAAGAAATATTCTCATAAAATAAAAGAATATTTTCCAAAATATAGTAAATTTTGATTGATGTTTTATGTTCCTAATAACAAATCTACTGAAAATAATATCACCACAAAATATATATCAATCATCGTTATTAACTAATACATATCTGTAGCCCTAGATGATCTGTTACTTTTACAAATTAAATGTAGTTGATTTTTTAGTGTTAATTTTAAACTTACGCAAATGACTACATAACGACATGTGTATGTGTAGTGGCACGTGCTACGGCAGCGAGTCGGGCCGGTGTCGCTCGCACGCCATCCGCGTGCTGGACGTGCCGCCCGGCGCCGTGCGCGTCACCGCCGACAAGGGGGCGCTCGCTGTCGCTGAGTGAGTACTACACTACAACACGACATGTTACACTACACTACAACACGACATGTTACACTACACTACAACACCACATATTACACTACAATACAACATGCTGTACTTTAATACGCAACACTTGAATAAAACATTACCCAAACTGATTTTATGTCACACTAGACTACTATAGACATTTGACGTATCAAACTACGGTCTATTATATCACATTACATGGAGCTACACTAAGCTACACCAAATTAGACTTTACTATTTTGTATTGTACTTAAACTAGTTAAAATGCATCAAATGACACTGCAACACCAAACCACAATATACTACAAAATACCATCTGAGACTACACTACGTCTTAGAAAATTACACGACACTATGTCATGTGATCGGTCTTTGTTCAATGCTACAGGGCACATACCTTAAAAAACTTATAGTTCCTATTTCAAATAATGATAATTCTTACAAGGATGTAAGATGTAAGTCGCCGCCGGCTCTGTACGCGATAAATTCAATATCCACCGAACGGATTTCGATGTAATTTGGCAGGGAGATAGTTTGAGAGCTTACTTTTTAATTTGGTAAAATATATAGCGGGATTTTAGTCCCGGAAAAGTTCCAAACGGGCGAAGCCGCGAGTAAAAGCTAGTCATTACAAATTATATTTGTGACATAACATATGACACGAAACATGCATATATAGCCAGGAATTTTCATATCTCTTCCCTTCTGTATTGGGTAAAAATGGTTGTAATAAAGTTTAATAAAACCACAATAATTGGCTCTTTACTCTTGTCACAGTGTGTCTTTACTATGGCCTTATAGGCTTTCGATGCATTCTGATGCCGGGCAATGATTTGTGTCTTTTATAAAACTCGATTAGAATTTGTGTCTGATATGTTGGCATAATAACTTCAATCGGCAATTAGCTACATTTTTCTTAACCAAAGTAAAGTTGTAAAAATTAATACTCTGTCCAATATAACAGTTATTATTATATTAAACAAATCTTTCAATTAAAATCTCCAATAACAATTATTAATGGCATGTTCGTATTAAGTTTAATACATAACCATATTACGAACAACAACGGTAAAGGAAAATACAAATTTCTGTCCACCACAGCCGCCTGTTTTCAGGGGACTGTGTTAGAAGGCTTAATTATTTTTATGTTAAACGACAAAAATATCATAGCAAACTTGTACCAAGAAGTCAAGAGACCAGTTTTCGAAAATCATTAAACACTGTATTTTTGAGCTTCTAGCGTAAACAATAAATTAGAATTGGGTCAACCATAAAAATAATCGTACGTTTTCCCCACAATATTCGAGATCTATGTCCTGTATTCAGGACGCGGTATTTAGATACCAGGGCTACTAGTGTTGACACGTGACAATCATGCCGTTAAAACAGTATTATTCCTTATTTCGGTTATGAATACTTGTTATAAAAAAAAATAAAGAAAAAATAATATATTAAAAATATAATACTGAATAATTGGTATCCAGAGCCGTAAACGATTTTGAACTTTCATGACGCTACATTCAGAGCGTAGATGCGGTGCAGTTGTCGTAAACCAAATTGATATTCTATTAAAAATAATACTATACCTTGTATTTGGCATCTCTTTACTTGGTGTACACTATTTGATACATAAAAAGCTGACAACCCTACATTGAACTGAAATATCAACAAATAAACCAACCATGAAAATAAAAGTTTTCCCATATTTTTCGAGGTCTGTGTCCTGAATTAGGCACGTTATACATAGGCCGATCACAAAAAATACTCCTCAGTAACGGTGTCCTATTTCTACAAGTGTTTTGGGGATATAAAAGTCTGGCACAAAGGTCAATAAACTCTGGCAAATCGCCAGCCAGACTTATTTCCTCGATATAAAACTTTTTGCTTATCATTGGTGTTGTATTCATTTAACACATTGTGACAAAGGTGGTTTTAGACTACATTATTTTGTAAAAAATACAGAAATAAAAAAAAATTAAGCTAGATAAAAAAAAGTTAGATCAATTAATTGCCCTAGTATAGCAGCCGGAGTTTCGTTTTTTTTTATGTAGCAGACTGAATTGACTGGACTAGTCTGCTCTGTTTGATGATTGACTCTATTGTTTACTTAAACTTAAACATATAGGTAGTTCTTTAACTTAGGTACTATCGGTTAATATTCATATTTGAAATTGAATTTGTATTGTTACTTGCAATTTTTAAAATACATGTTTTAAAAATAAGATAACAATAAAAGACCTACGCTGAGTTTCTTGGTGCTTTCTCTCAAGTCAGTGGGCTTTTCCGAAGCACTGGTAGAATCTTTTAGTTGAAAAAAAAACATTGTAAAAAATGGCATGTAAAGCGCCCTTATGGGCCTAATTACTTAATAAATGATTTGAATGTTTCTGGTGAAGAAAACAATTTTTGAATCGCTTTGAGGAATTCTTTTGGTGTAACATAGTTTAAAACCACCTTTACATTTATTCACTGGTAAAACACTGTACATTTTCATACATTTGTTATTTAATCACAATGTGCTAATATTCACAATTTTGTGTTTAATTTCCTTAACTTACATAATTATGATTAATTTTTATCACATATTATATACCTATTTGTTCCTAAAGTGGTCATGATGAATAAATAAACTACTACATTACATAATATTTATAATAATAATAATATAAAAACATTTCACATAACCAGGGTGGCCATTTTTGAGAAGCTGACAATGAAGGAAGCTCTGAGTAGTGCATACAGCCTTAACCCCAATTGAAAGTGAGCTTATTGGTTTCTACAACTGATGATTATAGCACTCCTGGTGCTTACCATCAGACGAACCGCTTGCTCGTCTTGTCATAGTTGTAGAAAAATAGCGAAGTATTTCTATCGACATTAAGGGAGTTAATAAACTCGAATCTAGGTTACAATCAATGCATAATCATGATTGTTGTGTAACGCTACTTTACATACCAGTTTTAGATTCCAGACTTCAAACTTTCCAATATCTATACAAATAAGTCTATAATCATTTAATTTATTCGCGCATCACGTAATATCGAAGCAGATTTTACTATAAAAAAGACAGTAAACATAAAAGTTGTAAAAGTAAAAAAAAAAATTAAAGCAAAGGCCATAAGAATTGCTACAACACACATCATATTTTTAACAGTAACTTAATATTACTGTCCGTTAGTAAACGATAACATAAAAAAATAACAAAAAGGGCGACGCTAGAGTTTCTTGCCCGTTCTTTTCTAGTGAGAACTGCTTTTCGAATAGAGTTAATATTGACAAAATAAATAATGTATATTTTATAGGGTCGAATGAATTATTTAACTATGAGCAGTCAACCTGCTGGTGGTAGGACGTATCGGCTCGGATAGTGACCACCGTACATAACGTGTTAAAAGCGTCATAGTGGCTCAATAAGTATGCCGCATTCCGGTTTCAGCCTGTGTAAATCCGGTTCAAACAGGCGGGCATAATTTTTTCGACACTATTCCATTATGGGGTCAATTTAGCATGCCCATATAACCCACCGTCGCGTCACGACGTCAGCTTCTCAAGTGGTCAGCCCGTGAGTAACTCCCCCCCCTCCCCCCACGGCTGTCGCGCGTCAGGTCGCGGTGCGCGGGCAAGCTGTCGCGGCTGGCGCGTGCGCTGCTCCGCGCCGTGCTGTCGCTCTGCATACAGCTCACCTGCAATAGGTACTAACAGCCGCACTAATACACGCCACACCTACGGCCTTGTTCGTAAACTGTTTATAAACCTATTTTAGCTATCGAATGTTTTGTCTTCTTCTTTCTAACTCAGTTCAAAATTCGTTAAAAGAAGACAAAACATTCGATAACTAAAATAGGTTTATAAACTGTTAGTGAATAAGGCCGCTAGCAAGCATGCTTACACCGCACTACAAGTCCTACCTGAGCTATGTGACGCGATGCGATCTATATTATGCCACGATGACACGGTCGATAGCACGTATTGGGGTGTTTGTTAAAATTTGCTGGGCGTAGAATATTTGTATCTGCTCGGAAACCGAACACAAGATGTAAAACCAGTCACATTGACCCACTTAAGTGTATCGCGTTCCGAGACGAGCCTGCGTATGTAGAGTTGTGAAGAGGACGGCATAATTTTGTCGACTGGCGACGTACAATCACCTCTTGTCAGTCGATATTCTTATCTCGATACCACTCCATTTACCATCAGGTGCAGTCGAGTCACTGTGTAGAGCCGTAAAAAATACTCGAATTCCGATATCTGATGCATTGCACTTGTCCAAATTATAAAGGCAATCGAATTCACGTTAACAACCTAATGTAATCGCGGCATTACGTCGTCCCTTATCGTGAACTGCTTCATAGCACACATGTAAGATATTCCGTTATTTGGATCGCGTCGCATCGCATCGTTCACGTAGGACACCCCGTCAGTGAATTATGCTTGGCATTATATTAACACTATGTAAACATGCTGAAATAGTGCTTAGTATTGTGAAATTATAACTGAAAGCTAACAATCCGATGATTATTTAAGATACCAAGCGAAAAATTGAGAATGAAGCTTATTTTCGCTTACTAAAATTGTAAATGTAGTATTATTGACAAATGTAAATGGCAAAGAAATTACATGAGTACCTATATTCTATCATCAATCCTTTTTTTGTTAATACCTGAGTCAAAAGTTCACCGTAATATACACACATGATCTGTCGCTGTGCTGTGAAATTCCCGTTTTCTATGTAATCGATGACTTCAATTAGCAGGATTCAATATTATCGGCGACGTCACAACATAGTATGACGTATAATTGTTGGTGTAATACGAAATTGCCACTATGTGATGGTCATTGTTTCACCGTCAAATGATGCTATATTATTATGGCTTTTTGACGCCATCGGCATTATAGGAATGCATGTTTAAGTGTTATATGGTTTGTTTCGCATGAGGTTGACTTCGGGTTGACATGCATCTCTGTTTGACTTAAAAATGTGTGTTAGAGAATACTATATTTCGTAAGTTAGCACAAGCGGAAAATCACGCAATCTGCGTCCACGCACACTTTATAAGTGTTAATTGTGTAGTGGATTTATAATTTATATAAAATAAAAAATAATACTAGTTCTGTATTAAGTACCTACTGCCCACTGCTGAGCACGGGCCTCTACTATTCAGAGGGTTTAGGCCATAGTCCACCACGGTGGCTTGGGCGGATTGGCATACTTCATATACTCTTGAAATTCTTATGGTGAACGTATCAAGGTGTTCAGGTTTCCTCACGATGTTTTTGTTCACCGTTAGAGCAAACTATAATTTACAAAGAAGTTTAGTTCAGCCTTATTTGTTGATTTAAATATTTGCTCTTACTCTAATAGTTATACGACCTTATTGATAAATATTTTATAAACCTATTTTATATGTAATGTTTTGTCTTCTTCCTTCAAACTCAATTCGAAATTCGTTCAAAGAAGACAAAACATTCGATAGCTAAAATAGGTTTATAAACGGTTTATGAATAAGGCCGATATTATATTAACGCAATACTTTCCCGCCTATGGTGTTATTTTTTTTTACGACCGCCTGACTTCCTGATATCAACCGCATCAAGAGCGTCTTAGACGAAAATCCTCACTAGCTATCAGTATTCTAACCTGTAATTTTTTTTAATATTTTGTTTTTGGAACGAGTTACTCGTTGCCGGAATGCATGAGTAAGTCCAAATAGTAGCAAGCACGCGTCGGGTGACGCTGGTCTCTGACTCATTGAGAAAGCACTGTGTGTCAGTGTACATCATTGGGGATTTTATATATATAACCTCACATCATCCTGTAAGGGCTAGGCAGGAGCGAAAGATTACTTGTGAAACAATTAAAAGGTTTGTTACATTATTTCGAAATGCTTTCGAAAGTTATAACACCCCTCTTTTGGCGTCGGAGTTATACGGTGTACGAGATTCAGTGCCAGAAAAATAAATTAAGAACACCTATTTTCAAATAAATCATGTATTAGTAAAATTTTACTTGTCTACAAATAAACTAAGTAACTATAAAAGAGATTGAAAAACAGCAGATAATTTGTATAAATATTATTTCTATTTTTCTTTCCTTGAAACGTTTTACAGTGTGTCTTCCCATGACGTATTGTACTTCATTGAGTAATACATTACTCACATATTGCGATAATGTACCTATGATAAATGAAAAACAAAACCACTGGATGATTAGGTCAGAGATGATGAACCAATGACAGCGGTGTCACGCGACAAAATAATTAAAGCACGTCTCATCACGTAAATATGTTTTTTTTATGATAGGCAATAGGGGGGCAAACGAGCATACGGTTGACCTGATGGTAGTGATCCGCCGCCCATGAACATCTGCAACACCAGGCGTACAGAGATGCGTTGCCGGCGTTTTGTAGTAAAGGCAGAAGACAGACAGACGCGGCAGGGGACTTTGTTTCATAATAATGTAAGGATAGCACCACCCAGACCCTTGAATAATAAAGCACAGTAATATTTATGATTATCTTTGAAAGAGAAGTTAAAGATAAATATTACTGAGCTTTGTTATTCAAGAGTCTGGGTGGTGCTATCCTTACATTATTATAAAACAAAGTCCCCTGCCGCGTATGTCTTCTGAAGTCAATAAATTCAAAAACTACCGAATGAAGTTTGACGAAATTTCATATGGAGATAAACAGGATCCTGGGTAGACTGGACTGGACTCAGGCTACTTTTTGTCCCGGGAAAAGATATAGCGGAACCTTTATACCGGAAAGTCTTTTCATGCGGGCAAAGTCGCGAGCGCAAGCTAGATGTTTATAAGAATCCGTGGGATTCAATCGATACACTTGCTTGTCTCAGCTATGTGTATAAATTATAAGGAATTGAAAAACAGTTAATTTTAGTATCAGCAATTTTAACTGGGATTGTTCATTGCTCACTTTTAGGATTTTTTAAGTCCTTTATTTGACCATCATCTTAACATAGTAGAAAAAAGTCGCTTCCCGCTGTCTGTCTGTCTCTATATATGCTTAGATCTTTAAAACTACGCAACGGATTTTGATGCGGTATTTTTAATACGTATATTTTTTTATCCCTCGGTGGCGTAGTTGTATTACAGTACGACTGCAAAGCTGAGGTCTCGGGTTCGATCCCCGGGTCGGGCGAAGTGATATTGAGTTTTTCTATTCAGTATCAGCCCGGAGTCTGGAATTTTGTGCCCGATATGGCGATAGGCTCGCCCCCTATCACATCATGGGACGGAATGACGGCGAAAAGTGGGTGCACTAGTTGCGCCTCTACCTACCCCTTCGGGGATAACAGGCGTGAGTGTATATATGTATTTTTTTATCCCGGAAAAACTCATTCACGCGGTCGGAGCCGCGAGCAGATGTCTAGTTTCTTTTAAAACTCAACCATTTATCCCGTTAAATAACCTCTATAAATACAAAACGGAAAACAAAAGATCACTATCAGAAACAGGATAAATATCATCGTAAAATGAATCATCATTTATTGATATTTGCTTAGGGATCGGATTCTCGCGTTTTCCTCAATTTCAGCCGGTTGTTTGGGTTTCATTTGCATGCTTTTGTTATTGGTTTGTTCAATGGCGACTGCGATATGCTGAGAAATTTGAGACTTCGGGTTTCAATCCGCCTTCTCGATTACCACGGCAAAATAACCGCCAGTTTCTTTAATATCAGTAACAGTCAAAGGTACTTTTATCAAAATTATGTTTAGAATAATATAATTACTGCCTCGGTGGCGTAGTTGTATTACAGTGCGACTGCAAAGCTGAGGCCTCAGGTTCGATCCCCGGGTTGGGCAAAGTGGTATTGAGTTTTTCTATTCAGTATCAGCTCAGAGTCTGGAATTTGTGCCCGATATGGCGATAGGCTCGCCCCCTATCACATCATGGGACTGAATAACGGCGAAAAGTGGGTGCTCTAGTTGCGCCTCTGCCTAGCCCTTCGGGGATAACAGGCGTGAGTGTATATGTATGTAATAATATAATTATACCAGCCCTGTATTATATACTGCCCGCTGCTGGGCACGGGCCTCCTCTACTGAGAGGGTTTAGGCCTTAGTCCACCACGCTGGCCTAGTACGGGTTGGTAAACTTCACACACCTTCGAAATTCTTATAAAGAACTTCTCAAGTATGCACGTTTCCTCCCCATGTTTTCCTTGACCGTTCAAGCGAGAGATAATTCACAAAGAATACACACATAACTTTAGAAAAGTCAGAGGTGTTTTTTTTTTTAGTATGGCCATCTTCGGCGCATTAGGGACGGCTGCGGGCTTCCTCCGACTCACGTCTAAGTTGTCGTCCGCAACCGCCCCAAGTCAGAGGTGTGCCCTTGAGTTTTGAACCTGCGGACATTCGTCTCTGCAGTCCGTTCCACTCCCAACTAGGCTATCGTCGCTTATGAAATAATGTTTGTCTTGTGGCAATTCTTATTTTTACATTTCATGAAGAAACTGACTGTAAGAAGGGTAACATTCCTTCCTTCAGCTATTTATCATTTTTCTTTGTTGCATGTGGACAGTGGCTAAAATAGATATATTAGAAGTTAGAGTTTGCTTCAAAAGTGTATCACTATGCATGTGACTTATGGTTTTAGACGCACGAAGCCGTGTGCGCACCGTGATGGAAATAAACTGCATGCATTTAATATGAATGCGAAATTGTAATATTTATTTTAATAGAATTTGTCTATGTAAATAAAAAATGATTTTACTTAGATTGTTTCTAAATTTTAAGATGGAAATGCAATGTAAAACAAAAGGTATTAAAATATAAATTGATTAAAATTGGTTTCATTTAAAATGTCTGTTTGTGACATGTTGACTAAATTTGTTAACATTTTATAAAAGCTCAAACATGAACGAATGATTTTCGATGATCGAGACCTCATGCTCACTTGCCTCCGTCAAATCGTACGTAGGTATTCTAGTTATTGTGAGCAGGTCGAAGTGGTTCCTTCGTTTGGTCTGTACATGTAGACAAATTCTACAAAAAATAATAGCTTTTATATCGTCTAAGCACGGCTCTTCCACGGCCCTTGCACGGCACTGTGTGTATAACTCGATGTATGTCAGGATCGATTCGTCATGCGGGCTGCTGACTCTGCACATCGGAGACAGGATCCTGGAGATCAACGGAACGCCGGTGCGCAGCCGCCCGCTCGACGAGATACAGCGCGCGCTCACCAGGCCAGACCAGCTTATACAGGTATGCGCAGGAGTTGAGAGCTGTACTTTGCTATGTATTACGTAAGAAGTCACAAAAGCCAGAATATGCTATGAAAGTAGTGGATTTCAGACTAGATCAGGCCATATTTACAGAGATAGCAACATAGGTAATAAGTTAAAAACTAAATAATTATACACCTACTCTGTAAATAAATTGTCGATACTACAGCATTAGGATAATGATCCTGTAAGTAGTACTAGTTGGTGAATAAATAAATCATGTAAGTAGGTAGGCAGTTTCCAAAAATATTCTGTAAGCCAAGGTTTAAGTCTCGTACCCACTCTGTAACGAGTTAATTCCAAAGTTCAAACTCAGGACCTAATTGGTTAAATAGTTAACGCATCACCACAGACGTAGTCTACTGAGGTCCATTAAGTCTGTCTCATTAAGCCCTCGCGTGCCGGGAGCGTGGATCCACGCTCAAAAAAAGTGTTCAAACTCTGCCGGGAGCGTGGATCCACGCTCGGGCCGATTTCTGCAAAATGTATGAAAACTGAACATCTACAGGTGGTTTCTTTTTAGCTTATTTTTTGTTTCCATTGGATGCAAATCTTAATCATATATGAGAATTGAGAAAAGTGACCGCCATTTTGAACTTCGTTGTTTTGAGGCCGATTGACCTCAAAATCGATACCTGGGCAAGCCTTTAGGTACAGAAGACGGATCCAATGTTAGAATTGAAAAAAGTGGCCGCCATTTTGAATTTCTTTGTTTTAAGGCCAATCGACCTCAAAATCGATATCTGGGCAGGCCTTTAGGTACAGAAGATGGTTCCAATGTTAGAATTGAAAAAAGTGGCCGCCATTTTGAATTTCTTTGTTTTAAGGCCAATCGACCTCAAAATCGATATCTGGGCAAGCCTTTAGGTACAGAAGATGGATCCAATGTAAGAATTGAAAAAAGTGGCCGCCATTTTGAATTTCTTTGTTTTAAGGCCAATCGACCTCAAAATCGATATCTGGGCAAGCCTTTAGGTACAGAAGACGGATCCAATGTTAGAATTGAAAAAAGTGGCCGCCATTTTGAATTTCTTTGTTTTAAGGCCAATCGACCTCAAAATCGATATCTGGGCAGGCCTTTAGGTACAGAAGATGGTTCCAATGTTAGAATTGAAAAAAGTGGCCGCCATTTTGAATTTCTTTGTTTTAAGGCCAATCGACCTCAAAATCGATATCTGGGCAAGCCTTTAGGTACAGAAGATGGATCCAATGTAAGAATTGAAAAAAGTGGCCGCCATTTTGAATTTCTTTGTTTTAAGGCCAATCGACCTCAAAATCGATATCTGGGCAAGCCTTTAGGTACAGAAGACGGATCCAATGTTAGAATTGAAAAAAGTGGCCGCCATTTTGAATTTCTTTGTTTTAAGGCCAATCGACCTCAAAATCGATATCTGGGCAGGCCTTTAGGTACAGAAGACGGATCCAATGTTAGAATTGAAAAAAGTGGCCGCCATTTTGAATTTCTTTGTTTTAAGGCCAATCGACCTCAAAATCGATATCTGGGCAAGACTTTAGGTACAGAAGATGGGTCCAATGTTAGAATTGAGAAAAGTGGCCGCCATTCTGAATTTATTTGTTTTAAGGCCAATCGACCTCAAAATCGATATCTGGGCATGGCTTTAGGTACAAACGGCAGATCCAATGTTAGAATTGAAAAAGTGGTCGCCATTTTGAATTTCTTTGTTTTAAGGCCAATTGACCTCAAAATCGATACTGGGCATGGCATTGATAGTAAAAGTCATAATTATTTAATGTTAGACTTAAGAAAAGTGGTCGCCATTTTGAACTTCTTTGTTTTAAGACTGATTGTATTTAAGATAGATATTTTTTTTTTGCGGTGGCCATCTTCGGCGCATTAGGGACGGCTGCGGGCTTCCTCCGACTCACGTCTAAGTTGTCGTCCGCAACCGCCCCTGCGCGTACCGCTGTTGCGTTCCGTCCCCTGTTGTTGCGGGGGCTCAGAAGCCCCCGTACACCGAAGGACGCCCTTGGCGTCCGAGGCAGCGTGAGGCACGCTGCCGTCAATCACGGGGGTCACAGAAGTTGGCTAGACTAATAGGTGGACGGCCCCTCCCGCCCACCCGTGACCCCCGGAGGCCCCTATTAGTCGCCTTTTACGACAGGCAGGGGATACCGTGGTGGAATTCTCCAACGCCCCCAATCCACAGGGCGGGCGATGTCGGTCAGTCGTCCACCCAACGCCTCCTACGTCTCGTCTGGCGGCGGGAGGGATCACCACTGCGCTGGCGATCCCTCTCGGCACTCTCCTTCCGCGAGAGGAAAGATAGATATTTGGGCTTGTCTTTAGCCAAATAGAATAACTCGAGGTTGGAATTTTAAGAACTGTATTCCATGTTAAATGTTTTTGTTTTAAGGGCTATTGGTTTTAAAATCAAAATCCGCTGGACATGGCCACAAACTATAGTAGGTTTTAATTATAGATTTTTTAAATATTATGGCCACCATCAATGCTTATTCAGTTCTCTTCAATAACGCAGCTTTGTTATGTCGCAAAATAAAGAATTGAACAAGAAAAAAGTGTCCCGTGGCAGCAAACAGCAAATAAAGTAAATTCTTCTGTGAAAGCATCAAAATCGGTTAAAAATCAGGGAGTCGTTAACAATTCAACGATTGCTATAAGAATAATTAGCCGCGTAGTAGAAATTATCTTATTATATTTTTCTTCCCCCACATCGTTATGCCCTGTTGGGTGGCCATTAAATTACCGTATCTTTTTACTTATTTACCCCCCATCACCAGACTTAAAAGGCTACTCAGGTTGATTACCTTATTCATTTTTAAAAGTATCTAATTTTGATGTGATTGCGTATTTAAATTGTTAAATTAGTAAAATTACAACCTCGATTTATTCTGTTTGGCTAAAGACAAGCCCAAATATCTATCTTAAATCCCATTAGTGTTAAAACAAAACGATGGCATGCCCAAGTATCGATTTTGAGGTCGATTGGTCTTAAAACAAAGAAATTCAAAATGGCGGCCACTTTTTCAATTCTACCATTGGATAACTCATAACATTGAACTGCCTCGGTGGCGTAGTTGTATTACAGTACGACTGCAAAGCTGAGGTCTCGGGTTCGATCCCCGGGTCGGGCAAAGTGATATTGAGTTTTTCTATTCAGTATCAGCTCGGAGTCTGGAATTTGAGCCCGATATGTCGGTAGGCTCGCCCCCTATGACATCATGGGACGGAATAATGGCGAACAGTGGGTACACTAGTTGCGCCTCTGCCTACCCCTTCGGGTATAAAAGGCGTGAGTGTATATGTATATGTATGTAACATTGGATCCGTCTTTTGTACCTACAGTCCTGCCCAGATATCGATTTTGAGGTCAATTGGCCTTAAAACGAAGAAATTCAAAATGGCGGCCACTTTCTCCATTCTAACATTGTATCCGTCTTTTGTACCTAAAGGCTTGCCCAGATATCGATTTTGAGGTCGATTGGCCTTAAAACAAAGAAATTCAAAATGGCGGCCACTTTTTTCAATTCTAACATTGGATACGTCTTCTGTACCTAAAGGCCTGCCTATATATCGATTTTGAGGTCGATTGGCCTTAAAACAAAGAAATTCAAAATGGCGGCCACTTTTATCAATTCTAACATTGGATCCGTCTTCTGTACCTAAATGCTTGCCCAGATATCGATTTTGAGGTCGATTGGCCTTAAACAAAGAAATTCAAAATGGCGGCCACTTTTTTCAATTCTAACATTGGATCCGTCTTCTGTACCTAAAGGCCTGCCCAGATATCGATTCTGAGGCCGATTGACCTTAAAACAAAGAAATTCAAAATGGCAGCCATTTTTTCCAATTCTAACATTGGATCCGTCTTCTGTACCTAAAGGCCTGCCCAGATATCGATTTTTAGGCCGATTGGCCTTAAAACAAAGAAATTCAAAATGGCGGCCACTTTTTTCAACTCTAACATTGGATCCGTATTTTGTACCTACAGGCCTGCCCAGATGTCGATTTTGAGGCCGATTGGCCTTAAAACAAAGAAATTCAAAATGGCGGCCACTTTTTTCAACTCTTACATTGGATCCGTATTTTGTACCTACAGGCCTGCCCAGGTATCGATTTTGAAGTCAATTTGCCTTAAAACGAAGAAATTCAAAATGGCGGCCACTTTTTTCAATTCTAACATTGGATCCGTCTTCTGTACCTAAAGGCCTGCCCAGATATCGATTTTGAGGCCGATTGGCCTTAAAACAAAGAAATTCAAAATGGCGGCCGTCTATGCCAAATCTCACAATGTTTCTAAATATTTTAGTGACCATTGATTCATAATAAATAAGTAAATAAATAATTTCAAAATTCGTACTAAAAGAATTTTATGGTGTATAAATTGGAACATCCTTTACACCTAAAATCCGATTTTTTCAAATGTATGGGCGGCACGCAAGCGTTTTTTACGCAAACTGAGCCCGGCATTCCAGGGGTTAAATGATTAACCCCAAACCAAGATATATTGAAATGGGACCATTTCGAGACCCTAATTTACTAAACAAAAAAGCTCACAATTTTCAGAGAAATCAGTGTAACTACATACATAAAAAATACAACACACGAATTGAGAACCTCCTCCTTTTTTGAAAATCGGCTTAAATGATTAACTGTACAAGGTGTTTTACTAATATTTATTCCCCAGTTAACAATAGAGCAGAATCCAGACACAACAAATAAAAGAGCGATAACCACCACGAATCCAGAAGTGGAGGACAAGCCGAAACACGAAACAAAGTCGCCGGTGGAGAGGAAAATACTCAAAGAGAACGTGCCTAAAGACAAGAGGGATGAGGAGGGGAGAAAGGAGCGGCTGTTCAAGAGAAAGGGAGAGGATGGGGGCAAGGTGCGCGTGATCAAGAGGAGGCAGACGCCGTCCAGCCCGCTACTGGGGGATAAGGAACGGAGTAGTAGCATGTCTAAGTTGCTTGATGTGTGAGTAAATTATTGTTTTTTATTACTTGTCAAATAACTGTAATATTACACTGTGACGTCACCGAGAGTCGTCGGCCATAACGCTGCCTTTTTTTTGTTTTCGCGGAGAAAGTGACTTATTACTACCGCCCAGCCCTCAAGGGGGCTCAGAAGCCCCCGCGCACCGAAGGACGCCCTCGGCGTCAACGGCAGCGTGAGGCCTACCTGCCACACTGCCGTCCATCACGGGGATCACAAAAAGTTGGCTAGACTAATAGGTGGACGGCCCCTTCCGCCCACCCGCGACCCCCGGTGGCCCCTATTAGTCGCCTTTTACGACAGGCAGGGGATACCGTGGTGGAATTCTCCAAACGCCCCCAATCCACAGGGCGGGGCCATAACGCTGCCTGCGTGCGAAAGAGATAACGCGATATCCCCACTACGCCCCCACTTTTGCTCACAACAATAGTTCAAATATGAATACTGCTTTATTTTTCAACCAATTTGGATGCTGATTTCACAGATGAATTTCATTTACAAAATCAAACATAGAAAACTACTCTGTTATTGATAATCCAACTGATTTGACCTCATCGGAAGTGCTACATTACCCTAGTCCGCGACCGGAAAAAAAAATGGCGGTACGAAGTTCGCCGGGTCAGCTAGTAGTATAATAAAAATAACCTTCAAAAGCTGCACAATCTGCGCATTGGCTCACTAGAGGTTGATTGATGTATATTAGCACGTTCCTTTTCATGTTACTTTAAATTATTCGTAATTATTGTTAAAAATCGATACTAATTAAGGGGCTTCCTTTCCAAATCTGCGAAAATACATGTTTTACAATTCCTAACTAGTACCTTAAAATGACTGAACAACATGACATGGAAAATATATATAATAATTTGATTCATTAACTTTAATTTTGCAGAATTAGATTTTCAATTTATCATTTGTTAAGAAAAATATAAACGAAATAAAAAACTAGTACTTTCACTTAAATTGGGTATCAACTTTTCCATCAATGTATTTATGAATATAAAACTTACATTTATTAATAGAGAACACATTTATTGTCGATATTGCAGAAATGTTTTTTTGATTTACGATAATTTTAAGTCATTTATTTACATTTTTCGAGTTTCCGCTCGGACTATTGAAGCGGGTCTCTGCCGGGCGACAGGGGGAGTACGGCGAGCGCCGTTCCAAGGAATGGACGTACGCAATTTTTTTGTCGTGTTTACGTCAATAAAATATTCTATTTGAACAAAATAATGACTGAAATAAGTATTAAAATAATATTATCCACATTTTTGCCACATTGATTCTCTCGGTTATTTGTAGAATAATAAGTAATAATTATAATTAGTTTTACATTGACATGTTGTCATGCCACAAAATTCCTGTTTTCGCTGTCTCGGCTCTATGACATAATGAATGCGGCAAATGAGTATTGAGTCCGCATATTCTTAAAAAAATCACGGCTTATTAAAAGAGTAATTATTTCATTTGTCATTTACGCTCTCGCGTGCCAGGAGCGTACATGTACGTTCAAAAAAGTGTTCATACTCTGCCGAGAGTGTACATAATATAGCTCGGGCCTATTTCTGCAAAATGTGTGAAAACTGAACATCTGCAGATTATTTTTCTTTCGCTACTTTTGGCTTGCCGTTGATTGCAAGATCTTGACGCAGGTAATGTTAGAATTTTTAAAGTAGCCGCCATTTTGACTTTCTTCGTTATAAGCTCAATTGACGTTAAAATAGATATCTGGATATAACTTAAGTTGCCTAAGACTGAACCAATGTCAGAATTTAATAAGGTGGCCGCCATTTAGAATTTCTTTGTTTTAAGGCTAATTGACCTCAAAATCGACATCTGGTATAACTTTGGTTACAAAAGACGAAACTAATGTCAGAATGGAAAAAGTGGCCGCGATATTTAATTTCTTTGTTTTAAGGCCAATTGACCTCAAATTTTATATCTGAACACTGTTCTGTGTACAAAAGGCATATCCAATGTTAAATAATAACAAAGCTGCCTCGATTTAGATTTTTCTTGTTTTAAGGGCTATTGGCTTCAAAATGAAAAACCGCTGGGCATGACTGGCCACAAATTGTAGTAGGTAATAGGTATAAAGGACAATGGCAAAATCGTATTTATAAACAAATTGTGCGTTTAGAAATTCCATACTTAGTAAGCTCAATATAATTATTTTGTATGATTTTTCAGCATACCAATTTTAATTGTACAAGTGTGTATAAGTTACATAAATTAAAAAGAAACTTAATTGACTTTCATTGTTAATGTGTCGCGGCCATTGTTTTTATGAATGGGTTATGGCATAGGTGATAGGATCTCGAGGTGGTGCGTATTTACGCAACCAGGTATTTACTAGCAAGTACGCCGACCAGGTGCCGACCCGAAATACTTGCAAGACTTGAAAGTATTTTACGCCGCGCTATGTCCGCGCTCAGGCGCCATCGTCCGCAAATGCAATTATGGTTCTTATTTCAACAAGCTAGTGAACAATTTCCTATGCAAGTATTGAAGTGTTAAAAGTATTATATTTGTGAACGCGATTGTGCTCCTTATTCGTGCGTGCCAAAACATGGGTCAATATCATATGCAGTAAAAAATACTTGAAAGTATTTCGATTTTAGACTATCCAAGTTCTATAAGTACTTTATTTACAAACGCGATTGGACTCTTTATGTGTATTGAAACACGGATAAATTTCCTATACAGAAATAAAATACTTAGTATTTATAGATTCGATGTATTTGAAGTTTTTATTTGTAAACGCGATTGTGTTCCTTATTTATATTAATACACGGATTAATTTCCTATGCAGAAATAAAACACTTGAAAGTATTTCGAACCCTGGTTTTAGCGCTGGTTTTTTAGGCGGACGTACTTGTAAGCCCTGGTTCACAATTTTGCAAGTACGACCCATGCCTATTAGGCAAGCCAAAACCCAGCGCCAAAAACCAGGGTTCGAAATACTTTCAAGTATTAAAATACTTGAAAGTATTTCGAACTGCACGGATTAATTTCCTATGCAGAATTTTATCCGTCCAGTCATACTAATAAGGAGCACAATCGCGTAAACAAATAAAATACTTTTAACACTTCAATACTTGCATAGGAAATTGTTCACTGGATCTGTTGAAATAAGAACGATAATTACATTGCGGACGACGACGCCCGAGCGTGGATGCAGCGCGGTGCGCGGCGGGCCTAAGCATGGTCACGTGACTCTTTCGTGTCGCAAGAGAGTAGCCAAGTAAAAAAGTAAAATACTTTCAAGTCTTACAAGTATTTCAGGTCGGCACCTGATCGGCGTAATTGCAAGTAAATACCTGGTGTAAATACCTGGTGTAAAAACCAGGTCGCGTAAATACGCACCACCTCTACAGTCTACTTTAGTAGTGGAGTTTTGGCGGGAATTTGGAAGTGTCGTGAGGTGCTCTTGTTTTAATTAATTATTTTTGTGATACTTAGTATATTATTGCATAATTATGGTGGTATATTAAACAAATCACCAAATATTTTATGATATCTACTATTTATATTACTTTTTATGTAAAATTCAATTCATAAAATATGTCAACTAAATCATAACCTCAAAATCTGAAAGTGAAAAATCTTTAGTTTCAGACTTTTTTCACTAATAATCTTAATACAAAAATTGTTTAAGCATTGCTGCTGAATTGTTATATATTTTTTTTATTTCTAAACGCTTCACATTTACATCAACTAAAATCATGTATGGAGACCTGCCATTGTCCTTTTAGAACTTTAAAATATGGCCATCATCAATGTTCATTCAATTCAATAACGATATCGGAACTTTATTTTGCAAAGATATTTAAGAAGTGGCACGTGGCCACAAACAGCAAATGAAATAAATTCTTGTGTGAAAATATCAAAATTGTTTAAAAAAATATGGAATAACTAACATTTCAAATATTGCTTTAAGTGTAAGTAGCCGCATAGTAGGAGTCACTTTGCTATATTTTTTTCTTTCCCCTCATCGTAATACCATGTTATTAGGTGACTATTCACTTATTTTATTGCTTATTTTTATTTAATACTAGCTTTTGCCCGCGGCTCCGCCCGCATTATAAAGTTTTTCCGGGATAAAAGTCCCGGTTTATATTTTCCCAGGATAAAAAGTAGCCTATGTGTTAATCCAGGACATGATCTACCCGTGTGCCAAATTTCATCGAAATCCGTTCAGTAGTTTTTGCGTGAAAGAGGAACAAACATCCTTACATCCATACATCCAAACATCCATACATTCTTACAAACTTTCGCCTTTATAATATTAGTAGGATTTAGCCCCTTTACTATACTTTACAAGGCTATGCAGCATAATTACTTTATTGGTTTTCAAAATATTTATTTTTTCATGTAAATTCGTATTTAATTTCTTTCCGTAATGGAAGACGATTCAAAAACTAATGTTATAAAATCGGGGGTTACAGTTTAGTGTGTGGCGGGGGACTTTATTTTATAATATCTTAACAGTATAAAACAAAGTCGCTTTCCTCTGTCTGTCCCTATTGTAGGTTATGTTGGTGAAATAATTACGGCCACAGAGGATTTAACTTACTTATATTAGAAAAAACAATTAAATATCCAATATGTTACATGTTGACGGGGAAAGAGGCAGGACAGAGTGAGAGAAACGTCACTTTTGACAATGACATTTAAAATTACGTTTAGTTTACACAATATTAATATTTGTAACACCTATGACCCTATGTATGCTTAGGTCTTTAAAATTACGTAACGGATTTTCATGCGTTTTTTTTTATATATAGAGTGATTCCAGAGGAAGGTTTATATGTATAATACATGCATAGAGAAATAATTTGTATGTTCTATTGTGAGCGCGAGTGCCTTTCTGACAAAAGTCGGGGAACTACTTATACTAGACGGAAAGGCGTTTCGTACCAAAGTGTCGCTGACCGACTATATTGCAAGATCTCTCGATCTGTATGTGTAACGAATACTGTTAAAAAATTATAGTTTTTGTATATAAAGTGATTTCTATACAGGAAACCTCTTTAATGCGGGCGAAGCCGCGGGCAAAAACTAGTGTAAGGATATGACAAAGTCGTGTTAATTAAACCCTTTATAACTTGTCTAAGTCCCGAATAGCAGAATAACTATAAAAGATTTGAAGAGTTTACGAAAGTAAAAATTATGAAGATAATTTAATTTCTCATACATTTTGTACACGACGCCACTTGACATCTCTCATGCAACACTATATGAAACGGTGAAGCCATTTTTAAAAAGAAGAAGAAGAAAGTATTCTTACAAAACCATTTTATGATTATTCAAAATAGTAATGTAACGCAACATTTTTGTGCTAGCTATAAAAACATACATAAGTATAAGGTCCAAAAGAACTTAGAAATATCTCATTGAATAATTTGTAAAATTAAACAAGGTTTGAAGTTAATATTCAATAGAAACAAATATAAAATTCAGGGAACATAACCTCATAACTTTGCTTCAATTATATACAAAAACTCCAAATATCATCTAAAAATAAAGCATATTCTGCCACGCTGATTTAAAAAATAAGCGACTGGAAGCCATATTTTATATTTTTTACCATATTATAACTAATTAAATTATAGGTTGTAAAAGTTTTCTTTTTTATCCACATGTGGCTCTTGTGTCGGTTTTGTACTTCCATTTACAGTTCGTAAACGTTCGCTATTTTATTAAGTAAATATATTTTCTTGTACATTGATTTGAATCTTATTTCGCTCTCCTGAAAAACACTATTTCTGACATATCCATATATAATAAGGCACCATCGCAACAGTATTGTAATTAGAGTGACAAAGTACCTACAGGTCGCGCTAAAAATATTTATAATGCTGGAAACGAAGTTAACAATATTTTTCGCCTAAGCAAGGTCGAATTCGCAAATAAAAAGATCATGTAATAATCACAAGTAATTAAACAATCAAATCAGGTTATTAACGATTCATTCTGATTTTGTATTTAATTAAAATGAAAAATGAAATATTATGCCGCATCTAATATTCTTAGGTTCATGGTGTGAAATCGCTATAGTCGCTGAAAGTTGTTTCCTAATTTTCACTAGATGGCGGTCAAATTTGACGTAATATTAGATGTGGAGGTATGAGGAGAGTGTAGTGACGACTAGTATTGAGGGGAAGCGAACGCGTGACGTCATTCGGGTATAGGTGGCCCTTAAAATAAAAATGTTGCAGTGGCCCTTCTTTTATGTTTTTTTATCATATTAGTCACAAAATATTGATTAATATTATAATAACTGCATCTTCTCATCGTACATAAACAGTAGCAAAACCTACTGAGTTTCAAACTGCAACGCACTGCCCTTGTCACCTGAAAATATTAAATATTAGCTTTTGCCCGCGGCTCCGCCCGCGTGAATGAGTTTTCCCGGGACAAAAGTCCCGCTTTATATTTTTCCGGGATAAAAAGTAGCCTACTAATCCGAAATATAATCTACCTGTGTGCCAAATTTCATTTAAATCCATTCAGTAGTTTTTGCGTGAAAGAGTAACAAACATCCATACATTCTTACAAACTTTCGCCTTTATAATATTAGTAGGATTGGGTATAATAATGTCCAGTATACATACAAATTACAAAATGGTAATGTAAAAAGGACGTGTAACCACTATAGAGACCATCCCGTCCCCACCCTTCACTGAAACTTCTGTAAGCCAAGATCGGCAGTGTCACGCATTTTATGACACCGAGCGGTGAACCTCGGCAAGCCTTTGGAAACACTAATGTGTCTTTAACCCGCAAAGAAATTAATCAAATAGTAAGATTGGGAGGAGGTGGAAATATTAACTGTCCACTTCCTTCCATAACAAAGCGGGAGACGGAAGTATTGACTAAGGAGGTATTATAATATGATGGTAATGTGTTGCAGCAGCGTGGAGGGGTCGGAGCCGGCGGGCGTGCTGCGGGACCTGTCGCGCGCGCGCTCCTTCCGCGCCGAGCATGCGCACACGCACGGACAGAAGGTGTTCCGCGCCGCCGACCTGCTGCAGGTACGTGCCACAACACTCTGCACAGTGACGTGTCCCAGCTCCCAGCTCCCAGCTCCCAGCAGCGTGGAGGGGTCGGAGCCGGCGGGCGTGCTGCGGGACCTGTCGCGCGCGCGCTCCTTCCGCGCCGAGCATGCGCACACGCACGGACAGAAGGTGTTCCGCGCCGCCGACCTGCTGCAGGTACGTGCCACAACACTCTGCACAGTGACGTGTCCCAGCTCCCAGCTCCCAGCTCCCAGCAGCGTGGAGGGGTCGGAGCCGGCGGGCGTGCTGCGGGACCTGTCGCGCGCGCGCTCCTTCCGCGCCGAGCATGCGCACACGCACGGACAGAAGGTGTTCCGCGCCGCCGACCTGCTGCAGGTACGTGCCACAACACTCTGCACAGTGACGTGTCCCAGCTCCCAGCTCCCAGCTCCCAGCAGCGTGGAGGGGTCGGAGCCGGCGGGCGTGCTGCGGGACCTGTCGCGCGCGCGCTCCTTCCGCGCCGAGCATGCGCACACGCACGGACAGAAGGTGTTCCGCGCCGCCGACCTGCTGCAGGTACGTGCCACAACACTCTGCACAGTGACGTGTCCCAGCTCCCAGCTCCCAGCTCCCAGCAGCGTGGAGGGGTCGGAGCCGGCGGGCGTGCTGCGGGACCTGTCGCGCGCGCGCTCCTTCCGCGCCGAGCATGCGCACACGCACGGACAGAAGGTGTTCCGCGCCGCCGACCTGCTGCAGGTACGTGCCACAACACTCTGCACAGTGACGTGTCCCAGCTCCCAGCTCCCAGCAGCGTGGAGGGGTCGGAGCCGGCGGGCGTGCTGCGGGACCTGTCGCGCGCGCGCTCCTTCCGCGCCGAGCATGCGCACACGCACGGACAGAAGGTGTTCCGCGCCGCCGACCTGCTGCAGGTACGTGCCACAACACTCTGCACAGTGACGTGTCCCAGCTCCCAGCTCCCAGCTCCCAGCAGCGTGGAGGGGTCGGAGCCGGCGGGCGTGCTGCGGGACCTGTCGCGCGCGCGCTCCTTCCGCGCCGAGCATGCGCACACGCACGGACAGAAGGTGTTCCGCGCCGCCGACCTGCTGCAGGTACGTGCCACAACACTCTGCACAGTGACGTGTCCCAGCTCCCAGCTCCCAGCTCCCAGCAGCGTGGAGGGGTCGGAGCCGGCGGGCGTGCTGCGGGACCTGTCGCGCGCGCGCTCCTTCCGCGCCGAGCATGCGCACACGCACGGACAGAAGGTGTTCCGCGCCGCCGACCTGCTGCAGGTACGTGCCACAACACTCTGCACAGTGACCTGGCACAGCTCCCAGCTCCCAGCTCCCAGCAGCGTGGAGGGGTCGGAGCCGGCGGGCGTGCTGCGGGACCTGTCGCGCGCGCGCTCCTTCCGCGCCGAGCATGCGCACACGCACGGACAGAAGGTGTTCCGCGCCGCCGACCTGCTGCAGGTACGTGCCACAACACTCTGCACAGTGACCTGGCACAGCTCCCAGCTCCCAGCAGCGTGGAGGGGTCGGAGCCGGCGGGCGTGCTGCGGGACCTGTCGCGCGCGCGCTCCTTCCGCGCCGAGCATGCGCACACGCACGGACAGAAGGTGTTCCGCGCCGCCGACCTGCTGCAGGTACGTGCCACAACACTCTGCACAGTGACGTGTCCCAGCTCCCAGCTCCCAGCTCCCAGCAGCGTGGAGGGGTCGGAGCCGGCGGGCGTGCTGCGGGACCTGTCGCGCGCGCGCTCCTTCCGCGCCGAGCATGCGCACACGCACGGACAGAAGGTGTTCCGCGCCGCCGACCTGCTGCAGGTACGTGCCACAACACTCTGCACAGTGACGTGTCCCAGCTCCCAGCTCCCAGCTCCCAGCAGCGTGGAGGGGTCGGAGCCGGCGGGCGTGCTGCGGGACCTGTCGCGCGCGCGCTCCTTCCGCGCCGAGCATGCGCACACGCACGGACAGAAGGTGTTCCGCGCCGCCGACCTGCTGCAGGTACGTGCCACAACACTCTGCACAGTGACGTGTCCCAGCTCCCAGCTCCCAGCTCCCAGCAGCGTGGAGGGGTCGGAGCCGGCGGGCGTGCTGCGGGACCTGTCGCGCGCGCGCTCCTTCCGCGCCGAGCATGCGCACACGCACGGACAGAAGGTGTTCCGCGCCGCCGACCTGCTGCAGGTACGTGCCACAACACTCTGCACAGTGACCTGGCACAGCTCCCAGCTCCCAGCTCCCAGCAGCGTGGAGGGGTCGGAGCCGGCGGGCGTGCTGCGGGACCTGTCGCGCGCGCGCTCCTTCCGCGCCGAGCATGCGCACACGCACGGACAGAAGGTGTTCCGCGCCGCCGACCTGCTGCAGGTACGTGCCACAACACTCTGCACAGTGACCTGGCACAGCTCCCAGCTCCCAGCTCCCAGCAGCGTGGAGGGGTCGGAGCCGGCGGGCGTGCTGCGGGACCTGTCGCGCGCGCGCTCCTTCCGCGCCGAGCATGCGCACACGCACGGACAGAAGGTGTTCCGCGCCGCCGACCTGCTGCAGGTACGTGCCACAACACTCTGCACAGTGACGTGTCCCAGCTCCCAGCTCCCAGCTCCCAGCAGCGTGGAGGGGTCGGAGCCGGCGGGCGTGCTGCGGGACCTGTCGCGCGCGCGCTCCTTCCGCGCCGAGCATGCGCACACGCACGGACAGAAGGTGTTCCGCGCCGCCGACCTGCTGCAGGTACGTGCCACAACACTCTGCACAGTGACGTGTCCCAGCTCCCAGCTCCCAGCTCCCAGCAGCGTGGAGGGGTCGGAGCCGGCGGGCGTGCTGCGGGACCTGTCGCGCGCGCGCTCCTTCCGCGCCGAGCATGCGCACACGCACGGACAGAAGGTGTTCCGCGCCGCCGACCTGCTGCAGGTACGTGCCACAACACTCTGCACAGTGACGTGTCCCAGCTCCCAGCTCCCAGCTCCCAGCAGCGTGGAGGGGTCGGAGCCGGCGGGCGTGCTGCGGGACCTGTCGCGCGCGCGCTCCTTCCGCGCCGAGCATGCGCACACGCACGGACAGAAGGTGTTCCGCGCCGCCGACCTGCTGCAGGTACGTGCCACAACACTCTGCACAGTGACCTGGCACAGTGCACTCTCTGCACACATCAACCTTATCAAAAATTATAGCCACCCTCCGCATCTACGCACTCAACACTCACATGTCCTGCAAATTTTATCAAATTTACTTAAAATTCACATGTACAGGTTGTTACTTATAATAATTACAATACTACTTAACTGTACATATTTTTTTTAAGAATGTCACAATTAACACAATAAGATTCACAATTCATAACATATTTATCCACTAGGGTGAACTGCTAGGCTCCGGTTTCTTCGGCGAGGTGTACAAGGTGACGCACCGCGACACCAACGAGGTGATGGTGCTCAAACAACTATACAGGGTGGATGAGGAGGCGCAGAGGAACTTCCTCAAGGAGGTATGTGTCCTCCATGTAGATATTCGTTATTTTATCATGTCTGTATCACATTTGGGGTTGGTACGGGCTTTAAATATGTTGCACAGAAAGTTAGAGCATAGTATTTACAATAATTTCATTTCGACTAGTGGGCCTAGCATTGGGCCCCATTGAATTAAATAGTAACTTCTATTGAGAATTTTATGAAAAGGTAGCTGAACCACATTAAAAATAAGTATGGTATGCTAGAAATGTTGGTATAAAAAAACCATATGGTTTGGAGGTTGCTAGTGGGTTTTTGGTTTATTATGTGAGAATGAGTAGTAAATTAATGACTACATTGGCAGGTAGCGGTGCTCCGTTCTCTGAAGCACCCGAACGTGTTGCGGTTCGTGGGCGTGCTGTACAAGGACAAGCGTCTGCACCTCGTCACAGAGTACGTCGCCGGCGGCACGCTGCACCAACTCCTACAGGTAATGATATCCAAGCACGGTAATGACTATGAGTATGATGGTAATGTAGGCTAAGTATAAAGTGGAACATGTTAAGTCTATATTGTATACAAAAGAGCATATATTGCTATGCGTAAGTATATTGCGCCGGTTTTAATGGAATTCTTTGACAAAAAGAAAAATGACTTCGAGAGGATCTATTGTATTTTCATCGTGTACACGAATCTGTTGTATACTTATTATCTAGCCTCTAGCTAGTTAAATTGTTTGGAAAAAAGCAGTTTATGTATACAGGATCGCTCAGCGTCGCTGAGCTGGGGCGCCCGCGCTCGTCTGGCGCGTGACGTGGCGGCCGGCGTGGGGTACCTGCACCGCATGAACGTCATCCACAGGGACCTCAACTCTCACAACTGTCTTGTCAGAGAGGTACGCACTCAAACATCATTATATTATAGTTTGCGTACTTAAAAATATCATCAAATGATTGGGTGATCATTACCGTCCATAAATATAAATATTTGCATAACAATACTATTGTTTAATGCTATAAAATGGTTGAGGTATAATTTTAGATGTGTTAAAAAATATTATTTTTTCTAAAATGGTCATGAACCAAATCTTATACAACGAAGAATAATAATGAACTGTAATACATATGCGCACTAAATGCACTTTTTTGGAGTATGATGTACACGAATTACGAAATAATATTATGTTTCAGGACCGCACGGTGATCGTGGCGGACTTCGGTCTGGCGCGCATCGTGTCGCGCACGGCGAGTTCCGCGCATCACCACTCACAGAACACGCTGCGGCGCAAGCGATATACCGTAAGCATACCTCATACTCATTACCATCGACACCCTCATTACCGTTGCTACCTCCATTACCCTCGCGATCATCATTACCATTATCATTTTCGTCGCTCTTTTTACCACTATTCTGCAACATTTTATATATTTCTTTACATCAGTTTTTTCATTGACAGTACCACGCGACGTTTCAATATATTTTCTCCTAAATTACACATTTGAATTGTGACTTTTAAATCTGTTACTTTTACAGTCCATGAAGTAACTAGCGGTAAATAGTATGGTAAATTAATGTTATCCATTTTGTCAGGTGGTAGGCAACCCTTACTGGATGGCTCCAGAGATGATGAACGGGAATGTGTACGATGAAAAGGTGGACGTGTTCTCCTTCGGCATCATACTGTGCGAGGTATATATCACCATCACATAGGAATGACCACTGCTGTGCATGGGCTTTCTTCAAAGGTTTACAGACAGATCTGTTGGGACCAGCCTGCATAAAACAACAGGTTGTAATATATGAAGTATAAAATGTGTCCATAGACAATGACAACAGAATTAATAAGACTGTCACAAACGATCACTTTATTGAGACAGTCGCAGTGAGGTAAGAGGTAGTTCCTATTGTTTTTGTATGTCTGTAGCGATGAATACGTAATTGCAAACTTATCCGCTCTTGCTGTCATATGGACGTATTAGAATACCCAAATAAAGCATTCATTTACTAGTATTCAGACTAAAAAACCTCACCTATCCCCCAGATTATCGGGCGAGTGTCAGCTGACCCGGACTTCCTGCCGCGCCGGATGGACTTCGGTCTGAACGAGTCTGCATTCGTGGAAAAGTTCTGCAGGACGTCCGGCTGCCCGGAGCCGTTCTACAGGGTCGCCTTCCTCGCGTGCAACCTCGACCCGGATAGTAGGTAAGGTGCAAAAGTATGGCTTGTGTTAAAGCTAGCGTCGACTAGGCTGGTCGACTCGAATGGAATCAGTTACTCTGAAAATGTGTCCATTAGGAACCCTTCCGCTTCACTTCACTCTAATCTAAGTTTGCTTTAAACATGATTGACTTCAATCTCGTCTGAGGTAGCTCAGGACAAATGGTGTCAGAAAAATTAACACAAGATATTTTCGTGCTTATGCGCTACTAGCTTTTGCCCGCGGTTCCGCCCGCGTCAAGAAGTTTTTCCGGGATAAAAGTCTCGGTTTATATTTTCTCGGGATAAGAAGTAGCCTAGGACCTTCCCAGGGTCTTAAACTATCTCCTTACTAAATTTCATTAGTTTGGTCATTACAGCTCCAATGGCGAGATTAAAAAGTCCGGGATAAAATTCCCGGGTAATGTTTTTCCGGGATAAAAGTAGTCTATGTTCTTTTATGGCTCTGTAGCTATCTATATACTTGTTTTCTTGCGGTTCCACTCTCAGAAAAGATTTTCCGGGACAAAAGCCCAGATTTATATTTTCCTGTGATAAGAAGTACCCTAGCTCCTTTCCAGGGTCTTAAACTATCTCCCTACCAAATTTCATCGAAATCGGTCAGTGGTTTAGCCGTAACGACTCGCGAGAAAAATAATCCGGGATGAAAGTCCCGCTTTATATTTTCCCGGGATAAAAAGTAGCCTATGTGTTAGTCCAGGACATGATGGACCCGTGTGCCAAATTTCATCGAAATCCGTTCAGTAGTTTTTGCGTGAAAGAGTAACAAACATCCATTCTTACAAACTTTCGCATTTATAGTATTAGTAGGATTATATAGTAGGATGCACTATAATACTATGCGCAATAGCTATAGTATAGAAGCGAGTCATCGTGTTGAAACTACTGTAAATACTTAAAAATATTACCCAAAAGCGGCTTTTCACTAAAAGTGTCAAATTGTTTTCAGGCCACCATTCGAAGTGATCGAGATCTGGCTCGAAAGCTTAGTGATGCATTTATCGAACCCTGGACCCGTGCCGCCATCCCTCTTGGCGGACATCGTGCGGTACGCGTGCGGCGCCATGCAGAGGGACCACGGCACTCCGGACGGATGTCCTGCGGGAGACACTAACGGGTTCTGCGGCCTGACCAGGACTACTAGTAGAAGGGGTAGTGGGGATTTGCTGCAGGATGCTGGGGTGATTAAGGTACATATATTGGATTGAAGTGTGGTTATTATTACGTGAAATGAAAATGTTTTTAAGATAGGATGATCTTATACGTTTCAAAATTTATTTAAGGGAATTGTAAGGATTTCCGGTATTCAATCAGAATTTCGTAATTTCTGGAATGTAATCTACAGGGTGTCACAGAAGCTAGCTATCATATTAAAATCACAAACAGGGTTAACACATTTTTCACATCTCACGCCTCACACCTCACGCCTCACATCTCGCGCCTCACATCTCACACCTCACATCTCACACCTGACGCCTCACATCTCACACCTCACACCTCATGCCTCACACCTTACACCTCACGTCTCACACCTCACGCCTCACACCTCACGCCCCACGCCGCGCCGGAGCACTGGAAGCTCTGCGAGCGCGTCCAGGTTAACATCGATGATTACCCTAACTACAGTTGAAAAAACCCGGTCTTAGAGACTATTCGGCCCTCGAACCCATTTATGTAATTTAGGAAAGGCAATGCACAAATATTTTTCGGCACCGAACTGTAAAGTTCGGCGAATCTCAAAAAGTACCAATTCGTCTTACACACAATGAAAATAAGAAACACAAATACAGGATCAAGTTGGAAATATTAATTTATAGTTTACCATTAAAAAATAATAGATATTTTTCTTTGCAAATTTACTCTTTTTAAAATCAATTAACAAATTGATGTTTCAATAATTTGTAGTCTCAGTCGAACGCGACGATCTGGAACTGTGAAGTGAGCAGCGGCCGCGCGCTGGGCAAGTGTGTGTCGGCCACGGCGCTGGGCGGCGCGCGCCTCCCGCCGGGAGTCGAACCCGCGCGCTCCCGCTCGCAGCACGCGCTGCACACGCCCGGGTACATCCTGCGCGCCCGCGGGAACACCATCGACATCACCAAGGTACCCACACCACCACCACCACCACCATAATGTCGGCCACGGCGCTGGGCGGCGCGCGCCTCCCGCCGGGAGTCGAACCCGCGCGCTCCCGCTCGCAGCACGCGCTGCACACGCCCGGGTACATCCTGCGCGCCCGCGGGAACACCATCGACATCACCAAGGTACCCACACCACCACCACCACCACCATAATGTCGGCCACGGCGCTGGGCGGCGCGCGCCTCCCGCCGGGAGTCGAACCCGCGCGCTCCCGCTCGCAGCACGCGCTGCACACGCCCGGGTACATCCTGCGCGCCCGCGGGAACACCATCGACATCACCAAGGTACCCACACCACCACCACCACCACCATAATGTCGGCCACGGCGCTGGGCGGCGCGCGCCTCCCGCCGGGAGTCGAACCCGCGCGCTCCCGCTCGCAGCACGCGCTGCACACGCCCGGGTACATCCTGCGCGCCCGCGAGAACACCATCGACATCACCAAGGTACCCACACCACCACCACCACCACCATAATGTCGGCCACGGCGCTGGGCGGCGCGCGCCTCCCGCCGGGAGTCGAACCCGCGCGCTCCCGCTCGCAGCACGCGCTGCACACGCCCGGGTACATCCTGCGCGCCCGCGGGAACACCATCGACATCACCAAGGTACCCACACCACCACCACCACCACCATAATGTCGGCCACGGCGCTGGGCGGCGCGCGCCTCCCGCCGGGAGTCGAACCCGCGCGCTCCCGCTCGCAGCACGCGCTGCACACGCCCGGGTACATCCTGCGCGCCCGCGGGAACACCATCGACATCACCAAGGTACCCACACCACCACCACCACCACCATAATGTCGGCCACGGCGCTGGGCGGCGCGCGCCTCCCGCCGGGAGTCGAACCCGCGCGCTCCCGCTCGCAGCACGCGCTGCACACGCCCGGGTACATCCTGCGCGCCCGCGGGAACACCATCGACATCACCAAGGTACCCACACCACCACCACCACCACCATAATGTCGGCCACGGCGCTGGGCGGCGCGCGCCTCCCGCCGGGAGTCGAACCCGCGCGCTCCCGCTCGCAGCACGCGCTGCACACGCCCGGGTACATCCTGCGCGCCCGCGGGAACACCATCGACATCACCAAGGTACCCACACCACCACCACCACCACCATAATGTCGGCCACGGCGCTGGGCGGCGCGCGGCTCCCGCCGGGAGTCGAACCCGCGCGCTCCCGCTCGCAGCACGCGCTGCACACGCCCGGGTACATCCTGCGCGCCCGCGGGAACACCATCGACATCACCAAGGTACCCACACCACCACCACCACCACCATAATGTCGGCCACGGCGCTGGGCGGCGCGCGCCTCCCGCCGGGAGTCGAACCCGCGCGCTCCCGCTCGCAGCACGCGCTGCACACGCCCGGGTACATCCTGCGCGCCCGCGGGAACACCATCGACATCACCAAGGTACCCACACCACCACCACCACCACCATAATGTCGGCCACGGCGCTGGGCGGCGCGCGCCTCCCGCCGGGAGTCGAACCCGCGCGCTCCCGCTCGCAGCACGCGCTGCACACGCCCGGGTACATCCTGCGCGCCCGCGGGAACACCATCGACATCACCAAGGTACCCACACCACCACCACCACCACCATAATGTCGGCCACGGCGCTGGGCGGCGCGCGCCTCCCGCCGGGAGTCGAACCCGCGCGCTCCCGCTCGCAGCACGCGCTGCACACGCCCGGGTACATCCTGCGCGCCCGCGGGAACACCATCGACATCACCAAGGTACCCACACCACCACCACCACCACCATAATGTCGGCCACGGCGCTGGGCGGCGCGCGCCTCCCGCCGGGAGTCGAACCCGCGCGCTCCCGCTCGCAGCACGCGCTGCACACGCCCGGGTACATCCTGCGCGCCCGCGGGAACACCATCGACATCACCAAGGTACCCACACCACCACCACCACCATAATGTCGGCCACGGCGCTGGGCGGCGCGCGGCTCCCGCCGGGAGTCGAACCCGCGAACTACCCTATTCACAAAGACACACACATTTAACATGGATTTTGAATCTGCGGACATTCGTCTCGAAAGTACATTCAACTCCCAACTAGGCTATCGCCGCTAGCACTGGCTTCTATACCTACATGTATGTCAAAATATTTCATTATCCAGGACCTCTTCCAATTGAACTCTCTGCCCACCTTCAAGTGGTGGTTCTGCGACATGTGCTATAAGTGTATTATCCTGATCTGATATTAGATTTAAATAAAGGAAGCTATAAGAAAAATAAGCTGTGTAAAGCAATAATAAATATGATTAATTTTGTTTCAGGTGGACGACATCACAGAGTGGCTGGAGCCTCCCCCTCCGCTCAAACGCACGAGCCCCGACGCGCAGCTCAACAAGCTCGACGAGCAGGCCAACAAAACCCGCCGCGTCGACGACGACGATGCCAACCTCCCACCATTCCTCAGGAACCAGTCCGTGGAGGGACTCGAGAGCAAGTCCAAGAACGAGGTCGACGCTCCCGTGACCTTCTGTAGACACATCAGCATTCCAGACAACTGCGAGGTGGCTGAGGACGGCATGGACAGCGACTCCACCGACGAAGACCTGACTGACATCACCTGCTGGTACAGGAACCTCAGTGCCTACAAAAAGATCGATGTGGAAACCAAGAATATGTTCTCAGGAATAGTGAAGAAAGGCGAGAGTCTCTTACCAAAGAAAGACAGGTACGATGTCGCCGAAGTGATGCTCAGGAACCCTGAATGCATGAAGAATGAACGGAAAATACAGGAAGTGGACAGCCGAAGGTACAACATAGACTATCTAACACAAAACCCGATGATGGCCGTGTGCGTCAAAAATATACCCAAAGTGGTGGAGAAGGAGAAGCCTACTGAGAAATCAAACTTCTTCACGAAAACATTACTGTCACCGAAACTAAGCAGGCTGTTCAAACCGAACACCACAGAGGTGGTTAGAAATAAGGCTGAGACTGACGATAATAAGGACGAAAAGTCTAGGAGTAAGTTCTTTATCCAGCGGCCGGCGTCTCCCAGCAACATGGGCCGCTCGTACCGCGTGCGTCCTGCAGAGGACGAACGGAAACCATCCAGGAAGACGGACAGTGACGTCATCAAAAGTGACCTTAAACTAGCGAGTATGGGCAAGCCAATGACGCCAATATTCAGAAGACACATTCCCACAGAAAAACCGGAGTTTGCAGACGGCAGATTCAGCTATCGAGACAAGAGAACGAAATACGAAAAGGAGCCGAAATTTGTGGACATCGGACGGAATAAGATTAAAGCGCCGGAGAAGCCTTTAATACGCAATGTGCAGGGTAACACAGCTTTGCAGGAGAAGAAGACGGAGAATTCAGATAAAGTACAAAAGAAACGAGAGCCGGGCATATCGCGCAGTAACTACGTGAGTTTGGCGAACCTCAAGATCAACGGTAAGACGAAGGACTTGGAGTTGAACAAATCGCGGCAGGACATGAACGAGAACTCTCCTGTAGAGAGAGTGATGTGAGTGTTGAGCCAAGTCTGATACTCGGTTGGGAGGGCGCTGAGCTAGTTGTAATGGAGGTACTGACACATTTTACGATTTTATTTTACTTACACCTGTTGAACATAATATGTCAATATCATCCCTAGTTTTTATAACATCCTGTACATTTCTCATCATAAATTATATGTAATTCGATAATTATCCATCGAAATTTTGTCTCAGCCGCCGTTGCTCTAGTGTGATGGGTGTTTGTAGGTAATGATTACTGTAGCCCGCTTGCTTGTTCGACAGACTTCTACATGCAGTTGTAAAGTCCTATCGTTTTATCTCACAGGCAACTTACCGACGTTTTCAATAAACGATTTCAATCGTTTTTTTTTCCACCAATCAGAACAAAGTTTTTTAAATGCTACCAAATGATGCATTTTCGTTGGTTTATTCCCGAGATCGGATCGATGATTAACATTGGGATCGTTTATTGAAAACGACCGATTATTGTTTGAAAATCCAAATCATTGAACGAGCAAGTTATTTAGTGTTATTTGATCTCGACAATACCAGAAGAATCAGTTATAGAAATGTTACAGTACCGTCATTACGCGAGTGTTTGTCTATGGACCCGCGTCGACCAACCGAACACTCTTGCCATGTTGTTCCGTATAGTATATACAATTGTTGAGTTGTTGTTTGTACTTATATTCAATTATTACACCTGGTTGTGGGTGAATGTTGTCTAGGCTTTCGAGGGTTTACCTTCCACAGACAATTTTTATGAAAGAATACAAAGGTCAATGCAAATTAATATTTTTGGTCAGAAATTAAATTTACCGATCGCGCGAACATCAATCAACAGTGCTAGAATTTGGTATGAAAAATGAACGTTGGTGAATTGTGTTTGGTCGACATAACTTACACGTTGGTCTCTCGACCAATCACAATCAAATGATACTGACGTTCGTGTCGTGTTGATGCTACATTCTAGGTGGACAGGACAATGATAAATACAAGTTTTTAAATACAAAAGTGTGGCAACATTCACACACCGTACAGTGTACACCTCAGACGCTTTGACAACATATTATGCAGTTTTTGTGCAATTTTGAACAGTTTTTATAACATGCGGTTACGGAGGTGCGATTTTGAAGCCATTTACGGGTTGCGACGGAGCTTGTGCGCGCTTGAACGTTGCGCGGAGTAAAAATGTGTGACGGGCGTTTTTGACAGATGCTTGACAGATCAGTTTGACATTTGACACTTATATGTTGCATATTAGTTTGTACTTTGTCGGTTCAAATGATTTTTTTTAGAGTATCTGGCATATTTCAATATATGTATTAATAGAAAAATTTTGTTGTTACATTATACGTTTATGTAATGATTTTTAGATTTCATCTAATAAGGTAATTAAGTAGTCCTGAATCTTCATAGTAGCTCATTCTCCATCTCCCCTAAAAAAAGTAAAACCACCAAATTTATTTTCGTTGTAATCGATTTAATTTTTATAATCGATTTATCTGTCAAAAACGCCATGCCAATGATGCGTAGATGGCCGGTGCCTTGAAACAAGACTGCGACGTAATGCGCGTCAGTCAATTCATTGCTTAGAGACCGTTAGTTATTACTTTTTTACTGGCGTAGTTAAATATAACGTAGTTCACCCGACCACGACACGACACGCACTTTCATATAGTGATAATTATGTACAGTTTTATTCCAAATGTATTTTATAACTGTATAAGTATGGTTTAATATTTCAAGTGAATGGTTTTTGTCTGAATCTCAGACAGTCTTCCAATCATTACGTCCAACGTTCAACATTCGTTGTGACACGTATCGCAACCGAATTCACAGTGAGGCGCGCTTGCATAAATAAAACATATTGCGTACGTTTTTTATTTACGTTTTTACTTTAAAGTGTGATAACATGAAGTCTGACCCAACTCCCACTGTGGTGTTTAATTAATCTTCCAAGAAAATTATTTAAAAAACTAATAATATTGTATACGAAATTATGTATAGACAAAATTTTTATGTTCGCGCAACTTGTAAACGTGCGCAGAGTTTATATTAAAAATATGTAATGTAATATTGATTTGAATATACCTTATTGACGTTGTATACATTTATATTTTGAACGATGTTTACCGACTTTCTTTAACTATCGCATAGGCTAAGGAATAGTCATGAAACAAAAACGGATAGATAACGGTCGGTTTGACGTCCAACGCGCCGATGTGCAGCGCGATTGGTTCCTCAGTCGATGCTCGTTGTCTATTGGCTGACACGTGCCATGCGGCTACTATACACGTTCGTCCATTTTGTACATACGCGACCTCACCCCTACCACTATTCATCTATGCTCATGACCTGCGGGGCTAGGATGTGAAAAAAAACACGATGCGTCTCCGCTTCGTTTTATTGTGATTAGTTGAGAGACTGACGTATCGGTCTCTCGATCAATCACAAACATCAAAATACCGATACGTCAGTCTCTCAACCAATCACAATAAAGCGAAGCGGAAACGCATCGTGTTTTTTTTTTCATATCCTAGCCCCCCTGTGCCGTTTATTATAAGCACATGAATTCCATGTAAATTCCATTTATCGTTGGAATTTTACTGTTTATTTAAGTCATGACTGTTTTAACGGATATGCCCTTTAAAAAAGTTATACAACTATTTATAAGGTCACATAGCGTGTCGTCTCGTGGCGTCTCCATTGAACATACTGAATTTATACACAAGTTGATACAAGTTTGTACTATTTTGTAATATACTAGGTAAAATAGAGCAAATATTTTGACGCGCCTGCGCAGAAATTAATGCAATTGTTGTCTATACCGAAAGGTAGTTCTCGACTGTGCCATGTGACGATGGGAATGTCCAATGCAATCGCTAGTTTATTCATACAATTTTTTATTATTAGGACGTTGAAAACTCTCAGAGTTTACAAAAGTGGATCAGAAAATCAAGAATTCCTTCTTCCAATCTATAAAAAAAAGTTTCTTCTTCCAGACCATAAAGAAAACTACATTCCGAAATTGAATTTATCATTAAAATAAAAAGACGTAAAACATTGTTTGAAGACTTATGAGGAAACATTCAAGACAATTTTATAAAAGTCTGATTCCTGTCGTCCGTACATCCTTACCTAAGAACAATAAATTCCGTAATATAATTTGTCATCAACATCAATTAGGTTTAATTAGTTATTAGTGATCCTGACAATATTTTTTAACTATACATTAATTTATTAACATCTGTTGTAGTTTATAAGTTTATTATATTTTGAGTCTGAATTATTATGACACAGGGTGCCATTATTTTTTTGAAATTAATTTTATTTTACTCAGTCGCTTTATAACTAGTATTGGCTATTTGTATTTTTATGTTTACAGTGCTACAATTTTAATGCTTCATAAAATCCCAATTTTCGTATTAGTAAAAATATTTTGACCAGTAATACTCATAAAGGTACTTAAATTGCATTAAGTCTGAAATCAATTAATTGCTAAGCTAATATCGCGGCGTTCATGGAGAAATTATAAACCGATATAAAACATTTCATTGAATTACCCCATACAATAATATTTACTTACAACTACCCCCCTCTTATTTTATTACAAAAATAATCTCTTACAATACTCCAGCATGCATAGTTGTCTCTATTAAAATGATGAGAATCGAAATAACTGATATACTCAGAAAAAAATGCTATATGAGCCTTTTTGAACGGAACATCTATCTCCTTACACTCCCAAAAGCCCGATCCTAACTGCAGACAGTAAAGGCTGTGAAAATTATGTTTTTAATACACTCATTTGTCATTAACGTATTTATAATTGTAGCACTGTAAACCGATTTAATCTCATCGGAAGCAATCTCGTTTATTTGTAACGGAATACGTCTAGTGCCTCAGTGAGTAACGTTTACTATCGCGTTTAAGTTAACTAGATATTTTAAAGAATCTCATTTGTTTATTAACAAAGGCAACAGACTTGACAGGTGCGGACAGGAGTAAAAACTCAGTAATTGATTGTAATATTGGAAAAATATGCAAGTGGTGTGGGTCTGTAATTTATGTTCGAATAAGCATATCCTCTATCATATTGTGGTGTCGAAAATGACTGGCGAACGGTGTACCTTACGATAGATGTTTCCAAATATTTTGCTCGTTAACTTAAAGCGATAGTTTACAATAAAGTGCTCCCACATTGCATTTAATACTGACATTTTACTACAAAAAAAAATATGGCAACTTAAAAGTTGCAATCCAATGTAACATTTTTGTTTAAAAAATGTTAAAATAAAAAAAATACTTCATATGTAATGAAGTAATGTAAGACTTCAATCGTGTAAAGATATTTTTTTATTTCATAAATTTATTTGACATAGCCATATATTTTGTTTTGCTTAATCGCTTTATTTTTTATAGTGTTTTATTAATTAATTCGTTTTTTATTTCTGTGTGGGAACTCTTTAATGCTCACTGGGGGCACTCTGGCGATAGTTAGTGCTCATATTTTGTCTTATCTGTGATACAATTTCGTTTGTAAATGCATGCAATAACGACAAGTATTATAGGTGTCTTAGTTTTAGTCCAACTTTTAAGGTTTTTTTTTATATTTCTTTTTTAAGATTTTTGAGGCGTTAAATATTGAAACGAGCACAAATTTTGGGTAAAGCGTTTTTAACGTTAGTTTTTTTTTTAACTTTAATGTTATTTTGTTAAGTTATAATTTGTTGCTTGTAATTACCCCAGCTTATATTTACCCCATTAATGTGTCATGTTGAAAAAGCTATAGTATTCAAACATACATGGATTTAAGACTACCCTTTTATTTAATATTTTTGTACAAGACTGCTTTAAATAAAAATATTTTTCATCAGAAAAATGATTAAATGTTTAAAGATATTTATACAATTATCAATAAATAAGAGCATTTTTACGTGAGTGTATCCAGTATTCGTGAACAAAATTTACGCCATTTCAACACGACGCACATGATCAAATATAATTAGTACTTTTGTAACTACATCGTGGCTTACTAAAATCTAGAATGTGATCGCCATCACCACGAGTGCTTTGTCGCTCAGTTCATCTATTCATTTTTTCTCATCAACACTTACAATAACACGTCCTCGCCACCTTTTATATCCTGATTGAAACGCCTGCATATTAAAGCGAATCCATCTGCTTTGAAGAGTTTGCGGACTCATTTTCAAGTTTAACGCCTCGACCCCTAGTTACGTAACATATTAACACGTATAACAACGACAATTCCGTCTCGTTGCATTCCACGCGTCTCTGTTGTGTTTGTAAGTACAAAATGAATAAAGGAATAAATATATTCGGTAAATGTGTTTTTTTATACCCTTTTTAAACTTCGTTGAGCCCTGTTTATTATCTGGAGGATTAGGGTCGCCACACAGGTTAAGTGCTAGTTGGGTTTACGCCTATGTGCGGTAAAAATGTAGGGCAATTTTGTTTTATTTGGGACAGGATAAGATTTAGAGGATTACAACATGTATGACTGCCTCGGTGGCCTAGTTGTATTACGGTACGACTACAGTGCCGAGGTCTCGCGTTAGATTGCCGAGTCGAGTAAAGTGATATTGGGTTTTTCTACTCGGGTATCAGCCCGGACTCTAGAATTTACGCCGGATATGGCGATAAGCTCGCCCCCTATCACAGGCATCATAGGATGGAATAAGCACGGCGAAATATGGGTGCACTAGTTTCGCCTCTGCCTACCCCTACAGGGATAAAGGGCGTGTGTATATTATTTTTTTATTTATTTATATCAGGTAACAAAGGACCCATAAAAAATATTTTATATATAATTAGACAGTACTAGGTATATTATTATACAGAATACAAACTTTTATCCGGCACTATATGTTACATGTTTGTCACAACAGTGCCGGACATAAAAGCAATCTGGTTTATCAGCTATTATTTTCAGGACAGTGTTCGAACTGACCCGAATCCTACGCACCAGGGATGCACACCTTTTTCGCATAATCGCGTAAAAGCAATCGGTGCGTGCCGCAGCAACCATACCCGAGGCGCTGCAGAAACGGTGCAGTCCCAACACTGCCCTGAATGCGTATTAAATTGGACACGAAGCGCGTTGTAATTTACATGCGTGTAGGTAGACCACACACTGCACGTGTACAATGAGGTACAGTAAGCCCGAAACAGCGTGATCTTAACCTCAGCAGAAAGTTTTGCAAACCTGCGGGCCAGCATATTAGCTCTTTTCGACAACGCCCTACGCTCTCGCTCTATGTCAGCATTGTCGTCAAGACCTGCCGTGACTATATGCCCTAAATATTTGAACTGAAACACCCTGTTTAAGGACGCACCATAAAGATGGACCGGTGCTATACTTTTCGGGCATTTATCACTAGCTGTCTCAAAGAACATATACTGAGTAATACTGACATATATTATGTATGATGTTTACTTTTACAAGAAAAGTATCAGGCTCATAGATGAATCTCGAATCATAAAAAATTGGGGTACTTTTATGTCAAAATATTTTTGAGATGTCATGGGTCGAGTATACCCATAAAAGGTTAGTTTCGTTGGCTAAAATATATATTTTCTTATTGGATGTACAAAATAAGAACAAAATTAATCGTAAAATATTTTATTCAAAACAAATAGAAAATGGGGTATCAGTACAAGAATACCAGTGGGCTATTAACACTATGTGTACAGTTAACATAAAAAATATAGAAATCATGGTAAACCTTAAATCCAGCGTAGATCCGGGAAACATTCAAGTGCAAGTTCACTGCGCATTTATCAAATTGCTAAATTCCAAAAGATTCTGATCACAGCCATCCATATTTCTCATTAGCAATTATAACTTTAAACAACAAAATAGAGCTCCAAATGATTAGTAACCTAATTTCACAAATACGATACGGCCTGTAAGTCAGACTACAGTGAATTGTGATTAAGGGTACTGCGAGTGTACTTGACCTATATCTGTCTCCGGATCAGCGCTCAGTGCGCATATGGATACAATTCTATAGAGATCGATACATTCAAATTTATTTCATTTTATCCGTTATATTTACGCAAATAGAATCAAATGGTATGCATAAACATGGTTTTATAAACGAGATAAGTAATTATTTTACATAGAAGACATTAACCCAGTTCGCATTATTTCAACAAGCGTATTTTCGCTATATTTTAAAAATTATAATTGCGGATTCACACAAATAAATAGATTGTGTACTTTTACCCCAATTTTGGTATATTCTCATCAAAAACCCTGTCTCAACAATCACTTTCCTACATAATAGTCTCAGTTTAACTGAGATAGTCTCGAATAAAAACACTACATATTGGGGTAAAAATATACATTACAATTCTCATGCAAATCCGCAGTGTATTATAATCGACGATTGTTTTTTTTAAATGTTCATTATATTGCGGTTTTCATTCCTTGCCATAAAAGAGGGTATATTTACCCTTTTTCTTTATAATTTTAGATTATTACCGCATAAATTTCGGTAAGATATATTACAGAATTTATAAATTTTCAAATAAGAAAATTACTTAATCTATCGATCTCGATAAAAAATAGTTACAATAATTTAAGAGAAATAAAAACTACCAGTAAATAGGAATAATGTAGATTGAATATTGTCTTAATTGGACATCAAGGTATAGTGAAGCAGTCATTTCAATAAGAGTGTTGCTTTTATTTTAAAATTACGAATTTGGTTTTCTTTATATTCTAAGTCTCAGTGAGAGTTTTTAGAATATGTTCAAATACAAATATTTTGTACGCTTTATAGGCGACTAATTTAGAAATAAAATATTCAAAACGTGAAAGTAATAAGAAATGTTAACGTTAATAAACCTAGTTTGATAATAATTTATTCATTTCGCGCTGCCAAGGAATTGTAAATTAAATATACCTAAATATTTTATAAGTCTTTCGAGAAAGATAGAAATAAATAACCTTGTGATGGTTCACGGAATTTGTAAAACTATATCAAAAACCCAGAGCCAACACTAATCTAGTCTACATTAATAAAGTATACTTTAATTTAGATTTTTTTACGACTTAGACATAGTTTCAGACATGTATTTCCCTTAGGCTATATCTAATTTAATATTCATTAGTTTTACAGCGAACATCGTGAATTATAAACTTGCGGGTCGAGTAGCACTATTCTTCATTAACTGTTACCTAGGCACCATAAACAATGGCGGAACATAATATTAAACTTTTTAATTTTTATTCTGCTTCTGCGTATGTAATCAATGTTTAATGTACCTACACAGAAAATAGTACACTTACGCCAAAAATGTATAAAACGATCAACTGGAATTTAATTTAAATAGCAAGTATTTTAAAAAAATAACACGGAATTAAAAACATCTGGTTTATAATTCTCGATATCCACGATATTTGCTAATACGATAAAACATGCAAGTGCGTGATATGTGCAAATTTACTAACGAAACATCTCTATAATGTACTACGCTCTCTCCACTCTGCCACGCTTCAAAACACTTACTAAAATGCAATCTATAAATGCAACATTGAAAAATATACTCTCGCACATAGAAAATATGAACTACGTAGGAGATTAACTATTTTAAAATCTTTTCTAGTGAGCAGATATAAACATTTGTTCCATTTAAATTATTTTACTTAGAAAGGAATAACTACAATACATTTATGTTCATTAGAAAATATTAAATAAAACAAATTAATTGAACAATTTTGTGTTTAAATACGTTTAGAGTGAGATAATCACAATAGGTTAAAAAACAACAGAGTAAATATAAACAACTTTACCACCAGATTGTTCAATTAAAATTCTCTAAACATAAAGACGTCTATGAAAACTACGAAACCATGCAAAACAACTACTAAAAGGCATCTCTATTTTTTTCTACTATTATATCCTTAGTGAATGTGAATTGACATTCAACAGTTTCTTAGTATCGATATTAAGACACTAAGAATGTGTAGGAAGATCAAATTAATGTCGATTAGTTATGTCACTATAAAGTCGCATGAATGCAGTGAAAATGTTGAAAATCATGAGATACAGCTTTATACTTTTGGATTAATATGGTTGAAATGGATATATAGGGACTTAGAAATATACAGGGTCATTTTTACATTGCGTTTCTAAATGAAACCACATATTCGTCTTTACCTCTAACATCGTGGTAAAAATTATCAATGAATGATGAATACTTTCGCCGAAAATCCCGGATGTAGTATTCCAATTTTTTTATCATTTTGTAGTTTAGTGAGAATAAGATGTGTGCGTGAGTGTGTTTCTGACTGGAAGTGTAATGTTGCCGCTGAAACGAATCCTCTTAGAGTAGTACTGGCATTAGGGCGTGTAAACTTAAAGTTACATTTTATTGATATTTATTTTGTTCGAAACTTACCCTTTTTTATTTTACATCTATGGTCAACATAACTTAATGGAAAGGTTTATTTTCAACAAGTATGTGGTTTCATTTATTAACGCAATGTCAAAATGACCCTGTATAGTACAAAAATGCCGCTTGTGTTATGTTGCAGTAAGTGCACTATGATTTTATTTCTCGATCACTTATCCACAATCTCCTATACTTGATAGTAACACCACTATCGACATCGATAAACTACTGGGGTGAAATTGAAAAGTCAATATCGATATCCCATCCTATCTATCCACGATAGGCTCACTATTTCATTGATGAGATTGTTCTAATATCAACGCAAAGTACGAATTTCAGTACATTTGTGTCCACACACTAGATTTTAGCACCAAATTACATTATTACCGAACGAAATAATCTATATGTATAGAATAAACACTAAAACTAAACAGTCAATGTAAACTTCGACTAGTTTTTCTACTCATGAACTAGAAATCTCTCGGGTTTCATACCAATATTATCATCATACAAAATAATACCTTAAAATGGAACACAACACAAATTAACAAATTTTGATTAGATAAATACATAGAAACTGTCAATCCACACATTTAACATTGACAAAAACTGAATCATATAAAGAAACGTGTATATTTGTATGAAACCCGTTGAGCGCATAACCACACTAGAGCTAAGTATCAAGTGAGATCGGCGACGCGTAGTTAAGTCATAATTTGAACTGTTGCAGTGAACCGTGCTGTTATATACTACAACGTGTATAATGTTGGCACAATTCGTTATTACAACCCACTTCTTTGTTTATACCAAAACTTAATAATATAAACATTAATCAGTGAACTATTTTGTTTCTTGCACATAGCACTGATTTGAATGTTTATAGCTATGGATTTATTTTTATCGACTACAGATAGTGCATAATATGGAATTTATCTTTATGTCTATTTAGAATTGATTGTGCTAATAATAATACTTAAGTATCATAAAATATTTAAGTTAATTGAAAATTATTTTAATACAAACAAAAAATAGGTTGTATTCAATGATTTATATATACAAACACGAGGTAGATATCGCACTACCGCGTCAAAACTGAGGCATTCAAATTCGGCCAATTGGTGTAATTTCATATTACGCTATCTCTTTCCATCTTGTACTTTCTGTATGATCTGTTTCATGCACTAAACCATGCATAGCAGGACAGTTTTTAAACGTCGCGCAGTATGGATATGCGTCATCTTTATTAAAACATCATTGGTTGTATTTTATCTAAGACCTAACCTAAACGGTTGGGGGCACTAGTATTACAATAAAGTTGATGTTTAAATATCTTTCAATGGAAAAATGAGCAATATTATTATTTTCTAAGTAATATTACATTTCGAGGGCCCTCTCATGTCGTTAGTGCTTTATATCAGATGACTAGTAATAAGTACGATTGTACAAAGTAGACCTAAATCTATTCGGGTTATTGCTGATGAGTAGTCTCTAAAGGCATAAACATAAAGTTCAATATAGTTCTAACACCTTGTAAGTCAATGCAATTACGGCGCGAATGTGGTCGTGTATAGGATTGTAAACTTCAACTATGAAGTCACCGAAAACATTGTTGTAATCAGTTCAAATTATTTTTAACCATAAAAAATGTAAATTCCATTATCTTGATTATGAAAGTTTTCACAAGATTCGCATATAATATTCATTTTAAAATTAATAATACTAAATAACCAAAAAAAGCTACTATAGCCAGGTTTTTAATTCAAGTAGACTGAAGTTTTCAATGCGAGTTAAAAATAAAAATTTCGTATGAGAAATACAGGAAATATTGCTGGGATGTTTAAAATAGTAAGCTACTTTCCTTTTAGACTGGATCACAGCTTTATGTTGTTTTTAAAACCATTAGCCAATCAAACTTTTGCTATACTTACTGGTTATATTAGCTGGCAAATTAGTCTTCTGAATTAAAAACAGACTAACGAAATTAATATATCTTTTTACCAATTTTCATTATAAAATTAACCTTTTGGACATCATTTCAATATATTTTAATTATTAATGTTTCCCTTTTTTAACCGCCGACAGAAAAAGACGGGTATTATCTATTAGATGCGGCGTATTTGACTTACACGGTGTTAGAACTAAATCTTGTTATCGTTTAAGAGATTTCATGGTGTGGTAGTTGGAACATAAATGTTCAGGTGATCCCAAATTCTGCTCTCCCTTCGATAGTAATTCTTTATTCAGCAAAGCTACTGATCCTAGTTACAACTGACTGCAGTAGACAACCTCTTACGGGATAGAATAGAATCCTATAGAATCTTTTTGAATGAAGGATCTTTGTGAATATCTTTTTGATGATTTTTACCCAAGCTATGGGTAAAGGTAACCAGAAATCAGCCTAGGTATAAGAAGTCTTGTAAGACAATAATTAGTGCATATTATTTAATTTACGATGAAGACAAGGCTTCAGCTCCACACCATGAAATATCTGTAACATTAAAAAAACTCAAAACCTACTGTTGCGGCTCATCTAGCAGACACAAGAGGCTCTCGGTGCGTCCTCAACGAGGCGGCGAGGCGGCCGCGAGCCTCTGGCGGAGGCGCGCGAACTTTCCGTGCACCTGTCGCAGCTGGGCACGCAGGCGGGACGACAGCTCCCGCTGCAGCGCCTGCACCTCCACCAGCTCCTGCCGTAGTTGCTGGTAGTCAGACCGCACCTGGAGGGAGGTAGTTCTAAAAGACTCGCTTGGGAGTATAGGTATGCGCAAAATTCAGTGTCGATTGAAAAATGTGTTAGATCACTGTAAAAGACTTCTTTACGCAGGTGCATAATATATCACGATGAGAAATGATATTGGCTTTTTATTATGCTCAGTAGCTATTCTGTAATATAATTCGGTTGAGGCGGAAGGCTATGATTTTTACTATAAATATTGTATTTCAAACACTGAACTTTGCGCATATTTTATCATCGCCGATACAGCCGGAATGTAGTTACATTACCTAATAATTATTATAATACGAGTAATACATCAAAACATCCTACATTCCCAGCTGTATTTCATTGATTTATAAAAAAAGTCTATTGTATAATGAGACAGTCCCTCGTCTTGAAGTATTCGATGCGATGAAGTCACTGCAAGCGAGAACGCAACATCGATAACAATAACAATACAAATGTCAAAACTTCTAATATAAATATCAATTTGTTTGTTCAGCGACCCAAATATAGGTGAGGCTGAACTACTTCGACTGACCAGATTTATTTTGTACCTTGATAAACTTATAAATTAATCATAGCCAAGACCACATGTATGAATAGAAATAACAAAAGAAAAAACAATTTTTATATTAGTTTGTGAATTCAGACATTTATCGTTGACCAATTAATCGCTTGTTTTAGTAGAATTGGAATATTATAATAAGGAAATGAGGTGTCGCAGATGATAATCTCTTCACGAGAAAAGCTTTCAGGAACTTTATAAATTTGTTTGAATCGTTTAAATTCGGTATTTATAAATTGGATGTTTATCGTTAAATTAATCCCGCTTGCAATGACGATAATGGAATGAAGAGGAGTAAACAAAAGGATCATCGACATAGTTTATAAGCTCTCAACAAGTACGCCAGATGAGTATAATGTGTGAACTGTTAACATATCATGTGTTGCTCTATGTGGTTATTGGATTATTACTCAAGTTTATTGAGGAAAAATACATTGGAATTCAACACTTTATAAATGTAATAATTGTGTTAAACATTTTGGGAAATTATTCAATGAACTCACTTGTAAATGTAAAATATTTTTATTATTAAAACTACCTCTTCACATTTATTATCTCCTGATTAGCATCAGCGCTTTATAGCGTATTTTAAAATTGTATACAGGAAATCCTGTATACAATTTTAATTCCTGCAGATACGAATGCGTTACACGCGTTTACTAGTTCCTCCAGGCTAACGAGACTTATTACTTTTATTTAATGGAGTACAAATTAACATTTCACACATTTTAACACACGTACTATCCGCTGAAGTAGCGTCTGCAACACATAACCAAGCCCTAAGTACATAAGCGGTTGTTCCACAGGCCCAGTTCCCGGGGCTTTGGCGACGCACGGGCTTAAACTCTGTACCACATTCAAGCCCTTCCAATTTTAGCTAGTATGTCAAGCTGTGTATTGCAACTTGCCGTTTCTTCAAATAATAAATTTTTCCTTTTAGAAATAAATATTTTGATCTTTTATTATTTTATTTATTTTGGGTAGACAAATAAACTTTGCCATTTGCTTCCTTGAATTCGAAATATAATATGGAATTTTATTATTTTTTATTATGGGGTATAAACACGGTAAGATTTTTACCCCTTTTTGAAGTGAAAGCAGATGGGGCAGAAGACACAAATACCACACTTGTGTGTTGCAAGGTTTATTGGTTCACCAATACAATAAATCATTATAGACACTGATTTTTATTTGTATTATTTTGCGAAGAAAACGGCATTTTGCAACAAATACGACGCTGTTACGTTAATAATTCTGACCTGTCATCAACATTATAACGCAACGGGCTGAAAATAAATGTACAAATACATAAGTAATACTTCCACGTAATGTATACTCGGGTTAAATTGTATAGTATGTGAGGAATAAGCTTGTTTTAGTACAACTACTGAATTCTGCATCTAGTAGTGCAGAGAGTAACAAGTTAATTGCACTATTGTACTTTATTATCATTCGACATTAATGTTTTATTAGTGATATTGTTTTATTCATGTTATTGATAAATCGGGTCAAACCCTAATACAATTTTATAAGCAGTAAATTATTTTATATTTTGATTTGTACCACTATATAATTGTGTATAAACATGCCTGTTTAAAAATCGTCACAAAACTAAGCTTATCCATAAACATTCGAAAAACTTATTTATTGCACCTATTAATACCAAATAAATACGACTTTTCTAAAAAATCTCCTAAACATAATAGTGATTTTCTTATTTTATAGTTGTGAACCATAATACTTGTCATCCTACCAACAAATTAATTCTGCTACTTTACGTGACCACTCCCACTGGCCACTAGTGTTTGCATACTCTCAGTGCCACAAGGAATATTTTACTATGACTCAGAATACTAATGGCTGGGATGACACAGTACTTATGTGACTCAGTGAATGTTTTTATTAGCAGAGTAACACCTTATCTGTGTGTTACGTTACAAAAGGATTGTGTGAATTATTTTATCATGTATTAGCTTTTGCCCGCGGCTTCGCCCGCACGAAAGAGTTTTTCCTGGATAAAAGTCCCGCTATACATTTTCCCGGGATAAAAAGCAGCCTAAAACCTTTCCAGGGTCTTAAACTATCTCCATAGCAAATATTCATAAAAACCCGTTCATAACTTTTTGAGTTTATCACGTACAAATGCGGCGGGCGACTTTATTTTATACTATACAAACTTTGCCACCCCTTTTTATCCCCTTAGGGGTTGAATTTCGCAAAATGCCGCCACAATAAGCGCCTACGTCCTAAAAGGAACCCCCATGCAAAATTTAAGACTAATAGCACTTTTAGTTTCTGCGATTTCGTGATCAATGCCAAAATAACTTTCTACCCGTTTTTGACACCGTTAAGGGATGAATTTCAATAAAATACGAAACACATCTTCCATTAATTCTGTTAATAAGGTTTATGCAAAATTTGAAGCAGATTGAACCAAGGAATCACGTCCCATGCAAACTTTGACCCCATTTGGGTTAGAATTTCGGAAAAGCCTTTCTTATCGGATGCCTACGTCATACAAAGAACACTCTCCAAATTTCAGGTATCTACGATCAGCGGTTTAGGCTATGCGTTGATCCGTCAGTTATTCAGGACAAAGCCTTTTATTTGTATATAGACCTAAGACTAACAGTATAGATTAAAGATAGATTGTTACCGAAATAGGGGCGTAGCTACCGCTTAACCTCTCGAGCCCCGACCGGCCCAATCGGGCCGGTCTGACAGCTTGTCAAACTCGATATGTGTGCGTGTTGACGCGCCTTATGTGTGTGCGTGTAGGTCGATTTTCGCGTGTTGACAGACACGCGAAAAATTGCGCTTGCGCCAGTGTGGCCAGCGCTATGTACGCAAGAGGATCAGGCGTATCAATAATACGGAGTCCCCGAAGAACTCTCGGGGCGGTATTAATAAATCAATCTTATGTTTGAGCTACATCTCAAGTAGACATAATGTATGAATAGTTCAATACATTATGTCCACTTGAGATGTAACTCAAACTTGAGACTGATTTATTAATACCGCCCTAGGAGCTCCTCTCTAATATACGCTAAACTTAAGTGGTCACCCAAAAGTTCGGAGAGCGTTTTTTTGCTCCCGCATGATAACCTCCGGACTCGGGACATGCGAGGCGAACGTCAAGCAGACTACCGGTCGTAAAAGATAATATTTTTTTAGTAACATGCTTGAAATACTGTGTTGTGTGAACCCCACATGAAATGTGGTGTTTACAGTATTTTAATTATTCCAAAATTTGCTTAAACGATTTCTTTTTTGCGGTCATAAAATTTAGCAATACCATTATAGAATAGAATTATGCTAGAAACAGATGCGCGACCTTATATTAGAGACCAGTAAGAGCAAGGGGAAGGAATTCTGTTTCTAGCATACTCTGTGTTCTAGAATACCTTGAATCGATTCTATTTTGAGTATAGCCACATTGCTACGTTGGTAATGACGGCCATTTGCATGTAGATGACGTAGGTAATCTTATTTGAGATCCACATGCATACCCCTAACTATACGGGGTAAGCACTTCGCTGTAATTATAGTTAATTGGCGTCAGCGTGAGTAACAATGACTTAAAATAGTGTGCGTAAAGTGTACATAGATTTAATTAATGTTAACTGCTGAGCAAATAAGCAGTATGCTAATTACTTTGTTGTTTGAACGCGTTTTTTATCTTGGAAAATTTCTTAACCATAAGGTGGTGTAAAAAAATATACGCATTCTGCTTTAGCGTCTGCTTAGAGTAAATAATTTACAAATATTAATGTTACTTGTCAAATTAATTTTACTTCTGTCTAGCTTTATCTCAGAGTAACCAAGAATAAACACCATTTAAGAAAGTAGGCAGGTATTTGATTACAGAGGATAGTTTTATCTTTCACTAATGTATTAAGTAAATAATGTTATGTATTTACAACATTAGTAAAAGACAAAATTACCCTAAAATTAATTACGGATGCACAAAACATACAATAGAAGCTACTGTTTATCCATTTTTTAAGTATAATTCTAAAACAGATAAATTATCACAATAGTAATCAGAGCCAGCTGGGGAGTGGCCAGCTTTTAATCACTAAATATTAGTACAAATTATTAGATAACAAAATAATCCTATTATAGGCCTTAGTAACCACAAAATTTATCTGATTTCCTTTTTATTTGTATTATTCAATACTACTTTTTGTTCTATATTGTTATAAAATATTACTTTTAGTTATATGTTGTTATTCAATGTTACTATTTGTTCCACTAATGTTACACAAAGCTATTCTTTCCTCTAAGTGGTAAGTTGTAAGGTACCTCAGAAACAGACTTCAATAAGTTCATGATGCATATGTCCTGTGCATTGATTGGCGCCACCAACTCCTTCTCGACATTGTCCATCTTCCACTCCATGAGGTCGAGTTGTTCGTCCGTGCGTTTCACCTGCTCAACATGGTTCTACCGTTAGGTTACATTTACCTGATTAGGGGTCGACCATTGATCACGTGAGGCTCGAAAGGGGGGGGGGGGGTATTCGTAAAAAAATTACGTAATATTACCGAGGGGGGGGGGGCGTACACTGATATATCACGTACATTTATTTTCCATTGAATGCGTGATTCAAATTAGATTATACTAACCTGTATTTGAAGATAATACACTAAAATTTTTAAGATATTTCGTCCAAAAAAATACACGTGATCTTGGGTAGGAGGGAGGGTAGTCTAAAACCTCACCATATAGCACCGGGGGGGGGGGGTGTAAAGTTGCGTTGCGTCGAGGGACCGCTAAAGAAGTATTTTCATCTCCCTGGTCCGGAGTTCGGTCCCCCGACGTGAGGACGCTTGTGTCAAAATATTACTAGGTACTTAAACGACAAAGACACTATTATTATTTTACTTTTTATAGCTTTTTTGTGTCGGGGGTTATTTAAATTTTAATTTAATTTTTATTTCAAACTTTTTAAATTACTTTATTCTCCATCATGGGGCCTTGATAATCAACTATCTATCACCTACTCGTTGAGCCCGTCCTTATGAGCCCAAACACACTATATCTGCTATAAGTTGCTAAGGAGTTGGGTATCCCGCAGACTACTTGATGCCGCAGCATCAGCTCATGCTTACAAATATATTGAATGTCACAGTACACCAAATTTAAAGTCAATCAGATTTTTTAAGTTGGAAATGAGCTGATAATCTTCAAACGCCTGAACAGATCTTCATAAATTATAGCTAAGAACCATCGCAGTCACATCAGCTTTCAAACAAAAAAAAACGCGTTCCAATCGGTCCATTCATTTGAGAGCTACGATGCCACAGACAGACATACAGATACACACCCTAAACTTATAACTCCCCTCTCTTTTGTCGGGGGTTAATAATAAGTAATGACTAACAAAATCAAGAATTATCAATTACCTCAGATATGTGCACTTTTTGGTATGTGGTAACTACGCCATGTACCAGAAAATTATAATTGAATAAAATAGTCAAATGTTGTAAAAGTAATGAGAGGCTACATTTCCTGTTTAAATAAAATAAATAATATGCATTCAAAATCGAAATAAAACAATTTTACAGATTTTAATGTGTTTTTTTTTTATATTTCCTAAATTCATGTTTATAAGGCGTCAATATAATATCAGAGGAAAATTATGAGATATACCTAGTCATTGATAAAAGATAAGAAGATTTATGTATCAGCATATGGATGTTTGTAGAACAAAATGAACATAAAACAGTATTTTATAACTTAATTAAAAGTAAGTCAAACGGCTATCTTTAAAAGTAATTAAATTATATTTAAAATGTGTCCAAATAAAAATGAAATTAAGATCAAGGGACATAAAACTGTGCACAATTACTTTAAATTGTATGCATAACTGTAAATTATTTGGAACAAGTAAAAGTGAATACAAATTAATCATTCGTCTTTCTTCAAACAAAACCGTTTCCGACGGCCGAATAATAATTATGCAAACTATTTTCATTTAACCGACTCAATTATCAAATACAGTTTAAACATCTGCGTTGAGTGATTCTTTTAAAGAAACAGCAGAATCTTTGCGTTATATTTGAATGATGCAGGAAGGGAACCCTTTGCCCTTTAATGTAATATCATGCAGTTAAACATTTATAGCTTAGCGGCTCTATGACCTAGTTTTGAAAACACGTTTATTTTTATATCATAAATGGATTTTTATTAGAGAAGTTAACGTTGTACTTACAGTTTCTTCCAATTCCTGCATGGTGATTTCCTTTTGAGTCATGTTTATTGTAAACTTTATAATTTTCACTTAGAACTGTGTATGAAAACAACCCGAGCTCAGACAAACGACCATTTTCCGCTGCTGACTTTGACAGTGACGTTTAGTTCCTGGTCATGTGCATTCGGGCAAATAAAACACAGAGTAATCAGACTAGTTTCGATAGAGTTAGCAATAATAAAACGCTTTAGTTTTAGCGGGAAGAATAATCATTTTTATTTGTTAATTACCGAAAATATACTCACGTTCAACAGCTGTACATATTTTACGAATATTATTAGAAAGAAAATTTTAGTGTTATTATGACACGTGTAACTTCAATGTTCAATACTTGTCAGAACATCGATTGGAGAAAGCTTCTTGATTGGGAATATAACATTTTGGAAACCATAAAAACTACACTCATTTGCAAAAAAAACGGGCGGTTTGGATTTTAATTCTTTTTTAAAAAAATACGGTACCAAAATGATTTCAATAATTTGTACATGTTACTGGCCGGTTTTAAGAATGCCGTGGTGTTTAAAACAGTACGTTCTAAATTAAAATTTTCGTTTGATGCTCGTTTTTACAGAAAACCACTTTTTATCCTACATTTTTGGTGCGAAGTTCCAAAAGATAATATCGGTTTTCATAACTTTTAGTTAATTTTTATGAATTTATTTCATATTCTTAATTGTCAAAGCTTCATTTATTGCTGTTTAGCTGTCTCAATAATGTTAGAGAAAGTGGTAAAAGCTACCAAACTTATTGCGCTGCTCGAAGAGGGCTGCAGCCAATGCTTCGTGGCTCAGAGGCTAAGTGTGAGTCGCTCGACGGTTCAAAGGACCTGGCAGCGGTATCAAGACACCGGTTCCGTCGAGAGAAGGCCTGGTTCTGGAAGAAAACCATGTACCCAACCACGGGATGATCGTTTTCTTGTGAGTCGCGCATTGAGAAATCGCAAGTCTTCGTATGTGGACCTTAAGAACAACCTCGAAGAAGTAAGAAATGTGCATATTAGTCTATGGACGGTCAGGAGGAGGCTGCTCGCGGCCAATATACGCAGTCATCGCCCGGCCCGCGGCCCTAAGTTACTTCGTGAGCACAGAGTTGCCAGGCTTAGGTTTGCTCGAAATTGTGAGTCATGGACTCAAGAAGACTGGAATAGGGTATTGTTCTCCGATGAAGCCAGGATATCTCTGTTCGGTGAAGATCGACGTCGGCGAGTGCTACGAAGACGAGGAGAACGCTTTGCAGAGGCTTGTTTTGAAGAAATCACACCTTATGGTGGGGGCTCTGTTATGTTTTGGGCAGGAATAAATTCAATGGATCGTACAGAGTTAGTCTTCATTGAAAACGGCTCACTGACTGGACATCGATACATAACGGAAGTTCTTATTCCTCATGCACAACCCGCATTGGCCGCTTTAGGCGAAGACTCAATTTTTATGGACGACAACGCTCACGCCCACCGGTCTGGCGATGTGGAAGCGTATGTGCAAGAGGTCGGCATTCGTCGTTTGGATTGGCCAGCTCGAAGTCCCGACCTCAATCCTATAGAGCATGTCTGGGACGTTCTGAAACGACGCGTGAGATCAGTACAACCGGCTCCGCAAACCATCAGAGAGCTGAAGAATGTGATTACCGCGGAGTGGGAACGTATTCCGCAAGCAAGTATCCGGGATATCCTCGCTAGCATACCCAGACGAATTCAAGCTGTGATTTCAGCTAGAGGGGGTCACACTCGATACTAAACATTTATCTGCTTTTACTTTATTAAAGAAAAAACAAACAAAAATCTTTGTTAACTTTTACTTCACGAGCATATGCACTACTAGCGAGCATACACTACTAGTGAACTTAAACCCATAAATTTTAACAAAATTTTATGATACTACTGACGAAAACGATTATTTGCTTATTAGTTTACAAAACTGTGAAAGTAAAACTACCTATAATTATCAAACAAACCAATAGTAACATTTGAAATGGTTCATTGCTTAGGTGCCCGTTTTTTTTGCAAATGAGTTTATATGGATTATATTATTATGCACTAAACAGGGATCTGAACTTATGAAAATCATATTGAATAAACTATCTCGATCGCTATATTGGTAGATTTCGAGAATAAAGCAATAAGTAGGTATCTATCTCTTTTTGTCCATTTTACTATCGATCCGATGGTATGATGCATCTGTGCCCGTTTATTAAAAATGGCCCATCAATTTCTACAGGCTGAAGGTCAAAATAAACTAACTCCGTGGGTTATGGAGCCTGGAGGCGCTTAGCGTATAAAATTAGGGTACACAGGACGATAAAAGAAACAACCAATGGTTTATATACATTTTATTTTGTTGTCTTTAACCTTTATACATCAATACAGAGATAAAATGAATGATTGCGGAGGTCATTAGATAACATCTCTGAATACTGAAAAACTGCCTGTCCGCTGGGAGGGCGCCACGGAGGACCATGCCACAGAATACACCTAGAGGGGATCAATAAATTCTTCTAATTCAAATCAACTATAAAATATTTGTAGTCTAAGACCTATATAGGAGAATGGATAATATGACTTAACATTTAACTCTATCGAACCATTATTATCGGATAATGCGTAATAATATAAATCTTTATTTAATAAACTAACGATAAGTACTTTTATATTATCTATTATGCAGAGTGTTTCCACAAATGTTTTACGGAGAAAATGGAAACGAGTAAGGCCTGGAATCATGTTTTTACTATTTTTTTAAACGCTATGCGTATTTTGATTTCAACACTTTCTTTTGTCGATAAGAAATTTATCAATACCTATAATTATTAACTTTTTATGATCATGAAAGACCTGAATATCATATCCATTATGCACCATTAAACGTCTTTACAATATTAATGCAACACCCTATGTGCTGTAGCATCCACGCTCCCCCTAGACACCCTCACAACAATCAAACAATACATTGAAATTTTTCCTATTTATCCTGCTATTACCACAGTATCCACTATTAGTGTATAATCACGTCTAACAGTAAAAATAAATTATAAAGCTATTAAAATATGTATGGGGTCCAAATCGAGACCCCAAGCCGACCCCACCGGCCCGTGGTGCACCCAGCCGACCAACGGGCGAGGCGACGGCGGCCATCGACCCGCAAAGACCAGCGTGGTGGGATTGTTTATACCCACTGACGCGGAGAACTTCTCCAAACAATGGGATAGCGAGGCAGCTAAAATTAAAATGTGAACATCATGAGCTATGACGTCATAATTATGGAATATCATTCCTACAGTGATATTAACCCCGAGGCACACTGGGACACCGGTGGATGCACTTCAGTGTGTCTTGGAATTTACTTTGCAAATCGATAAAACAAATCTTATTCTATCGTGAATAAAGTATTAAATCGTATATCGATCTACTCTCATTAATATCTATTTTATCGAAAATAAGTTTGGTTAGGAAGCGGGGTCCAAATGTTTTTGATATGTTTAACACGTTGACTACCGTACAATCATTGGCGATACACAGGCCTATAAAGGTGACGCTTATAACTACAATTACAAAATCCAGTTCGGAGGCCAACGCGTCAAACGTCGCGCTCTGATTGGTCGACATGACCGCCGCGATCCAACATGGCGCCCACCGTCAATTAAAAGCGTTACATTTAAAATATTCGATAATAGTTGGCTGAAATTTGCTACATTTAACGTCCATTAGATCAAATAAATGGTCACGAAACAAAAAAAACATACATTATATAACATTGAATTAAATAAAAAAACTAGTATTTGTACAAAAAAACATACAGTATCGTATACAAGAGCATGAACATAAATCAACTTGTCCGAGTGACTGGCGCGAGTCACTCGACTGCAACGCCGAGATCTATTCAGGGCTGGAACACGCGACACTTTCAACAATGTCGATTTAGTTGCTTTTCGGAAACTCGACAATTTCACGCCATTTTAAGACTGATCAAACAAGCTGATAAATACGATACAGCATCGATCTAATCGATAACTTGATATCGATGCAAATCCAACAAAAGTAAAAACGTCGCGGTTGCTAAAAATGTCTCGTCTATTTTTGCTTCTTCAAGGATGTTGTTTACGAACAAGGCTTGCAATTACGATTTACCTTGAAAACAATCAATTTATTGGCATATTTTCACCCGATGTGGTTGCTTAAATCGATTGAAACCAATGGGACACGAAAGCTTTAAAAATCAATATTACAATAGCATGTATACTACGTACGAATATCTACATAATATATGCTGATACAATCCGCATAATATCAAACATTCTCTGACCTTGTCGTACATTTGTCATGAGAGAATCGACTTCTAACGTAGCCTGTCCGAAATAAAACTGGGGTACCTTCTCCATAGTTTCGGCACTTAGCGCAAAAATACGTGAATCACTAAATATATACTTATCTATGCACTATTGCATACATCACACTCCCTTGTGAACTTACTACTTACCCGGGCATCTTAAAAGATAATTTTCATCGATATCGACTTCATTGATAATTTATCGATACTTTAACCTAAATATTCGACAATAATACATACCGAATCAACTATCACAAATCCTGTTATCCGTCCTACGATCGCAATCAATATCGATGAAATCATCGATTCCGTCCAGCTCTAATATCGATTGATATAGTCGTCATCCCCTAAATCAATTAGAGTGGTCGCCAGCATAAATATTATAAAATAGTTGCAACTTATATATAAGTACACAAAACTGCAGCGCACCGTAGGAGCTTGGGGCAGAGACAGGAGTTTAAGGGGAGGTCGCTAAAGAAATAATCAGTCATACCACTTGGCTCTTACGTAATTGACTACATTCAAAACTCAGGCCGGCGCTACCGAGCCCTACAGCACACTTCACAGCACTGAGCGTGACACGCTTCTCGGATGTAATATATCGACTTATTAAACTAAATGTATTATCTAGATAGCAGACAATATAGCAAAAGCTATCCACAAACTCGTAGATATGATACTCGAAATTTAAATATGGATACTTCTACATCACTATTGTACTCACACCCTGGGTATGCAAAAATAAAATGTCTCTATTACAACTAACATTATTGTCGGTGTATTGCTTTGAGTTTATCAAACTAAATTGTGATACGAAGCAATATACGATAACCGACAGCAATCAAAAATCGAAACACGTAGAAGTCGATATTTTCCCACTGCTATCGATACTTTGTAGTCAATAATTTTATCGATATTAACTCATAATCGATATAGTTCGGAGAGCGCGCACTGTCCACCGCATGGTCCCGAACACAAAACAAAGAGAGACAGAGGAACTATAGTGGGGGGCGGGGCGTTCATTTGAGCCCGTCAGTGTGCTCAAACGTCTGCTCGCTGACGGATACCGCATCCGACGCGAGCGCCTCCTTCAGCGGCTCCACGCAGTTCTTTGGGATCACCGTGCCTGTTGGTGGAAATTTGTGATGTTTATTCATCGATAATTATAAATGGGGTTTTATGTATGGGATCTATTTTTTTTTGGTTGGGCACTAGACTGTGTACTAGAAATCTTGATAATTATAATGTTTTTGGTAAAAATCAGACCTGAACACCAAGTTGAAATAACTTTATACATTATACACGGCTTTTCTTCTTTTTTTTTTTAACAAAACATTGAATAGTTCTACAACAGCCTACAATCAACGATGGCAATTCGACACGATCCCGAGAATAAATCAATCAAAAGAAGTCCTTGATAACCATGTCAAAAAAAGTATGTTCGCGATGGGTTAAAAAAAGTACTGAGATTATTAATAATTGAAATCGGTGTTTAAGCGATGTCTATAATTTGTAGTATGTGCGTGTGCGTGTGTGTGTGTGTGTGTGTGTGTGTGTGTGTGTGTGTGTGTGTGTGTGGGTGGAGGGGGAGGGTGGAGGGGGAGGGTGTGTGTGTGTGTGTGTGTGTGTGTGTGTGTGTGTGTGTGTGTGTGTGTGTGTGTGTGTGTGTGTGTGGAGGGGGAGGGTGTGTGTGTGTGTGTGTGTGTGTGTGTGTGTGTGTGTGTGTGTGTGTGTGTGTGGAGGGGGAGGGTGTGCGTGAGTACTGACCGACGATCTTGAGTGAGTCGGTGGTCTTGATGCGCACGACCTGCATCTTGTTGAGCTGCGAGCGCGCCGCCAGCACGTGCTCGACGCGCGCCCACACGGCCAGCACCGAGCCCGCCAGCACGTGCCACGTGCGGACACGACGACCCACCTGCAACAGTTTCATATACATGGCAGCCATCGCAAAATATTTCTCATTATGACACTTTACATCTAAACAATTAAGGTGAACAGTACAAACAACTTGCTACTTTTCGTTTTCATTTCTATAAAAAATCCTTCCGTCTATAATTTACACAACAGCCATGCTGCAAGATGCCGTGTCACATACCTCACAATCAGCCGCGTTCCTGCACTGGTCGCGCCAGTAGGCATGCGAACAGACCCGCAGCGAGGCGTTGTACTGCGCGCGCCACGCCGCCTCCGCCTCGCCACTCTCCACCTTGCGGTACTTCTTCTCGATCTCGGCTAATGACTCCAGCCGCAGTTGAAGGCCGGTGTTAGGTCTGTGGAAACAAACGGACGCGTGAGTACAATTAACGAAATGATATAGAAATAACACCAGAAAATAATTATATCATTGATATCTGGGTGTTCGTTTGGTCACAAAATAAACACATAGACACAGTCACGCCCGTTATCTCTGAAGGGGTAGGCAGAGGCGCAACTGGTGCACCCACTTTTCGCCATTATTCCGTCCCATAATGTGATAGGGGGCGGGCCTATTGTCATTTCGGACACAAATCCTAGACTCCAGGCTGATACTGAGTAGAAAAACCCAATATCACTTTTCCCGACCCGAGGATCTAACCCGAAATATCAACATTGCAGTCGTACCGTAATACAACTACGTCACCGAGGCAGTAAAAAAAATGCAAAATCAAATAATCCATTTCACTCTACGGCCCATAAACATTCTGTTTACGACAACTAATATCCTTGTCTTTCTTTGGTCTCTCATTAGATGAAAGAAAGATATGAACAAACCCATCCTCACACAAACAATATTGGTATACCTGTATATTTGGAACATGATATCCTTCTTCGTTATCTTCTCCTTCTTGGTGTTGGAGTGTGCGGCGACGCACAGCACGGCGGTGTACTTGTTATTGCGCGCCTGCGTCGACAGGTAGAAGCCCTCCTTGGGGCCCGTCAGCTCTGACCACTTCTCCAGGGCTTCAGACCATTCCATGCCGCGCTGAGAGGAAAAAAAGAAAAAATTCCAAGTGTTAAAATAAGACTAAAATGCTTTAAATTGAAACTGTCAGAGGTTATCATCATTAGTCACATGCTGAATATAGGCCTCCCCTAAACATATCCAGATGGACCTGGGAAAAGTGGTCTGTAATCCAGAGTGTTTCTGTGACCTTTATCAAGTCCTCTGTCCACTTTGTAGGTATAAATAATCATAAATCACTAAGCTTTACTTTTCATCAGGTGTAAGTTACTTTAAAGTTTTAAGTTAAAAACTAGTGTCATAGCCAATGTTTCCCACGTGCAATATAATATCCTGTAGTACCTACTACCTGCTACTATAGTTGTCTAGTCGTGGCAATGGTATAGCGTGACCGAGTGCATGCACCTGCGTGCGTGTGTGTGTGTGTGTGTGCGGGTGCGTACCTCCGAGTGCACGGTGTGCAGCTCGACGGGCGCGCGGCCGGTGGCGTGGCGCCGCAGGAAGCGCACGAGCCGCACGCGCCGCACCACCTCGCCCGCGCTATCTTACAGTTCTGTAGAGTGGCGTGGTGTAGTGTAGTGTAGTGTGTGTGTGCGGGTGCGTACCTCCGAGTGCACGGTGTGCAGCTCGACGGGCGCGCGGCCGGTGGCGTGGCGCCGCAGGAAGCGCACGAGCCGCACGCGCCGCACCACCTCGCCCGCGCTATCTTACAGTTCTGTAGAGTGGCGTGGTGTAGTGTAGTGTAGTGTGTGTATGCGGGTGCGTACCTCCGAGTGCACGGTGTGCAGCTCGACGGGCGCGCGGCCGGTGGCGTGGCGCCGCAGGAAGCGCACGAGCCGCACGCGCCGCACCACCTCGCCCGCGCTATCTTACAGTTCTGTAGAGTGGCGTGGTGTAGTGTAGTGTAGTGTGTGTATGCGGGTGCGTACCTCCGAGTGCACGGTGTGCAGCTCGACGGGCGCGCGGCCGGTGGCGTGGCGCCGCAGGAAGCGCACGAGCCGCACGCGCCGCACCACCTCGCCCGCGCTATCTTACAGTTCTGTAGAGTGGCGTGGTGTAGTGTAGTGTAGTGTGTGTATGCGGGTGCGTACCTCCGAGTGCACGGTGTGCAGCTCGACGGGCGCGCGGCCGGTGGCGTGGCGCCGCAGGAAGCGCACGAGCCGCACGCGCCGCACCACCTCGCCCGCGCTATCTTACAGTTCTGTAGAGTGGCGTGGTGTAGTGTAGTGTGTGTATGCGGGTGCGTACCTCCGAGTGCACGGTGTGCAGCTCGACGGGCGCGCGGCCGGTGGCGTGGCGCCGCAGGAAGCGCACGAGCCGCACGCGCCGCACCACCTCGCCCGCGCTATCTTACAGTTCTGTAGAGTGGCGTGGTGTAGTGTAGTGTAGTGTGTGTATGCGGGTGCGTACCTCCGAGTGCACGGTGTGCAGCTCGACGGGCGCGCGGCCGGTGGCGTGGCGCCGCAGGAAGCGCACGAGCCGCACGCGCCGCACCACCTCGCCCGCGCTATCTTACAGTTCTGTAGAGTGGCGTGGTGTAGTGTAGTGTAGTGTGTGTGTGCGGGTGCGTACCTCCGAGTGCACGGTGTGCAGCTCGACGGGCGCGCGGCCGGTGGCGTGGCGCCGCAGGAAGCGCACGAGCCGCACGCGCCGCACCACCTCGCCCGCGCTATCTTACAGTTCTGTAGAGTGGCGTGGTGTAGTGTAGTGTAGTGTGTGTATGCGGGTGCGTACCTCCGAGTGCACGGTGTGCAGCTCGACGGGCGCGCGGCCGGTGGCGTGGCGCCGCAGGAAGCGCACGAGCCGCACGCGCCGCACCACCTCGCCCGCGCTATCTTACAGTTCTGTAGAGTGGCGTGGTGTAGTGTAGTGTAGTGTGTGTATGCGGGTGCGTACCTCCGAGTGCACGGTGTGCAGCTCGACGGGCGCGCGGCCGGTGGCGTGGCGCCGCAGGAAGCGCACGAGCCGCACGCGCCGCACCACCTCGCCCGCGCTATCTTACAGTTCTGTAGAGTGGCGTGGTGTAGTGTAGTGTAGTGTGTGTATGCGGGTGCGTACCTCCGAGTGCACGGTGTGCAGCTCGACGGGCGCGCGGCCGGTGGCGTGGCGCCGCAGGAAGCGCACGAGCCGCACGCGCCGCACCACCTCGCCCGCGCTATCTTACAGTTCTGTAGAGTGGCGTGGTGTAGTGTAGTGTGTGTATGCGGGTGCGTACCTCCGAGTGCACGGTGTGCAGCTCGACGGGCGCGCGGCCGGTGGCGTGGCGCCGCAGGAAGCGCACGAGCCGCACGCGCCGCACCACCTCGCCCGCGCTATCTTACAGTTCTGTAGAGTGGCGTGGTGTAGTGTAGTGTAGTGTGTGTATGCGGGTGCGTACCTCCGAGTGCACGGTGTGCAGCTCGACGGGCGCGCGGCCGGTGGCGTGGCGCCGCAGGAAGCGCACGAGCCGCACGCGCCGCACCACCTCGCCCGCGCTATCTTACAGTTCTGTAGAGTGGCGTGGTGTAGTGTAGTGTAGTGTGTGTATGCGGGTGCGTACCTCCGAGTGCACGGTGTGCAGCTCGACGGGCGCGCGGCCGGTGGCGTGGCGCCGCAGGAAGCGCACGAGCCGCACGCGCCGCACCACCTCGCCCGCGCTATCTTACAGTTCTGTAGAGTGGCGTGGTGTAGTGTAGTGTAGTGTGTGTATGCGGGTGCGTACCTCCGAGTGCACGGTGTGCAGCTCGACGGGCGCGCGGCCGGTGGCGTGGCGCCGCAGGAAGCGCACGAGCCGCACGCGCCGCACCACCTCGCCCGCGCTATCTTACAGTTCTGTAGAGTGGCGTGGTGTAGTGTAGTGTAGTGTGTGTATGCGGGTGCGTACCTCCGAGTGCACGGTGTGCAGCTCGACGGGCGCGCGGCCGGTGGCGTGGCGCCGCAGGAAGCGCACGAGCCGCACGCGCCGCACCACCTCGCCCGCGCTATCTTACAGTTCTGTAGAGTGGCGTGGTGTAGTGTAGTGTAGTGTGTGTATGCGGGTGCGTACCTCCGAGTGCACGGTGTGCAGCTCGACGGGCGCGCGGCCGGTGGCGTGGCGCCGCAGGAAGCGCACGAGCCGCACGCGCCGCACCACCTCGCCCGCGCTATCTTACAGTTCTGTAGAGTGGCGTGGTGTAGTGTAGTGTAGTGTGTGTGTGCGGGTGCGTACCTCCGAGTGCACGGTGTGCAGCTCGACGGGCGCGCGGCCGGTGGCGTGGCGCCGCAGGAAGCGCACGAGCCGCACGCGCCGCACCACCTCGCCCGCGCTATCTTACAGTTCTGTAGAGTGGCGTGGTGTAGTGTAGTGTAGTGTGTGTGTGTGGGTGCGTACCTCCGAGTGCACGGTGTGCAGCTCGACGGGCGCGCGGCCGGTGGCGTGGCGCCGCAGGAAGCGCACGAGCCGCACGCGCCGCACCACCTCGCCAGCGCTGCCTAGGTCCAGGATGCCCAGGTCGAACCGGCCACTGCGCTTCGCTACAACAACAAACACCACAGAGCTGCAGTACGTCTCGCAATAGCTTCCAGTTTCACTACATAAACTAGGCAACGGCTGGGCTGTGCCTCCTACCATCAGGTGGACAGTTTGCTCATTTGCCTACTAAGACAATTTATATCATTTTTTTATTGAAATATTACGGCTCTGGATACAGTCCACTGAGCCCATCTTTTATAAATTTTTATCCTCAGTCTTAACTCCTAACTACTACGTCGAAGTAAAGCAGTGGCTACCTTATACCTACCCTATAGTGGCTACCCAACACTTGATTAGCACAGTTATTTCAATTCACTTCATTTGCGCCCTTTAATAGAACTACATTGGATAATATACCACCATAATTATGGAATAATGAAATTAATTCATTTTATTATTCCATATTTCATTTCAATTTAACGCTAAGTAGCACCAAAATAATGAATTAAAACAAAAGCACCTATTGACACTTCCAAGTTCCCGCCAAAACTCATTAATAACATAAAATATATTTAAATTGACTACTCGCGAATATTCATACAACTGCATAACACACAGGTTGATATTGAGAGCCATTCAACATTTTTTTCGAATGTCCATAGTTTCATATTTTACCATTCACATACTTATAAAATTTACTTTGTACATACAAAAACAACCTTATTGTAGACCTTTTAATAATCAAATTCCTCAGCCAGAGCTTACTTGGACCACACAGGTCGAACCAGTGCAATAAAAATAATTCTCCAATAAATAGCCAATATCCACTCACCTTGCTCCATGACGGCTGTTAGCGTATCTGTGAAATATTTGAAAATCCTATTCTGAAGCTCCACTGGCATTCCCAGTATCCTGTTCAGGAACTTCGACATATTGTTGTAATCCTGTTGGGGAAAACACATTGCATTACAAAATGTAATTGTATTTTGCGTTTAGTATTTATATCCATTTATTTAAAATAAAGATTACGGACTTTGCGGTCAATATTAACGATCTTAAACGCTATTTTTAGAATAAACCATTTAACACATGTATGCATATAAATGCAAAAGTTATCTTCCGCAAGTTATTTTTAGCACATTTCCGGCAAGCTGACTTCTGCAAATTGTGGAGCTTGCAAGTCTTGCGGCAAATCGCATTTGTATAGTTATCAAAAACTTGCCGCTGACATAATCAAGTCTAAAAATTCTTGCGCAATAAATTTCTGCGAGAACATGTGAGTCTAAACACGATTAACGTTTAAGATGGTTTCCATAAAAAAAAAAACATCGGTTAGAAAAATGAGGGAGGCGTCGAGCAAGAGTTGGCTCAGCGAACCAAGCAATTAAGCTGGTAGCCCAAAACAGACTGACCCATTACAAACAGAAACTAATACGGTGTCAAGGGTTCCTAGCACTGCGCAGTAGTTTCCAGAAAGAATATTAATGTAGAAAGTAAGTTGTAGATATGTGATATCGCGTCGTACTCGTACCTTGTCGAGCGACAGCACGCCGGGCGCGGCGTCGCTGTTGACGATGAGTCCGACGCCGACGAGCGCGCTGGCCACGTCCTGGAAGAAGTCTCCCGCGTAGTCGCTCGGCGGCGGCACCAGCGGCGTCTCGTACTTCATGATCGCGCGCATCACCGCCTCCAGCGCCGTGCGCCCTGCCATACGGACAAACTAATTGTATAGAGAAACGTGAATTCCAGCTCGAAGGACCAAAATTATTTAACACTGAATTTTGTTTTTTTTTTCTCATATTACTTTAGACAACTGGATTACAGTATTGTACTTTCTGTAGAATAGTGTTCAATGTGTTTTAACACATTTTCTCACTGTCTGATAACTGTATCAACTGGTAAAGCTATTTTTTATGGTTGCGTACCTAAAGGATATTCCCGAAACACTACAAGTCTCCACCGTGTGTTTGTGACTTTGTCTTCTATGACCTTTAAATGACTGTTTTTAAACCGTACATATAGAGCTCTTTAAAAACCGTCTCAGACTTAATAAAAGTAAATAGTGAGCCAACCGTATTTATTATCGATGTTGAACTGCGACAGGTCCCTGGTCTCTGTGGCGCGACGGTCGCCGTGCGTGAGTGCGCCGAGTGACTCGAGCCGCTTGGCTACAGTCGACGCGAAGCGCCGCTCTCCAGCCAGGTCCGAGATCAGGAATATGTACTCCGGCGCGTTCACCTGGTTCGAACGATGCGTACGACCTGATGGAACAAACGAGACCAATTAAGAATGCGGTATGTTGGCAAGGTTATATCAAACAAGATATAAATATCGATTATTAGTTTGTCATCGAACATATCGATCTGGATAAGAATGAATGTGTACTGAACTATCGAGTGATTTTTAGGCAAACAGATTGTTCTAACGGTTTGGTATTTTTGTTAAAACAAATAGTTCTTACACAAAATTTATTTATATAATAATGTATCGGGATGCATAATATCAAGTCTTGGTTCTTAAATTAACGACACTATTGTTGTATTTACCGATAGTGAGTTGCGGAGTATTTTGTTTCATAGACACAAAACTAAGCCCTGTTTTGTATAAGGCAAGTAACATACCAAACTGTTGTATAGCTCTGTCGGCTGACCACGGCAGCTCCAGTGTTATGTGTACCCTTCGCCTTTGATTCCTTGCCCTAAAACAATACAAAAATAATTTTATAACTTGCATAAAAATTTTACCAAATGTAAAGATATCGATTACACCATTCGATAACGAATAATCGAAACTCAAAACTATCGGCTTGTTTCGTCACATATTTTAATATAAAGAAATTCGTTATATTAAAATATGTGACGTTCGGCCCCATAAAATAGGATCCGCCTGTGAATATCCGGTTCACACGCCGGCATAATTGGCCGGCATTGCCGGCACTCTATCTAGATCCCAGTTCACTTGCCATCAAGTGCGATGAAGTCACTTCGCAGACAGAATGACAAAAAAATAGCTGTATTAGTTTCTATTTAATCGGGCACCCAATATTCGTCGGGAGCGTCATTACGGATGCTCATGGTCAACGGATATCATATCATATACAATCACGTGACCAACTTCGTCGTTACATTAAATATTGATTATAAAATTCTTACTCCATCCCAGGGCTAAAATAAACCTTCTCCTTTAGTCGTTGCTACTTTTCTCCTAAATTACTCTGACGTTTATTAACGTTGCCGACCGCTTAAAATCAACTTGCTCATAATTATTATCGCTGTTTATAAACCTTGATACCGCACTATCTCACCTCCTGTCGCTCTGTAACGAGATACCGCTCGAGGCCGCTTCCGAGATGATGGCCACGTCCTTCTCGCCGTCCATGAACCTTTGCTTCTCCGTCAGGTTGAGCGTCTCCAGGGGAACGTCAGCTTCTGACCGGCTCTCGTACAGGATCTGACCGTCTTCTGTCTGCACCACGCGACCTTTGCGACCTGTCATCTGTTAAGGCACAATAAACTTTGGTGTTAATACGAATGACGTGACTATGTATTAGGCTTCGTTGTCAGCGGCAGCAGCTTCGGTCAATGTCGAGATACGGCTTGGTAGATGCTCAAGTTTAGGTGTAGATGCTACATGAATATAAAGGTGCATCTCACGAGACAAATATATTTTTCCAAGTTTTACTATGCTGAATCTACAGACATATTCTCACACACACTCACTCACGCCTATTATCCCCGAAGGGGTAGGTAGAGGCGCAACTAGTGCACCCACTTTTCGCCGTTATTCCGTCCCATGATGTGATAGGGGGCGAGCCTATCGCCATTTCGGGCACAAATCCGAGCTGAAATTGAATAGAAAAACTCGAATCCGGGAATCGAGCCCGAGACCTCAGCATTGTAGTCGTACCTTAATACAACTACGCCACCGAGGCAGTCCACAGACATATTCTATTTGCCTTAATTTATTTCAAGTTGAGAAGTGCCCGGCGACCGGCGTACTGATTTTTATCCTGCCGCGATGTAGTTGCTACTGGAGTTGGTTCGAAGCGCAATGAATTCGAACTACATTTTTTGAGCAACTTCTCACAATCGTCTCGCCGGCGTGTACGAACCTCTGCGACGTTCTCGGTGCCTCCTAGCTCGTCGACGAGCTGGTCGAGTGTGTTGGGCGGCAGTCGCTTGCCGAGCCGCTCGATGGCGGCGAGCAGCTCCTCCTTCATGCTGCACGCGCGTTCAATGGCTGAACGCGGGGGCGGCTGGTTGCGGGTCGGACCTGGTGGAAAAATTAGCGTTAAATATTACCAATTACCTTGTAAATTCTAAAACTGATACTTCGTGGCCTTTTTTATTGGATGTCTGTTACGTTCTTTCTAATAAGGCATCGAAACAATCTACAATGCTTATGATACATCACGTGTATGGAACGTTAACTAGGATCCCGAATGTATTGGTACGCATAGCCCTCTTAGTTAATGATCTTAAAACATATTACGAAATCTAGTGCCGGCCAGAGTCATAAAATAATAACTGTCGGCACTCGGCAAGCAGAATGACTTTCGTTCCTTGCGACACCTTACCCAGATAGTCTGTTATTAACAGACGTGCTAGTAAGTCTCTATCCCCTTGAAGTTATAACGGTCACCTTCGCTAGCGCTGTGGTCGCCGCATTGTTCTTGTTAAAATTAACATTCGGTCCTTCGAGCCGGATGACTCACCGAGATAGAGTCCGTTGGTGCCGACGGGTGTGCCGGTAAGGCTCTGACCACCTGTGGTGGTGACGGTCACCTTCGCCGGGGTCGTGGTCGCCGCGCTGTTCTTGCGCTCGAACATAGTCTCGATCTTGTCCTGGGTGGTGGAGCTCTTCTTCTTCGGAGACGCAGCTTTCTTTTTCTTCACTGGCTTCTTTTTACGTCCGATCCATGGTTCTGGAATTTGCGATATTGTTTATTTTGGTAGATCTACTGCTACTCCTTTCCCTATTGCGTATAGCATGACACAAATGCTGCAAATAGATAACATTCATACATAATAATACATTTATATCTGTACATCATAAAATTTACCTTTCTTGAAGAATTAACTAATGGAAGGGATATTACACATACTGTTATTCAAAAAATTAACAAAATCGGTAATGGCATACGTACAGGTTGCGTTTCCTTACCATCATCACTGTCGCTGCCCGCGCGGAACGGGTTGAAGTCGCTGAGGTCCGAGTCGGAGCCGGCGGGCTGCTGCTCGTCCTCGGACTCCATCTCCAGCTCGTCGGACGAGCCGCCACGCACAAACTCGTCGGAGGACGAGCCGCCGCGTGCACGTTTCGCTGCGACGTTGGCCTGCTGCCGTGCCGTCACTGTACACACGGTAACGGATTACTTGAGGTATAAGAGATGTTTTTTTTATACGAGAACGGTAATATAGGGAGTTCCGTAGATAGCGAAAGAAGCTTAAGAGGACGATAGATCTTAGAAAAAAAAAATTATGCCGACATATTTTTCGATTTTTTAAAAATATAATTCTCAAAGTGAATGTATGTAGTACTTGATAATAAAAAATAGTAGAATCCGAATAATGAAATGATCATCAACTCACGTTTCCTCTTAGAAGTGTTAGCTTCATCGTCGTGCTTGTTATTGTTGCCGTTGTGCTGGACGACGACAGGCGCGGCCTTCACCTTGGGCGGGTCCAGCCCCAGCAGCCGGTTGATGCGGTCGCGGTCCGGCGCCGGGAAGTGCTTCTCGACCAGGGTTTGGAACACGCCTCTGGTGATCAACATCGTTGTTTTAGAAAACAAATACAAGTAAGATTTCATAGCAAATAGTCATGAATAAAAAAAAATAAAACATAATTTGTAGTAATACTTCTCGCACAAGATTTACGAATAATATCCATGTCAAAGCTTTTGATGACCAAAAAACGAGAGTTTGAGACTAGTTCCAGCCTTCAAAACGTATTATTATTACCTCTATATTCATAATACTATGTATTTATCATAGCATAATATTAAATAGTATCACAACCCGAGACCAAAACAAGCCAAACTCTATTATAAGTTTGAATCCACCGCGTGTATGCGCGCGCATCACCGGCGCCGGGCGATCGTTGCCGGCCTGGATTCTCACCGCCCCAAGTCGCCATTACTACAGCCCACCTTGGGCGAAACCGTACACGAAACAAGACTCAACCGTGGCAGAGTCTTGACGTACGCGAACGTTGTGAACGAACACTGAGTCTGAATGTAGGTGTTGGATTGTTTGGATATTCAGATGTATCAGACAATGAAAAGGGTTCATTAACCGGACTGTGGTTGTGGTTGTTTGAAAAGTATGTTGTACGGTTTAAAAGAGTTTTGTGAATTTAATAAGTGATTGGTCTACTTAGGTTTTTTGTGTTTTTGATAAGTAATATAAATAACGCAACATACAATAATGATAACTTTATATTTTTTAACGATTTTTTAAATGTACGGTTGAAATTTTTTGAAACTGTATTTTATTTGTTAATCGTGTTGTAAATTGGGGTTTGAGTACTTTTGGTGAAGGTACACCTTCTTTTGTATTTCTAATTAGAGTCAACTGTGTATACGATATCATTTCATTCCCTTAGTATACTTCACTTTCATAGAAAACCTTGTGGCAGTGTATATAATATGTTGGGGAACGGGAGGTCTTGGGTTCTTCCCCACATTCTTTATAAGACCTTTGATACCTTTGTGTACCAATAAAACGTCAATGCAGTGAAATGTAACTCATGTAAAATCATATTATGTTATGTGTGCATAACATAACGTTTATTTGTCAGGGACTTCAAATGACTGGACGGTTTTCTCCGCAATAATTAACGAACATATTTACAACAAGCAGGTCCCTCATTCAACTCTAATTAGTAGAGAAATTTATCGGCACTAGAATTGTTTTGAAATTTCATATATGCTAATAGGGAACAAACAGTTTCAATTCAAATATTTGTACTCTAAAAATATTTACAATCGTTTTGCTTTGTTTCAGAATACAATTTGGACCAAAAATGTCTTCAAAATCGGACCTAAAAAGGTTTCTAGAACAGATCTCGGAGAATGCTAAATTCGTGAAGTTCGACTACACATCCAGCGAGACGTTCTCAATCACACTGAAATGCCGCGTGGCGAGTAACCAGACGAGCGACTTTTACAACCAGCGGACCAAGCAATGGTTGCAGAAGTTCTCAAAGTTCACTTCCACAAACTGGATAGCGAGGCAGTCGTTCACAAACTTTACGAAACTACTATTGTATAGGAAACTGTACGTATGCCATCGGCCGGAGTTAAAGACAAAGATTAAGCACCACGGTAAAAGCAAACACCAGCAGTGCAACGCGAAAATAGATTTTAAAGTGAAGTTCATAAAGCGCGGGCCGATGAAACGCGATCCGTACTTGAAAGAGGGTCTCAATTTGAACATCTTCATAGATTTCATCCATTCGCACGACGTTAGGAACGCTTTGACATACAGAGTGTTGCAAACTTCAGACATGACCGATCAAATATTTTACAGATACTTCAATATGGGATGCTCTGTGGCCGTCGCTAAATACATTCAGACAGTAAAGAATCCCATTCTAGCTACATCAACCCGACTTTCCAACATATTGTTTACATTCATAAGAAATGGAGGAATGGCAAGAGAGACAATCTCATAGAAATCGTGACTGAAATGAAATCGAAATTAAACAATGACGGTGGATATTTGAATTTTGATGAAAACTTAACTACAGCTGTAATTATTACGCCGCTTATGAAACGAGTTATAGAAGCTTTTGCATTAGAGACAGCACACATCGACAGGACAAATGTATCCAACGGCCTAATTATAACAATATTATATGTACCGACTAACGTTGTCCTGTTGCCGATAGCATACATAGTGCAGAACCACACGGACGACTTCGCATTCAACATTTCAATAGACTCTATAAAAAAATACATAAGGATCAATTGCGGTAAGCAGTTTGAACCAAAAACAGTCACTATCAATAGCACTGAAGAACAATTTAAGAACATGGAGGCGACGTTCTTCAACAGTAAGATGTACAAGTCATTCACGGCAATATGCAGAGAGATATGGCATTGGATTTGCTTCGAAAACAACAGGATAAGCTACAAGAAGCGGCATGAGGTGATGACGTCACTGCAACGGTTGTTAAGAGCTCAAGACTTGGAAATCGTGGAGAAAATCTATACAGAATTGAATGACACCAATTTGGTCAACTGGCTGCCGAAATTGAAAGCATTAGTAAAGAGTTTGTGGCAGCGTAGAGATCAATGGTTCGATACAGAGATCTCGTACCAACGGAACAAACTGGTGGACATATCTTTAAGGACGACGGCGCAGTTCTTCCTATCTCGATGCAGAACCTTTAACGTATACTTGATGGTGGACGTGATTACTAATATATTGGACATAAAGTGCCGGGAAATGATCAACGCTCTTATTACGAGGAAGAATTTGGTACCGATATTCACCAAGCACTTGGCGCCCTCAAGCACTATCCTTAAAAAGGGGTCTCAGATAAAACCGTTCAGGGATGAGCTGCGATTCACACTAAACTCGAGGAAGAGCATACATTTAAACGTCCAAATTGGCGATGCGACTGCCAACAAGGTAGGAAAGATCATTTCTGCGAGCACTTGACCGCCATATTGAGTTTACACGCTGATGTTGGCAGAACTGAGGTAAGTCGAGAAGATCGTAACATTCTTATTGGACTTGTAGACGCGGCACCGGAAGACTCAAGTAACGAAATGAGTGATGAAGACAGTGATTCCCAAAACTTGGTGATAGACGAGAGTTACGCGAACACTGATGACGAAAACCAGGAAATGAGCTCTGAACCTAAAAGTCCAGAAGAAACAATGGATGACGACGAAACGGAAAGCTTCCTCGAGTCAAAAATAGATGAGAATTATTACTATATCGAGAAAGGTGCTGACCACAAGAAAGCTGTCAGCGAAGATCTAAATAGCAATAAAGATGATACTATTAATGTGTCAAATTCAAACGACGAGGACAATTCCTCTACTGAGACTGCTGAAGATACACCCACTCAATCACCCATGAGTCCAAAGGGAACATACGAGGGTGCCTTAAGGAAGTTGAATGCCGAATTTCGAAGACTGAATAAATTTTTCAAAGAGAACCCCAATAATTTCAACCTGGCGACAATAGATCGTGTGGCAAAGGAACTGGCCAAGATCAGGCCTATCGAAAGGGTAGACTTAACCAACACCTACTTGAAAACCAATGTAAACAATAATGTAATCCAATAAATGTTTTTTTATACGACTCTCTTGTTATATTTCCGTTATACTATACTACATTTAGGGCCTTACTAATTATAATCGCTGTATAAGTCTGTCATAGTTATATAATGTTTTGTCTCGCTTCCTCTGACGGTAAATGTCACTCAGCATACCAAGACAAACAACTATCACACTCGTATACAACATTTATTGGTAAAGTGGTAAGAATTAGTGGACGATAGCCTAGTTGGGAATGGTCTGCCGAGACAATGTTGGGTGGTTCAAAACACAAGGCATACACACCTCTGACTTTTCGAAGTTGTATCGTTCGCTTTAAAGGTAAAGCAGAACATCGTGAGAAAACTTAGATGCCTGAGAATTCTCGTTAAGAATTTCGAGGGTGTGTGAAGTCTACCAACCTTCACTAGGCCAGCATGGTGGACTAAGGCCTAACCTCTCTCAGTAGTAGGTAGTAATAATACAGGGCTGATTTGATTGCAAGGGTTTATCCGCTCAGTCTCTCTGCTAAATTCTGCGCCTCACGCAGCCCGTAGTCGTTAACGGCTGAACGGAATTTGATACATATTTTTGTATCATGTTATCACAGCAACGGCTTGGTTGTGCCTCTGGCACGGATGCTGCTTACCATCAGGCGGACCGCTTGCTCGTTATAAAAAAAAAAGTTATATTGAAACCAGTGTAACTTCTGATCATATTTGTTTAACAGTAATATTACAAGATGACATATTACAAGCACAGTTCAATCATCATCATCAGCCACACGACAAACGACCCGAATATTTTCTTCGATTAATCGTAAAAATGGACCAATCACAAGTAAGATTTTTTGACATTTTTACAAATGACAAATTTTGATTGGTTTGTTTTCGAGATTGGATCGAATCCCTAAGGCAATAAAAAAAACCATTAACATTTATACAGCTGAAAGTGATATCCACTAACTTGGCGGTGGAGACGAAGTCAGTGAGCTCCCCGTCGTCCCTCTCGAGCTGGTCGAGGGTCCTGGCCTCGCCGGTGCTCTGGAGCCCGATCACCACGCACTTGCCGCACTTCACCGCCTCGCGCGCCGTCACCACCGCGTGGTTCACCTGGAAAAAGTAAAATTTTCAAGCATTCTTGTGACTAGTGGCAGGCAATTAGAATATCATGCTTGGGTTTGTGTAAAACTTGCCATTTTTAGTAGGTACTAATCCAGACTAAAATCTCCGTGGGTGCCGGGCAGTGATAAGGCTGAATTGGGTCATTAAAACTTTTAGGCGATGTAGGTAAAATCATTGTTTCACTTAGAGGAATTGTTGGAGTACTATGTGCCTAAAACGGTATCTTAAACTGTTGTGGAGAATGAATATGAACAATGCCATAATTCTGGTATATATCTGAAAGGCCAACTCATTTCTCATTTAAGAACTATACCCAACACGTATCTGGTAAGTATAAGTGACCCTAACACGTATCTTGTATTGAAAGATGTACAGTACCTTTGCAGCGATACAGAGATACTTGAAGAACCTCTGATGTGCGGACCAGAACTGTCCCCACATGGTCTTCCTCATGCGCGACTCCGCGTCGATCAGCTCGGCTGCCTCCGTGAACCGCTGCATCGCTTCCACCCACTAAATTATTCAAAAGGGCGATTAAATAATTGACAATTTTAGTTAAAATAGTTTTTTGACTTGTATTTTTGGACGGCCGAAATTAATGAATGGTCCCAAACCCTCACTTTTCTTGCTTGTTCATACTTTCAATTAGAATGAATGTCAGAGGTCTAACAAATTAAGCCTCTTCCCACAATTTCTCCGGCAATACAAGTATTTTTAGCACTTACCATCAGATAATCTAGACGTTTCTTTCTGTACCTCTTTCTTGTTAAAAGTAATGAGCTTTCCTTTACCTTGTGATACCAAAATGGCAACAATTCGTTGCTAAAAGATGACGGTATAATGAGCAACATACCAATGCTACAGACTTGTCGTAGGTCTCCTTGAATGGTTCGGAGAGCGGCACCTCCTCGATCTTGAAGGAGACGCCGTGGAAGGAGAGCTGTCGCGCGATGTACATGCCTCGCAGCTTCATGTCCATCGCCACTATCTCCATGGCGCCTACACCTCTGTTGGGAAGGAAGTTTTCGTCTATATTTTGTATTCAGAGAGCGTATATTAACGCTCGGGGATCATTGTCGAATGCGTAGATTTACGCTCATTCTGATTTCTCTGTAATGTACTAAATTGAAATGCTGTAATGTGTACATTTTACAGTTTTTGCTTATAGAAATTAAGTGCGTTCTATATCACAATGCCATAGGCTCGAATGTGTGATTATATATAATAATGTTGTCTGGGTAAATTAGTTACTTTTAGCTATTTTCATTATTATAATTGGATAAAATAGTTAGTTCATATCGTCAACTTCCAAGTCGTATATGAAAGAAAACAATATTTTCTCTTTTATGGAAGATCAGTAGGGTTAGAATGTGAAAAAAAAAGCACGACCTTTCTCGATCAATCACAAACATCAAAATACCGATACGTCAGTCTCTCAACCAATCACAATAAAACGAAGCGGAGACGCATCGTGTTATTTTTTTCACATTATAACCCCCCCGAGATTCTTCAGTGATCTAAGTCCCACACGGTCAACACTACATCCATCCCATAACAAACTGTTTTACCACCCACCACACAACTCTCACCTCTTCTCAACAGCATTGATAAAATCCATGAAGGTTGGGAACGGCGTGCCTTCGCCCCATATGCCGAGGCGCACCATGTAGGCCATGTTGCGCGGCTCGGAGGCTCCGGTGGCGGAGGCGTACACCACGCGGGCTCCGGGCAGGCGGGTCTGCAACTCGAGGGCCGTCAGACCTGTCTTGGTGGCCTTGCCGGACCCCACGGGACACAGGTTCTTCGCCTTATGACACTCGTCGAATACGATCTGGGCACGCTCAGGGATATTATGATTCCTTTATGGAAAATGTCTTACTTATCATATTATATCAGTACTAGATACGCGTGATGCAATTTTATCCTTTGCTAATTTCATTAGCCCACAAATATAGATTAAAAAGCTCTCTAGACCCACTTATAATTAAAAACACATGCAGTCAACATAATAGCTCCACCTTTTAAAAAATTAGTCAATCATATTTTTTTTAAATAACTAGTGATAAAATATATACTCATCGAATTGAAAATATTTTAATTTTAAATTAAAAATGACACTACTCTAAATATGAAAAAATATTTTTCAAAACGACACTAACTCTGCACAAATGTCCTACCCATCCTTAAATTAATCTCGAATAATTTCCCATATATTTTCATAGGAAAGGACTGCCTCGGTGGCGTAGTTGTATTACAGTACGACTGCAAAGCTGAGGTCTCGGGATCGATCCCCGGGTCGGGCATAGTGATATTGAGTTTTTCTATTCAGTATCAGCCCGGAGTCTGGAATTTGTGCCCGATATGGCGATAGGATCGCCTCCTATCACATCATGGGACTGAATGTCGGCGAAAAGTGGGTGCACTAGTTGCGCCTCTGCCTACCCCTTCGGGGATAAGAGGCGTGAGTGTATATGTATGTATATTTCCAAAAGGATACGCATCCATCGAAGTCGTCTCCGCACCACTGCAGCAGCTGCTTCAGCCGCGTCCGGTACTTGGTGTTGGAGGACTGCGTCTCGCCGATCAGCGCCGAGTACGTGGTGAACACGACGCCCTTCTTAACGTTGCCGTTTACCGCCGACGAGATCTTCGCGTATTTCAACTGGAAGCAGGGTTGGGTTGGCAGGGTTTTGGTTGGGGGGGGACAATAGTGCGAGAGACAAAAACCCACGGAGATTTTTAAGGAATAAAAACTATTTTTTGTTTATGGCATTGAGTGATTAGGCGAGCATGCCGTTTGCCTGATGGTAAGCGATACGACCACCCATAAACAAAAGTAACACCATCCAGCACCTTGAGTTACAAAGTACTGTGTGGCATTCCACTGCGCTCGTCATCCTGAGACATTTACATGTTTTTTTTTTTTTTAAATAAAATACTTTATTCATCACGTAGGCGAACATAGTTGCACTTATGATATGTCAAGATACATTCAATTAATAATTATTATTACAAATAGTCACTTATACAGGGTCATATTGACATTGCGTTAATAAATGAAACCGCATACTTATCTTATTGAAAATAACACTTTTCATTGTGTTATTTTAACCGTAGAAGTACAATAAAAAAGTGTGAGTTTCGAACAAAATGAATATCAATAAAAAGTAACTTTAAGTTTACTCGCCCTAATGCCACTATGACTGCTTTAGGAGAATTCCTCGCAGCAGCAACATTACACTTTCAGTCAGAAATACACTTACGTACACACCATATTCGCACTAAACTACAAAATGATCAAACAATTGGAATACTACAACCGGGATTTTTGGCGAAAGTATTCATTATTCATTGATAATTTTTAGCACGATGTTAGCAGAGGCATAGACGAATATGTGGTTTCATTTAGTAACGCAATGTAAAAATGGCCCTGTATAACTAAAGACACATTTAAAGGGGGCAAATTCAATGTAAACTAAATATAAAGAAGCCAAGCTCGGGCTGGCAGGAAAGAGATAAAAAAAAGAATATTTTTTATTCAAATTAATGGGAGGCACGCGTCGCGATCCTCACCGGTGAGGACACTACAGGCCCTAGCCTAGCTAACCTACCAGCCTTTCACTAGCTACCTAAGCGATGACTACCCGAAGAAGAAAGGCAGAAAGAAACTCCGGGCTTAATTTTTTGTCATCAATTGTCCATTGAATCTTTATATGATATTTTTTATTTCTTTTTTTTCCAAGTCTTTTGCATACAAAGTCATATTAGTTATATAAGCTAATGCACACACATCACCGTTAAATAAGGATAAAATACAATTGAAGGAAATTTACAAACACAAAACACTATACCTTCATAATAAAATGAGAGATCACAAATAAATAATTATAATTAAACGGTGTAAAACGTGCATACGTTTGTTAAGTTTCATTATGTCCAGTAGCTACACTGGCTACAATGTCCTTCAAACCGATACACAGCCGTGCATGCGGACACTGCTTGTAGGTAGAAATAAATATTGCAGTGGTACCCACCCAGACGGGCTCTCACATATGAGAGACCTACCAACAGTAAATAGCCATAAAGCTTAAACTCAACTCTCAAAATTCAAATTCACTCAAATGAAAGGCTCAAAGGCAGTTGACGTAAATCAGACCACATAAACTGGGGTAGATTCTTTCCCCAACACGTAGGATAGAGAATAGAGAATAGTGCAGTGCACTTAGAATGCGGCAAAAAAACGCAACTCGTTTAATTTTGATGCTTGTCAGTCGCGTGTTAGTCCCTCAACCAATCACAATAATCTGAAACACTCTTGTCTTGTTTTTTTGCCACATTCCAAGCCCAGAGACCATTGGAGTGACACAAGAGCGGACAACCATCCAGTACACTAGTTACTGGTGGTAATTTTCTCATATGTAAGAGTCCATCTGGGTGGGTATCACCGCAATGTCTATTTCTGCCGCCAAGCAGCAGTGTGCATGCACTGTTGTGTTTCAGTTCGAAGGACATTGTAGCCAGTTTAACTACTGGACATAATGAGAATTCACATCTTATGTCTCAGGATGACGAGCGCAGTGGAATGCCACACAGTACTTTGTACGCTTCAGGCCCGCGTGGTCACATACGACCATGACAGCTCCTGTCATAAAAGCGAAAATCGTCGTTTCTACCCACGCAATAAGGTTTTAGTATAAAAATAAAAAAAAACAAATGTCAGCTGTCAAACCCACGGTCCCGGATAGGTTTTATGTCAAGGTGCTGGATGGTGTTGCTACTGTTTATGGGTGGTCGTATCACTTACTAACAGGTGAACGGCATGCTCGTCTCGTCATTCAATCCAATAAAAAAAGAAAAAAAAATCGGTTCAAACAGGCCGGCATAATTGTGTCAACTGACAATCATCATCTCTCGTCGGTCGACACTATCTGGACCCTCCCAGCTCACCATCAGGTGCAGTGCATTGTCGTACCCGCATAGAAGAGCCAGAAGAGTAACTAACCTTATTGAGAGGGTGGACCTCAATCTTCCCGGCTCCAATGTCCCTCAGGTCCCTCTCGGCGTCGTACTTGAGGTCGTTGGACACGGACACCCAGATGGCTCGCTTGCGACCCTTCAGATAGTTCTCGAAGATTATGCCGGCTATAGTACGGCCCTTGCCGACACCAGCGCCGTCGCCTGGTGAACGATTTTGAAGTTTAGATCGTTGTGATATGGTTCAGAATTAGTTGTGACATCGGTATAAATGATGCATTAAAAATTTTATACACCGTTGTTTATATGTATAGGACGATTTTGTCTGTTGTAATGATACTGTAAATACATATTTTTTAATATACCGGTGAAAGTTTTCTTTTACCGGTATGTTCAAAAATATGTAGTTTCTTAAAAACTGAAAATAAATGTACAGTCAGCAGCATAAGTATCTGCACGAATTCAAAATTTCAATTTGCCTACATACTTTTGTTTTACTAATCTTCTTTTTCTCTTCACAAAAATAAAAGAGCTTCACTTTACTTCCACTTCAGTTTACTTCACTTTACTTCAGTGGACGATAGCCTAGTTGGGAATGGAACGGTCTGCCGAGACAATGTCCGGACGTTCAAACCCAAGGCACACACCTCTGACTTTTCAAAGTTATGTGTGTTTTGTTTATCAATTATCGTTCGCTTTAACGGTGAAGGAAAACATCGTGAGGAAACCTGCATACCTAAGAAGCTCTTTATAAGAATTTCGAAGGTATGTGAAGTCTACCAACCCGCACTAGGCCAGCGTGATGGACTAAGGCCTGCACCCTCTCAGTAATAGAGGACGCCCGTGACCAGCAGTGGGACAGTATTTAATACAGGGCTGGTATTTTTACTTTACTTCAAATGAAGAAAAAAAATGTTTCAGTTGAACCAAACGCGTACAGGCGATTTGAAATTAGTATTTTGTTCAGCTACTTCTGCTGCCTCGTGTACAATACCTATAAGGAACCCGGCCCTGGTGCCGTCGGGCAGCTTGTGCTCGTGAGCCTGCGAGGCGTACACCACGGCCTCCAGCTGCAGCGCCGACAGCAGCCCCCCGCGGATGGTCTCCTCCGGCAGGCTCAGCTTGTACGTCACGTCCGCCGGCTCCACCGACGACAGCGACGCCGTCTCCACCACCGGGTCCGGGTGCTTGCGGCCCAGCTTCACTGCGAGGACATACAGGTAACACACACTTTAACTATTTGACATCTATATTAATAAGGTAATAAGGCAATCATCCTAGCCAGTTTCGGCCACGGCGGTCAATCTCAACGAAGATCAGCTAGGTACGCAGGACATATTATAGCGCACAAGTGTGTGCGCAATACACAGGTGCATTCACTATTCATAGTCTGATGAGACGGCAATCCGACATGACCGGAGAGAGATCAGGCGCAGCACCAACGGCTTTACATGCTTTCAGAGGCACAGAGGTGTCTCACCGCCAACTTCCTGACTCCGAGCTGCGGCTGAGTAATTTTTAAGATGGAAAAACCCAGTCACAATGTTTTTGGCTCAACCCGGAATTCGAACCCAGGACTCAGCGCGCAAATCGTACTCGTAACGCGTACGTAATAAAACTATGCCACCGAGGCAGTCTATACTAATATTATAAATCTAAAGACTTTGTTTGGTTGAACGCGCTAATATCAGAAACTAGACCGATTTTAAAATTCTATCTTTAACAGGAAGCCACATTACTCCTGAGTGCTATAGGCTACTTTTTATCCCGGAAAAACTTTTTCACGCGTGCGCAGCCCCGAACAATACTAGTCATAGCAAATACTACCCTAATATGAAAAATATGTTTACATTTTGGCGGCATGTAGTCTGCGTACGTTTCAGCTACTCCCATCTCTTCGTCGTCAACTTCTTCCTCGTCTCCCGGCATCTAGGAACATCATACATAATTCAGTATGACACTGAAAGCAGCGTCGGCAAAATCACAAAATATTATGTTAAATGGCAGTGTACAAAGTCATTTTTAGGGAACCCAGTGTTACCACATTAACTGCTTTCCGGCAGAATTAGTTACTAAATACTGTACGAAACATTTAATATTCTATATAACCTTTAGAAAGGGATAATCAAATAGCTGAGACTTAACCTTTTTAAAGCGTTATCTCTATCCTACCGAATTGAAGTTTTATTGCTCATTCACATTTGTCTTTTCATAAAATTAGCTGCCGAGTACTAAGTATACCTGGAAAATCTCTGTACCAAGCCTTTCAAATACTCCTTTAAAAGAACGTTTACTATAAATTGCTTCCGGGGGTCACGGGTGAGCGGGAGGGGCCGTCCACGTATTATTCTAGCCAACTTCTGTGACCCCCGTGATGGACGGCAGCGTGTCTCACGCTGCCTTGGACGCAACAACAGGAAAAGGACCGCAACAGCGGTACGCGCAGGGGCGGTTGCGGACGATAACTTAGACCTGAGTCGGAGGAAGCCCGCAGCCGTCCCTAATGCGCCGAAGATGGCCACCGCGGAGTTTAAGTTGGTATGCCGTGCGGTGTACATAGGTTAGGGACTCGGCCCGGCGGTCGCCCGACGTTTTCCATCTTTCCGGGCGGCTCAACGTCGGGTCGTAAGGCACGGTGAACCCAACATAACCGCTCAGTCGTTCCCTTTGAACACTGGGCGGTAGTAATAAGTCACTTTCTCCACGTAAAAAAAAAACAAAACTATGAATTGCTTCTAAAAAAACAGTATCATACCTTGTCCGGCTGTTGCCACATGGCCGGCTTGGCCTGTCCCCAGGCAGGCAGGTATGCGACCTGCCCCAGTAGCCCGGCAAGCGGTCCTCCCATGCCCGAAGCCAGTATGTGATTCAGGTTCTGCAGTAGGTACGAATTCATACCCGACACGCCCACCATCTCCACTGGACCAAAAGTAATTACATATTAGTCCTTCTAATATTATAAACGCAAAAGTTTGCAAGTATGGATGTCTGTTACTCTTTCACGCAAAAACTACTGAACGAATGTCGATGAAATTTGGCACACGGGTAGATCATCTTCTGGATTAACATATAGGCTTCTTTTCATTCCGGGAAGTGGGACTTTTATCCGGGAAAAACTTTTTAATGCGGTCGGAGCCGTGGGCTAATGCTAGTAATATATACGCATGCGATGGTAAGTCGGATTCCTCGCCAATCGACACAATTACGCCGGCCAGCCCGCCTAGAATGCGGCAAACGAAAACGACACGTTGGTCCGTGTCATTTAAATGTGATGATTATGATTGGTCGAGAAGCCAATGAATCACGTGTGCCTCTTGACCAATCACGATGTTACTGGCGGGTTTCATGCCACACTCTTAGGAGTTCCTTTTTTGTACGTGCACTGCGAACCTCACTGTGCCCGATTGTAAGTAAAGTATGTTCTAGATAATATGTCGACTGACAAGAGAGAGAGACCCTCCCCAGTAGACAAAATTATGCCGGCCCGTACAGGATATACAGACTGATCCCAACTTACGGTCGCTACCCAAGTGGACATAAATATTCTAACAATAGCAATGAATGAACAGTTGTAATAATTTCAGACTATTAAACAATAATATCTGGGACCTAGCAGGTGACGTAACACATTAAAAAATGCTAGCTATATGAAGAAAAGAATCAGACTACGCGAACTGAATTTCACAGAGAATACTTGTTTTAGGTATAACCATGATATCAGCTGAAGTTCCTCAGAACAATTTCTTTATACAAGAAAGAAGTTAAAAGGAATGAAATTGTATGTTGTTAGTACAAACTATAGAGGATCTTCAATAACCAACACACATCGAGATGGTGCGACGAAATACTAAAATAAGATGACGCTACGTCACACAGATTAATGTGCTTTGGCTTTTAAAGAATGCCTCTATGCTAGAGGTTGAAGGTTAAAAACGATTATTGAAAAAAATATTTTGATTTTTTTTTCTTAATAGGTTTTTTTTGTAAAAATAAATTCTAGCATTTTAGACATATTTTAAAAATACATAAGTATGATTTCATCAGTATCCCATGTTAGGGCGTCAATGTCAGGTATAACAAATAGTATAACAAATATTTATTAAAATTAAATGATACGAGATAAATCCATACGTTCTAAACTAAAAATCTATAAAAACAAGCATCTGATTAAATCTAAACATAAAACGTGTTATGAAAAAGCAAAACATGTAACTAAGAAATAATAAAATTTCAAACATAATTTTTTATTGAACATAAGAAACTACTTGGTAGTTTCTTATTAAAATCAGAAAGGAGTGAAATACAGCACAGAGATTATTTTAAAAGTGAAATCATTTAGAAGAAGGGTTGCAAATTGTATCAATGCTACCTACAGTGAAGCAAGAACCAAATTGTACTTGTAGCTCCGATTGTGTAGCATAAAAAAATACGCACGCACGTATACTCACGCTTTTTATCCCCGAAGGGCTAAGCAAAGCCGCTACTAGTGCACCCACTTTTGGCCCTGTGTATTCCGTCCCATGATGTGATAGGGAGCAAGTCTATCGCCATATCGGGCATAAATTCCAGACTCCGGGCTGATACTGATTAGAAAAACCCAATATCACTTTGCCCGACCCGAGGATCGAACCCGAGACCTCAGCATTGCAGTCGTTTGACTACTAACTACGCCACCGAGGCAGTATAAAAAATAATAATAATGCTATTTAATTTTTACAATATTTCAAACGTGGAGAAATGATGAAATAAGTCGCGGTACACCTGTTAAGAGTTTCTCAATACTTTGTACGGCTTCGAGCACCAACCCTGTTGCCATAACAACCACGGCGACCCCATTTATTAGTAAGCATAATGTCCTTCCGGTTTGTTTTTCGATCACGGAAATTCTTAATTATGCCTTTCTGGCAAAATAACATTTACCTTTTTTCCTTATAAATTATACTATGGCCATTACAATCCTATTCCTATACAGATAGCTAAAGGATAAACAAAAAGCTTGGCTTAGTGCGGGAATCGAACTTGCGCCCTCTAGTTTTATATGTCACTAACCGCTACGCTATGGATATGTCGTTTCTCACTTTGCTAGGTAAATTAATTTTATTTAAGGTCAATATAACCGCTTGATGACAAACGCTATTTGTTATCATCATCAAATTATTGCGTGATTCCTGAGAGGGTTATACACTCGAATGGGTATTGAGAATTTTTTATTTTGCAAGTAAATATAGGAACTGCTCAAGACAAAATAAAAATCTGTATATGTATATTTTGTATTATGCACTGTACCTAATTTATACCTTTGAACTGATTTTGAAAAGAGCAACCCTAGAGTTTCTTGCCCGTTCTTCTCTGGTGGAAACTGCTTTCCGTACTGGTGGTAGAGTAAAAATTGACTGAATCTAAGTAATGTTTAACATTTTATGGATTCGAATAAATGATTTCATCTTATTAAATTAATGTAAACTCATTTGCAAAAAAAACGGGCACCTAAGCAATGAACCATTTCAAATGTTACTATTGATTTGTTTGATAATTACAGGTAGTTTTACTTTCACAATTTTGTAAATTAATAAGCAAATAATCGTTTTCGTCAGTATTATCATAAAATTTATGGGTTTAATGCTAAAGTTCACTAGTAGTGTATGCTCGCTAGTAGTGTATATGCTCGTGAAGTAAAAGTTAACAAAGATTTTTGTTTGTTTTTTCTTTAATAAAGTAAAAGCAGATAAATGTTTAGTATCGAGTGTGACCCCCTCTAGCTGAAATCACAGCTTGAATTCGTCTGGGTATGCTAGCGAGGATATCCCGGATACTTGCTTGCGGAATACGTTCCCACTCCGCGGTAATCACATTCTTCAGCTCTCTGATGGTTTGCGGAGCCGGTTGTACTGATCTCACGCGTCGTTTCAGAACGTCCCAGACATGCTCTATAGGATTGAGGTCGGGACTTCGAGCTGGCCAATCCAAACGACGAATGCCGACCTCTTGCACATACGCTTCCACATCGCCAGACCGGTGGGCGCGAGCGTTGTCGTCCATAAAAATTGAGTCTTCGCCTAAAGCGGCCAATGCGGGTTGTGCATGAGGAATAAGAACTTCCGTTATGTATCGATGTCCAGTCAGTGAGCCGTTTTCAATGAAGACTAACTCTGTACGATCCATTGAATTTATTCCTGCCCAAAACATAATAGAGCCCCCACCATAAGGTGTGATTTCTTCAAAACAAGCCTCTGCAAAGCGTTCTCCTCGTCTTCGTAGCACTCGCCGACGTCGATCTTCACCGAACAGAGATATCCTGGCTTCATCGGAGAACAATACCCTATTCCAGTCTTCTTGAGTCCATGACTCACAATTTCGAGTAAACCTAAGCCTGGCAACTCTGTGCTCACGGAGTAACTTAGGGCCGCGGGCCGGGCGATGACTGCGTATATTGGCCGCGAGCAGCCTCCTCCTGACCGTCCATAGACTAATATGCACATTTCTTACTTCTTCGAGGTTGTTCTTAAGGTCCACATACGAAGACTTGCGATTTCTCAATGCGCGACTCACAAGAAAACGATCATCCCGTGGTTGGGTACATGGTTTTCTTCCAGAACCAGGCCTTCTCTCGACGGAACCGGTGTCTTGATACCGCTGCCAGGTCCTTTGAACCGTCGAGCAACTCACACTTAGCCTCTGAGCCACGAAGCATTGGCTGCAGCCCTCTTCGAGCAGCGCAATAATTTTGGTAGCTTTTACCACTTTCTCTAACATTAATGAGACAGCTAAACAGCAATAAATGAAGCTTTGACAATTAAGAGTATGAAATAAATTCATAAAAATTGACTAAAAGTTATGAAAACCGATATTATCTTTTGGAACTTCGCACCAAAAATGTAGGATAAAAAGTGGTTTTCTGTAAAAACGATCATCAAACGAAAATTTTAATTTAGAGCGTACTGTTTTAAACACCACGGCATTTTTAAAACCGGCCAGTAACATGTACAAATGATTGAAATCATTTTGGTACCGTATTTTTTTTTTAAATAATTAAAATCCAAACCGCCCGTTTTTTTTGCAAATGAGTGTATAAACATGAAACTCATACATATATACAAGTCATATATTGACTCTCCTGAATTCTGGCTTTAATCAGTCTTCATATAGCAAGCTTATTGGAACAATACCTCATTCCATAACCCGATAGTTCCTATGTGCCGCTCATATAACGATTTGGCGAAAAATCACAAACACCTTGATATTATGAATGACAGATTTGATTCATCTTCAAGAGGTCGACGAAAAATAATATTTATTGGTAATAGTTAATTATTGTTAAGTTACCCAGATACTGTTGTTCGTTGTTATGTTTTTATTATTAATTGTCTACAACTCAATAGATTTAATTGATCTTAGTTCGCATTTTTTTGTAATTTACCCACGCATATTTTGGAATGCAATCTAGTTTTAATGTACGTCGGCAAGTTATATAAAATTGTCACTCTGTTTTGGGTCTTAATTAAATAAATAAATAAGAAATAAAGTCACTCCAATCTAGAAGCATAAAGTGTTTGGTCGGCTATTATGTGTCAAATAGAGTTTACCAGCAAGCGATTAAATCGTCCCTTATTAGAGGATGTAAGTTATATTTTGGGAGTGACACAGTTAATTCCTAAAATACTATTTTCGACGTACCAAAAAATCAATGACAAAATTAGGTAACAATGATGCACGCTTTTTAGTCTATTAATTGGTCTAGGGCCTAACAAGCGGGGTTAATTTATTATTCACACTCCTATTAATATTATAAACTTACAGGTTTCTGATGTATGGATAATAATTAGTCAACGCAATTATAGGTTGTATGAAGTTTAGTACATGGAGAGAAAATGACTTATAATAACATGTGGGCAAATTTATACTCCGTGTAGACTGAACAATGGAAGATTGCTTTTTATACTTTCAGCTGAGATAGCCTAAATGCAACGATGGTTTCCTAATTTATATATTGTCTTTTAGGTAATAGTTACAACAATCAAAAAGATTTTACTACAAATATTGGAGACACTGTATAGAATATTTTGTGAAGATTGGGTCGAATTTTGTATGAGATTTAGATACATCAAAAGTTAATCTTATAGGTAAGTAAAAAAAAAATAAGAATATAATTCCTATCAATTCGAAATTTCCGAACTATCAAATATTCCGCTGCTAGTCCTAGGGGGCTTTGGAACTTGCTATACTTCACTGAGTAGTCAGAATTTTAACTGGAAGAAAAAAATTGCAAAAGGAAAAACAATGCTACTACTATACCATGATGGACTTATATAAATACAAGTTTTATTACAAAAGCTGAATATTAATAACCAATGAATGCTATTACTATTCCATACTACGGCACACTCTTTTCTACCAACACTTTTTTACAATATAAAATACGAACGTAAAGTACACAAAGTAACTAGTTATCTACCGCGAAGTATTTCAATCGTATAAGCTACATTTACTCAATTAAGCCAATTTATATTTTCTGCCACATTTATTTTTACATATTATGTATGTATTATTTATGCCAGTTAGATTGATAGATCAGAAAATACGTTACGTGCAAAAAATCTTTGCCCTAAATAACTTTTTCACTATTGAATATTGCTTTTGGTAAACTTCGCGGTAGAGCCAACTTCTATACGTAAAATTTACAAATAGATACCACAGTCCCAAAATGTGACAATTTATAAACAAAAATAAATATTTTTGAATCATTTAATTTCACTGTAAAAAAATTGTTTCTTCTTATCACACTTTGCAACTGCGCCGACGCGGTACACAGTACGACACTACAGTGTACTCACTCTGTGCGAGCAGCGAGGCTGCGTTGAAGGCGGCCGACGAGCTCGCCGCGAACGGAGACGCACCCGCCGCCGCGGACGCAGCTACGCCAAACGGACAACTTAGCAACCACACCACCTCACCATCACATCTCACCATCGATATTATTGTCGGCAACGTATTTGTAGGAGTAGTAAAAGTAGCGAATGTAAGTAAAGTACAAAGAAACAACGTTTAAAACATTCAGATTTCTTTGTACAGCCTAATATCGATTTCCTACGTAGTGTATGGGATTGATTTAACAAAGTTGTACATTAATACATATGGGCCATTCGATGCAACGATGTGAAAAAGTCAAGGAATCCAACCTCATGGACATTTCACATCAAACTCTATAAGTCACATTTATACACACTTGGGAATCTTAACAGTAGTCGTCTGTTTAAGTCCGTGACCTGTGAGGCAGTTAACTCATTCAGAAAAGTGTAAAAAAGTATTATTGTTTACCTCGTATATCATACGTTTGACATTTCAATCATGAACATTAAATAAATTTTTTATTTTACTAAATTCCCTTGACTCGTCAAGCCCCGCGACGGACGCCGGCGTCCGAGTATATAGGGGGGTTTCTCCATACATCTACATATATAAGCGGGGTTTGACGAGTTAAGATCTGGACTACCACCGATGTCTATAAGAAATCTACGACTTATTACTTCAAATAATAATTTGAAAAAGCTTAACATTTTATCGACATTTTCCTTGTAAGAGGTACACTCTAATTGTAAACATCCACCTGATTTTCGGTATAACAGTGTACAAAAATCGCGATATACCAACAAATGCGCCCACATTTTCCTCAAACTCATTAAAGACAGTCGGAATCCCTGCAAAAACGAGGGAGACTTTTCGCAAAAGTTATTTTGTGTCCACCCTCGCGTTTATTCGTGTAAACAAACGTGAGACTAAACAATAACAAAAAATACTATTTATAAGCCTTTCTTCGTGAAAATATTACGAAAACAAAAATATTTTGTAGGAATCGAACCCACTGCCTCTCGTTTCACTACTATCAATCAACTTGCAACGGGCAAAAAAAATTAAATAACGACTTATCCCCAAGCCACTTCACGCACCCTGTAGATAAATTCTTGTAATATCAAACACCTACAATTTCCTGGAATAATCTATTACGTACCTCCTCCTCTGGCCAGGTTGGCGATATTGATCGGCTTGCTGAGCGAGCTGGCGGATATTTTGATCGGCTTCACGTTGCTGGCCTGCCCGAAAGCTACCCCAGACGGCGCTACAAATAAAACACCCGATGTGAACGTTATTATCCACATAATTTAGCGTACGTAAAGTCCTAATAATATATAGATTTTACTATCAATGCTATCTTTTTTTTGTTTTTTTTTTATTGCTACTGAATGACGAGACGAGCATGCCGCTCGCCTGATGGTAAGCGATACCGCCGCCTATAAACAGTAGCAACACCATACAGATCTTTCCACTGCGCTCGTCACCCTGAGATATTAGATGTTAAGTCTCATAATGCTCTGTAATTAAATTGGCTGCTATGTCCTTCAAACCGGAACAAAACAGTGCATACCACTGCTGCTTGGTGGTAGAAATAGATATAAGAATGAATATATCTAAGTGTCGATAGTTACTTTCGGCATAATAGAATCGCTATACTCCGTCCAACCATTTATTTAACTTTTGGCATATGAACGCCTCTGAAATTTTATAATTATTGTTAAGGAATGGAAAACAAAATAATAACTACTTCATGGACGCCAGTTTTTCTTTTCCCTAGTGAAGGACTTACTCTTCAACTCCGATATTAATTATCTATCGATATTCGTTAAGCGAATTGTGTAACAAATGATTGCGTAACAAAGATAATTCAAAACATTTTAATTGAAAAATAAAATTAGGCAGTGTAAATTAAATATTTTCTTTTTATGTATGCGTAAATATATGATAACCAAAAAATAAATTATTGAAGTTAAAAATTGACAAAAGTTATATTGTATATAGAATATACACCTACAGAATAAATGTATAAACGGGAAATATACACATTTAAACGCTTAGGCATGTTTATAAAACAATAAAAAATGTTGAGCAAAAATGCCATTTCAATGTGTTTGAGCGATCAAAACTTCTTGATAAATTAAATCGATTGTTACAAGAAATCGAATCGGTAACGCATTTGTACATCCCCAATTAATTAGAAACCGAACTGTCAAAAGTTAAATAAATGATTGGACGGAGTATAGGACTTTTCGTATATAACTATGTTGAGTCTACCGTCCTGGATTGCAGGTTGACTTGCTATCGTTATAAACCAAAAATAGATAACAGATTAGAATATTTAGGTCAATCAGGGAATATAGCTTTCTGTGTATAATACCCTGAAACTGCAAATAAAACAGCCTGTATATAGATTGCAGGTTAACACAAAAATAGTTGGGAAGTTTGCATGGAATTAGAATATTCAGGCCAATCAGAGACGTATAGATTTATGTATAAAGAATTGCTAATACATTTAGATGCTCGAAAACAAACCGACCGATACTACAGCATTGTTTTAATTACCATGCCGCTATCCACAAGTAATAATCACAAATGTTTTTGTATAAAAGTTTATTTCGCAAATCATATTTTTTCTAATGTAAAGGGGCTTAACCAATAAAAATGAAAATTTTAAACAATCCTAAAACACATTTAAAATAAAGACAAAATAAATAAAAAAAAAACATTCATTATCTTCATAAGTCATTTTGGGTCGTTCTTGTTCTCACTTATCAAAACACCAATACAATAAGTTACCATCATGTACTCACCGGCGAGCGGGTTGGTGGTAGGTTTGATGGTGATCGGCGGCGCGGCTGTGACCTTCTTGTCCGCCATGCGCGCCGCCGCCGCCAGCGTCTTCCCCCCACCTGGGAGACAAGCACACGTTCATTGTGTATATACATTAGTATGGATGGAGATCCTTAAGAACCTTTAAAGGAACTGGCGTAATGCCTATTTTAAATTTAAACATCAGCCTCCACTCGAGATCTCGGGTGTGCCGTGTGAATGAATACCGGATTGGACAAGTCATTATTTTCTGCTCAGTATCAACCCTGAGTTGAGAATTTGTGAAACATCATGGGACGGCCATGGAGAGTACCTGATGTTATAAATTCGAAAGTCCGAGATTTTTGCTGTTACCTGCCTATAGAGTAGTGATGTGATTAATGGTTAAAAATTATTAATGGTTAATAGTTAAACATTAAAAAAAAATAACGTGTTAAATTAATAGTTAAGTTATAACGGTCAAGAAGTAAGGAGTTACGTGAAAAGCATTAGCGATAACATGTTCAACACGTCTCTTGCGTCGTTTATTTTAATTAAGAAATTCACAATGGCGGCCACTTTTTTCAATTCTAACATTGGATCCGTCTTTTGTACCTACAGGCCTACCCAGATATCGATTTTGAGGTCGATAGGCCTTAAAACAAAGAAATTCAAAATGGCGGCCACTTTTTTCAATTCTAACATTGGATCCGTCTTTTGTACCTACAGGCCTGCTCAGATATCGATTTTGAGGTGGATTGGCCTTAAAACAAAGAAATTCAAAATGGCGGCCACTTTTTTCAATTCTAACATTGGATCCGTCTTTTGTACCTACAGGCCTACCCAGATATCGATTTTGAGGTCGATAGGCCTTAAAACAAAGAAATTCAAAATGGCGGCCACTTTTTTCAATTCTAACATTGGATCCGTCTTTTGTACCTACAGGCCTGCCCAGATATCGATTTTGAGGTGGATTGGCCTTAAAACAAAGAAATTCAAAATGGCGGCCACTTTTTTCCATTCCGACATTGGAATGTTCTTTGGTAACTAAAGTTATACTCAGATGTCGAATTTGAGGTCGATTGGCCTTAAAACAAAGAAAATCAAAATGGCGGCCACTTTTTTCAATTCTAACATTGGATCCGTCTTCTGTACCTACAGGCCTGCCCAGATATCGATTTTGTGGTCGATAGGCCTTAAAACAAAGAAATTCAAAATGGCGGCCACTTTTTTCAATTCTAACATTGGATCCGTCTTTTGTACCTACAGGCCTACCCAGATATCGATTTTGAGGTCGATAGGCCTTAAAACAAAGAAATTCAAAATGGCGGCCACTTTTTTCCATTCCGACATTGGAATGTTCTTTGGTAACTAAAGTTATACTCAGATGTCGAATTTGAAGTCAATTGGCTTTAAAACAAAGGAATTCAAAATGGCGGCCACTTTTTTCAATTCTAACATTGGATCCGTCTTTTGTACCTACAGGCCTGCCCAGATATCGATTTTGAGGTCGATAGGCTTTAATACAAAGAAATTCAAAATGGCGGCCATTTTTTTCTATTCCGACATTGGAATGTTCTTTGGTAACTAGAGTTAAACACAGATACCGATTTTGAGGTCAATTGGCCTTAAAACAAAGAAATTCAAAATGGCGGCCACTTTTTTCAATTCTGACATTGGATCAGTCTTTGGTAATTAAAGTTATACCCATATACCGATTTTGAGGTCAATTGACCTTAAAACAAAGAAATTCAAAATGGCGGCCACTTTTATCAATTCTGACGTTATCTAAATAAAATTATTTTCGCAATCATTGCAAGTGGCGATTTTATTGTTCACAAATCACGACAAGGCATAATTTAAGTCTTAGCTAAAGAAAAAATATAATTTTTGTGCTTATTAGTAGTATTAAATTTCGTTTAGCAAATAACCTATAGAGGCGTTATTAGCATTTTTCTATGATTAACAGTTATCAAGTTTAGTTGATTAATAAATTAACGGATGGCATTAACTGCCTCCGCAGTCCGTTCATTAGTTTAAACGTTTAATGAATATTGCAATAGTAGTTAATAGAATTAACAGCTATTTTTTTATAATGAGTTAAATTAACAGTTATAACGTTTAATGATCACCTCTACTATAGAGTGCTGTCAACTCGGTAAATTACACAATGCCTCTCCCGCGGGAGGAAGCGCTAGTAACACATAGTATCATAAAATAGTACCGTAAAACCTAATGTATTCTCCCTTAATATATTTCGCAACAACACTTCCTATTTTAATCCTTTTGTCCGTATGTGTCGCCAATATAACGCGTTATCTATTCAAAACCCCGCCGTAGATATATTTCATAATAACAATATAATTACATATAAAAACTGATCCGCAATTTCCTCAATGACTCCGTTAAATTAAGTTAAATTATGTTTAGCAGATTAAGTTAAGATTTAGTAAATTTTTATATACTTTTTATAGAATAACATTATATTTGTAGTAATTTTTCAGTAGTTATTAGCACGTTATTTTTTTTTTCTTTTCTTCCTTTATAATTATTAATAACACTCGCACTTGTATGTATAAGTTTATTGTGAAACACAAGTTTTGGGTAATAATTATGTTAAAAAACCTCATTTGTAGCATTAATTATATATTATGATTGTAACCTGTTTTGTGTGTAAATAAAATAAAAAAAAAATTAAAAAAAAACAAATTATAACTGCTGTATGAAATTAATGGCAGCATATTATGAACTGCTGTTGAAATGATTCGCTGCATATTATGAACTGCTGTCTGAAATTTATTTATTTATTTATTTATTTATTTACCAACTGATACTACTTACAGGATTATTATCCCAATGCTGTAGTATCGACAATCTATTTACAAAGAAGTTGTATAATTATTGTTTAGTGTTATAACATATTTTCCATGTTGCTATCCTTATGAATTCACTCATAGTACAATTAAATATATCGGCCTCCATAGCCACGAGGTTGAGAGTGCGAAGCGCGCGCGTCAGAGGTGCCTCTTTTAATAAGTTGGTACTGGCGCGCGGGATAGCCAGCAACGCAGGCTTCCGCCGCCTCCACACATACCTGTCCGGAACAAACAGGCCCACTCGCTCTAAAACATCCCCATTATATATCTTTCCTCTGAATATTTTGAAAATGTATGATACGAGTGTCAACTCCCTTCTAACTCTCAACTCATTATATCCAACCATTCCCAAAATAAATAGAGTCGGATACATCAACGGATAGAATGGATATACGCCATACTGTTTGAAATATAAGTGCCTTATAAATTTATTTTGTATTTTCTCCAACATGAGACAATATTTGGTTTCATGTGGAGACCAGATGACAGCGTTACATTCTAATTGACTCCTCACGAAAGCATTATACAACGCTTCGATTGCTTTTACGTTGGTGAAGCCACGGCTGACACGAAGTATGAATCCTAGATTTCTATACGCTCTCTTACAAATGTTTGTTATATGATCACGAAACGTTAGCCCAGTGTTAAGTCGAACTCCTAAGTCTTTAACTTCTGTGACTCTTTCTATCGGAGTCCCATCGATGGTGTAGGTATACAATATGGGTTTTCGCGATCTACAAAAACTAATAGTCACACATTTGGAGATGTTAAATTGTAAAAGATTGTCTTTGCTCCATGTGACCACCCTATCTATGTCACATTGTAGTCTTTTACAATCTTTCTTATTTTTAATCGTTAGTGACAACTTAAGGTCATCGGCGAACAATAAACATTTTGCCTCTTGGACAACTTTTGGCAAGTCATTTATCATTAGGATAAACTGTAATGGTCCAAGATTACTACCCTGGCTTACACCCGATCTAGTGCAATACGGTTTTGAGGTATGGCCTTCATATTCTACATATTGTTGCCTGTCTCTTAAGTAACTCGCAAAGAAGTTAAGTAAGTGTGGAGTAAAACCGACACCAGCCAACTTTCTTAATAATATATCATTGTTGACTAAGTCAAACGCTTTTTTAAAGTCAAAATAAGCGGCGTCAGTCTGTCCACCACTATCTACTGTTGGCACCACATCAGTCATGAGGCTAATTAAATTGCTCGTTGTATTTCTTGCCGGTCGAAATCCGTGCTGTTGGTCAGCTAGTTGGGCACTCACCTGTGAGAAGACGTTATTTTGAATAGCGGATTCAAATATTTTTGCCGGAGTAGACAATACCGCCACTGGTCTGTATTCATCCACTTTTGTTCCCAATTTCCCTTTTGGTACAGGTACAACCCTTGTTTTTTTAATTTTTAATTAATGGCAGCACATTATGAATTGCTAATTGAGGACCTAGGACCGAATATCACTAACGTTGTTCAACACTAATAACGTCTGGGTGTTTATATTTCGTCTTGATAAAAGCCTTTAAACCCGTCAAACTCCGCTTATATACATAGATGTATGGGAAACCCCCATATACGCGGACGCCGGCGTCCGTAGCGGGGCTTGACGAGTCAAAGAGAATTGCTGTTAGGTAGGCAGCTAGTAGTCAACACTTTTATGCATCATGCAGGAAAGTTTGTTGCGTCGATCCCATATGTCTTATACTTATCTTACTTTCTTATTCTTATTTCTTATCTTACTAATATTATAAATGCGAAAGTTTGTGAAAATGTTTGGATGTTTGTTAGAAGTAAACGCAGATACAACTAAACCGATTTGGATGAAATTTTGCACAAGGTTAGGTCATGTCCTGCATTAACACATAGGATTACCGGATTACCCGGATACCGATTATTTATTCCGGTAATTTGCTCTCATGGGAAATAAGGGATATTTTAATCTGCTTCTTTAAGTATATGGCGCTGGCGTCGTACTTTGTTGTAGGGACTTTTGTAATGGAAAAGGCTTTCAAGGCAGGCGAAGCCGCGAGAAACACCTAGTTGAAAATAAGTCCATCGTTCAAATGAATTAAGTAATTTTTCTGTACGAATTAGTCTGAGAAGATTGAAGAGCAGCGTGGGCCGCGCCCCGGCGAGATGGGGCGACGACCCGCCAATGTCACCTGTGACTAAAGGAGACAGAACTGTGCTCAATGAGCCAATTGTAGGGTTGCACATTCAAAGAAGTCTAGGGAACCTGACGTTACGTGACTTCGGTCTTTGTTAACAGCCAGCAGACAGCTGTCATTTGTTATCAAATTAAATAGATGTGTCGTTTCACTGCACCGATATTTTGATAATATATTGAGAGTATCCCTTTCTTTAATCTATATTTATACTAATATTGTAAATAGGAAAACTACTAGATTTAAAAAAAATATTTCACTAATATAAAGCTACATACTATAGCTACTATTAGCGGGTAACGCTACTTTTTATCCCGGGAAAACTCATTCACGCGGGCGGAGCGGCGAGCAAGTCTATTTGAATCTAAAGAAGTGTACACCTCAACTGCCCTTTTTTCCTTTCCCTGTCTTCATGCTACGGTTGTCTGTCAGAAATTGCCTCGAGTTATAAGACCGCCAATTGTACTTTATTTCTAAGTACATATACTGTATTTTTCTAATGTACGTGTGCAATAATGTATTATAAATAAATAAACAGTGGTTCATTGTTTAATTTTTATTTAACCGTTATATGAAGCGGATTAAATTTTAAAATACATATTACGATTTACGGCAGATATTTTAATAACATTAATGAAATAAAACTACTTCATTCATTGTTTCGCAGTTTTTATGTTTAATGTTACTCTCGATGTTTCGAGACTTCTCCGCCTTCACCAGAGAGTCTACCGAGTGACAATGAATCATCGAATCTCCGAACATAATGTGACTATCGAATCCTCGAAAAAACCGTTAAAATAAAAAGATTTATTCCAATTTGGAACAGGTGGGGCGATTGCGAAATATAACAGCGGGATTGACTCTCGTAAAAATGTTTTGAACAGTGTACGCAATAAATTTTGTAAACGACTGAAGAAAGACCACCAAAGGTATTTACAGTAAGCGGTAGCTCATTCGGTCAAGTCGAGTGTAGGGATCAACTGCCGTACGTAAGACTAGCTGCATAAATCAAAAATCAAAATAAATCTAAATCATCCAAACAAATTGCAAGATATCTAAGGGATTTTGCATTCCTAACTGGGGCGGTGTTGCAGCAGAGTCATGCATCTAAGATCAATAGTTCTAGCCCGCATTGCGCTACGGTCTTCGTATAGCTGACCCGGAAGATATTCAATTAGGAAAAGGGCTAGCCGTCTCTGGAAGTGGCGACAAAAATGCATTTTAACTTTAGGTACTAAATTGGTTCAATTTTCATTCCCTATGGTAAGAGAAAAGTGTCCTTTTCAACATTCTTTCAAGTTTTCAACATATCATTTTCAATAGTTTTGAGGTGTCTAAATACCTACTTAAAAAGTGCAAAGTCAATAGAATGACAACAGCTCGAGGGTGACTTGACGGTAAGTGCCATGTCTATGAATAAATAGATGACTGAGAACAGGGACATGAGACATAACTGAGAAGGTACGTGGTACTGCACTACACCTCTACTCTTTTTCGAGATGAAGAAAGATTTTTATTTTTGGGACCACAATCATACCAGCCCTGTATTACATACTGCCCACTGAGAGGGTTAAGGCCTTAGTCCACCACGCTGGCCTAGTGCGTGTTAGCAGACTTCACGTACCTTCGAAATTCAGAGAACTTCTCAGGTATGCAGGTTTCCTCACGATGTTTTCCTTCACCGTTAAAGGGATCGATAATTCACAAAGAATACACACATTTTTGGGACAAGGACTTACAAGTTTGCATATTAAAATTTAGCAAAGATACATTAGTAATAGAGCAGATGTAGAGACTCATAAAAGCCAGTAATTACACTCGCTACGATAAAAATCTGTCTCTCGGCTGTCGCTTAATTAGCCTAGAGGCTGCATAATGAACAATCTCTCGCCCATCATAAGTTCACAGTACACTTTGTAAGTACCCCTGACCCCCCCCCCCCCCTCACTAAATTAAAGATTTTGAACCCCCAAATTGAAAGCACTATGACATCGGTCTATTGAAAACAATATCATGTTCATGTTCATGTTCATGTTCATGTTGTGGGGCTCCTTTTTCCGCACTTAGCCCGTAAAAAGTCGGGCCGTTGTGCGTGATGTGCCAGCTAGAAGTCTAGCCAGCCCAACTCCTTCCAGAAGCGCAGGATCTTCCTGGTTCCTTCACAGGCTTCTCGGAGTGACCCCGGTGTGCCGAGGATTTCAGCCCGTTGTGCAGCCACTCCTTCGCATTCCAGGGTAACGTGGGAGGCTGTTTCGTCAGCCGACAGGCATCCCCTGCAGAGGGGGCTGTCGGTGATACCTAAAACATATAAATGTTTGTTTAATGAGCAGTGTCCGGTGATCGTACCCACCATTGTGCGTAGAGAGGCCATGTCCAGGGACATGAGGCGTCTCGTCAGACGTCGGTCCGGGTGTGGCACTATTTCCCGGGACTGTCTACATGCACTAGTACTTGCCCATTGATCCGCGTGTTGTTCTTGTGTTCTGCGGCGCAGCCATGATCTGAGCTGGTAGAAAGGTAGTGGTATTATTGGAACGGGCCCGAATACCACCTGATTTGACCCCCTTTTTGCCTGCTCATCTGCCGCGTCGTTGCCTAGAGAGCCACTGTGCCCTTTGATCCATTGTAGGGTAACGGAGTTAGTTTTACTTATACCCTCCAATGCCAGGTGACACTCTAGTATGAGCCCAGATTGGATAGTTCCACTGTCAAGGGCTCGTAATACCGCAGCGCTGTCTGACACTATGCGTATCTTATGGTCTGTTAGACCCCGCTTGTCCACTGCATTAGCAGCCTGTGTGATGGCGATACATTCGCATTGATATATGGAGCTATGCTCGCCTAAGGCCATTGATAAATTAATGTTGATATCCAGTGAGAACACTCCTGCGCCCGATCCTGTCCTGGTCTTTGAGCCATCGGTATATATTCGCAGTTCATGTGTTCCAGACCAGTCATGTTGTTCTTCAACTAGCTGGACAGTGTAGCTTTTGTTGAAGATGTGTTGTTTGGGCACTCTATCGTTGGGGGCGGCTATCAATGTTTGGTAGTTTATAGCCTCCTCAAGGATATCACTGTGAGCCCTTTCATTGAACCCCAGAGCTTCAGTGTATTTAGTCTTATAGCTGCCGAGGCCGCCTCCTGTCGGATAAAAAGATCCAGGGGTGGTAGCCCCAGCAATACCTCCAGTGCTACTGTGGGTGTGGTTTTCATGCAGCCCGTTATAGCTGTGCAAGCTAATCTATGGAATTTCTGCAGTTTGTTCCTAGTTGTGGTGAGTTTGGTTCTGGGCCACCATACTACGGCTCCGTAGGAGATGATTGGCCGTATCACCGCTGTGTATAGCCAGCTCATGATCTTAGGGCGAACTCCCCAGGTTTTCCCGAGGAGTCTCTTACACTGCCAGAAGGTGATACAGGCTTTTTCCAGTTTGTGCTCCAGATGTTTATTCCATAACAGCTTATCATCCAAGATTACACCTAGATACTTTACCTCCTTCGTGAGGTTCAGTGTGGTGCCTTGAAGTTTAGGCAAGCGAAGATTTTGAGGGATGCTCCGCTTCTTTGTGAACAAGACCAGTTCAGTTTTTGATGGGTTAACAGACAGTCTTTGTTCGGAACACCATCGTTCGACGATCTTGAGGGCTTCCTGCATGAGGTCGCACAGGATTGCCTCGAACTTTCCTTTTACACGGATCGCCACATCGTCTGCATAGCCGACAGTGTAGAAGCCCGCCTCGTTTAGAGACCTAATCAGGTCATCCACAACGAGGTTCCACAGTAAAGGTGAAATAACCCCTCCCTGCGGACAGCCTCTCGACACAATTGCTCTGACTGTGTCGTTGACTGTTACCTGCACCGCTCTCTTCTTTAGCATTTTGCCAATCCAGCTGGCTGTGGTAGGATTGGCGCCGTGCTTGAGCAGTGCATGGCTTATGCTGCTAAATTGCGTCTTGTCGAAAGCTCCTTCGACGTCTATGAAGACTACGAGCGCTGATGATTGCGTTGATAGTGCTGTCTCGATTGGCGAGATAACATTGTGAAGCGCTGATTCTGTTGATTTGCCTGAAGAGTAGGCATGCTGTTGGTTGTGTAGCGGGTGGTACCTCAAAGCCTCATCCCGGAGATCACGATCGCAAAGTCTCTCCATTGTCTTCAGAAGAAAAGATGTGAGGCTTATCGGTCTATACGACTTTGGCTGCGTATAGTCGCTCTTACCTGGTTTTGGTATAAATACCACTTTTACTTCTCTCCATCTGAGAGGAACATAGCAGTGCATGAGGCATCCCTGGTAGATTTTTACCAAATGTGGGGCGATCGGCGAAAACAATATCTTAAAACACATTGACACACTTTCTTTCAATATTTGCAAAACGAATATTCAAAACAGGTTTTTTAAACTTTATTTCAATGCTAGATATTTCTTTAAGTAAAATATGATCACGAAAACTTCCGCTGCAGGACAGTTCAAAAAGAGTTACCGTGGCCATTCATTCCGTTTTCCCGGGAGTTGTCGTATCTTCTAGTTTAGTTCGGGATAGGTTCGCTTTGTTGCGGGAGGTTACAGCAAAATCAATTCACATCTATCTTTCATGTAAAACGGAACTGTTTTTTCTAACAAGATCATTATTATACAATACAATAGAATGTGGCGTTGACGCAACATGACTTTTAAGCGTGTTGCAAAATGGTTTTAGCGCTAAGTTATATGAGCGGCCGCATCTCCTTCAAAAATTCGTATTAGAAAACGGACAGAAAGTTTTGTCCGCCCCTGTAATGGAAACCATGGTCCCCCGATCTACATCTCGTATATGCTGCCACTTTTGTTCCAATTTAAACGTATACATCAGATAATCTATTGTAAGTTACCTGGCACTTCCAAATTGTCTGGATCCTCATCATCATCGAAGTCCGAGTCGTCTGATGGTGGATTGTCTTCATCGTATGCTCCTCGTTTGGACTGAAAATATAATGACCAATTAATTACATACACATGCAGGCATCCTGAGGTAGGTAGAAATAGTACTAATATGTCCTGTTCATAATTTTTTGTTTCGAGTTCTTTGTGCTGTTAACTTTGTCTGACAGAAACATGCCGCGCGAATTTTGCGTAATCAAGCTACCTATGACTACTCTTTGAGAACCCAAGCGAATCCTTACAATGTAAACAAAAAATTAATGAGAGAAGAAATTTGTCTCATTTCATTTTATTTTACTAAGCTTATAGATTTTTAGCAAGCACTTATGAGTTATGACAAACACAATAACTATTTAAAATAAAGTAAATTACCATTATTACTGTTTTCAGCACTTCCTGTAGATAAGTACTTGCCAATTCATATAATCATATCATTGTATATCATAAATAATATTTAAATAGGAAAAACTTTTTAGGACCAAATATTACTATACTGACAATACACGGCAGTTCAGTGTCACAACCGTGATGGCACCGTGCTATGTCAAAAACATAGTGTGTATAATACATAGTTTGTGCCAAACATGGCAAATGGAATATGTTGTACTTGATAGCAAGTACAATCCAAATATGACGTCTAACGATAGACCTTCTGTTGATGATCACCAAAATATGAGCAATTATCATATAGGCAGACTAGGAAATCTCATAAATAACCATGCTAATTCTGAAAATTCTATCTCTAAAATGTATCTATAATCTTTGAGTGCAATTTTTAACATGTACAGCTTTACAGGATAAATGTTGATTATTAATCAAAATAAAACAACCGCTTTTTAATGAAACTGTTAGTACATACATTTCCAAACAGTACTTAATGTTTGTCATGAATGAATCTTTAAACAAAACGAAACAGAAAAAATATACTAACATTATTTTTTTTTTCTTTAATAAAAAAGCCTACAGTAATCAGGGGTAGTATTGATTCATCCAGATATTTGGCTTCATTGTTTCACATAAAATTCTACTATTTTTTCATATTTCAATGTAGTGTTTCATGTAGTCAAAGCATTCATGGTATGTGGATTAGGAGGTCCTGAGTTCAACTTACAGATCAATGCGGGTTTAATTAATACCATCTGCCTGGGATTACAATTCCTGAGGAGAGAGTGTTAAGAAAGGTTCAAAGGTCTAAATTGTTTTTGCAGTATGCTATGAAAAGTGTTGCACTGAAACCACATCAAAGAGGAATAAAGCCTGATGAGACAGTAAACATTAATAAAGGCTAATATACAAACCTTTAGCATTTTATAGACTACTTCACTTATTGTAGCCTGTCAAGCCCCACAACGGACACCGGTGTCCACATATATAGGGATTTTCCATACATCTACATATATATAAGCGGGGCTTGATGGGTTAAAACTTATAGTTTCAAGAAAAAACATTAATATTTTGCAAACCAATATTCCATACCAACATTTAAATGGAATAAATAAAATTGCAAAATTTAAGAATGTTTGGATAAATGTTTACGCATTACATGGTTGAGAGTTTTGACCATTGAAAAAAAAAATGATATTTTAATGTATCATACAAAATCTTACAAAGCAGCAATCTCATATAATGTATCATGCATATTTTGACTAGTCCTGTTAAAAAGGTCACCCTAGTCAAAGGTGAATATCGTCACCCTAGTCATGGCCATACTGACCCATTAATGTTAAAAATTGCAGCTTAGCATCCAAAGTGCCACAACTGCTATGTTACGGATAAGATTTATAAATTGGGCACTATGTTAAGATTACTGCAATATATTTTATGGATATGTTTTAGAGCATTGTAAAATTATTCGATTATTGTGACACAGTTTGAAAACCATAGACAAAAACACTCTTTCGTGACTATTTCCATTCAATGTGCTTTTATTATTGAAGTGACTACATAAAACATCTACTGATTTGTCATCAAAAAAATTTATTACAAAAATGATATTTTTTTTACTAAAGGGATGAATATGCGTCTATTGTTATCCATCAAACATTGTAAAACAATTTCCAATAGTCAAACAAACAAATAGGACATAAAAACAAAAACAAAAAATGTGCAAGTAATTTTCTGAAACCAAGTTCATAACTGTGTAATAAGAGTTATGTTTCAACCACAGCACACCACAGTTAAACTTATATCCCTGATAACGCGGTTTTATAATGTCGTTTTATTGCAATTTTACATCTCAACATGATAAGTATGGTTTGCACTGAGCACATTTAACACATTTTTTCAACAAAAAAAAATGTAATACACACGTCCAAAACGATGAAAACAGTAAGAATAGTGATAAATACGTCTTCGAATGTCGTTTGTACAAGGTATAAAGCGTTAGTAATGATCAAAATCACAAATAACCACACCACACTTGTGTGCCAACCATACCTACAATGCACTAGTTTAAGACGTATTCCTACGGTATAACTAGAACCTTCCAAGAAAATCAATACAGCCACACCCAGCTTGCATAATTAACTCATCGTTAACACAAAGACATGCACGATTATCTTATGAAACATTCAAATAATAACACATGAAAGATCGACATCACCTTATGACACTTTTTTTGGTTAGAAAAGTTGAAAACAAAGAAAAAAATTGCAAAAAATCTCATTTTTGTGATCCCCCGTTACGTATTAGACGATCAATGATATAATACTAATTGGAAAAAGATCTAAATTAAACGAATAATAAAAACAACAAGACTTAAGAATGATAAGTTCTTTAAAAAAGTATCAAAACAAAAAACTATCATTACCATTTTTTCAGCTGAATCAGATGTACTCAGGGACGTCTGTGATTGTTCTATTTGCAATTTTAGTTACACACTTTCTATATAAAACTTTGGTGGAACACACACGCGAATTTATTATCGTGATACTGCTTAGGTCGTGATAATAAAAAATGCAGACGTCCGAACGGCGGTCAATGCTTCCGCCATATTAAAAAAAAGCAAAGAGAAAAGAACGGTACGTTTCGGATACACATACTTCAATAATTAATTTATTGTAATTATATGAGACTCATTTAATTATTGTTTTATATAATTTCCCAGAAAAAAATATATTTCACAAGAGGTAAAGTATCAATTTGAATCAAGTCAGAAAATTAAATAAATGTGACACATGTAACTCGACACTGAAAAACCCGCCAAAATAAATATAATACGAATGTAATAATTACTAAGAGTAAAATTTAGACCGCCTAAGGTTAAACTAGTGGGTTTAACTAATTATATGTATGAAAATTCATTGAATCTACATAAGATCATATCTATTGTCTTCCGCGGAACCGATATAATCAGACCCGTAAGATAAATTTAAATCTTTACACATCACTATGGCAGCTAGTGACGTTGATATCGTTAATCAATTTAATAATTGTTTAAATATCAATATGCAGATACGTTTTATCCTAATCATGAAAGGCACAACTTAATCTTACCACAGATCAGATTATACGCAGTTGCATATTTTGGCCCTTTTCAGTCGTTTTTGCATAATATAATTGTTAGAATTATGGTTGGTGAATATTTTCACTATATTAGGCAATATAAGGTCACTACTTTTCATAAGGGTAGCTAAAAAAAGGTCACTACTTTTCATAAGGATAGCTAAAAAAAGAACAGAAAGACAAATGAATGCGGAATATTTTGTGCATCTTACCCTAGGAGTTTTTTAGGTCACCACAGAAAACTTGACCTTTTTTTGTTCCCGCAATTTTTTAATATAACAAAACATAATAAATATCTATTTTTCATGAATTGATGTTGCAAATATTCGCGGTTTTCTTGCATATTATCTTTATGGTTATTTTGGGATTTTTAAATTGTTTATAATCCGGTGTCTAATTCTTATTATTATAAATGCTAAAGTTTGTATTTTGTATAAACATACTTACATCCAAAATATAGCTTAATGATATAGAATTTGTTAATAGTTAACACATTTCGTTGGAGGGAGGTTCTCGCCTCAAGCAGAACTAGAAAACAATAATATTATCATTATAATATTATTCATTGTAATATTATTATTCATTGTGTTGGAAACTCGTAATTTTCACTTGAATTTTATTTTTGCTGAAAGAATGAATGTGGTGCTCCATAATCTCTGATTACCCGTATGGGATAAGGGCGTGAGTTTGTATGCGTTGTTAGAAAACAACCAAGACAAAAGGTATTAAATTATAAAATGTGGAAGCTGGGCAATGAAATAAATGTTGTATAGAATAAGTTAAAATACGTTTTTTATTGAGGTATTACATTGAATACATTTTACACTTCTATATTTAAAACATTAAAAACAATCTTAAAAGAGACTAACAAAGTTTAGCTGCCAGTAGCAAAGAGTAAAGAGTATTATAAAAAGTGCATACTCTTTACTTCACATCCTCGGATGTTTTAAGAATTTAGCGATAAATTCTTTAGTCCCATTCTGGAACTTAGATCTATCATCCTGGGGCCGAATAACAGTTTGGTAAACATGTCGGCCAATTGTAGTTTGTTGCATTTCATCATGACTATCTGTAACACTGTGTTTGATTTCGCCATGATCATCTGTACCGTCATTGCTATCATTTGTCAGATCTCTATCATTATCATCATCAAGCTCAATCTTCATTTGCTTGTTAGGTGTTTGTTTTAATTGCTTTTGTGTAAACCCTAAATCATTTAATATTTTAGAGCGTTCAATTATGTTCTGTTCATTGTAGAACATCGTTTTCATGACTCTAACATCTTTTGATTTCATAATATAATTTTTCGATGGTATGTATATTCTGAATGCTTTAGATGTTTCAGAATAACCCACAAACATTCCAGGTATTGCTTTTGGTGCAAATTTGTGACCTTTAGTACCTTTCAACAAAACGTAAGTCTTACAGCCGAAAACGTATAGGTGATTGATGCATGGCTTTCTCCCAACCCATCGTTCGAATGGTGTTTGATGCTGAATGGCGCTGTTAATACTCCTGTTGCACAAGTAGTTAGCAGTGAACACTGCCTCGCCCCAGCATTTAAGTGGTGCCCTTGCATCTATCATTAGAGCTCTCGCTTTTTCTACCAGTGTGCGATTCTTTCTTTCAGCCACTCCATTTTGGTTCGGCGTGTAAGGTGCAGTAAGCCTTCGCTCTATACCACATAATTTTAAGTAAGTGTTGAATTCTTTGTTTATGTACTCAGTACCATTGTCTGATTGTAGGTATTTAATTGTTTCCTGTTTGCCTCTCCACTAACTCCTTGTACTGTTTAAATTTATCTAAGACTTCGTTCTTAGTTTTAATGAAGTAAACTCTACTGTAACGGCTATAGTCGTCAATAAATGTGACAAAATATTTGTTACCGCTTAGTGTAGGAGTTCTGATGGGTCCACAGACATCGCTATGAACGATCTCTAGGAGCTGAGATGTTCTCTCGTGTTTCTCACGGGGGGCAGGAACTCTGTGTAGTTTTGCTTGAATACAAGCTTCACACTCATCTAAACTTTCTGAGTTATTAAAGTTTAAGCCAAGAAGTGTGTTGTTTGTGAGCGCAAGTTTTAGATCTTTGGCATTCATGTGTCCAAGCTTTTTGTGCCAATCGTTGATGTTTGGCGAGTTCTTTGAACTAGATCGAACTTCGTCTACCAAATTATTGCGTTCACTATATTTATCAGGTTTAAAGTAATAAAGTCCATCTTTTTCTTTGTATGCATTTAAAGTAATGCCACGCTTAGTGTTACTGACTGTCGCTTTATTCTTAGTAAACAGGACAGAGCAGCCAGCATCAGTCATTTTACCGACGGACATCAAGTTGGTGCAAAGACTAGGTACGTATAACGTGTCTTTCAGGTGTGTAAGTGCTATTTTTTTTTTTTTTTTTTTTTTTTAAAACGGCCATCTTCGGCGCATTAGGGACGGCTGCGGGCTTCCTCCGACTCACGTCTAAGTTGTCGTCCGCAACCGCCCCTGCACGTACCGCTATTGCGGTCCTTTTCCTGTTGCGGGGGCTCAGAAGCCCCCGAAACACCGTACCGTGTCCGCCTTTTGGTGTCCGAGGCAGCGTGAGACACGCTGCCTCGGACATGTCCATCACGGGGGTCACAGAAGTTGGCTAGACTAATGGGTGGGCGGCACGTCCCGCCCACCCGTGACCCCCGGAGGCCCCTATTAGTCGCCTTTTACGACAGGCAGGGGATACCGTGGTGGAATTCTCCAAACGCCCCCAATCCACAGGGCGGGAGACGTCGGTCAGTCGTCCACCCGACGCCTCCTACGTCTCGTCTGGCGGCGGGAGGGATCACCACTGCGCTGGCGATCCCTCTCGGCACTCTCCTTCCGCGAGAGGACCGCCTCGCAGAAGTGGGCCACCGCCTGCCAGGCCTCTCGGCCGCCGACCATGGAAGCGACCACGGCCGGCAGCGAGAGGTCTTCTCCGACGACTGTTCTGAGAGCGCTGCGCTCCTCATCCCAGGCTGGACAACACTCCAACGTATGTTGGGCCGTGTCCATTGGGCAGTTGTCACAATAGTGACACACGGCCGACTCCTCTATACCTACCACCCGAAACAGGAACTCACCGAAGCAGCCATGCCCGGTGAGCACCTGCGTCAGGCGGTATGTTGCCGCTCCGTGGCGCCTGTCCAGCCATTCGGCAAAGACAGGACGCACTGCCTCTACGACCCGGTGCCCCCACGACGGGGCCTCCAGCCTGAGACGCCACTCCTCCACGGCGGCTCGCCGTAAGGCGGCCCTCTTGGCCTCCACCTCCTTCAGGGCCGGACGCTCCCCGCGACTGAACGCCTCCTCCCGCCAATGGAATACATCGGCAAGGGATTTGGCGTCCAGGTCCCAGGGCAGAAATCCGGCCAATAGGCAAGCCGCCTCGAAAGAGACCGTGCGGTACGCCCTGACCGCCCGCTGCGCTAAAGCTCTCTGCGGGGCGCGCAGAAGGGCGACGCAGGGGCGGCCCAGGGAGTCAGCCCAAACGGGGCTGCCATAAAGGGCTATGGACCGCACGACTCCGTGATACAGCCTCCGGCAAGGGAAGCCAGGACCTTCCAGGTTGGGCAGCAGGCGGGAAAGAGCGCCCGCTGCCCGGGACAATTTCGTCCTCAACTCCTTAAAGTGGGTGCGGAATCGCCATCGGCTATCTAGGACTAAACCTAGATACCTCATGCTAGAGCCGATGGGGATCCGCACCCCCCCAACGACGATGCCGGCACCGGCCGGTGGCCCTCTCCGAGGTCCGTGAAAACACACGGCCTCGGTTTTCTCGAGGGCCACCTTTAACCCTAAACGTTGGATTCTACCAACCACTTGGCCGGTGCCCACCGCCGCCAGAGTTGCGGCGTCCCGGAAGGTCCCAGCAGTCGCTGTGACTAGCGTATCGTCGGCGTAACAAGTCACGCCGACGCCCCGGAGATTGGAACCACGGAGCACCCAGTCGTACCCGATGTTCCACAGGAGAGGGCCCAAAACCGAGCCCTGTGGAACACCGCACGACATCGCTCTTCGGTGCCACCCATCGGCGCCCGGATACACCACGTGCCTGTCAGACAGGTACGCGTGCACCAGGCGCCGGAGATAGGGCGGCACCACGTGGTACCGCAGTGCCTCGTGGATGCAGGGCCAGGGCAGCGAGTTGAAAGCATTGGATATATCCAATGATACAGCTATCACTACACTGCCTCTGGCCACTGCATCCTCCGCCTGTGCCTTCACCCGCAGAATCGCGTGGACAGTGGAACGTCCCCTCCTGAATCCATACTGTTCGTCGGCCAAATTCGGACCGACCCTATCGAGGTGCTCGACGAGGCGGGTATGGATGATGCGCTCGAAGAGCTTTGCCACCTCGTCGAGCAACACGATGGGCCGGTAGGCCGACGGCGACTCTGCGGGTCGTCCCCCCTTCTTCAGCAGGACGAGCTTCCCGGTTTTCCAACGCACCGGGAAGACGCCCTGCTCCAGGCAGGCGGTGAATAAGCCGCGGAGCCTCGGGCCCAGGTACTCGAGGGCTAGCACCCAGGCTTTCCCGGGGATGCCATCGAGCCCTGGGGCCGTGTTTTTGCTCCGCAGCCGAAGCACTGCCGCCCGCATTTCAGCGGGCGAAACCTCCGGGATATCCCTTGCCGGATTCTCATTCGACGATGACGCCACATCCGGTGGCGCCATCGGTGGAGGAGTGAACTCCTCGGTGGCCGGGAACAAGGCCGCGACGACGTTGGCCAGTAATTCTGGCCGGAGACTCTGCGACAGCGGGGGCGCCGCTGGGCGAAGCTTCTTCATCACCATCCGGTAAGGGCGCCCCCACGGGTCCCTGTCGAGAGTCCCCACGAACGCCTTACGTGCCGCGACCTTGGCCCCATGAATGGCCACCCGCAGCGCTCTCTTTGCCTCTTTGTAGAGGCCATAGAGCCGCCGCTCCTGGTCTGCGTGATTCTCGTCTCTTAGCCGGCGACGACGATGCCTGGCGTATCGGCGGCGCGCAGCCACGCACGACGCGCGCAACTGCGCTAGCTCCGCCGACCACCAGTACACCTGTCGCACCGGCGAACGGCGGAGAGCTCGGGGCATGCCGGCGTCGCAGACATCCGACATTGCCACCCCGAACCACTCCGCCTCCTGCTCAACCCGTACCGGCCCGTCCGGCACGGGGAGCCACGACATGACCAGGGCGGCCAGCACTAGGGCCTCTCCATCGAGGCGACGAAGCGCCCACCGCGGGCCGTCCTGATTTGGGGCACTCGGTACACCACCGGACTGGACACTCGGGGACGCGGAGACGCCGAACCTGACGTAACGATGGTCCGACAACGTCTCCACGCCCACGAGGACTCTCCAGTCCCGGACACGGCGTGCGACGGCGGCACTCGCAAACGACAGGTCTATAATCGACCCGCCGTTGTGCCGCACGCACGTGTCCACCGACCCCCTGTTTAGGACGACCAGGCCGACAGAGATCGCCCATTCCTCCAGGACCCGACCACGACCGTTCGTCGCCGGCGAACCCCAAGCCACGGACTTGGCGTTGAAGTCGCCGGCGACGACCGCCGGGTGAGGTTGGCCTTGTTCCACCAAGGCCCCCAGCCGAACGAGGAAAGACTCGAATTCGGCGAGGGGTCTGTTGGGAGAAAAGTACACTCCTACTATCCAAATGTCTCCCAACAGAACCGCCACGCATCCCCTGTCCTTCGCTACTTTTTCGAAGGGTGGGGAGCCAGCGGCGCCCCGGCTGATGATAGCCACCAAGCCGTCAAGGTCCCCCGCCCAGTTATCCCGGGGGGGGACAAAGTACGGCTCAGCGACCACGGCCACTTGCACCGACCACTGCGCCAGGCTTTGGGACAACAGGTCCTGGGCACTGGCACAGTGGTTGATGTTCGCCTGGAGGAAATTTAATTCCATTATTGGGCGATCTCTACAACATCCATCGCGGCCCCTTGCGGTGGGCTCGCTGACTGCGGCTGGGTCAAGGCCCCAGCGGCAGCAGCACTTCGTGTCCCGTCGCGGCGCCTATCGCGACGGGAGGGGGCGGGACACGCCTTCCCGCCCACCGGATGCTTGGCGGGCCTCCCTGCGGCCGCGCAGACTGCGCAGTTCGGCGCGGCCTCGCATCCGCGGGCTTTGTGGCCCGGTTTGCCGCAGCGATAACAGAGATCGCTGCGGTCCGGTCCTCCGGTGCAGGTGCTCTGCGTGTGTCCGTGCTCAAGGCAACGGAAACAGCGCATAGGGCGCGCCCCTAGCACCGTCACCCGGGCCACTGTCCACCCCACCATCAGGCGGCCCGCCTTTATTTTTTGTGCCACTTTTGTTGGCACCTTGGCCCAAACTGCGCCCAGGCCGGAGCGGTCAGGCCGGATCTGTCCGACCTTGACGGCGTCGACTGCGCACTCGCCAGCAACGCTGAGTGCCGCTGCGACCGTCTCGGAAGTGGCTGCCGGATCCAACTCCGACAGCCGCAGCTCCGTGCACTTGGTGGGCCGGGAGATTTGGACATCCTCCGACCCGCCAAAGCATTCCCTCAGCCTTGCGGCGAGGGAGTCCGCCTTCCGCTCCGACTCAGCCCCGGGCACCTCGTAGAGCATGGCACCCGTGGCTGCCACCTTGGGCCTCAGCCTATCAATGCCGAGGCCGGCGAGGTCCACGCGGTGCTGAGCGTCCGTCAGCACCTTCGCGTAGGTCAACCCCTTGGCCACCGCCGCCGGCGTCAGCGACAGCACTATGGCCGCCGAGCGTGGCTGACGCAGTTTGGGCTCTTTGCGCCTCTGCCTCCTCTGTTGCGTCTGCGGTATAACTGCGGGCGCTGCGGCGGGGTTCTTCCCCCGCTTCTTCTTTCCCACCACCACCGTCCATTCAGTGTCCATGGACACTGGGGCTGGTGGTAGCGGGCGAGGCTCCCTTGGAGCAGTCCTCGCGACGACGGGGGCAGCGGGGGTGGCGACTTTCCCCCTCCCTTTTTTGGGCACCCCTGACGGTCCAGCGACCGCCACGGCAGCTGAGGTGGAAGGCCCGGCCACTATGGCAGGGGCCTTGAGAGGAGCAGGCTGCACTGCTCCTTTCCCCTTCCCCCTCCCCTTCCCCTTAGAGGAAGGCTGGGGAGCTCCCCCAACGAAGCCACCCTGGACGGGGAGTGGTATGTCCCCGGGGGTGGACCTTCTCTCATGGGCCAGTGGAGGCCTCTGGGCCGGCCCTGCGAGGACGGACTCCATCCTGGCCTGCCACTTGGCCTCCACTGCTGCCAGCTCCTCCAGACGGCGAAGGAGAGAAGCGTTTTCACGCTTCAGCTCCTTCACCGCCTCCTCCAATTTGGCGCACTTGTCACGCCACTTTTTGGCCTCGCCTTTGGGGCGAGCGCTCGGTGCCGGTTCCGCCGCCGCAGCGACAGCCACCTCCTCGGCGGGCACCTTCGGTTTGGCGGCAGAGCGAAGGACCATGCCCTCCTCGCTCTCCTCCCTCCTTGCCCTTTGGCGGGCCTCCCTGCGCTTCAGGAGATCGCGCGCCTTGGCTTTCTTTCTTTGGTCGACGGAATCGTCGACCAAAGATGGTCCTCCTCTGCCGCGTCCGGTTGTCGCTTGCGACTTCGGGACCGGCTCCTCAGTGTCGCTCCCTAAGGACGACCTGCTGTTATTCAGCTCTGAGCGTTTCCTCCAGAGCCTACGGCTCCGAGCGGAGGAAACGCTCATACTCGACTCAGAGTCGACGCCTGTGGACATCTTGTCCGCGCCGACTCTTCGTCCGCCATCAACGGGCTTTCGCCCACCAATCTCCGCCTCTCCAGCCGGAACTGGAGTAGGCAACCTCGTCAGTAAAATTTTTGGTTCAATTGTTTTATCCATTTTGAATCCCACGAGTGTGGGGGAAATAAAGAGTCCACCCAGGCAGTGCCCCCTGTACCTGGGTAAGCCTAGCGTAACCCGCCAAGAGGGTCGGCCGGTACTCTGGTGGGGGTCGCACTAGTGACCGAACTACCCATCAGCCATGCATCCCCTCGCGGTGCGCCGCCGCTTGGGATTCGGGGAACTTTTTATAGAGGTTTTCTCCCTCGTGGTCCGGGCGATTAAGCCAAGACCCTCGGTCCAGCAGGAGCGCGAGACATGTCCACGGACCTCCTTACTAGATTACGATCTGCAACGGTGACAGCGGAGAGGAAGGTTCCCCCCCGCTGCCTGCTCGGGGCGGTGTTAGCGCACACCGAGCCCGTCGACACTCCCGGATGAACCGGGAGCCGCCCGAATAAACGGGCCCACCATCTAAAGATGCGGCAGCCACCGCAAAAAGCGGCGACTACCGCCAAGACCACTATTCGTCAGGATATTGGCCGTAGCGCCGATCAACTCGACCGACGCTCCGTTGCCCAGGGTGCACCACGTGGAGGTTTCCTGACTTTGCACCCCGTGTAAGTGCTATGCCATTACCATTTTTCGATTCAAAAGACACAGTACCTTTTCCTTTAATCTCTGCAGTATGTTCTTCAGTTGCGAAATTGAGTGTTCTGGATGTACTCTCTATTGTCTCAAAGAGGTTTCTTTGATAAGTTATATGAGAGGTACAGCCACTGTCTAAAACCCAAACGCTGTTTTGAGACTTCTCATTACGTGTAAGAAGACATTGTGTGGCATAATGATTCTTATGAGAACCCTTGTCATGTTTATGAGGTTTCTCATGATTTTTCTTCCAACAATATGTACATATTTTGTGATATTTGCGTTTAAAGATGTTACCTCTTTGTTTGCAAATTCTGCAGGACGCGTATAGTGCCTCTTCTTGAATAGATAATTCAGGTAAGTCATTATTTATCATGTTTTGGCTATGACGTGCATCAGACTCTTCTATAATTTTAGTTTTAAGCTCATCTGACTTCGGAAGGGTATCACGCGTTTCAATAGCGACTCTGAAGTTTTCGTATTCAGGTGAAAGACTATACAACATCATGATTGTTAATAAGTCCTCATTGATGACTACGTCCATGTCTGCTAGTTTATCAACTACATCCAAGAAATTATTGATATGACCACGAACATCATGTCCTTCAAGTTTGGTCAGGATTAGTTGCTTTAATAAGGATGCCTTTCGAGCAGGTCCTTTACTAGCGTATGTTTGCTTTAACTTATTCCATAATGCTTTAGCAGTTGAGCAATTTTTAATTTGTTTAAGCTCAGAAGGAGCAATTATCAGAATTAATTCAGACCTTGCCTGTCTATCTCCTTCTTTATCTTCCGCTGCAGCATCAGTCTCTATGTATTGCCAAAGTTTCCTTTTTACCAGTACAGCTTCTGCTTGTATGACCCAAGTATCATAATTTTCTTTTGTGAGGGGATCGATTTTTATACTCGACATTTTAAATAAATTTATGCCTCACGCTGCACGCTCTGCTACCATATTAAATTATAAAATGTGGAAGCTGGGCAATGAAATAAATGTTGTATAGAATAAGTTAAAATACGTTTTTTATTGAGGTATTACATTGAATACATTTTACACTTCTATATTTAAAACATTAAAAACAATCTTAAAAGAGACTAACAAAGTTTAGCTGCCAGTAGCAAAGAGTAAAGAGTATTATAAAAAGTGCATACTCTTTACTTCACAAAAGGTATGTTTATGAAAGGGAACGCAAATCCACCACTAATGAAAACAGTGAGTGTGCTTAATGTATACCAAAATGAAAAAGAGAGTTAAGGAAGTAGTTAAGCAAAAGAAAGAATACTAGAAAAAGGAACTAGACGAGAAACTTTCTCATGAATTCAAAGCGTACCTTAAGCTCTTCTGGAGACAAATACAGTTGATCAGGGGAGAGTCGGGGATTTAAAAGATAGGTGTCATCAGAAATGAAGATGGAAGGGAATAAAATGTAAGTATTGCATCAAGTCTTTTCCGTAAGGTGGATGGATTGGAAAAAATATTTGGCAAAGCCTAAAAAAGTCTTTTGTACCTTCGTAAGCTTGGAAAAGGCACATGATCGTTTCGATCGATTCGATTTCGATTGGACATAATGAGACTTAACATCTTTAAATGTCTCAGGATGACGAACCCAGTGGAATGCCACACAGTACTTTGTAACTCAAGGTGCTGAATGGTGTTTCTACTATTTATGGGTGGTCGTATCGCTTAGGTACCATCAGGCGAACGGCATGCTCGTCTCGTCATTCAATGCCACAAAAAAAACATCATATACAATTTTAATAAATGTTCATAACGGAAATCGGGTTATTCATTATTATAAATCGATTTTGAAATTTTATTAATCAATTTAATTAAACGTGCGTTGTGCACGGTGCATCACTCCATCACTAATGGCAACATTAATAATAGCTCCGCCATATTGTCTATTAATTTCGCAAAACTAAACAGCAGATTTATGTGAAGAAGTGTACAACTGCAACAATAAATATCGATTGTTACTGTGATTTAGAGAGATCTGTTCTAATGGATTCTCTAATAGCATACGGAAGTGATGATGAAGTTGATTCTGATCGCTACGGGGGCCATCAACAATCCACGGTAAGTAAGCGTCCTTGCACATAATTACACCAAATTTGCTTATAATTCATTGTGTTTATTTGTTTTGAACAAAATAACCTTCGCAGAGTTTTTTTTTTATATTGTTTGATAAAATGCTTTCTGCAATAATTATTTTGTCTTATTTCGATGACTGATTTTACACCACGAAAAAATGAGAAAAATATCGGTTAGGCTGAAGACGGATACACGTAATTCTTGGGATATACGTTTCCATAGTTACATATGTTCAGGTCGTGGTAAAATATCTACCACAACGTAGTTTACCTTTGATATAAAACTAAAAATATTACAAGTAATTATCGGCATTGGAGACTAGTGCTTAGACCGCGGCACCACTGTATTTTATCAGTAAAGTAGCTTTTTCTCGCGGCGACGCCCTTAACCTGCCGTTCGTTTCTTCGGTTCAGTAGCCATATTCCTTTCTCAAGTTTTTGGATGCCTCCAATTGAATCACCAAAATTGCTATAACAATTTTTTTTTCCGTCTCTAGTTGGTTATCTCACAATCTGGCAGAGTGAGCTTGTCACCATAAAACGCACAAATTATAATTCTAGACAATCAATATGTGGTTTGACAAAACAAAAAATACAGAGTTCACAGCCTATGTTGCCATTTGAATTATGAGACCATATTGTGAGCAATTATCTTCTACCTCCCTTACACAACAAACTACAAAGTGTATTTGGCAGAAAAGCAGATGCGGTCACAGCCTGAAATTTTGGAGGAGACCCTTATAATAAAATGTAGAGTAAATGAGACGTTATTGCACTATAAATACACAATTGCTAAAGAAAATTTCACTTCAGACGTTTAAAATTTTGAGAGGGTTATGTCTCCTGCGACACTCCCCATCGGACCACACCTGCAGAAAAGACTGAGGTTGTACTTTCTATGATCCTCATTATTATAAAATGTAACCAGTAGAAAAAAAATCACCAATTTTTTTTCTTTTATTATTTAAAATTTATAAAGTTAATTCAAAAGCCAAAATATTTAAAGTTTATTGTTCCGTTATCACTTTTATGTACCGACTTCAGAGTTTAATGTTGGTAATAAAATAAAACTTGTAGTTGATTGTGAATTCTAATTTGTACCATCTCCGCTTTGCAACAAACATATAGGTTTGTAAAAAACTATTTTACATATAAATGGGGTACTTAAAGGCATTAAAACTCAATATTGTTGAACTAGACTGGGTAAAAATAGCTGTAAAGTTGGTTAGTTCCTGACTTTCTTCACACCCTAGTACACAGGTGAATTGCTTTCGAAAATCCTACTAATATTATAAATGCAAATGTTTGTGAGTATGGATGTATGTTTGTTACTCTTTCACGTAAAAACTACTAAATGGATTTCAATGAAATTTGGAACATGGGTAGATTATGCCCCGGATTAACACATAGGCTACTTTTTATTCCGGGAAAATGTAAAGGAGGACTTCTCCGAAAATCTTATTCATGCGGTCGGAGCTGCAGGCAAAATCTAGTTGAGAATAAAACATTAGCTGAGGTTCTAGGTTAAGTGGTATAATTTTTTTTGATGTGTATAGTTATTGATATTTTAATTTTAAATAGGTTTAGGTAATATATATTTATTCTTAATTTTAAGTTAGTCGAATCTAAATATGATTAGCTATCTAGTACATAAATTCTATTAATATAAAAATTTGTAATAGATAAAATTTATCAATACTTGCATAATATCTTTATCAGTTACATTGGTGGTATTGATTTACAAAACTAATGCTGTGTTTAGTTACTAAGTTTACAATGTACATATCCCATCGAAAATTATTCTTGTAGAATTTAATTTATACATATTAATAGTGCATCTAACCCACCAATGCCATGCACACCAGCTAAAACAGTGTGCTATAATACTGGTTTAAAACGAAATAGTAGAACAAGTAGTTCAAAAATTTCAAGAAAAAGTACTTTTCATTAATCTACACTGTCTTCATACTTTTTTAGGTTTAAAATCGCGGCACAGCGTAACACTAACCATTTGACCTCTTCCCCTTAAACCACATAATGCCTAAGTGACAGATATTAATCTGCATTCTCTGCTTGACAATAGAATGATATTGTAGGTGGGCAGTGGCGGGTCACAGCGGCGTCGCGACGACGACACCAACTACGACGACGTCAATATGGAACTGAGCGAGGTAACTACCACATCTGTACTACAATCATCACATACAACATGCTGGCATGGTGCATCAGTTTGATGTTATAATTTATTTATTTATAACTAAAATTGATTATTGTGGATTTAATGCTAGTGGAATTCTTTCCCAGTAAAGCTTTGTGTGGTGCAGAGGCTAAAGAAGTCAAAATATTGACCCCTATGATATTTTAAAGTTTGCTAGGATAATTTTAATGAAATGCAAGATTTTAGACATTTATGTTGCTGCATTACTAAAAAAAATTAAATTTTGGAGTTATTGTGTAACAAATTTATTTAAATAACATTCAATACAGGTGCAAATTTCAACTACTATCACTAATGAAATAACTGACTATAGGATCTATATTAAAATGACATAATTTTTGTTCACCTTGAGACGCAGACATATAATTCAACAAAATTGAGTAAAATACTTGGTCATCAATATTCTCATCTCGAAACTTGAATTGACCTATGATTAAATAAATAAAAAAACTTGCATACATTTTAAATGTTTAAACAGTTTGATATTAGAAATTAATCCAATATAGAATTGTATTAAAGCTGAATGCTAAAACTAAGATCCCACATTTTTTTAATTGAATACTTTTTTGACCATGAATTTAAATGCCAGGAAAATATTTTAATATTATACATTCTATTTAATAATTATTTTCTGTGGGGAGGTATTTTATTTATTTATTATTTATAAGCACCCTGCCAGCCCCCTCTCAGTATGTGATGAAGGCAATCTATCTAAATACACTTGTAAAATATTTGAACGTTATAAAAATTCGAAAGAAACCATACCCGCATAATGTTTTCGACGATGATATTAACACTTTTATTATTTTATGTTACCCATTTGTAAATTGACACAAAACAAAGTCAAAATCCCAGTCGAGTTGGCTGCGAGCCCCCGTCGGGATGTACCACTGCCGGCCCTGGGCCCCACCACCTATAGTCACAGCCACACGTGAGTACGTAGATGTAAGATTGCAATGTCAGGTTGGATTTGTTTGGTGTGATCTGATGTATGTTACGCATATGATTTTAAATATATAGTTTAACTTGTCAAACCCAGCTTATATATATATAGATCTATGGAGAAGCACTATATACCTATTCGGACGCTGGCGTCCGTAGCGGGGCTAGATCAATCAAGACATTTATTGCTCCACAAGAATTACATTCATAGAATTACAATATCACTAATTAGTGTCAGAAACAATATGCACAAGAAGTCGATAGTGCTAAGTACATAATGATTTGTACTTAATCTTATTTATAAAATTGTTAAAATACGTATTTATAAATTATCTTTTGTTTTCCAATTATACTCTCCAATTGAATACACTAGGTTGATGAATATAATTTTAACGGAAGTAATTGATGTGAACTATAATAAAAGTATGTACAAATGCAAATGTTATATTTCTATTAATAGGGCCTATTTTACTATGAATATAGGCTACTCGTCAAATACTAGACGACTGAAAACCAACATCACACTCAATAATATTCCCAAATAAATAGCAATGTAATGAGTACTTCTACATTACCTATTACATTATCTAGCAGGTAATATTGACTTGAAAATTCATTTCTAACTCTAGATAATGATAATGATATCGGGCCTATAAATCCTTAATAAGCAACAGGATTGGCAACAAAAAAGTTCATGCATAAATTGCCCATTTTCTTGCTGACTACATATTTTTCAAAATCTGACAATACAGATCTTAATGACTACAAAAATAATGGACGACCTTCTAAGAAAGTTTTCCTATCTTTAGTGCTCCATCTCAAAAAGTCCACCCTGTATATCATGTACTGACACTGGTATGGGAATAGGCCTCCGCTACTACTAAGACCTATATAGGCCATGTTGTGCAACACCTAATTTGAGTTGCCTTATGACGTTACGATAGCTAAACTGTATTAGAAATGAAACTGACTCGAGATTGGTAATTATGGCTACATCGAAAAGACAGGCTGCAAATGAGCAACGGAGAGGGCAGCGGAGCATTTTAAGCATGCTGTAAATGCTTTTGAAAATACCCAAAAGGTCTGATCAAGACAGCTTAAAAGTAAGCTACACCTCACCGCACGCCCCTGCCCTGCCGCCGTAACGATCTACAGAGGTACACGTGGTATTGAAAGAACACATTTTCTTTCAGCAATATAATTCAAGATATTTACTCACGCCTTTTTATCCCCGAAGGGGTAGGCAGAGGCGCATCTAGTGCACTCCCCTTTCGCCGTTATTCCGTCCCATGATGTGATAGGGGGCGAGCCTATCGCCATATCGGTCATATATTCCAGACTCCGAGCTGCTATTGAGTAGAAAAACTCAATATCACTTTGCCCGACCCGGGGATCGAACCCGAGACCTGAGCATTGCGGTCGTACCATAATACAACTACGCTACCGCGGCAGTCACTACGTCAACAAAACAATTTATAATTATTTGTTTTTAAATCTAAACCACATAATAAGATTAATAGATTAAGGTCCACTGCAACTAATACGACAAAACGATATATCGTATTGTTGTAATGATGGTTCAAAAGTAGAAATAATCTTGCGTATTTAACAGTAGCAAAAATGTTGTATCTGGGTTTAATAATAATAAGCCTTTTATTCAGATCAACTTACAAGTACAAATATAAATAATTTAACTTACAATTAAAAATATAAATAATTTAAAACTTAATCTAGTGAATTATTTGCTTCTTGCTTATCTTCTGCAGATCTGTTTGCCAGTCGACAAAGGCCTCCTCCAACCTTTTCCATTCGTTTCTATTCTGAGCCACTCTATTCCACATCACATGTATCTGGGTTTATTCTATATAATATCTGTTGGCTAGACGCCTATGTACCGAAATCATAAGAGCAGAACAATCTACCCAGAAGATTTTGAGAACGAAGAGAAGTTGGTATAATGTCGAGTTTTCAACAAAAAAAATTCCAATAGTTACTGGAGTTCGGTGTCGCGTCGGTTAGCGTCCTTTTTCTAGTAGGTATTGCTTTTTTTTAAACGGGCATGGTAATGTGACCCCACTGGACCTGATGGTAACTGGAGTGGTGTCCAGGTAAAGTATTTGTTGTCCAGGTAAAGTAAGGGTAGTTTCGTTTTCATGACAATACTTATTTTAAGGATGTTCAACATATCAGAGACAGTAAGTGTGTGTGAGTTCATACAATAGATCGTTACATAATAATAAAATAAACTTTTTTCCAATAAGATCTAACATGGATATTGGATACGATTTGTTTTTATCATTGCGAATTGCAAGGATATACATTTTTTTATTGTTAAAAAACGTTGTACGCAGCAATTTGCTTAATAGTCTAATTTGTTTGAATTCATAAGGAAAACCAATTTCATATGAAAATATATTTGTGTTACAAATTATGGATTAAGTTATATATTCATTTCGCTTAAGTTATATTTTCATTTTTTTTATGGCATCGAATGACGAGACGAGCATGCCGTTCGCCTGATGGTAAGCGATACGACCACCCATAAACAGTAGAAATACCATCCAACACCTTGAGTTACAAAGTACTGTCTGGCATTCCACTGCGCTCGTCATCCTGAGACATAAGATGTCTAGTCTCATTATGTCCTGTAGTTACACTGGCTACAATGCCCTTCAAACCGAAACACAACAGTGCATGCACACTGCTGCTTGGCGGTAGAAATAGACATTGCGGTGGTACCCACCCAGACAGACTCTTACATATGAGAGTCCTACCACCAGTAAATCACCATTACCTACCTACGATTTCACATTTATATCTAAAAAAATATTTTCTTAATGATCATCATCTGATGCGGTCTTTATGGTGCACTGACGCCATGCAGGGCTTTGATTTATATGTTGTAAGTACATTAATTAAGATTATTTAAATGAGAATTTAAATAGAAATGTATAACAATGTATGAAATAAAGTAATCAATGTGCTGACTCACTGCTGGACTTTCGTCATACGCAAATACAGAGGTTAAAGATCTAGAATGTTCACGACGCTTTATTAAGTTGTTCAATGCATATATTTTAACAATAATATTATTTCATCCTGTGTAGCAAAATACGGGTGTGATGTCATGCAGAATGTGAATAAATGATACAAAAATATAGTCATCTTCAAACGGAAACATCAATCTAATTTGTTTAATCGTAGAAATATCTACGATTAATCGTATTGTTTAATCGTAGAAATATCTACGAATAAAAAATATCGTATCTGTGTGTAACAATTTTAGCACGTTCTAAATTACTAGTACAAATAATGGGTGTGAGTCGCCAATTACTTTAATTCTATACTGGAGCCCCACTCAAAATATAGTGCTACGTAAATAAATAACGCCAGCAATGAAACATAAGACAGGTGAACACTAAACTTCGACGATCAATTGAGGAAACGTCTCTCTTTGATACACATATTTAATGTTAACACTACACTGTACTAGATATAAGATTTAGTACAGACAATACCTGCTAGGGTTAAAAAATAACGAATGTGAAACAGTGCGTTGCAATAGGTCATATCAATACGATATAAATCGTATCGCCATTACCAAGTTACTGCTACAATGAGCGACATATGTACGTGTACTTTGTGTATTGTCGCAGGACTCGCAGGGCGGTGAGTCGGAGCCGGAGCTGCCGCCTGCAGAACCAGTAGCCAAATCAAGACACTCCTCGAGGGAGGACCGACGGGGATCTGGTGAGTTATTGTGTATCTTTTCTAGAATCACATGATTATAATTAACATAATTTGGGTATAAAATTTGTTTCCGTTTTAGGCCTCGGCAAAAATCTGGCGAACACTGACATTCCATATTAAATTATTTGAAGGAGGTTGTTATTTAGGAGTTTTGATAGATCAATAAAACTACGGGCGATGTATTAAAGGACATGTCCGCTTTTTGTTGGGTGCTGGGCCTCAAAACCTAACCATGCTCAAATAAGGTTATTAGAGGCAAAATATGTCCATAAAAAAATAGTTTTAGACCCCTCCATTATAACTAACTTTTTTAAAAATGATCATTTTAAGTATAGTTTTTAATCAAATTATAATTACATAAATCTCAAAATCAGAGGACTTTAAAATTATACGATTTATTGCAAAGGCTTGGTTTTTGTGAGTACTATCCAAATATGTATAAAGTATCTTAGTTCGAATTTTAATACAGTTTTTGGACATATGCTTGATTTATTGAAACGTTTATTTGTTTGCAGACGACAGCCGTTCCCGCTCACGCAGTGATCGTAGCGAGCGTGACGACAGAGACAAACGCTCGCGGCGGCGCGACTCGCCTCCGCGCGGACGGTCCCGGCCCGACCGAGCCGACAGGCACGACCGGACCGAACGGCACGAGCGGCCCGAACGGCACGAACGGCCCGACAGGCACGAGCGGTCCGACAGGCACGAGCGGTCCGATAGGCACGACCGGTCCGACAGGCCAGACCGAGCCGATAAATCGGATCGGTCCGATGACAGCCGCCGGTTAGTATTGTAGACTCGCGTTTCAACCAGCGACTATATAGCCTCTAGACGTCGAATAATAGACGATCGGTTTCGAGAAACACATCTGACTCATAGATCAGGTGTAATTTGACGTTCAATATCTTCAAGTCTTACGACAGTTCATTATCTTGCGACCACAACTGTGAGCCGTAAACACTTCCACATTATCGATTTAATACACATATAATCGCCCCTTGCACAAACCAGTGGTGTTATAAAAATAAATAGACTTCGGGTTTTCAGAAAAATAGCATTACTTTTCTGACTTAAGTGCATTTTACACTAACTCTACTGTTTAATTGTTTAGCACTACATGACAAGAGACGCAACCAATAAAAATAGTGTGTCTATGGCTACGTAAAACGTAATGATGTTGGCAGACCCCATCGTAATGCAGTATCCCGCTTCCTGACAGGATTCATGTAAAGAGAAATATTAGTAATTAGGTGTCTAGGGGTATTTAGTTTTAGTTTTTAGTCGCTGGTTTCAACATTACCGGATCCGATATCGGAACCAGACGCCGTTACCGATATCAGGGCAAGTAAAATGTATGAAATGTGTACCTGCCTTTCACACTGTCCTGTCCAATATCGGATCCGACACCGATATATCGATATCTATCCTATTATCCAATCATCTATCTAACGATATCGGATCGGGTAATGTGGAAACGCTGTCAGAGTTGTGAGATACGTAGACAAATCAAAATCCTATTCTGAAAAATCTATTATGGTATTCTTGTATTAGGCTTCAAACTCTAACCAGGCTTAAACTTAGGGACATTAAAGGGCCAAAATATGAATGTTGGATACATTAAAAATGTTGTAAGGCCCCTCTATTTATATATTTTTTAAATACGTTCGTATTAACTGTAGTTTTAAACGAAATAAAATTACATAAATCTCAAAATCGGAGGTCGTTAAAATTAAATTATTTATTGTAAAAGGCTAGTTTTTAGCACTTTTATCCAAATATATATAAACTGTCTTGGTAAGAATTTTAGTCTCAAGAGTAATGGTGATTCTATTTATGAGCAACTTAGTATGATGCATCATTTGGTATTAAAAACTGAAGTCTACAATGGAGGTGTACATGCTTCGTATATTTTCAGGTCTGAGCGAAGTGAGCGCAGTCGTTATGAAGGCAGCTCGAGCAAACGCGGCCTACTGGGTGACAGACCAGATGATAGCAAAGTAAGAATCAGTTACTAGTTACAATTATATTACAAAAAACAAAATAATATACTACAACTAAGACAAATATTGTCCAAGTCAATACTTGTAAACTTTACAACAGAACAGACTGCTAGATGTTAAATTTATCAGGCGCGTAGGTTGGTCGTGTTGTTTTTCTGTTGTATGTTTGAGAACACTATTCATCTGTAGATACTGGGGGCAGGTCTCGTATGCAGGGGACCGTCTGGGTAGGTACCACCGCATGTCTATTTCCACCGCCAAGCAGCAGTGTTCCGGATTGAAGGATATTATAGCCAGCGTAATTACTAGGTATTATGAGACTTGACAGCATGTCTCACGGTGCCGACTTTATAAATCAAAGTTCTTTATGGTGTTGCTACTGTTTATGGGCGGTCGTATCGCTTGCCACCAGACATAACTGCCAAAAAAGAATGTGATTCAACCAATTCATAATTTTTTCATGTGTTATCAGTTATGCATACATATCTCAGTGTTACAGATTTTGGTAAAGTTATCCATATTTTGTATACTTCTATTTCCTCTTTTTACTACAATCTGCCTCCTTTTTGGGATATTCAGGAGTATGTGGGAGTTACGTCGGGCACCCTGAGATGGATGATAAATAAGTTGTGAATTCCGCAGGTGCCTGCGCTGATGGACCTGAGACCGTTCGGCGGCGAGCCACCGCCAGGGTTGGACCAGAGGAAGTCACATGACGCTAGAGACGCTGTCTCACCCAGGTACCACTTGTTTTTAGTTCTACTATCCCATGTGTTTAAGCCTAATTGAGATGGGGCAAATAAAAGTTGCGATAATTTAATAAATAACGTGTATCATCAAAAGTAAAATAAAAATATATTTCACCAGTAAGTGTTTATCATTTGAATTTGATGCAGTTTTACGAAATTGTTCATTATTTACTGGTACATAATATAATACAGAAAAAATATCTAAGGAACCATCTCAAATAAATCCTTTTAAACTTAATTTATATATAACTCCGTTCCTGTATTTTTGTTACAGATTCACGGATCGCGATCGTCGCGAAAGGGAGCGAGACCGGGAGCGGCACTCTAGGAGGTCGGAGGAGAAGAGGTTGGTCGTGTATTATTAAAGTCTAGGCCGATGTACAATTCTTTATTTAACAAAGATAAAAAAATCTTTCTTGGAGTTCAAACATCCTCAGTTGAATTTATTAAAAAGCTTCAATGGTAGTCTCGACTGACCAATGTGTTTCCAACTAGGCTATTGTTCACTTCAAAACCCAAGGCACACTTCTCATTTTTCGAAGTTACGTGTGTATTGTTTATCAATTATCGTTCGCTTTAACGGTGAAGGAAAACATCGTAAAGAAACTTCATACCTAAAAATTCTCCATAAGAATTTCGAGGGCATGTGAAGTCTGCCAACCCACACTAGACTAGACTTGCTCTTGCTCAGCAGTGGGCAGTATATAATACAGAGCTGATCGCATTGCATCTCGTACCCTACATGTGTACAATGTCGGTGCGTGTACAGGAGCGGTGACCGCGGGGAGCGTCGGTCGCGGTCACGCGGCGCCGGCGCAGCGTACCCGCCGCCCACCGCACACAAGTTAGTATTCATATAAAAATATACACACATACTCTGTTGCCAACTCCAAGAAACCAAAAAACAACAACAAAAAAAAAAAAAACAGGAGAAAACAGTAGATCGGGGATTTTGACCGAGGAGCTAAAAAAAGGTCCTCGATTTCGATTTTTACCTCGGTAACGTCCGAGAAGTAGGGCAAGTCCATAGGGTGGCGACCAAAAAAAAAGGTCCTGCACCATTTTATTTACTACAAATTTACTAACCTGTGCACAAAATCAGTGAAAATGCATGTAAAAACCAGTAAAAAATCTTTAAAACAAAAAACAGTAAAAATTCGACGCTAAACAAAAAACAGGGATGAAAAAGCAAAACCAGTAAATCTACTGTTAAAACAGTAGGGTTGGCAACACTGCACACATACCGACCTAAACTCAATTCCCAGGCTGGAATATAATAAACTAGCTTTTGCCCGCGGCTCCGCCCGCATTAAAAAGTTTTTCCGGGATAAAAGTCCCGGTTTATATTTTCCCGGGATAAAAAGTAGCCCATGTGTTAATCCAGAACATGATCTACCCGTGTGCCAAATTTCATCGAAATCCGTTCAGTAGTTTTTGCGTGAAAGAGGAACAAACATCCTTACATCCATACATCCAAACATCCATACATTCTTACAAACTTTCGCCTTTATAATATTAGTAGGATTACATTTTCAATGTCATTCAAGGTGGTAAGACATTATTTTTTTATTTATTTCAAAGATAGTTAACAGATCAAATCTTGAAAGTAAAATGTAAATTTAACTGGAGTGCTATATCTAAATCGAGATTAAAGTTACGCTGTTACTGCTGTTTTAATAGCAATTCTTATCTATCTTAGTTTATAGAAACACCAATAACCACTTAAAGGAAGCATTTTAACTGCTCGTTATCTGTTAGTAAGGTTATGATATCGGTCGTTAATAATTAAAATAGTGTAGGTAACAATTATGTATCTAATTACATTATAGGTCGAGTCGTAGGTGTACCAGTTGCAACTGCATGTTGAGAAAAATAATAACTTATGCATTTAGTATTGGTGATGCTTTCCTTTTGCCTTTAGTATGTATAATTTTTGCCTACTGACGATTGTTATGTTTGCAGCGAAAGGCGCACCTCCCCCACATCTGGCGACTACAGACCGTCATCATACAAAGTTAACAAGAAATTGGAGGTCATGGAGAAAATGGGTAAGTTGACAATTACCTAGCTCTGAATTGATTCAAACAATATCTGAACTTTGCTTTTTTTTAATTCTAAAGAGCAAAGGAATCTTAGCTTCTGCAGTCAAGAACATATTAAAAAAAAATTGTTTGCTTTATTCAATCATTTTGTCAATATACTTGCATCATTATTTCTTTCTGATTCGACGAAAAACTCACTCACACCAGTAATCACACATAATGTTCGCATATGCTCACCGCACTGCATTAAGACTTGGTAAACTTATTCTATACTTCCTCAAGGTGAAGTCTGCCAATCCGCACTAGGCCAGCGTGGTATACTAAGGCCTAAAACCCTCTCTGTGGTAGAGGAGGCCCGTGCTCAGCAGTGGGCAGTATATAATACAGGGCTGGTATTATTATTATTATTATTTATTCCTCAGGGTTACAAATCAAGACTCCGGATGGGTCCATGGCAACGGCTCAGCAGCTGCGCGCGGCGGCGAACGAGGCTCCGCCCAGCGGCTCCGGCCTGCCCTCATACTACAACCCTAGTGGCGTCAACACCAGCAAGATACTCGATCAGGTGACCACAACTTGTACAATGTTTGGTCAAGCTTGGTTGCAATCCATTATGCAGACACTTCCATAATGAGACTTAACATCTTATGTCTCAGGATGACGAGCGCAGTGGAATGCCACACAGTACTTTGTTAATCAAGGTTCTCGATGGTATTTCTACTGTTTATGGGTGGTCATAACGCTTACCATCAGGCGAACGGCATGCTCGTCTCGTCATTCGATGCTATCTTCTATCTGCAAAAACTTCCAGTTGCGTTTACACAAGCGGCAGTGTTCCAGTAATCCTATACAATGCGACTGGCTGCGTCCTGCTATAAGCTTTAAAATTTTGCAGGAATCCGCTTGGCCTGATTTGTTACGCTTGAATAATGTTTTGGCTCACTTGGGGTAGTACCATCATATCCAGAATACTGCAAACTGGAAATCTTTGGGCGAGGCCTATGTTCAGCAGTAGACTACTAATGGCTGAAGTGTTATTGGGTTTTTATACTCAGCCTAGAGTCTGAAATATGTGCCTGATATGGCGTTAGGGTCGCCCCCTTTCACATCATGGGACGGAATACGCACGGTGAAAAGTTGCGCCTCTGCCTACCCCTTCAGGGATAAGGAGGCATGGATGCATGTGTGTGTGTGTAATTTGTGGGTGATAATAAGTGGTTTTCCTTCCTTCATTTAGTGTATAGTGCAGTTGCTATAATGTGCCTGCTTTTTGCAGGTTCAGAAACGAAAACTACTGTGGTCTAATAAAAATAAATCTGAAGCGGAGGAGGCGGCCAAGTGGAGCGGCACCAGGTTCGCGCAGGACTCGGACGGCAAGCAGGTGTCCAAGTTCATGAGGCTGATGGGCATCAAGGAGCCAGGTATGTGTACATGGCTGTGGCTCAATAATATTATTGTTACTTTTTTTACACATTTATATAGGAAATTTATTTTACCACCGGGATCTACTGCTTTATTATAGTATAAATATAGATATAAAGGCGAAAAAGAATCATAACGAAAGTGTATGTGGGGAAGTCCCCATTATGTTACTCGGTAACTTATTTTGGGGGAATATTGTGGCAAAGATAACGCTATCAATCGTTATCATAATATAACGTCATGTTGTAATAATAATAATATGCAAGCGATAACATTATATCATAATATCAAAGATATACTGATAATGGTCTGCTAAAATATAGCGGTTTTTTTTCATGCCATTGTTATGAAGCGGCAGGGTTATAAAGATAATTCACACAACAGCTGGTAGCGATCGTACGATGAGGAGCGTTTAGTTTAGGCGAGTAACTTGCTTACTCGCCACAGTTAGAAGGAACAAAACATTTGATAATAAGTAATTACTATTAACGATAATACGAAATTAAAAATGAGCATTCGTTACAGCGGCGGTGAAGCCAGAAAACACTGACAAGAATGGAGATCCGATCAAGAAACAAGAAGAGTTGTTCCAGGCAATGCAAGCACAGTACGAAGTGGCTCGCGCGACCACGCACACGATGAGAGGCGTCGGCCTCGGCTTCCAACGAGGGCAGTACTAATAACGAAATAAATAACGGTAACGGTATACCGTTACAACGGCTACAAAAGCCCCACAATTATATTGCCTCGAAAGAGGTTTTTATTTTTCGTGATATGCGCAAAGAGGATCGTTCTCTTTATAGTGTAGATGTGTATAAAAGAGATAATTTTTATAGATACGGGAGAAATATATCAATATTTTCACTAATGAGGTCTATGCAGGGTCCCGTGTAATGTAATGGACTATAAAATTTTCTTTGCACTATTTTATAACCCTGCGCTTAGAAGTAAAGCTATGTGTGATAATGTTATTCATTTATTTTGTTTTAATTGTAACGATATATTATACGAGCAACGTAAATGGTATCTTCCTGTTCGTTCCTAAGTTTCTTATGATGTAGGTTGTACTCTAGTTTTATTTTAGTTGTTCGTATAATTATTGTTCTTAGGTATAATTGTAAGAAATAAACTATGATGAATATTGTTTTATTTTTTTTCAACCCAATACTCCATAAAATTGTAATACCGATGAATCGCTGGTGTGTATAAGTATTTACACATTGTCGTAAATTATAATATTTTTAAAGTACATTTGTTAACACTGCGATTCCTAATTAGAACCGGAGGAAAGAAATTTATGAAAATAAACGAAGTGTGTTGGAAATCGCGTTTCAGTGTAACGTGAAAGATGTGTGGGGGAAGTTATAATGACGATTACTAATCAATGCATCAGTGACTATTTAAAAGCAAGAAGCAAATCGGTTGCCTAGAACTCAAAGGCTAGAAGGGCCGGTTATTCTAGTAAAAGACTTGGTATTTATGTTTCTTTTTTTTATGGCATTGAATGACGAGACTAGCATGCCGTTCGCCTGATGGTAAGCGATACGACCACCCATAAACAGTAGAAACACCATCCAGCACCTTGAGTTACAAAGTACTGTGGTATTCCACTGCGCTCGTCATCCTGAGACGTAAGATGCTAAGTCCAATTATGTCCAGTAGTTACACCAAAGAGCATTATAATACTACGGAAAAATTACACTGGTTACAATGTCCTTCCTTAGACTAACTATCCTTCAAACCGAAACAATAGTGCATGCACATTGCTGCTTGGCGGTAAAAATAGACATTGCGGTGGCACCTACCCAGAGTCCAGACGGACTCTTACATATGAGAGACCTACCACCAGTGGAGAGACCTATCATCAGTAAATTTATGTTTGTTGATGGGTTGTTACAACGATTTTGCAAAAGTCGTTATATAGAAATAATAACGCGCTATTTTATTAACGAAAGCAACGAAAGTATGTTTGTTGGGTACCTCCTTTTGTAGTCTGTGAGAAGTAGTAGTAGAATAATTGAAAGGAGTTTTCGAACATTGCCAGCTAAATCGAATTAGATACAATAACGGTATTTTAGATAGGTAACAACATCCTACTAATGACTAATATATTACAAAAATCAATATTTTACCGAATGAAAATGTATGAATATTTGTCAAGAGTTACGAATCAATAAATCCGAAAGAAAACAGCATCAAGTTATTTAATAAACAGCGTAAATACGTTGGTTTAAAAATCATATCCTGTCATATAATACAAAATGTGCAAAAACAGGCCTAAAATTCTAACCAAGACAGTTTATATATATTTGAATAGAACTGTTAAAACTAGCCTTTTACAATAAATCGTTTAAATTTAAAGAGCTACGATATAAAGATTTATGTAATTTTATTTTGCTTAAAAACGACAATTAATATGAACGTTTTCAAAAAAGTTAGTTATAAATGGAGGGGTATAAAAATATTGATATTTTTATTGTATATAAGATCCATATTTTGTCCCTTATCCATGAAGTTTGAGCTTGGTAAGATTTAGTACCCATACAAAAATATATCTCCTTTGCCACGTATTTGTATGCAAAAAGTAATACTTTTATTTAAACTTTACTTTATCTTTTATTAATTAAAATACCTTTAATCCAAGCATACACATGACGCATTTGCAAACATTGTGTTGGCAACCCTATTTTATTATCTGTGAGTGTGGGATTCACCAAAAATTGTTTTGCAATTTTTTGTTGTTTATATAGGCGGTAGATATTTAAGGGTTAAGGATAAATCGTAATTATTTATTTTACGGACGCAACTGAGGTGGTAGTGCCAAAAAATAATTAGTTGAAAGTTAACATTACCAAATCTATTTCGAAGTAAGTTTGCGGTGATATAAATTGAATTCTTATTAGGTATATTTTTTATTCCTCGTCATGGACGAAGAGGAAACTAAAGTATGTCCGAATTGGTGAGTTTTTCTAATACTAAATGCATATTGAGTCAATATTATGTTCTATTTTAATAAACATGCGTTAGCAAGTTATTTATAGATTATTTAGAGCATTGCGAACTTCAGCTGTCGGACTTCGTAAGCTGGGTTGTTTACCTTTCAACATATCATTTTTTAACTACAATAGAAACTCGCAATTGAAACTAGGATATTCTAATTACTCAGAACAAGCGCTTATGCCCGAAAAGATAGCCTTAACAATCTGCGGTAATGTAATCATGCAAAATTTCGGTATGAAGTCATCATCGTTGGAATTTATCGTACGTAATATTTACCGCACAACGTCAAACAATAAAAACGTTAGCACTTTCTATAATCGTTATTATTCTAATATAAAATGAAAGTATCCAACAATACACTCTAATACTGCACAATAATCATTAAATTAACTATCGATTCAAATATAGAACTCTAGATTTTTTAATTTAAGTTAAAATTATAATTCCCCTACCTTTTAACTAGAAATTGGCAAAATGTTCACACAAATGCAATAAAAACAATCCCCTACCATAAATTAATCAATGAACATTGATAACTGCTTTAGATCTGCATAAGACTGACTCTTGTATGGATAAGTTTGTAGGTCCTGAGCGCTCTGCACTTTATCTTCATCTTATCTTATACTAGTAGTGCTCGCGGCTCCGCCCGCGTGAAAAAGTTTTTCCGGGACAAAAATATTTTCCCGGGATAAAAAGTAGCATAGAGCACTCAGGAGTAAAGTAGCTTCCTATTAGTGAAAAAAAATTCAAAATCGGTTCAGTAGTTTCTGAGATTAGCGCGTTCAAACAAACAAACTCTTCAGCTTTATAATATTAAGTATAGATTGTAGCCTTTGTTTATTATAATATACTTGTCTACCTACTTGTACTTAGTATGAGAGTCTTTTATGTTAGGTGGTTTGAATCAGACTGTTTTTCATGTTCATAGCAGGCTTTGTGTCATAATGGATGATTATTCTTGTATGCTATAGCAAAGAAGCAATGTGAGCCCAAAGAAAATTGATTTAACTCAAGCGTTTATTCGATAAGCTTAAAGCTGAAGTTTAGGTAAACATACTGAATTTGTATTTATTATTATTTTTAATACTAGTTATTTTTAATAAAAGTGACCCACTACATTTGATGGTAAGAGGAGAGAGGTCCAGATAGAGTGTCGACTGACGATGTGTGTCGATGACTATCCCTAGTCATGTAATACAATTATGCTGTACTGGATCAATCATTTCACTTTTCTTATCTTATGTATTTACTTTATATCTCGCAAATGCACCTAAAACGTCTTGGCATTCAGTCCACCATTGAGATCTGTAGTAATATTCCATTGGTTTAAAAAAAATTAATAAAAAAAAATACAGATACAGATTCCACTCAAAATAAATACAGATCCAAAAAACACACAAGTAATGGTGCATAAAGTCTCACTCATCTAGGAGTTTGGATTAGGTATACTTTTTGTATATGATCATCTTATACATTTATGTCACAAATAGCATTTATCAGCAGTTGTAAAATCGACCCTTAAAACAAATATCTTAATATATGAAGCAATTAACACAACAAATAAGCTGGCAGATAGTCAATGAAAAGTGCCAAGTAATTGAATCAACATACATTAATGTAAAATAGAAAGTAAATAGTCATGATTCAGCAAATAGTCATGACTCCCAAAATGCGATGTTTATTAAATGTAGACTATTAAATGCAGTAAATGTTATAAACTCTAGATCCTCTATATAAATTCTCAGTTTTAATATACCTTAAGAGCAGCAACTTGAATGACAGTTGCAAGACTATAACTTTGAATTACAAAGCCCTGCCTGACTTTGTATTGTATTCGATACCCTGATATTGGTTGTCAATGTAGCTAACAAGTCAAACAAAATAGTAGCTACTGAGCATTATGCGACTTATCTCATAATTCTCAGTAGCATTATGCGACTTATCTCATAATGCTCAGTAGCATTATGCGACTTATAATGCTCAGTAGCTACAATTTTATTTAGAATACAATAATCTTATCACTAAATTGTTGGGCAGTAGAAATAGATGTTGTATATGTTTTTTGGCGACTATCATGTGGGGGTGCAGGAGAGGGCATTAATTGCCACCTACGGACTTTTCCTATGCACTTTTATACGTACTTGTGTTGAATTAATGTGACTATAAGAAATCATCAAAAACCCCTCACTGAACTTAGACTTGCTCCCACCCCTGGTTATGCTAATGCATCAGGTGATTGACGATGTGATTTGTCTGTGGGACTTATGTTAAGAAACGTTGTTGCAGCAAGCGCGAGATCCCCGGGATCAACTTCACGACGCACACGGTGCACTGCGCGCGCAACCTGCGCGTGTGCCGCGTCTGCAAGGAACCCGTGCCGCTCGCCGACCTGCAGAGACACCACGACGAGCTGCACAAGCAGCGTGAGTCACTCATCACCATCATCATCAGCCGAACAAATCCACAGTTTAACATAGGCCTGCCTTTAAGATTTTCCCACTGTCCTCCTAGAAGCGGCTCACTCACACTCATCATCAGCGGCAGCAGTAGGAAGTTCCCTGCTGAAAATAGTGCTCACTATAGATTTCCAAAATAGTCTGAAGCGGCCTGCATCCGCGAGTTCTTACGGTTATCCCTATATTTTTTTTTAATACATGTAGTGCTTTTAAATGTCTTTCTTACCTCACACGCAAATTATAGAATGATCTCCCTGCTTCTGTGTATTCCGACCGTGATGAGTAGTCCTTTTGAAACGAGGCTTAAAAAGAGTGTTTACCTCTCGGTAGGCGGATTTGTTTGTGCTTCTGACATTGCTCAAGCCATTGGGTGGAAGTCCCTTACTGTCAAGGTGTCGCTTTCTCGTCTACTCACTAACGCAGCAACCAGCATGTACCTATTATATACTGCCCACTGCTGAGAACGGGCCTCCTCATATTGAGAGGGGTTAGGCCTAAGTCCACCACGCTGGTCTAGTGCGGGTTGGCAGACTTTCGAAATTCTTATGGAGAATTCTCTGGTTTGTAGGTCTCCTCACGATGTTTCTCTTCACCGTTAAAGCAAACAATAATTGATAAATAATACACACGTAGCTTCGAAAATCAGAGGTGTGTGCCTTTTGGGTTTTGATCCCGCTGACATTGTTTCGGCAGACCGTTCCATTCCCAACTAGGCTATCGTCCACTTATAACGAATTAGGGATCCCTATTAATATTTTGATCTTGTCATTCTTCGTTTGTCCGCAGTGCCCTGCAAGCAATGCGGTGAGAGCGTGTGCGGCACTGACCTCGAGGACCACATTCGTGACTCATGCGCCAACACTATCAAGTCATGCAGGTATGTCACGGTTTTTAATCAGTTAAGTCGCTTCCCGCTGTCTGTACCTATGTATGCTTGGATTTTTAAAACTACGCAACGGATTTTGATGTGTTTTTTTTTAACAGATAGACTGATTCAACGGGAAGGTTTTTATGTACTTTTAGCCCGGAAAAACTTATAAACGCGGGCAATAGCTAGTATATTTATATAAGTCATAAGCTTGCTGCGTTGTAATAATATCCTTATCTCCCTCGCACGTCCGCACAAAAAGAGCTGTGACGTAACGCTATTCTGACAGTGTTTAGAATAGTAAAACACAACTCAATTTTATCTTAGCCACTACGTAATAGTCCGTAATATAACTACGTCTACGAGGCAGTCTATCATCAACATATATAACATCACCTTTCAAAAGTAGTGTCCTTCCAGATTCTGCGAGTTGGAGCTCCCGCGTCGCGAGCTGCCCTCCCACGAGGGGTACTGCGGCGTGCGGACGGAGCAGTGCCCCGAGTGTCGCGAGTGGGTCATGATCAAGTACCGCCAGCTGCACCTCGACTCCAACCACGGCTTCATCAGGCTCGACGACGGTCAGTAGGAAGGGAATAGGGATTATTTTCTTTCAGAAGCTATGGGTGAATTCAACATTTCATAGCAGTGGCGTAGCTAGAGGGCCCTATATCTTTTGTTGGAGGCTATTTCAGCGATAGATTTATACTTTCCTTATAAGGGCTACTGAGTTTGTGCCGCCTCACATCACCTGTGTCTGGATGTCTATTAGGCGAGAGCAAAAAAAAAAGGTTTCTGAACTTTTCAGTGACCGCTTAAGTTTGGCGTTTGAGCTAAGAGCGGCCCCTAGAGCTCGGGGACGCCCCTGCTTCATTGTATTCTATGAGATTTGATGTTTTGAATTTATTCATCTTTTTTTTCTATTGACTGAGTTTCTTGTAAGTCTGGCCCACATAATATCAACCGTCGAGAAACGAATGTACTCTCTGGTTATTATACTTGGATTACATTCTGCTTTAAATCAGATACAGTCATAATTCCTTGCATAAACAATTACATATTTCATTTCCAGACCCGGCTCCAATACCCAAAAAGGATCCATACAAATCCAACCTGAACAGACCGATCGCATCGAAAAATATCCCTTCAACCTCCAACGGATTCGTCCCATCCTCCATATTCGATAACTTCACCAAGAGAGTGGAACGCACGGAACCCCTCGGAAACAACGGCTCCAGCAGCAGCGGGGTGTCCAGCCTCGGCGAGTCGGGGAGGTCTGGGGGGTCCGATAGCGGGGGATCAAGCAGCGGCCTGGGGCGGAAGACCACGAACGGTGCGCAGCCAATAGTTAAGAGGACCAATGACCAGCCACAGATCAATATTAACTCCGCATCGGCTAGTAAAGTGGATAAGGATTTGTGAGTATTGTATTGAAATATTAGTAATTATTATAAACGCGAATGTTTGTGAGTATGGATGGATGTTTGTTACTCTTTCACGCAAAAACTACTGAATGGATTTCGATGAAATTTGGCACACGGGTAGCTCATGTCCTAGATTGACACATAGGCTACTTTTTATCCCGGAAAAATATAAAGCGGGACTTTTAACCCTGATTTTTTTCTCGGGAGTCATTACGGCTAAACCACTGACCGATTTCGATGAAATTTGGTAGGGAGATAGTTTAAGACCCTGGGAAGGACCTAGGCTACTTCTGATCCCGGGAAAATATAAACAGGGTCTTTTATCCCGGATAACCTTTTTAACGCGGGCCGAGCCGCGGGCAAAAGCTAGTCAACTATATTTGTCTTGTGGCTCTATCTGCATAAGTGTTCACTAATGGTCCCTAGAAGTGGCAAGCATACCGTGGTTTTATTCTCCAATTGCCCACAATTGACATGGCGGATTTCCTAACTTTTCGAGGATAAAAGCGTCAGCTTATGCAAGTCCTCACTTTCAAACCCAGCAAGGCCAATATATAAAATCAAGAAACTGGGTTATTATTCCAGGGGCGTATCTCGCGGAGCGGTGAAGAAGCGCGTGGCCCCCAAGCCTCCCCGTGAGCCGGCCCCCCAGCCCACCCGTGACCTGTCTTACTACAGCGCTGTCGAGAGGAAACAGAGAGAGGAGAAACAAAGGGCTGAGCAGAACGCTTATAATCTTTCTGTTGGTCAGTAAACTTAACAATTAACAACAACTTAACAGTACTTGTATATTTTTGAAGTTTTTTTTATTGCTTCATAATGACGAGACGCGCATGTCGCTTGCTTAATGGTAAGCGATACGACCATCCATAAACAGTACCAACACCATACAGAACTTTTATGAACAAAGTTCTGTATGGAACTCCACTGCGTTCGGCACCTTGAGACATTAGATGTTAAGTCTCATAATGCTGGCTAGAATTTCCTTCTAACCGGATTACAACAGTGCATGCACATTGCTGCTTGGCGGTAGAAATAGACGCTGCGGTGGTACCTACCTAGACGGCCCCTCGCATACGAGACACCTACCACCAGTAAAGACACAGTACATGTGATTGAAAACTTGGTCGTATTTCTTGACATATTTTTGGTGTGCTGAATTGCCTTGCAGAGTAAATACTAGGGATGATTCTTAAAACAATTTAAAAAAACACTGAAAAATCAACTAAATAGTGTTATCATTTCTGATTTGATTTTGGATGATCCGTAGCTGCTAATTCAGTTGTGATAAAATCGAAATCACGTCTTCTGGGTTACTTTATCATCCGCAATTTAAGATGAAATTTTATTGCATTTTACCAGGTCTTCCACCCGTCCTTAGTCCAGCAGCAAAGATCGAGAAGCTTCGAAAAATGGACGCGCTCCAAAACAGGGAGACACCTGACATCGATTACAAGAACCGCTTGCGCAAAGATATATGGAGTACCCCGACTATAGACCCTGGATATGTCATAGGAGCTGGACCTTCAGCAGACCCTGGACCTTCAAACCTGAGGTCAAACGAGAGACAAAACCCACGACCTGCGTTACCTGATTCAGCTGGACCCTCAAATCTAAGACCGGAGCCTAGACACCCAAGGCCTAACTTACCTGGACACTTAGATAATGGACTTTCAAGGCCTATCAACCAGAGGCCTAACGTATCTGGACTAGATAGTGCACCTTTTAATGTCGATAATCAAAGACCGAAAAACACCAACGAACCTGTGAGGAATCAGTCTCCTAAAGACGTGGATATGACATTGGAGGAGTTTAGGAATCTGAAGCCTATGACTCCGATGGAGTTCATGGAGCGGTTCAATGAGCTGCAGATGAGGCCGCAGGGACAGGAGAGGACTGAGAGGGTCGAGAGGGCGGACCGGTTCAGCGAGATCAAGTCTTCGCTGAGGGAGCTTAGGCGCGGGTTGAATGAGGTATGCTAGCCCAAATCACACACACACGCACGCACGCACGCACGCCACCGAGGCAGTCCAAATCATTTCACACATAATAACATGGAGTAGTTGGTGGGCTATACGATGTGTTAACTATGATTTAATTGTCAGATACGGCGCATTTTATAATACAACTAGTAGTGCTCGCGGCTCCGCCCGCGTGAAAAAGTTTTTCCGGGACAAATATATTTTCCCGGGATAAAAAGTAGCCTATAGCACTCAGGAGTTATGTAGCTTCCTATTAGTGAAAGAACTTTCAAAATTGGTTCAGAAGTTCCTGAGATTAGCGCGTTCAAACAAACAAACAAACTCTTCAGCTTTATAATATTAATATAGATATAGATTTTAATATACCATACCATAGCCCTGTATACACTGCCCACTGCTGAGCACGGGCCTCCTCTACTACTGAGAGGGGTTAGGCCTTAGTTCACCACTCTGGCCTAGTGCGGGTTGGCAGACTTCACATACTTTCGAAATTCAGAGAACTTCTCAGGTATGCAGGTTTCCTCACGATTTTCTCCTTCACCGTTAAAGGGAGCGATAATTCACAATTGTGAATTTTAATATAGCATCACATTATGTTTAACAAATTATAACTGGAGGAAGGTTCTACTTTCAACGCGTGTGTATTTTTACTCATTGATTTTTTTAATCATTCCAGGTTACTGCACCATACAATTCCAACGCGGCTACTAATATTGTCAACAAGTAAGTTGATATCGTATGTGATACTCAGTAATTAATTAGGGCTACAATGTTCGAACAGAGGCATGGACTCAAGCTATATGACAAACAGTTCATCCTATACAGCGAGTCAATAAAAATCAAAATTTTAGTACAAATTTTTCAAACTATGTATTTTATAATAAAGTTTATTTCGATGCAATTTGCTATCAAAGTTAGTTTAGAAACTTTACTAAATGATATTAATGTATTGTAATACCAAAGCTGTGACGTATTTTGGGTTTTTGCCGTCTGGGACGGACCCACTTTACTGATGCTAGGACTCTTATATGTAAGAGTCCGTCTGGGTGGGTACCACTGCAATGTCTATTTCTACTACCAAGTAGCAGTGTGTATACACTGTTGTGTTTCGGTTTGAAGGGCATTGTAGCCAGTGTAACTGCAGGACATAATGAGACTTAACATCTTACGTCTCAGGATGACGAGCGCAGTGGAATGCCACACAGTACTTTGTAACTCGAGGTGCTGGATGGATGGTGTTGCTGCTGTTTATGGGTGGTCGTATCGCTTACCATCAGGCGAACGGCATGCTCGTCTCGTCATTCGATGCAATAAAAAGAAATTCCAAAATTTCATTTCATCATTCAAATAAGTCACCCCACTAAGGTACTGGTACACGGTACAAAAAGTTTTGTTTGACGCATTATGTCGTCTCCCTAAAAGTGTCGCCCTCCGCCCCAACCACGTTAAACGTTTTAGCTGTTGAAATTAAAGTAACAGTCCGCCCCGTGACCACCAACTGCTGCAAAGCCTTCGAAACATCGAAAAAAATATGAAAAACCGCTATAAAAACCGTTATATAAGTTGAATTTAAATTTCTAGCATTCGCGTAAACATAATAAATCATTACGTTTTAATTGATTATAATGTGTTTTGTGTACAGCGGTCGCAGTGACCATGGGTCTGGTAGCGCGTCGCCCGACGGTGAGGAGGTGCGCCTTCCTTGCGAGTTCTGCGGAGTCGCCATACCCATGGACGATCTGGTGCAGCATCAGGTATACCAATATTTGAAGACTAGTTGTTGCCCGTGGCTCCGCCCGCGTTAAATGTTGTTCCGGGATAAAAGTCCCTCTTTATATTTTCCCGGGATAAAACGTAGCCTAAGCTACTTATTACATCAGCTACCTGCCAATAAAAATCCCGTCAAAACTGGTCCAGCCATTTCAGAGGTTAACCGGAACAAACAAACAGACAGGATGACAGACAGACAAAAATTATATATATATTCATATACATGTAATAAAAACGGTTATTTCAATATTACAATCGGACACTCCAATTTTATTTATATGTATAGATTTGCCCTGTCAGCAGCGTTGACTGAGATCTAACCCTGTCAGTCGTAGACGAGGCTTGTTCTATTATTATTGCTTGAAGATGTAAGTTTAGATATCCAATAGGCACTCTACGTCTGTTTATATAAGCACGCACGCACCACGCCTTTTTGTCCCCGAAAGGGTAGGCAGAGGTGCACTTAACTGCACCCACTGTTCGCCGTGCGTATTCCGTCTCATGATATAATGAGGCTTATGTATGTAGGCGTAAGGAATAATCTAAGAAATCCTATAGATATGTTTTTTCGTTTTTCATATACGTCTTCTCGGTAATTTATATAACAAAATTAACATTGAGTTGGCTGTACAGTATACATATACACTCACGCCTGTTATCCCCGAAGGGGTAGGCAGAGGCGCAACTAGTGCACCCACTTTTCGCCATTATTCCGTCCCATGATGTGATAGGGGGCGAGCCTATCGCCATGTCGGGCACAAAATTCCAGACTCCGAGCTGATACTGAATAGAGTAACTCGATATCACTTTGCCCGACCCGGGAATCGAACCCGAGATCTCAGCATTGCAGTCGTACCATAATACAACTACGCCACCGTGGCAGTCAGTAATTTATATAATAAAATTAACATTGACTTGGCTGTACTGTATCTTGTAAAGGCAAAAAAGTGATGATCTCATTTAAAGTATAATTATCAGACGGGCTGCAGACCTGACCTGGCGCAGTTCCGCCTGGGGGTGGGGGGGGCGGCGCAGGCTCGCGTGGACAACGCGCTCAACCACAACAGGGCGGAGCCCGACGACCCCGTCATCCCCTGCGAGTTCTGCGCCCGCTCCCTCCCTGTCTACCTCATCAGCGAACACCAGGTAATCTTCGATCAGGCTAGTCTTTGCTCACAATTCCGCCACAGGCGTAGTTAGGAAAGGGTTACCATCACAGAGGCTGTAGCCAAGACAAGCGTTAACGCACATAGATTAGAAACAAATGTATGAGAATGACGCATCCTTGCGCTAGACTTGTCGATGACATAATACCGTCAGGGATAGTGCAATACCGCGTAACTAGCACTGGTAAGTACCGCGCAAGTGACGAAAAAAGTTTAATTGAAATTGATACTTATGACACTAAATGGTCCGTGGGCCAGTGACAGATTTCGATGACCAAGTTTCTCTCAAACGACAATTGGTGAGACGCATCAGAGACGTGTATCATAAAGCCTCGTGAACGTCAGCTTCGGCTCCGTGGGTGCCATGAGCGGTGGTAGCCTCCCAAAGATGTAGAAAAAAATATATTATTCAGTCATTTCCTCCCAACTAAGAATCATTTTAAATTGTAGCTAACCCGATACCTTGAAGAAAAAAAATAATCAGCTGACTGTAACTTGGGGCATTATGCGTCAGCTGGTCAATCAAACATGTAAAAAAAATATATCATTTCAGTGATTTCCTCTCAACTACAAATTTACCTGATGATAGCTTATACGCAACTATGAATAAATATATATGTCAGCTGGCTGTATGCCGGGGCAAAAACCGTCAGCTGATGCCTTGAAAGTTATAACGCAGGTGTTAGGCGAGAGCTTCTATTACATAATTACATGCATCAGCTGACAATGTTTCCCTCGAATTAATGATAGTAGATTCTCTTTATTAATTACAGCATTGTATTATCAATCTATACATGTAAAATGCTTTGTCCTGAATGACTGACTGACAGTTAAACGCACAGCCCAAACCTCTGACCGTAGAGATCTGAAACTTGCAGGGTGTGTTCCTTGTATGACGCGATGTAGGCATGCAACACTTTTCTAACCCTTAGATTAGAAACGTGTTGCAAAGGTGGTACCTGCAGTAGGTTGTGTTAATCTGAAAAGTCTTCTGCTGACCACTTTATCTTACTCCGGAGAGTACAATAAACTATAAATTCATAATCACTGTTCTTAATATTTCTTCAGTTATTTAATTATATACGTATTAGTCGTAAAGTATTTATACATTTCATCAGAAAACTCATATCTGAGCGTAAAGTCAAACATTTAAGATACATTATATCTTCCCAGATGAAAATTTATAAGCTGACTAGCTATTGCCCGCAGCCTCGGTCGTACGAAAGAGTTTTTTTTTTTTATATAGGTCCCACTTATACATTTTCACGGGATAAGAAGTAGCCTAAAACTTTCCAGTTTCCCAGATGCTCGAATTATTTCCATACCAAATTTAATCAAAATCCGTTTGATAGTCTTTGAGTTTATCGCGTACAATCTTTTTACCCCATTAGGGGTTGAATTTCGCAAAATCCCGTCTTAGTGAGCTCCAACGTCCTAAAAGGAACCTCCACAAAATTTGAGACTCCTAGCACGTGTAGCTTCTCAGATTTCGTGATGAGTGAGTTAATGACCTTTCGTTTTCATACATATTATATATTACGGGATGCATTTCAATAAAACATGAAACACGTCTTCTATCAGTTCTGTTAAAAATAAGTTTAAGCAATATTTGAAGTAGGTTGGACCAAGGAATCACGTTGGCCCATACAAACTTTGCCCCCCTTTTTCACCCTCTTAGGGGTAGACTTTCGGAAAATTCAATCTCATTAGATGCCTATGGCATACAAAGAACACACCCTGCAAGTTTCAGGTCTCTACGGTCAGAGGTTTAGGCTGTGCGTCAGTCAGTCATTCAGGACAAAGCATTTTACATGTATAGATTGATAATACAATGCTGTAATTAATAAAGAGAATCTACTATCATTAATTCGAGGGAAACATTGTCAGCTGATGCATGTAATTATGTAATAGAAGCTCTCGCCTAACACCTGCGTTATAACTTTCAAGGCATCAGCTGACGGTTTTTGCCCCGGCATACAGCCAGCTGACATATATATTTATTCATAGTTGCGTATAAGCTATCATCAGGTAAATTTGTAGTTGAGAGGAAATCACTGAAATGATATATTTTTTTTACATGTTTGATTGACCAGCTGACGCATAATGCCCCAAGTTACAGTCAGCTGATTATTTTTTTTCTTCAAGGTATCGGGTTAGCTACAATTTAAAATGATTCTTAGTTGGGAGGAAATGACTGAATAATATATTTTTTTCTACATCTTTGGGAGGCTACCACCGCTCATGGCACCCACGGAGCCGAAGCTGACGTTCACGAGGCTTTATGATACACGTCTCTGATGCATCTCACCAATTATCGTTCGGGAGAAAATGACTGACGAAATTTTGCTACTGGCCCACGGTCTAAAACTTATGATTGATAATACTGTACTTTTTTCTTTCACTTACGCGGTATTCTCATACATTAGTTTCTATTCTATTACCTTAACGCTAATTATACGCTTGTAGACAAGCATCTTGGCTACAGGTCGTTTAAGCCTCATCTATACGGAACTTAATTCCTGGCAATAATTGTACGTAATTATTGCTTAAAAATTTGAATCAGGGGTAACTTTCAACTTGAAAGTTACCCCATCTGAAAATGCACAACGGTGAGACAATTCTCGGCCTCGTGACGTATCCGAGTTATTAGACAGATATTCAATAAACGTATATTGCTTACGATTGTTGGTAGTACCATTGATCTCTCAATGTTAGGCCTGGTTTTATCGAAGTATGAAATGTAATTATAAAAACACATAAGACCTTATTTTGTGTAAGTGTGAACATACCCCTTGCATTAAAAAAATACTTCCTGACCCACCTGAAAGCAATTTATATTACAATAAAACTGTTACTGTTTAGGAAAATAGTAGTACTTACCTAAAGGCAAGTAACTCATCACTAAATTGTATAAAAAGTTTGAAATAAAAATGGACGTGCTATCGTTTATTTATCTAACATTAAATCTCTGTTGCAGGAACGATGCGGTCGAGAAGCAAACATGCTGTTCGCGGATTGAAGATGTGTATTTCAAAAATATCTCCACATTACGATAAAAAATGTCAAAAAACGAGGCTCTAAACTGTCACATAAAGCTCTAAACTGAAATACTGGTGAACACATTTATTATAAAAATATCGTAGTTTGAAGTTAACGTGTCTTACCAGGATATAATGGCGCGGTATACCACGCTGAAGTATGCTGTATGTTAGCCAATGCATATCTCAAAGCATGATTTTTGGGTCGACGATTTTATACCTATCAGAAGAGTCTTAATTCCGTGCCAACTTTTGAAATGTACCTAAATAATTCAATAATTTAATTTAAAATTGATTTTATAGTCGCAATGAGCACAACTTTAAAAATGTATACTATTACCATTTTAAACGATATCAATATATTATCTATTGAGTTAAGAATAAATTGTATTTTTATTAGAAATATATTTAAAGAGGGAGTTTTATTCTTAAATTAATCAAATTAATATTTTATTGATTTGTAGTGGTGTAACATGTATATCTTAAAGGTGATGGTCCATTGGGGCAAGCAGGAATAAAGGGGTAAATAGGAATAAATCTTCCATAGAAATTATAAATCAGTGTCGGATGGCGCTTCAGCAATGATTTGTTTCCGAGATTTTAATCTGAACAACTATTGGCGTGTCGGATATTTTGTTTTCATTTTGATAGTTTTAGAAAGTCTAGAACCTTCGTCGTGATAAATATACATGTATTATAACTAAACTCAATGACAACATACTCATAAAATCAAAATAAGCTATAGGTTAAGATTTCGTTGATTTATCCATGTAACAATTTCATTTTTTTTTTTCTATTTGCCCCTTCATTCGTATTTAGCCCGGTTGATGTTAGCCGTGATGTTTGTCATTTGGAATATTTCTATGACCCGACTTGACATTCCTTTAAAAAGGCATTCAAGGTGAGGCGGGTAAGAGAGCCATTTTAAGTCTTTTTAACTAGAAGTAGTATTTGTCCGATAAGGGGTAATTTTATCAATGGCGGATCTAGAAAAAAGTTGGGATAGAAGGGTAATAAATGCTGGGATTACAAATAGACTGAAGTGTCACTTGTAATAGACTGGGAATAAGATTGGTTATTAGATTTGGGATTAAAGATGTAATATCACTTGGTTTCCCCTTCGAGTCCGCTAGTGTCCTACCAAAGTTCAACTCAATGTAACTATTTATTTAATTACACGGCTATTTCATTTGTATTTGAGGTATACGAATGCTTGTAGTTTGACAAGATATGGGGGGATCGAAGTTAAGAAATTCTAACCAATGTTATTTTTTGAAAGTATTATAGGAAAAATATGACGTCTCTAGAAAGATTTTATTTAGAATTCAAATATATTTGGAAATAAGTTAAACAAGGGGAGATAGGTAAATCTGTCCCATTTTCCATGTAGACTAAATAGTGTCAAATATTGATTTTATTGAAAAGGACTCATGTTCAACGCGAATACATGTCTGACAACAACCGCTGTTGGCTCAAAATGTTTCTCGTAAAAATATATTGTATTTTAATTTTTGTGATTGAATAGTTTGTGAAGGATTGTTGGAAAGTTTGTGTATGATAAAAACACGTAGGTGTAAACAACTGACCGGGAGAGAAAGGGCTTAATGATTAGATTAACATATCATCTAAAACATAGACTCTCTATTATTCTGTATTTATTTTCCATTCTTTTTATTTTCTGTGATTAATGTGCAAAAAATGCATTTAATATTTGCGTTTGGAGGCTTTATAAATATGAAGCAACTAAAGCATTTTATGGCATTTGCTATCACAAGATTGCTCTGTAATTGTCTATTTATCCAATAATATTTGATTAAACTTCGTAACTTTTTATTTTTATTTATATAGATTTATGTTTTTGAATGTTCTAGGTCTCATTTTAATTTTCCTTATTTTTCTATCTACATAAGGTGTCATAAATATCTAGTTCAAAGAAAAGCGTACCCCTTTATCTCCTATAGCCTATTCATTCTCATATATATTTTGTTCTTCTCTTTATAACTTCCAACAATCCGTCACAGCGAGTGCGCGGGCGCATGTGACCGTACTTTAATCTAATCGATGTTATCACTGTATGTTAGAGTTGTAAGCGTTTCAATTAACGTACGAAAACGACTGCCTACCTTGTTATATTTTGTAATGAATCTATGTTGCTATACGACAAATAAATTAATATCTTGTATCAATTGATTGTGTTTTTATCATAAAAGTGCTGCGTTTAGTGACGCCTTTTGAGGGAGATGAACTGAGGCTTCGCCCTTAGTTAGGGACCTCGCGCGACATCCAACTTAAGACTTTTTTAGAATACGGTGGTATTCTATTTGAGAATTGGGAGCCATTTTACCCGGCTGCGAAAGAAGGAAGTATTTAATCGCAGTCGGAGGCATCTGCTCACTCCGAGATTTTATTACTCTACCTGTATCACCAACCATGTTATGAGAAGTGAGCGTGTTAGGCCTCCGACAGCGTTTGTGAACACTGTCAACTAAGATTATTCAAAACCAAATGAAAATATTCAAATTAAAATCTTCAGAGAAGATCTTAGTAAGATGTGTTGGTAAACAGGGTGCTGTTGCTGTTGCTGTCGGAGGCCTAACACGCTCACTTCTCATAATTCCGCCCAATTCTCAAATATAAGAGACCGCCATTAGTTGTATTTGTACTCTTTACAGTTTCGGACAGTCCAGGTATTACAGATTTTTATGGGTGGCGGTGATCACTTACCATCAGGTGAACAGTATACTTGTTTGCATCCTAGATCATAAAAAAACTGCCTCGGTGGCGTAGTTGTATTGCGTACGAGTTACGAGTATGATTTGCGCGCTGAGGTCCTGGGTTCGAATCCCGGGTCGGGCCAAAAATCTTTGTGACTGGGTTTTTCTCAAAAAATTACTCAGTCGCAGCTCGGAGTCAGGAAGTTGGCGGTGTGATACCCCATTGCCTCGGAAAGCACGTAAAGCCGTTGGTCCTGCGCCTGATCTCTCTCCGGTTATGTCGGATTGCCGTCTCACCGGACTTTGAGAGTGAAGGAATAGCGAGTGCCCCTGTGTATTACGCACACACTTGTCCACTATAATATCTCCTGCGTACCTGGCTGATCTCCGTTGAGATTGGCCGCCGTGGCCGAAACTGGCTAGGATTTCATTTTTTTTTTTCATAAAAAAACAGTGCTAGTCTGTACCACACTGACATGCTTGAATATTTAAGGTGTATCATTGTCAACCTTTAGTTATCAACCTGTATTAACCTTTTTAGCTGGGAATTCGAGAAAACAACACAAAAACTTGTATTATTTATTGCACCTCAAATACAATAATAAATTATAATTAAATTAGAAATATACTAAAATATAACTTAAAAATTCAGTACATAGTTACATTTACCCACATAAATATTTTACTAATGAGCGAATTATTTATGAGATCGGTGGGCTTACACAATATTGGTTCGAAACCTGTTACAATATCTTACAAATATCGCTTACACCATTTGGTGCAAATACAGATACTTATTACTTATATTGATTCATAAATTTGTGTTAACCTAAAAAATATTTTTATGAATTTTAATTTTGACAGTTGGATTTATCTCGATATCACATTTCGTCCCCAATATCCTCATTAAAGGGGTATTTCTACTAAATTCTGGAACTATTGTGTCTTCAGAACACCTTATGAAAATTGAATCTGATTTTATTTAGGCTTCCATTATTAACAAGTCAAATGAGACCTTACATAGTTATGCACATTACTTATTCAAGTATCAAATAGAGCCAATTTAGAGCAAAATAACGAGTTCAAATCAGTACTCAAATCCCGAGAGGAAATAGTTTGTCATATCCATCGAAATGAATTTTCTATCTCTTTTGTACTCGTTTGACGTAGTCATTACAAAAGTTTCGAGTTTTTGGACCTAGAAACAACACATGAAGTATTCTTCAGGGCACCTGGGCACAGTTATTTGCAATTTAGGACAGTTCCAGATCTTTTCACAGCGGCATCGCGACCTGAACCTGCGTTTTCCAGATGATTCTATCAAATTATTCGAGTAAGATCCGCCGTATTTTTGGAAATAGGTCAGTTTTGGCGATACTTTCAATGTTTTCAAGTCGTCTAAGTTCTCGGTTTTTTCTGTGGAGGAATCAGAGATTTCTGTTTCGCTGGAATCATAAGTGTTGGTCGTGTAGTCGTAGTCTCTTGAGTGACGATCGAACTGACTAGATTCCACATTGTCTAAATTTTCGAATGTGTCATTTAGTAGATTTTTGTGTTCCTTTTTCTCTTCAATGTCAGGGTCAGATTTATGGTTTTCAGACGCTTCTGGCTTTTTTGAATCGACTAATTCTGTTTCATTGTCTTTGGATACGTTTATTTTGTCTAAAATACTGCCAGGTACTGACTGATTATTGGCAAAAGTTTCTGGATCACTGGTTACATCATAAAGTTTTTCCGTTTGATTACTTTCGTGTTCTGGTTTTATTTTAACATCAAGCTCTTGGATGCTTGGATTTTTATCATCAGATACGACGGTACTGCTTATCTTACTAGACTTCTTCGCATTTTTTGGTACAAAACTGTAGCTCCTGTAATTTTGACCGTCAACTGATCGATCTGTGTTTGCAGGCTGTATTTTTAGATAAGTGATAGAACTCTCTTTGCTCTCTTGGGGGGCGCCTATAGCGGCGTGCGTACTCAGCAATACTAGGAGAAACGTTCTGTAAATTATAAACAATTGAAGTTAGATGTGATACATTTTTCGTTTATATAAAGTTGGATTAGGTATGCCCGTCGATTTGAAAATTGTACATCGTTTTTCTTTAGGAAGAGTTAATCTGAGTCAAAGATGGGATGGAAATGAGCCATTTACCATTTGAATTTGCCCTACTTCTTTGAGTTTCAAGGCATTAGGTATAAATCCATCCTATTTCAGTTATAAACCTACGTACGGAATCAGTTGCCAAATAAAACGAATACCTAATATTCTATAACTGTAGTATTCGCACCATTCAGTTGGTAATTATTTTATCATACTTTAACTTGAGTACTTAGTTAAGTATATTTCCATGCGTTATTGAGCTATTGTGCCCTACGGAAATCGCGAAAATATTTTTACTCTAAAATAATGACTGAAGAGACTAAAGAGGACAAAACCCTTCGAGTTAGTGTGGTGGACATTTAGTGCAACATAGTGCAGTGAGTGCTAGTAAAAAATGGCACGCGAACAATGTGTCTTCCCCTTAATAGAGACAATAAGAAACGTGTTATTGGACATATTCTTAGTCATAGTTTCATTAGAAGTTTAGGTAAAATTAAAATAACTATTAGTCATAAGGCTAGATTGTTATTAAAATGATGTTTTGCATATAATATACGATAAAAAAGAAACTCTAAAATAATAATCCTAAACTTGTTTCGATACTATTAATAAGTTCTACCACCACCGTACCAGCCTTGTATTATATACTGCTAACTGCTGAGCTCAGGCCTTCTCTATAACTGGGAGGGTTAAGGCCTTAGTCCACCACGCTGGCCTAGTGCGGGTTGGCAGACTTCCCATACCTACGAAATTCTTATAGAAAACTTCTCAGATATGCAGGTTTCTTCATGATGTTTTCCTTCACCGCTACAGCGAACGACACGTAACTTTGAAAAGTCAGAGGTGTGTGCCTTGGGTTTTGAACCACCGGACATTGTCTTAGCTTGAGCAGTCCGTTCCGTTCACAACTAGGCTATCGCCGGTTAATGAGTTCATTTACTTTAAATTGATATTCAGTAATATCGAATCGGGTTTTAAATGTCAAATTTGCAAAGGCTATTGAACTCGATGGTGTTATTTATTAGTTTTTGCTAATATTTTTTATAGGAACGAGTTTGTAACCAACTACATAAGTAATTATTTTCGACATCTATATATCATTTAATTCATAATGAATATTTACGGGGAGAGAATATATTCAATGTGATTTTTTAAGTAGCTGGCGCTGGCATTGTGCTTTCTTTTATCCACTTTTGTAGTGTGAAAGGCATTTCACGCGGGTGAAGCCGTGAACAACACGTAGTACTTTACAATTGACCGATTTTGGACTTGAACTAGTTTGCTGTTCTTAGTACGCTGCAATTACACCAACGAAGCGATAAATCTTGCATTTTAAAGTTTAATCCCTAAAATCTAGATCTGTTACTCGTGAAAATGATATTTGTTTTGGCGCCATTTTTTTCAATTCGTTACGTTCCGTTTATTGCACCTTGATTTATAGTGAGGCCAATGTCATCAGTTTTCGCAGACTGCTAAATTATGCAGTAATTTTAAAAGATCGTATAATGTTATGTAACCTTTTGTAAAATGGATGTTAATTTACCGTTAACCTTTTCACACCTCGGTTCTATGCGTAAATAAAATAAACTAGTAAATGTTCACTGGTAACTCAGTGGACGATAAGTATTTTTTGCGCTTATATTTTTGCAGCACTACGCTATCAACGCGATGGTATGTAAGTCAGTACTTAGATACCAGTGTAAATAATGTACAGTAAAGCTTGGAATATTAATACGTATATAATAGAATCTCCAAAAAGCTAAACCGTACGTCAATGAAAAATTAAAACTGTCTGTAGTCGTGCGCTTTGAACTTAGGAGTTCATGATGTCAAAATAAAATAATTTTCCTCAATTCTTAATACGATTAATAAAAACAATTCTGAGCGTTCTGCCTGTTTGTTCAAACATTTTTATCACATTAAAATTCTGTCTTAAGTGGTATTATACCCATAGGATTACAGATAATTCGATTAAATTCCAAAATCACAACTATTAGATAATTCGTCGTAGGAATCCTCAACAATATTGGTCACATTATCACTACAACCGTTATGACATCGACACAGCAACAACCAATGTCATTACATTTAGTACTCGTTGCTTATTATTGGAAAACTAAACCTTCACACTTTCTGTGTAAATGCTTCTTTAAACATTCAATATTTGTATCGGTAAGTACTAGGCATCAGAGGTACTATAATGATTCCTTACGTTTACGCGAATGTTAGACATTGGAATTAAACTTTTTTTACGGATTTTATCGCGGTTTTTAAACAAAATAAATAAATAATAATCACAGGGAATAGTTGAAACAATAGTCAACAGAGAAAAGCCTACTGAAACGCACACCTGTAAACTCCAAAGTGGTAGAATTCAATAAAAATTGGGCAAATGGATAACCGTCAGTAAATTATTCATTAAATCAATTTAAGATCAAATACTCCTATAACAGTACTACTAAAAAAAAATCATTGATAATAATATGCAAATGGCGCCAAATCAGACACACACTATATATTTTTATGCTTATTAGTGTTTGATAACACATTATGTCTACAAAATCTGAAATTATAACGGTTTTTGTTATTTTTCAATAAAATCTATACTATTTTATGAACAGCCAATGACCTAATGTCAATCACCTCATTTCGATAGTCTTTGAATTTGAATACAGTTAATATTTATTTATTAGCCCTGCCACGTTGTACATATTATAACATTTCAGGTTAAGATTGGTATGAATATAATAAAATAGTCACCGATATGTACAACAAGTTCGGCGTACATAACATTCGCCACAGTACTCAGCGAATTAATATAAAAAAATGAAAACAAAATCTACACTAATGTTAATAGTTATAAACATAATAACATTTAACAAGATAAAATATTCATAAGCAAAAACATAACTTCCATGACTATTACAAAAAAAAACATGATGAAATGTACCACTGAAACTTGAAATCACTGAGGGTAAAGTGGTTGTATAATATGACAAATGTAACAAAAAAAAAATTACTTGCATTACGGTAACCCCACTACACTGCACCTGATGGTCGGCGGAGTGGGGTCCAGAGAGAGTATCGACTGACTAGAGATATCCATCTCTTGACAGTCGATACTGTACATTTTTATAGAATAAGTTCACATCTGATTACGCGAAGGTGGAGTCAACGCTAAAACTTATTAAGTAGTTCCCAGATGTTATGTCATCATGTCATCATATTCGATAAAGATAAACGTAATTTCAGGAAACTTGAGTTTTTCATAACAAACCTCCCTCAGTTTTCGTTCGTTATGATCGTAGACCAGTTTTATCTCTGCCTTCTTGTAAATTTGGGCTCGAATAAAAAAAAATAACTTCGAAGTCTGAGTTAAATAGCTATGGAATGGCATGACGGCAAAATGCCACAGGCTCTCGGTTCGAGGGTGGTCCTCGGAGAGAGAAGAAGAGGACCGTTCAGGAGAATACTAAAAAAAGAGGCCGGTTTTTGCACTGGTGAGGGACTCCCTTCCATGAATTTGCCAAGGGTCTCCACGGGTGTAATTACGCCAATGAATTTAACTAATAATAGCTTAGATTGTGGTATAAGAGTCGTATTACCCACAGTTTTATGCTGGTTACAGCGTGACTCTACCACTGTCAGTTTGCTGTGCTACAATACATAGGTTCTGTTTGACACGTTTTATGTAATATTTTTTTACAGTTATCATATTAAGCAGCGAACATAATATAGTACTCAATTTGATTATCATTTTTTGGAAGCATAGATTAGAGTCACTTTTGTATTTGGTCGGTTTATACTTTTTATATGAACACGGTAAAGTGACCCCAGTGCACAAGATGGTAAGCAGAGAGAGATCCGGACCGTACCCTAGATGCTTTTCTACAAGGGTTAACCCTAATAGAAAACAAAAATGTACGCAAATTACGTATCCGTGCGTTAGACCTATTTTTTCAACGGTAGTTACGATAATCATCGGTTTTATTAAGCTAGACGCGCTCGCAGAGCTTCGAGTGCTCCAGGTGCTGCTAGCGCGTCCAGCTTAATAAGATCCTGACAAAAAGATTACAGTTGACAAACGGGGCCTTATCATTTGCATATTTTTTTTTGTTTTTTATTAGCATTATGGCTTGTAGTAAAGCATTTTGACTACAAACCCAGATAGAGTCGACTTTCGAGTGATAACTATTGCTTGTTAGTCGTCACAATTATGCCGACCTGTACCTACATTTATGTACGTATATTCTACGAACTGAGGAGTAGCAATTACTCAGTTGTGAAACAGACCCGTAACCTTTTATCCAGCTATAAACTCTACCATTCATACTCTAGGATCTGCCCCTGACCTGTGCCACGTGGACAAATTTATTTTCAGTTACATAAGCGAGTGACGCTAGGCCACGTTTGGTTAACAATGCAAACAGTGAGCGGTCAGGGCCTGTAGTGTTTACATTATGTAATGTGATGGGAAACGCGCTGGGAATTTTCTATGATAGGAAATTATTGGCTGCATCCTATCGGTTACTTACGATTTTTGAAAATGTCTCTTTACTCGGAATAATAGTAATAAATTCTACTAAATATCCGACTTTTCAAATGGAAAGTGGGGCTTTCATTATTAGGTTAGGCGTTAGCTAAGGCTCTACAACACATACACACGTTTTTTATCCCCGAAGACCGTAAGGCTGAGGTGCATCTAGTGTACCCACTCGCCGTGCGTATTCCGCCACATGATGTGATAGAAGGCGGGCCTATCGCCATATCGGTCACAAATTCCAGACGCCAGGCTGATATTCAGTAGAAAACCCCATTAATACTGCCCGACCCGAGGATCGAGCCCGAGACCTTAGTCATAATCAAATGTAAAGCTAGTACTCATGCGCGGGATAGGCCACAGCTTTTTATTACTAAAATAACATTTAAATAAAATTTGTTACTAGGTACCTAATGCTTAACACATCACAAACGACACAACTTTTAAGATTTGCCTTTGATCATTATAAAAATCAAGTAAAAACCATAAAGAAATCAAATTGGCTAAACAGCTTCACTCCACATTTAATGGAAACCATTTAAGTTTCGAGATTAAAACGATCGTGGCTCGTAATTTTCAAACTTTTTGCAGTTGATTTATACTAAAAGGGTAGCGATTAGCATAGAGAAGTCTTTTAAGAATTTATGACCTACTATTTACTTTAAAAGTTGTATAGTGATACCAGCCCTGGATTATATACTGTCCCAATGCTGGGCACGGGCCTCCGCTACTACTAAGAGGGTTTAAGGCCAGTGTCCACCACGTTGGCCTAGTGCAGGTTGGTAGACTTCACATACCTTCGAAATTTTTGTAGAGAACTTCGCAGATATTCAGGTTTCCGCATGATGTTTTCCTTCACCGTTAAAGCAACGATAATTCACAAAGAATACACACATAACTTTTTATAAAAGTCAGAGAGCGAGCCTTTGAGTTTTGAACATGCGGACATTCGTCCCGGTAGTCCGTTCCACTCACAACTAGGCTATTGACGCTATAAAAATGTTGTATACTTATTGTGATTTCAAGAACTTTAACATGGTATAGTAGAGTCGGCGTTGTCTCAACTGTTAAACGTCTGTATTAAAAAAATAATGCAATACATTACACTTTAATTATAAAGTCAGAAGAAGAGAAAGTGGACGACAGATTATTTGGGAATGGAACGGTCTGCCGAGACATTGTCCGGCGGTTCAAAACCCAAGGCCAAGACCTTTGACTTTTCGATGTTACGTGTGTATTGTTTATCAATTATCGTTCGCTTTATTGGTGAAGGAAAACGTCGTGAGGAAACCTACATACCTGAGAATTCTCCATAAGAATCTCAAGGGTATGTGAAGTCTGCCAACCCGCACTAGGCCAGCGTGGTAGACTATGGCCTTAAACCCTCTCAGTAGAAGAGGAGGCCCGTGCTCAGCAGTGTACAGTACATAATACATAGATGATTGCATGGCAGAGTCAGAAGATAAAGGAACACTTGCAATTTCCTTTTCAATTACATCGGGATTACATTACGACTAATCGATAGAAGGATCATAGGATTTCGATCGCGTCACCGAAGTAAAGTTTCAAGTTTTTATATTTTGGATCAAAAGTCCTTAGAATATCAGGCACAATATCTTTAACACCCCAGAATAAAGTTAGGATTATAAAAAAAAAAATCTATTTCTATACGCTAGGCAAAGGAAATGCACTTCAGTCACAATTAATTTGAGCGACGAATGTTTGGCGCTAATCAGTGCATTACGCGAATAGATGACAACATTTATGCTATTTGCTAAGTGCGTAGAGTTTCAGCCTTGCATTGTCATGCCACTCATTGTTACATGAATTTTAATGTTCAAGTAATTTTATGTTTATTTTTAATAGCCTTAGAGCATTTATACTCGAAGTTAATAGCATACTAACAGTATTTAGAGGTTTGTTGATACCGGAAGTAGGGTCTCTCGTCTCTACATAATATTATTCTGATACAGGATTGGTAGTTAAATAACAATTATTGATTTGTGTATTCTTACTTAAATCAATTTCATACTAGCTTTTGCCCGCGGCTCCGCCCGCATTAAAAAGTTTTTCCGGGATAAAAGTCCCGGTTAATATTTTCCCGGGATAAGAAGAAGCCTATCTGTTAATCCAGGACATGATCTACCCGTGTGCTAAATTTCATCGAAATCCGTTCAGTAGTATTTGCGTGAAAGAGGAACAAACATTCACACATCCGCACATCCATACATTCTTACAAACTTTCGCCTTTATAATATTAGTAGGATTACTTATAGTACCTAATGTGTGAATACCGCATTACTTAAGTGTCAGCGTATTTATAATGTCCAGAATCCATAGACGTGTGTGAATCCTCCGGTTATGCATTCGAAACTTAAATCGATTTGAAGACATAATATGAAAACACGTCAATGGATGAAATCTGAACTTAGATATTATGTAATTAAAGCGTCTATTACTACAGGAACCTAAAAACAGTATTAATAAAATAACCGCATCGCACAAAAGGTGCTCTCCTTTTGTGTCATGCGGTTCGATCAAGTTCAAGGAAATATAAGGCAGTGAATATTTTAAAAGGAAAGTATCTGTGTATTTTTATTTCTTACATGCGCAATTTATATGACATCTGACCATAAACAAAATGAAGAGCTCCTTTTAAAGATAATTAGTACGTACGTACAAGTTGACTGTTAAGTTTTTGTTTATTTCTTCGAAATGACATTCCGTGTCCATCAGAACGACTGTAGTTCGTAAAGATAGATTTAAGCGCTGCTTGAATTAAAAAAAAATGAAGAACTGAGTTAGTTGTAGACCTAATATTTTATAGCCCCTCTAAGCCCAGACCTATTGGTCGGCCATAGTGAAATTCTACCATGCCTTGTAAGTAAAACGTCAAAAAAACTGCCTGAATGTTCTTTCATCGGGATGACGAAGGTACATAATATTGTGTTCGATCAACTATCACGCCCTATTAGATGTTATACATACCTACTGGCTACTTAGATCAACAATTATGCAATTCTTGGCCATGAATAATGTAATTATGGCTTGTCCAAAATTATTTATTTTAAAGTTATCAGTGATATTTTTTATTAGTTATACGTAATTCTAGTGATTTTCAATTCATTAACATAAAACAACCGAAACGGTAAGTAGTTAAGTACGATTTTTAATTACCGACCACAGTTCCTACTATTGTCTGGGATCCAGCGTCCATAGACAAAGCACTCGTTTTAAATTAATTACCATTGTTTTTTACACTTTTCGCATAATTTAAGGTGTGATTAGATAATTTAACCAGTAAGCGACAGCCTTATCCGTTACAAGTTTTAATAATCTTAAGTGCGGATTGTTACATTTTGTACGGGAAATGAAATACTGGTATAATTTGCGTATAGTAAAAACAATGGAAATCCATAGTTCTAATAACCGTGGTATGAAAAGTAAACGTTTTTATTTATTTAGTGAGTAATATGTACTAACTTCATGAAAATTAAAACCTACTTCACTGTGACGTAAACAATAAAGAATCACAGGGCACACATACTTTATTTAATATAATCATTTTATATCCCATAATACATTGTTGAAAATTAGACTATCGATTTTCTGGACCGGAATTTCTGAGGCTGTATGTGTCAATATTTGTTCCGCCGTAGTTTCCACGTGAGTAAAGATCTTTAATTCCCGCCAATTTCAACTGATTGGAATATAATGCCGTTTCTATACGCTGAGCCATTGTTCACATCACAATCCCCAGTTTTTGTAGAGTTTTATCAATCTATATACGTGGGTGTATTTGGTATTGGAAGTCGGAGCTATAGCCCCCGAAAGGCATATTTGTGGTACGGGGAAGGTGGTTCTGACGTTAGATTTTGGGTAAATATGACCAATAGGTTTTTATGTAATTTCATACATCATCACATTTTAATTAAAAAGTAGAGTTTCCATTCTATCATTTTGTAAAATACGTGCAACAACTTACCAGTTTTAAGGATAAAGGTAATTTATGATACGCATTTTTAGTAAAGCTTGCATAGTTGAATGATGTAAACATTATAATTATAATATTAAAATCGATTTATGTGCCTGCAGGGCGGCCCTGTATTGCAGCAATATAAGCTATAGGTCGCCATATTTTGTTCGTAATAAATCCATTTTAATGATATAATTATTGAGTTCATTTCTAAATATCACTGTCGATTAAAACACGCAGTAATGAATAAAATAAATGAGTGGTTTTTTACTTTAGAAAAATATATTCTTTTTCTACAATCTGAATCAACAATCTAACGTTATCAATAATTAAATTAATAAAAAAGCGAGATCATATTTCATGAGACGAAAAACAATACATCCTTGGCTTTTTACCCGACTGCGAAAGAAGGAGGGTTATCAAAATTCCAGTATAAGACATCGTCATAAAACATACAGCTCTTGAGCTTCGAACTCAACGAAATACAAATAAAACCTCAATGAAATTTTAAAAATATGACAATAAAATAATTAAAATATCACTGACCGGTACATAGCGATGCGCACTCACACAAGTCTCACAAGATACAAACGCGAGAGATGCCGCATCTGCCTCTTATAAACAACTTACAACAAAACGATACAGTAAAATACCCGGTGATGGATGTTTTTTTGGCGGGAAACGGTAAACGACTAAAGCGCTGAGCTGCAGCCACCGCGAAAACATGGAGGGGCGTGGGATATTTGTCTATGTTATTCGATAATATTTGTACTTGAAGTTTTTTCTCATGGAGTTGTTTTGGGAAAATTTGTTGTAGGTGGCGGAAGTTAATAATAATATTTATGTGTATATAAATAATTCTTACATCTAATTATGTTTAATAAAAATATTCATACTAAATAACCGTGGAATCCTCTAGAGTCTAGAAACTTTTCACTTTTCAGGCGAGTACCTCTACGAGTAATGTAGGTGAGTACCTACTGAGAAACAATTTTTAGGAATTATTGATTATTGCCTAAGGAGTTTACATCTCATACAACACGCACATGGTTAATTAATAAATTAACTATTTATCTATCGAAGAACTTAGTTCTTCTTATTTAGTAATAGGTTAGACACAATATCTACTTACCCCTTTTGATTAATAATACATTACATACATATACACTCACGCCTGTTATCCCCGAAGGGGTAGGCAGAGGCGCAACTAGTGCACCCACTTTTCGCCATTATTCCGTCCCATGATGTGATAGGGGGCGAGCCTATCGCCATATCGGGCACAAATTCCAGACTCCGGGCTGATACTGAATAGAAAAACTCAATATCACTTTGCCCGACCCAGGGATCGAACCCGAGACCTCAGCATTGCAGTCGTACTGTAATACAACTACGCCACCTATTAATAAAACACTTAGCGCAATATATAAGTACATATAATATAATATACAAGTATTATATAAGTACAAATTTCCATATTACTAAAAAAATCCTAATAATCGCAAATACATGAGCAGGTATGCTTATTTGTTTCAAAATTCTATTAAACATTGCTCAACAATACAAGCTATTACTAAGAAATCATTATAACCTGATACTATTCATTGTTAAGAGTTATTTTTTATAGTATATTAAGTTTCAGATATCAATTAAAATCTGACCACAGGCATTTTCAAGGGCCATTAAGTACATAAGTAGCCCTGCTTGTACTGTCTCATTATAATAATCAATAATAATACCAGCCCTGTATTATTATACTGCCCACTGCTGAGCACGGGCCTCCTCCACTGAGGGGATTTAGGCCATTGCTGCTTACAAGTCTCTACTACTGAGAGAGTTTAGACCTTGCGCCTTAGTCCACCATGTCGGCCTAGTGCGGGTTGGCAGACTTCACATACCTTCGAAATTCCTATGGAGAATTTCTTATAAAGTGGATTTCTCTGTACCTGCCATTACCTACGTATTTCTTATTGTTAACTCGAAAAATAAATACATAAAATGCTTTTATTAGTACATCTCGTCGACCATCGCATTTTTATTACGCAAATTACATGATAAAAATGAAGTGTGTTAAGTATCTTGTGTAGGGCGAACATCTCTGATAATAAAAGAAGTCGAAACGGAAATCCCTCATCTACTTATAGCACACATTTGCACTTCGCCGGGTGGTTCCAAGATTCAATTCCCAGACCTGAATATCAGAATCTGTATGTAACCTTATTTAATAGAAAAAAACATTTGATTATAGAGGATTCAATTTGGGATTTGCTTCGACAATAGGGTAGTTTGTCTCAAAAACGCTTTATGACGAATATAAACTCAAGAAACCGTATCTCTTAATTACCTACCTATTTCTTTCTCTGTTTACTCTTTTGCGATATACACGCATCTAAGTTCAACGCTAAATGTTAGTGATTTTAAATAAGAACAGTATCGAATACATTTATAGTCCAATCGATTGTAATGCAGCGCTCGAGGGCCGTTCCATCTCGGATGTAGGCCGCATCACTTGCCAGGGGCTAACGGTCCTACAACTGGACTTGAGATATCGACTCTATTTATTTCGATTCCTATAAACGGTTCGCTATCTTCGGATACAAAGCAAAAACATTCTTATAAACTATCCGCTCCTGTAGGGTCTATAATAGAAAACGACCAATCAGAATAAAGTTTGTTTGACAGCTTATAGAAGAGTTATTGCGATTTGTTTATACATATATAATCAACATCACGCCTTTTCCCTTTTTCCGGGGTAGGCAGAGGCGTAACTCATCCACATTTCGCTAGCTATGTTAGGTCCCGTGTAATAGGTGGCGGATCTGATGCCATTTTCAGGACACACGTCCAGACTCCAGGCTGATACTGAGTACAAAAGCCAGTGTTACTGCCCGACCCTGGACTCGAGACCTCAGCGCGATAGTTTTACAGCGCACGTAACACAACGCCACGGACGGAGTCTTTTTCAATCGACTTCCAAGAAACGAGGAGGTTCTCAATTCGTGTGTTTGTATGTTTTTTATGTGCGTACACTGATATCTCTGAAAATTGTGCGCCTATTTCTATGATTCCTTTTTTGTTTAGTAAATTAGGTTCTCAAAATGGTTCCATTTCATTAGTCAGATTAGTCAATCTGCTTTGGTTAATGATTGGACAAGGTTAGTGGAGACGGTTGTAGAGTCAATAATTTAGATGCATTGTGATTATTATATACTTTCGCAAGGGGGTAGGTAGAGTCGTAACAGCTGTGGCAGTCTACCTGCCTACGTAAAGTTATTTTTTAATATTGCCTGTGCCCCAGTTTGGGCACGTCAGCTTCATCTATTTCCTACCTATATTTGGAACCGTAGCCTAGATGCCTTTCAACAATCGTTAGCTCTAACGTTGTGTGCGCATTGGCATAGCTAGAGCCATTTCCAGAGGACAGCCAGTGTCCTAGACCTAAAAAATAAAACGATTTCTGTATACTTGCCGATATGAAAATATGGTTCGTTTTAAAAAAAAATAGTTGTAGTAGGCTGCCTCAAAGTCCTTGGGGTGGGCACAGTCCACCCCTCCCCCTCCATATCTGTATGCAAATGACATCTCCTAGCGATAGACTTATTGACAGGATATGTCAATCCCAAAATTTTTTTTGCTGTTTTTTGTTAGCATTAATGATTGTAGAAGGGGATGTTGGCTACAGCCCTTGGATAGTTAACGAATTATGTAAAGAGTATTGACTGCCTTTGATAGAGTTTGGGTAATGTAAATATAAAGCTTACTTCCTCCCCAAAGGGATATATATCCGGGACCCGCAACTATGTACTACCTCCACGAAATATTCAATTTGCAGTGCCATGATGTGGACACAATTCCTCATCAGGTTCAAAATAACATCTTTCTTGAATAGAATTGACCCTATGAGGCATTGTGTTTTGGATTTCTCTCTATATTTTAAGGCGGTTAAAAGTAAGGTATCGAGCTTGCCATTACATATATGGTATTTATAAATAGCAGAGTTCGTAAAGGATGCATTTTTGTTGCCTGAAGTTGTTGACACAAATGTAGCTGCTCTCATAATTCACCCATTCCAGTTTACGCGGGAAAAGCCATGGAACAAACCGTGCGCTGCGCAAGCGAAATAAAGAATATTACTGTTTTACTAGAAGACTTAAAGAAATAATAGGACGCTTAAAATAAATTGACTACCTCGGCAGCGTAATAGTATTACAGGGACGGTACCTCTACCGCTCTGGTCTCGGGTTCGAATGCCATGTCGGACAAAGTGATATTGAGTGTTTCCGCACAATATCAGCCCGAGGTCTGTTACTTTTAGCTGATATGGCGATAGATTCGCAATCTATCACATCATGGGATAAAATACTCACGGCGAAAAGTGAATTGACTAATTGCTCGTCTGTTTAAAGTGGGCACATACGATGCGATTTGGTACAGCCGAACCATTAAAATGGTATGCCATCGAACCATATCGCATCGTGTGGGGCACGGTTCGATGGACATTATTATTATTATTGTTGGTACGGCTGGTTGGTTGGCTTGTCCATCAAACTTGGTTGGATACAACTGGACGTCGCATGGTACGGTTCGATCGTGTGGCGTGAAGACTGTACCGCGTGACCAATTGGTCGCATGATACCAAATCTAATCGTCTGTTAGTAATATTACCCTTTAAGGAGATAAAATGAGGGTGTGTTAAACCAAATGAGGGCACAAAATATTGTACCCGCCGGTCATACACTTTGACTTACAAACGAAGCTAAAACTATGTATTAAATTATGGATTTGACTTTCCTCATAAAGGACATTATTATAGTACATGATACGTATTATTAATAAAGCTATTTCGTATAAGTTGCAGACTGGTTAAATTTTGTTATCAAAATACCAATTATTGTAATCATTTTTCATGTTTATTAGCCCGTACAAAATAACATATACATAATCCGTACATAGAGTTTCGTGAGTTAACGAATCTTTAGAACTATTACACTGACACTACTTTTTAATTGAGAATTAGGAGTAGAAAGGTACATCGGGCTTACTTAACTTAAATTGATAACCCCCATCACCTCATGCGACGCAATACACACTGCGAAAAGTTGGTGCACTAGTTGCGCCTCTGCCTACCCCTTCGGCGATAAAAGGCGCGAGTATCCGTAAATTGATAAGGTACTTTTATTGTAATACTTCAGCAAAGCGCGAAAAAAGTTTCGAGTTAAAAGTTAAAACCAAGAGATCGCGATTTTTTATAATAGTCATGAATACATTCAACTTTTATCAACAACTAAAAAATACAAAACATCAAAACTCGTGTAAACTATTTTTACCTTTATTTCCCTTCCTAGGCATTCTTTATCTTTATATCCTGACATTACGATGTGCAGTTTTACGAAACGAGTCCTGTCTGGATCGTAAATAATGGGTTCTGGCCAAGGTCGAGGGGCTGGATGGTCAATGGCCACAATTATTGTAGTCGCCGGAGCGAATCGTCAGCATAATTTTATACATGATAGGGACATCTTTTTTTAATGAGACCATTGCACGAGTCCTGAGATGAGCATCGTTTGACAGTAAGTACTAAGTATCAACCAAATTGTAATTGCTAAAAAGCACTACATAGTATGAAACAAAGTTGCTTCCCGTCTGTCTGTCCCTATGTATGCTTAGAACTTTAAAACTACGCAACGGTTTTTGATGCGGTTTAATAGATAGAGTAATTCAAGATGAAGGTTTTTATGTATAATACATGTATAATTTAGTAAAAGTAAACCCAATTAAAAATCCTGTTAGAACCATTTTCGACTCCTACGCGGACGAAGACGCGGACAAAAGCTAGTATTAAATAAATCTTAGATTTTGTTAAAATAAAATAAAATATGTAATGCGTCACCTATGATCAAATATTATTATAATGTAGACAACATTGAAGCGTAGGCAGATAAGTGCACCTAACACGCATCGGCGAGCTTATTTCCGCCCCACGACGTGATAGGGCGACAATTATAAATAGACATTTTGATAAACCTAATGCAACGTATTGCAAGGATATTAATTTAATGATTTAATTTAAGGCTAATTAATGATGACTGAATTGTTATATAAAGATATTAAGTACTAAAGTTATTGCAGATAAATAGGCAGTTAGACAAGGGTTAATTCAGTGGCATGACAGGCAAAACACCAAGAGCATCTAGAAGGCTCCCTATCTTTAGAGGAAGAACAAGGTTCAGGAACAATCGCTATACAATGCAATTTGCCCTGCCCACTGCTGAGCTTGGGCCTTCTCTACTACTGAGAGGGGTTAGGCCTTAGTCCAACACGCTGGCCTAGTGCGGGTTGGCAGAATTCACATACCTTTGAGATTCTTGTGGAGAATTCTCAGATATGTAGGTTTCCTCACGATGTTTTCCTTCACTGCTAGATTATCGATTCATTCTTAGAAAAGTCAGGGGTGTGTGCCTTGGGTTTTGAACCGCCAGACATAATCTCGGCAGACTGTTCCATTCGCAACAAGGCTATCGTTGCTTACCCAAGAATCGCTATAAAAATAGATACGTCTCAACAACCTGGTAGCACAAGTGAGGACCCCATTCGATGATGTTACCACAAGACTTTATGGTCTAGATTACTCTAGATACGCTACTGGGTAAATTTAAGATTGCCTCTATCAACTTCTTCTCTTCTGACTCCAGTAGACTGAGTATTTCGCCGTATATCTTATAGTCTAAAACAACATCATCCACGATAACGCCTCATACTAATTTCTATAATAACTTTAAAGTGAAATGTACAACCTTTTGCTTGTGTGTTTTAGTTCTGTAACTCACTAAACACCTTTGAGTGCACACGCATACCACAGTGAATAATTAAAGTTCTCTAAACCTGCGAAATCTTCGCTTAAAAATTAATAGCACGCGTCATTGTGGATGAAATTGTCTATAGTTGTCTAGATATCACGAAAAATCACTACGTTTCATATGTAAACCGTATTTTTCACAACAGTTTCTATACAAGTTCCATTGAGCACCGCTAAGTTATAACCGAACCGAATATTTCCGTAATTTCTTCCGAGTATTTGTAAAATTGTATAACTAACTAAAATGGAAATACTTAATTCCGCAGCCGTACGTTAGTCTATGCAGATCGGTAACCTAAAGATAAACAAGATACTATGTCGCCTCACATCCACCACTGCAACTCCTGTGAGCCAGGATCACCAGTGGCACGCATTTTATGACCCTGAGCGGTGAAGCTCGGCGAGTCTCAGGGAACACTAATCTGTCTTTAACCCGCTACGAAATTAATCAAAAAGATTAATCACGCGTCTGCGTGATATCCGCCATCGATTGTTAAAGATAAACAAGAGAAAATACCCTATACTACTCTGGCGTACTTATTAGGGTAGGCCTGGGTAGGACCTGGGTGTCCCCGGAAATTCCTGATCGGACCCGGAACGATATTCAACCTTCTCGACGCAAAATAGATTCGTAAACCTACTCATCATACATTGTGTTAAAACCCGCCATAATGTATAAGTATGTAGCAATCCGGGATAGCCTGTGTATATCCGGTCCAAACAGACCGGCATAATTGTTTCGACTGGCGAGGCGAGAGATAGTCATGGATATTCTATGTTTACGTATAAAAAAACATATACATTCTACACAACAGCTATAATGTACCTCAGGCTACACATTATTAACAAAATACGTTAAATATAATAATATATGATTAGTAGTCTAAATTGAAACGTAGGCTATAAGTGCAACACGCACCGGCGAATGAGCATATCGGCCTGTGATGGATACAACTAATTTCATCTATGATTTTATTAATATAAAACATTTTCCCGGGACAAAAAGTAGCCTATAGCACTCAGGAGTAATCTAGCTTCCTATTAATGAAAGAATTTTCAACACCGGTCCACTAGTTTTTGAGTTTAGCCATTACAAACAAATAATCAAATTTTTCCTCTTTATAGTATTAGTATAAATATATGCTATTCATATACCATAATAACTAAATAGTTACTCCGTTATTCACTTTTCTTCTCTGCATCTTGTATGGTAGATCAACTCAGTCATTTGTTGCCCTTCGCTAGGCAGCTGACACTACTACACAGTAAACTGCCATACGATGAGCCGCAACCGACAAGAGTTCTCTTCTCTTCTGTGCTTGGTTCTTCAAGTTTTCATCCAATTTCGTAGTTATGTATTACATTTTAATGAAAGTACATAATGTCTACTGAACCTCAATTCAAAATGGCGTCGCCACTCGACATTTAATTCATGTCTCATGACCTTCCGATTACGATACGATATGTAATACAATATTGTGCGACTTAATTAATCTTAAATGCTTTTTTAAACACGAGAAAAAAATCACAAAAAATACCGTTACATTAGAAATAATGCCACAAGATACCAAATACTTAACAGAAACACATTTAGGACACATTTTTTGTTTAACAGTAGCGATTTACGCGAGTCCCCTCTCACCCTTAGGGTATTTAAAACATATATGTTGAATCATGAAATAACAACGTGAACATAACTTACAGTTAAAGTCTTGTTATACTTAACAATGGTCGACCGCAGTGAATCGTCTTGCGTCAATTTTTCTACGAAACTATACCGCGTTATGCGAACACTTAGGTTACTAACACACAAACACACAGAATTGCTGAAAACATATAGGAACTTACATGCCGTAGTACATTAATGATACTTGTCTTATATCTACTCAATTAAAATAACTTATGCCTAAAATGGTTTACGTGCAAAAATGTATCCCTAAAACATCCCACACGGAAACCATTCCCGCCAAAAATAGCCATAGACCATAGACAAAACGAACTCATGTAAATTTAAAAAAAGAAACTCACCCGCCATCAATGTCCAACGCAGTATCGGGACTAATGACCATAACCAGCGGGTTTGCGTTATAAACCATTTTTTATCTACAAGGAAAGCCGCGGGTTTATTTCACGCGTCCAATTAGTAGCAGACCACAAGCCCGTCCATAATGTTTAATAAAATGGAGCTATTGGTTAGGGATGTGTTTTCCGGGTTTGGAGTCCCGAGTTTATATTTTATACTAGGTGATGCTCGCGACTCCGCTCGCGTGAAAGAGTTTTTCCGGGATAAAAATATTTTCCCGGGATAAAAAGTACCCTATAGCGCTCAGGAGTAAAGTAGCTTCCTATTAGTGAAAGAATTTTCAAAATCGGTTCAGCAGTTCTTGAGATTAGCGCGTTCAAACAAACAAACAAACAAACAAACTTTTCAGCTTTATAATATTAGTATAGATTATTATACAAAAAATAGTTTTAATCTGAAGAAAAATATTCTTCAATAGCCTTAGTTACTACTAACTTCATTGCAACTAAGTATTATAGAGGTATTGATAGTGAATATTACCGTCTAAATGACATGATTGGTGCTCCTAATCCCGTCATATCCCATCACTATTAACAACAAAACATATTGTTATCGCAGTACAGGAAACGTGACAGGAAGAATAAAAGATATCGGCCCCAGTTGTGCACAGAATGATCCAAACTTATATTTGTAGTATTTTTAACAGAACTTAACTGTAAAGTAATGTAAACAAACAGTTTACTTGTTTACGCATCGCCCGTATTTGCCCATTTACCGCCTCGGGGAGGCGTAAATGGGCAAATTTACAGCGTATGCAGGTCTTACAAAACAAAATGCTCAGTCATGCTCTTGGTGCCCCGTGGTACGTTCGCAACCGCAACCTCCACGTGGACACCAACATGCTGACCATTAGGCATTTCATGCATATGGCCAGCAGACGCTACTTCGATCGGGCGGTTAATCACCCAAACACTCCGTAAAGCGTCAATATATACTCCATTCGACCGCGCTAAATGGAGACGGCCGCGTTCCGTATTAACCGATCGAGAGGACGAAATCACTCTGGCCATCCGCCGTAAGAACGAGTTCTTGAAACTCCAACACTCCACAAGACCGCAGTTCCGTCCTCGCTGTCGAGGACGTCGCCGCGTCCCCCGTCGCCGCCCCGACCCCCATAGCAGTTCCGGCCGCGTGCCGATGACAATACAATCTGTTAGGATTACGCGTAGAAACCAATCTTGCCCTAATCGTTGATGTATCATCCTCTCTCAGTGGCCGTCCTGAGCCGAGGTTCGTAACTCGTTGGTGGGTTGCCCTCAGCATGGTCACTTAATTCAAAGGGTTGCGAGCGCCTTCTGCGGTTACCCTAAAGACCGGTGTGGCCAGAAAAGCCGACTCGCGTCAGGCTACTGGCAGTAGGGCCATTATAAGAAAAATAAAAGAAGTTTACTTGATATTTGGCTAGGTTATGAGACTTCCGCCCTGCGGTTTGGTAGCGTTTGAAGAATACAACCACGATATCCCCTGCCTGTCGTAAAAGGCGATTAATAGGGGCCACCGGTCTCACGGGCAGGCGGCAGATGGCTGTCCACCTTTAGTTAAATATAATGTTTAGTACATTGATGCGACCTCCGTGATCGACGGTAGTGTGGCAAGTAGGCCCCATGCTGCCGTTGACGCAGAGAGCGTTCTACGGTATGCAGGGGTTTCTCAGCCCCCCTCACAAGAGACGCGCCGTCCTAGGCGGCACCGCGCAGGGGCGGTTGCGAATAACATAGACACTTCCGTCAGAGGAAGCACGCTGCCGTCCCTAATACGCCGAAGATGTCAACTGTGGAGTTTTAGTTGGTATGCCGTATGTGTATATAGTGTTAGGGACTCGGCCCGGCGATCACCCGACGTTTTCTATCTCTCTGGGCGGCTCAACTTTGCACTGGGTCGTAAGGCACGGTGAACTCAACACAACCGCTCAGTCGCCCCCATGAAAGCTGGTAGCAAGGTACTTTCTCCACGAAACAAAAAAAAAAAAAAAAAGGTTGAAATCCTCCTAGCCAGTTTCGGCCACGGCGGCCAATCTCAACGGAGATCAGCCAGGTACGCAGGAGATATTATAGTGCACAAGTGTGTGCGCAATACACAGGTGCACTCGCTATTCCTTCACTCTCATAGTCCGGTGAGACGGCAATCCGACATGACCGGAGAGAGATCAGGCGCAGGACCAACGGCTTTACGTGCTTTCCGAGGCACGGGGGTATCACACCGCCAACTTCCTGACTCCGAGCTGCGACTGAGTAAATTTTAAGATGAAAAAACCCAGTCACATTTTTTTTGGCTCGACCCGGGATTCGAACCCAGGACCTCAGCGCGCAAATCGTACTCGTAATGCGTACGCAATACCACTACGCCACCGAGGCAGTCAAAAAAAAGGTTATGAGACTGTCCAGTCCTCCGATCCGCCAGTGCTCCTGTAGAGCAAGAGCGGAGAAGCTCTGCGAGTGTCTGCTGCCTGTGGACACTAAATCATTAAAATAGAACGATAAGGAGGAGTTCAAAATATTAATTTTCATCTATCATGCAGTAAAGTCAGCCGGCACAAGTTTAGCGATAGAAGGACGCAATATCTCCTCTTGACATGTCTGGGCTAAAATAATTCTTAAAATAAATTTGTATGGCCGCAAGTTTCTCAAAAACTACTGATCCGATTTGGACGTGGTTTTCGATATTTAAATGTATATTTCTCAGGGGAGGTTTTAGTATATAATTTATGAAGATCTAATGAAGATCTTCGGGGATACACAATGGAACTCTTCAATAACTAACAGCAGATGACTCGCGAATGCTCCAATCGTATATATATGATGTACTTTTTACACCATTTCATAATTAACTAAGAAAAAAGCAATAAATAAAAACTTTTTAACAAAAATAAACCGACTTCAAAACCACTACAAATGAACTAAAATTTGTATTCGCTTAGTATATACGTATATTTGGAGTCGGTGCCTAATTTAAATTAAACAATGTTTTCGTATAGTTGTTTGTGTATTTCCTTAGCTTAGCTGGCAATTTAATCGGCATCGACTCCAAGTATATGTATATACTAAGCAAATACAAATTTTAGTTAATTTGTAGTGTTTTGAAGTCGGTTTATTTTTGTCAAAAGTTTTTATTTATTGCTTTTTTCTTAGTTAATTATGAAATGGTGTAAACAATACATCATAGATATACGATTGGAGTATTCGCGAGTCATCTGCTGTTAGTTATTGAAGAGTTCCATTGTGTATCTCCGAAGATCTTCATCAGATCTTCATAAATTATATACTAAAACCTTCCCTGAGAAATATACATTTGAATATCGAAAACCACGTCCAAATCGGATCAGCAGTTTTTGAGAAACTTGCGGCCATACAAATTTACATACATTCATACATACAAACATACATACATACGGATCGAATACAGAACCTCCTTTTTGAAGTTGGTTAAAAAATCAGGCCGAGTTTTGTTTGCCAGGCGGATCTGCCCAAAAACGATCTAGGGCCGGACCTTAAGCGACTGGAAAGGTGCGACCAAACCTGAATATAGGCAAACATATAAAAAATAATATGAATATGCCTGCTGTTCTTAAGTTCTCCGACCAAACATCTAACACAACAATACCAGCCCTCTATTGTATACTGTTCACTGTTAAGAACGGGCCTCCTCTACTGAGAGGGTTTAAGCCTTGGTCCACCACGCTGGCCTAGCGCGGGTTGGCAGAGATCACATACCCTCTAAATTCTTATGGACAATTCTGAGGTATGTAGCTTTCCTAACGATGTTTTTCTACACCGTTAAAGCGAAGGATAATTCGTAAACAAGTAGACATAGCCTAGTAAGTAGACGGTAGCCTAGTTGGGAATGGATCGGTCTGTGGAGACAGTGTCCTCACGATCAAAACCCAAGTCATACACTTCTGAATTTTCAAAATTATGTGTGTATTGTTTAACTAAGGCTAGGGCTGAAATAAAATACTGTATGAACGTAAAACATCTATTATCTATTAGGTAATAAATTATTTTAGTAATATCAAGTAGAGCGGCCGGCTTGCCTTAGGCGGCCGAGACTGCTAGTCCGCTCTAGCACTTCGGCTTACGCGCATCAGCGGCATTGTCACCGCCATAATACATGACATTGTTATTTTGTAATCGTCACGTAGCAGGGACGAATCCAGAAGCTGCTACTAGTATTGTAGAGCTTTATTGGCATAGGAGTGTGAGCTCTAGCTTGTTGTAATAAAACTCCAAAGATGGCGATGTACAGGTTTGTATTTTAATTTCAGAGTACGTTGATACACATCAGCGTACTTACACGGTAATAGTAATAAATTAGTAGACTTATTGAAATTACAAAGGTGCACGTCGATTTTACTAGCGGGTACCACTACAGTGTCTATTTCTACCACCAAGCAGCAGTGTGCATGCACTGTTGTGTTTCAGTTTGAAGGACATTGTAGCCAGTGTAACTACAGGACATTATGAGACAATATCTTATGTGCGCACTGGGATGCCACACAGCACTTTGTAACTCAAGGTGCTGGATGGTGTTTCTACTATTTATGGGTGGTCGTATCACTTACCATCAGGGGAACGGCATGCTCGTCTCGTCATTCAATGCCATAAAAAAATATGGGAGGCATGGTGTGACACAGCGTCCCCGCACAACTACATACGTGCACTTACATAGCTGCGCAAGTGCGTATCCCTTTTTTCTTTTGTTTACGCGGAGAAAGCGAATCATTACTACCACCCAGTGTTCAAGGGGAACGACTGAGCGGTTATGTTGGGTTCACCGTGCCTTACGACCCGACGTTGAGCCGCCCGGAGAGATGGAAAACGTCGAGCGACCGCCGGGCCGAGTCCCTAACCTATGTACACCGCACGGCATACCAACCAAAACTCCGCGGTGGCCATCTTCGGCACATTAGGGACGGCTGCGGGCTTCCTCCGACTCACGTCTAAGTTGTCGTCCGCAACCGCCCCTAAGTGTGTATCCCTACAGTATAGCCAATTAGAATTTCCCACACGCCTTAATAAATAACCTATTAGTTTTAAACATTTAAATATACATTATATTAGGTACTAGGTGATGCTTGCGGCTCCGCTCGCGTGAACAGCTTTTACCGGGATAAAAATATTTTCCTGGGATAAGAAGTAGCCTATAGCACTCAGGAGTAGTGAACTTCCTATTAGTGAAAAAATTTCAAAATTGGTTCAGCATTTTCTGAGATTAGCGCGTTCATCCAAACAAACTCTTCAGCTTTATAATGTTAGTATAGATTGCTACCGGAATTACGGTTACCTAAACATTTTCCGTTAAACTAATTTTAATTATAAAACTATTAGGTATCCTTTTAAATTGAGGTTTTTTCCTATTAAAGTAATGACATATAAATTCCCCAAAATGCTTATCAATTCGTGTTTCAATTCCTTTGAACTGTGGTTGTTATGGGGCCAATTAACATTTGCCTATTCGATTCGAAAAATCACATATCAGTAGTCTCAGATTGGATTATTTACGGCTTTAGTCTCATTAAATAACATGTCGGTATACATACGTATATTTAATCTATTTATAAAAAATAGAAAGTTCTCTATGGTGGGTCTCTCATATGTAAGAGTTCGTCTGGAAGGGTACCACCGCAACGTCTACTTCTACCGCCAAGCAGCAGTGTGGAAGCACTGTTGTGTTTCGGTTTGAAGGACATTGTAGCCATAGTAGCCACTGGACATAGTGAGACTTAACACCTTATGTCTCAGGGTGACGAGCGCGGTGTAATGCCACACAGTACTTTGTAAATCATGGTGCTGGATGGTGTTGCTACTGTTTATGGGTGGTCGTATCGCTTACCTTCAGGCGAATGGCATGCTCATCTCGTCATTCAATGCAATAAAAAATATAGTGCATATAAAACGTACCTATATCAATTATATTATAAGTAGAAGTACACAACCTTTTTAATGTGAGGCGCTCTAGTCAGTCGGCTAGATACCACCCACAATACTGATCACTAAAGTCGTCTCCGTTCATTACAGGAATACAACCAATCCGTAACTAAAAACTCTACATTGCCATTTTACTCTTTTAGTTTGCTAGATACTCAAAGTCTTTACTACATGAAGTTGCAGTCAAATGTTCCTCAGCATTACACTCGTACCGTAATACAACTACACCACCGAGGCAGTAAAATAACATACTGGCTACTTTTAATCTCAAAAAGTTCATTGACATCTGTTTTAACTTATTATTCGGGGTAGGAATTAGGATTCCAGCTGAGTAAAAATAAGTTTATTAGACAACTCAAATAGAGGCTGAGAAGTAACAGAAGATGTAAAAGAGAATTATAAAGCTCTACAAAGCACTGCTCAACGCTAGTAACGGTCGAAATCAATAGAGAATTTCAATCGCTATCCGAATTGATCACAAAAATGAACCACTACTTTTATTCTCGGGATTGATATTAGTTTCTCTTGGATTCTTTTCTATCTATTTTCTTAGTAATATTTTTACATTCGGCCAAACAATGTTTAATACATTTTTACATATTTTGTACCAATTAAAATCAGCACAACGTCTAATCACGTCTAACGCAAATGTGCATTGTATGGATTGGGAAATATTGAGTCACTTTGTGGGTATCTGACTAGGGCAACCATACTCAACCTTTTTTTTTATTGGGCCACTAAACGTTTCGGTCTTGATGCGCGGGCCGCAAAAAAATATTTAGGTGTTAATAAAAAACATAACTCAATGCAATGCACCGCGGTAAGGCTTTCGAGCTAGTAGCTATTTTATTTACTCAGACCGCCCACAGTTTTTCTGATGGGCGCGAAATTTAAAAACTTTGAATGTAACTCCAGGTGGGCCAATCACAAAGGCCCGGCGGGCCGCAGGTTGAGTATGGCTGGACTAGGGCTTAGGACTAGGGTGACGTTCCGCGGAAATATAAACAAAATCAAGAAATCTAGGTGTTCAAAGTAAGTACTGCGTGAAATATCTCTTTACTAATAAATAGTGTTTATTTATTTATTTATTTATTTATTTATTTATTTGCATACTAAGTGTACAATAGTTGCTGTTGTTACATTTTTTTATGTGCTTATAACTTAGTAGCCCTTTTCAGACATTGCAAATTTGAGGGCGCTATATAACAATTATATTCTATATAAACATACAATAACAACATTATTTTTAAGATACATATAGATAATATTTATGACATATGATATTATTTATTTTCTAAGTGACCTTCAAGTATTCTTCTATTGTATAATAGCAATTTTCTACTAGATATGCTTTAAGTTTTTTGTTGAATAAGGAAAATTTTTGTTCTTTTTTAATGTCATCTGGTAGTTTATTAAACAATTTAACTGCCATGTAATACGGACTATCATGAAGCATTTTTGTTCTGGATGGTGGTAAGTAAAGATTTGTCTTGTGTCTAGTATTTATGCTATGGATTTGAGTTATGGTTGTAAAGCTATTACAATTCTTGAAAACATATGTACATAGATCTTGAATATATAAAGATGGTAATGTTAATATTCTATATTTAATAAAGTACGGCCTACAGGTTTGTGTATTGTCTATTTGGGCTATGATTCTCACACATTTCTTCTGTATAATAAATAAATCTTTTGCATTTACACTGTTTCCCCATAACATAACTCCATATTTCAACCACGAGTGAGCATAAGCATAGTATGCCGATAGCGCAGTTTGTATATCTGTACTATATTTAATTTCAAAGAGTGCATACGTGAATCTAGATAATTTACTAATCATGTGTTCTATATGGGATTTCCAATTGAGATGTGTGTCAATATGAAGACCTAACAGGCTGAATGACTCTACTTTTTCTATGATATGGGTATTTAAGTAATTAAAGTTTATCATAAGTGGTGGGCTTTTATACGATTTATATTGCATAATTTTACTTTTATTATAATTCACTTCTAAATTATGTTAATTAAGCCAAAGTGTTATAGTATCCAGAGTATTACTCATAATTGTATTAATGTTGTCATTTTTTCCACAATTGATTAATATAGAAATATCATCTGCAAATAGTATTGGTAACGCTATTTCCTTATTTAGGGTTTTTGGTAGGTCATTAATATATATCAGAAATAAAATGCACCCTAGGACACTTCCTTGCGGGATTGAACAAGTGAGAGTTTTCATATCGGATCTTGTATATTTAATTTTGTGTGTTTGAATGTCATAATGTTCAAGTTGTACTATTTGTTTTCTATTATGTAAATAAGACTGAAACCAAAGATAAGCAGATCCGCGAATACCCGATCCGTATAATTTTGACAGTAGTATAGCATGTGAAACTCTATCATAGGCTTTTGTCATGTCAAGTAGTAGTCCCAAAGCACATTTTTTGCCATCTATATGCTGAAGGGCAGTTTGTACATATCTATAAACAGCAGATATAGTAGATTTCGATTTTCTAAAGCCATTTTGGCACTCATCAAGTATATTATATTTCTCTAGGAATGTGTACAGTTGGTTAAACATGGCTTTTTCAAATACTTTAGAAAAGGTAGGCAAAAGTGATATGGGTCTATAATTATTCGGGCTTGTTAATTCTCCTTTCTTATAGATGGGTTTAACTATGGAGATTTTTAATAAGTTGGGAAATTCACCTTCTTGGAAGCTTTGGTTGATTAAGGAAGTTAGAGGGATAGAAAATTCTTCAGCACATGATTTTAATAACGTAGGCGGTATATCATCTATGCCACTACTATTTTTATTCTTTATGGATTGTATTATTTTTATGGTTTCTCTTTCCTGCAAAAGATGCAGGTATAGTGAATTAATTGGTGAATTTATAACTGGATGTCCAAAATTATTTGAATTATAATTGCCCGAGTTTACACCAACTGTCACAAAATATTCATTAAACATGTTTGATATGGTTGTCGGACAAGATATAGTTTTATTTTCATTTTTTAGAGTTATATTATTATAAAGTTTTTTCTTTTTTCTACCAGTTTTTTTGTTAATAATGTTCCACATAGTTTTTATTTTATTATCTGATATTTAAGCACTTCATATACAAAATATGTATAAAGGCGGACGCATTCTCTCCCAGTCAACCTTTGGGTGGTGCAGAGATTAACAAGGTAGGTGCAACAGAGGTAGGTACTTAGAGAGAATATAACTGGTTAGAGTTTCCTCCAGACGTCAAATATTAGGGGAACAGAGATAAGTAGGTAAAGTTTGATCATGTTGGTCACTGACTAAAAATATTTTTATAATCTTGGCAGGATAAGAGAGGTAAAGATACAGCTGTATAAAGAGACTGTAGTCTAACTTTGCTTTATTTTCAGCTATGACATATACATACATATATACATATACACTCACGCCTGTTATCCCCGAAGGGGTAGGCAGAGGCACAACTAGTGCACCCACTTTTCGCCGACATTCCGTCCCATAATGTGATAGGGGGCGAGCCTACCGCCATATCGGGCACAAATTCCAGACTCCGGACTGATACTGAATAGAAAAACTCAATATCACTTTGCCCGACCCGGGGATCGAACCCGAGACCTCAGATTTGCAGTCGTACTGTAATACAACTACGCCACCGAGGCAGTCAAATATGTTTATAATATGTTACCTAATAACATTACCACCGGGACGGAAGTATTTTAAAATAACAACTAACAATATGAATAACGTAGGCATAAAATTGTAATGTATTTTCCATAATATGATGGTAATACTTTAGGAATTCTGTATTAATTATTTTATGCTTGGATTAATTTTTATCTCCATGGGAGGAAAACCACAAACTTTGATAGAACACGTGCGCCATGTTTGTTTCCTTATATAATGTCACATTTAAAAATAGAATATTGTTTATTTTGCAATAACCAGAGCAATGAACTAAGGTAGCGCTGAGGTAAAACCTGGATACCATTCTGGATACCCATTAACCTAACTTTTGATACGTACAACTATTACACTACTGCACACAATCATAGCAAGAGAACCAGTAAGTTAAGCAGTTCCTAGCTATTTGGAAGTGGCGGACGAAAAAAATCGACGCCTCTTTTTAGTGATTCTTTTTTCGATCTCCACTATATTTTTGCAGGCAAAAGCTATCTAAGACAGCCAGACACCCAAACACCTTTTTTACGCATGGCTGCAGAAATAGACATAGTGGTTGTAGCTACCTAGACGGTCCTTCGTATACGAGAGACCTACCAACAATAAAGATCTAGAACATTTTGGCGTATGTAGTTTTACGGCCGACTGCCTGCCCTCTGTGAATCTCATCGGGGGACTGGTGCGTAGTACTTGTTCAATTTTTAATGTAACTAGATGTTGCTCGCGGTTTCGTCCGCGTGTAAAGTATTTCCTGCAACAAAAGTTCCTAAAATACAGTACCACACCAGTGCCATTTACTTCAAGAATCAAATAAAAGGTATCTATTATTTCCCATGAGAGCAAGTTACCGGAATAAAAAGTAAACTATGTGTTAATCCAGGACATGATGTAAGTACCTACCTGTGTGCCATATACGTTCAGAAGTTCCTGCGTTTAACAAACATCCAAACGTTTTCACAAACTTTCGCTTTTCTAATATTAATAAGAAGTAAGATAAGATGTATGTAGGTAGTCTGGTCAATGACATGTATCGTGTCACAGCGGACATGCATACTACAATAATTATAACGTATTAGGGCCTACGCAGCCCGGGACGGCATGGCAAGGGATTTTGCAGTCAGTCAGCGCACACTAGCCGCTAGATTCCGTGGCATCCCAGCGCCTTGCCACGGCATGCCTGCCCGCCGGTATGTAACAACGAGCGCCGGAGTCCTTGGCATGACGTTGCCTTATGCCTACCGCACTTTACCGCAGTATGCCACGGCATCCCGCCGCGGAAGCCCGCGGCGCGTCTTTCAATGTCGTGCAATGAAATCCCTTTCGATGCTACGGCATCATTTTAAAGCATAGCAATTTATGTTGTATTTCTCTATCAATACATTTGAATGTCCATTAATAATAAATTAAATCCCCTGCCATGCCGTCCCGGTCTGCGTAGGCCCTTATGAACATAACGTGCTATGATTGCCTCGGTCACCGAGCCTCGGTGGCATAGTTGTATTGCGGTACGACTGCAATGCTGAGGTCTCGGGTTCGATGTCGGGGACGGGTAAAGCAATGTATATATTTCTATTCAGTATCAGCGTGGAGTCCAGAATTTGTGGCCGACATGGCAATAGGCTCCCACCTATCACATCATGAGACGGAAATCGGAATATGCACGGCGAAAAGTGGGTGATTAGTTGCGCCTCTGCTTACGCCTTCAGGGATAAAACGCGAGACTGTGTATATAGGAACTATGAAGTATTATTCGATTTGTAGGTAATATTTATTATTTATAGCTTTTGCTCGCGGCTCCGCCCGCGTTAAAAAGTTTTCCGGGATAAAAGTCCCGCTTTATATTGTCCCGGGATAAAAAGTAGCCTAGGCGCATATAGAGGGAGGCCGAGTGGAATTGCTTGCCCACCCACAGCATTTTGAGGCAGCCTATTACAATAGATAAAAAAAAACAATTTTTTTATAGCATGAAGAATGACGAGACGAGCATGCTGTTCGCCTGATGGTAAGCGATACTATGACGACTACCCATAAAGACGACGGCGACAAGATGTTAAGTCTCATTATGTCCTGTAGTTACACTGGCTACAATGTCCTTCAAACCGAAACACAACAGTGCATGCACATTGCTGCTTGGCGGTAGAAATAGACATTGCGGTGGTACCAACGCAGACGGACTCTTACATAATATGAGTCTTACCACCAGTGCCGTCTAGGTTACAGATCCCCGCTAGAAAATGACTTTAGTTACGCCCATCATGTGGGTATTTACATATATAATATAACTATGTTCAAAGTTATAGATACCTACCTATGAATATTAACATAATAATAAATAATTTGGAGTCCTCATGAGACAAAATATAAATTGATGGTAGAAAAAATTCAAAATAAATTCACCCGCTTTCTTTATTATAAGCAATATGGTGTATATCCTTACTACCCTCTGATGTACCCCAGTCTGTTCGTCATGGGCATGGTTGGGTACTGCAAACTGGAAGTGAGGAGGGATTTTGCGCTTGTCAAGTTGGTGTTCGGAGTGTGGCGCGGATGGGTGCACCAGCCGGAGGTACTGTCCGCGCTGCAGCTGTGCGTGCCTAGCGACCGCGTCACCACTCGGCGTCTCCCGCCGCTGTTCCACCTCCGAACACCACGGACAAATGTGCTTAGGTTTGCGCCTTTGTCGCGGGCCATACGATTGCTCAACACTATTTCCGAGAACGTGGATATATTTATATGCAACCTGCAGGAATTCACAGAAGTGGCCTACAGGTGTATTGAGATTAATATAAATTAGCAAATAACTTTGTACAACACCGCTTTAGTATATATCTGTAATGGTTTTGTATATATGTATAAATAAATAAATAAATATTAAATAAATAAATAAACATTATGATATTCCTTTTTAGACCCCAAATAGTAGTAATAAATAATGCTATGCCCATTGCCCTGAGTGTGTCATCTTATACTCGCACACAAGTAAACAGCAACACTAAATGGTACATTAGTAATTGGCTAGAATTTATGTGTTTGTCCAATATAAAATACCTATTAAAATGTAACACCTTACCGTACCTCTTTTCCTCCTATTGGGCGTTGCAATCGGCACTATTCACCACATGAATGTATTTTACATGGAAACTATATCGAACTCAAATATATGAAAGTTTTACGCTTTGATTTACATCGGAAACGTAGGAATAAGGCTACGAAGGTCATGAGCTTGACAAAATCAAGTTCTAGGTCAAGGTCGCGGCCTCGTAGTGCGCAAGTGCAAGAGGTCAATGTTGCCAGCGCAGAAACTCATCCGTTTTGGTATATACGCCTGACGGAATTGTATAGCAATGTGGCAAAGCAAGAAAGTTGTTCTTATTTTATATACTTTAGAAATTCAAAAACCTATTTCGTGGTTATTTTATACTGTCATAAATATACACAATATTATAAACGCGAAAGTTTGTAAGTATGGATGTAACGTTACTCTTTCCCGCAAAAACTACTAACGGATTTTGATGAAATTTGGCAAACGGGTAGATCATGTCCTGGATTAACACAGAGGTGATTTTTAACCCCGGGAAAATATAAAGCGGGACCCTTATCCCGGAGAGACTTTTTAACGCCGGCGAAGCCGCCGGGAAAAGTTATATAAATATATACTTTTTTTAAACACCACTAGCTAGTTTGGATATATTTTTATTTCTTAATTCTTTTAAGGTTTTGTGATAACTCATTAGTGATTAATCAATAGAGTGATGATAGGTAGTTTTGTAGTTGTCCACAGTAGTGGATGTAAGAGAAAAGTGATTTATCAAGTTTTCTATGTTTATAATTATAACGTCATATAAATAACATAGAACAAGTTTATATGACAATAGAGAACAACGAACCCTCATTTCATTGTAGATGACGTAAGTTGTGGTTGTGATAAGCTTTTTCCGTGATTCATTTTTGTGGGAATAGTGGGGGATTCAAATATATCTATACGAATAAACGGCTTAATGAAAGTGGCGTGACAGTTGACGTGAAGTGGGCGAGATGAGCCGACGTAATTCGAAAGAAAATGAAGCGGCAATTACGGAAAAAGTGCCACTACCTTCACCAGAAAATCTACAAAAAAAGATGCTACACAAAGATGAAAACGTTCAAGATTTAACAAATAGTTTCGAAAAACACTCGATGGAAGAAGAAGATTTATTTGACCCAACCGAGGCAGAGGAGTCTACGACGATACAGCCTAGTGCTTTACAATCCCCTCAGTGTCCAGAATATACTTCAAAATCGGCACGAGTTCTCAGCTTTGCAGGTTGGCCGTCAGATAAACGTCAGAATCCAAAGGATCTTGCAGACGCCGGGCTATTCTACGCGGGAGATGGTGACAAAACATTATGTTTTTACTGTGGAGGGGGACTAATGGATTGGGAAGACACAGATGACCCGTGGGAAGAACATGTACGGTTATTCAATAACTGTGATTATATTCGACATAGAATAAAAAAGTAGATATTTTTCGATGTTATGTAAAGAATAAAATACCTAATGTACGTACTTTAGAATTCATTAATGTTGTTTTATTACCTGTACCAGTGATGTAGGTTCTTATATTTATTTACCTGATTAATAAAAAATGTTCTACATAGCTAAGTTCCTACTTAACACTTTCTAAAAACCTAATAGTTGCTCGTACTTCTTGTGGGCATAAAAATTTAAAGTATTCTTTAATAATTTTGTTCGTTTTTTAGAAAATAAATAGGGTCAATTAAAAAAAATGCATAATTTGTTTAATTTAGATACACTACAGCACACCGTGCGGTATCAATAAAAAAATATCGGTGAGAGCAAACTCTATAATAACGTGATAACACGTTTCTCACCGGCTCCGTTATTGTTAATGAGTCAGTCAGTCAAAGATTATATAAAATGTCCATTCTTGGTGTTTCTATGTTTATTTAATATTTTTGTTTTTAATGAGGGTACCAGAGGAAATAAAACGCTTCCATAAATATATTATGTATAATGTAATAATTATCTAAGTAAAATAACACAACAATAAAATCGAAAATTTAATAAATTGGGTCACAAAAGAAAACGAACAAAAACATATTCGGATACACCATACTTAATAAATTAACAATCGAATGTTTTGTGGTAAAATGCATGATGGTCATTACTTCTTGCTTAAGAATTAGTAATCTTCCAATCCTCATAACAGTCTGTTGTCGAGTTGGTATGACATGTAGGTAGACGATGTAAAAATAAATATATTTATTCGTTTTAACAACTATTATGTAAACATCCTTAGCTTGTTGAACATTCTTTAACGAATAAATAAACAAACATTTAGGGAAGGCATCTGGCAAAAGACATACCAACATAAACTTTACCCTGGCACCTGCCATTACACAAAATAACGTTTTATTTCATAACGAAATTCATCATCATTGGCTTTGTGATATTGCTGTTTATGATTTCATGTATCTGAATGAGTATTTTACAATTATTTCACACAGAGTTTATTCAAATCTATCAAGCATTCGATGAGAGGGTAAAATATGCTGCCAAATAAAAGTTTATATATATTTATATGAACGTGATTATACGTCCTAAACGGAGTTCTAGTAGATAGCTGCCGGCGAGTAACGGTTAAAGTTTCAGTTTCACCATTGCGCAGATCGCTTTCGAGTCCCGACTATAATGTTGAAATTGACCACCAAGTATTATGGAAAGAAAATATAATTTATCATTATTTCGTTTTTCTAAAATGTCCCAAATAAGAAAAGTATGGTGATGGTTTTTTGTAAACACATACTTAAAAATTGAATACACAACTTTTCAACAAAACATGGAATAGAGTGCACTAAGTTTAAGTATAGTGTATCCTTCCGTTCCCTCATCGTGCGGATTCATTAACCGATGTAACATTAAGCAAACCTTACACGATCAAACAAAAGTTTAACCAATAAAGATCTTAATATTGATAATGTAAAGTTTCCTGAAGGACGCTAATTCATATGGCGAGTTTAAGACGGAATAAAACGTCGACCATGTTGCAGCATGACGTGACATGACGTCGACCGCAGAGAAAGAGCCAAAATATGTCATCCTGGTATTGTAACACTCATAATTTACTTATTTTTTTTCTTTTTTGGTTATCCTACCGTTTTTTAATGGTGTAAACAGCTACAATAAAGCTGAAACATATATATAAATCAAGTAAAAGTCTGTGACCCGACACTAAAATTAAACCAACGTGACAAATATTGTGTTTCATACGGTCAATCACATCGCTAAAGGTTCAAACTATTTCAATATCAATAAAATTACCGCTTACTCTCCGGTTTGTATTAAAAATAAATTATACTTCTCGCCATATTGGATTTTACATTTCATTACATTATTGAATCTTACAACACCAGGACGTTCAGATCAATAAAGCTGCTCAAACCGAGAGCGCTCAATAGAAAATCTGAAACCTTATAAACAAAAATATATAAACAACTTACACTATTTCCCAATAGTACTTGAAGACAGTGTAAACAAACATGCATTTTATTATCTGAACTTAGCGTACGGTGGGGAAATCTGCATTCTTAAGAATTATTTTAGGATTTTCATATGTAGTATCTAATTCTTATTAGTTCATCGTGGTGGACTAAAGGTTTTATCATGAGCAGCCTGCGTCTAGCTGATTTTAATAAGCTTTTAGGTAAATTTCAAGTTTTGAGTTTGGATATAGACAATTGAAATCCATATTGATTCATTCATCATGCGGTTTTACATTTAATTTAAAAGGCCAAGTGGCATCTGTCATGGATCCGAATGATTTTTAAATTTCATATTGTATTAAATAACATCTTTGTCTACATTACCTGCAAGATGTATCGAAAAATACTCTACATTAGGCCCTTTACATAGCAAAACATATGGCGATTACAGTGCCACCCAACTGACGCAGCAGTTTTGACAATTCTCCGTTGGAATTTACACAATTGTACATGACAGCATAAATAAATCATATTAAACAATTTATTATGGAAATTGCGATTCATACACATGTTTTTTTACATTTTATGAACGAAATACGAATTTACACAGATATAGCCTAGGCAATGGACACTGGATCATGTGAATATAGATAAGGGTTCCCTTTAAAATGGTTTAAAATATGAAACCACATTGTCTTCTGTGCATAAATAAACGCGCGAAATCTACCGTCATCTTGATTTAATTGAAAACGTCTATGATTTTTATATTTTTATAGAATCCTGAAAATGGCCATTGACATGTATAAAAAATCATAATATAAAATTTGAAAACGTCTAATCACGTCAACCGATATATTGCAGCTGCTACGTAATTAAGCCTGAGGAAACTAAATCTTCCTCCTTAACCCGTCAAGCCCCGCTTATTTATTTATATATATAGATGTATGGGAAAACCCTATATATATATATATGGACGCCGGTGTCCGTCGCGGGGCTTGACGAGTCAAAGGAAACCGTGGAAAATTACTTGAAACACTAAATAAGGATAATTTATACTCATGTTTGCAAACATTCGTTGGGGTGTGAATGGCATTTGAATACTAGAAATATTTTTACATAAAAGTAACTTATTCTATTGAATCTATTTAGAGGAAATTAATTAATATATGTATTTTAATATTGATTTCATAGACAATAAACATTTTTCTACACTGTTTACGAGATACAGACGCAGATATGGTTTACCGTTATGTTTATTTTTATAAGCGAACGTAACGGTAACATTGTTGATAAGAAGAACAAACAGATTTTATATAATTTAGACCAGAGGCAGCAATTTTTTCATGTGCCAAGGAAAACCCATCAAATACAAGTCTGATGGTGTAAAAATTACGTACGTCCCTCTGGATCCGCCTCAGTGGGCTTAGAATATGGTTTGGTTTGGATTGGTTGAGAGACTAACACGTAACTGACGTATTCTGCCGTCGTAATAAAGAATGCAGTAATCGACATTTTTTGCATTTTCTTAATTTTAGCAAAACAGCATCATAAGACACGTATTTAACCATTGGGTTAACAAAAAATTTTAAAAAATTGTTAGAGAGATGAATAGATTTGATTAGGAAATGAGTAGAGATTTAAAAAAACATTTAACCGCGTTTTTATCGAAACCGCCATTTTGCAAGTACTGCATTTAGAATTACGAGGGCAGTATTGGCCTCTCGATCAGCCTTAAGAGTTGCGTTCTTGTGTCACATTCTAAACCCACTTGACAACCATTTTATTATTAAAATAATTATTAATACTTTAAATGTTAAACAACCTCATATTTTATAATTTTTGTTTTGTTTTTCATGTCTTTTTTCGGTTTTCGTGATTTTTTAAGTCTTTTGCACCTTGCATTGAGTTACACTATAGAACAGATAGGAAAAATACATTTTGACAATTCAAATGTCATTAAGAACCGTCAAAAATGCCACGCCATAGTAACACTTAGTGTATTGTTAATATTGCCAAAATTGCTATAAAGTGCATTGATAGCGTGTCTATCGCGCGTGTGGCGTTACTACAGACGTCTTATGCTACAGAAATTATATTTTTTAGAACTTTTTTAAGGGTTTTAAATTTATAATTGGAAACTATAGTGACCATAAACTTACCTATATGTCGGACACAAAGTTATATTACTGTTTTTTTTTTATAAAATTATTTGGCCATAACTATGGTTTATGGTACCCGCGACGTTCCTGCAGTTACGCCACCGCACGCGCGGGACCGGCACAACATATAAATTACCCTGCCAGATCCGTACGGTCAGCACAACAGCCGCGGACGAAACCGCAGTTCATCTTAAAATCTTAATCGATGTAATTCAAACTCTACACTAAGGCGATATGACACATTTTTAATCGAAAATATTTAATTCATTTTACAAATTAAATAGTGGTTTTAAGTTTTAACAAATTGTACCCACATCGCATCAAAGTACGGCCAACATAAAAAGTCAAAACAACCGGCTTAAGCGAAATTGTGCCAACATTGGATCAAACAAGCAGGTGTTCCATTAAGCTTTAGACATTCCTCAAACCACTCCCAGGTCATCTGTCCGATTTTCCAGCGCTTTGTAAATGATTTGGAGCGTCGGCAAACGCGAATTTCAACCTATAAGCCTCCGCAACGAGGACGCTTATGTTAGAATCCGTCCAGTTTTGAGTGGGGACGTTTTGTAAGAGTATCATTAAGCCTTGGAAGTCTCTTTCTAGCATCAACCTCTCCCTCCAGTGGAGTAGAAAAGCAGCGCAAACGTACAGCTGGAATATGGCGAAACCGTCTGATTCTGCCAGGTAAGTGTCCCAGAGGCGAATGGTGCAGGGGAGAGGGATTTCCCTGGTCAGCAGATTGTTCATCCAACGGAAGGAAAACTGAAGGTAGTCCACCCCATGGCTCTGCAGGTGTTCGTGTAATGGTAAGTCGATGCGCCGTATCAGCTCTTTTAGTTGATTCACCTGGAATTACAAGTATGGGCAGTGAATATTACGTTACACAGTATCACGACCCTTTTCAAGGGTAGGCAGAGAGGTCACGTTTCGCCTGTTAGAGTCCGGGTAATAGGTCGCAACCCTACCGAAATTTATCGGGAACGATTCCAGACTCCAGCCTAAGGTTTTGACTAACTACGCAATAATATTTGTAACATATTATTGTGTAGACTGAGAACCGATAATGATACGTAAAAGGAAAACTTAATTCAATATTATTAACAATTATAATGAACGTATTGCAAACGACATTCTTATGGAAGGTCAGATAGAGGTGTCACGAAAACAACTCAACTACATAACTACATTATAGCTATTTTACTTTGATTTTACAACGCATACCATAAATGAGAGGGACTTGAAGAGTGAAAAAATCACGATGTGTTGTGCACAAATTCTATGGGCAAACCCGGCAAAGAAATATTTCTATGCTTTGCACACAACAACAGCGTTATCTCAGCTCACAAAACGTAATAAGCGCTCTTATCAATTGATAAACGTTTGTATTTTCGTGTTTTTTTTAAACAATATTGATTTTTAATTGCATTTACGCATTTCATTTCAATGTTACTTCGTTTAATTAACCCGTCAAACCCCGCTTATATATATAGATGTATGTGGAAACCCTATATACCCGGACGCCGACGTCCGTCGCGGGGCTTGACGAGTCAAATATTTTTTTTATTTGAGCTCATCTTATAGCACCAAATTTGTAAAAATAAAATCTCTATTCTGGGGTCCATGTCAGTACCCTGGCGTCTTACTAACCTTATACTGTATCCCTAACTGAGCAAATATGTAATTATCCTGTATACTATCCAGGAACTTGGAGAGACACCAGAAAGAATCCGCTTCTATGATGTTGCGCTGGTCCTCTGTGAGTTTGTCCAGGGGATAGTTGTCCAACTCCTCCCCTGGCACGGCCTCCTGCAGGAACACCATGAAGAACGGTGTCACCAGGTCGTTAATACCCTGCACGTATCCTGACGCTGGATGCCTGATTGCCCAGATATACAGGATTCGTTCGAACATCACCTGAAAACATAGTATCAAATGTTATGTTATTGGATGTTGCGGCTTCGAAACATCCAAGCCAGCTTTAATAGAATCTCATAAACACATCAGTTAGATATACATTTTATTGAAATAAAGATTTAGCCGACGGTAGAATATTTTTATCTCGGCTAGCAATCAGCATACACACAAAACTCGCCAGTGAAAAAGATAAGCGTGTCTCGTCCAAAAAACAGCCTATGCACATCAGGTTTTTAAGAAGCCGGCATAACTAGTGTTCGGTGTAATATGACCGAACACTTTAGTTAGCATAAATGCACGCAACGCATTTACTTAAAATTGTAATGTTTTGTCAGTAGCGAAGTAGTTGTAACACAGTCGGTTTCCGAGGCAGTCGGGTTCAGTCCTCACTACCATAACATTTAACGTTAAGTGATATTAAACATTAACATTGAACATTTGTAACATTTGTGACGAACATTAAATCCGTGAACATTATTTCCATTCTATCATTGAACAACCACTGCACCCCCGCTCTCTACTCGTACATTAAGTTTTGGTCCTTCGAGCCGGATGTTTTCATCATGAAAGATCTTATTAAATGCCTGCCTAATAAAAGTTTCACGAAACCTGAATGGTCGTTTATTAATACCATACAGTTAGCTGATCCAGAGTTTTACATCAGCCGCCCCGTGGACTTGTTACTGGGAGCCGACGTCTATGCAAACATTGTTTTGAGTGGAATGATTAAGGCGAATAACGCTTATGAACCTTTAGTTCAACAAACACAATTAGGATGGTTGTTGTGTGGTAACGTAAAAACATACCATTGCAACGTAATTTTAAATAACATTGAAGATATCCAGAGATTTTGGCAAGTTGAAGAAATTAGTGAATCGACCAGTCTCTCGGTAGAAGATCAAGAATGTACTCAGCTGTACAATGATACCACAAAACGGATAGAAGGAGGGCGATATGAAGTCCGGATACCACTAAAAAACGAATTAAAACATAAACTGGGATTATCCAAATCGATGGCAATTGCACAATTAAAAAACTTGGAACAACGATTTAAAAGACAAGAACAACTGTCACAAAAATACAAAACCTTCATGAGGGAATATCTAGAATTGGAACATATGAAACCAGAAGAAACTAACAGTAGAATACCTATTGAGTGCTACCTACCGCATCACGGCGTGCAGCGAGAGGACTCGTCAACTACCAAATATAGGGTTGTGTTTAATGCATCTGCCAAAACGTCAACAAAACTTAGCCTCAACGATATAATGTATAAGGGACCAAATTTACAAAAGGACTTACAATCCTTGTTATTGCAATGGAGGCAGTATCCCTATGCATTTACAGCGGATATCGAAAAAATGTATCGCCAAATTCTCGTCAACAATACGGATCAACATCTTCAAAAAATTGTATGGAGGCAATCACCAGAGGAACCTATACAGACTTTCCAGCTTACTACTGTAACCTATGGCACAAAGGCAGCACCCTTTCTAGCCATCATGACTTTAAAACGATTGGCGTCGGACGAACGTAACAAATATCCGGAAGCAGCAGCTGTTTTAGAAAATTCGTTCTTCATGGATGACCTTCTACATGGGTGCTACAACATTAACCAAGGAAAACGGCTAATAAGTCAATTAACACAGTTATTGAAATCAGGTGGATTCAATTTGAGGAAGTGGAACTCAAATAATCATGAATTATTAGAAAATATCATTTTAAATACCGACGACTCCGTATATAATTTTAAAGATGAAGAAACATCCAAAACTTTAGGACTGTGCTGGAAACCAAACGAGGATCATTTTACATTCAACTGCGAATTCACTAAGACCACATCAAAATTAACAAAACGCAAATTATTATCGGAGATATCGAAATTATTTGACCCGTTAGGGTGGTTGACACCTTTATCTACGAAAATAAAATTACTTTTTCAGAAAATATGGAAAACTGGTTTACAATGGGACGATACAGTGTCAGAAGAAATCTATAATGAGTGGTCTAGGTTAATCGCAGATATCGAAAACATAAAATGTTGTGCGATACCAAGATGGATTTTAACCCAAGAGAATGACGTCATTGAACTTCACGGTTTCTGTGACGCATCCATTGAAGCTTATGCGTGCGTGGTATATGTGCGTTCCAAAGCGACAAACAAAACCGTAATAGTCGCTGCCAAATCAAAACTGGTACCATACAAAAAGGCGATCACATTACCGAGAGTTGAACTTTGCGGAGCATATTTATTGTCGAAACTTATGTCAAAAATTATAACAAGCATCAGTTGCGGCCATGAAATCTATGGATGGTGTGACTCTATGGTTGTATTGGGTTGGCTGCAAGGTGACTCGACGCGCTGGAAGCCATTTGTGGCAAATAGAGTTAATACAATAAAGCAGACTATGCCAAGTTACGTTTGGCGCTATGTAAAATCAGCTGAAAATCCAGCAGATTGCGCTAGCAGAGGTATAACAGCGACTCATCTGGCTGGAAATCAGTTATGGTGGCAAGGACCAGTATGGCTATCAACATACAATGCTGAAAAGGATAATCAACAACATACTTACAGAACAGAAGAGGAAACAAAAATTATAAAACAAGCAAACATTGTACAACATCATAACATAATTATAGAAGAATTATTACAAACACATAATTCGTTTAGAAAAATAGTACGTATACTCGCATGGATATACAGGGTCATTTTGTAACCGAATACATAAATTTAACTGCGATAAAATCAATTTGAAAGAAACACCATGCAGTTAATTAATTTAACCATAAGTGTAAAATAAAGAAGTACATTTTTCAAACAAAATAAATAACAAAAAAGGTCTTTTAATTTTAGACATCCTATTGCCACTACTAGTAAACGAGAAATCGTCGGAGCGTCAACATCGCACTGAGGTTGTGTGTTTCATTGATAATATGCTCACGCACACGCGAACAAGAGATGCACACACGGAGCGCAACGATAAGCTGTCACATCGCGCCATCGTAACCAAGCTTTATTCCAAACCGAAAAGATGAGGTCGCTATTATTACCAATGCTTGTGTCTCAGGTCACATAGGTCAATCTAAACAACAGTCACTTACTAGATTCTGTCAGAGCCAGTTATGTCTCCTTCAGAAGACTGAAATCATTGCGGCATCTTCGATAATGGTCACAGTCCGTACACCGCACGTAGCTTATCAAAAAGCCTCACAACCCTAAGATTCTATCTAACCTAAGAACTATCACACGATACATCAGCAAGAATCGCACGCTCAAGCCGTCAAATTCGTCGATCGATTTCGTGAAACCGACTATGATGCTACCGTTATGATACGAGTGTCAACGAGGTTCTGGAAAATTGGAATTTTGAACATTTACTCAGTAATCCCTAAAAGTACAAAAGACATTTCAACGACCTTCTCGGAAACATTAACACTTTATTCACGAGCTTTGTAAATGTAAATCATAGTTTACCACAACAGAAACTTAAAAATTAACACAATAGAATAATAATTACAATTAGAGAACATTTGATCGTGTGCGCATAAAAGCCGAAACTAAAAACCTACACATGGCTCGCGTCTTCCGAAGCGATGTCAAAGGCAAGGTCACTCGGATCGATACAAAACGATATAATAATAAAATTACAATAGTTACGAGTAAGTACATAGGGCGCATCGGCCTAACATTCGGTACATAAATCAACATACGCCACGTCGTGTTGCTGCCGGGCGAGTGGCCGCTAGCAAAATGACGAGTGCCGAGTACCGTGGCCGAGTGGCGACTGGCGAGCGGCGCGCGCGCCGTCCCCCGCTTTCCCGCGGCGCATGCGCCTGAAGGAGCCAGTGCGGGGCCATACGCATGAAGTTCACGAATCCCGGACCGCGAATCTCGATGTATTTCGACACGTTACATATTTTGATAAATATCAGTTGTACTTATTTATTGCTATTACCTGGAATTGTCGTAATTTACTAGTAGGGTAAAAAACGTTTAATTTTTACCACTTCATAGAATACACGCACACTTTTGTCAAGAATAAGTAACATTTACGTACGTATTGGAAGCTACGTATTGGAAAATACTAATATTTAACTAAAGCTTACAATAGTGAGTAATGACTGAACTTAATTTAAGATAATCAGGATATTCAATTGACTAATGACCAAAATTATTGTAAGTAGGTAAAACATAGGTATTTAGAAGGATTTTTATGCACTTGGTCGAGTCACTTTATAAGTGGTTAGTAAACAACGCCAGTTTTAGGTATTATTACTCAGGCAGGAACAATTAAAAATTGCGATTGTTATTGCGGTGCGGAGATACTGGGGTACTCTGTCAGAGGTGTCCGGGAATAAACCCATATTTCGCCCAAATTTCCGGGATTCTTGCCGTGTTTGTCCGGCGTTGGCAATTTAGGTAATGGCAGCCCTATACAAAGAACATGCCGACAAGTGCGCCGTGCGCCCGCTGGCGCGCGCGATCGTTGGCCCCGCCAGCTGATGTTCGTGTTACACGTGCTCCCACAGGGATACCAAGCTTTGGTACTATTACCTTATTCTGCAATATCTTGCAATTTTAGTTTTACATTGTTCTATGCTATTTAAACCGTACCACAATGCATATTGAAATTAATTGATGTTAGAGCTCTGGTATGCTTTATTGCTTAAAGTAATGTTATTTTACAATACAAAGATATTGCTGCGTATTCGTTTAAGTAGACTTTTCATTAGCATAATTACCCTAGTTATTTTATTATTTAATACACTTATTTAAGTGTGTTAGAAATCCATGTAATAAATAAACTAATATCCGATTCTTTGAAAAGCTGTGTCATTTTAGCAAACTTGTCGGTTAAAATGTTTATACTGGCAACACAGCGTGTTTGAGTGCGTGTTTGTAATGAATGGCGTGCGAAAGAGACATAACATGTTGGTATCTGCACGTTAGTTTCAATGTGTTAGTAACAAGATCAACGACTCTGACGCGATACAAAATGTAGCTAGAGATTAGAAGGTACAGAAGGCATAATAAGGCCTTTGGTAGTATAAAGTATTTACGTAAACCTATTTTAGGCATGACGTCCAGAAATGTTGATGTTAAAATTAAAATGAACGTTGAAATATCATACGGAATCTAAAAAATATGATATCAATAGATTAAAATCCTGTAACTTTTTTTAATAACCCGACTGCGAGTTGTTTAGTACCTACCTATTTCGGTAGGTAAACTTATTTATTAACGAAAACAAAGTTTATTATTAAAGAATTAATACTTTTCTTTACAGCATAACACTTAAAAAATAATTAGTTCCTTTTCATACAATAACATGACAATTTTTTATTTCATGTTGATATTTATAACGTATTAGTTAGGGAGTAGGGACTGCTCTAGTAGCAATTTAATTATTTTATTTCAAATTCCACGTCTCAAGCGGTACTGCTGCAGCTATGTGAGTGAATGTATTGCAAGTAAATCAGCGTTGTGCTGTGGCTCACGCCGCAGTACAACATTATGCTGAGTGGTCACCTACTTGTCACAGCCACGACGCGACGTGCAAACTTTACTTTAAATTTTTATTTCTTTTGTTACATACATTTTCTACATGTAATTTGTACGTCGCCATAAGCTGTGGCTAATAAATATGTTTTCTTTCTTTCTTTCTTTCTTTCTTTCAAGTGAATTTGTGAGTTGCCCTTCTTAATCCTGTAGGTTTTGTAATAACATCGTCAGCTGTGACGTGATTCACTGAATAAAGTCAAGCGCGCTAAAACACAGCGTGATCAAAAAACTATAAAACTATAATCGGGATTATTGGTGAAAGTATGCGTTACCCATGGATAATATTTTGCACGATGTTAGCAGAGGTCACGCTGAATATGTGGTTTCATTTAGTAACGCAATGTTGAAATGACACTGTATAGGGCATTGACACCAACTCTGCGATGTCAACATTTACCAGGCATTACATTTTTTTTTCTAACATTATTAGAATTACGTAACGCTAAGTCAGCAATTATAAAATACGTGCAAAGGAAGGAATTTGCTGACGATATTGAAAAAATACTTCGAGATGGAAAAGTTGGTGCACGCAGTAAACTATTAAATTTGAATTGTTTCATTGACAAGGATGGCTTATTGAAAGTGGGAGGACGCTTAAGGCACGCGAATATAAGTGTCGAAATGAAGCACCCAAAGATCATTCCTACAAAAAGCCGGTTAGCTGAACTTCTGATACTAGAATCTCATTTGTTAACATTTCACGGTGGGCCAAAACTAACTTTGGCGACACTCAGGCAACAGTATTGGATACCTGGAGGAATCAACAGCACAAAAGCTCAATTAAGAAACTGCGTTACTTGTCGAAAATATGAAGCAAGAAAACAGTACCAGATAATGGGTGATCTTCCTGCGGCAAGAATAAATCAGGCCCCTCCATTTTATCATACAGGAGTGGACTATACAGGTTTTTTGGAAGTTAAACTGAGCAAAGGAAGAAGCGTGAGAGCAACAAAAGGATACGTTGCGGTATTCATATGTATGGCGACAAAGGCCGTACATTTAGAAATAGTGTCTGACTTGACTAGTTCGGGATTTTTAGCGGCACTTAAAAGGATGGCGGCGAGAAGAGGAACACCACGACACCTGTATAGCGACCAAGGGACCAATTTTATAGGAGCAAATAGAGCCTTGCGAGAGGAATATAAGCTATTAGAACAAATCCACGATGACAAATTACAAGCCGAAGTAGCGGAACTAAACATAGAATGGCACTTTAACGCGCCAGCTTGGCCAAATGCCGGAGGATTGTGGGAGAGAGCGGTTCGAAGTTTGAAATACCATCTAAAAAGGGTAATAGGAGAACAAAGATTAACTTTCGAGGAATACGCAACAATCCTTGCCCAAGTGGAAGCCTGCTTAAACTCGCGACCATTGTGTTCGCTTACTGAAGACATCGAAGACTTGGAATATCTAACACCAGCTCATTTCTTGACTGGAAGATCTGGGTTAACTATAATTGAGACTAAAACGGATGCGCGAACAAGATGGCACTTAACTAATAGTATTTTTCAACAAATCTGGAAGAAATGGAAACTGGAATATCTAACACAGCTAACTTCGAGAGATAAATGGCTGAAACCTCAAAGAAATTTGAAGATTGGAGACATGGTTGTTATACACGAAGACAATATTCCAGCAGGAAAATGGTTGATGGGCAGAGTGATTGACCTACACCCCGGGAGCGATGGATACATTCGAGTGGTGACGTTAAAAACCCGAAATGGCGTAATTAAAAGGCCAATCGTGAAACTTTCTGTCCTACCTCTAGAAACTACCGAACAACAATCAACTTCATCGGTAACAAACAAAAGAGGAACAAGAAAAAACAGCCTGACTAAAGAAAATAAAGAACATACCGGAACAAACAAAACAGCTCACGTTACTTTTTCGCACATAGCATTGGCGCTAACATTTTTCATGACTCTGTGTAGCAGTGTAAACAGCTCCTACAATATCACGCAGTTCGGAAAAGAACAGTCTTTGTACTTTGATCCTATTGCGAGTCTTAGTTTGACCAAAGATATTTGGACCTTAGTTATTTTCTACGATATGTCTCCATACTGGGAAGGAGTACAAGCATTTAACAAAATAACGAATTACTTAGACATAACATGTAAAACGATAAGTGATGAGCACTGTAACATGATATGGTCCGTGGGCCAGTGACAGATTTCGATGACCAAGTTTCTCTCAAACGATAATTGGTGAGACGCATCAGAGACGTGTATCATAAAGCCTCGTGAACGTCAGCTTCGGCTCCGTGGGTGCCATGAGCGGTGGTAGCCTCCCAAAGATGTAGAAAAAAATATACTACTCAGTCATTTCCTCCCAACTAAGAATCATTTTAAATTGTAGCTAACCCGATACCTTGAAGAAAAAAAATAATCAGCTGACTGTAACTTGGGGCATTATGCGTCAGCTGGTCAATCAAACATGTAAAAAAAATATATCATTTCAGTGATTTCCTCTCAACTACAAATTTACCTGATGATAGCTTATACGCAACTATGAATAAATATATATGTCAGCTGGCTGTATGCCGGGGCAAAAACCGTCAGCTGATGCCTTGAAAGTTATAACGCAGGTGTTAGACGAGAGCTTCTATTACATAATTACATGCATCAGCTGACAATGTTTCCCTCCAGTTACTGATAGTAGATTCTCTTTATTAATTACAGCATTATATTATCAATCTATACATGTAAAATGCTTTGTCCTGAATGACTGACTGACGGTTAAACGCACAGCCCAAACCTCTGACCGTAGAGATCTGAAACTTGCAGGGTGTGTTCTTTGTATGACGCGATGTACGCATGCATCACTTTTCTAACCCTTAGATTAGAAACGTGTTGCAAAGGTGGTACCTGCAGTAGGTTGTGTTAATCTGAAAAGTCTTCTGCTGACCACTTTATCTTACTCCGGAGAATAAACTATAAATTCATAATCACTGTTCTTAATATTTCTTCAGTTATTTAATTATATACGTATTAGTCGTAAAGTATTTATACATTTCATCGGAAAACTCATATCTGAGCGTAAAGTCAAACATTTAACATTTAAGATACGTTATATCTTCCCAGATAAAAATTTATAAGCTGACTAGCTTTTGCCCGCAGCCGCGGTCGTACGAAAGAGTTTTTTTTTTTATATAGGTCCCACTTATACATTTTCACGGGATAAGAAGTAGCCTAAAACTTTCCAGTTTCCCAGATGCTCGAATTATCTCCATACCAAATTTAATCAAAATCCGTTTGATAGTCTTTAAGTTTATCGCGTAAAATCTTTTTACCCCATTAGGGGTTGAATTTCGCAAAATCCCGTCTTAGTGAGCTCCAACGTCCTAAAAGGAACCTCCACAAAATTTGAGACTCCTAGCACGTGTAGCTTCTCAGATTTCGTGATGAGTGAGTTAATGACCTTTCGTTTTTATACATATTATATATTACAGGATGACACACACACACACACACACGCCTGTTATCCCCGAAGGGGTAGGCAGAGGCGCAACTAGTGCACCCACTTTTCGCCGTTATTCCGTCCCATGATGTGATAGGGGGCGAGCCTATCGCCATATCGGGCACAAATTCCAGACTCCGGGCTGATACTGAATTGAAAAAATCAATATCACTTTGCCCGACCCGGGGATCGAACCCGAGACCTCAGCTTTGCAGTCGTACTGTAATACAACTAAGCCACCGAGGCAGTCATATTACAGGATGAATTTCAATAAAACATGAAACACGTCTTCTATCAGTTCTGTTAAAAATAAGTTTAAGCAATATTTGAAGTAGGTTGGACCAAGGAATCACGTTGGCCCATACAAACTTTGCCCCCCTTTTTTACCCTCTTAGGGGTAGACTTTCGGAAAGTCCAATCTCATTAGATGCCTATGGCATACAAAGAACACATCCTGCAAGTTTCAGGTCTCTACGGTCAGAGGTTTAGGCTGTGCGTCAGTCAGTCATTCAGGACAAGGCATTTTACATGTATAGATTGATAATACAATGCTGTAATTAATAAAGAGAATCTACTATCATTAATTCGAGGGAAACATTGTCAGCTGATGCATGTAATTATGTAATAGAAGCTCTCGTCTAACACCTGCGTTATAACTTTTAAGGCATCAGCTGACGGTTTTTGCCCCGGCATACAGCCAGCTGACATATACATTTATTCATAGTTGCGTATAAGCTATCATCAGGTAAATTTGTAGTTGAGTGGAAATCACTGAAATGATATATTTTTTTTTACATGTTTGATTGACCAGCTGACGCATAATGCCCCAAGTTACAGTCAGCTGATTATTTTTTTTCTTCAAGGTATCGGGTTAGCTACAATTTAAAATGATTCTTAGTTGGGAGGAAATGACTGAATAATATTTTTTTTTCTACATCTTTGGGAGGCTACCACCGCTCATGGCACCCACGGAGCCGAAGCTGACGTTCACGAGGCTTTATGATACACGTCTCTGATGCATCTCACCAATTATCGTTCGGGAGAAAATGACTGACGAAATTTTGCACTGGCCCACGGTCTAATAGTAACACAGCTGTTTCACGAGTCCAATGAACTAAAATATTATAATAAACTTTTGATGACACAACAGTCTCGCGATCACACCAGACAGCGGCTCGGTTTAATCAACGGAGTTGGCTATTTAGCAAATTCCTTGTTCGGCGTATTGGACGAACGTTTCGCAGAAAAATATACTCAAGATATCGAATTGCTTAAACGGAACGAAAAACACATCGTCGATTTATGGAGAAATCAAACTTCAATAATTGAATCAGAGTATAACCTTCTCAAGCGAACGGAAGACATCATGAAACAACAGCATAAGATTATTAATCAACATTTAATCAATCTTGACAAAAAGTCAAACAGACTACAACAAAAAATTAACAATATATCTTTACTCCAGGATTTCACTTTAATGTCCCTTACTGCAACCAATTTATTACTAAACCTAAAAGGGAACCAAGACACTATCCTAGATATAATCACCAATATTCATCATGGTCAGGCCAACATTCATTTAATAACTCCTGCTCAACTTCAAACAGAGCTGACAACGATCTCTGCGCATCTATCAGAGGATACCATGTTGCCAGTAGAACCTCATAACGTTAAGAATCTGTATCAACTTTTGAATTTGAAATCAAGATTTACTGAAAAATATTTTATATTTGAAATGACATTCCCACTTATTAGCCGAGATCGCTTCAAATTATATAAAATAATACCTGTTCCTCATCAAATCGGGGACACAATGGATGAATTTATTCCATTGTCAGAATACATCGCAACAGATTTAAAAAGAGACACATACATAACCATTACCAAAGAAGAACTGTCCCTGTGTACTAAACATGAACTATGGATATGCAATGTGAAAAAGCCAGTTTACCACCAGAACAACGGGAATAATTTTTGTGAAGTAAATAGCAGAACTAAATCATGCAAGGTCAAAAGGTCAAGATGTAGAAACCAATTGATACCATTAACAAACCCGTCTCTCTATTTGTACCACTACTGTAAAAGCTACCCCATAAACATAATATGTCAAGATCAAATCCAATTGGATCAGCTATCTAAAGCTGGAATAATGTACCTAGAACCTGGTTGCTTATTAAGGGGTCAAGACTTCACTCTCCATGCTCAAAGAAAAATAGAGAATCAAATCAACTTTAAAAACAATGTTTTCGTACCAAAATTGGATCAATTGAACTATGTAATTAATAGCTCCATGCCGGTTGACAACATTCCTAACATTACGGAATCCACTGAGCTAGAACTAGAGTTAAACAAACTCCACAAACGCGTAGAAGAGATGAAGAACAGCCAAGCAGAATTAGGAAAGTCATTATCTCCTCATGATGTTCACCTATACTCGGTGAGCTACATCCTGGTGGGCGCGGGCGTGCTGGCAGCAGGCGCCCTGTGGTGCCGTCGCTGGCAGCGATTACGGGTGCGCAGCGCCCGTATCTCTCCAGATATCGAGCTCCAGCCTACCTCCAATCGTATTGAGAATAGTGTGCGAGTGCAAATGAAGGCTGACGATCAGCCTAGTGTTAAACGTTCTAGTGAAAGTGTGGGTCCAAAAATAGCTAGAGTCCCAGACAATAGTGATAGCGTGCAATCGCCAATAGTTAACTGTAAATCCAGTGAACATGTTTACGCTAAGATAAATAAACCTATATTACTAAGCAAATCGTGCTCGCCTACACCAAGGCAACGATTCTAGATAAGAATTAATTTACATAGTATAAAGTATAATTGATATCCAATGTTTTCAAATCATGTATTAGCTTTAAGTTCTATTTCATCTTTATCTTTTCGGCGCCCGGAATATGTTCGGTGTAATATGACCGAACACTTTAGTTAGCATAAATGCACGCAACGCATTTACTTAAAATTGTAATGTTTTGTCAGTAGCGAAGTAGTTGTAACACAGTCGGTTTCCGAGGCAGTCGGGTTCAGTCCTCACTACCATAACATTTAACATTAAGTGATATTAAACATTAACATTGAACATTTGTAACATTTGTGACGAACATTAAATCCGTGAACATTATTTCCATTCTATCATTGAACAACCACTGCACCCCCGCTCTCTACTCGTACAACTAGCGAGGGACAATCATCCCTCCTCAATGAACGTCACTCCACTATTATCAAGTAAAGTCATTACCCTGGCCAAAATAACTCACCTGGACAGTGGTCTGCTGAAACAACGCGACCAGGGGACTCATCCGCGGTATATCTATATGTATCTGTCTGTACGTATCGTCATCCCTCTCCGACTCGTAGTACTGCCGCACCAGGTGCTTGTAGTCGGCTCTCTTTCGCTCCAAAGTCTCCGCTCGACGCTCGGAGTTGGCGGGTAAATAGCCGGCTAGGAGACGCCATGTTACTGCTCGTGCCTGTGGAATTTGGTGGTTAAGATATTAGGAATAGGGCATACAAAACAAACACACATCACACCATTATACTTTAAGGAGTAGGCAGAAGTAAACCAGGGTAACCATTTTCTGTCATGTGTGTTCCGTGCCTTGATGTGACAGGGGGCGAGCTTATCGTTATATCGGGCACAAATTCCAGACTCCGGGCTAATACTGAATAGAAAAATCCAATATCACTGCCCGACACGGGGATCGAACCCGAGACCTCAGCATTGCAGTCGTACCGTAATACAACAACGCCACCGAGGCAGTAGTATTATAATGGCGTATATCCGTTCTATCCGTTGATGTATCCGACTCTATTTATTTTGGGAATGGTTGGATATAATGAGTTGAGAGTTAGAAGGGAGTTGACACTCGTTGTTGGCGACCGACGTTAGGGTATTCGATAGCTTCAGGGTTCGGGGGTTAGCCCAAATAAAACGTCAGCCTTACTTATATAGTGGACTGTATTCTTTTAAATCAAGAGATGTTTACACTTCAGAGTTTACACAGCAATGCGGTACCCGCAATTTTTTTTTTTTTTTTTAACGCGGACCTGTCGGCCAGTAGCCTGACGCGAGTCGGCTTTTCTGGCCACACCGGACTTTAGGGTGAACGCAGAAGGCGCTCGCAACCCTTTAATTTAGGTGACCATGCTGAGGGCAACCCACTAACGGGTTACGAACCTCGGCTCAGGACGGCCACTGGGAGAGAATGAGACATCAACGATTAGTGGGGAAGATTGGTGTTTAACCTAATCCTATTCGTTTATTTCGTCGGCACGCGGGCCGGAACTGTTAGGGGGGTCGGGGGGGCGACGGGGAGCGCGGCGAGGTCCTCGACGGCGAGGACGGAACTGCGGTCTTGTGGAGTGTTGGAGTTTCAAGAACTCGTTCTTACGGCGGATGGCCAGAGTGATTTCGTCCTCTGGATCGGTTAATACGGAACGCGGCCGTCTCCATTTGGCGCGGTCGAATGGAGTGTAGATCGACGCTTTGCGGACTAACGTATTTGGGTGTTTTACCGCCCAATCGAAATAGCGTTTGCTGGTCGTTTGCATAAAAAGCCAGATGGTCGGCATGTTGGTGTCCACGTGGAGGTTGCGATTGCGAACGTACCACGGGGCACCAAGAGCGTGTCTAAGAAATTTGTTTTGCAACACCTGCATACGCTTAAGACGAGCAGGCGGTATATGGGCGAACACGGGCGACGCGTACGTCATTATCGGCCTAATACACGTGGTAAAGATCCTAATCTTGTTGCGGATGGACATTTTACTGTTTCTATTTATGAGCCAGTGTAGTTGACTCATCGCGAATGCGGCTCGCGCGCGTACCGCATTTACGTGTGGGATGAAGGTCAACCTCTGATCAAGGGTCACTCCTAAATATTTGGCTTTGTCCTTCCAGGGGATAACCTGGTCGGACATGCGGACTGAGTAGTGAGGCACATGGACTTTCCTTTTCAAAGTGAACAGGATAGCCTGGCTCTTTGTGGGGTTGACGGTGATTCGCCATTTGCGGAACCACTCACCGAGCTTGTCGGCGGCGGCCTGCAAAGTGCGCACCACATCGTCAGGGTCTCTACGTGAGGCGTAGATTGCGGTGTCATCCGCGAAGAGCGCCAGATGGGCGTTTTTAGGTTGAGGAATATCGCTAGTGTACAGCGAGAAAAGAAAGGGGGAAAGAGCAGAGCCTTGCGGGACTCCGGCCGTAATAGTGTGTCGAGAAGAGAGAGTTCCCTCCACGCGATATTTGAAACCGCGATTCGACAAAAAATCTCGTATGATGTGCACGAGCTGGGTGGGCACGTTGAGCGTGTACAGCTTGAAAAGCAAGCCGTTGTGCCACACCCTGTCGAATGCTTTTTCAATATCGAAGAAAAGAGCACCGGTGGGCATGCCGCGTTGGAATTTGTCGTAGACGTGCTCCGTGATGCGGAGCACCTGATTTACGCAACTGTGCCTAGCACGAAAACCAAACTGTTCCGGAGGGATGAGATTATTGTTGTGGGCGACTATTTTGAGGCGGTCGAGGACGATCCGCTCGTAAATTTTGCCTAGCGTACTGAGCAGGCTGATAGGCCTATAAGAGGACGGTTCTGATGCGGGTTTTCCCGGCTTGTGAATACCTATCACAACTGCCTCCTTCCAGACCTCTGGGAAGAGACAGTTTTGAAACGCGGCGTTATATATGGACGTTAGTATTTGAACTAGATGCTCCGGAAGCATCTTAATCATACGGGTAGGGATCCTGTCGCCCCCGGGGGCTTTCCTACGTTTGAGTGCCTTGATCAGAGCGATGACTTCTTCGATCGTCACCGGTGCAAGGGGATCGGGCGGCGGCGGGTCGACGTCCGGGTCGACGTTGGTGTTATCGTTTTCGTTTATCGGTCGCGAAATAGAGATCGGCGGTGGCCGGACCGCGTTCCTACTTTCGACGAAAGAGTTAACCGCAACAAGATCATCGTGGTCTACTGGTATTGATGTGAGGGAACATTGAGACTCCAGGCTGTCGGCCAGTAGTTCCGCTTTCTCGTCGTCATCAAACGCCGGGCGTTGATTCGGACGATTGAGCGGAGGCATGGAGGCCACATCGTTTCTCCTGAAGGAACGACACAGCTGCCAGAAGGCCTGATGTGTCGGGTCGAGTTCGGCTAGGCGAGTTTCCCATCTCGAATCGACGACCTCTTTTATGCGACGCTTAACCTCACGTTGGAGGTAGCGCGCAAGATGTCGTCGTTCCGGGATGGGACTCGTCGCGCAGGCTCTGAGCGTAGCGTTACGCAACCTCACCCACCACCGAACGTCGTCGGGAATTTGCCAGTGACTGTGAACAGTCTCTGGCACCTTCTCGGAGCTTTCGCTCAAGACGTTCTGGAGGTGGTTCGTGAAGGAGCGTATCGCGCCTGTCGTCTCTTCAGGAGTCACGATGTTGGTCGGAATTGCGGAGAGATCTGGGGATGAGGTGTCCGCGAGTTTGGTGCCAAGGAGGCGCCAATTCGTTTTCACCTTCATCGGAACATTAGGACCTGTGTCTGTTGGGCCGTGTTGGGGGGCTAAGTCTAGGATCACAGGTCTGTGGTCAGAGTCTAACTCTTGTAGCACCTGCATGGAACGTACGCGTAGGCTTACGTTCCTTACGAGCGCTATGTCGAGTATGTCGGGTCGGTAGTCGTCGTTTTTACTATAGTGGGTTGGTTCAGAAGGAACCAATATACTCATGTCTATGGTTTCAAGACAACTCTCTAGCGCGGTGCCTCTAGCGTTGGTGTAGTGACAGCCCCAGAGAGTGTTCTTGGCGTTGAGGTCTCCCGCCAAAATGACGGAATCCCCCATCGCAAATAGAGTATTTAGATCGTGGGAGTGAAGCTCCTTAGTGGGCGAGAGGTAGGCCGATATGATAGTGATCGGCGGATGTCCTGTCATGGCTAGCCTACAGACTGAAGCCTCAATGTTCCTCAAGTTAGCAGGTGGGTCAAGGGGTATGCAATGCAGGGACCTTTTGAAATAAATGAGAGTGCCTCCCAAAGGGCCACTGGTACGATCATTACGTACCAGATTGAAATTGGGGATGTTGGGATTGCGGTGAGCTGGTTTGAGAAACGTTTCCTGGAGGAGGAAAACGTCTAATTTGTTTTCGCGGACAAAATCAGAAATTTCGGCTCGTTGGCCTCTAATACCGTCAATGTTGAGAAACCCCACTCTGAGGGAGCGGGGTTTGGTCCGCTTGGAGGGATTAAGGATTGATTGCGCCATTTATGATGACGAGAAAAGGACGCCTACGGTGATCTGGTACCTCCGCGTCTGGATGCGGAGGATTTCGTTGACCAGATCAACGTCGGGGCGATCGAGGGTTGCACTACGGGCCACAAGGTCGGCCATCTGAGCTGTGAGAGTCATCAGCTCAGGCGAGTTCAGAAGGAACTCGACTTTTGCGTTATGCGCAGAGGATGATGTAGGGGGAGCGGGGGAGGTCGTCGCCACCGGTTTTTTCGGCTTGGCCACCTGTGGGACAGGAGCCGCGGAGGCCGAAGGAATAGGAGTGGGAACAGGAGTAGGTTTGGTGGTGGTTGGGGCCGGGGTGGCGGGAATGACTCCGCCACGGGCCTGAAGACGTGGGTCGATGCGGGGCGTGGTTGGGAACCATGCGTTTTGCACTGGCGTAGGTGCCAGTCTGAAATTAGCCTGAGGGGCGGGAGCCTTAGGAGCTTTAGGAGCTCTAAAGGTCTTTTTAGGGGCTTTAGGGCATCCGCGGTAGTTAGCGGGGTGGCCCAATTGCCGGCAGTTAGTGCACGAAGGCGGCTCCGTGCACTGGGAACGGTCTTTGGGACGCGGGCACGCAGATGTGCCGTGTTCGCCGAGGCACTTAACGCACCTGGCGGGGAGAGGGAGCCACGAGAGCTGTGGCCGTACTTTTGTCAGTTGTGACACTGCCCTATTTGGCCTTTCTTGTGCGGGGACTCGACGGTGAAGCCGCCTAGCCCCGAAATGTCCCTAATTTCGTATAGACGTTTAACGTCCGCGGGGGTCTCGAGGATGGCTAACACCATCTCGTATTCAGCGCCAGGCTGAGAAGCGCGGGATTGGCGGTGCATACGGTGCACCTCTAAGGCGTTGATGCCTTTGGCCTGGAGGCCTTCTTTGACCTCGTTGGTCGACATTTGGGTCGGAATGCCACGGATGACGTAGCGAAAGCGACGTTCATCCGGGAGAGAAAAGGTGTAATAATGATAATTCCTCGAATCGAGGTACTTTGTAAGTGCTCTATGATCCGAGATAGAGCCGGGCTGAAGGGAGAGGAGCTGCTGGCTCCCGTTCCACGAGTTCGTGGGAATGGAGATATGCTGGCTTTCCAGCTCTTTGAAGAGGGCCTGCATTGTTTTGCCAGGTGGGAGCTGCATATTAACCCGCGGTGGTTTTTTAGGCCCCCTGGGTTTTTGCGGCTGGGATTGGGACGTGGATGGGATGGATGGTGGCGGCGACGAGCCCGCGGGATTCGCGGAGCTCGATTGCGAGGTGGTGGGCGCTGAAGGCGCGGGGGTCGGGACAGTGTTGTCCGGGTTTTGGGGAACGGCCTTCTTCTTCTTCCTCCCGCGCTTCACAGTCGTGAAGCCCTCGTCATCGGGTTCCGATGCCGAGGTTTCCGCCTGCGAATCGTCGGAGGAAGGAGGAACAGGACGTTTGAGAGACCCCGTGGTGGTAGTCTCCATTTCGACGACGGCCTCGTCGGGGCCTTCCAAGGTCTCGGTCGCTACAGATGCGCTCGTGGCCTCGAACGACTCCGAGGAGCTCGACGCCTTCGCTAGTTCTTGGGCCAGGGAGATGATGGCCTTTCGGAACCCTTGGTCCGATCGGATCATTTCCCTTACCATGGTCATCATTTCCGACTGCGAGACCGAGACTACACTGTAGTCGGGGTCCGCCATGTCGGCGGCTGATGCCAAGCCGATAGGCTTCATGTTTAGGGAGGGGCGCGTGTGTGTTCACTGCCCGGGTGCGTGTTCCGCCTGGGAAAGAACACACAAGAAACCAGGCGGCTATCGCACTAACGCTCGGTCGCGGATCGCGAAACGCGGAGTAAGAAACGCGATTGACTAAGTCCCCGGGTGGGTGTGCCCGGGGGTGATTGCGTGTGTGGCCCTCCTCGCCGGGTATAGGCGAGGGGGGGTGTACTTAAAAATAGGTGTGCCCTAAGCTTGTATCCCCTTTGCCAGTCTTATTGTGCAAAAAGGGTTCCTATCAGTCCGTGTACCGTAAGCGGTATTGGTCCGAGGACCGCACGCTCAACCGATACACGGGATGGAATGAAGGAAAGGGTAGGGTTGGGAAGGTGATATACGGGGGAGACTGCGGTGTGCCTCCACAGCCTCCTGATCCGTACCCGTCGGCTTTGCCTTGCCCTGAGGGGGCGCAGCGCGTGGCCGGGGCCGCGACTCGGCTTGTTAGCACCGTTAGGTTTCCGCCGAGCCAATACCCTGAAGGGGCCAAACGTCGATAGAAACAAATTGGGCTAAACCCTGTCCTGAAAAGGACGCGGCTTGGCCCGAAATAGGCTAATAAACAGCAAAGGGTTGCCCCTTTGCTACCTGTTTCGCCTTGGCGTGCAGCGAGGTCGCTGCGGGTAGTCCGAGCAGGTACTCGGAGGGAGCAATGAGTGTCAGAGCTTGCGCTATGACAACAACACGTCCGTCCGAGACGACTGCTCAGAGCGGAATGCGGTGCGGTACCCGCAATTCTCGGGCATCCTTTTTATTCAGTCTTAAAACTAACACAAAGCGCCGAGTGCCATTGTAAATGATGACACCCGACCAATACAATACAGACGATTACAATAGTTCGTCTATTGCCCGCCAGAGGGACGGTGCTCAATGATCAAAACAAGGCAATAAAACGATTTACACATTTCTAACGATAAATTGAACAATGGCGGCGTCATTAAGCCGATTTCACATTTTACGATAATTACTTTTATGGTCCCCGACGCTCCGTACAAACAATAGAGCCGCCGGGCTATTTAGAAATTCCTTTCTACAAATTATTTTACACATTTAGCACAGATGTGGTCAAAACAAGATAATAAAATATAGAGCATATTGTGTTTAAAAAATACCACGTTTTATGTAGAGCCAATCCGCCGAGGCGAACACATTACCCTCGCTCGTCGTCCGTAACACTCGTATCATACATTTTCAAAATATTCAGAGGAAAGATATATAATGGGGATGTTTTAGAGCGAGTGGGCCTGTTTGTTCCGGACAGGTATGTGTGGAGGCGGCGGAAGCCTGCGTTGCTGGCTATCCCGCGCGCCAGTACCAACTTATTAAAAGAGGCACCTCTGACGCGCGCGCTTCGCACTCTCAACCTCGTGGCTATGGAGGCCGATATATTTAATTGTACTATGAGTGAATTCATAAGGATAGCAACATGGAAAATATGTTATAACACTAAACAATAATTATACAACTTCTTTGTAAATAGATTGTCGATACTACAGCATTGGGATAATAATCCTGTAAGTAGTATCAGTTGGTAAATAAATAAATAAATAAATAAATAAATAAATAATATTAGGAAGAAATAACAAGGTATTTTTCTTTGTTTACATTTTTTTTATCACTGACACAGGTATTCTAGTAGAGCATAGTGCTGTTTGTTATGTCGGGCAAATGTACGTAAATCTCTAAATAATGCAGCCTGTACTAGTCGCAAACTAGTTATAATGTAAAGTGATACTGTACGTAAGGATGCGGTCGCACTACGCGCATTGTTTATTGTCCTTTAGTTGGCTTTTGTACATATGCCAGCTTGTTCTCAACAGAAATAGTCGTTTACCTATATTTTGAACCGAAAAAATTATCAGAGAATAAATCATATTATATTGACATTAGGGATGTTATGGAGCTCCGTAACCATAACCAAAACTATTCGATGTCCGAAATAAAAATATATCCGTAACCGTATCCGTTACAAAAGTTTCGGATAAGGGCGGTATCTAAATAAAACGTTTTACGACAGGTTTTTGGTTCACCGCTCGCGCGCCACGTGAATCTTGCATAGTTTCATTACTGTAATCTAATATCCGTAACCGAACTATCCGAAACTAGCCGATAATCCGAAATAATTACATATCCGTAACCGTAACCGATATAATTTTATTCCTATATCCATATCCGCAACCAGATCCGAAATTTCACATCCATAACATGCCTGATTGACATTACGTCGCTTTTTTAATCCCAGCTTTATTATTTAAAAATATATCATAGTTCGCTAGAAAGCACCATTTAGAACTTTAAATTACAATACTGATATTATTAAATGCGACGTAACTCTGTCCGGTCATACCACTGAACCGATTTTATCAAAATTAAGTGCAAATTCATCTTAAATCATAAGGAAGGACAGTCTTTTTTTACCCGTGAAAAGTACATACTTCTATCTCGGAAAACATTTTCACGCGCAAAAGCTAGTGTATAACAAATGAATGCTAGCAAACTATTTAACCGATGCGACTCCATCCTAAACTTAAAACAATGACCGACATTGTTGAACTAGAAACCGTATTGTCGCCTCTTGAATCACAAGTGGCTATTGAATTGTAGCCACGAGCGACGCACACATAACCTAATGGAATGACATGACACTATTTAATAGGTTCAATCGTCTGTAATAACTAACGAGGCGAGATTTAGCACTTAGAGAAAAGATAAAAAAAATATATATCTGTAAAGTTCTAACAAAAACCTAAAAAGAATAACTCTACGTCTTTACGTATTGGTGACTGTTTTTATACGAACAAAGTGGCCCTACTGCACCTAATGGTAAGCGGAGAGAGGCTAAAGCCGAGATTCCGCAGGACGTGGCAGACGGCAACGGCAGGCGGCACTACTATGTAGTATTAAATTGTATGAGACCGATTCCGCACACGACGGTAAGTGACGCGCGGCAGATGACGTCTTGCCGGGCGTCATTTGCCGTCGTGTGCGGAAGGGCGATGACCATCCCTCGTCAGTTGACGCAAATATGCCTGTTTGAACCGGGATATACACATGCTGATCCCAGAATGCGACACACGTGGGCCAATTTGGCAGGTTTTAACACCTATCTGGAGGATGTAAAATACATCCTACCACCAACGAAATTCTTGATCGTATTCATTCAGCGTGTTTAGCCTTTTGGCACGGTAGTGATTTTACTGTACTTGGAAAATAGCGCGAACCCATCACCATATCGCGTTCAGACAAACTTCTGCCCTGTCTCAGAACGGAGCTCCGAATCCATCATTAGAGCGAAAATGTAGATAGGCAATATTTTAATTATTATTATAACAGCGCATAACAATATGATAAAGTAGCATAAAATGTTGCAGGAAAATTAAAAAATTGGCATTATTTATATAATAGTTATTTGCTGGAGTGAGCCTGCCTTGGTGGCCTAGTTGTATTACAATACGAATCCAGTGCTGAGTTCTCGGGTTCGATCTCCAGGTCGGGTAAAGTGATATTGGGATTTTCTACTCAGTATCAGCCCGAAGTTTGGAATTTGTGCCCGATGTGGCGATAGGCACGCCCCCTATCACATCATGGGACGGAATACGCTCGGCGAAAAGTGGGTGCAATAGTTGTGCCTCTGCCTACCCCTACGGGGATAATAGGCGCGTGCGTGCGTGCGTGCGTGCGTGCGTGCGTGCGTGCGTGCGTGCGTGCGTGCGTGCGTGCGTGCGTGCGTGCGTGCGTGCGTGCGTGCGTGCGTGCGTGCGTGCGTGCGTGCGTGCGTGCGTGCGTGCGTGCGTGCGTGCGTGTGTGTGTGTGTGTGTGTGTGTGTGTGTGGGTGCGTGTGTGTGGGTGGGTGCGTGCGTGCGTGCGTGCGTGCGTGCGTGCGTGCGTGCGTGCGTGCGTGCGTGCGTGCGTGTGTGTGCGTGTGTGTGTGTGTGTGTGTGTGTGTGTGTTTGTGTGTGTGTGTGTGTGTGTGTGTGTGTGTGTGTGTGTGTGTGTGTGTGGGTGTGTGTTGTGTGCTGCTGGAGTGGAAACTCTCAACACGTAACCTATGTCTTCCTCGTTCCTTCGTATGTGTACCTTGTTGTTACTAAATTTGCATAGAGTTGAAAGTTTTCTGTTTCGTTGACCCTATAAGTCACCATAACATGACCCACATTCTCATCCTTATCTAAAATATTATCAACATGTAAATATCAATTCATGACACATTCATTTAAAAAAATATATAAATACTGACTACTGATAATGATCATGTTAAAAATTATCCATATCACACACATGATAAGATTGTATATTATATTATAGAATTCAGCACTGATAGAGACACTTTGAGTGTGACAAAAAGAGATTACTAATTTATAGCGAACAGGATAATTTAAAACTAATATAATCACAACAAAATTATGTAGTACTTTTACATAATTTAAAAAAAAGTATAAGGTTTACTTGAATTAGGATTTAATATAAATTTTTCCTCATATCTTCATATGCATAAAAGCCAATGAGACATTTTCGAGTTTAAATTAGCGTAAGCGTCATTAGATATTAGAAGATTAAAAGCAGACTAAATCTAGATCTTGGTCTATCTGTGTGTAAAATATCATTTACATATAAACTTTACGATTTATTGAATAACAGCCCAAACATAAACATTTCCACATTGAGTCTCCCATTTCAAGCATTGTATACATATTATTTTTAATAGAATGTAGAAAGTAGGCCAATGATATTTTTTACATGTAAAAGTATGTTAAGTAACAATATGATCCACTTAATTTTGTGTTTGCGTCATCGCATACATACCTACATAATTATTACTGTTGAGTGAAAAAACCTTTAGAAGTAAACCCAATAACTGACCACAAAAAAACTAAAGCCTTTAAAAATCTTTTAGAAATTCCTGTATTAGTCATTTGATCCTTTGACCATGACTCAGTTTGTTTGTAGCATGTTTTAACAAAGCACAAGACAATTTCAAGACAACTTCTCAGAAACAGTACAACTCAATGAATAACATGAAAAGATAATATGAGAACATAGGTAGTAACATATTACATCACAATGAGATAACACTGCTGACATAATTTTGGTGACTATTAAGGGACACAGTATATCTCCTCAGTTATGTCTATGGCTAGAGTAATATTCCAGAGGGGGCAGTGTCCCAGACAAAAAATAAAATGACTTTTGTGTTCTTGCAGTTTTAATAATTTTGGTCATTTTAAAAATCTACATACTAGGATACTTGAAAATCCTGTGGGTGGGCACCAGGTAATTCTGGGGTGGGCATGGCCCACCCAGCTTCCCCTCTCCATATGCATATGATTACATCTTGGGCAGCGACATTATTAAAATATGTTATACATAGTACAACATATTTAACATGAGAACCTGGAGTCACTTAACAAATCAGGAAATAACTGTCCACAGAATTTATGTTATTAATAATTCTAGTGTTACCGACCCTACACTTAGGACATATAAATATACCCCTGCTTTTCTTGCTAAATTTCACGTCCGTGATCACTCCCTTTGTGAATGTGGATTGGATGAATGTTCCCTAGAACACATCTTCTTTAATTGACCAAGAATTCGTTTTCCTACTTATGACATTCTTCCTACTGAATTTCCCTACCCTACTAGGTATTTATTATTGTAGGAGAGCCACCATGTAAGAACTTCAATGTTGATGTATTCGAGGATATTTACGAGGCTTGGAAGATAAGGAGATTAAGTGTTTTTTTGGACAAAATAAATTTTATATTAATTTCATTGATAAAAATAAATGAAACCTGCTTTAGTGTAACATATTATGAAATAACTGTAGATTTTAGTATAAATAAAAATCTGTTTCGTCATTTAAAATAGTGCAATTGTCTAAAAATTTTGTCATAAAATAAAAGACTGCCATATCTATTTTCTTTTCGCTATCATTTGGTATTGAATGTTATATATAAGAATTGTGATTAATATATTATATGTAACTAGAAAAACTTACTTTGACAGGTATTCCAGACCAGCTGAGCTGCTTGAGTTCGTCCAGATTCACAACCGCGATCACATGAAGTTGCTGGAAGCGTTCCAGTTTGGATTCGCTGCTCTCCTCGCGCGAGGTGAGCGCCGAAGGGCGCACGGGCCGCGGCCTCCCCGGGTAGTGCCGCAGGCCCGTCCCGCTGCCTTTACGAATATCATTTTTACGCACTTCTGACACTTCCTCACGACCCTTTGCACTGTCACTCTCCTTTACGTCACTTTTATTTACATTCTTACTACTATTCCTATGAGAATTTATCACGTTTAATGCCGCTGTCTGCGATATGGCCTTCGATATTTTAGTCTCCGCGATGCCCGAGATGATGTCGTCGTCGCCCAAGTCCCAAGCGTCGTTCACGGACGCCTGGAACTGCTGATACGATGACCCCGACATAACCTCTTTTTGTCCGAGCCTCTGGCAAGGTCTCCCCGGTATCGCGCGTTGCGGTGTCTTCCAAAACGTATCTGGTAAGAAGCCGTTCTTGTCATATTCGACGTGGTAACTTTCCATAATAATCTATAGTTTGGTACATTCTCAATAACTTTGTTGGACAACAATAAATTACAAGAAAATTTGTTGATATGACAGTTGTGAGTTGACAATTGACATATCATCGCGAATCGCGATGATTGTGGCAAAGGTTGCGTTCCGGTTGAAGTTGAATTGGCTATCTCTTCACAATGTATGAAAATAGGTCGAAATGAGGCGTTGTTAGGCTAAATAAATTACGAGTATACATATCATACCACAGTCCATAGACAACTTTTAATGAATCAGTTTCGTGTCGAAGTAAATCCTTCCCAATGTATATGTATAATACTCTTTGGTACATCCTCAGAATAATAACTGAACTAAAGCCATCTGAGGGTAAATCTTTAGTTTTTGTCTATTTTTTTTCGCAGTTTCATTTCGCGCTAGAGCCCGTATCATGGATGTTTTGCTTAGAATAAATACCCAGTGGGTGTAGATGTTAGTCTAAGGGTGTAGATTGACAAACATTAATTCAAAAATCTCTCGGAAACTGCTCCACAGCTTTATATTATGTTTAGCTCGCGCCCGGTAATGCTAGAACAAAAAATATCGACCATAGAAACTGACAGTGCAAGAATCTCACCTGACATTCCGCGCCCCTCTTTCGTCGTCTTCACCCCCGCCAAGAACAGTCGCCATTTTGACTATGTGTCACTGTCAAAAAAGGCAAGCGTCGGCCATCGCCCATCACCTCTTTAAATCCACAAATACAGTAATATCCAGTCAATGTAATTTCAACATTTTTAACAATATTACGAAGGGGTTGTGTATCCAAGTGAAATAGTTTACGACAAGACGTTAAATTGCGTCAATTTCCCGCAAGGAAAGAGATTAAAATCCGGTGGATACAGTGCATAGGTAGTGAAAATGTTTGTGATACAAAGAACATGTATGTTTGCCATAAGCATTTTGAGCAAAGATTTGTTTACCAGGCAACAAAACGCTTGAAGAGTGAAGCCTATCCAAGTTTATTTACAGACTTGGAGATTTCTTCAGGAAATTCGTCATTGGTTTATGAAGAAACAGGTAACTTATCTTTCAGAACCGATGATACTTTTAAGATATAGCTAAATTGTTTTTAATATTATATGTCTTGTCTTTTCTAGTTCCTCTGAAGTACAGAAATCACGATTATGCACGAAAGCGACACATGGACCATACATACTCAAAAACTGAAGAAAGTATCCCATTTAAAGTGGCATGCTCTGAAGTCAATGGTATGTAGTAATTTATGTATATTGTGTAATCTAAATTCTAACACACACACACTCACGCCTATTATCCCCGAAGGGGTAGACAGAGGCGCAACTAGTGCACCCACTTTTCGCCTTTATTCCGTCCCATGATGTGATAGGGGGCGAGCCTATCGCCATATAAATTCTAAAGTTGCCTGCCATCTGGTGAGCAGCTGGCTTGTCTCTATTAATTAGTCATCAACTTTGCTGTGTGTCTGAAGACAGTCATGGGTAGAATTATAAGCATAAGAATAAGATCTGTCCTAAAGTAATGACAAGGCAAAAAGTATACTGTGTTTATTGATAGATTAGAATAATAATTGGTAAATGTAAGATGTTTTACTGTTTTTTTTTCAGTGATTTGTAAGTCAAGACAGTCTGCTGCTGTGACCTCCGGAACTGAGATCCAGGGTACACAAGGTATTTATTTGTTTGAAGTTTGTTGTATTGTGGTCTTACAAGGTCTTTGTTGACTATTTTTTTATGTATAATATTTTGTTTTATTTTCAGGTTCATCATACAAAACTCCAAAAAAGTTGGTCAGAAGGTGATTAATAAAAACATTGGGCACCTTATCTCCACAATGTCAACTAATCTATAATGAATATAAGAAAGCAAAACGTATAAGTAATTATAAATCCAGAGCGCAGAAGGCATTGGTATTCAGTAAAGAAAAGTCTTTAAAGGGTTTAACTAAAATTATAAATCCTTTAACTAAGAAAGTTCTGTGGAAATTATGCAATAAAAATAAAAAGGCACGTAGATTTACAATGGATAAAATTAATTTAGTTTAATTTTATTTTTTTCTTAACTCTGATGTTATTGAAAACTTTTTTGGACTGCCTCGGTGGTGTAGTTGTATTACAGTACGACTGCAAAGCTGAGGTCTCGGGTTCGATCCCCAGGTCGGGCAAAGTGATATTGAGTTTTTCTATTCAGTATCAGCCCGGAGTCTGTAATTTGTGCCCGATATGGCGATAGGGTCGCCCCCTATCACATCATGGGACGGAATGATGGCGAAAAGTGGGTGCACTAGTTGCACCTCTGCCTACCCCTTCGAGGATAACAGGCGTGAGTGTATGTATGTATGTTTGTTTTTTGGACAAGTACAGGCATACAATTATTATAGATTTAATAATCCGACTGCCCACTCTTATTAACATTTAAAGCTCTATTAATAACAAGATTTATAAGTTTTAATTGTGAAGATTTTAGTATCAATATTTTAAATTTAGAATCCTTGTTTGAAAATGTGAATTCTGCACCAACGATGAACTCTAAATTAGATAGTTCAGATATAACTGAAAATATTGAGTTTAGTAATGAAGAAAATATTCATGAACAAGCCAGACGAGAATGGTTAAATATTCATTCAAAGGCCTACACAGAAGGGTGGGTAACAAGGAAAGTGCTTTCTAAAATTAATAATTGTGCAGAATGTAAAAGCAATCTTTTAAGTGAATAATAATATTCACAATTTCATAGTAGAAAAAGAATATAAAAGTTGTAAGAATGCAAGAAAATTAAGTTATCCCCATGAAAACATTGCTATAAGTTTTGGTAATGTAATTAAAATTACAAACGAATATTTGGAACAACAAGGACATAAAAATAATATTAGTAAAAACATTAAACAAAGTATATGTTCCAAATATTCTTTTGAATTGCCATTTTCACAAAAACTTAGTTCCTGAATATTTGTTAGACGTAAGTATTAAACTCTGTATTTTTATTGGTGCAATGTAATAAACAAAATATTAAAAGGGACAGACATCATAAGGACCGAAAAATATAAATTTAAAAAAATGCAGAAGAAAGCATTGCTTAAATTTAAGAAAAAGTTCAAAAATAAAAATATAAAATAAAAACCTGTTTTATTTCAACATGTAAATTTTTTCCTTAATATTAAATATTTTTTAAGTTAAAAGGAAAGAACCTAATCACTAAATAATCAACAAGGCTGTATGGGACTGAAAAAATATTCCATCATGGGCTGCATGGTTTTGTTCCTTTGCCTATACTACAAATGTCCGTAAAAAAACAATTAAATGTCATCTGACAAACTTGCAAGTCTCCTTTACGGTTCAAAGATAATGTATCCGACATGGCGGTCTGAACGTAGTTCTTCTGAGTAGTCTGTGGTTTAGCTCTAAATGTTAAATGATCACACGCACCAGAGACAAATAAACAAGAACACGCACTAAGCGGGTCGACCCGAGTATTGTATTTGATTAGAAATACACAGCTACACAGGTAGCAATCTGCACTAATGAAATGAAAACCTGAGCGAGCACCCAACTCAAGTATTGGATAGGTACCTACCATAGCTACTTATTGCAGATTGTAGTAGTCTAGTAGAGGCGAACACCTGCAGTTTAATAAACAGCTTTCAAGTTGTAAGCGGATAATGAGCCAATGGTCAATGATGAATAAAATCTTTGTAGGTAAGAAATATTCGGAGCTATAGCTTTTAAATACTGCGCGTATTCCGAACTCCGTAGTCAATGGTCAAGTTGCAAAAATGCCGTGGCAGCAGAGATCGTTTATTCAGGTCCATCGATAATATATTATTATGTGCTTATATAATGACACCATTTATGTCAGATATATTTTCTTTATTTTTTATAATTTATACATTTTAATGTTTTGTCATTTTATTGTATTATTAAAAATTAAAACTCCAAAACGTTTCCGGCATATTGTTTGACAATCAATTCTCGTGGTCATTTTGAAATACGCCGGTATCCAGGAGGCTCGTTAGATCAATAGCATTTTCGAATTCCAATGTAGTGAATACGAAAATGGCAAGTCCAAATCCCGAAAACGATTTATCATCAATGTTTATGATCAGGGACGATACTAAAAGAGCAAAAAGCCCCACCCATTCAGAACCAACTTCGAGAAGAAATTCCGCAACAAAAAGCAATGTTCCAGCCGAAATCATTACCGTTAAGGACTTTTTTGATTTTATGAAGACTGCGTACCAAGTCTATGAGCACTTAGAAGGCGATGATGATGATTCGAAGATAGACTGGGAAGAACTGACCAAACTCACGGTTCTGAATCATGTGATAGAACAACAAGAGAGGGATCTTTTACATCAAACTGCGTTCAATGACCCAAAACCTATTACGAGTAAGAGTGAATCTGCTTTAGAAGGCAAAACAGACGGTGAGCGTGTCGAAAAGAGATACAGTTGTAGTGAAATAGAAGGTAAGGGTTTGTAGGTTTGGAGAGGAATGTGTTATTAACGCCATCTGGTACTCGGTTATAAAAACTAATCTATGCAACTCATTGTGTAGGCCCGTAGGGTAATACCTGATATATTTTTTTAAATCACATTATCGCTTAAATGGCTATTTATGCCAATAAATTATAATTAAATGTTGTAATTTCAGTAAAAGGCCGTCGGCGATCGTTACCGCCTGAGGCAAAGGTCGAAATGCTAGGTGTTTGGACAGAGGCAAATTTAAATTGTAAACTTAACGATGTAAGTACCTATAGTAATTAGTATATATTTTAATTATCTGGCGTTATGTCCAATGGTTTTTATAATTTATTTATTTTAAACAATTCTATCGAGTATTCCGATTAGTGCCAATAGATGGCGCTCAAACTCATACTATTTTCAGGTTATAAATGAAGGCATCTTGGATTCCATTCTGCCTTATTTGGTTGGATACAAGAAACCTTCAAAAACTACAAGTGTTTATGCGCCTGTCATCAAAAAAGTTCCATCAAATGCCACAGATGTGAAAAAGCCAGCTAGTTTTGGCGGTAAATCTTCTGTCTTCATCTATCTTAGTACATTCCAACCACAACAAATTGGTATCGGATCTTAGTACATTTTGAGCTTGAATGTTACAATATAAGGTGTTTTATAGGTTTCATCAACGAAAAAGATTCTAGAGACCGCCTAGGAAGACGTAAATCTTCAATAGCTACAGCTCAAGAAAGAGCAACTCAGAAACAAGAGTAAGTCATTTATGTAACAAGAGATGTCGCTAGTAGCATTACCTTATTTTATTTTATTTTTCATTCAGAATAATAATTTTAGTTGTAATTTTATTTGTGTAGGGTCTGTTTCACAAATTTCAAGTACATTTTTGGCAATTGTCGCATAAATTAGCTTGTGGAGATAGTATTCATTTTATTATACTTGGAAGCATGGTTGTATTATCTATTTATGTGATGAGGTATTTTTAAGTTGTTAAATAGGCCCTTATTAGAGTAATGTAAGCATTCAAATAGTTCAATAAGAAATAACTATTTATATAACAGTACAAATCAATTTATAAATTCAACTCACTGTACAACATCCGATATGGTCTAGTGGCTAGGATACCTGGCTCTCACCCAGGAGGCTCGGGTTCGATTCCCGGTATCGGAATATCTCTTTTACTTTATTTTTATTTTAGCGGTGATGTCGAAATCCACGTTTGCGACGAAGTTAAAGGAATGAAAAAAGACTTTAGATGTCCTCAAAAGTTACTCATGTCTAAAATGGGTTACTTCGCTGATGTCACCGCCGGACAGAGGCTTGAAGATATGGATATATCTGTGCATTGCGACATACAGGTGCTAATACAACACAATTTATTTTACATTCAGTTGGTAATTAAATATTTGGGGAAATTATACAAAAAAGTACTAAAATTCATAGACAATAAACAATGTTTTTGATGGGCATTGTCCGTTATATTTACAGTCCCGGACTTTATTTGGACCTAAATTAATTCGAGACAAATGATATTCGTCATTTTAATTATGTGTGGAACTTGACTGGATGAATGATGAGCGTTAACGTATTATATCCTCAAAGAATTTAAAATTTACGCTGGTTAAAATAACAGTTTTTTATTAGATTTTCGACTGGCTGATGCGCTGGGTGAAGCGTGACTCCATTCTGGTGGCAGACTGGCCGTTACTGGACCCTCACAATGTAGTGCCGATACTCGTGTCTGCTTCCTTCCTTCAGGTGCTTACATAGTTTTTTTAAGGGTTTCATATATTTGTTCCTTAGCCTCTGAATTTTATTCGGATAATAGAAATATTTTTTAATTATCTTCGAGCAAACTGGCAGAAGTGTAAAAACTACGGATTTATACTCAATTGTTTTAGATGGAGCCGCTCCTACACGACTGCTTAATTTACTGCCACGCCCACTTGAACGACATAGTAAAGACTTCTACTAACCTGGCTTGTCTCAGCGACGCTCTGCTGACTAGGTAAGTTAGTTCAATATTTATAATTTATCATTGTAGGTAATTTTTGACGGTGCCATTACAATTTATGATTAATTGTGGCATATTTTAAGTCGTTTCTTCTAAATTAAAAGCCAGGGGCGTAGTTAGGAGAGAGGACCGTCAATTAATGACCGTCACAATTTTTGAGAAAATCATTTTTAGCAGGTGATTAAATGAATAATATTTTCCAACTTAACATTTGCCTTTTCTAAAACGCTCACACTATTTTTTCCAGGATCAAGAAACTTAATTGCGTAACGAATTGTCTTGGTTATTCGTTTTTTTTAGATTAGCCGCCATGTACACCAACGCCGAGCTAGAAGCAGTTAGAGACCGCAAGGATAAAATTCAGTCGCGGCTGTTCTGTAAGATGATTCTGTCGCTCGCTGAGCCGGTGCCGGAGACCCTGCGCGGGCACTACTCCACGCTCGCCACGTTGTTCAAGTGCAATAAGTATGGACCTTACGTTATGGCTTTATTAATGACAATACATGCATCAATGCAGCTGCCAATTTAAAATAACTGAAAATTGATTATCTTCTTCACATTTCTATAAAATAAGTTTTAATTATGTCTTACATTTCTTACCTTTTGCTTTGGACGTGTGTTCTCCCCATCCTTTTATATTAGGCTATAGGCTATACTATATAATCACTTTTTCACACTCCGCTATACTATAATATAGCAAAGTGTGAAAGGTGATTATACTGGTTGATATAGTTGTGGTGACTATCGACAGATTTTCATTAGATAAGGGTGATATCAGAGGGTAGCCATTTACTTATTGGTGCTCTACTTACTTACTTGCCTGTTTGCCGTCTTTCTACTACAAAATGTTACAGGTGCAACAAACTACTAGGGCGTCATATATCTGAACAAGTACCATGCCAGCCGGCGAGCATGCGCATCGATAGACGCGGGAATATCGTCTCTACTCATACCAAGTAAGGTTTAGTTTGAGACTTTAGCAACAGAATGTCACTCTGCGTTAAATATTGTTGACTGCTCTCACGACCATCTTGGTAAAGTATTTGGGTCCAGTCTGTTTTGCTAAGGCTGAAGGTATGTGAAAATTGGAGCCATCAAAAGAGCTAAGTAGGCTATTGCCTTTCTTAAATCTTTTTTAAAACACCTATACTTCAAACTAAATAACATTTCCCATTCTGAAATGTTGGTATTATTTTTGTTTGTGTAAAAAAAATGGTCTTATATTTGATAAAGGGAACCTAATTGGAGTCTAAACGAGTACATAACGTGGCTGTACGGAGAGCTGCGGTCGTGGCGGCGCGTGTACTGGCGCCTCTGGGCCGATTGTCACTTCCTGCGCTGTCAACTATGCGATAACTACTTCCCCGCGTATCAGGTACATCTGCTGTATTCCCCTGTAATTAATTTCCACGTATACAGTAGATCTAATTATTATGTAATTGACTTAAAATGTACTATCCAGTAGACCTTTCTTAGTTCCTTATCAGTAATTTTTCACTCCCCCCTAATTCACTATATTCACTTAATTTACCTGTCCACACATTACATGAACGATTTACATCAGACTATCTACAAAATATTCACGAATGAAGCTCCAATCCCACTCCTATATTCTTGTTGCAGATGGAGTGGTGCTCCCACCATGAGCAGCAGGCGCACATGTTCGTGGTGGAGGGGAGACCGCCGCTGCCGACCGGCCGGTACCCCTGCTGTGGAGAACGCGCGTACAGATTTGAAACTGTTACTAGGAATACGGTAAGAAATTGCATTCATTTAGCAACTTTTACATGGATTTCATTTTTGTATTTCATTCAGACGTGCAATCGACTAATATTCAGAGCCTATATAGACAAATGACACTGCTTTTTTGAAATATTGTAGGGGTCGCCATATAACACCAATGAATCATTTGCCAAAATTCGGACCAATATCGTTTTACAATCTAGAAATCAGAAAATACTTTTGAAAAAGCCGTCTTCATCTCAGGGCTGTCAGTTCCGCGAGCACGTGCCGGACGAGCGGCTGGCGTCCGACGCGGCCGTCATGGAGATATACAATCAGTTTCGAGACACCATTGCCATGAGGCCGCCGCAACTCATGTTCCCTGAAAGACTCACGCGACTTGTTGGGAGAGGTAACTTCATAGAAATATTAAGTTTTAGCCATTTATAATACAGGCCTCTTAAGAGCGTTTCTAGCCTAGGGCGTGATGCGCTGGGTGTAATAAACGGCCATAGATTTCAATTCCAATATTACGATACATGACAGCGATCCGCTAATGTTTGTTTGGATCTAAGTGTGTTTGAAAATATTTTTTGACTTCTTGTTAATATTCTCCAGCTTCATAATAGTGCCCTGTGTCGTCCATCGAAAAATTTCATAATTATTTATTCCCAAATACAATAATCTCAAACCCAGAACCAGGCGACGAGAGCAACGGCCGTCTCCAGTGCAAGGAGGTATTCTGGTGGGAGGGCATCCAGCTGGTGCCGCCGCGGCCGCCGCTCGGGCTGCTCGGCAAGCTCTACACCAGCAACAACAAGTTTAACGGTGAGGAAACTTGGCCAGTTCGTTGGAGCGACGGATGTTGTGGGCATCAAAATAGGGCCGTGCAGAGATTATTATATGAGTTAAAAAAAACAGTTTTGATGGTATAATGAATTATAAATTCTGTAAATAACGTACCTAAATACTATGTAAAAAATGGAAATAAAAATATTAGGTACGTTGTAATAAAATTATAGGTTTTGCAAAGAACAGCGCATAACACATATAAGTATTTTTCCGTTGCTCCAACATAATATCGTGCTTCGCAAATCATTAGTGAGGCTAAGAATTGCCTAATAATAAGCAACGGTTTATAGCACGTCATCGTGTTAAGCAAATTCACAGCTGTACATAAGCTACATTGAACACATGTAGCGGCCGTGTGACGCTTACTTTATTGGCATTAATCACAACGTGTACATACACTTAGATAGTGATGTCTTAATTTTATATTTTTGATGAATACTAATCTGTTGGAATATCACCATTTTAGATCTATTCAAAGTTAAGAATCAACTAAAATATTTTTAAAGTTTTTTAATAAATCGCAACCTGAGTTAAGGCATCGACTTCCCCTGCGATATTTCGCACATTTTACAACTGAGAGACATTCCGTTGAGCGGTAAAGGATACGCAGCTACAGCGCGGGCAGTGTCGCCCGTAGCCGGGGACCGGTCCGCGCATTCTATAGCCGGAGGGGTGGGCGGGGCCCACTCTGTCACCGCGGCCTCGCCACACGCGGAGCCCCGGACCCCCAAGCCGCTCAAGTCCGTCCCTGGAGAGCGCGGTGACAGTCCGCGGCGGAAGGTAAGGTTAAAATGACACGAAAAAACCGTTGCGGCCGGCTGTTTTCATGTTCTCTTTAACTAGATAGTAACTAATGGTTTTGTAGACATGTACAACTTTAGTGTAAAATTTATTTAATATGGCATATTGTAAACGTAAGCATCGCTTAGTTTTAAATTAGTGTGAATTGTAAATACTTACATTTTGTTTTAGCATAAGTATTTATCATGCTTAGAATTGTTTGCAGCACTTACACTATATTTCAATAAATTTATAAAGTATACTAGAATTATATTAATAAAGAATTAGTTATTTAGCCCTATTTATTTATCGCAGACCGAGTTAAAAAAGTTTTAGGATACAAATCAATATTGTTCAGCTATCGGAAGGTATATATACAATTTATTAATGATTTGGTTGTTTCGTTCCCCTTCTACCATATAACTTGGTCTAGACCCTAACTTAGTATGAAACTAGACAAATCCAACTTTCAAAAGACAGAAGGACACATTCTAAACATTATTATAACGATGGATGGACCACTCGACGCTACTGGAAGAAGTCCATACATATGAACCTATGTTCTCGCCATCTCCATCCATACATGTGAACTCGTATTTAACGTATGTTAAATATAAATTAGATTACAGCATTAGGTGAGACGCGGTGCAAAACCAAAATTTCACGTGGGCAAGAAAAAATTGTTAATGTAGACCGACCTACCTAGATATTATCTATTAGTTAAAGGTAAGTGGTTCAAAGTTCGAGGCACAAGGCTGTGGTCAGTTGCCCTCGTTGTCTATTCCTTAAGCCGCCACTGCATGAGTCGTAAATCTCTATCATATTTATAATATTAGGAGGTATAGATTCGGGAAAGAATCTTGTTAATAGGTACTTAATAATTTTTAGTTTGCATTTCATTTTTCCTCTCTTAATCATGGTGTAGGTATTTGTATTTGGAATAAGGTTAAACTGCTACTGGAGATCTAAGTACAAGTTACAACTTACAACACACCAAATAAGTTATGGTTTAACAAAGAAAGGCGCGTCTGGCGGCGGCGACGACTCGGCGGGATCTGAGGGCGAGTCGTCCTGCTCGAGCGACGCGTCCGAGCCGAGCGTGCGCAGTGACGAGGACGCCGCGCCGCGCCGCGCCACGCGACACGCACCGCCCGCCAGGACGAGGACGCATCCCGCCAGGTCTACCCGCTACTTCTAAACTTGTATTTTTTATTTATTTCCTTATTGCACATTATTTACGAAAGTATATAGGCGGTGTTAATGTCGTACGCGTTCTTTACCAGCTTTGTCTTTTTCGATAATGATTCGTTTGCAGAGTGATATGTGGAACAGTTGAGGAAACCTGTCCTTTAACGGTTAGAACCGTAATCATTTATCGTAAGAAATATCAGGGATAGGTAACTTTAGGTATCTATTGAATGGGTTTTGAATGTCACGTCATATCGATCAATAATTACAATGCATACATAAGTTATAGTAAGCAAGGCATGTGTGTAGACGCGGTCGTGCGGGCGGTCGCGAGTGGGCCGGGTGTGCCTCCGCGCGCAGTAACCAGGACGCGCAGCGACGCTTCGAGGAGCGCGCCAACCGGCACATGCGCGTCGCGCTCGCCAGGGCGCCGCAAGCCAGGGACCAGCGCGCCAGGCCGCCGCCAGGTCCGTACTCATAACCACCATAGAATCCCACTCCCAAGAATGTATAGTCAGTCACATAAGTCGCTGAATTCAAAACTACAAAGTGCCTCTAATTTTTTTTGGTTTTTACCAATGTTTGTTCTTTCTTCACAAAAGTAAAATAAAAACAAATTACTTTATTTTACACAAAGATGTTTCAATTAAACTTAACGTGTAGAGGCAATTTGAAATTGTAATTTGTTCAGTTACTTATATGGCTGACTGTACATACCTAGTTCCTAAATATCTAGCGACATCTATTTACGAAAACCGGAAGTAGTCACTTAAAATCTGACGTAGCACAGTATCAATTACCTAAATAATCTGAAAAACATTTGACATCGAATGAATTGATTACTGAAGAATATAGCGCACTCTTAATATAATAATGACCTAATCCAAAATCGTTGACTTGTGGAAATCGTCACAAAAACTAACTGTACTTATACATTTTTTTTAAGTTGGGCGTTGAACGAACATAAATTCAAACGATTTTGACCCTATTACCAATGTTGAAAAGACGCATTTTTTTTCTTAGTCGATACAGCTTCCCTTGTCCATATTTTGCTAAAACTCATCTAGCCAAAATTATGGATAGGTCATTGTTTTACTGCTTGTTTGACTGGCTCGGTGGCGTAGTTGTATTACAATACGACTGCAAAGCTGAGTCTCGGGTTCGATCCCCGGGTCGGGCAGTGATATTGAGTTTTCTATTCAGTATCAGCCCGGAGTCTGGAATTTGTGCCTGATATGGCGATAGGCTCGCCCCCTATCCCATCGTGGGACGGAATAACGGCGAAAAGTGGGTGCACTAGTTGCGCCTCTGCGTACCCCTTCGGGGATAACAGGCGTGAGTGTGTGTGTGTGTGTCATTGTTTTATGAAGAGTGCGATAGTTGTAATATTCCGTTGTCATTCGGACGTGTAGGCGGCGTGTACGCGCGGCTGGAGGCGGAGTGGCGCGAGCGGCACGGGGCCCGCGCCCGCTCCGCCGCGCCGACGCGACGCGTGCACCACAAGTACAAGCCCGCCTGAACACACACACACACACACACACACACTACATACACAATAAACTCATACAGATATGTTGTGTTTTATTTTATAATACAATAGTGATTAAAACGAGGTAAATACTATATAAGTTGACAAGGATCTTAAAAACCTGTAACCAGAGAGGCTACTGCGAAAAACGAAATCCGTAGTTTCGGGTGACGGATCGCACGTTTTCTTACTACGAAGTGTTACGGATCCTTCTTTATGAAGAGTTGTTGCGTGACGAAAGTGTTGAGCGAAGTCGGAAGCGTCGCAAACTGCGTGAAACCTTCGTTCAACGGTGACGGATCCGAAGTAATTTGGTAGTAAGGTTAAATCCGAAGTTCGTCGTTTCTTCGTTTCGGACCGACGTTTCGGATTTCGTTTTTCGCAGTAGCCTCTCAGAGCCGAATTAGCCTAAAGTCAAATTAGGCAACTGCTTAGGGGCCTGGCACCGGCTAGAGCCCTTCGTCTTGAGAAAAAAAAAATTATATTTAATGTTTCGTACCCGATGACAATATTTTGCCTTAACTATTTTTTACATTATATTTACATACATTTTGGAATATATTTTAAGTTATTTAAAAAAACAGTTAATTAGATTATGGTAAGAAAAATATATTTTATGGAGTCAGGAAACAGAAAAATGATACTCAAGGGGTCCCGACATTCTTAATTCGGCACTACCTGCGACAGACAAACTTAAAATCACGCCTATAAAATTTTGTATTTTAACTGGTACAGTGTATCCTACGTAAAAATATCATACTTCATTGGTACAGTCAGCTAAAAGCTCGAAAGTGAGCGCATGCATGTGATATATCATATTATAGGATTATACAAATTCTTACGACGACGGTCGACGTGCACTTGGTGCTCCGTAGTACGTTCGCAAACGTAACCTCCACGTGAACACCTCACACTAACCTGCCACCAATTTGGTATTTACTATAATAAGTACAACCTATTTTTTTAAGCATTTGATCGCCATCATTAAACGTTACAAGTTAACATTAACCAAAGTTATTGTCCAAGTTCACTGCTAGAAGTGCGATTATTTTATTTATTTATGCACTTTATATACAATCAATGTACATAGGCGGACTTAATGCCGTAGGCATTCTCTACCAGTCAACCTTAGGGTAGTGCAGAGATAAATAGGGTAGGTGCATCAAAGTTATCGTAACCGGTAAACATATTTAATAATAGACATAAATATTGAATGAAATCCTCCTAGCCAGTTTCGGCCACGGCGGCCAATCTCAACGGAGATCAGCCAGGTACGCAGGAGATATTATAGTGCACAAGTGTGTGCGCAATACACAGGTGCACTCGCTATTCCTTCACTCTCATAGTCCGGTGAGACGGCAATCCGACATAACCGGAGAGAGATCAGGCGCAGGACCAACAGCTTTACATGCTTTCCGAGGCACGGGGGTATCACACCGCCAACTTCCTGACTCCGAACTGCGACTGAGTAATTTTTTTTAAGATGGAAAAACCCAGTCACAAAGTTTTTTTGGCCCGACCCGGGATTCGAACCCAGGACCTCAGCGCGCAAATCGTACTCGTAACGCATACGCAATACAACTACGCCACCGAGGCAGTCATAAATATTATACGATAGATATACATATTAATTAATTACAAATATATTATTAAATGAAGACATTACTAAAAAATAATAAATATATAGAACACATACGATATATAAAAATATATAATCAGTTAAGGAGGTGACTCTTCCATTCCATTCAGCAATAGTTGTCGTACCCTAGTTTTGAAGGTAAACCGAGTCGTAGACGCTCTGATTTCGAGGGGGAGTGAATTCCATAGAAGTATAGATTGAATAGTGAAAGAAGAGTGAATAAAGTCAGAGCTGTGAGGAGGACACTTAAGGAGAAGATTGCTAGATGAGCGAAGGTTTCTATCATGGCTATTGCAAAGGTATGGGATTTTTGAAGATAAGTAGGTAGGTGGTAGATTTTACAAGCTTCTGTATAGACTTGTCTAGTTTCAAATTAATGTAGATATGATATACCTAGGTATATAGATAATGTTAAATAATATTTCCGTTTCTAGTGGTTTAATTTTTTGTCAACCTTTTTTTTGGGATAAAAGTAGACATGTCCTTATTGAGGTTCCAATCACTGCCAATCTCTACCAAATGACATCAAAATCGGTTCTGCGGACACAAACCGATTTCCGCGTGGGTGGGTGATGCGAAAGATACCTAGTTCGTTATAAATTCGTATGTAGTACTCAATGAAAACTTTAAAATTGAGCAAAATTTATAGAAACCACCTGAATACACAAATAAATGAAACCAGCAATTTGCTGGCCAATGTTCATATGGCCATAGCCATATGGATTAGCCCCCATCACATAGAACGGACTACATAATGGAGAGTATTGGATGCACTAAATGTGTCTCTGCCTATCCCCCTCCAGGGATAAAAGGCGTAAGTATGTATTTAAATGTTATGATTTCTATCTTTACTTCGTGGTTATGATAATATCTTGATATCCTCAAGATCAGGCCGATTTATAGGAAATCTAATTAACTCAGACAAGTTTGATTACAAACTCTTAACAATCAATACTGTGAGGACTGAGACGCACAGTGCGCCCGAAATCCGAATGCAGTGTCGGCAATTTCTTTAGCCTCGTTTATCTAACATGCAATTGAAGTGTATATCAATGTGAGCCAATCACAGCGCCTATATGTCTACGCACTGAAAACCTGTCATGCTGTAAGCACTGAGAAACGTATGATCATAGGATTTAGCTGGCTTTAGCCAAGTAGCGTTTGTAAATACAGGCCTAAATGTAACAGATTATGTAAATTCTTTCAATTTTAGGAAACCACCCCGAGGAGGGTACGACGGAGCCAGAAAATAATCTAGAATAATAAAACTCATGTGCTTATTTAATTATTTATTCCCTTAATCTAGAAGTGCAGCCTGTGCGGGAACTGGCTGGAGCGCAGTCCGAAGGCAGACTTGAGGTACCCGCGTAGGGTTTTCTTATCTGCGCGTGCGCCGATCGCCTTGATCACCGCCTCATCCACCGCCTTTTGGTCGGTCTTGCGCTGCTCTGATGGAACGTATTTCTGGAAATACAAAAGCAGTAAATCTCAATACTATAATTGTATGTGATGTGATAAATTTCTGGATTGACAAATAGACTGTTTTTGTCTAGAACAGTGCAACACTTATTCCTGGAAAGGGCTTTCATGCAAGCAGAACTGCAAGCAAAGTATACTTATAATCATATATAGATTAGTGACCACAAAAGCACAAAAAAGGTAAAGGTATTCAATGAGTGTGATTGGTAGGCTGCTGTAAATTTTTGACCATTCATCAGAGCCAGTAGGTTTTGGGTTAAACAATTATTTTGAAACAATTTTAGAAAGATTAGCATCGTTGCACTGTGCTTTGTAATAAATTTCTGGTGGTGTTGTTTATGGCCAGCATATACCATCACTGGCAAGCTCTTCTCGTCAATATGCTATACATAAAAACTGCAATAGGACAGTACAACTACTAGCCTCTAGTTATATCCACATTAAAACTTGGAACAAACCATACCAATGGTAGCTTTAGGGGGGTGGGAACCAGCCAACATCTTGGAGCTTTGTCTTTAGACGATGGATGTTGCGTAATGTTCAACTATCTTTTTTGCTCCTGCCTGTGATTCGCGCCGTCTAAGGCCACCACCGCAAAGAATAAAGATCTCATAACGATCTGCTGCTAGACCCTCATATTGGTTAAGACTGCCACTGCCGATACAGTATAGTTATAAAGTGATATACTAGACCAAATAGTGTGCACTAGTGACGCATTTGTTGAAATGGCCTTTTTTGGTCCTTTGAGGTGGCAAGAACCAGTGAAATGCCACTGAACTCACCTCTTTCTTAGAAGCAAAGATGTCCTCTCCAGTCTTGCGCTTCACGCTGCGCTTGACGCTCTTCTTGTTCTTCTTGAAGTAGGCGTCGTCGAGGTGCGCGGGCAGCTTGAAGTCACCAAGGTCGACCTTGGTGGAGGTGCCGATGACGTAACGCTGCGGGATCCGGCGCAGGGGGCATGCGTTGAACTGAAAAGCAATAAAGTTTTGTCAGTATGTATGTTGATTGATTGTAGACATCCAAATTCTTATGGTTTTCTTACTACATACTTGTAACAAATTTATAGATTCATTGAAATTAAATGAAATTCAACAACATAGCAACATAAGTAGTTATGTGTGTGGGGCAGAGTATGTTGGAATCCAAAGCTACCTCTTCTCCCTGCCTATATCCTACTGTGGAGTTATATTATACTACAGATTTGGTTTAACTTTTACCAACCTGATTATTTCATACTAAAACAGCTATTGCAGTACTGAATCTCTTATTTTGCAACTCGCTTTTGCTTGCAGTTTCTTCCATATGATAGCTTTTCCAGGACAAATGTCCCGCTATATATTTTCCCGGGATAAAAAGTAACCTCTGAATCGCAAACTATATACCAAATTTCATTGAAATCTGTACACTATTTTTGAGATTATCTCATTCATTTAGACATACAAACACAGCAGGGTACTTTATTTTATAATTGGATGCCTCGTCAATGTCATGAGCACTTACTGCAAAAGGTCCGGTAACCAGCAACAGTCCACTGGGCAGCACTCCGACGAGCACGACGCGCTTGCCGGCGTGGCGTCCGGCCAGCAGGATGCACACTGTGCCCACGGTCAGGTTTCGCCTGATCCTGCGCACATGCTTGCTGAACCTCTTGCCGCCACTCTGCTTACGAATCCTGTAGGAATGGCGATGTTAGTTCATGCATTCATTGAGTAATGATAACCAGTAACATAGCAAGAATACTATGATGTCTTAGGTATGAGTTTAGCACAAAAAAGTGCCCCTAATTATATTGGTTATATTAATAATTTTAACTATGGTTTGAATGAAAATATTGACAGATATTCTGACTTAGGGATAGTACAATACTGCGTAACAAACACCAGGAAATAGCCAGTGAGTGACATTAGATGCCTAATTCAGATAGATGTACAAAGTATTGACACATCAATTTTGTACATAAATGTCATTATAGTCCATCCAACCATTTATTTAACTTTTGACATATGCACGCCTATGAAATTTTATAATTCTTGGCAAAGAATCTAAACAAAATAATTGAATACTTTATGGATGCCAGTTTTTGTTTTCCATAGTGAAGGGACTTGCTGTTCAGCTCCGATATTAATTATAAATTAATAATCGTTAAACCCACTGATTGTGTAACAAAAATAATTCAAAACTTTTACATTGAAAAATAAAATGTTGTAGTGAAAATGTATTTTTTTTTTTATATATGCGTAAGTATATAATAACCGATAAAATAAACTATTCAAGTAAAATTTTGACAAAATGATATTGGATGTAGAATATACACCTACAGAATAAATTTATAAACAGAAAATATACACATTTAAATGCTTAGGCATGTTTATAAAACAATACAAAATGTTGAGCAAAAATAACAAAATTTCAATGTGTTTAATCAATCAAAACTTCTGCAAAAATTAAATTGATTGCTACAAGAAATCGAATCGGTAACGCATTAGTACATCCCCAATTGATTAGAAACCAAACTGTCAAAAGTTAAATAAATGGTTGGAAGGACAATAAGTTAATATTGCTTGTCCCAAAAGGTGCAAATATTTTGATTAATATGCCAAGTTTAGTGCCAGAATTAGTAATTCAAGATCTTCAACAAAGAATTTTCAATCACATAACATACAAGCTCTTTAATCGCTTTATATTGGGGCCCAATATAACACGCTGCCTCTTGGATAATCAGCTTCTTAACCTGTCATAGTCAAGCAACAATTCATGTTACAGTATGACCAGTCTTGAATTATATGGGAATTTAATAACAATAATAATACTAGCCCTGTATTATATACTGCTTTCTGCCAAGCACAGGCCTCCTCTACGACTGAGTGGATTTTTAGGTATAGTTTACCATACTGACCTAGTGCTATTAGGCAGACTTCATATGGCTTCGAAATTTCTAAGGAGAATTCTCAGGTACTTAGGTTTCATCACAATGTTTTCCTTCATCATTGACTCATCAAGCCCCCCAACGGAAGCCGGCTTCCATATAATATATAGGGTTTCCCTATACATCTATATATATAAGTGGGGCTTGACGGGTTAAAGTGAACCAATGTTGATTTACAACAGAGACCTAACTTCAAAATTTTAGAGATGCATGCCTTGGGTTTTGAATATACGAACCTTCCTCTTTGTAATCCAACCAGTTTGACATTCACTTTGAATGCCCAATTTGGTTTTATAGAAACAAAGTACTCACTTGTCCTGCGTGGGGTAGAAAGACTTCCTACGCTTGAGCAGCACGGTACGTGTGCCTCCATTCTTCTCGCCACCAATCTGTTTCACCACCGTCCTCAACTTCTTGGGCTTGGGCGCTTTTGGGTTCTTCTTGCCAACAAACTTGTACTTGGCCTGGAACATACATAATTTATTTGATACTGTTGTCATGAGTGGTTGCTTGAGTATATCATAAAGGTTTTTAATCTCCAAAGGGATAGTTGCCAATTTCTAGAATTGATTACCAAAAGCTGGCACAATACATTCTCAAGTTATGAATGTGTGGTCTCTGTAAACAAACATCACTTGTCTTAACAATGCATTGTTTACATACCAACAAAGTATAAAACTATAGCATCATGTTTTACTGCATCTATGAATCTGTCCCTCCAATTTTAATAATGTGAAACATCTAAAACCAACTGCAAAATTGTATCGGTATGAGTACTGTGAACATGCACTTTGGTAATTAATCTGTATAGCTATTAAAATAGTTACATTTTATGCAAATATGAATACCTAAGTATGTCAACATAGCATATGACTGTGATTGTTTGTGAAGTGTATTTAGAAATATCAAATAGCAAATATGTATTGGACTATGTTATTAGAAACCACTTCAAAAATTTCTGCACCTCTATAAATTTAAATATAAAATCAAGTACTGTTTTCTTTTTATGCAAAGTTTTGTTATATTGCTGTAAGGTTATCTAATATGCAAAACAGTGTCACATGTTTGGCTCAAAATTGGCCCCAACAATCATTTTTCATAGTATAAATATGAAATAAATTTAAATGTCCAGCCTCCAGGCTTTTATTACTTTAGGTGCTTTTATCAGATAGTAACCATTAATTAAACTTTTATCTAAGAAACACTTTTAGCACATTCTCAAGTTAAAGAGAAGTAATATTAAACAGCTAAATCATGATAAAACTACTCAACAACGTGTATTTGAAAACCAACCTTCTTGTGGAACATCTTTGATTTCGAGAAACGTAGAACTCCATTTCCGAGGTCGTAGTTCCTTGGTTTGCCTACTTTAGGCTTCCTAACTCCGCCAGCCTTAGCCGCAGCGGGCTTGGCCACAGGCTTCGGCTGTGGGGGGGCCATGGTCTGAGGACAAACAAATACAACCTCCAAAAACAAACCACCTGTGTTGGCACTTAGGTTATGTATGTTTTCTAACACGATCCTTGCAAACAAGTGATTAGGTCCACGCAAGTATTCTACGCGTGATCTACATTACCGAGTCATGACTTAATTACGCGTATAAATCGCAAGCACATCAAAATCACAATCACTCGCCTAAACGTCAAACTTTAGTTTTTACCAAAATAATATTTTTGACACTGAATGTATCAAAATATACCACAAGATCATTTGTTTGAAGGATGCACTACTTTCATCATACATTATCACGAGGAAATTTGTTGAATTTGCAACTATTCAAATGGATTATTTTTCATTGAAAACAACATCAACTCACATTCCACCCGGGTTCAAGAAAAAGAATTTTTTGTAGAGAATTTTGTCTATGGTTGAATGGGTTAATGATGTGTAGTTGTCAAAAAACCGGTAAAGATTCGTTACCGGTTATTACATAATAGGACTCAATGCTCCGATATTAAACCTTTAGTTTATATAAATAAGCTGATAGCGTGTAATTAGTACATATTAAAATAAAAAACTAACATAAAATATGTTTAACAACAATAGAATAATATTGTCTATGAATTAAATTGAATGAACCTTGGATAGTGTTTTGTGAACGCGTCTTTATGTTAGTTGTCAAAAGCAGTAAACGTCAAAAATATTTCAGTAATGAAAAATGGCTTCTCTGAGGAGCCCGTCTCCGCCGTCGGACGGCTACAAAAGGTTTAGTGATGATTTCGCAAACACCAGCATCAACAATTACGGCTCAAACATCACAAGTAAAAGAGAAGCTTAGATTTTTTATGCACCGTAGCCGCCAGAACATGTGTACGCTTATGTTGTTAACAATACATTTTGTAATTCATTTAACACTTTGTTTTTAATTTTTTCACCTGTTTAAAGCATTAACTCGCTGTCACATTTCACAGTGCTCTTGTCAAACGAGATCGATTAACTGATCATCTAACATTATATGCGGATATATGACGCAGAGTATGAGTCACGAACTACATAAAACTAACCATGTATAAAATAAACAATATAGCTTGACCCCGATCCCTTTAGTCACCATAAAGAGCTTACAAAGCTTGTAGAATACCCACACTGCATGGTTGTAGATAATTTGCTTACTGCATGATTGATGGAAGGTCAGGATGCCAGGCCATATAGTTGCACTCTAGCCCTAAGTTAATGCCTTGACCTACTAAAACAATAATTCGAAAACTAATAATATTCTGTTAGTCTAAGCAATATTCATGGTGGCTTCTATTTTTTACATCTAAAAGCCTATAAAACGGTCATTTTATCAATAAAAATTACATCTATTTTCGCCTAAAAATGCTCAAATATTATTATTTTTGCACATAACACGTATGTAATCAGATTTATTGCATATCTGTGTACATGACTCCAATGTCAATGTTTGGCGACTTCAACACAATGCACCACTTGAGACTTCTGGCTGTCACTAGATAAATCCACCCAGCATTTCTAGTTCAATCTCAAACATAGCTACTTGAATCGTTACCCGTAAATGCTCAAGGACCATAGCTCTGGGCCATGTGAATGCTTTGACATTTTTTTCTATTCTATATTAGACACCAAAAATAAATTAAACGTAAGCGAAAATAATAAAACATGTCCAAAACGGGCTTAAATTTCTAACCATGATAATTTACAATATATATTTGGATAGTACCTACTCCCAAAACCTAGGTTATTGCAATAGATCGTATAGTTTTAAAATCCTTCGATTTCGAGATTTATGTTATTCTATTTTGTTTAAAAACTACACTTTTTTTTATCTTATTTTAAGGAGCTTTGTCGTGTGTTACGACTAAGTCGCTCCATACGTCCACTTAAATATAATTATGTCTACAGACTAAACGATCACCCTAGTACACTTAAAATATTTTTTAACCAAAGTCCTAGCCCCCTCTAACATAGGAGCCGACAACATACTGTTAAAATCCCCTATATTACAAACTAATATATGAGGACCACTCCGTACACACTCCGACAAAATATGGTGTACATCTTCCTTCACTCCACAGTCAGAGCAGTTTGGTGAGTCTGACGCCCCCACAAAACTACACTTAAAATGGACGTTTTTATATAAGTTAGTCATAAATGTAGGGCTCTAAAAATATTTTTTAATGGATCCAAAATCCATATTTTTGCCTCTTTAATATCTATAAAGTTTACGAGGCAGTTTTTTTTTAGTATGAAGAGAGGTCCTAACTTTTAACAATAAAATTAATTAGTAGGAACGATTTACGATGCCCGTGACCTTACAGGCATTTTAAATAAGAAATTGTGCCCACCACGCTGGACGCTGGTCTCATCACTCATGTGATTGATATAAAATGTATTGCTTTTGCTTGGTTGGTTCTAAGAAATCTCTTTCAGGAATAAAAATATTCCTATATCAGGTACTGCTTTTAAAGATCCTGTTTCCCGATAGAATGGCAATTCAGATATAACTTGTCAACACTCAGACATACGTTACAGCCCTGTTGGCTCATGCGTTAATTGATAAAACACTACTGAAATATCATCACGCACGTGGCAAGACGTGATCGTAGTAATTGATTTAGAGACGATGAAGCCATTTATTTTGCGAGAAAAAACTATCGTTATGTTTATCTTTTATTTTCAATAACTACATTAAAATGACCACCGGTGCTTTGAAATTTGTTTACATATGAAATTATTGATTATACACTAAGAAACCTTGATGCATACCTAAATAAATAAAAAAACAGAAATCGGCCGAGGAAAACAACTTCTCTGCATTGCTCTGTCATATTGTTATCGTCTCTATTTTTAGTAGTTAGACGTTGCGTTACGTACGTACGTTCCTAAGTTAGATTTGAAAAACAAAGGCTTGATTCGTAACCTATAGCAAAAAAATGTGGCACAATTCTCACCGAGTATTTAGGACCACGGCTAAAGGTGAACGATCTTACGCTCGCTAGCGACACCAAAACGCACGGATACAAAACAGAAAATATCCGTGCATGACGTAACGCTTATTCGAAGTCATTTGCGTCAATACTAACATTTATGGTTTCAAAAGCGTTGAAACGATAAATGCATGCATCTTCCAGCTGTTGGGCATCTTCAAATTTATTTGTTTATATTTTTCCGAGGCAAACACCAAGAACGTTAAATGCATTCCATATTTCTAAGCAGTTGACTTCTAGTTTGTACATACATAAATACTCACTTACGCTCTTATCCCATAGGGGTAGGCAGAGACTATTGAGCGCCACATGCTACGATCTTGAATCTTCTAGTTTGTATTTACCATTAATCAAAGTTAACGATTTTTAGTGACGTCAGTATTGCCAAAGGTAGGCAGACGTAAAACTAACACCCTTTTTATCGGGCGCTATGCTATTATACTCTCTACTATATTTGGATGTTTGTTCTATATAGAAACCTTCAAAAAGATATACATTATTTTGGCACACAAACTAAGTTCTGGATTAACATACAAACCTATTGAGTTTTATCCTAGAAAACTCGACGCTGAGACAAAATCTTTTCACTCAGTTATATCTCAAGTAAAATGTTGCTAATAAAATTCCTTTCCATACAAACACGTCTGTGTATGTAGGCGTTCATTCGTTACAGAACCGGTACTTGATATAACAATGCTCTTAATCTCACGCTTTTTATTTGTCTAGAATCTAGACAATATATACAACGAACCCTTTAAATAAAATCGAATAGACGGTTACAATATCAGGAATTAGATTCTGCTCAACTTCGCTAGCGTGAAACTATTTCTCGGGTATAAAAACCACAGGAATTGCGAATTTTATGGTTAAAAATAGCATAAGTAGCACTCTGACTCAAAAATAATCTGCAAAAATCAAGTAAATTCATTGCTATGTTGGTGCGAAAGTAGAAACCAAATAAACAAACGTGACATTATATGATAAGTCTCATATAGCCCAGAAATTACACTGGCTGCAAGTCCGTCAAAAAGGAACACAACAGTCCGTGCCTACGGGTTTGCAGACTTCGCATACCCTCGAAATTCTTATGGAGAAATCTTAGGTATGTACCTAGTTAGACGTAAGTCTTTTGTTTATATTTTAATTAAGGTCAGGTTTTTGATAAAATTTGACCGACATAGTCACTGAAATGTGTTTATTGTATTGCTTTATCGACATTTATAATCAGATCATGATTTATTCTATGCCGCATTTATCTATTTCGCACCGATTTAGAATGCCGCATTGCTAATGATGTGAGACAGCGATCGTATTCACTTCAGAAAGCATGGGGATCTTGGCCCCCTAATCAAAAATAAATAACTTTGGATCAATACATATTTATGAATAAAACATAAACCTTGAATCAGTTTTGACTTTGATAACAGTCAATAATGCGTTATGCGCAAGATAATCACTATCCACGCAAAGGCAAAAGCAATTTGCGGCTTAAAAATCATGACCAATGTTTACATGAGTATTGTCCATTTTCCTCGTAAATAAAGTAATTAATACAATTTCCGCGCTATTGAATCATTCAAGTCATTTTAGCTTGGAGTACGCGTTTCCTTGAACGATTCTTACTGATTGATAGTCCGTTGAACATTTATCATTTTATCAGACGTCTACAAAATTCCTTATCTGTGGTGCAGGGGTACACAACTTTTTATTGTAATAGCAATTATAGAACATTTTAACTTAGGAATATTATAAATGCGTAAGTTTGTGGAGATGGTTGGACTTTGTAAATAAACGTAGAAACTGCTAAACGGATTCAGATGAAAGACACAAAGATAGATTAGATCCTGCATTAATATGCAGTGTATTCTTTATTCTTTTAAAGTTCACAGTGGTATTTTCAATTCTGAAAAGGTCTTTAGAATTAAACGAAAGCGCCAGTAGCATCCAGTAAACAACTAAGTATTTTAAGGAGTCTCTAGAGCGTGAAATGCTGACTCAAATCTCAATGTAATTTAATTTAGTACAATTATTGCTGTTGTCGCGTAGTGTTCGATTTGTGTATTTTGCCTCTACGTTGCAATTATTATTTTACTTCATAATTACTTAATATAATATTATAAATGAGAATGTTTGGAAGTTTGTATGTTTGTTACAAGTAAATGCAGAAACAACTGAACGGGTATTGATGAATTTGGCACATAGGTAGGACCAGTCGTCTTAGGACCTGGTAATTTTTCTCCCGTAGAAAATACTTTGATTAAAAGTAATCTGATTTTTAAATAGATGGCGCTAGCGTCATATAGATGACACAGTTACTTATGTATTTACCTTTGTAGCGGGAAAGGCTTTGTACGCGGGCAAATCTGTGAATTTACCTAGTTTCATATAAACTAACTAAGGTACTAGTAGGTACTCGAATGACGATCATCATAATTTAATATAACGTCACTTTATCTTATTATGAAATCTAACGCCATTCAGAATGAATTATCGCTAACCTTCTAATTACCAAATGAAAGTTTTTGAAGGCATTAATCGCCTCATTGGTTTACTTGCACCATAGTTAAACCATTGTTGCTTATAAATCAATCGTAAAGACTAATTTAACTATAAATGAACCGTCTAACATCCGTTACATTAAGACAAGATAATGCTCCTAATTTTGCGTACCCTGTCGCAGGTAAACGGATAAATATATCATACCTAAGTTAATTTAAGAAAATGTAGCTTCAAACCTTCTTACTGTTAAAATTGTCCCAAAGGACAGGCAGTTAGGCAATGCCCTGTGGTCCGGGGGCATTTAGAGAATTCCACCACGCCATCCCCTGCCTGTCGTAAGAGGCGACCAAACGGGGTTTGAGAGAGTCGGAGTGTGAGCAGTGGGGGGCTGCTACTCGAATTTATGCGACTCCGAGGTGGACGGCATTGCAGGTGGTCGGTCTTCTGCAGTCGTAGACGCCATAGGCGTGCTTTGGAGTTCAGGGGCTTCTTAGTCCCTCATTTAGAGAAGGGCTGTAATGCGGCATTGCGCAGGGGCGGTTCCGTGCAGCTATCTTCGTGCAACAAGATACCCCGGGGCCGTCCCGTATGCGCTGAAGAAGGCCACCGCGAGTTTTGGTTGGTATGCCGATGTGTACATAGTGTTAAGGACTCGGTCCAATGCTCGCTCGGATGATGTTATACTCCCGAGTGTTGACATTGGACCGTAAGATCGGTGAAACCAACATAACCATTCCACTAACCCCTCAGTGGTGGTAGCGATAACCTGTTTTTCCCCGCGAAAAAAAAGGCAGTTAGGCATAAAGCGCCCTTACCAACTCTTTAAAAATATTATAAAAAAAACATTTTAACAAAAAATTTTACCGCCTTCAAAAACGACTAAAAAAACTAAAAACCAAAAAAATAATTTAATAGTGAATAAATATACGATAGCATTACTTATGTACTGGTAACCAATTTTGGAGTCAGTGCCTATTTAAAATTAAACTTTGTTTTCGCATATTTATTCATGTATCTAGCTTAGCTAGTAATTTTAATTAGGCACCGACTCCATAATTGGTTACCAGTATATAAGTAATGCTATCGTATATTTATTCACTATTAAATTATTTTTTGGTTTTTAGTTTTTTTAGTCGTTTTTGAAGACGCTTTAATTTTTTGTTAAAACATTTTATTTTTTGCTTTTTAGTGTTAGTACGAAATATACCGCCTCGATGGCGTAGTTGTATTGCGCACGCGGTACGACTTTCGCCCTCGCGTGTTACACCTCTGCCTACCCCTGGAATCGTAAAAGGCGTGAAGTTATTTACGCCAAAACACTAAAGAATAAATTACTTCATAAGATTTGCGAAAAAACGATGTATGGGCTTATAAAATTTGAGTGTTGCCCTCGATTTCTCCAGGATCCAATCATCAGATCCTGACTTGGTGACTATGGGACCACTTCAGAAGTATTTCCTTTCGAACAAAAAAATAATTTTGAATATCGGTTCACAATTGGCGGAGCAATCGCGTAACATACACAAAAAAAAAAAAAACATACCGTCAAATTGAGTACCTCCTCCTTTTTTTGAAGTCGGTTAATAATATAAAATGTGTTCATGAAGCATAATAATTATGTAATTGTAATGAAAAACGGATGTGTCGTGTTAGTCACGGAGTGAACTTGAATATGCCGTGGCGTATACATATACATAAATCGCGGGACCAGCACTAATTTGAATTAACTTGAAGTGACTAGCCTTTCGCTAGTTTGATAGTTTTTTTTTATTGTGGCAAAGTAAGAGGATATGTACACTTTTTTGTGCTGCTTATGCGTCTTCAGTGCGTATACACCTACGTTATAGGTACGTGTGTATAATTACAGATTCAAGTTTCTGCATTGTGCTTACTGCGCGATTAATTGAGTTTGAAGCGCTTCGAGAACTCTTTAGGATTATCATATCAAATTATAAAAAATACGGCCTATTCTACTTAGAGTTAATGTAACTTTTTATAACTGAAACTAGGGACATGCCCCGGCTTCGCACGGGTAGCAGAGCAAATTGTCTGCATATTTTTCAGTCATCATCATCCAAAAAACCTGTAGAGTCCCACTGTTGGGAGGCACATAGGCTTTTCTCATATCTTACCACCTTTGTCTGTCTCGAGCCAATCGCATCGAGGTTCGACCCGCGATCCTTACAATGTCGTCGACCTATTTTGTCGCCGGACGGCTCATGCTGTGTTTACCTTTTCTTTGCCACCACTAGTCAGTGTCTTACTCCACCTGTCATCACTTCGTCTAGCTATATGGCCTGTTCAACTCTATTGGAGTCCCATAACGAATTGTCCAATATCTCGAACTTTTGTTCCTCGTCGGATTTCGCTCTTGGGGATATCAATCGTACAAAAAAGAAATGAATTATATACAAACCTTCCTTTTGAATCACTCCGTCCATTACTGAAAACGTTACGAAAATTCCTTGTGTAGCTTTTGAGTTTATCGCGGTCAAACAGGCCAACAGACGCGGCGGGGAACTTTGTTTTATAATAAGTAAAGATAATGTTTTGAATCGATTTGATAGTTCCAGAGATTATTCGTTACAAACAAACTTTACTTCTTTATGATGATGAAGAAAAATATTTTCATCAGTTTAGAAATTTTGCCGATTTCCAACTTATTGATGTAGGTATCCTTAAAACATATACCAGTACAGCATGATCTAAAAATGACGACTAATGAGATACCTATTTCTTTCCTCAAAGTCTTTGTTAATCCTAGTTATGATCTTCGTCTGAGATATTAATTAATGTCACTCGAAACAGTCGTTCATTCTATCTTGAGATAGGTCGATGGCGTTAGGGAGATTTTCCGTGATAATTGTAGGGCTGCTTTTTAAACTAAGGTTTGAATTTTAGCATTATTTTTAATAAAATTTATGACTACAATTTTGAAGGCGAGTTCCTTAATGGTTATTCCATAAAGCCCTGAACGATTTCTAGAGTTATAGCATTATAAAAACAAAAAATTTTAAGGGTGGATATGTGCTTAAACTCGCGCCCGTATCTTTGATGTAGGCAGATATGTAACTACTACACTCGTACTAGTTTGCCAAGTCTATTTTCCTCCCATAAAATGTAATGAGTTGAATTTTTCCATCATCCAAGCAAGACATTATTGTAATGTTGCACAGCATTTAATGTAAATATTTCAAGTCTTAAATGACAAATTTGTTTTATCTAGTACTAGCTTTTGCCCGCGTCTCCGCCCGCGTGAATGAGTTTTTCCGGGATAAAAGTACCGCTTTATATTTTCCCGGGATTAAAAGTAATGTGTTAATCCAGGACATGATCTACCCGTGTGCCAAATTTCATCGAGATCCGTTCAGTAGTTTTTCCGTGAAAGAGTAACAAACATCCATACATCCAGACATTCTTACAAACTTTCGCTTTATAATATTATGAGGATTTCACTTATTTTGCTACTATAAAACATTAATTAAGAGCTACAAAGCGAAAACCGTTCATCCATTTCATGACTGAGCAAGAAACATATTTATCGAATTAGATGTTTAAAAAAATACATTACTAACTTTGTCACCTTGACAATACACTTCGACTCTGCTTTCTGTTAAAAGAATTCAGCTGAAAAAATGTTCACAACCACCGATCTCCAAGATCAGTTATTCAAAAATGTTTCGTAGAGGATCAATTATTTCTTGACTTTTTTGTACATGTGTATTTATAATGTCTAAGTTAGTGAGTTTAAGTGACAGAGTGTATTATTCTATACGAAACAAATGGTACATGTTGAAAGCGTGTAAGTATTTGAGAGTACTTGTTATGATTTATGAATGTAAATGGATTGCATTAAGCGCTTGTGTCAGAACATAATTGTAGCAATGTATCAAATTACTCTACTAATGTGTTGTATTACGTTTCTTGTGCAAATCCGTCTGGATAAGAATATAGCTATGTTTATTCCTGCCAGCACACAATCGTGTTTACTGTTTAGGCTTAAAGGATATTGTAGTCTAATTGTTAACTATTGTGAAATTCAACATCAAATGCATGAGAGTGACGGACGTACTGCTGCTATGTCACTTAGCTCATTCTGATGCAAAATTACAAACGATGCTACTGTTTAAGTGTTTATGTTTGTCATTAGGTAAATGCCTTTCCCGGCTAGATATTCGGTTAAAGAATAATAATATGTAACGAAATCTAGCATCAAACATGTCAGTGTAAAGTATGTATGAATATGGCTGTGAAACAATAAACAATCTTTCAAATCACCATGTAGAGTAGGAGCCATACAGATTTATATTTGATATGGCTTGGGTCTGTAGGCTTCATATTCATTTTATATGAACAGTTAAGAATTCCCTAAATATACTGCGAACATTCTAAATTTAAATGGACTTTTTAATATTATGTAAGTCGTAGCTCTACATTGTCTATAGTTTCCCGGAACTCTTTTTTCTTTTTTGTGCCAGCTAAAGCTGGCTTATCTACAAAGCCAACAGCTGCTTACAAAAACTTTCTGCGATTTTGTTCGACCCAACTAAAGTGGTTGCGAAACTGACCTTGTATATAGCACAATGAGTTATTCTGTAGCACAATTATTGTGCTATCTTGTTTGTCACAATTTAATACCAAAGTTTGTCTAAAATAGACACGATATTATGTATGTCAAAATTATGTGCATGTCTTTATATTTCAGATATTTTGAACCAGTTCTTCTACAACATTCTGTATATAATAAAGTTACTCACGCTGCATATGCCAGGGCGATTTCTAAATAAAAAACATGAAGCTATAATTACTGTGGCAAAAATATCCCAGTCGATAATAATTTTTTTTCCATGAGATCAAATTGTTCGCGTTAATTATTGTTTTTTTAATCAATAACCATTTGAACATTAAGAAAACATGACACATAAATCATAATAGGTTATAATTCCACAAAGCGTGTTGAGGATACATTCATTCCCGCATCAAATAGATAATTACCGTTACATTACTCGAGCAAATGATTTGCATTCACACGCTGACAATACCGTAACTCGCACTTCGAGTATCATCACGGCTATAAAGTAACTGCGAAGGGTATACGGATATTGTACCGTTAGTTTGTTTGGCCTAAATCAAGGATCGACACGCGAGCCGCATCCCACTCTACATGGTCACGGGGGAACATGAAGGTCACTCCATTCGATCGCGCCAAATGGAGACGGCCGCGTTCCGTATTAACCGATCCAGAGGACGAAATCACTCTGGCCATCCGCCGTAAGAACGAGTTCTTGAAACTCCAACACTCCGCAAGACCGCAGTTCCATCCTCGCCGCCGAGGACCTCGCCGCGTTCCCCGTCGCCCCCCCCCCCCCCCTGACCCCCTAGCAGTTCCAGCCCGCGTGCCGATAACAACACAATCCAAATAGGATAAGGCCTAAAAAAACAATCTTTCCCTAATCGTTGATGTCTCATCCTCTTTCAGTGGCCGTCCTGAGCCGAGGCTCGTAGCCCGTTAGTGGGTTGCCCTCAACATGGTCACATAATTCAAAGGGTTGCGAGTGCCTTCTGCGTTCACCCTAAACACCGGTGTGGCCAGAAAAGCCGACTCGCGTCAGGCTACTGGCAGTAGGGCCATTAACAAAAAAAAAAACACGAAGGCTGCAGAGTCTTCGAAACATCAAAAATAAATTGGACCTACTTACGCAAACAGGAACTGGGTTAATTCCCAACAAAATATTTTCTACTAGTTTATGTTTAAACTAAAATATTTTTGTTTTATAACCAGCTGTTTGATATAAAACGTCTATTTATAAAGTAACTAATGAGATATTTGGACAATGAACTCTATATAAAAATAATAAGCCTGCTATTAATTGTGAATTTATGAGCTATGAGTTGGTTCCCGTTTGTGTATCTAGGTACGCCCAATTTAAACAAATTTGTCGCGAAAAAAATCCATAATGTAGTTTTATTTCAATGTCAAACATTTGCGTGAACATAAGAAAATAGTATCTGGCTTTGAGTTCCTCTTTAAATATTAAATCAAAAGAAGACAGATCCTATAAAACTGAATTTCTGTCAATGGAAATATTCTAGACAAACCGTTCCTAAAAGTACTCGTCTCGATACCAATGGTGGGTTGCACTATGGTCTTTATTGTATAGTAATAAAATGTCGGAGGAGGCACTTTCAAGTAAGGATCTATATTTTCTATCGTCGGCTCTTTTTAAGTTTGCTGACCACTGGCCTAGATTGTCGTATTTCTGCTCAGAAACGGTGTGAAGTACTAAGTCTTGCTATTGCAGTCGGAATGGTGATGCCATAAAAGAGATTCAAAGTCAAAGTTTTACCTATAGGCAGTCGGTTCCTCGTTTGGCCATTTTTATTCATCAGCCACGACCACTACCTTTTTTATGCAGTATATTAGAAGTTGATATAAGTATGTGATCTACAATTGCTAGACTATTGCTATTATGTAATGTGTGCTTATCAAGAATATAATTTTATTTAGACTGTACAGTCAGATTTTCCCCAACACTTTGACATCTAGCGTTGCGCACCCATTTATTTGACGAGGTATTAAAACGGCGTATCTAGCACATCCAATCTCAAGTAAATCGTATTTGCCGAGTCGAACTCAAGATTGGAGAGGTCCTGAGCCGTTATAAGCGAAAACTATAGCTTTCCCGACCTTTTTGTTACGTGACGACTTTTGTAGTGTTTTCGATATCCCGAGTTTCATAGCCGTAGGTCTCGATTCTGTAGATTCTATTATTTGTGTTGAATACAGAATGCAATGTCCAGCAAGCATTACATTATAATCAAGATCCTAGTATACACGTTATAAACTCGTCCATTTTCTAAAGGTTTGTTCATCACCTAAAACGCTCCCTTACTCGGATGTAGAATGGTAGACTACTTACTGCCTACTCACATTTCTATTTCGTATACAGATAACTGATATTAATTATGAAATGCTTCTACATTGAGATATGGCTTAAAAACATAAATTTAGACGAAATCATCGCATCCTTTTGTTCCCTTATATTTTATGGCCCAAAGTAACAAGATTGCATTCCTTTCTATACGCTTTCGTGACATAGTTACATAAATGTATTTATTAGCTCATCATAGCATTGAAACTGCCTTCATAATAGCAGTATTGTACATGAGTTGTAGTTAATTGTCTCATTAATGCATGAAAGTGAAAGATTTTTATGTAATACCCGCATACCTAAGTTCATCGTAATTCGCGATGAAGGCTAGTTGGTTATAAGTAAATCAAAATAATTTTTACCTACACAAAAATATGAAGATAGTTAAAAATATTTTTGAGATACCTAATCTATCGATTGGAATGTAAACTATATAAATATCTTCAGGCGTTTAAGTTACCTTCAACTCAGTTCCATTGTTCTTACAAAATTTATAAATCGGTACCTACCGAAGTGTACTTGAGAAAACAATCATTCATTTCTTTGTTCATAAGAAAGACACATTCGAAGTTCGAAATTAAACGTCATTAACGTGAATAATTTTTAAACGAGGCAGTGTTTATAAGACAACTTATAAATGTCTTAAACGTCTTCTTTATAATAATTTGTAGGCGTCTTATCAAGACGCATACAAAGAATGCATGCAAGAAGTCTTGTAAGATTTGCACACGTAGGCAGCGGCTTGTCTGTGTCTCTGGCATTGCCGAGTCCATGAGCAGCGGTGGCCGCTGACCATCAGGCGGGCCGCTAGCTCGTCGGCCTATACAGGCAATAAAAAAAAAAGATCTTCACTAGTCTTAATTATTTTCGCCTTGATTTGTGATTGCATTTTAAATGTTCAGTGATATCATCTTATCAAATCAGTTGGCTGAATGAAAAAGACCGCGAAATTTAGACGTGAGGTGTCCAGTAGAGCAGCATAAATCTTTGGTCGTGTTATTCGTAATGAGTTGTCGTGATAGGAACTAGCATAAATTAAACTGTTATTAATGATTGTATTGATTGTTTTGCCATCACATCATGGGACGGAATACGCAGGGTTACACTAGTTGCGACTCTGCCTACCCCTTCGGGAGTAATAGGCGTAGGTGTGTGTGTATGTGTATTAACGATTGCTTGTGGCTCCGCCCGCGTGAAAAAGGTTTTCTGGGATAAAAGAGCCGTTTTATATTTTCTCGGGATACAAAGTAGCCTATGTTACTCGTTGATTATGTAGCTTTACATTAATTAAAGTTTCTTAAATCGTTCTAGTAGTTTTTAAGTTTATACATTACAAACAAACGAAAATATTATTTTTCCTGTTTATAATATTTAGTATAGATAGAGGTTTTACTTTCTAGCATTTTTTTTAATAACGTGACCCAACAAACTAGCAATTTGCACAACTGATGTTGATCTCCATCCATAGACATACACATAACTGAAGAATCATGGCAACGCAACAAATTTTAAAAAGGAATAGGTAATGGTGCTTATAAAATCTAACTTCTCATTCAAACTGCTGCAGTAATAAAGCTATTACTTCATGGTGATATTCTGAAAAACAATGGATCTACCCCGACCAAGTACATTCAAGCTTTTTACATATTATATGAGCGTTATTTATAATTTTATGTCTCCACAAAAAGTCAATATGCAGGTTTACGTCTATGTGCACGTTGCAGTGTAGTCAGATACATTTATCGGTTAAAATCAGGCAGCAAATCATGTTTTTAACTGTTTTGCAGCGATTGGCATTATAAGAATTACATTTATAATTACGATAATTGGCATTATAAGAATTACATCTAGTCTTTTCTAGGTGTTAAATAAAAGCAATACTGTTATGTTTTCTTAACGTTGACATAAACACATTTCCACACCGAAGATGTCTTAGCTATAAAATAAGACCAAAGGGAAGAATACGACTCTACATATAACACTCTCGAGTTGGGTCGATAGAATAATGCGTTTAATAGATGTATGACTAGGACGGCGAATGCAATGGAGGATCATTGATTATCTTTAATGTGATTAGTATTTTTATAGAAAGCGGGATTGCGAGCTATTTCGTTTTGTGTATACCGATTGTTACATATGAGTCTATAGTATCTTTGGTACTGTTAGGGTTAGGTATATGACTAAGTATAATTGTTCTCATTTCAGTTATTAAACGGCATAGCGATGTAAACAGCAAAAGGTACATATTTTAAAATTTCAATAATATGGCGATAGGCTCGCCCCCTATCACATCATGGGACGGAATGTCGGCGAAAAGTGGGTGCACTAGTTGCGCCTCTGCCTACCCCTTCGGGGATAACAGGCGTGAGTGTATATGTGTATTTAAAATTTCAATTAATGATCTCTCGTATAGAAATATACCACAGCAAAGTCTTGTCTCGTGAATCATGAGTCTTGTAGCAAACTATCAATGACTTAGACCGTCTACCAGGACAATTCAATAAAACATTAAGTTGATATGAAAATATATACTTAGCAATATTCAAATTTCTCGATGATTCGAAAGGTGCGCTATATTTATTGGCTGACTTGATGGAACTAGGTGACTCATATTTTTTTTTAAGCTCGTTGGATTTAGAATCGTCTCTATCGTTACTTTTGTTTTATTTTTTGTCTTTTCGTTTGTTTTTACTCAGTGCCTTGTTAATCCGAGTACCATTATTATATCGTAAAGACCATAACGGTATGTATAATCTATAACATATTTCTAGTAAATATAGTAAAAGGTGTTTCCAGTCGGTAAGCAAATAACACTAAACAAAATTGCGTGTTGTCTGCGTAGAGCATAGCGGCGGTCACGAATTTTATATAACCTTGATCTAATCATATAAGGCCGGGTGTAAATGTAACAAACTTCTTTTTGTTATGTCATTTTAGGAACGGAAAGACCATTGCACCTAATCACTGTAGGATTGGACGACAGATGTTAAGAGAAGAGAGTATTATCATGTGATTTTCTGAAATAGAGCATATTTCATTGATTATCATGTCATGCTCCGTTTTAATTAATAATTGATGTGCCTAAATTGAATTGACACACTTAAAGTGGGCACATACGATGCGATTTGGTACAGCCGAACCATTAAAATGGTATGCCATCGAACCATATCGCATCGTGTGGGGCACGGTTCGATGGACATTATTATTATTATTGTTGGTACGGCTGGTTCGATGGCTTGTCCATCAAACTTGGTTGGATACAACTGGACATCGCATGGTGCGGTTCGATCGTGTGGCGTGAAGACTGTACCGCGTGACGAATTGGTCGCATGATACCAAATCGCATCGTATGTGGATACTATTATCGTCACTCCAGTTTGAAATTAAATATGTTTTTAAAATTTACCAGTTAACATTTATTGAATGAAATGCACTGTTTTGATTACAAATTGATGAGCCTGAATGGCATAGTACTTATCGTTATTTCAATAAAAAAAACACTCGATAGCCAAGTACCTACTTACATTACAAAGTTTTTTTTTTAATATTGTCTTTTCAAATCCGGTTTGAACATCTCGGGCTTGTGATAGAAAATATTTTTACTTAATCAGTAGGATAATCGTATATTTCCAGCCTAAACCAATCTAAAGTCGGCAGACAGCGGCTTCCCCCAGCCTGCTATCTCTCTTGCACGTATACAGGAATGTACATCTGTCTCACCTGACATACGCCGTGGTCATTCATCATTGAAAAGGTCGCAAGTCGGTGAATAAAGATGGCGTAGGCTTTCTAGTTTCGATTCTTGAACGCCTTCTGAATGCAAAGAAGTTTATAAATAGGATAGTATGAATAACAGTGTGGCAAATTACAATTTATAATAATCGTACATACGTACATTACACATTCACGCCTTCTATCACCGTAGGGGTAGGCAGAGGCGCAATTAGTGCATCCACATTTTGCCATTATTCCGTCCCATGATGTGATAGGGGGCGAGCCTACCGCCATATCAGGCACAAATTCCAGGCTCCGGCCTAATACTGAAAAGAAAAACCCAGTATCACTTTTGCCCGACCCGGGGATCGAACCTGAGAGCTCAGCATTGCAGTCGTACCATAATACAACTACGGCACCGAGGCAGTCATAATAATCCTATAATTTTATTTCGAAATTATGCAATATGAGAATATATACTCTTCCTCTAATATCTAAAATATATTTAAGGTCATTAAGGTGTGGATAAAATACTATTGCCTCTGCCTATTCCTGTAAGTGATATGTCGTGTTAGTGATAAGTTTGTGCGGTTTTGTCTACAACAAAACAGTATAGCTGGCACGGGATATGAATGTCCCAGAATACAGCGCAAGACGTATCTTTGCAATTATGTCGTGAATTAATGGGATTTCTGGAGGCTCAAGGGATATCTGCTTTCTAGAAGTAGGTTATGCCTGAACATCCCTTTACCAGTAGAAGTTTTGGTTGGTGGCAATCACACATTTATATCGAGTGAAAATATTTACTAACCTATAAAATCCATATCTATAAAATCGAGTGACGTAGTAGGAATGGGCAGACATGTTGATAAGCAATTAGTCTTTCTGTAAATCGGCTAGCGTGTTTCATATCTACGTCACTATAACCTAATTTACCGCCAAAAATAACCTTGTCTACGAAAAATAAACTAGACTAGTAACAATTATTCATAAAGTAAACATTGTGACGATGGTAGCCTGACACATAAAATTTAAATTACTGCGTAAACATTAGCATTATGATAGCAGATCACAGTAGTCAGTAACGATAGCAAAAATGGCGCCATATCGATATTTTTAAAAGGTTATTAGCTAAAATGAAGTGCAATAGATATTATAATCATATGCACACGAGGTTACTGACATGTGGGATGTGGACTCCATAATTATTGTTCCAATTGTCGTTTCTGCTGTTGTTTCTGTTGATACCAAAGAGTCTCGACCAACACATCCAGAGGCTCTCAATGGTCGTTGGGTCGCCAGATGCAGATAGCAGTACTTCTGGACATAGCACGCATTATGAGGAAATTCCACACTTTCAATCCCTGACCACCGGTGGCTTGAGTCATGAGCTTCGCCATCCAGTGCCGGATTAACCACGTAGCAAGAGTAGCAATTGCTACGGGCCCCGCGCGAAAGGGGGCCCCGCATATTTAAACCCACTCATCTCTGCCTGAGCGTATTTTTTTTAGGGAAACTTATTAAGATGTGGTATGTTGAATTTTATTTATGTCACAAAAACGTGAAACGTTACAACGTTTCCTACTAAGACAATCCACGTCAGACACTCGGTACCCGACTATTTCCTTGGCGTAAATAATTTAAATAATTTTATACGGTAAACGCACAAGTTTTACAAAAAGTTGCTTGTATAAACATGTAGAATTTCAGTCGGCCTGATGATCAGCTCTACAAAAGTCTGCTGTATATGCAAGCACTCTTACCAAACACTTGGTGTGGATGTGTAGCAGAATTGAAACATAATAATAATAATACCAGCCCTGTATTACATCCAGCACGCTGCCCTAGTGCGGATTGGCAGACTTCACATACCCTCAAAATTCTTAAGGAGAATTCTCAGGCATGTAGGTTTCCTCACGATGTTTTCCTTCACCTTTAAAGCGAACGATAATTAATAACAATACACACATAACTTCGAAAAGTCATGAGATGTATGCCTTGGGTTTTGACATTGTCTCGGCAGACCGCTCCATTCTCAACTAGGCTATCGTCTACTTGTATTGAAATAGCTCGATTTAAATTGTTAAAATTTTCTATTTATTTGTAAAATTAACAGTCTACATTATTTTTAGTATAATTTAGTAACCATATACCAAAAATCTATTTTCTAGAATATAAGTATATTGAGTTATAAAAGTTATGACTAAAAAAATATTTTATTACTTCAAGAGGGATTTTCTCCAATTGAATTTTTCATAACCATTTCCTAATCCTGATATAGGTAGTGGGATCTTTTCTAAATGCATACGGAGCAATGCATTCAATAAACTATCTCCAGAATCAAAGAAGTTTCAATTCGAGACGCGAGAGTCTCACGCGTATTTTTTTTAACTTATGATAGGTATCCTATCATTCCTATCCCTTATCGGTACAAAAGGTACCCGGTACGTTACATAGAATATAACCCTCATGAAAAAAAAATATAAAAAAATGAATCTTAAAATCTAAAAAAAAATTGCTTTTATGACATAAAAAAATATTAAAAATGAATAAAAATATATGAACATATATAAAAAATTATTCTAGTCGTGAAGTGAGTTTCCTGCCAAAAAATGTTAGAATTGTGGCAAAAATATGAGCGATAGCTCATTTGATGCGAAATCTAACTTTTAGAAAGGCATTTTTTTCTAGAAATCAAAATTTTAATTTGTTATTAACAATAAACATAAACAGAAAAAAGGGGTCTCAGCCTTTTTGATAACTTAATAACCATTTGCGATATCAAAAATTGGAAAAAATATTCTTAAAGGGGAAGAAAGTTTTGACTCTCAGAACTCTAGCCTCATAGACAATAATTTTATAATATTAATAATAAAATAAATGCTTAAACAATAGCTCTATAATCAAATTCTTGTTAGAGCCATCCTTACATATGTTCTTAAGACGATGATGCCATTAAAAAATAGCTCCAATTTATGCATTGCTAATAGACTTTCTTAAGGGCACTTCTAAGTCGTCGACTGAAATTACTCGTATTATTCAGGGCTATTCTGTCTTTTCCATAAAATGATGAACCCTAAACCAAGATATATTGAAATGGGACCACTTCGCGACCCTTTTTTACTAAATTAAAGAAGGAATCAAGGAAATACGCTCACAATTTTCAGAGTAATCAGTGTACATACATACAAAATAAAATACAAACACACGAATTGAGAACTTCCTCCCTTTTGGAAGTCGGTTAAAAAAATTAAAAACATCTTTTATTTTATTAGTTATGAATTTTCAGTTGTACCCTTTCTACACGGAAAGATTAGAACCCGACTGGTTACTGTTCTGCACCCGACTCAGTACGGTGCTGGAAGAAAATGCTTGGTTGTGGTGCTGCACTTGGGGTTGGAACCCCATTGTTAACATTAAATAAAAATTATATTTTTTAAATTTTTGCCACAATTCTAACGATTTTTCGTAGGAAACTCACTTCTCGACTAGACTACCCGTAGCTCTCATCGCTAAAAAATCTTTGTAACCATGTAACATTGTAATAATTACCATTCTACATTGGGATTACCTACAACTATTTTCTTCTTTTCCTGCAGTAATCGAAAATGATTCAATATGATAATATATTATTACTAGCCTTTGCCCGCGGCTCCGCCCGCGTAAATGAGTTTTCCCGGGATAAAGGTCCCGCTTTATATTGTTCCGGGATAAAAAGTAGCTTATGTGTTAATCCGGAACATAATCGACCCGTGTGCCAAATTTCATTGACATCCGTTCAGTATTTTTGGCGTGAAAGAGGAACAAACATCCATACATTATTACAAAGTTTCGCCTTTATAATATTAGTAGGATTATATAGATTAGCTTCAGTTTTTTTTATGGTTCGAATCTACTTCTTATTTTTTTTCCAATTCGAACGTATTAGAGAGATTTTAGAAAGGGATTTTAAAAAACACAAATTATAGTCAGTGCTTATGAAAATGATTTGGAAGACAGCCTAGACAATGAATTAGAGCAGTTTGCCGAGCTGCTCAAAACGAATGTGGCTGGTGCGATTGACAGTACGAAAAACGAAGCTCTGGAACTTCAATATTATAAATTCCTAACGGACAATTCATTAGAATTATATTTTCCCAATTTAGAAATTGCTTTGCGCATTTATTTATCTCTCGTGATCACTAACTGCAGTGGCGAACGTTCATTTTCGACATTACAGCGCATAAAAAATGAGTTATGGAACACTATGAGTGAAAAATGGCTGAATTATCTCGCTTTGATGAATATAGAATATGATTTGCTCAGAGAAATTGATACGAATAATATTATTTCTAAATTTGCCCACATGAAATGTAGAAAAGTTACTTTGTAAAAGTTTAAAAAATAATAAGGACACACATAAATAAATATAAAATATAAACATTATTTAAAATACACCATTGATTAAATATAACATTAGCTATTCCTAAAAATATAATATACTTTGTATTAAATGTAAACTTTGAAATATGCATTGAAAAAAATATTTTGTGTAGTATCATCTGTTTTCAATTCTTAATTTCCTATTAAAATTATTCTAAATTGCTAGGCAATCTCATCTCAGGCTTTTGTACTTTTACTTGTACAGAGCCTAACAGCGCCTATAGTAATTTACTACACTATTAATTACCCACAAAATTGTGACCTATAGATAGCAAATAAACGTATTGAGTATTGAATTGTATCTTTACCACTTTATACTTAAGAACCCATAGCAGATCAAGGGCTCTTTGAAAGAATTTGCTACGGGCCCCGCGCTTGCTTAATCCGGCACTGTCGCCATCGAAGGGTGATTCACTTTTTCATATATTTTTATATGTAAATAATGTTAATGTTTCTTTTTTGTATATATAAAAATGTAAAAGAAAGGAACATTTGAAACAAAGAGCAGGATGTCTATTGTATGAAATTATAACAATTATTATTGTCAATTGTCATTGTAAACTTTCAACAATACATAAAAAAGTAGGCCGCTATATTAAATAAAAAAAAGTTGTATTTCCAAATTGGAACTTGAATTGCCCAGTAAATCAAGTTCGTTTTAAACGAAAACTGTTATAAAATTATTGCTTGACCTACGAATCCATGTCAGGATCCACTTTACAAAATCACATGCCACAATTATTAAAAAGTAACGTTAGGCTTTTCATTTATCGACAATAGATACCAATCAAACCTTAGTATAACACACAACAAACACAGATTTACCTATATTGTAGCCTAAGCCTGTTGACGTCATTCCGTAGAATCGAACGATGTTTACGTAGTTGGTGGATTTAGGACAGCGAGTAACGATGCCACGCCGATCAAGGCCGGGCTAATTGGCCACACAACCCTTCCTAATAAACTGTTACAGCGTACTTAACTCACACAAGATTTCTGAAATGATTACTTATAGATACTTATATGATACCGTACCTATGGTGTTAAAACCTACCATACTGGCCTACGGAAGTGTGCTGCGTTCCAAAATCAGCCTGTTTATAGGCGTTTCAAACAGGCCCACATACTTGTGTCGATTTGCGAGGAATAATCGTCTTTCCTGGCTTATCCTGGCTTACAGGAGTTGCAGTAGTGGGTGAGGGCGGTCTCTAGTTATATGTTTAGGTAGTATGGCCTCCCCTGGAATAAACGTTCCTCTGTGCACTTTTCCGCGATAAAAAATTGTCCTCTATATTATGATAGCGATGTCGTCTATCTATTTATGTGCTTAATTTATTGTAAATTCTACAGCAGTAATACTTATAATGTGTTTCCTTCTATAACTTCCAAATACTAACTTTACAAACTTTCTCATTTATTATGATTTTCCTTTCACATTACGCTCTTGACTGCCTCGATGGCGTAGTTGTATTACGGGACGACTGCAAAGCTGAGGTCTCCGGTTCGATCGCCGGATCGGGCAAGGTGATATTGGGTTTTTCTAGTCAGTATCAGCCCGGAGTCTGGAATTTGTGCCCGATATGGCGAGAGGCTCGTCCGCTATCACATCATGGAGTGAAATACATACGGCTATAAGTGGGTGCAATAGTTGAGCTTCTGTCTACCCCTTCGGGGATAATAGACGTGAGAGTGTGTGTGTGTTTTACTCTATTGCTAGACCTTTCAACGACGTGTCAGATCCCTAACTTATTCATACATACTGCTTTTTACCCTGACACATCAAAGTATGTACACTCCATCTGATGACAAATTGAAGGTATAAATTCCCTGGATGAAACCAGAATTAAGTATATTTTATTATTAGGAAATAATTACTTAGGTATCATATATCACTTATATTCTGACCATACTTCATTTTCACATTATCTTGTCAGGCGTCAGTCAGTTCGTAACATTGTGTAGGAACGGCACTTTGAGCTCGTTCTAAGATGAAGTTCGAAAAAATTGCGGACGCAGTGCGCTATGCGCAAGACAGGATCTACTGGACTGTTAGTGGATATCTTGGTATGTACCCACACGCAGGGCCATTTTGATCATTAAAAAGCAATTAATACATATTCCACACTCATAATAGGTTAAGTGAAGGAATTTCATAAAAAACAGAAACTGTTGTGAACTGAGCTCCATTTGAATTACACATGCGTTGATTACGATCTTTGCTTATGATTAACGGGTTTGCATCGCCATACACGCCCTTGTAACGCACGTTTGATTTTTCATAAACATTGCCTTCAACTGTACCCTTAGCACGAATTTACGCATTATCGTATAGTATCCAGCATTAACATATTCGTTAGCGATAACATACGTATTTTTTGTTATGTTATTTCATGTTAATTGTTTTGTTGTGTTGTGAGTTGTGACAAATAAATCGTTTTTCTTTCTTTCTTTTTTAAAAAAAAAGATGCGTGCTAACATTTGCTATACATTTTGACAATGCTTGTCTATGTTTACTCGATTTACTATTTGTTACGGAAGTTTACACGCGTGTAATGTTCATGCTGTCGTATTTTAGTTCCAAATATGCTCACCGGGGCGCTGTTCAAATTTCCATAAAAAAGTTTACTTACTCGTAGGTAAGTCGAAACCATTACGTGCTAAATGTACTGGTCTGAAACTGGGAATAATTAATCTTTGATCTTCCTTATAGCATGATGTATGTACTAAGTTAACCTTCGACCTTCCTTATCTTATACCAGTATGTAACACTCCACGTTATCAATCACTCTACATCGATCTACCTTACCTACACCATTCCTTGTTCCTAGACACACGGACGGGCACAGAGGGCGGCGGCGATGGCGGCACCCTGGACATGGGCAGCCGTTCCTCGCTCCACACAGGACTGCACATGTCAGAGGACGAGCATTGGGAGATGAACTACCATGAGGCGGCCATTTATTTAGAAGTAAATAGAATTTTATAAGAAAAACGTTAAGGTTTTGTAACTGATGTTAAAATGGTCGCGATTAGTGCGATTAGGGAATCAGGGTATTAAGTGTATCTTTTAAGTTCTAGTCGTAGCTTGGCAAACGTTTTTATTTATTTCTCTCTAGTAGTATAAACTACTAACCATGGAATCTTATTTTTAATAAATTTCGGGGATTTTTTATTCTAGAAGAAAAAATCTATATTCTGTTTTGTGTAAATGAATAAAAACATGTTAATAATCAATTAGGTTCTACAAAATATACATAGTATATAGTAGTAGTATATATATATATAGTATTTACAGGAATCTCAAGCCCTTTTATTACCTCACTTTCCCATTCCAGGAAGGTCTGAACAACGAGAAGTTCGACTCTCACCCGTCCAGCCCAGAAGAACTGCCGGCGTACCTGCGGGTCCACAACCCCTGGTACCACGGGCTGGACCTCCTCGCATCACTAGTGTTGATACTCCTGGCGTTCACTGAGGACCCTGCGGTGCCTACTTTTGAGGTAAGTTCTATAATCGCTGCCGGATACTTGCTCGGATGATGCTATATCCCCGAGCGTCGATTGAGGTCGTAATTCGTAAGACCTATGAAACCAATATAAGCGTACCATTCCTCCCAGTGGTAAATAGCGTTTCTTCCCTGAAAAAAAAGTTGCAGTCAGTATAGAGAATAATAAAACTATATTAACTGCTTCTAGGCACGATCATAAGTGAAGTGATAAACACAGACTTCAAGTGATATCTTCGTAATTCTATTAGGGAATGCTTAGTGGACGATAGCCTAGTTGGAAATGGAACGGTCTGCCGAGACAATGCCCGCAGGTTCAAACCCAAAGCACACACCTCTGACTTTTCGAAGTTACGTGTGTATTGTTTATCAATAATTATCGTTCGCTTTAACGGTGAAGGAAAACATCGTGAGGAAAACTATATACCTGAGAATTTTATATAAGAATTTCGAAGGTATGTGAAGTCTGCCAACCCGCTCTAGGCCAACGTGGTGGATTAAGGCCTAAACTTTCATCATACCCAGAAGATTCAGCTGCGGTTATTTCGCTTGTAGATAACCAGACAGTGCGCTCCTAGACTTAAAGTTGTACTTTAATATCGAAGTCATGTTACGCGTCTTGGGATTGACCGCGATGTTCGTCTTAGTAGTTCATTGGAACATTTCCGCTGACTTACAGACCAGCGGGATAGCGCTATTCAATTTACGCCAACAGAATACATTACTTTGTTATATTAACCCTAAACAACCCACAAGTGTCTGTCGGACACATTTTTGTGTTCGGTTATTCATAAAACCTAAAGTATTTATTTTAACGAAAAACCGCTTTTTCTAATCTACCTCCGAAGTTTACCGAATCTAATTGTGCAATAAAAATATCTGTAACATAAATAGTTTAGTGTTTATTACAAGTAAAGCAAAACTGTAACGCATCAACCCACAAGTGTCCAACAGACACAAATATATTTTGTTTGATTTAAGTACCAAGGTAGATTGTTTATTTACGTTTATTTAAAACAACGTCGTATGAAGTAGGTAATAAACCAACTCACAGTGCATTCTCTGTGTTATAATAGCAGTCTTTGTACTTGTAATTTTGACTATTTGGTTACAGTCACATTGCTTAGATATTTTTGTGATAAGCCAGTCATACTCGTTTTTGTTCTGAGAAATCAACACTGAGATAGGGAGAAATTCAACGTGCCCTTGATACATAATCTCTCAAAAAGTCAAGAAATTTACTTGCACCCATTACAAAGTTGTTAAAGTATGTGTGCCTAAACCTAAAATAGTTTTATTTGCATGGACAAAATGTTACAATCGATGAGCATATATCTTTTGAAAGTAGGGTATAACTCAAACAGTATCTGCCCAAATATCCTGGACGATTTTCAGCTGATTTACGATTTAAAATTTAGGAGATCTGTGACTAAAAGAAACACTTACCCTTTTTTTGATACGAATATCTGGGAAAAGAAGGTCAAAATATTGCGTACAATATGGTCAACTAGTCATGTGAATCGTACGTTCGAAGTAGGAGAAACGTTACTTTTGGTAATTATTTTACATGCCTCGTAGTAGGAAATCCTAGACACAAAATGTTCTCATAGTAGTTAAATACTATGAGGACAAAATAAGGTTTCTATATCTAAAATTTTTCAATTTGTCAACGCATATAGTACCTTCGGCTTTTCTAAAAAATAAATTGGGTTTGTATGTGTAAAAGATGAATCGTACTCATATAATCCAAGACATGAGGGGATCATCTGATGCTACCACAGATCAAGGAGCTGCTCAATCTTCTGAGCAAAAAGCAAGAACCGTTTTCATAATATTTGTCCATCCAAAATATACAAATCTTTTTAACAGTATTCTCATATGAAATGTATGCTCTGAACAGTCGGTAAAAATATTATGTCGTGTAATATCTGTTTGAAAAAAGTAATAAAAAAGGTAAAATAAATAAATAATGATTTCTTATATTAACGCGAATGTAAGACATCGCAATAAAAGTAGTTTTCGAATTTTAACACGGTTTTTATATTTTATCTCTGTAGTGTGTCCGCCGGACACTACTGGTCAGGTACGTTACAAAAGCATACTGGGTAGTTAAGGGTTAAAATAGAGATTCTTCGGGTTTTATCTAAACTCTAGAACACTGTTATAGTATTTATTTTTCAGCGAGTGAGACCAAAGACGGAAAAAGTCTGTTCAAATTTCTAGGTAGGTAATATGAGATATTGTTCTAAAAAAATATTATTCTTCTATTTTGGGACAATTGTATCCGTTCATTGTTTTCGTATTCACATATCACAATGTTATTATTTTTCTTTCTTCTTCTGTCTTTCTCTTTCCTATCCTGTCTTTTAATTTATTTATCAGTGATTGTAAAACAACAATTTCTATCGGTCCTCAGCTTCCAGTATGGGCGCACGGCACGATAGAGCTGATGGCGCTGACGGTGATTGGCATCGAGCTGCACCTCAAGCTCAAGTGGATTGGCTGGAGCACCATCCTCAAACATAAGAGGACCATGCTTAAAGTATGAAAAAGTACCCGGTAGAGAAAAAAAACCTTGTGTTTTGTAAGGTTCTTTGTAGGTTAAAGATACAGTCAGACGAGACAGTCTCCAACCAAAACTATAATTTTGCTCTTCAAGTACCAAGATTATTATCTGGCGCTTCAAATTATGTGCAATTTTTTTTATGTTTAATTTTGGCTTTTTTTCAGGGTATAACCCTGCTAATAATGGTGCTGGAGGCGGTGGTGGTGGTATGCCGGCAGTCCTCCCACTTCCGAGTGACGCGGGCGCTTCGCCCCATCTTCCTAGTGGACACGCGGCACTGCGGTGGCGTGAGGCGGTTCATAAGGCAGATACTACAAAGCCTACCGCCCATTATTGATATGTTAGGTAGATAGATATTTTATTTTTATGACTCGGAAACTTTTCAATATTGAAAACTGTACACTGTACTGTAGGTACCTACTGTATTACTGCTGCTAAAAAGTTTACATTTAATTTATCTATAACTTACCGATAACCTTGTCGTGCTAGTCACATGAAACAGTTCCGTCCTGGACCCTGGTCTCTGCAGAGATCCAGAACCAAAATCCGATCTCCCACATGACAGGAAACACTGACCACTATGTTATTCATAAGACCGTTGTGGCTTCTATTTTAAAACACGGGGACGTGCCATGTTATTTTGCAAAGTAGTATGATTTTTCTTCTCGTTTCAGGGTTACTAATGTTCTTCGTAGCGACGTACTCGCTGCTCGGGTACTATCTGTTCTCGGAGCACGTCGACAACGGACACTTCAAGACGATCAGCGACTCCTTCGTCAGCATGTTCGTGCTGCTCACCACTGCTAAGTAAGTTATTTATTTTACTCAATATTATTAGGTATAGCGAATGGGTGAATAGGGAAGAAATTGGATATGTGTTCACATAAATTAAGGAAGCCGGTTATAAATTAAAGCTTTATTACTGTTAACATTTTACCGAAAATTAATTAATCGTATAAGAGTGCCTAATGTTAGTCCCATATAATATTAGGGGTTTCTATAACATTTGCATCCCTATTCATCCCATTTTACTTAACTATTTCCAAGCATTTTACTGTGTAAAATTACTACTTAGGTAAACCAGACAGGATGTTAACTTCAGTCAAAATAAAATTAAAGAGACTATTATTTTTTAATTCAAGACAGTCAAGAATCCAAATTTCTTATTCATGTTGTTGTTCTCGATCCCTAGTTTCCCCGACGTAATGATGCCGTCATACGCCAAATCTAAGTGGTATGCTCTGTTCTTCATCCTCTACATCATCACCGTACTCTACGTGCTCATGAACTTGGTAAGTCCGCCATTTTGTAATGTCAATAGGCCAAAATGGCGCCATATTTTAGTTGTTATTTTAGGAATAACAAGCAGATTAAAAAAAAAGGTGTAAAATATGATAAAATTACAAATCCCTTCACTTTGTGCTCTAAGAAATTGCTAGAGTAAAACTTTATTGATTCGATGATTAATCTGATTGCCTGCGATTACTATTCCTTCTACTTTGAACTTTTATTTACACGGTTTGGAGTTCGTGGTACTTCCTTATATCTTTATAAGGACACATAAGTTTGGATGCTTATTAAGTATTGTTGTGCCTATGTATTTTGGTTCTTTTTTTTTCGGCTTTCGATCTCGCGCTTTTAAAATATACATAACTACTTGCAGTGTTAGTATTAACTAGCTATACTCAATCTGAAGCCAGCTGAGATTTTCCAGTAACCCATCTAACTTCAAAATTTTTACTAAAGATACTTTTGTCAAGATCACTTAAACTGTATACTAGCCCTATAAGAACAACATCATTCAGTCAATTGTGAATATTTAATAAAACCTAAAATTTTGATTACTGTCTCAGAAGTCGATAAATTAATTTACGTTACGGCCGATGCACCACAATAACGACGTATTTGGTCCGTGAAAAATGATGGAGTACGACTGGTCTAAACGAAGTTTCTTCCTCCAGATGTTGGCCGTAGTGTACGAGGCGTTCACTCGCATCGAGCGCGAGAAGTGCCGCGCACTCCTCCTGCACCGGCGCCGCGCCACCAGGCACGCCTTCCGCCTGCTCGTCTCCCGCCGGGCTCCCCTGGCCGTCCGGCTGCGACACTTCGCCGGCCTGGTCCGACGATACGCACCACGATACTCCTTTCTGGACGTGCTGCTGATGTTCAAGCAGCTGAACCAGTCTGGGTCGGGCGGTTTGTCCAGAGCGGAGTTCGCGAATGTGTATGAGGTGTTTGCGCTGCGTTGGGCGGCTCAGACGACGAGGGCGCCGTGGTATGCGCGGTCGAAGATCGAGCCGCTGGCTAGGGCGGCGTCTGCGTTAACTCGGTCTCCACATTTTGAGCATTTTATATGTGAGTTCATAGAGTATAAATATAGTATTGTTTTGGGATTTGCTCGGGAATTCGAATGTTTAATCTAGAATTAAATATCACGCAGGTTGACTAACGTGGTCCTTCGAACCTGATATTCTAATTTTTTTTTAAATTGAAAAAAAGTGCATAGCTGTGTACTTACATGAATTGGTGTTAAATACGTCTATATAATGTATGTTGATTTCAGTGAGCAAATGCTCATCTGTCAGAGAATTGCATAAATACTTGTTCGGAAGTTTGAATGATGAGCTTGTACAGTAATTTGAAGGTTATGATCGTTGCAGACGCGCTGATTGTGTGCAACGGTATCGCGATGGTGGCGCGCGTGCTGGAGGCGGCGGGCGACCTGCAGGACAGCGCGCGGCTGCTCTGCGCCTCCTGGGACACCTGGCTCTTCCTCTCGCGTGAGTGAACCATTGTTTGTAGGCACAGAAAATAATACAGCATTGACATTAGCGTATCGTGTTGGGATAACACTCGTACCGAGAGTGTGCGGGGTCTGACCCGACGTGATGCAGTGATGGGTCCTCCCGATTAGGCGAATGGCGATGGACCTTGCGCAATGTCCAGCTGAAGATTTTTTTTATATTGTTTTGCTCACTCCCGGGGCCTTGCGATGTCTAAGGCTACCACGATGACGCGGCCGATGGTCAGGTGTAATTTGAGTGAAGCGAACAGTACACAATTGGGTTGTGGTTCGTTTTCATTCTTTTCGGTGTTTCTATCTCAATCTAATTCAGTTTTTGATTCTTTATTACTTCCAGTGTTTTTGCTGAAGACACCTTCGAGTGTTCCTATTGAAGTTTTATTAAGTTTTTGTTCCATTCTCCAGTATTCCTCCTGGAGGCGTGTATCCGCATGTTGGCGCTGGGGCTGGGCGCGTACCTGGAGAGCGGCTGGAACGTGTTCGACCTGAGCGTGACGCTGCTCGCGCTGATGGGCGCCGTGCTGCTCTCCATCGCACCCAAGCTCTTCATCGTGGTGATATTCAGGCCACTAAGGTACGCCATTTTTAAAGGATACTAACGTTTCCTAATTTACAATATTGAGATTTGAATTAACCATATAATTGGATAGATGTAACAATAAAAAATATTTTAACATTTCTCTAAAAGACTTTCTTTGTTATTACAGTCTTCGTTTTCAACATAAATAAATTTATTACACTCTATTGCCATGAAATAATTATAATCAGCTCGATTTATCTATACATTTTCCAGACTGCCTCGGTGGCGTAGTTGTATTGCGTACGCGTTACGAGTACGATTTGCGCGCTGAGGTCCTGGGTTCGAATCCCGGGTCGGGCCAAAAACATTGTGACTGGGTTTTTTCATCTTAAAAATTACTCAGTCGCAGCTCGGAGTCAGGAAGTTGGCGGTGTGATACCCCCGTGCCTCGGAAAGCACGTAAAGCCGTTGGTCCTGCGCCTGATCTCTCTCCGGTCATGTCGGACTGCCGTCTCACCGGACTATGAGAGTGAAGGAATAGCGAGTGCACCTGTGTATTGCGCACATACCTGTGCACTATAATATCTCCTGCGTACCTGGCTGATCTCCGTTGAGATTGGCCGCCGTGGCCGAAAAACCGGCTAGGAGGATTTCACATTTTCCAGGTTAATGCGTCTGTACAAGTTAAAGAAGCGTTACCGCGACGTGTTCGGCACGCTGGTGCTGCTGTCGCCGCTGATGTCGTCCGCGGGGTGCGTGATGCTCGTCATGTACTATTTCTTTGCCATCATAGGGATGGAGCTCTTCGCCTCTTACGACTTGAAGAATTGTTGTATGTGAGTATGATTATTTTAGAGTAAATATGATATTTTTATGTGAATCCAATACTAACGTAGCTCCTCCTGATATTAAATCTCCGAAAACAATAGCTCGCCATTCCTGACGGTCTTCAGTACAGTAATTTTGAACCAATGAAACGTTTTCAATTTATAAATTGTACCTTCCTATTCATACATTCCATTTTTAAACAGGAAGTGAACTTCACAAACATTATAACAGCGCCATCTATTATCTGTCCCTTTCAGCAACACAACCGTGGAAGACTTTTACAAATACTCATCAAATGGTTCAACAACTCTCGGCTACTACTACCTGAACAACTTCGAGAACATTCTAACGTCAGGCGTGACGTTGTTCGAGCTGACGGTTGTGAACAACTGGTTCATATTGATGAACGCATACGCGAGTGTCGCGGGACAATTCACTAGATTGTACTTCATGGTGAGTTTTTAACTAGCATTTGCGCGTACGGCAATTCTGATTCCTAAAAGTATTCCAATACAGGACAAACAGCATGCGGCTAAAATGGCCCAGACATGTATTTCACATGCCATTTTTCAGGTGTTATTTAGTAGATAATTAGATGCTTAAACTATTAATAATCCGCTGGGCTACGTCAGTGACTTTCTTCTACGGATTTCTTCATTTCTGATTCGATCGCGTAGAGAAACACGTAGCATAGCCCTTTCCATAGCTCGCTAAAGTGGCAGTGGGCAGGGCACATAGTTCGAGGAACTGACGGCAGATGGGGCAAAAAAGTTCTCGAGTGGTGCCCACGTACTGGCAAGCGAAGCATCGGCCTCCACCTACAAGGTGGACCGATGATTTGATAAATGTCACAGGAACACGCTGGATGCGGGCCGCTTTTGGTATGTCCGTCGGGAATTTTTTAGGGGAGGCCTATATTTAGCAGACGGCAGTTGGCGTCATGTACCTGATGATGACATCTTTGTTAAGATTTTTACATGGCTCATGAGGAAACAGATTCACACTTAAAATATACAAGATTACATAATGTGTTGTTTTTATTTCCATTTTATTTTGTTCGGCTACGGTAAAGTAACTGCACTACACCTGATGGTAAGCGGAGAGAGATGCAGACAGAGTGTTAACTGACGAGAGATGATTATATCTTGTCAATTCACACAATTACCTAAGGGGACTTGTGTGATAATACAAGGATTTTCGACCACCAGCAAAGCTAATGTTAATTATCATATAATTTCCTCCAGGTATTTTATCTATTCACGATGGTGGTGCTGACGATCGTGGTGGCGAGCGTGCTGGAGGCGTTCCGTTTCAGGATACAGTACAAGAGAAGCACCACCAAAAGAGATGGTAAACTTATTTGAATCATTTTGAGTCTAAATACCTCTTTGTTTTCTTTCACAGTGGTGGTCATGTTTGGGCTGATTATTAATATGATGTTTTCGCGCGTCGCTATGATTATGCCTCGAGGTTTGGCGGAGTTGGAGTATTCGTTGACAAAGAAGTGCTTCATAGATTTTACTAGATCTGTCCAACGTGTTACAGCGCATTCACTCTTTTACCTACCCCTATTAATAATTTTAAAAGATTTCCAAAAAAGGAGGAGATTCTCAATTCGTGTGTTTTATATATAGTATACTACCAATACTGCCTCGATGGCGTAGTTGCATTACGGTGTGACTGCTGAGGTCTCGGGTTCCATTTCCGGGTCGGGTATAGTGATATTGGGTTTTTCTAATCAGTATCAGCCCGGAATCGGGGATTGTGCCCGATATGGCGATAGGCTCGCCCCTATCACATCATGGGACAGAATACGCACGGCGAAAAGGGGATGCACTAGTTGCACCTCTGCCTACCCCTTCGGGGATAACGAGCGTGTGTGTGTGTGTGTGTGTGTGTGTGTGTATACTAATATTAATAAGATAAGTTTACATTTAGTTTAGTTTACATTACGGATATGTTACGGCGTATTTTCAGAGGAGAAATTGTTGCACGAGGAAGTGCACACTAGTTGGGAGGAGGCGCAGAGTTTGGGCGCGAGTGGAGACCTCGCGGAGGAACTCAGGCCCTACCTGCCGCCGGGGGTGAGTATCAAACAAAAATACCTACAAATAGCATTGTCGAAAATAATGAATGCCCCCACGATTCATATATTCCTATAGACGAATCCTGTTTTTGGCCATAGGGTATGCTGGTACTACACTTGGCGTATTTGAGCGAATATTTCCGTTACCTACTTGGCCAATTAAACAGCAACATATCGCACCCCGAGATCTATACTGAATTATGGCGAAAAAATCTGTGAATCTTGTTTTTTTTTTGTGTGAATCGGCAAAATTTGCCGTGGTTTCTGGGGGCGCGATATGTAATGTAGAGTCGATATTGCTTTGACCAAAATGTGAAAATATTTTGACGAACACGCCAAGTGCAATGCCAGTATTAAACACAAATATATACAAAAGTGCGTAACAGGGGCGTATCTACCGCTGTATCAGCAGTATCAATGATAGAGGGCCCCTGAGAGTAGGGGGCCCTCATACCCTATATAGGCCGCATTATAGGCCTGCGGGCGTGGGACATGCAGGAAAAGGTCCCCAAATAAATTTAAATATAGGGCAATAGGAAGTTATGCTCTCTATAGCAAGTTATGCCACTAGTGCGTAATCCCATAAAATTTAAGAGTCCAGCAAAATTTTCTTATGTTCTTTCTATTCCGCAGTTGCGAACAATATTGGGATTATTTATTAAACTTGGTCCTTTCTCTGTCCTTCAGATTGAAGTAACGTTCATCGGCTCAAGGCCGAGGACGAAAGAGGTTCTGCAGAGGAGAATGTATCAGACGGAGATACAGAAGTGGCTCGCGGAGGAAGATGAAAATGAAGGTAATTGCTTTTTACTTGCGACATATTAATTAAAAGTTTACTAGACAGCTTTTTTGGGTAGTCGTTATTTTATATTGTATGTCGGTCTTCCACAAGTATTTTTTTTTTACTATCTTCATTAAAACGTTGGGTATGTATGTTAGTTAGCTCATTAAATATGTACCTATCTATAGGTACTTCTGGAGTGTGTAGTGAGTACAAATACAAGTACAAAACAATGCATTAGATGTCTTAACAGTTAAACGCTTTGTATTCAGCCCTGCCTACAGAGTAGTCTATAATAAAGAGTTTTAATCAAAGCACGTGTAATTAGCATGTGTCTATATAAATCCTCGATTACATAGCGACCCTTCCCGTGATAGCAGCACTACAATTCTTTCTATAATTAATTAGCTATTTACGCTACATTTTTTCAGGTCTACCCCCCTCAACAACAGTGACCTCAAGCGAGGACCCTCTCGCCCCCCCACTAATCCACCAACCAGACAACGAGCCCAACCACCAGGTCCGCGCCGGCTACCAGTTGTAGAACATGATCAACCTGGCCCTCTACCACCGGCTCATGTTCATATGGGACGCGATAAAGACTTTATGATGATACATCCGCGGGTGGATGTTTGTGTGAGAAGTGTGATTTTAAACATCTGGATTGATTATTTTAATGAGTTGGCTGTATGGTTTGGGTTCCTTTGCTTAAAAAAATATTCCATTGGGCAAAGGTCTCTATCGCAGATGTTAGGCATTTAAAAATTCTTTTTGCAATAAAAATACTCACGATTTTTTAAACAATAGTAACAACGTGCAAATATCTGCGAAGACTAATTAATTGGCCTTTTAAATCTAAATTTAAGACGAGTTAATTCTGATGTTTATCTTCAAATGTTTTAGTTTCTCAAATAATTTTAAACTAACATCCATAGTAAGACCAAATTAAGTAACAACAGTCCACAATGGACATAAAAATACAGACAACTTTTAGAGCCTGGCTAGGAGATGTAGAATTTTTAACGATAAGTCTCATGTAACATCCACAAACCGCGGTATTGAGTCATTCCAACATAAAAGCGGGTCTAAAAGTGACTAAAGATCGAATATTTGATATGTGTGTTTGTTTATTTTTGTTGAAATATACGCCTCGCTTCGACTGCGGCTTATTTTCCAATCCGATAAAAGTAATTCATAAATCATATGCCTCAATGTGGCGGGTCTTACACCTTGTTTATGGTGGTCGCTACTCAGACAGATAAAAATATCCTACAACCAAAATAGGTTAATAATTCGACATTTCTTTTTTGTCAGGTTATAATTAATTTATAGGAAAGAAGGAGGCAGCGAAATATATTCATTCATCGATGACAGTACCTTGAGTGTCGTATTAAAAAAATGTACAGTGACTTAAGAAGCATAATTACTGTGAAACGCTGGTAAGGGAGAGAAGGATGCATGACACAGCTGGTGTGAAAGAGATAGATAGACATTATTTTCCTTTGTTTGATATTCAGGTAGTAATTGAAAAGTATTCAAATTATGTTATTAAATGAGATTAAAAGATATTAAACAAAACTCAGCGATTTAATGCTTATTTTATTATGCTTTGATTAACTTAAAGTAGGTACATTTAATTCCACTAAAATAGCATAATAACCTCTCGAGCCCCGACCGGCCCAATCGGGCCGGTCTGACAGCTGTCAAACTCGATATGTGTGCGTGTTGACGCGCCTTATGTGTGTGCGTGTAGGTCGATTTTCGCGTGTTGACAGACACGCGAAAAATTGCGCTTGCGCCAGTGTGGCCAGCGCTCTGTACGCAAGAGGATAAATTGCCAGTAATACTCCGCATAGTTACATTTTAATTGATATAAAAAATGTGATAGTTGAATACGTTAAGGATGGGACGATACTATTAATTTTATCGATAATTAAATTTATTTAATTACTACCTACTTAAAATGGTTTTCCTAATTGTACTAACGATATTATATCGATAGAATACATCGATACTTAATTCAACTTTACCTAAAAGTGTAGTCTATGAAATCATCTTGGTTTAGAATATTTTACAGATCTTTTAAATTGTATATTTCATCTAGCTATTAAGAGACCTATAAATCATAATTATCTGATAAATTGATGGTAAAAATAATTTATTTTGAGTATGAATGAGTGTTTATGTACTGTTACTTTACTGTGATAGATGTTTGAAATATTAGATTTGTTAATATAAATCATTAATTTGTCAACCTAATCTAATCGAAAATAAAACAACAGTTTTATTTTCGATTAGATTAAGCTTGACTAAGGTTTGGTCCTTTAAATGAAACAGTATAAAATAAGTTCCATTTTTTTGTTTTAAGTTTCGAAACGTTTAGTATTTGTATCAATGTGGTATTTTTAGAATTATTAATTTAGCTAGAATTATGTCACAAAGATCTACAGTACGGTTTCTATATACCTAACAGGGTAGTCGAATGGTAGAATACTCGGGTATCGGATAATAAGATAGTGTAGGTAAAGAAAGCTCTATGATCAGTATAATTTAATACAGTAATTGCTAACCAAAGATAAATTTATCTGAATGGTAATATATTGTACAACGTAACAAAACTAAAATAAGAATGATTTCGAATATAGAATTTAAAAAATCATAAGCATAATAACGCTGGGGCGATATAAGTAAGTAATAACCATAAAATACTTTTCCAACAACAGTCGATTAATTGAATAAATTACTAACATTTCTTTCATAAAATCGAGAGGGTTTAAGTAAGTTTCTCCTTTAGTGATAAATTGCCTTTGTAGAGCGTAAGTTGTGCATTGCGCGAGTGATTTCAGCATTCTAAACTATTATAGTGTTATAGGAGCTAAATAAGAGGAGTGTAATATTAAGAGCTGACATATGTGCCCTTTTTAGAGGTAACGGCAGAGTGAAGAATGTCAATGAATAATAATTGAATTTTTATTATTGGCTTCATAAATATCCTCTCATTTTAAGTGAGGTGTTATAAGTTATGCCTACCGAATGCAGATAAATTAATGTCAGCGAATTAATAGTCAGTTTAAAAATAATTATTAACGAGCTACTATGATATTAGTGATTAATCTATATCGCAATACTACCTATACAGAAAATATTTTTTCTGTCGTTATCGCTAAAATATTGATGTTAAGGCATTTCATTCCTCAAAATAGCCTACACAATAGAAGCAGATTATATGAAATGAAAGTTGCAGCTATAAATATGCATAATACCCATAAAATTCTCAAAACATGGAAAATCTAGTACGCAAATACCTGCATGTAATCTTTTCACTAAGAATTCGTGGTTAGCAAATAGCCACCATATGTAGATAATTAGATGTTCGATAAATAACGTAAAATATAGTCATTATTGTGATAAGTATTAATGGTATGGACCATAAAGCGAATTATTTACCGTTTTCTTTTTAGTACATCTTTAATTTTGACCAAATATATTTGTGACGTTTAATTATTTTGTAATTTTTAACTCACTGTTGTGTCATTTCAGTATTAATTTATAACATTTTTTTAAATATTACTTTGATTAATTATATTAATTTATGTGAAATATTGTATACCTACCCTGAAAGTGATATATTTGTCATTTTATGAAATTTCGATAGATAATTTTATCGACACGCGCACATCTCTAAATAGGCTGGCTAAAACGTGGGTTTTTAAAATACCTTTGTACTACAATTGCGCATATTTGTTACTTATCGAGGTCTAAAAATATAATTTGAAAATTTTTAGAAAACAATTTTTATTTTCTTAGCTAATCAGATAGGAAAAATATTCATTAGCATAATTTGAATAAATATTTTTTATGTATGATCTATCGAAATTCCATTAAAATGGTATCTTTATGAATCGATGTGTTTTTGTTCAAATCTGTTTTGCTAGCTATTTATTTGAATTTATAACACCGATTAGTTGTGGTTAGAACTGATAAGTGTGAAAATTAGCTCCAATTATGTAAGTATAGTTGAATGGTGCTTTCGCTTATATCTCTTTCTCTGTTCTGTGGCTTATATAAGCAATCTAAAAGAAACGTGAATGGGGGAATGTAGTCAGTATTTCGATGACAGTATAGATTGTCAAAAGACAGGCACGTTGCAAAAATACGTTTTCTTTTATCCCTTATTTTACATAAATACGCATGAGAATCCCGGATTTATAATTTTTGGAACATTGTCCTTTTTTAATCTGTAATAAGAAAAAAAAATATAATTTGTAAGTTATAATTTTATAGGCCTAGAATTATCCCGCTAATAGAAAATCAAAAGAACTAGGAAGTACTTCATTTTGTTTTTAATTCATAAACAGGATAGAACAATTATTATGAACAGTGTGAAAAAAGTTAAGTCCCGTGTCATTATAAGCATTTCTTTTTCATAGATTTATGTCATAAAGGGTTTTATATATATCAATGCTTAAACCATCTTTATTCATAGAGTTCAAATTTCAATAATTTGGACGAATTAGAAAAATATAGGAAATTCAGGGTTTACGAATGATAGCTAGACAAAAGTACACCGCCCCTTACTTAAACACGAGTCTCGTTCAATAGTAAATAACATTTGCTATATTTTTATTTTTGCTGTGATGTCTTCCACTAAATGTAAAATTCTTTATTTCATTATATTTGTGTACAAAATTTTATTTAATGTATTTTTTAGCCTTAGAATCCTAACATTTTATTTACAAAAAGCTCTGATCAGCTAAACTGCAACGCGACTGTTTGGTATTCTTCCCGCCAATTTTAAGCAAAATACGTTGGATCTAAATTCACATCTTAGGTTACATTTCTTCATTATAAAAGCATGTTGTATTAGCAGTACTTATACAAATTGTTTAAACCCAAGGTAATGTGAATTTGTCATTTCAAAAATGCAATTTATGTGCATGCGATATCACATTGGCGAAAAAACTTTGGCGAGTTGTTTACGCTTGCATCCCTACCTACCATCTATCTTCGGGGATGCCGTGACAGTATGCTTAAAAAAATATGTCTATTATGTCTGACAATAAATGAATTGTGTAGTTTCGTTATTTATAAATCAATTTTCCCATTATGAACACAGCTATTACGGTCGTCGTCACTTATTTGTGTTGAAGTATTGACGCTTGTGATTTTTAAATTTTTACACTTACATAGAATCGAACACTGCCATAGGTACTGCCTCAATAATATATTCGTACGAATGGTACCGAGTACTTTTTTAAATAACAATTTTTTCAACAAAATCGTTTAAACTCTGCTTCCTCATTGTTTTTTTTTGTAATTTCTTTGAATCCATAGTAAGAGCGTTTCTACTTTATCCAATCCAGTAAATGCAAGTAAAATGTGTGATATATGTACCTGCCTTTTACATTGTCAGGTCCGATATCGGATGCGACACCGATATATTGGCTATCGGCGTCCGATACCGATATCGGATCGGATGATGTGGAAACGCTGTAAATCGAATCGTCAAAATTGTTAAGTATATATATATATATATATATATATAGCGGTGGTGAAATATCAAACCTAGAATTAATTTAAAGTTAGGAAACAATATGTCAACAGTATATATAGAATAGAGGGTAGTGCGAACTTCACATTATTTGAATCGGGAATACAACCTTATTTTAACGCCATCTATTTTTCCAACTTGTGCTTGTGATTCTCAGCAGCTATACCTAATTTATCATAATATAATTTAGGAGTAAAATCATATAAAAGATTGAATAATTTGTGTACATTTAAGTGACGATTAAAGCTTAGAGCTGTACGAACTGGGAAAATTGTTTACAGTATTAAGTCTTGTATGTTGTGTTTCACATCGTTGATCAGCAAGTATGTATGTTGCGTTAATTTATTTTGGAATAAATGCACTTTTAGGTAACGTGTGTTTTAATATAATAAAATAAAATAAACCTTGACATATTCTATTCATTTTTTGTCAAATAATCCACATAAATGATTATTCGACTGTTATGACCCCCAGAGGATGATACACAATCGGACCCTGCATTTCAATTGTGATGAGATATGCACGATTTCAGGCAAATTCAAGCCATGTTCATGTTCTTGATCCTAATTTAGTATCACTAAGTGGTGACATCACCAAGATTTCTTGCTTACTAAAGACGGCAAGTGCAGTGTGGACCTCCAACACTACCTACACACAACCTACCAGATGGACAGACCTGTAAATGTCGCAGGAACTTGTTGGACGCTTCTAACAGGCTAATCTGTAAGTCTTTAGGGGAGGCCTATATTCAGCAGTGGGCTTCTAGCTGAAGATGATAATGATAAAACAATGTTCAATTTAGACACCGACTCCAAATATACGTATATACTAAGCGAATACAAATTTTAATTATTTTTTGATTTGTAGTGGTTTTGTTTTGAAGTCGGTTTGTTTTTTGATAACAAGTTTTTATTTATTGCTTTTTTGTTAGTTAGTTATTTAATAGTGTAAACAATACATCATAGACATACGATTGCCGCATTCGCGAGTCATCTGCTGTTAGTTATTGAAGAGTTCCATTGTGTATCTCCGAAGATCTTCATCAGATCTTCATAAATTATATACTAAAACCTTCCCTGAAAAATATACATTTCAATATCGAAAACCACATCCAAATCGGAGCAGTAGTTTTTGAGAATCTCGCGGCCATACAAATTTACATACATACATACATACGGATCGAACACAGAACCTCCTTTTTGAAGTCTGTTAAAAGTCAAAGGCATTCGTGAATACTTATAACCTTTGAAACAAACAAGCCGTCTCGAATAAGCTAGTGTGAATGACATGTGTTTCATACGCTATCGCTGCATCATTCCTCTTGTTCTTGTGCACACATAATGATACCAGTTATTGCATGGTTGCTATTAAAACGGAGAGAAAATTATATTCATATCATACAAAAAAATAATTAACTCGAACAAAGACAATTATTTCTCTAATTATAATATTGAAATTACTTCAATAATAATAACAATGATTTTATTAAATTTATTTTATCTTAAAAATATATTCATTAACTATCATCATGAGCCCGTTGCAGTCCACTGCTGGACATAGGCCTCGCTCAAGATAGGGCACAGAGCTGGGTCTGCTGCTTTATGACATCCAGTGGCTGCCGGCAGTATTATATATAATGCTCTTTGCTGCCGGCCCTCTTGTGCAAGTCGTCCCGCCATCTGGCCATAGGGCGTCCCACGCTACCGAATTTTGTCTTTCAGAGAGAAAATGTGTCAATACAAAAACATTTTAATTGACTGTAGTAACTTAACGGTGATGTGAAATGAAATAAATTTATTCGAACCCATGAAATTTTATATATTATTTAGATTCAGTCAATATTAACTCTACCACCAGTTCGGAAAGCAGTTCTCACTAGAGAAGAACGGGCAAAAAACTCTAGTGTTGCTCTTTTCAAAATCAGTTCAAGGTATAAAATACAATTCATAATATAGAAAAAAAATAACATGATATAGATATATTTGTTATTTTTGTTTAGAGCAGTTCATTTATATACTCGCAAAAAAGGAAATAAATTTTAAAATCCTATATGAGTGCATAACCTCTCAGGAATCATGTAATAATTTGATCTGAAATTCTTCAAGATGTCGTTAGTAATCTGAGTTCAGATATATACCCCTGATACTTGATTCAGTAAGCAAAAGGGGCACACCAGTCCACACAAGCAGCAGCCGTTCACGAGTATGACGCATGTGCCAGTCATCGGCCATCAATAGGCGATATTAGATAGATAGATATTAGGAGATATTATGTAGTTTAGATCAACCTTAGTAGTTTCTACACGCTTTGAAGACAAAGACACAAACCGGCATTTATGTAGATACAATATAAATCCGCGTAATAAGTGAGCGAACACCATGACAGCTTGAAGCGTACTCAACGTGGGGAATTAATTTAAAGGTGAACAGATCGACTCTATTTTTTTTCGACGCGTTTGAAACGTTTTCTGTATATCTAGACATTAATTAATCAAAGCTTATAGCGTGTTTTAAGTAATATTTTTGCATTCGGACGGCTGATTGTACGGACTGCTACATAATTTGGGTCTCTGGATAGGGTCAACGCCAATTATGCACGCAATACATAAACTATTTAAGGTTCCGAAATAAAACCAAGCGATCGATTTAAACAGTTTAATCCTGTTCCCAATTATTATAAATCTTTTCAACATTCTACAATACATTTAGCACCGATTTATCCTAATTATTGAGCGACACTAGCAGCATTTAAATATAACATTCAATCTAGAATCGTCCATCGCTAATACTAGACGAATGCGCTGGTAATGCAGGCCCGTAACCAGGAGTCGTGACGGGAGGTAAGGGCCCCAACAAAAACATTTTTCATTAGTTTTAAGTAGTTTCGCTTATTTAGTAACCATTTCAATGCGGATTTCAAATTTATAGCAATTTATTGGAGCTTTTCTTTTGTCGCTCCCCTGGCCTCAGGCTTATTTATATCTATGAAAAATGATGAATACAATACTATTCGTTTTTATATAGGTATATAAACATTTATTTACTTCTCTAGAAGAACAGCATATATAATTCTCTTGAAGAATAGCAGTTTTTAAACAGTTCGAAATAGACATGCTGCTATTTGAATTAAAAAACTGCATTTATTTAAATTATGGTCATTTATCAAACAAGACAATGCTTATATTATAAAAGAATTATATAAATAGTTTGGTATTTCATAATATTACATTGATGTTTATTGCACTAGATAACAAGAAATAAAATATTTTTAAGATTTTTACCAGGTGACGATTTTTCAATTTTTAAGCCGTATAAGTTTCATATAGAAAAATACATAAAATTATTACTTTTTACGATTTTATTTACATTTTCTAACATCGATATCTTTTAGCTAGGCAGTTTAAAATAGAATAAGCTTTCTCACTAATTACAACACCAATTTTGATTTAATATTTACATGTTTAAATGTATGAGAATCCAACAAACTTCTTTCATAGTTCAGGCGCTAAGCTTGACTGCTCGTGGTGCAAAAGACGAGAAATATCAACCCAAAAATATAGGTATTGCAACGGCATGGTCATAAAGTAAATTAATTAGTATATCGTATACAAAGGAATATTTTGGATATCTTGTATGTATCAAATTGTATGAAATGAGCGATTGTCATATACAATAAAGAAGAAAAAAAAAACAAAAAAAATCACACCTTCATATTCTCACCGAGAAGCAATGCACCGACACCATCTACTGATAGAAGGTTTTTGTAATTAGTATTACTTACCACCAGGACATTAACTCGTTTGCTGGCTCTAATATGTAGGGAAAAAAAGGAACATTGTGACCACATTAGCCAAAGGTATTTCTCAATAGTTCCAAGATAAGTTCACTACACTTAGTAACGATGTTCGATAATGGGTTATTTAGGAACATTATTATTGGAAAAATATGCTTAGAACTGACATTTACACATTCCCATATTAATTAAGTAATCAAATTCACAAAATAAAAGGTTTGAGCTAAATGAAAGTGAGGGAGACTATAAAATGATCGGCATCTACTACAAAAATCATTGAAATTATCCGATTTCTATTTAAAATTTTGTAGGAAAAAATAGTAACAGGAAGGCCATGTTCTAATTTAAAAGAATGAAGTATTAGATGAAGTCATGGGATGCCTCACAAGAGTCCATGATCTTTAAATAATCGTTAAGATAATTATTATGATACTAAAATTGTCTCAATAGATATTGCACAATGGATATATGGAAGATAAATGCCAACACTTTAGCCTGCCTGGAAAGATAACTGAAAACGATTTCGCATATATGATCAAAAATGGTTTAAATTGATATATTGGTAATATATTCAAATCAGACTATTATCCAATCAAATTATTTTATTGTCACATAGAAAATACTTTAAAATATTCAAATTCTCAACATAACTCCGTAACCAAGTGCTAATAAGAATGTTGCAGGAAGATAATGGAAACATTTTTTAATCGTTTACATTCAAACATGCGTTTGACAGAAATGACAGCTGTCAAAAATGACATTTCATTACATACATTATGGAAAATGATAAAATCTTATGTTAATCATTAACAATAATCAGCTGCAATTAAATATGACTAAAAATATTAAAAAATAAAATTAAATCTAAAATAAATACATGCAAAATTCGTTTATACGTGCGTTTCAAAATTCATTAATTTTGAAACATAAAATACAAAAAGGTGGGTAAACTAAGATGTGCTAAAACATTAAAATAAATTAAACAAATACATGAAACAATATTATATAAATTTTATTATAATTTGATCGCACATAATATGGAATTTTAAGTTTTAGGTACTAAAGTCGGAAATGAATATAGGGACGATGGACTATAGCTACACAATATATAAGATCACGCATTATTTCCAAATGGGCAGGTAGGGATGTCCTATAATGTGATCGAAATGATACACTAAACTTCAAAGGAGCCACATCCTGAGTTATTACTGTCTGTTTTTCGACTCAATAAAATCTCACAAATTTCAGTGGCCCGATCTCAATCAAACGCAACTCAAATGGATCAAGTGCAATGAACTTAAATCCTTTTAAATAATATACTGTCCTAAGACTGTCACATTGTTTCTCTATAGTAAATCGTCCAAACATTCCCTTGTTCCAACAGTATTCGAATGTTTCATATTTGTCACTATAATATTCGTACAATACTGTACTCGCCTTTTCAAGTTACTAACCTGAAGTTTGCGACTTAGTAAAGGCAAATGTCGCTTGAATTCTAAAAATATGTGTTTTGTTATGCTTTATAGCATATTGGAATGTTCGTCGGTCTGTGGACCACGTAGTGCTCTTTGTATATTAGTTATGTAATAAGTAGTAACGTTTTTTAGTTGACCCAACAACGGAGTTTTGAACCTGTTACAGGGTTGCCAAAAAATAATAATATTTTTAATGATTCTAAATTTCAAAATGTTAAAAATCACAAGATTGACAACCTTTTTCATGCCGGATGTAACATCCATTACCAACGCTCTTTAAAACCCAACCCCTGTCGCATTATATATGTTATATCCAAAATTTAGAACTACGTCAGGAATCGAACCCAGCCACTTACCCTCATAAACACATATTTAGAACCCGAGCGAGCGCACACATCTTTGGGAATTGTCATTATTGCACACACACACACACAAGTTTTCATTATTATAACGAAAACACACATCGTACATTGATATGACATAAGCCGTAACTTACACTTGAAGTAAGTTCGTGTGAAATTGTCATTGGTGAAGGCCAGGGATGAATGCAGGTTTAATGTCTAGGGGCCAAATTGTTACAACCAAAATTTGAGGACCCCTGTATAGTGGATGTTCAGTTGGCTATCCTTATAATTCAAAGGATGTAGTGAGAGATTGGTGAAAGCATTATCAATTATATGAAAAAAAAAGTACTACAAAATCTTTGTTCGATGTATACTTTTGTACAGTCAGCTGCAAAAGTAGGTGAACAAATTCAAAAGTTCAAAACGCTTCTACATATTGCTTTCAATGGAAATGTTGCTTTTTCTTAATAAAAAATTAAATGACAACAATGAAGTGTATTTTAGTGCAGAAAAGACGATTGTTGATAAGGGCAAAAAAGTTTAAAACGAATTGAAATTATGAATTCGTTCAGCTACTTTTGCAGCTGACTGTACATTACAATAGATTCATCTATATAGCTGTATTATAAAAAAAATCGCCATACACCAACAACAATTCCACGATAAGTCTATAACACCGCACTAATCAGTCTAGCACACAGTCCAGGGCCGCACTAAGTGGGGGGTCACGAGCGGCGCGCCCGCTTGCCGCGCGCGTGACGTCACATCTCGACCGACACGCCGCGCCCGCCGAGCCGCGTCTCGCTCACTCTGAACCCGTGCTCTAACAGTTGGCCCGTTAGCGAGTCTATAGTTGAGCGGGGGGTCGATGGCGGTATGAGCACCATGGCGTACCTGGACAAAATAAATTCTTTTAATCGATAATTAATTCAAATACCAAGAATATTTGAGGTACAACATATTTGATTAATTTTCATTAAGATGCCCGAATTTTTTGTAGCAATATTGGTTTCGTCTTAGATAATTAGAAACTGACTATATAGCCCATAACAAAGTTAAATTTTTCATTACATAACCGCATTTATTAACGCGGTATTACAGGATCTTCAGCTATTATAGTGTTAATTCTGTTAACATACCCGCCTCCACCCGCGCCGGTGAGCTTGCACGCTAGTCCCTTCGCCCTGGCGGCGCTTCGAATAGTCTCCAGCGAGGGGTGTGACACGCCCAGCGCCGCTAGCAGGCAGTGGTTCATGTCCCACAGTTCCTGAAAATAAACGATTGTATTTAAAAAATGGAATATATCAAGACTTCATTAATATTTTTTGTTTGCAGTGGTGAAATTATGTTGCGCCCCCCCGTCTTTTGATTTTATGGACTCACTAGTCACATAGCTCAAGACTCAATTGTCAGCTGACCATCCGTTTTAATATACAACTTTAACCCTTTACACATTTCAATACAATCACTTGATCAATTCGAATTTGAAAACAAACACATCGACGTACTTTTGAATTATAAACTAAAATAAGATTGGATTTTATGGAGAAAAAGTGGTACTCACTGCTAAATGTTGATAGTCAGCCTCAATGTCAGGTTCACACTTGCCACTTGAGAGTTTTTCCAAAACCTGAAACAATGAATAATTATTTTCAATAATTTGCATACCACATAAAATTTTAAAGTCGTAACTTTGTAAACATCGCTGCGGAGGTTCGCAAAGGTAAGTGTGTGAAAAACACATTTTTAAATTCTAAAGTAATCTGCCTCGGTGGCGTAGTTGTATTATAGTACGACTGCAATGCTGAGGTGTCGGGTTCGATCCCCGCGTCGGGCAAAGTGATATTGAGTTTTTCTATTCAGTATCTATGGCGATAGGCTCGCCCCCTATCACATCATGGGACGGAATAATGGCGAAAAGTGGGTGCACTAGTTGCGCCTCTGCCTACCCTTTCGGGGATAAATGGCGTGAAAGTATATGTAATATGTATGTATGTAATCTTCCAATTTAGTTTTCCTACTGGATATACAAACTAGTAGTATAATAACACCGATAAATCTTGAAAGTGTAATAATAAGGCCCGCAAAGTACGCTGGCCACTGATTCAAGTCGGAGTAAATGCAAGCTCGAATCTACAGCGCCACCTAAGGCCCGTGACCCCCCTAAGATCTAAACCGGGCCGTACCTGAGTAGCAGTGTGCGCTATATCATCGCACGCGTCCATGATGTGGTCGACGGCGGGCGCGTTTCTCTGTCGCAGCGCCGCCACGCGCACCACAAGCGCACGCGTCTCCCGCGACACGCGCGAGTCGACGAGCAACACGCGTAGTTCCATGCGGATCGACAGATGGCGCGGCTTGCTGCCCTTCTTGAACGAGACCAGAGAGCCGAATGTGCACGTCGCGTTGTCTATGCCTGGAAGAGGTGAGGAAGGTTTATTTATTTGCACATTACATACAAACGTGTCGAGACGGACTACGACTAATCGTTGATGTCTCATCCTCTCCCAGTGGCCGTCCTGAGCAGAGTTTCGTAACCTAGTGGGTTGCCCTCAGCATGGTGATTTAAATTAAAGGGTTGCGAGCGCCTAAAGCGTTCACCCTAAAGTCCGGCGTGGCCAGAAAAGCCGACTCTCGTCAGGCTACTGTCCGATGGGTCCGCGATAAAAAAAAGACGGACTACCAAAGTTTAGTGGACATTGGTAACGCGTGTTTGGGGTGGTGGGGTGACGGGCGAACCGCCCGGCTACCCTTTTAGGGACTTCCCTTCAAGACCCGCTTATATATAAAATCAACATGAATTTCACCAGGGAAACAAAATATTTTTGCTACTTATCACCTATTCACAAATCATAGTCATTTATGTAACAACATTCATAATTATCTAAAAGACCTTCAATTTAACATAACCATGAGTGTGCAATGAAAGCCACGTAAAAATTTGGAATTATTTCCTGCACCTGATTGAATAAACGTGTGGTCACAATACACCGACCTTATGGCAAATGACACAATTATTGTAACAAGGATTTGTACCGGACAAAAACCATTATGCCTAATGCATTTAAATAAGTTTTGTCTAGCCGTACGGGATCACGGCAGAGACAGGGGAATGTTTGTACGAAAATTAGCTGACAGGGAACAGAGAAAAGTGGTCAATCTATACTTATATTATTATGAATACGAAAGTTATTATGTCTGTTGAGCTTTCAAAGCTAAACTACTGAACCGAATTCGATGAAATTTCGTGTGGAGATAGTTTGATGGTTGAGACCCTGGGACGAATATAGGCTACATTTTATTCCGGGAAAATATATAATGGGTCTTTTATGCCAAAACAACTATTTCACGCGGGCGTTTTAAAAATGTATAGTTTATTATTGAAACATAACTTTATATTGATTAATACCGTTTGTTTTTTTTATATCACCCTTATTTTCTTAATTGAATTATGCATTTAATAAATATTTAAATTAAGTCACATTTTCTCACCTTTTTAAATAAATAAATATCTATTTAAATTTCAGTGCACACGTGTATATACTTTAATAAATGAATAGGATATGGCCAAATAAATAATATGAATACGGCTATTTATAGTTATCCAACTCGATAGCGTATAATTAACTTCATTCTTAATATTTTTTTTATCTAATTAGCCTTCGTATTTGTAGAAACCACAACGTAACCAAATAATAATAAAATTATATTAAGATTGAATATCGTAATTGATTTAATTTCTTTTTAATGGGATGGATGGCGTTAGTATTAATTTTTATAATTTTATTGTTCTTTAATTCTCATAAGTTATCTTAAACGTCATTTTAATTAGGTAATCGTTAATAAGTTTTCTGTTTACTAGATAGCGCTTTTTAAATGGCGGTAGATCCTCTTCGTGACCAAGGTTTTTAGTAGAGTAAGAACTGAGCAAAGAAGCAATAACAAATGCCTGATTTTCATTTCCCGAAGCCATTAAACAATATAGATAGTTATAGACTGGACATCATGACCAAATTTTTCATCCAAAAGCTATTACCAACTGATAATAAGTCGCTGTCTTATCTGCCAAGTCCGTGTAACAAGACGTCTCGGTATGCTTAAAATTTGTAAAGAAAACATTATTTTGGAAGGAAATATGCCAATTTGCGCATTTTACACAGGTGTTTTGCTATTTCACGGTAGATTGAGTAAATGACGAACAGGCTCAAAATTTTTGTATGAAAATTTTCCCAATGTTCGCTTTATAATCTTAGAACTCTCCATTTCCAAATCTAAATTAATGTATTTCTTGCGATACCCCATCACTATGTCTACATCGTCAAACGATTATTTAATTCTATAACCTGCCGATCCCCATTGACCCTGGTCGTGATGACATTTGCGCCACATTTCGGCAATGAACCGGTGATGAGCACAGTCAACAAGACCTTGGCACCGATACATTGAACTGTTAGACGAGATGCATTCTGCCGACTCATCGCGCGGAGGTCGTATAGATTTAACTGATCTAGAGACCGCGGGATCGCTGACGAAATTGATAGACGTGAACATTGAAAGCTTAGCATCTTTTTGAGTATATTAAAATACTTTTTTGTTATCTAAATACATCGAATTCAATTGTAGTGACGTAATTTCACCGTCTGCCAAAGTACTTATGACTCTATTCTATAAATCCACTGTTTGAAATGAAGGTCGTTACGCTAACACAGTCTCTGGATGATGTGATGCTTAGAGTATGTATAATGTGATGTCAGTCTTCCAAAAGCGAATGGATATTTATTGAGATACATTTCCAAAAATTCTAGACGGAACCTGCGTCTCTATTTTCTCCTCTAGGTCAGCTGGCGTCGTCCTAGCCGGAATTTTCTAAGATCGAAACCCTCAGGGAAATAAATATGTGTCAAATTACAGTAACAAAATAACTTTTACTCACCAGATGGCGTCCCGTGCATGATCCTCTCACAGTTATACGCCCATTCCGAAATAATCTCCTTCTCAGTCATGCTAAAATCCTCGCTACTCTGATGGTAATAGGCATCGAAACTGCCTGACGAGCTTTTCAGTTTGAGCAGCTGGATCAAGGCACCGGCCAGACAGACGGCGAAGGAAGCCGAGCTTCCAGTACCAGCTCCGATAGTCAGCTCCGAACCCATGGATATCTCCATAGACCTCACTGGTAGATGGGTGCTGCCGAATATTCCAGAGAAAACGTACAGGAAGCTACGCAATGAGTTCTTCTGGTTGCTCTGGAGAGAGTCAAAGTTCGGCTTGATGAGGTGCAGGAACTCGTCGACTCTCCGAAGGTGGTACTCGTGGTCGATTTTATCAGGCAGCCTCCAGGAGAACTTTCCCGTGATGCCTGGAGCTAGCTTCGGGTTGAAGAGGCTCTTGACTGTGGGCTCCAGGGGGATGACCTCCTGCAGGTCCACGCACGGTAAGTGGATATGGACCGCTGGTTCGCGGTTGGAGTTTATTTCCTGGAAGGGATATTTCTTCATAAATCTAAGGAATTGGAAATCACGGATTTAATTTTTTTATTTTTATTTTATTTATTAAGGCACATCAACAATGTGAACACAAACATAATAAAAATTAACTATGCAATTACATCTTTTTAACTAGTGCTTACATTTTTGACAGATGTACACAACATTTTTAATAAACTAAAGTAATAACTAAGTTTTTCTCCTTACCAATCCCTTTCCCTCTCTCCTATTCAAATTAATTCTATAATACGACTCAGAGAGAAGTCTAAATCACAAGAGAGAAAGAAAAGAATAAGAAGAAAAACAAACAAAAACAGAGAAAGAAAACAAATTCAACATTAATTTATCTCAAAATTATTTTTTTATCAGCTTCGATAGCGTAAATTGCGTCGTTTTCGATTGTACTATAGTGTTGTCGGGGATGAATAGGCAAAATATAATACAAGCAAAATAAATTATCAATTGTAAAAGACATGGCTATTTTAGATTAGATTGTATTGCAACTAAGCGTTTTGGCAATTTTTCTCTTTCCTAAGTACAGAATGTAAGGCAAATTAGTACTTCGGTTTCACTTATTGTGTATATTTATAATTCATAGGCATACAATATCCTTCTCTGTTTATTGTTTAGCTATCCTGTATAGTTTTGTTTATTTTGACATACATTGAAGCCAATAAATATTAGTAGTTATTAGGAGACTTAACATCTGTTGTGTGTATTATAAAATTCTTACTAATTATGCAATATTTGAAACCAATATCATTTTAGGGGTGTAGTTTCTATTTATGGACAGACGTGACATGTGGCGCTCAATAGTCTCTGCCTACCCCTATGGGATTAGGGCATGAGTTCAAACTTTAGATGGAAAATTGCTAATTAACACAATTCGTTTTTCAGAAGTTTATTGACGGGCCAGATTACTATACACAGTAAATTCCTCATTCAACTATTGCGTGGTAAATGCAGTAGACAATACATCGTGTTTTCAATAAATTAATACGTTTTCATAACAGTATGCAATAAAACATTGCTCAACACACAAAGGCCACAAGACGTTGTGTAGTTACGAATGTAAAGATTTGATACGAAATTATTAGTATAAAATCACTCTCATATACCTAGTGTTAGTAAATAGACTTGTTAGGGTCCCAGATGCTTCATATTTAGGTAATATATTTATGTGTGAAATAAAAGTTTTTAATAACACTTATGTTAAGAACACAAAATGTCAGCATGTGTAAAAACCACTTTAGTTACTTACCTCAGGGTACATTTTTGAATATACGCGTGTTATCAATTTATTTTTAAACTTTGAGGAGATGCGACATAAAGACACAAGTATAATCACAAAAGGATACTCTCAGATACAAATGAAATAATTGGTGCATAATGTTAATTGGTGCATAATTAAAACCCTAAACCAGTATGAACATGGTTCCATAATAGATTGCAGTTTTAATATCCACCATTAACATTATAATTTAGGGAATTCAGGATTAACCCAAAGAAATCATTGCTTAAGAATCGTATAATCCTCTCTTACATCTCTCTTTACCTTAGTATGTTCGTACTGTATTTGAGCATTATAAGATAAACATCTAATTTCGATTTCGGATTTCCTCAGTGGTGAAGTTGTATTACGATGCGACGGCACTGAGGTCTTGCTTCTATCTATAAATTATAATTATTCCTGGCCGATATCGGCCACGGCGGCCAATCTCAACAGAGATCAGCCAGCTACGCAAGAGATATTTGTGCACAAGTGTGCGCGCAATACACAGGTGCACTCGCTATTCCTTCACTCTTATAGTCCGGTGAGACGGCAATCCGACATGACCGAAGAGAGATCAGGCGCAGGGCCAACGGTTTTACGTGATTTCGCGACACGGGGGTATCACACAGCCAACTTCCTGACTCCGAGTTGAGACTGAGTAATTTTTAAAATGGAAAAACCCAATCACAATATTTTTGGCCCGACCCGGGATTCGAACCCAGGACGTTTTGCAAATTGTGTACGGCAGTCGGTAGGTATCGTTTAAAAATATATAGCCTTTATAATGGTGATGGTGTGTTTGTGTTGTAAATAGTTCTGTGGGGCTGGGACGTGAAACGAAAAACACGATGCTGATTGGTTGAGAGACCGACACGTCAGTCTCTCAACCAATCACAATAAAACGAAGCGGAGACGCATCGTTTTTTTTTCACGTCCTAGCCCCACTGCCCTCACACCCAACACTGCAACTCCTGTAAGCCAGGGTAACACACATTGTATGACACCAGGTAGTGCAGCTCTGCGAATCTCGGGAAACACTAATCTGTCTTTAACCGCAACGAAATAGATCAAATAGAAAGTTAGGGAGGTGCTGGAAATATATTTTTATCCCTCGATACTTCGACAATTTCGTACAGACTCATCAAAAGCCTAGTCTAAGCAAAAGCCGAATAGAAACTCAGATTTATGGAATACATTTATCAGTGTACTAGCTTTTGATCGCGGTACCGCCCGCGTCTACCTTTCCCAATACAGGTATATTTTTTGTGATTAATCGTGATATTGGGTTTTTCTATTCAGTATGAGCCCGGAGTCTGGAATTTGTGCCCGATATGGCGATAGGCTCGCCCTCTATCACCTGGGACGGAATACGCACGGCGAAAAGTGGGTGCACTAGTTGCGCCTCTGCCTACCCCTTAGGGATTAAGGGCGTGAGTGTGTGTCATCAATGATAAAATGTTAGTGTGTAGTGTAAATATAAATACTTTTTTTTACTTTTTATTGATTGCTTAAATAGTATTGTTTTTAATAAGGGGTACAGCCCCTTTGGTGTGTGTAGTTTTTTTAATATTTTCATGCGTTTTAGGGTATAAGAGCCCTATTTGTTAGTGTGTGTAGTTTCTTATATGTTTTTCATTTTTTATACCGATGTTTTCTTTAAGTTTTTCTAACACAATAATGAAACTGCATCTGAATTCGTTCAGCCGTTTTACATTGGTGCTACAAAACCCTATTAATTTCTATCGCAATAAAGCGAAAACGATGTAGCTATAGACTAATTACTATTCTTTACAATGTGTAATCCGAAGATAATAATTGCATTAGGTTAATTTAATAATATCTCTGTAGGATTATCTCGGCGCCATTTTTAAATAATAGCGGGAAACATGTCAGTACGAAACGGTAGCATAAATTGTGGTTAACGAGTGGTTACTATAAATACTCAGGAGGAAAATGTTAATTAAATAAATAAGGTCAATACTTAATACTGCTCCATGGAAATCTTGTTTACGGTTTTTTCTGATTTTTAATTAATCTGTATTTTATGATTGATGTTTCTATTGCACTAAAGTAAGTAAATTTAATTATTTATGAGATGGAGAACTGTGCCTCGACATTTTTTTAATAATAGCCACTCAGAAATGACTTTTCAAATATTAATAAAAAAAACACCCAAAAGTGACACATGCTCCTTCACCCACGTAAGATAATGTCTAGGCTCATAGATAATAGATATTCGGTCCTGATCATTCGGTATACGAAATATTTGCAAAACACAAAAGACCCAGTGAAGGGAACCTGCGACCTTTCCCTTCATAGTAGTCTTATAATCCGCTGCGCTGTTGGTAGAGTCACAATACTTGTTTATTTTGAGACTTGTCACGTTCTCAACTCGTACATGACTCTAAACTCTTTTTACAAAAAAAAGGTCTTACATTTTTAATCAGAGACCAACTATATTTTGTTACTTAAATTATAACTTGTATTGCATCTAATTATTTTTTCACGTAGTACCCGTATAGTTTAACTTCTATAATATCCCACTACATCTAAAGATTTTTAGAAAATACTGTAATCAGAAAACACGAAGAGTAGTATGAAGTTTACACCACGACACCCATGCCCCATCCGCCGTTAGAAATACCACCACAAACAAAAAACACAACATTACCTTTATAACAATAGAGCTCCTTAATCCGAGGCTGACAGCGATCGCCATCTTGCCATAGACAACAGAGTGTTCACCGTGAAGTATCACTTTACCCGGGGCCGACACGCTCACAGTAAACAAGTCCATATTGTTCAACATTGTCTCTGGTAAGGTTGAAGAAAACACACAAAACTTATATTCGCTTTATATTAGTACATATCACGCTTGCTTCCACTGTTCAACTGTCAGCGTCTTCTGAGTGAACGCATGGATGGTCTTCAACTCGTCGGCGAGTACTGCGTTCACCAATCTGCGGAAGAATATTTATATTGTGAGATATAATGGATATTGTTATGTTAATAAAGGTTAGAATGTTCGGGAGTGATTGAGATCTAGTTTTTTTTTATGTTATAGGGATGTGATTTGAAGCCGAAAAATATACAATTTCTAGCACGGTAGGTATAGTTGCTAATATGCTTCTAATGGCACGAAGACTTAAATCTCTATAGTCGCCAAATAATTACTTATAAAACCTAATGTTTAGACTCCGGAACCGAATTCATATTTAACCCTCTACGCGTCCAAACAAGTCACTATAAACACCTTTATTACAATTTTCCCAACCCACTCGCACCTTGGTAACAACGATTTCAAGAAATTCGAAAATTCGGCAACCCATCCCAACACTAAAACGACATTAGATATGTATTTTGTATTTTTGCACCACATATTTGACTTCCGACCTTTATTAATATGTATGGGATGTATTGAGAACCGTTTTGCGTAAGAGGAAGTGCGAACAGTCGGTACACGTGTTCGATTCCTTTGTTCGTGATGTCAGATGTGTTAATGTGGTTATTTTTAACGGAACGTGGCAGGGAAGCGACGTGCTTCAACATTGTAATGTCATAATATGTATTTGTAATATGTACAAGGACTGATTCAAGGAAAGCATTGGAAACCCAGGTACGTTGTAAATCTTTTATTGTCAAATCATATAAATCTAAAAGTATTTTAATATTAGTAAACAGCTATGACCACCTGCTACAAAGATTCACACTGTCAGAGCAATGAGAAAGTAATGTTAAGCTCACCAGTTGTTAATGAGGAGATACATCCCACCTTCATGGAGTAGAGTGGGCAGGTGATCAGACCATAGACTTTATGGTTACACTAGTGTCAGTGTCACATCCTTACATATAAAACAAAGTCTCGCAGCGCGTCTGTCTGTCGGAACGCGATAAACTCAATGCCGAACGGATTTTCATGAAATTTAGAGTAGAGTTTGAGTTCTCGAGGATAGGCTACTTTTTATTCCGGAATAATGTAAAGCGGGCGAAACCGCGAGAAAAAGCCGGTTTAATTTAACCATGGATTAAAAGGTGTACATGTCAATTACTGTCACGCGGCGCCGACCTGGTGGCCCTTGTACAAAACTCATTATAATAATAATTACAATCCTACATCAAAGCAACCACGCACATACAGATAGCGTGTAAAACTTATTTTATTCTAGTCAAATTCTTTCTGCAACAAGCTTGAAGAGTATAGCGTCGACCCCACAATGGAATGGATTAAGGTCTCCCGGAAGAAATATCAAAATTTCGTTAACTACTTACAGTTCAAAGCGATCGATTGATCAACGGCGTAATGATTGCAATTTGCAACCAATTTCCAGAACTAGGAAGGGGGCACTGGACCGGCCTGCGCAATCGCGGAAGACCATTTAAGACCATATTAGCGACGCGTGTCACGAAGGTGTACCAAGGCTGATGCCGCATCGGCTGACCATATTCGGTACTTGGGCAGATCAACAAAGAATATGTTGAATTTAATTTTTAACATACAAGTGTTAAAATTATAAAATTCATATGACAATAAAAATTTAACGTAAACCAGCGTCTTCATCTCTGTATAGCTCTATACATAAGATTCTGGAATTGAGTCACGAGTAAAATGGGAAGCTTTTTTTATAATGCAATTATTACTGGTCAAATACGTGGTACTTCCATGTATCCCAGCTTTGTCTAATTCATCCGTAAGAGTGTGAGTGGTTTAAGCAGGCCTATAGAATTGTGAGAGAGACGATAATCTCTCATCAGTTGACTCTATCTGGACCCCAGCCCGCTTAGCATCAGGTGCAGTGGAGTCACTTTGTTGTCAATGTATAAAAAATATATATACAGTTTAATAAGAATGTATTGTAAGAATTTTCATGTTTTTTTTATGGCATCGAATGACGAGACGAGCATGCCGTTCGCCTGATGGTAAGCGATACGACCACCCATAAACAGTAGAAACACCGTCTAGCACTTTGAGTTACAAAGTACTGTGTGGCATTCCACTACGCTCGTCATCCTGAGACATAAGATTTTAAGTCTCATTATGTCCTGTAGAGTTACACTAGCTACAATGTCCTTCAAACCGAAATACAACAGTGCATTCACACTGCTGCTTGGCGGTAGAAATAGACATTGCGGTGGTACCCACCCACACGGACTCTTACATATGAGAGTCCTACCACCAGTATCACTCATAATGTCTACAATGCTTCATAATCATAGTATTAATTCTGGTTTTCACTACTGCACATGGCCAGCAGCATTCTAGTGTTTTAAAAAAAATCCAAGCTCGTAAACAAACTCAATTCCAAAATAAAACACGAAATCAAACGAACTCTGTATTATCCTAGACATAACAATAAGCATAACGGTTACTTGTTAGAGTATCACGGTATATCGCACTAACGAGCCAATAAGGACTCCGTTCAGCGATACGAGACTGAGCACGTAGCTTAACGTAAGGGTGTGGTCATGCGACGCGACAGGTTTACAGCGGATCTCGTGCGATTCGCTTGCTATATATTTTTTAATTTCGACTCTATTTACGAGGCCACAAATGTCCGCTATTTGTATGGGTGCTGAGGCTCAAAACCTAACCAGATTATATAGACCTATTAAAAATATTTTTAGACCCCTCAATTTATTAATATTTTTTTTAAACGTTCATATTAGGTGTTCTTCTTCGAGTTCTTAAGCAAAAAAAAAGTATACATAAATCTCAAAATCGAAGGAATTTAAAATTAAACGATTTATTGTAAAAGGCTAGTTTTTAGGAGTTCTGTCCAGATATACATAAACTGTCTTGATTAGAATTTTAGGCCGTGTTTGGACATGTCCTTTCAAGTTACGGAGTTTATGCAGCGTTTTCAGTAACAACGTGATGAATGAAGAGTTTTCTATTAAAACATAAAAATATTTTCAGAGATAAAAAAATTGTTAGTATAGATTTCTTTATCATCTAAGTTGTCAGTTAAACTACCAGTTTTTAGCTCTCTACACAAAGGTGTATCATGTTAATGGAGATATTGTCACATTTTTATTTATTTATCTGTACAATGGCAAGCAGTATCAGAAGGTGTGCTGTCATTTTACTACCTAACAAAAAAACTAAGATGAAAATGTCGTTTCATAAAAAAATCTTATCAAATATTTAACTAAATGAGTACGTGATATCTGTGTTTATAATAATTCTTACTATAAAACCCGGTATTACTTAGTATTTTTAATTTATGACGTCAACGTTACAGAGTGCTGCAAAGGATTAAGTTTATAATAAATGATACAGCAAATATTTGTAACTGCATGTTCGAAATTAAAATGAAGTAAATTACATTGCTCCTGCGCTACTTTTATAATATTTTTATAGCATTGAATGACGAGACAAGCATGCCGTTCGCCTTTAGGCGAACGGCATATAAGCGGTACGACCATCCATAAAAAGTAGAACCCACTTTTCGCCGTTAAAAAGTAGCAACACCATTCAGTACTGTGTGGCATTCCACTGCGCTCGTCATCCTGAGACATAAGATGTAAAGTCTCATTATGTCCAGTAGTTACACTGGCTACAATATCCTTCAAACCGAAACACAACAGTGCATGCACACTGCTGCTTGGCGGTAGAAATAGACATTACGGTGGTACCTACCTAGACGGACTCTTACATATGAGAGGCCTACCACCACTACTATTACCATTTGTCCGAATAAAAACTTCCATTAAGACAAAACATGTTGTTTTTGTACGCAATTTATTTAGTTAATTATCTAAATGACAAAAAGGATTTAATGAAAAAATAAGTTCTTTTAAGATATTTATAAAAATTATGCAATCCGTTATCTGCATAACTTGACACTGTTTTTTTTAATAAAAACTCAAAAAATGTATCACGCTTCATAAACGCGCTCACGGCTGTTATAACTTGCGATCAATGAAACTATAAACCATTTTGATTGCATAGTTAGTTATAAATTAGAACAATTATCTGCATCACTATTGACTACATAGTAATAAAGTCGCTTCCTGCTGTCTACCCCTATGTATGCTTAGATCTTTAAAACTACGCAACAGATTTTGATGTTTTTTTTTAATAGAAAGAGTGAATCATGAGGAAGGTTTACATGTACTTTTATCCCGGAAAACTTATTAACGCGAGCGGATCCGCGGGCAAAAGCTAGTGTGAAATAATATTTATTTATAAATCAAATTTACACATAGCTATTATTTTTACCGATGGAAGTAATGTACTTCTTATTATGTCTGAGGTACTTACTCCCGTTCCATGATTTGATACAAGGGCAAGTTTATCAACATTCCGGACATAAAATCTCAACTCAATTTTTTTTTATTAAGTTCACATTTCTATTAACCGATCTACAACGAGATCTATCATCTCAGTCTAATCAACGGACTAAAACACATAAAAGTATGACTAAACAGCCCATGAATTGTGTTAACGACCCTCATAAACGCGCGTCACGCAGGCGACAGTGTGGCGCTGCCTTTACCCGGCATTATCGTTGCACAACGGCCGACTGTGTAGCAGCACCTTATCGGGTTCGATACAGGAGTCCCTTTAATGGATGGGTTAACGAGTTAGTAACTTCAAAGATAGATGTAATTCGTGTTGTAATTGAGATTAGAGTGTTTTTATGTCTGCAGCGGTAATGCGACTTCGTTGAAGTTTGCCTTTACCCTGCCAGACCAACGCGACAGGGTAAGCAATTACATTAATGCTACATATTGGATAGTCTCACCTGTGCCTGGCTAATAGCGGCTTCCCCTGGAACTTATCGGACACGATCAACGCTGTGAACTTGGCGCCGCATCCGTCACTGTCGTCTTTCACCTCCTGAAACAATGGATATACAACATAAAAAAATAATCAATAATTTTTGTCCATTACCGTATATTATTACAAAGAAATTAACATTAATGTTACAAAAGATCACAGATCATAATATTACAATTAAAGAGATAAGGCAAAGTGTGAAGTGATTATGAAAAAATATATATTTACAATTATATCATGGTATATTTACGTATAATTTTCTCACAATGAAAAAGCAAAGCAACGAAAACCCAAAAAAGCAATCTGGTTACACTTGCTACAATGTCCTTCAAACAGAAACACAACAGTGCATGCACACTGCTGCTTGGCGTTAGAAATAGACAATGCGGTGGTACCCACCCAGACGTGCTCTTACATATAAGAGCCCTACCACCAGTAAACTATTCACACATATACACAAAACTATTCCCAGTAGTAACAGGTGCATGAAACTTTGCTCACGTCAAATCGTAAATTTTAACGTATTTCTTCGATAACAATAAAATTATAACGACAGTAAAATAGTTTATGTATAATCTATACTAATATTATAAAGCTGAAGAGTTTGTTTGTTTGTTTGTTTGTTTGTTTGTTTGAACGCGCTAATCTCAGGAACTACTGGTGCGAATTGAAAAATTCTTTTTGTGTTGAATAGACCATTTATCGAGGAAGGCTATAGGCTATATAACATCACGATGCAACTATTAGGAGCGAAGAAATAATGGAAAATGTGAAAAATGCGGGGAAAATTATTCATCCTTGAGGGCTTCCATTGCGTGCGCTGCGAAAACGGTTCAAGATACCAAAAATATATGTATGAAAGAATTATTCCTCTTGAAATGATCTAAAAAAAAGTCCGCGACAGTATATGTCTATCTTTTAAAATAAACTCTCTAGAACCGTTTTTATGGTAATCAAATTTGGTCGAAATTAATGCATTATTTGTAAAGAGTTGTATCAACATCATAATATTAATCTTTATACAAATAAATGTGTTGGATAGAGTGATTCAACGGGAAGGTTTTTATGTATGTACTTTTAGCCCGGAAAAACTTATTAACGCGGGCGAAGCCGTGGGCAAAAGCTAGTATAGAAATATATGTTCGCCTTACGTAGCAAAAAAGAGCATAACTTCAAACTTCGAGAGAAAATACTAATTCTCTGTAAAGACGAAATCCAAAATGACAGGCAGTCGTTTTCTTTTGTGTTGTTTCTTTTTGTCTGTCGAGTGACTAAACACAACACGCCTCGTGTAAATATTCAAATATATCCACTAATTTACAGCAAAAACCCAATTCCAAGCTCAGAAATATCTCTACAGCTCGACGGACGAAAGTAAACATTGCCAGAAGAGACAGGAAACATGCTGTCAATCGTCTCTCCTATATTCGGTTTGATATTTTCTGATAGTATTAGAAGAATTGGTCCATTGAAGATTTCGCCAATAGTTCTTAAATATCTTTAATGTAAAGTGTTAATATTTTTGATTTGCACGAAGAAGACAAATTAATGAGTAGTTAATACTATTTTTAATGGGAAGTAAATCACACACATTACAGCACTGACAAGAAACATAATCTACAAAATTTTTATTCTCGAACCAAAAATTTTTACACTCACAAACAGTTCGAACCCCACTGTTACAAAAACAGAATTTGGGTCACGTCAAAGTCAGGCAAAGCAAGAATACGATCAATCTTGCAACGTCTCCACAGCCGATGTTTTGGTTTGTTTTTGGTACAATTAAAAATGCTTGTAGATTGTTGCTAAACTAAGTTACGAAGTCATTACGTTCGCAACTTTGCCTGTTCATAAATCATGATTGTTTTGCCTTATTGTGTTTGAAGAAGAAAGTAGTTTTGATAATGATTTTTATTGTTATGCATATGCAAAGCCACGAAGAGATAAGTTTTGTTTACAACACGAATCCACCACGACCGTGTCCACGACTGTCCGACAAAAACCGACTGAGAAGTAGTTATAGTCGGTAATTCATTAGTCGACAACATACTTACAAATTCTCTAAAATCACGAGACAACCCTATCAGCCTAATACAAAAATCTTCAAACCTCGTACAAAAACCCTAGTACGTTAAAATATTATGACAAATTTTCCTCGTCATTAAACAAGCGCATCACGTGTAAGGACGTTCGAAAGATGTGTCCAATTGGGTCCAATTTGGCATGTGATTGCGGTCGCTTCCTACGTGGGGAGCGGTCTATCGACTCGCGGTATCCTCCACTGAGACGGCGAAATGATTGATGCAAGTCGCACGTTAATTTGCAGACACGCTCGTAAGAGGATTTTTAAAGTACCTGGAGTTAACAAACTTCGTTAGGAAAGCTTGGTGGACAAAATAAAAAAGGTGTCTAGGAGTCAGCCAGTACATAACACAGAACTAGTAAAAAAAATCTAATGAGAAATTTACTTCGTACCTAAAACTGTGCCGATCAATTTGTTTATGAACGAATATTTTAATAATTTTTATCATGCGATTTCTTTCCTCATAACAATGCACATAAAATCCATACCAATATTATAAATCTTTCATATTAATGAAAGCTTAATACTTCCACATTTATTAAAACCACTGAACCGATATTGATATAATTTAGTACGAAATATGTTTAAACCCAAAGGAAGGCATAGTCCACAAATTACACTATTGGTTATTAACCGAATTAAACGAGAGAACACAAACGCAAGTATTCTAGGTACCTTTGAATAGACTCCACCTTCCACTTCTATATTTTTATAACAATTTCGTCCAAACCGTCCGATAACCAAACAAGCGCGTGGACGTGAGAATGCGAACTGCTCCAACATTACCAGGCAAAGTCACCCGATGAGTATCACAAAAAACCGTATCCCCAATACAAACACACAAAGTATCGTCAAATATGTACACTCGGCTTGAAGATTTAGGCACGCGATGCGATATTGTTAGGTAGTCACGTCGGCTGGAATGTTTATAGCTATTTACTTAACATCTTATGTCTCAGGATGACGAGCTCAGTGGCATGCCACACAGTACTTTGTAACTAAGGTGCTGGATGGTGTTGCTGCTGTTTATGGGTGGTCGTATCGCTTACCATCAGGCGAACGGCATGCCTACTCGTCTCGTCATTCGATGCAATAAAAAAAACGCCATAATCAGAATGCAGCCAACAATTTCGTACTTAATGTAATACTGCTGCTTGGCGGTAGAAGCATTGCGGTGGTACCCACCCAGATGGACTTTTGCTTACATAATATGAGAGACCTACCACCCGTTATACGTGTCTGAAACACGTCGTCAGTCAGTTTAAAGAACGCCGTGATCTCTTAAAGTGGGCACATACGATGCGATTTGGTACAGCCGAACCATTAAAACGATATGCCATCGAACCATATCGCATCGTGTGGGGCACGGTTCGATGGACATTATTATTATTATTGTTGGTACGGCTGGTTCGATGGCTTGTCCATCAAACTTGGTTGGATACAACTGGACGTCGCATGGTACGGTTCGATCGTGTGGCGTGAAGACTGTACCGCGTGACGAATTGGTCGCATGATACCAAATCTAATCGTCCGTTAGTAGTATTAGTTAATATTCATCAAGTTAGGTAAATATTTGAACAGTTCTGTTGTATATTGATAAAAGAATTCATTATTATATGTCGTTACGCCAAGTCTTAAATCTGTTGAATAAAATCTAATACTGATCGTTAGAACTACTGATCTTTTACTCATAGGAAGGTATAATATTATCAACATGTGCTATATTATAGTTCTATTTTTATTCTGGGCACTTTTACACTTGCGAATCCGCGAGAAAAAAAGTTATATTTGTATATTTTAAGTCCACTGCTTGGCCTCCTCCAACACGCATATTTTCACCCTGTCTTCGGCCTGTAGGATCCAGTTTCTGCCAGCGACCTTTTAGTAACTATAAAATTATCTTCAAGATTAAGATTTCGTCACAGCTTCTTCAATTAATTATATTTTTAACTCACTTAATGTTAATCCGTTACTAAATTATTATAACACGAGTCTCAATTTCAATTTCATCATTAATAACTTTGGTATAAATCTCAAGGTTTTTATTATGAAAATGAAATATTTAACCAATGTTCCTTTTCATCAAACTTTGTTTTTTTAGTTGTCGCCTAACTCCCAGTACAATAAAGCGGAGCGACAGGTAATGTGTAAAAACATAGTATTGCGTTGAAGTCTTAATTATGGACAGTTTTTTTTTTTTTGTTGACGCGGCGAAAGTGACATATTACTACCGCCCAGTGTTCAAGGGGAACAACTGAGCGGTTATGTTGGGTTCACCGTGCCTTACGACCCGACGTTGAGCCGCTCGGAGAGATGGAAAACGTCGGGCGACCGCCGGGCCGAGTCCCTAACCTATGTACACCGCACGGCTTCCAACTAAAACTCCGCGGTGGCCATCTTCGGCGCATTAGGGACGGCTGCGGGCTTCCTCCGACTCACGTCTATGTTGTCGTCCGCAACCGCCCCTGCGCGTACCGCTGTTGCGGTCCTTCTCCTGTTGTTGCGGGGGCTCAGAAGCCTCCGTACACCGAAGGACGCCCTTGGCGTCGGAGGCAGCGTGAGACACGCTGCCGTCCATCACGGGGGTCACAGAAGTTGGCTAGACTAATAGGTGGACGGCACCTCCCGCCCACCCGTGACCCCCGGAGGCCCCTATTAGTCGCCTTTTACGACAGGCAGGGGATACCGTGGTGGAATTCTCCAAACGCCCCCATTCCACAGGGCGGGAATTATGGACAGTTGGGGATTACTAAATATTCGGTATTATTACTAATAAATATTTTCATGTTATAAAACCAATAATAGTTTCACCGCCGATTAATGATGCAAGCGACAAAGCAGTGTTAATTAAACAGTTATTAATAAGTTGTAAGTATCTAATTTTATTATAATAATTAATAATAGGTGTAAAACAATGTATTGACATTTTAAATCATGTATCAGACAGCAATTAATTATAAATACGAATTGAACCTAAATAAAACCGTAAATAACAAGTGACAGAATTCATAATTATTTGGCATGTAAGCACGTGAGGTTAATAAAATATAGAGCGGGTGAAAGTAGCGAAAGTTTTCATTCATCGTGCCACTAAAACGCACCGTTCACTGCCCTGGCGCCACACTTTGATTAACGTCTGAAGTTTGTTATCGCTAGACGTAAAATAACTGCGTTTGAATCAAATCGTACAACGCTGGGCTGTATGCTTTCGACTTTTTGACTTTCCGAAAGGAACTAAACAAGGTTTTGAACGTCGAATGCACATACCATTATGAAATTCGTCAAGTTATCGCGGTAAGACGTAGCTATTCGTCTCGATTAATGCTATTAAACGTCAGTGTGGCCCCAGCATTAGCGCGAAAGCCACGGCCTTTGGACAAACGAAAGTACAAATTGTTTACAGATATATTTCTGACAGCTATATTTAAGCATACCAGGGAAATTATCAATGTATTACATGACTAATATTTACATGTCTTCGCAAATTCACCGATGAAATGGTAGAGTCATTTTTAAAAGGTCAAGAAGGTATTGGCTCATTTTTTTATAGATTATTACTCGTCACGACATAAAGCTTTCGTTGGTTCCAATAAAAAAAATTGTTAAGGAAAAACAAAAACACCCGACTGTACAATATCTGCCATTTTTAAATTCATTGCAAAACTGAAAGATAGAAACAAGATTTTAATATTTTGAATATTTTATTTTGGTTTTGAATAATCTTAGTTGACAGTGTTCACAAACGCTGTCAACTAAGATTATTGTCCCTCCTTCTTTCGCAGTCGGGTAAAACGACTATACGAATCAGAAAATTCTTGCACAGACTTTTATCATTCGCAAACTATTCTTCCTAGTCTGAATCATTGAACTCAATATCACCAAAATATAATTTTCTCGTGATTCTGACAAACTAAATTGAAAACGAAATCACCATAACTTTCGCGTGTCGACACCGAACCCACAACCGGATCCGCAACCGCCGCGCCGCGTGCGCACGCGCATATAAAATTCGTTACGTTACGTCTCATCGCGTTCATTCATCGAATCCACACACGGACGCCAGTGACCTAGATAGCGGACCGCGACCGCTCGGTTCGGTAATCAATTCTCGAAACTGTCAAATGGCTTTTTATGGTTCATATGATGAATTGGAGTTGTGTCATCCTTTTTTATGCGACGTCAAAGAAGGAGGAGGTTACTCAATTCTTAATAATTTTTTACTCTATCGCAAGTTCATTTTTAACTTTACTTTCAACTAAGATACAATTTACAACAAGTTTTGTCGCTTTTATTTTGAACCTGTCGCAAACGGCGTGAATGAATTTTCTGCAACCTTTAGTTATCTTTAGATTAGCTGTACTAGTGGGCAAATAGCTCACAGAAATGATATGAACTGTCAGGTTGACTGGTATATTGCCTTATATGAAGCGTAAAACAAATAATGCATAAAAATGTGTATATATGTTCCGCAAGGACTCCTAAACTTCTGGAAAGATTTTAAAGATTTTTTAGGTAATCTTCACACTAGCACAGCGGGTGATTATGTAATCCTGTTAGTTTGGTAGCGATCGGCCCACCAGTAATTTGGCTATAGATTATAATTAGTTCTACCCGTTCTAGTAAATATATAAAAAACGGACGGGGCCGAAAAATTACATCCATTTCTCCAACTATGCATAAATTACAAATGCAATGAAAATGATTATAATCGCGCAGATGTTTTCGTTCGGCGCGGCGCGCAGAATAAACATTGCACATTCGTTGTTAGTTGCTTTGCAAACAATAACACGCGCGCCTTGTTATTAATCGTGTAATATATCCAGTTATAAATAGATGGTATTTCATAAGATCCATTAGTATCGTAAAGTCTAAGCTTCAATTTACTGTAATGTAGTGAAAGTTGCGTGGACCCTACATTTAAAGGAGGGTTTAAAAAGGGGTAAACCATGTATCTACTTGTAAAAACTAAATTATGTTTTTAAATTTTATTATTCATATTTTTTAAATATAGCTATTTGAAAAAGGTTTTAGATATTTGCCAATATAAATGTTCATTAAAACGGACCCCTGTAAAATCATACTTGTGATTTACGACCTAATGCGTGGGAATCATAGACAATATACCAGTATATATTAAAGTAATGCACCATCAAAAATCACAGAGCTGTTGATGATGAAGTCCCTCTTACGTCCAATGGCATCAATCGAGACAAAATGAAGGTGACTGGTGAGTTACTCTGAGATTTGTGAATGAATTTGCTTGATTTATGTTATATATCTGACTGCCTCGGTGGCGTAGTTGTATTACAGTACGACTGCAAAGCTGTGGTCTCGGGTTCGATCCCCGGGTCGGGCAAAGTGATATTGAGTTTTTCTATTCAGTATCAGCCCGGAGTCTGGAATTTTGTGCCCGATATGGCGATAGGCTCGCCCCCATCACATCATGGGACGGAATGACGGCGAAAAGTGGGCACACTATGCGCCTCTGCCTACCCCTTCGGGGATAACAGGCGTGAGTGTATATGTATGTATGTATTATGTTATATCGCAGAAACTTAATTATTTGTAGCTATAATGGTCGTTGGGTATGGCCCCAGCATCAGACGTAACCACGAGAACCTTAAACACTTATGTCATTGAAAAGCGAACGTATTAGACGCCAATATATGAGTCGTCGACCCTCTCAACTCAGGTCATCGCAGATTGCGCCATAAAAATGTTGCTTCCAAGCCGTCCTTGATCTTTCAGAGAACTCATGAATATGCAGAGATTGGAGTACCAATAATTATTATTTATGCAAGTAGTCGTAATACGACCGTCAAATCTGATTTAACGCTTCAGGCCCACGTGGTCACATGCAACCATAACAGCTCCTGAAATAAAAGCGAAAATCGTCGTTCCTATCCACGCAATAAAGTTTTAGTATAAAAATAAAAAAAAAACAAATGTTAGCTATTAAACCCGTGGTCCCGGATAGGTTTGTATAACACATTTAGGTACAACAACTGGGTAGGCAACGGCTTGGCTGTGCCTCTGGCATTGCTCTAGTCCGTGGGCGGCGGATGCTGCTTACCATAAGGCGGAGCGTTTGCTCGTTTGCCTACTAAGGCAATAAAAAAAAACATTTCATACATAAATATTATTTTTCTGCACTCCTCCTCTATATGAACTTTATTTATGCGAAATCAATCATCTTAATCTCAAGCTCCTGGCCGGGGAATCGAACCTATAAAACAAGGCTCGGTGACTGTTCAGTGATCATTGAATAATAAAGATAAGCGGCTGGTAAGACTTTTACGACACGATTTAATTTAGAATGACTCATGAGCGTCAGCCTTGTCATAATTGCATGAACAGCTGATCTCAATGCTAGATTTGTCTGGCGGCATTATACGTGCTATTAATAGCAGAAAGTCGAGACCATCATCTAGTCATAAAGTGGTAGGTCTTTTGTATGCGAATTGCGAGGAACCTCCTATCTTAGGGTGCCAAATAGCCTTGCAACTTGCCTGTCACAATTTGTCAAAGACGAATAAAACAATGTATAAAGAAAAGGTGTAAATGCGTTATAAACATTTTGCAAGTTTTACGCTAAAATTAGTACAATCGGCCTTAGTTTCGTGTCAAAATCTGTTGAAGTTTGTCCTCTACAGAGTGTTCAATACTATGTTTTATGTGACAGCAATGAGAAGTATTATAATTATGCCGTAACTAGATTTTGCCCGCGGCTCCGCCCGCGTTAAATTTTTTTTCCGGGATAAAAGTCCCGCTTTTTATTTTCCCGGGATAAAATGCAGCCTATGTGTTAATCCAGGACATGATCTACGCGTGTGCCAAATTTCATTGAAATCCATTCAGTAGTTTTTGCTTGAAAGAGTAACAAAATTTGATACATCCAGGCATACTTACAAACTTTCGCGTTTATAATATTAATTAGGATACTTTCACGTGTCATATAGTATGTTATTATATGTATTAAGTAACTATATGTGCTATAATGCGCCGTTTTTCGGAGCCGAGTGCAGTAGAGGTGCTGTATCTACTTTTTAATTAAAATAGGATTGGAGTACATATCCTGCGTTTGAGCCTAATTGTGGTGTCCGCTGCACATCTCACGGCCACTGCACACAACAGACTGAACGTCTTTCGCCTGTCGGCGCCTAAACTGTGTAGTGACGTACCTACTAGTTCGTAAATAGTACTCATATTATATAGTTAATAGTTCTTTTCATAAAGAATATACCGTAATTCCGACGACGGCCGTACTTAGAATCATTTTCCATGGGTGGACAGTTTCCTAGACTAATAATATAAAATGATTTTTGTGTATGAGCAGTTTTGATATTTTGATCGTTTTATAAATACATATTAATAGGATACTTTTAATTCCCGAGGGTGGGTATAAAGCAATTCTGTGAAGGGCGCGCCCGCCCCTCTCTATAGTCGCTATTGCTCCGAGATTGCCTTATCATTTTTTAATAAAATGAAAATGTGATATTTGACAATATTACACATAAACCTATAAAACTCGATAGTGAATATCACACACATTGAACATTCAATTGCCTTCGGATTAATAAAGCTTCGTGTGTCACCTATGTGACGTTTTGTTGACTTCTCGATTCTCTTTTGAGTTCGATGTGTAATATTTACTGCCCATGTTACGCAATGATAATGTAGTTAATTAGTCAAGGAATTTTCAGAATCGTTAAATTCTGCTGTAAGGTTAGGAATGACAAACAGAGAGACTGGATCGATGATTTCTCACTACACAGCACACACCATGTTTCTAGGAGATCGCCTTTTATAAATATTTACCTTAATTTGTTATTTCAAGTCAAACACTGATTACGGCAACGAGCCAAACATTACAATTCTTTGATAGAACTTTATAGCCCTCTCTATGAAGCTTTGTAGTGTAGACTGTAGAGCTATGTTTTATACAATGGAATAGAAGAGAAACAGAAGACAAACGAGACAACTTAATAAAACTAGAAATTTTCCTACACTCGATCTACCCCTTCAGCTTTGAACTTTGCACAATCACTTTAGACGTCTCTCATATCTAAGCAATGTTTTGTCTCGCTTCGTCTGCCGTTAATAGACACCACAAATCTCAGAGTAATCAGTATCACTTTACAAACCTTCATACTAACGAATTGAGTACGTCGTCTTTTTTTTGCAAATCAGTGAACTAAATAGCACTCAATATACGTAAACACGTTTAATGGTAAAGCGATATATGTATATGCCACTATCCCATCACTACGGGGTACTAGCTAGCGAATAGCGATACGCGTCACAGCTCCGCATTCGCGATGTCGTGCCCGCTCCGACACAATTTGCCAACACGCGACCAGTCCTAAGGTAACATTTACACATTATATTGCCTAATTGGTCTAGAGTATGCTGAAACTGCTAAAGTATAAATGATGTTTTACAAATAAGTGCATGAAGAATTTAGGTAATCAATAAAAGATTTAAATATAACGGATTTTAAATTCAAAATTGAATTTAGAATCATACAAATTCGATTTTCAAATTATTGTTAGATCAGAGTAGCTGGCGCGCGGCTAAACGCGTCACGAATTCTTACGCACGGCCCGGTATGACGACACATCAGTGTGGCAACAGTCCACACACGCTCCACCGACCGGTCCCACTCCTTGAGAATCAACTGTAACACGCCCATATTTACTTAACACATCACGGACCATTTATTTCTCTATGGTATTTGAGAGAAGTCTAAGATTCCATTATAAAATTTGCACGAACAATGGAAAGACAATTTACACACATGCGGAATTCTTAGAAAAACTTTAAGCAGTGTGTTTTTTTTCACAGTGCTATTATAATAACTCTAGTAGACGTTTAAAAACCTCTCGCCCTCCTAATCCTTATTCCTTTTCTCACCCCAAACAAAATTCTCCTGAAATAGGTATCCACGGGGAATGAAGACTTATGACTTAACATCAAACTACTTGGCTTTACCGGCGTTAAAAGTCATGCAACCTGAGCGATGTAGTAATGTTGCCATAACGTGTGAATTAAATCTGGGTAGCCTTCGCGGACACGCCTCTTCCCTCGCCACACATCTATTAACATAATTGCACTAAGCCCGCGCGACACTGACCGAGTTTGCGTCTAGATTTTTGTGACTCAAGGCCGGAAGTGGTAATGAGCAGTCTTCAATAACTGAGGATTTTTTGGCATTAGACAAGAGTTTAGGAGTGTCGAGCTACTGATAATTTCACTAATACAAAGGCTCTACTTTGCAAATAATTTTGACAGGAGAGTCCGTGCGATGGTCGCATTGTATGTAGCGTACGTAATTTGCTCGTCCCGAACCTATTAAAACATCCAAGCAGTTCAAAGGTCCGTTTTTATCTATGTGGATTGCACGCATAAATTATAATAATGGTTAATAAACACGAGCGTTCGAAATAATGGCGTAACGCTCTTGACCGACATGCTAGGGATTTGATACGCACGAAACACCCGTTTTATTACATGAAACGTTAAATAAAATAATTTATTCATTACGTAGGCAAACATAGTTGCAGTTGGTAAGTCAAAATACATTAAATTAATTACAATAATTATCATCAACACAAAAGGACACTTACAGGCATTTTATTTGGTAGTAAAGCTAATAATGAAAAATAAACAAAAAAGTCAGGCTGGTAGTAAAGGAGATGTAAAAAAAGAGATGTAATCATTTTTAATCAAAAATAATGGGAGGAACGTGTCGCGATCCTCACCGGTGAGGACACTACAGGCGGGCCTAGCTAACCTACCAGACATTCACTAGCTTTTTTTTTTTTTGTTGACGCGGAGAAAGTGACTTATTACTACCGCCCAGTGTTCAAGGGGAACGACTGAGCGGTTATGTTGGGTTCACCGTGCCTTACGACCCGACGTTGAGCCGCCCGGAAAGATGGAAAACGTCGGGCGACCGCCGGGCCGAGTCCCTAACCTATGTACACCGCACGGCATACCAACTAAAACTCCGCGGTGGCCATCTTCGGCGCATTAGGGACGGCTGCGGGCTTCCTCCGACTCACGTCTAAGTTGTCGTCCGCAACCGCCCTTGCGCGTACCGCTGTTGCGGTCCTTCTCCTGTTGTTGCGGGGGCTCAGAAGCCTCCGTACACCGAAGGACGCCCTTGGCGTCCGAGGCAGCGTGAGACACGCTGCCGTCCATCACGGGGGTCACCACAGTATTGTGTAATGACGGACAGCCCCCTGCCGCCCGCCCGTGACCCCCGGTGGCCCCTATTAGTCGCCTTTTACGACAGGCAGGGGATACCGTGGTGGAATTCTCCAAACGCCCTCAATCCACAGGGCGGGAGACGCCGGTCAGTCGTCCACCCGGCGCCTCCTTCGTCTCCTCTGGCGGCGGGAGGGATCTTCTCGCTCCCGATCCCTCTCGGCACTCTCCTTCTGCGAGAGGACCACCTCGCAGAAGTGGGCCACCGCACGCCAGGCCTCCCGACTGCCGACCATGAAAGCGACCACGGCCGGCAGCGAGAGGTCTCCTCCGACGACTGCTCTGAGAGCGCTGCGCTCCTCGTCCCAGGCTGGGCAACACTCCAGTGTGTGCTGGGCCATATCCAGCATTCACTAGCTACCTAAGCTAAGCGATGACAACCCGAAGAAGAAGGGCAGAAAGAAACTCCAGGCTTACTCTTTTGTCATCAATTGTTCAATGAACTTTTTTCCATTATTTTTGTGTTGTATACAAAGTCAGATTAGTTATATGTATAAGCTAATTCACGCACATCACCGTTGAAAAAAGATAAAATGCAAATAAAGGGATTTAATACCTGGACAGGCATGTACAAATGCTAAAAAATGGACATAATAATGAAACTGTGTACAACGTGCATTCGCCTTCAATTACAAAAATATTTTTTGTTGTTCATTTAAATATTTTTAATATAGGCTACTAAAACGTCCATATTGTCGCGATTATGCTCGAGCGCACGGAAAGTATTCCGATGATGTCCTTATTTTATATTAATGTGGCCTCAGAACTTACCGCATTTACTCACTATCAATATTTTAAACTCGATCCAGCTCCATCAAATATCATTTTCGTAACAACCTATCACTTCACGACAGAGGCCATTGAACTTTGTGTAACAAATTATTCGTCTCCAAACAACCTTGCGACAACGCCATACTTCATCTCGCCCCCCGGTCTGCTCAACAAAACTACTGTCTCACCGTAAAAGTTCTACTGTTAAATGTTTTGTTATTTGTATACAAACACGTTTTTTATGGCATTGAATGACGAGACGAGCGTGCCGTTCGCTTGATGGTAAGCGACACGACCACCCATAAATAGTAGCAACAACATCCAGCACCTTGAGTTACGTACTGTGATGTTTAAATCGGTACTAACTACTAATTTGGCCACAGTGCGTACGGATTTGAACCCTGAGTCACGCGGTGCGTGTTCGTTAAAATGTTTATAATCACACGAGATGCTCATCAGATGGACTTGTATGTTTACAATTTGTTTTAAAGACATCCGTAGGGTTGAGAATTCAAATAGTTCGTCGGATTGATTCTTGAATTATGATAAACATTTTTAGAACACGATCAAGTAAACCACTCCATGGTGAGTTATCTTCGTGATCATCATCAGCTACACAGGATATCCAATGCTGTATTTACGCCTCCCCAAAGAATTACGGAGCAAACTGCTAGAAGCTGTCAAGACCACTGAAATAAGCATCCAAAACACGATAGGAATTGTCGACAAATCAAATGTATTATAAAACTGTGGTCGCATTACACTACACTATGCTCCCATTCTATCAAGGTCCTAACATGTTACTAGTTCTGGATTCAAGTTTAATGACTTGTAAATGCTTGTACTATAATGTAAACAGAAAACCATACATATCAAAACAAGTCTTATTTTAGAACTTGTTATCACCGCCTAGAGGCAACTCTATTTTTATCATCATAATCAAGTATTTAAATTTCGAATAGAATTTTATATTTAACTACTTATATTCTCGTGTTATATTTTTATTATTTTAATATGCCTTATGTAATTTTTTCCAACGTAAATATTGTAAATGGACATATTATGATGGCGGATGTTGTGTTGCAACTTCCAGTATATCTAACTTATACATAATACTTTTATTTTTTACATAAATTTGTATACTATACATAGTCCTGATTACGAAATTAATAAATTACACAAGCAATGAAATCACACCATTGATAATTATCGATACATAAACCAAAATTGTAACAGGCCGACGCGATGTCTGTGCATTATAGATATTAAAAAAAAACTAATATGGGGGGTCTACAGAAGCCAGAACAACAGTTTTTAGATTTTTGTCTGTACATCACGCAAAAAGTACTGAATGAAATGAATGCAATTTTCACCGATTTATTTCTAGTAATTGATACGTAGATATTACGTAAATATTTCTAGTACAAGTACAGTGATTAATTTGAGTATATACGATTATTAACGTGTTGTTTCGTTTACTGCCTCGGTGGCGTAGTTGTATAACGACTCCAATGTTGGGTCTCGGGTTCGATCCCCGGTTCGGGCAGAATGATATTGGCTTTTTCTAATCAGTATCAGGCCGGAGAATTTGTGCCCGATATGTCGATAGGCTCGCCCCCTATCACATCATGGGACGGAATACACATGGCGAAAAGAGGGTGTACCAGTTGCGGCTCTGCCTACCCCTTCGGGGATAAAAGGCGTGAGCGTGGTGTATGATGTGTGGTGTGTGTGTGTGTGTGTGTGTGTGTGTTGTTTTGTTGAAAAGGTTTTCATTAGAGATTCATTTTATTTATTTTATCAATTGCCGTAGTTCCAGACGGACCGAGAGTTATAACTATGGTTTATTTTGAAGTATAATTATAGATTGCGTTTGGTTTATGTATATTGTTACATTTAGCAGATTTATTAAATACAAGAAAACAGTTTTAATCTATACTAATATTATAAAGCTGAAGAGTTTGTTTGTTTGTTTGAACGCGCTAATCTCAGGAACTACTGGTTCGAATTGAAAAATTCTATTTGTGTTGAATAGAACATTTATCGAGGAAGGCTTTAGGCTATATAACATCACGATGCAACTATTAGGAGCGAAGAAATAATGGAAAATATGAAAAAAAAAACGGGGAAAATTATTCATCCTTGAGGGCTTCCATTGCGTGCGCTGCGAAAACGGTTCAAGACACCAAAAATATATGTATGAAAGAATTATTCCTCTTGAAATGATCTTAAAAAATGTCCGTTACAGTATATGTCTATCTTTTAAGATTAACTCACTAGAACCGTTTTTATGGTAATCAAATTTGGTCGAAATTAATGCATTACTTGTTAAGAGTTGTATCAACGTCATAATATTAATCTTTATCCAAATAAATGTGTTGGATAGATTGATTCAACGGGAAGGTTTTTATGTACTTTTAGCCCGGAAAAACATTAACGCGGGCGAAGCCGTGGGCAAATGTTGAATACATAGCGTCTCTTAGTTTTAACGTGATATGTCCAAAGCCATATTTTTATTTGATAAACGAAACCGCCGTTCCGTCAAAATTATTTTGTAAGATGGAAAACAAGCTCGACAAGCTATTGAGGCTAAGAGGCGATATACATTATTTACATTTAAATTTCCCCATAGCAATAAGAAATTTAGGGCCTCAAAAAAGATATTCGGAGGTCACGGATACCGACATCTAGGGAGAATCGACTGAGTTACAACAGAGAGGGTTTAGGCCTTAGTCCACGCTGGCCTAGTGTGAGTTGGCAGACTTCACATACCTTCGAAATTCTTATAAAGAACTTCTCAGGTATGCAGGTTTCCTCACGTTTTTCTTCACCGTTACAGCGCGTGGGGGTTTTGAACCTGCGGACATTCGTTTCGGCAGTCCGTTCCACTCCCAACTAGGCTATCGCCGCTTACTGCTTACTAGCGTATTGCGTTCAATTATAATCAATACATACATATACATATACACTCACGCCTGTTATCCCCGAAGGGGTAGGCAGAGGCACAACTAGTGCACCCACTTTTCGCCGACATTCCGTCCCATGATGTGATAGGGGGCGAGCCTATCGTCATATCGGGCACAAATTCCAGACTCCGGACTGATACTGAATAGAAAAACTCAATATCATTTTGCCCGACCCGGGGATCGAACCCGAGACCTCAGCTTTGCAGTCGTACCGTAATACAACTACGCCACCGAGGCAGTCATCAATTATAATCAATAAAGAACAATAAGAGGTCACGCCATGCGGGATCATCTGAAAGTACTTGCAATGTATAGTTAATTATAATTTGAACAATAAGAGGTCACGCCATGCGCGATGCACCTGATAATACTTGTAATGTATAGTTAACTAGCTTTTGCCAGCGGCTCCGCCCGCGTGAAAGAGTTTTTCCGGGATAAAAGTCCCGTTTTATATTTCACGGGGATAAAAAGTAGCCTATGTCCTTTTCCAGGCTCTAAAATATTTGTGTACTAAATTTCATTTTAATCGGTTCAGTAGTTTTGGCGTGAAAGCGCGACAGACAGAGTTACTTTCGCATTTATAATATTACTAGCTTTTGCCCACGGCTTCGCCCGCGTTATTAAGTTTTTCCGGGCTAAAAGTACATTAAAACCTTCCCGTTGAATCACTCTATGACTATGACGTTGATACAACTCTTAAAAAATAATGCATTAATTTAAACCAAATTTGATTACCATAAAAACGGTTCTAGTGTGTTAGTCTTAAAAGATAGACATATACTGCCGCGGACATATTTTTAGATCATTTCAAGAGGAATAATTCTTTCATACATATATTTTTGGTATCTTGAACCGTTTTCGCAGCACACGCAATGGAAGCCCTCAAGGATGAATAATTTTCCCCGCTTTTTTCACATTTTCCATTATTTCTTCGCTCCTATTAGTTGCATCGTGATGTTATATAGCCTAAAGCCTTCCTCGATAAATGGTCTATTCAACACAAAAAGAATTTTTCAATTCGAACCAGTAGTTCCTGAGATAAGCGCGTTCAAACAAACAAACTCTTCAGCTTTATAATATTAAGTATAGATTATTTTCGACCAAATTTGATTACCATAAAAACGGTCCTAGTGAGTTAATCTTAAAAGATAGATATACTGTCGCCGACATTTTTTTAGTTCATTTCAAGAGGAATAATTCTTCATACATATATTTTTTGTATCTTGAACCGTTTTCTCAGCGCACGCAATGGAAGCCCTCAAGGATGAATAATTTTCCCCGTATTTTTCACATTTTCCATTATTTCTTCGCTCCTAATAGTTGCATCGTGATGTTATATAGCCTAAAGCCTTCCTCAATAAATGGTCTATTCAACACAAAAAGAATTTTTCAATTCGAACCAGTAGTTCCTGAGATTAGCGCGTTCAAACAAACAAACAAACAAACAAACAATTTAAACAACATAAAAAATCACCATCAATTTAAACGGGTCACAACGTAACTAATTGTACAGTACGGCATGTATGTTTATAAGGGCACGCGCACACTGACGGACAGACAAGTTGCCTCACTTGCCACAATGCACCGCGCATGGCAATCATTACTTTATAAGTGTGTTATACAATGCTGTAGCACCGGTGGGCCTGGTTCGCATTTGGGCCACGGCGGTGATTAGGAATCCTTGGGCAATAATGCGAAGTTAATTGACACTAATGTCACAAGAAAATAAACAAGTTACACTGTTTTTAAGTTATCGATTATTTTTTTTAGGCTCGAAAAAATATTTTTGACAACTCAATTTCTTCTTGACGTTCCGCTTTAAAAACATGATGAAAAAATAACTTAACGCGTTATTTTTTTAAACTCAATCATCAATCCATTAGCGCGAGACCACGGAACCTGAACAAACAGCCCGACTCGCGCTCAATGTTAATGAGCGTCGGTATAATTCATAACCAAACTGGTCGGTGACGCAACGCGCCCAATTATTATGTAAAAACCATTTGACAACTGATGGGTCGCCCGTTACGTCACACATCAGCCGACCGAAGACGATTGATGTGTCTCATGCGGTTTTAAATGTGGGCGTGTGTTATATTTATAGGATAAGAAAGAAAAACGGATGTAGGTAAATAGTGACTGCCTCGGTGGCGTAGTTGTATTACAGTACGACTGCAAAGCTGAGGTCTCGGGTTCGATCCCCGGGTCGGGCAAAGTGATATTGAGTTTTTCTATTCAATATCAGTCCGGAGTCTGGAATTTGTGCCCGATATGGCGATAGGCTCGCCCCTTATCACATCATGGGACGGAATAACGGCGAAAAGTGGGTGCACTAGTTGCGCCTCTGCCTAACCCTTCGGGGATAACAGGCGTGAGTGTATATGTATGTATGTAAATAGTGAACGAACTTTTGAATTAATTCTGTTATGCGTTATTACAGGTAAGAAATTGTATTTGGAATGTGTTGGTTGAATGGCTGTTTTCTTGGAGAAATATGGCATGGTAATTTTTTTCTAGACTATTTTATGTAAATCTATTATAATATGAAGGAATATTATCACCATATAACAGGTAACAAATCAAAATTTTTAACACGAAAAACAAATCATAACGCTTGATTTCTTTGTTATCTTTTAAACAACTTATTTTTTTATTCTTTTTTCATGGTCAACATTAACAAGTAACAACAAAAACAAACAGCCTTCTTGATTAACATGAAAGAAACGTCACCGCTGATTCATACACTTGTTTTAACCACAATAACCATATAACACTTGTGTAAAGATAAATCTACACAATATTCTTAAAACAAGTGCACAAAACGCTATATACCAGGGACATCCGCGTTGTCTTTTTGTCTCATGAAACGGCACGAAGCTCTATTACATTAGTCATTTGACGAATGCACTTGACTTACTGTTAATATTATTGTGACGAAATTGCCATAATATTTATATTATTGTTATGGTTTTAAATTATTACTGATTTTAACGACCTCATTCATACTTAAACAGTTTATAAACCTATTTTACAGAATTTAAACCTTAATTAATTTATACTGGTGGTTGGACTCTCGTATGTTAGAGTCCGTCTGGGTTGGTACAACCGCAATGTCTATTTCTACCGCCAAGCAGTAGTGTGCATGCACTGTTGTGTTTCGGCTTTAAGGGCATTGTAGCCAGTGTAACCACTGGACATATGAGACTTAACATCTTATGTCTCAGGATAACGAGCGCAGTGGAATGCCACACAGTAACTACTATGTAAGTCAAGGTGCTGTATGGTGTTGCTACTATTTAAGGGTGGTCGTATCGCTTGCCATCAGGCGAACGGCATGCTCGTCATTCAATGCAATAAAAAAACAAGTTTTAAAATGTTTCGTCTTCTTCGAACGACTTTTGAGTTGAGTTTAACATAATAATGGCCTTTCATCACAATAACAAAAACAGTACGTCAAGTGCATTCGTCCTATGAGTAATGTAATCGATAAACTTCGTGCCGTTTAATGAAACAAAAAGCAAACGCGGATGTCACTGGTATATAGCGTTTTGTGCAACTGTAACTGTAAAACATTAAAGTGGGCACATACGATGCGATTTGGTACAGCCGAACCATTAAAACGGTATGCCATCGAACCATATCGTATCGTGTGGGGCACGGTTCGATGGACATTATTATTATTATTGTTGGTACGGCTGGTTCGATGGCTTGTCCATCAAACTTGGTTGGATACAACTGGACATCGCATGGTACGGTTCGATCGTGTGGCGTGAAGACTGTACCGCGTGACGAATTGGTACGATGATACCAAATCTAATCGTCTGTTAGTAGTATTATATAACTAAAATCTTTATAAGCTGTTCATGAATGAGGTTGTGAGTGTTTTATGGAAACAATGTAGCATGTAGGTACGAGCTATATCGGTCACCTATCGTATCCGCTGCTGTATCTTCTAGGACCTTAGCTAAAAATCATACAATATACATACGAATATACAATCGTCGTGTATGAGAATAACATATCCTCGCCACAGACTTATCGAAAGGATATGTCATTCCCACATTTATTCTGTATTTAGTAGCGTTAATAATTGTATGTAGAAAGACATCAGTGGCACATATTTTGGCATCGAGCAGTGACGCTCGGCAAATCTTTGGGTCAAATTTATGTCTATGACAACGCCCTCTAACCATAAGTGCTTCTTAGCTAACAATGTTATCTACCTCTGAATACCTCCAGCAATAAGTAGATTAGGAATAGATGAACGCCTAATTCAAATATGAAAATTTAAAAATCGAATTCCGTAACGTACAATCACGTCATTTTTGAGGAGGTCATAAACAACTACTTGATCTTGACGTTAAAGACTATTTTTTGAACATTTGCCAGAACTTAAGGCGCAAACATAGTAATGTTTAGTAGCTGTTAAATAAATTGAATACATGTGGCCTTCATTTTTGGCAGATGATGTTGTCATAGAATCGACGTCATAGCATCATGGGAATCATTTTTGTAAATACCCCATGAGCTACAATGGTTGAGAATCATCTATCTGAATAGAATTATACTTCGGCTTCGTCCTCGAGATTAGCATGCAGAGTAAATATAGAACACATGTAGTACGTGTCCTAGTGGTACGCCTTTGCACTTTATTTGAGACTCATTTTTTTTTTTTATACTTTGGTCACACCCAACCTGTCAAGAGAGATTCATTCGCGTTTTAGTGCGTCGCCGTATTGCACGTTAAATTAAAGTTATTCTTAATCTATTGCTCATCATGGATTTTAAGTGTAATAGAATAGAAGAACATGGAAATTACTTCTATTTGGTACAGAAAATAGAAGATTACCTAAGTGATCAACATTGTTCCCGTTCTCCGAGACTACCGACATAATGAAAAATACCACACAGGTAAAACGGTTAGTACCAAAACCTTATTGTGTACCGGGCCAGAATAATGTTGAGGACAGTTACTTTGCGTCTGTCTCCTATTTACATCGATAATATTAATATGGTCCCTGAGCAATTTATTTTGCTATGTCGGTGTAATAATTACGACTGTTTCCTTCTTACCATGGTACAATTTAAATTTATCAGAAGGCTAAAGTTTCTGAGGGGCATTGCCCTAATTACACATTTTTTCAATCTACCGTCGTTATGCTAAATTCTGTTACCCGGGTCTGCGTGCTACACATGGCGGTTGTCACTACCCGCAATTGATGCTTGCGATCAGTATTGTACGACTGGTTCTTATGTATAATGTTATGTAACAGTATGTTAGTACCACCAGTGGCGGCCTTAGGGAGTGGAAAATACCCTCCTTCGGCAATCGGGAAAAAAAAAAAAAAAGGCCTTGCTAACATCTGCCGGCCAGAGCCTTACAATATTTAGGGCCGCTATTATCTACCAGTAGATGACGAGCACCGCTTGAAAAATATCAGCGCAAGCGGCGCAGTGGATTGACGACTCCTGACAACGTGGCGCGATGCACTACTGCACCACGTCGCCATATGCTGGATATTACGAAATATCAATTTAATAGCATAAAAGACAATTATGTCTGGTCATGATTTAGCAACGTCTTAAATGCTTAATGACCTACAACAGCACAGTATGTGTTAAATGATAAGGAGTCGATCTAAGAACGGAAAATCCAGCAGCAACGAGGTACTGCCATTTGAATTCACCGAGAACGGCACGGAACAGGATAAGTTGCAGGTAAGTGATCTGAGTTAAAAAATCGTAGTCGTTCGCAATCATAAATGAACACAGAATTATATACTAAGGTTTTTTGGCCTTATGCCTTGTGTCTTGGGTATGACCGAATATGTCACTATTTTGATGGTATAAAATCACTGTTTCAAAATGCAAGAATTAAATAGTAACCGTCGCGGCGCGTCGCCGAAGTGAGGTAGCTGCAAAATATGCTGTACTTATTATAAAGTTAAGCCTCCATAAAGTAACCTGCCTAAACCAACATGGATAAATTAGGCGAATAGATTAGAATATTTTAAAATAAAATGACACAGATCCCAGAAACGTGACTATAATTTAGTCCAACCGGAACTTAGGCGTTCCTCATTTTACTCTTTGTATTTAATTGTTTCATTGTATACTTACTTTGATCTGTGGGTTGTCTATAAAGAACATAGAATTTTATTATAATTTAAATCAAATCAAAGAGGTTTTTATTCAAATGGACTCAAAATGATCATGTAAATCGTTATTTATCTACCATCATGTCTCAGAAGCGGAAAAAGAGTTTCCCTCAGAAATATTATGATCTGTCTATATTGTTTGATTGCCTTAAGGGACTCGTTACAATTTTTTAGACTCAGAATATTTATTAAGTCTTTCACATGCACAGTTACCGAAAAGAAACATCTTTTAATATGTGAAACATTGGTATTTTACATTAAAAATAATCGACAATGGTGTTAGCGGTAACGGGCCGGGCGAGTAATGGCGCGCGCATGGCGTCGGCGGTAGTTCCCGCCGCTCCCAACTGGCGAACGCGTGGCGCTGGCGAGCTCGGGGCTTGCCACAACTGCGTTTTTTTTTTTTTTTTTATATGGCCATCTTCGGCTCATTAGGGACGGCTGCGGGCTTCCTCCGACTCACGTCTAAGTTGTCGTCCGCAACCGCCCCTGCGCGTACCGCGTTTTTGCGGTCCTTTTTCCTGTTGCGGGGGCTCAGAAGCCCCCGAAACACCGTATCGTGTCCGCCTTTTGGTGTCCGCGGCAGCGTGAGACACGCTGCCTCGGACATGTCCATCACGGGGGTCACAGAAGTTGGCTAGACTAATGGGTGGGCGGCACGTCCCGCCCACCCGTGACCCCCGCCACAACTGCGTGTGATTGGTTGATTTGGAAACTGTTTTTTGACCGGATGCTATAATTCTAATTTCTTCCTGGCAAAATTAATTTGCCTGCTAAATATCAATACGCTTGCTTACACTGGCTCTAACTTAACTCTAACTTAACTGGCGAATTGTGGTATAAATATATTAACACTTGTGCCTACACCTTAAATAGGAAAAGGCGTGATAATATTATGTTTACATGTACACCATTATTATTGTTAATAGCTTTTGCTCATGATTGCGCCCGCGTTGACATTCCTTCCTGGGATAAAGAACAGCCAGTAGCACTCAGAGATATTTTTACTACCTAACTATTGAAATGTTTTTTCAAAATAGGTTACTTAATTTTTGAGTTTATTTATTACAAATATGAAAAGAACAAATCTTTTCTCGTTATAATTTTAGTGACGTATTCTTGTTTGTAACATACAGTCTTGTGATAATTTTCAAATATCATTAATTAGTCGTCAACTCAATATTTATTAATATACCTACAATTGATCCTAAGATAAAATATAATAATAATATAGTACTTACATTTATATTATAGCTTCTCCCTCTCTTTCAAATTTTGCCGTGCCCGACAGGGACATTATGTACCTGACTATATTGTTAAAATGTAACACATTTTTAACCGACTTTCAAAAAAGGAGGAGGTTCTCAATTCGTGTGTTTGTACTTTTTTGTAACCAATAATTGTGGCAAATAACTGAAAATTGAAATTGAGACGATGCTATCGATCATCGGTAGCACCTCAAAATTTGTTCAGATGCCTGAACAAAGGGGGGGGGGGGGGGGCTGCATGCAGGTGACTCGCAGCTAGCGGAGAGTAAATGTATGAAGAAAGCAGCGCATAATATTATTTCAAGTTATTAGCTACCGTGAGGGAAAAGTGCACTGGTTGCGCCTCTGTTCCCCCTTTAGGGATAAAATCTCTGAGTCTATGTATGTATTTACTTTACGAATTCTACAAAACCTACTCTATGTATAGGCGTAACTAACGCAGTCAGAAGGTTGACTGTCGCTATGATATTTTATAATATTTAACGCTTTAACTATTTTTAATAAAGCGTTATAAAGTACTCCGGTTTTACTCTTGAGATCTAAGCTTCCGTGGTGTTTTCCTTCTTGGAAACGTTCACTAACAGTAACAATAATTCTGTCATATTCTCGCAGTCGGCAAGTGTCAATTTCTTTGTCACGGAAAGAATTTTGTTGGATCGGTCATATAAATATATGACACATTGCTCAATTTTTTGATCCAACTACTCCAATAAGTAGCATTCGCTACGAGTTCCACACATCAAAATGTGGTCTTTATATAAAGGTTGAAATGTCCATTTCCTAATATAAAAAATTGCCTAGGAGTTAATCTTCAACTTGGTATGTTTGTGGCAGAGTTGGTATCATCTATTCAGATGATACTCCAATTCCATTTCAAGATTTAATATTCTAATATTGATAAATAATATAATTTGATGACAGATCTAAGATGTCTGTTTTAAGAAAATATCTTTGTTTTTTGATTGTAATTATTAATTAATAATGTTACCGTGAAGGAAAACATAGAGAGGAGGCCTACATGCTTTAGAATTCTCCATGAGGATCTCGCGAATATGCGGAGTCTGCCAACTCACGGTGGGTGAGTGTGGTGGACTGGGACCTGAACCCTCTCAGTTCAAGAGGAGGACCGTGCTCGGCTGTGGGTGATATATAATACAGGGCTGATTGCATTGCATTGTTACCGTTAATTAAGTTTGTTTTTCCAGTTAATATGATTTTTGACACAAATATTACGAAGAAGAAGCTTAAGACTTTGAAAGAAGTATAGACCACCTCCAAGTTAGTTACTGCAATCACATGCTGCCATGCTGGTGAAGACAAACCAATAAAAGGATTTTTAAGGGAAGTATATTCAATCGATGCTATCGAAATATGATATACCTAGATGATATAAGATTATACAACAGGGAACATTTCCCTTATGCCAAGGCTATTGTTTAATTATTTTTAAGTGCCTATACTATAGCGGCTATATATAGCCACTATCCAAAATAACCATTTGTTGAAGGAAATTAAAATTTTCTTAAAACCAGATCTTATTACTGAAGGCATAATATAATATTTTTTATAGTTTACTCGGTATTTGCTCAAATAATCGCTAATATAGTATTGGTAATATAGTATCTTTTATGACAAAATGAATTCATAAAAATTAAGTTTCTTTATTTATGTTGCCAGAAAGCCCCATATAACAGTATGGTCACATTCCATATCTTTATAGCGAATGTGGAATAGATATAACTCTATTAGATGTCTAGTGGTCACAGCACGGGGCACGTTGCCACGGGCTCCACCGCGTTCCTATAGGTACTTATGGCATTAAACTGCATTCGATCTACCAAATTGCAGTTTGGATCATAAATTATTAATTTTGACTTATCCTGGAGATTCGGTAATGAGACCTTAAGAATCTAGTTGGGAATGACGAAATTTTTTGTTAATTCAATGATAACCAATTAGAAATTTTATATTGATATCCTATCAAAAAGCTTATTGCTAGGTACAAGCTTATAAAGTTTTTTGATTAGCTAATTGTAATTACTACTGCAATTGAAATTATACAAATATTTCACTACTTATTCTCTAAAAGTCTACATGTGTTCTATATTTACTCTGCATGCTAATCTCGAGGACGAAGCCGAAGTATAATTAATGATTAAACGAACTTACTTGTACGTGAAGTTCTATCATAATTATACGAAGGCTTCGTCCGAGGAGATTAGCATCCCTCCCTCCCGTGACTTGCGTTAACCCTAGTAAGTTGTGAAATATTGGTATATGAAACTCTCTAAACTAAATGAATCTCTCTTGACAGGTTGGGTGTGACCAAAGTATAAAAAAAAAAAATGAGTCTCAAATAAAGTGCAAAGGCGTACCACTAGGACACGTACTACATGTGTTCTATATTTACTCTGCATGCTAATCTCCTCGGACGAAGCCTTCGTATAATTATGATAGAACTTCACGTACAAGTAAGTTCGTTTAATCATTAAATATCTCTTAATCTATATTTACTGAAGAATATATCATAGATTTGCATATCCATAACATCAGACCAAAAGCTTATTTAGCTGTTGCTTTTTACGCAACGATGCTATACCCTGCAAATAAGACACTATGACGCAACTGTTGTGTCATAGAAATCAGAAAAAAGTAATTTCTGTCTCACATGGATTTGTTCCAGTGTGGGAATCTAGCCGGAATCTTCATACTTAAAGGTTACCTTCGCTGCGCCATAAAGAATATGACTGGCACATCCCAAAATAGCTTAGCTGCCGAAACCCACCAAAGCATAGCTGCAAATCGCATCCACAGATAAACGTCTACACACGTCTCGTAAAGCGGCAATACACGTGAGTTCACGTGCACCGAGCGCCACACGTACGTATGCACACGTGACTCTTTATTGAATGATTGATGAAAATGCCGACAAAGTGCAGACCATCCATTTTAAATGATCTAAACAAAGTGCATATCTTTGCTATCGATACATTTTATTTTTTTAACACGTGTATCAACGTTTAATAGCTTATGATTTAATCACATATAATCAAACAACGTCTAATCACGTCTACAGTAAATGTGTATTTTATGTATGGGTAAATGTGTTGTCAATTTGTGGGTATCTGACTATGGTTATGATGGGGCGAACGTGTTAACTGACGAGACGAGGACATACTCTGGTGGTACATGACACGACTGTTCAATTATAACAGACTAGCTGTTGCCCGCGGCTCCGCCCGCATGAATGAGTTTTCCCGGGATGAAAGTCCCAGTTTATATTGTCCCGGGATAAAAAGTAGCCTATGTGCTAATCCAGGACAATATCTACCCGTGTGCCAAATTTCATCGAAATCCGTTCAGTAGTTTTTGCGTGATAGAGTAAAAAACATCCATATATCCATACATTCTTACAAACTTTCGCGTTTATAATATTAGTAGGTTATAGATGCGGTCGTCAATATGAAAAGAAAGATTTTTATATCGTAACACTTCAGTATTTTGGCATCATACCCTTGTCTTTAGAGGTAGATACAAAGAAGTGGTAGAAAGTTGAGCACATTCGTAAACAGTAACCACTGTAGAATTTCGAATAACAAACAATTGCATTGAACTTTGAACTGCGCTGGACACTCTGAGACTTTAAATGTCTTGTAATGCTTTAATTTTCTTCAAAAGGACAATACTTACGTGTATGCTGTTTCGAGGGAGAAAAAGACAAAGCAGTGGTACCCACATTAGTCACACTGGACTGGTTTCACTAGTCACCGACGATACAAGATGTGAGAAAAAGAATTTTATTCCTATTTGCAGATGGCGGGTAGCAGATGTACTCAACCATTGCCCTGCAGATCACAGTTCTTTAATAGGCCCAATTCAAAAAAAATACTAAAATAAAGTAACCTTACCCAAGATACAAGGGCTGTAAGTTAATTTTATAACAACAAAACCATTTAATTGTGAATATTTTTTTCATAAAATAAATAAAACGTAAAATTTACACGTTTTAAGTAGGTCAATGAATTTGTAATGCGCCTCGAGCCAAAGCCAAAAGGTTGAGTACAACTGGAGTAGAGCAACAGAAACAGGTTATTGAAGCTTGTTTGTTTTGACTTGGTGGCGTTGTTGTATTGCGTATGCGGTACGACTATCGCCTTGAGGTCTCGGGTTCGAATCCCCGGTCGGCTTTTCTACTCAGTATCAGCCTGGAGTCTAGAAATGTACCCGGTAAATGTTAATAGGTCCCTATTACATGGCATTTAACATAACTGGCGAAATGGGTTACACCTCTGTCTACCCCTCAAAAAGGGAAAAGGCGTAATGCTATGTATGTATAATTAGGCTTTAAGAAGTCTTTTTACATATCGATATCATGAACAGACATCCTTACACCTATCCAGGCGGGCTATCTAGACCAAACGAGTGCAGTAACTGGTTCCGGAACTATAACATTTCATCGTCGCTACAAACGTGCGTTGATATCTAGCCTCCTTTAGGACATTTACTAGGTTACCTTGGTCTTGTTTACTCGACTTGATTTTATTCATATATCTTAAAACATTCAAGTCGTAATAAATTTACATCATGCGATTAAGTTTGTTAGGATATTCATTTATTGTTTATACTACTTCTAGTCTCATATTATGAAGCTTAAGTCTATAAAATTCTTCATTTTTTTATTTTCTATAAAAAAATATTCATCTAATACAGATTTTTAATGAGCGTCATTTTTCTATTAATATTGAAATATCGGTTTAAACGACATAGACTATAAAATAAATGTATATTTTTATAAGCGAACGAAGAAACGAGTAAGTCGCTCGCCTGAGCTTGAATTTAAGCGATACGATGCCGGCAAACAGTGGCAAAACAACCTAGAACATTAAACCACAAATCACTGCATCGACCAAGCACCCTGCACTGAGCTCATTACCCTACAGCATAAGCTGACAAGTAACATAAAGCTCAGCAATTTGTAATTTAAAGCTCAGGGAACAAGTGAGTGCACCGACAACCATACAGTTGTATAAGTCAATGTTCTTTAATGTAACCGTGTTTTAACATGCTGATACCCAAAAACAGATTACGTCACCCGAAATACAGAGATTAAATATCGAGGTTATTGATCTCAAGTATACCAAAACCGCTAATAACGATTTTAAGTAACGATCGCAATCCATTACCTCGTATTCGTTTCAACAATAATCCAATCACAAAAGATCGGTGAGTTTGTTAAAAAAAACCTTCTTATTGGTCCATTTTGCTATCGATCTAAAAAGCTTGCAATCGTTTATTGAATTTAGGTGTAGGCCAAGTTCTTTTCAAAATCCTGCATCACTTACACAGACTTCAAATACCTTCGAGAATATGCTATAGAATAATATCGTAGTTTATTCTAAGTAAGCGTAGGTTTTCAATAATTTCATCACTTGGCCACAGCCATTATTATCAACAATGACTAATTTATAGATGATGTAATTTATAACATCTAAATCATTAGTTCTGGACTTAAGTGTTATTATTATGTCCTGCGAAAACATACAGAATGGTGTCAATATTCATCATCTAGTGGCGTCAATAGTTCAAGTTCTTAATCAATAATTACAAAAGATCGATTTCTAACATCAGGTTTAACTTTTCAGCTGCAACAATAAACACGATTACAGAGAAGGCTTTTGCTTTTTACAGTGATAAATACATACATATACACTCACGCCTGTTATCCCCGAAGGGGTAGGCAGAGGCGCAACTAGTGCACCCACTATTCGCCGTTATTCCGTCCCATTATGTGATAGGGGGCGAGCCTATCGCCATATCGGGCACAAATTCCAGACTCCGGGCTGATACTGAATTGAAAACTCAATATCACTTTGCCCGACCCGGGGATCGAACCCGAGACCTCAGCTTTGCAGTCGTACTGTAATACAACTACGCCACCGAGGCAGTCATAAATACATCTACTTTTACAATCCATATTCACTAATCTATTCAGAAAATTTGTCTTAAAAATAACTATTAGTAGTAGTTAAAAAGAAGCCACCATTAAATAATGCCCATGTGAAATACATTTCATCATATTTTTATGGCATAATTTGTCGGTAAACGCGCAGTATTTTCCCCAATGTTAAATATATAAAATTAAAAAACAAACAATAAATATCACACCATATTTGCATATGACTCAAAAACTATTCAAATAACACTTGTAAATTTATATTAGCATAAAGCATCCTCATGTTACATCTTCAGGAAGCTATAAGGAAAATCAACAACAATATATAACATATTATACAATTATATAACTATGCCATAATTAATTTAATATTATGTAAAACCATTAGATCTTGACACCGCCGGGGAAAAAGTCAAATTTTTTTTTTATAAAATGTGCTCAAATTGCTATCTGAAGAGTCCCCCCCAAAAACACACAGCCATTGAAAGTCTTACTAAAATCGGTTCGATTTAAACGTTTCGGATTTTGCAAACTAACGTCTGTCAAATAAGTTTATACATTATGTGACAAACATAGTCATGATATGGCGAATGTTTGCTCCTTATCAGTTATCACAGCATAGACTACTGCTTGCTGCTGCGTCCGCGTGAAAATGTTTTTCCGGGATAAAAATATTTTCCCGGAATAAAAAGTAGTCTATAGCACTCAGGAGTAGTGTAGCTTCCTCTTAGTGCAAGAATTTTCAAAATCGGTTCAGTAGTTTTTGAGTTTATACATTACAAACAAACAATCAAATCTTTCCTATGTATAATATTAGCATAGATAAGACGGAAAACACACGGCGAAAAGTAGGTGTTAACTGATTTCACTCCTGCTTACGCCTTCTGGGATAAAGGCGTGGTGTGTATGATAACTGACAACCAACATCAGCGTATTATACGCTGCAAGATGACTACGAATATGGCAAAGCAGAGATCAACCTGTGAAGTTTTCTATTTAACTCTCATATTTGGACGTAAAGGAGAAAGTCAAAACATTGTTTAGTAATGAATATTCTCATTCATGTTTTTTGATAATGGTGTATAATAATATTATCCGTGCGTAAATTTGGAAAGTTAGTTGGATTTAGATATTTTTTCAGAATAAAATCTTGCTATCGAATTTATTTCTTTCTATAAATACGCAATTTTTCTAATTTGTGAATGTTTCGTTCAGAAATTACTTTTTGAAATAATTACATTAATGAGTTGACCATTAATACTTAACTATGTACTAATATGTGGTCCAAGGATTTTTTTTTTATATGCTTTCATGATTTCAATTAAAATACATATTATATTTATATTCTTGAAAAAAATATTTGTAAGTGAAGATATTATTCCGATAGATTTGAGCATTTCATAAAAAACCTTGATTCAAAATAACCTTGTTGCACAATTAAGTTATTAATAAACAGGCAATAAAAAGAATATGAAATAATTATTAAAAATAACGACTGATGACCAAGAACTTAGCCAAAAATCGAAAACGCATCTATCTCAATAAAAATCAAATAGGAACTACAAGCACATTCCTTGCTAAAAAGAACACCACAAACTCTCTAAAAATTACCTCAAAATTAAAAACAATATCCATCACCAAATTATAAACACAACGTGTACACATAACAGGGACAACTCAAGGTTGCCACCCTTGACATTGACATACCTCGGTCACTTTGAATTTGGAACTTGAAACTTCACGCACAAATCAAACACGCGCGAATTGTGTTTTTTTTTTCTCGAGCGCGCCGATTGAGGTGAACGCGCGAGCGCGGACAGCCGACGACTGAAAGACCGTGGGCGTTCTATACCGTCTTGAGGCTAGTGCAATGGGCCGTTTTATGATCACCGGCGAGTCGGCTGCCGGCGCGGCGTGTTTGTTGACACGAGACCGCGTCTGGCCTTGACAATTTGTCACAACCTGTATAGTTTAACTGGTGGTAGGACTCTCATATATGTAAGAGTCCGTCTGGGTGGGTACCACCGCAATGTGTATTTCTACCGCCAAGCAGCAGTGTGCGTGTACTGTTGTGTTTCGGTTTGAAGGGCATTGTAGCCAGTGTAACTACAGGACATAATGAGACTTAACATCTTACGTCTCAGGATGGCGAGCGAAGTGGAGTACCCATACGGTGCTTTGTAGCCAGCGACTATATAACCCCTAGACTCCTAATAACAGACGATCGGCTTCGGGCAACACATCTGACAAATAGATCCAATGTAGCTTACCGTTCAAAATCTTCAAGTCAGTTGCGACCACAACTGTGAGCTGTAAATACTTCCGTGTTTGCGAATAAATAACTATTGTAATGAACTCGTGCACAATAAAATGGTGTGGTATAAATAGCCATAATTCAAATTTTCAGAAAAATGGCATTACATTTCACATGTAAGTCAATAACGACACATAATCACATTTTATTTAAAATTTTGCGGAGTTCATCTTAGACTGGACATGTTGTGTTTACGCGCCATCTTGTTATATTTGCATCTCTTTCCGACGAAAGTACTTTTTATATTTTCTATTTCGTTTTGTTTTTTAACATTAAAAGTAAGTGATACACCAAAAGGATTTGTCGATAGTTCTATCGATAAAATTAAAAATAAAATAAACTGTCGCCCGAATACTCAAACGCTACTCAACTAATCAATTTATCTGAGGCCTATTTAATTTTAACAGGCTTCTTATTTTAAATGGTTAGTTCATTAGTAATAGTTAATTCATTTTAAAAATGATTAGGATATATTTTTGACTAGCGGTATCAGAAATAAATGTTATTAGGATATTTTTTTTACTTTGTTTGTTGATTATAACGATTGTTTTGAGTTATTCTTTGTGTTATTCCTACAAGTCAGCTCAAATATTCTTGTTAATGTCGATGAGACTTACTAAGCGCCATCTGTCATTCGATAACATAAAGCGTTTCGTTAAAATATTAATATGTTTAATAAATAATAATGATATTACTATAAAACTTTATTGCATAAAAGTAATATCGATAAAAAAATCATGTTTTCATTTAACTCGTCCTATCCCTATGCCTATGTTTCCAAGGTTATATAATGCGATAAGGTGTTGGAAGAACCAATCATAATGCAGTACCCCGCTTCCTCAAACCTCAGGTAGTTGACAGAATTAATTTGAAGAGAAATATTGAACATTAGGAGTCTAGGGGTTATATAGTCGCTGTTTGTAGCTCAAGGTGCTGGATGGTGCTGCTACTGTTTATGGGTGGTCGTATCGGTTACCATCAGGTGAACGGCATGCTCGTCTCGTCATTCGATGCCATAAAAAAAAGTGTTTTCTTGCTTTTCGTGAATATTTGTGGTATGTAGGGCTTCTGTTGGTTTTTTTTTGCAACATCTCTGTTTTTCGAATCATTCTTTTATGTTAATGAATATTTGATGGCTACATACAGTAGGAATATTTAATTTGCAAATAAATTATAATTATACCTAAAATGACACGCATCACGTACCTACTTTCACAATAAATTTTGGCGACCAGACTAATAATATAAAAAAACACTTATTTTCAAATTATATTTATTGGGACGCCCTCTAGCCAGATGGCGGGACGACTTGTACAAGAGGGCCGGCAGCAACTGGATGCATAAAGCAGCAGACCGGGCTCTGTGGCGTATCTTGGGAGAGGCCTATGTCCAGCAGTGGATTGCAACGGGCTGATGATGATGATGATGATATATTAGGACCTGTCAATTACACAATTGAATAGCAAGTATAGTTTTTCTATTTTTTCTTTCCTTCTGTGAATATTATGTTAAAATACTTTGTTTCCGTCTCTCGAACATCTGGTAAACACTCATAATATAGTATAGTAATTGTTATAGCGGAACTCCAGTGACCAGCCAACAAGTAAGTCATTTAATCATTACCAGCACATGCAACGAGGGAATCTTTTTTTTTATACGGGCACAGCAAAATGATTCCACTGTGAATGAATTAGGGTCCAGACAGTGTCTACTATCTTTAGAGATGATTAACCCTCGCGGACAGAATAATGGCGGCCTAGTTGACCTGTAGGTTTAGAATGTGACAAAAATGGCAACTCGTAAGACGACATCGTTCAACTTTGATGTTTGTGATTGATCGAGAGACCAGTACGTCAGTCACGTGCTAGTCTCTCAACCAATCACAATAAAACGAAACTAAATCGTGTCGTGTTTTTCTGCCACATTCTCGGCCCATTGGTCTTTTTCATCTCACTTAAAAGTGACATTACATCGCTTTATTAAGGCACTTAATTAACTTGATTGAATATATGTCTACCAAAAAAGGTATATGCCTCCATCCCACCCTAACATCTCCTAAAAGTCGTGTAAGCCTGAAAGAGTGTCACGCATTTTATACCTACACTAGCTTTTGCCCACGGCTTCGCCCGCGTTAATAAGTTTTTCCGGGCTAAAAGTACATACATAAAAACCTTCCCGTTGAATCACTCTATCCAACACATTTATTTGGATAAAGATTAATATTATGACGTTGATACAACTCTTAACAAATAATGCATTAATTTCGACCAAATTTTATTACCATAAAAACGGTTCTAGAGAGTTAATTTTAAAAGATAGACATATACTGTCGCGGACTTTTTTTTAGATCATTTCAAGAGGAATAATTCTTTCATATATATATTTTTGGTATCTTGAACCGTTTTCGCAGCGCACGCAATGGAAGCCCTCAAGGATGAATAATTTTCCCCGCATTTTTCACATTTTCCATTATTTCTTCGCTCCTAATAGTTGCATCGTGAGGTTATATAGCCTATAGCCTTCCTCGATAAATGGTCTATTCAACACAAAAAGAATTTTTCAATTCGCACCAGTAGTTCCTGAGATTAGCGCGTTCAAACAAACAAACAAACAAACTCTTCAGCTTTATAATATTAGTATAGATACAGAGAAAACGAATAAAGTCTCATTTAGACGAATCAGTTCTTGAAATCAGTAATCGCGATTATTGCTTAAAAAAGTTACCCTATTTGAGCATGATTCACGCGCAATGGCGAGGCAATTGCTGATATATTTTTAATTCTCGCCCGCGTTGACGAGTCTTTAAGAGAGATATTAAAAAAACTAATTTTGTTAGCAATAATTACTCCGTCGCCCGCGTTGACGAGTCTTTAGAGTTCTTTATACAGATATTAAAAAAACTAATTTTGTTAGCAATAATTACTCCGTCGCCCGCGTTGACGAGTCTTTATTTATAATTTACACCTGCCTCCGTCTCTCTGCACCACCTTAAGGTCGACTGGGAGAAAATGCCTTTAGGCATTAAGTCCGCCTGTACTATAGTCCCTTGTACAAAGTGTTAAATAAATAAACAAATAAATGTTTAAAAAACTAATTTTGTTAGCAATAATTACTCCGTGTAAATGAGGCTTAAAACACGTAAATCATAGAAAACGTGCGCAAACGATCGGAAACGGCTAACGACCAAAACATCCTGCTGCACGCCGGCGTGAACAACGCAGTGCATGGCAGATAAGAAAGCTACGTTAATGGCCCTGTAACCTTCAGCTTATCCAGTTGGGCTTAGGAAGGTCAAAGGTCATCTATATTGCATCAAACTGGTTATCGGTGTATTTCGTGGATGCCTTTAACCGGGGAGTATTTAAGTGCTTGTACTTTTTGTTTTTGATATAAAATATATATATTGGCTTTATACCCAAATATAAATAAAGCCGAATCCGTTACGGCGCATTAAAGTCAGAATAACGTGAAAGAACACTGAGTTTTGAGTTGTTCTTGAAATTTGTGCCGGTTCCGGAAACATTATATACACAATATAGTGCCATATGAAGAAATTGTAAAAGTTTTTATTTACTTAAGCAATAATTATTGTTTTTAAATAGAAGAATTTAAAAAGAAGAAATGTGTAAAATGCCGATAATGATCAATGGATCATTATCGGCATTTTACACATTTCTTCTAAATTTGGCCACTGAATTGTAGCTATATTGATATTTTTCAAATTATCTATACCGATATTACAAAGCTGAAGAGTTTGTTTGTTTGTTTGTTTGAACGGGCTAATCTCAGGAACTACTGGTTCGATTTGAAAAATTATTTTTGTGTTGAATATACCATTTATCGAGGAAGGCTTTAGGCTATATAACATCACGATGCAACTATTAGGAGCGAAGAAATAATGGAAAATGTAAAAAAAACGAAATGATCTAAAAAAAATTTTCACGACAGTATCTTTTAAGATTAACTCACTAGAACCGTTTGTATGGTAATCAAATTTGGTCGAAATTAATGCATTATTTGTTAAGAGTTATATAAACGTCATAATATTAATTTTTATCCAATGAATATATATACGGTACATACACCAAAATATGTATTTATTTTTTATTTTTGTCCGTCTGTTCTCTAAAATGGCTGGACCGATTTTGACGGGACTTTTATTGGGACGTAGCTGATGTAATAAGGAGTAACTTAGGCTACGTTTTATTCCGGAAAAGTATAAAGCGGTACTGTTCCTCGGAAAAACTTTTTAACGCGGGCGGAGCCGCAGGCAACAGCTAGTATATTATAAATGCGAAAGTAACTCTGTCTGTCGCGCTTTCACGCCAAAACTACTGAACTGATTTAAATGAAATTTCGTACACAGATATTTTAGAAACTGAAAAGGACATAGGCTACTTTTTATCCCCGTGAAATATAAAACGGGACTTTTATTCCGGAAAAACTCCTTCACGCTGGCGGAGCCGCTGGCAAAAGCTAGTCATAAAATAAGGCCCGCCGTGTCTTTATTTTTAGTTTACAAAGGCATAATAACTCACTTGAACACCAAAAAGTTAACTTTTTAAAACTGTGTTAATCTGATTTCAAACACGATTTCCCACACGATACGCTAATGTCAAAATCAAGAGTGCCAAGATGTACTTGAGATTGTAAATACACGATTTCATTTAGTTCTTCTAAATTCCACTCGTGCGCTAGTGTAGCATTCAAGGGTACGAATTATCAAGTTTTCGATTCCAATCCTAAATTTCAAACAGAATCGAGTGTCAAGAGTAAGGCCACTGAACTGGGATTCGAACGCATGACCTCAAGCTTCATATTATGTCGCTAGCCTTAGGAGGCGACAACGGTATATATTAACTATTTAGACTTGTTATAATTGTAATCATCCACATGTTTAAACATTAACACAAATCTCTAAATCTTTAGATGAACTTTAGTTCACATAATTAAAATTACATTACCGAAATTACCTATTATAAAATATATTATCTGTATTCCGTACTGTCCGGAGGTTCGAAACCCAAGGCACACACCTCTGACTTTTCGAAGTTACGTGTGTATTGTTTATCAATTATCGTTCGCTTTAACGGTGAAGGAAAACATCGTGAGGAAACCTGCATACCTGAGAAAGTTCCTTATAAGAATTTCGAAGGTATGTGAAGTCTACCAACCCGCACTAGGCCAGCGTGGTGGACTAAGGAAAGCCGAATGGGAATCCCAAATGATGTATTCAAAAATCATATTTTTAGCCCCGGGGCCAATACAATGAATTTATTCGTCCATTGTTTTTTAATATAGTAAAAACAATCTTGAAAAGAATTCTCGAAAGTAGCAAAAGTAGAAGAAATAACAGCGAAATAGTAAAGGTGTACATAAATTTCGTCGACTAATGACCAATAATAGCTCTACCTTAAACATTGTAGCTCGGCGGCAGAAATAGACCAAACAACGTACCTCAGAGTCCAGACCTACTCTCAACACAACATAACCAATTAATGTTACCAAGTGAAATAAGATTAAGAAACCAATTAAAGCGCCGATAAACTATTATTAGAAACCGCAGTTCGATTACTGTAAAACTTATCAAAAACGGTTCAGCAATTAAGATATCTAATGGCGCTTGTGATTGGTGAACCGTGACGCTGTGTTTTCCACTGTTAATTCGGATATCAATACATGTCCTACCCCAATAACTCATTAATATGCCAACTTTGTTAATCAACATAACCTTACATTCAAAACGATTAAAGGTTGTTATAATAACCGATAAGGAAGTTACGTCTTTAATTGACTTGATATGGTAAACCAACTGCGTAAAAAGCTGATTTCAATAAAGTACCAATTATGTTTAGCATGTTGCGGTATTGCGGTTTTCTTAATAAATACCAATACTATATAATAATAATAAATAATAATAATAATACCAGCCCTGTATTATTATACTGCACACTGCTGAGCAAGGGCCTCTTCTACTGAGGGGGTTAAGGCCTTAGTCCACCATGCTGGCCTAGTGCGGGTTGGTAGACTTCATATACCTTCGAAATTCTTATAAGGAACTTCTTAGGTATGTAGGTTTCCTGACGATGTTTTCCTTCACCGTTAAAGCCAACGATAATTGATAAACAATACACACGTAACTTCGAAAAGTCAGAGGTGTGTGCCTTGGGTTTCGAACCTCCGGGCATTGTCTCGGCAGACCTTTCCATTCCCAACTAAGCTATCGTCCACTTACTATACTAACTATATAAACGAGAAAGTTATGGTCTGATACGCTTTCAGTTTTCACGGCTAAACCGCTGAATCAATTTTGATGGAATCTGGTACGGTGTAGGTATGCGTGAACCATAAAATAGGGAATAGATTACTTTTTATTCCGGTAATTATTCGATTTTTAAAATAGATGGCGCTGGAACCTGACAGGTGCTATGCCGTCATAGATCACTACAGTGATTTAGGCATTTTGTAGCGGGAAAGCCCTTTCACGCGGGCGAAGCCGCGAGTAACACCTAGTTCTCTACATAAATAAAATGAATTTCTTTAAACAATACCTGAATATATTATTTTAACACTTTTCAAATTTTTCAAATTTGATGTCCTTAAATAAATCAAAAACCTCGGTTGACCTTAGCCAAACGGTACACAAGGTTAAACACCAAATTAAATCAATTAACTTAAAGCAAACAAAACAGTTATGTTATTTGAAACATGTCCGGTGCTATTGATGTTTGTAGCAGACCATAGAGCACGAATGTTGTCTTTGAAACATTCACGGTCAATATCGCATTATTTTAAGTATGAAAATGTAACAAATTGACATTGGTAACGCGACATTGTGCTTTTATGCTAAGGCCTTAGACAATATGTAAAGGACGTGACTTGCAGTTACACGAGGAGACGAGCATCCAGCTCGTCTGATGGTAAGCTTTACTTCCGCCCATAACTTTCTGCCAAAGTATAAGAGAAAAAGCTCATGCACAGATTTATATAAAAACTGACATAGTGTGCAGAAAACAAGCAAGTGCTTAAAATTTACTTATGTGGCGTTCATAACGCAACAAATTGTTACAGTATGTGTATTACATTTATATGTGTTCTTATACATTGCAAGTGTTTTTTTTTGTTTTGGACAACAAGCACATGGCACATCCTTTCTAGATGGTCTAAGGCTTACGAATATAAACAAATAAATGCCGTAATACAAGTACATATGCGCATAACTCAGAAGTTAGCAATTACTTGACTTAACGTCATTTATTTTCCACGTTTCAATAAACTTCCTGGGAGAAAGTGAGCCTATTTTATTAAGTTCGAACAAAATAGCAGCCAATTCGCATTATCATATTACTTTTGCCTCATCTTGTGTGATTAATGCCTTTAGTCCTCAGTGAGGCCTTGGCATAAATCTTTGATGGACTTATTGTAATAGTTCTGCCTAACCCTAATCAGATAAGCGCATTAGCTTACGTCCGAAAACATTAAAAATGACCAACCTCACGTCTCGTTACTCTATTGTATGTAACTGACTGCATCGGTTGCGTAGTTGTATTGCATACGCGTTACGAGTACGATTTGCGCGCTGAGGTCCTGGGTTCGAATCCCGGGTCGGGCCAAAAAAAACTTTGTGACTGGGTTTTTCCATCTTAAAAAATTACTCAGTCGCAGCTCGGAGTCAGGAAGTTGGTGGTGTGATACCCCCGTGCCTCGGAAAGCACGTAAAGCCGTTGGTCCTGCGCCTGATCTCTCTCCGGTCATGTCGGATTGCCGTCTCACCGGACTATGAGAGTGAAGGAATAGCGAGTGCACCTGTGTATTGCGCACACACTTGTGCACAATAATATCTCCTGCGTACCTGGCTGATCTCCGTTGAGATTGACCGCCGTGGCCGAAACTGGCTAGGAGGATTTCGTATGTAACTACCAGTTGGCCTATTATTTCAAGGTGTGTCCGAGATACGCCACTGCCCAGCCTGTTAACAGCCGGGCGCTGTGATTATGACTAATGTGTTAATGAGTGGCTAATGTACAACGTTATAATTTGCATGAGTTGTTGTCGCCTGACATACTTATTTCATACACATATGACACATTATTGTCTGAAAATTTTTGCTTCTTGAGAGACACTTGCAACGATATCAAAAACTTGAGCAATCTAGTTGAAAATCCCGCGATGGCCCATGTATGAGAGGTTGCTTCATGATGTCGTTAACCTATCCTCGATTTGTTTTGGGCATTAATTCCAGGAATATTCAATATTTTTTCTTAAAAAGGAAAAACGAAACGTAATTCCACTATGGCGGAATCCAACATGGCGTCGCAAACTTTTGGCGCGTAAACGAAACATTCACTTTGATATCACCCAATAGCGAAAACTATCAGTAACGCAAAAAACGTTTTATTATCAGTGCAAATATGTCGAGTATATGTTAAGTTCAACTAACACATACGTGTCAGTTTACGTAATCACAAACGCAAGGTCCTAAGGACTTAAGAATGCGTCGTAAACGCTATACGCGAATCGAGTTTTAACATATCTGTTTTGTGATCTAATACTTTTTTGTAGACAGAATGAGACGATTGTCTGATGCATCCATGACGAATGGAGTGCCATGCCATTTTCGAGAATGACGCGAAGGTCCAAAGTCCGTACATACTAAATCCTGTAAATTTGCTAGTCATGACATTTTGCGCTATTTTTGTTCGTCGATTAATATCTTAACATTAGTTGAAACTTGACACATTTGGTCCTTCGCCGTTACCAGGTCACATCTTATTAAAAAAAAACTCTCTATTAATTCAAATTCAATTACTATTCATGGTCACGTTTACCAAAACGCTTGCAAGTCGCTCATCTATCATCCTATAATATATAAAAACTACAACAATGAAATATGCATATTACAAACAAAACCATATAATTAATGTACTTCTGACTTCAAATTACATATAGTTTTTTCTCCCTGAGTCGTCTACGTTAAAGCATTTGTTCGGATTAAACGCGAGTAATTAAATAAATTAAATATTAGATGTTATTCCGAGACAACATAGCTTTCCATTAGTAAAACAACAATAAAATCGGTGTAGTAATTATAGACATACCTCTCTAAACTAACTAACCTAACTCTACAAACTCATTTGTAAATATATCTTCGTAATATGTTTGTGAACAATGACGTAAGACGCACCATTAAAATGATTGACGAGCTGGCATGTGACGTCACTATCCATGTTTCAAGTACGTTGCAATGATACATAGCTAAATATGCCATTAGGAATGAGTACCAAACCATTTTTCCTGCCCCCTTATTCTCTATGACACGCGTTATTTTCACCGTTCGTAACAAGCGCGTAACGTAACTCATCGCGTTTATTACTATGGAAATTGGCATACAGAATACCATTTTACGCACATTACACGAAGTGAACGTGACGCGGCCGCGTTACGAGTTAACAATGTCATAGAGAATCATGCCTCTTCTTTGTATTATTAATCAAATTCATTCATTTATAACTATTAAAAAAAAACAATTACGTGTTTATCCAATAACAGCGTACATGGGTTGGAGAGCGGAAGATCCTGGGTTCGACTCCCAGGTCAGAAACTTTATTTGGTTTTTCTGTACGATTGGAATCAGAGGATCAGACAAAGGAGGCTAACATCGAATAGGACGGTTGTAAAACATAATCATTTCTGCAACATGCGCGCCATAAGGTTGCTGCTACCAGTACTTTTCATAAGATCTGATAGATGCGTCGGTATTTATTGGCGCTGGTAATCACTTACTATCAAGTAACCCATCTACTAGTTTATAAAGCTAACAGAAGATTCTCCGAAAACAGTTTTCCCCGTCCCTTGTAATTTCGCAAGAACTTTGCATTCTTATCTCAGTTTACAAACATCTCGATTCTAATTAACTCTATGGAAATGAGTGTCAAAGTTATTTTATGTAGAGGACACTTCGCAAAATAAGCCGTTTAGTTAAGTGCCTAGATGGTTTCTAATGACAATCATTTTTCAAGACGTTTATGAGATTTTTATCAAAACTGTCAAATGTATTTAGTAATATTTGGTTAACGTTCGTCACATAATATGCATGTAGCAAGAGATAAGTTGATGTGAGCGCTATAAGCTTATCGGTTCCACTAGTCACGTGAAACGTACGTACTGTCTTCGAAAAAGTGCGTTATTTTTTTCCTTTGCCTCTACCACTATAACGCGGGTCCGGCATAGCACGCATTTTCATACATTTTGGGATTTAATTCGTTATTAAAACAGGTCTTTGTAGCAGTATAAAATACGAACTAGAATCATAATGTAATAACCGTCAATGAATGACCTAGCTATAGGGCATCAAGATCCAATAAGCCATCTCACAATAACACTACTGACTCGTACTAAGCGAGATGAGACCAATCCCATGAGCGACTCACACAAACACTAAATCAAAACCTCCACATCACTGACCGTCATAAAGTTACCATCAAAATACACATCACGAAATTCCCGATCCTTAAATATTCCCGTAACATTTCTACTTTCAGGGAACAAGCCACTCGGATCTACACAAAAACGGTACTGAGAATCGAGAGCATGAAGATAACATTGGTTACATAAGGAACAAATTCGCGTCATCCCAAGGTCTTCGGAGATAACACGATGCCAAGTTCACAGCGGGAGCTAGATGATTTCTTTGTTTCTTTGTTTTTCACGTTAATAACTAATTATTGTGGATGTACGTCTTATCACGTCTTGGTAGAAAAGGGTTGCAACTGTTGTGCGTTAGGCTATAACAAATATGTATATCTCATTGTTTGTCGCGGTTTCACAGTAAAATGCCTTTTTATGAAGATTGTAGGGCTATAGCTGGAATCGTGGGAAAGGATATAGGCTTCTTTGTTTCCTAAAGGACTACAGGTTCATATGGACAGAAATTCCAATAAAAAAGTGTGTGTGTGTGTGTGTGTGTATTAATGTACACACGTATGAAGTGAAACTTTTTCAATCAATTCGTTTTTTTCACTGTCCGTATAATAATTATTCTATTCCATTAATACGGTTAAATTATTATTATTGTTTATTTAAATATATTACTGTCTGCTAAATTGAGAGGCATATTTTTAAATGATGGTTAGTTTCAATTTATTAATATACATTTACTAATACTTACAATCAAAAGTGAGGTTAACATAAAAATAAAAACTCTCTTCAATACAAGCCGAATAAGCTGTTACTCCGATTTAAATTACAAGTGGACCTACTTATGCAAACGGGAACCAACCCACAACAAAATATTTTCTAATAGTTGATGTTTAAACTAGAATATTTTTGTTTTACAACTAGTTGGTTGATATAAAATGATTGGCATTTTATAAAGTACCAACAGAGGTATTTGTGACAATTAACTCTATATGAAAATAATAAATCTTCTATTAATTGTGACCATTCTTTTATGACCAAGTCAAATTTATGGGCTTTTGGGTTGGTTCCCGTTTGCGTAAGTAGGTCCAAGTGACCTTTGGTGTGAATCAATGATAATGCACACATTGTACTCAGCATTCGTATTACAGTAGCGTAAATACTACTCTTACGATGCGCCGATCTAATGAATGTGGTTTCGAAACCTACCTACCTACCTACATGTCAATAATTATTTTATAATTTTAGATTTCATATCATATAAATAATATTATAAAGGCGAAAGTTTGTAAGAATGTATGGATGTTTGGATGTTTAGATGTTTGGATGTTTGGATGTAAGGATGTTTGTTCCTCTTTCACGCAAAAACTACTGAACGGATTTCGATGAAATTTGGCACACGGGTAGATCACGTCCCGGATTAACACATAGGCTACTTTTTATCCCGGGAAAATATAAAGCGGGACTTTTATCCCGGAAAAACTTTTTAAAGCGGGCGGAGCCGCGGGCAAAAGCTAGTATCATATAAATGAAAATATAAACTTGCGAAAAATAAATATAGATGTGCCATTGATATGTAAATAATGACCCTATAAGACGCCGCCGTGACGGTCCAAAGTGACAGACAATGTGACGATTTTAGTGTGACGATTTTTTGATTAAACTTCTCCCGTACGTCGATAAAGAAGTTTCATTTCAAAAATTACAGTGATTACATGTAAGCGACGACTAAAGAACTCGCAAGAAGGACATTATCTCTCGTCAGCCAACTGCATCTGGACCCCACTTCGTTTACTAATAGGTGTAATGCAGTCAATTTACCGTGCTCGTATTCTAAAAAACCATAATAGTTCTATAGAACATCTCGATTTCAGTCCAAACTGACCCAAACCACGTCCCTAACCACCAACTGTTAGACGAACAATCGGCTGTTTTACAATCACTTAGAAGGACGATAGGGCAGTTTAAATGGTAGTTACGCCTGCACAACGTACACAATAGCATCATTAGACGTCCAAAGACGTGTTAACTAACCAACTCAGAACTAACTACCTTAACTAATAGTTGTCTAACCGTTTAGTATAGTTTCATAAGCGTCTTTTACGCAAGTCAGTTGGTTCGCAAGAGTTCTTACTAATATAACTTCTAAACTTATTTTAATTTACCAATCCAGTTTAGTGTAGAGAAAACGTGAAGTAAAGTTGCCTAAAGACTGAGGAAGACCGCCCCTTTATAGTCATTTTCTCATACCGTTAAGACCGGCCGTTCACAGATGATTCATGACATCGTGGGTGTTTATACCAATTACTCCTTTGCCACACTAATATTCTGAACTGTTAATACCATCTTATCAGGTAATTACTGTCCAAATATCGCGTGACCGCTGGCAGATTACAAGTTGCCAACTGAAATTAAGAGATTGTGAGTGTGTTTTTTTACAGTCCGAAGGCCGAATCTTATCACTCACAATTATTGTAATCCATATTAATGATAACAAACACGGAAAACGCAAATATTTCAAGAAAACGCTATTACAAACAAACCTGGGACGCGAAAGTAAACACTGGGTGGAAACCTTAATATTTTAGTGGCTACCATTGACGTCACAAAATTGATAGAAGTATATACAACTAAAGTACGCAACGATAACGACTAGTGGTAAAGGAACAGAATGCGAGCCAATGCCGTGAGAAGATAGTATTTTTTTATTAGATACTTGATAGAAAAAGCGGAGATCTTTTATGTCCATTAAATATTAATACCAATGTCATCCGAAACTTTAAATGACTTGATTTGCATTTATCAATTCTAAATTCGATTTTTTTTATAAGAGTTGGATGCTTTTAAGTAATCTATACTTTATTATTTATTTATACTAATGTTATACAGCTGAAGAGTTTGTTTGGTTGAACGCGCTAATCTCAGAAACTACTGAAATCGATTTTGAAAATTAACTAATAGGAAACTACATTACTCCCGAGTGCTATAGACTACTCTTTATCCTGGGAAAATATTTTTAACCCGGAGAAAAAAATTCAGACAGCCGGATCCGCAAGCTATACGATACTTTAGAACTGCCTTCTGAGATTGGAACTATTTGTGACATTTCGGTACATAACGTTTAATTTGTGTCATCTGTAGGAAAGTTGGTACCCCGTCACATTGATTCCTAATTTTGAAACAAAAGTAAAAGCGTTGCTTTCTTGTAAAATCTTTAAGGTTAAACCGACGTTACAAAATGATCCGTGACTAGGGATTATAAATTTCTTGCTAAAACTGCGATTCGACAATGCACTGTTGTAATGTCATTCAAGGTCTACGCGTTGGCTGACGAATCGACTTTAAGGAGGTTTATAAGACAAAGATCGACTCGGCTTGAGTTCGCGGTAAAAATAGCTATTTTTTTTTATTACACTTTGTACACGATATGGTATACAGGCGGACTTATTGCCATGGGCATTCTCTCCCAGTCAACTTTAGTTTTTTTTTATTTTGCGGTTGTCTTCTAGAAAACGCATGTAAAGCTAAAAAAAAATATTTGCGTCAATTTCGCAAGATATTTACGTTGGAATTTACACGTGAAAGCATGTCAAATGTTGTAAAATACCCAGGAGAATAAAGATAACTTTTTATTTTACTAAACATTTATGTTTAAGTAAATATTCGTAATTTTCCCGTTTTTCATGTTAACGGGCAGATTTTGGAATGCATCCATGTCGTTTTTGCCGTTGGAATACTCGTCATGGTGCATTGGATATTACATATTTTTAACGTTCAGAGCATTAACAGTTTTAACTATAAAAATATTTAAATAGAAGTATGCTATAGATCACATGTATATTTTTTTCATTTGACTTATCAAGTAACCAATTGACGTAGAGTTTGTACAGCGGGTAATTGACGGCCGAAACGTCGAGCGCCGTCCGGAAGTCGTCACTGGACGCCTTGGCCTTGCTTCAGCCGACCCACATTCGACTATCGCAAAAACTCAATTATCTATTCATATTATCGTTTACGTACAGTTATCTAATATTTTATCTATACATATAAATAAAATTGGAGTGTCTTATGTCTGTTTGTTCCGGCTAATCTCTGAAATGGCTGGACCGACGGGACTTTTGTTGGCAGGTAGCTGATGTAATAAGTAACTTAGGCTATGTTTTGTCCCGGGAAAATATAAAGCGGGACTTTTATCCCGGAAAAACTTTTTAACGCGGGCGACTAGAAATATAGCTTCAATTCGGTTGTGTAGATTCGTATATTTTACACGTCAAGTAGTGGAGACAGCTATTTGATTATAAGTGATTCTGTGTATCCGGTAATATACCAATGCTAATAAATGCTAATGAAAGATAAAACATCAAATAGCCACACAGTCGAATATACTAATGCTTGGGCAATACCAAGGTTACTATAAACGATCATTATAGAAATAAGATGTAACAAATGTTATTACACTGTTGGACACAGGGTTCCTCTGGTCTTTAGATTGCTAGCGAGGGCTAAGGCCTTAGTCCACCTCGCTGGCCTGCTGCGGGTATGGCTTCACAATTCCGTTGTAAAATTTTCACGATATTTTTTTTATATGAGCACGGCAAAGTGACCCCCCTGCACCTGATTGTAAGTGGAGAGAGATCCAGATAGAATGTCCGCTGACGAGTGATGATTATTGCTTGTCAGTCGACACAATTATGCCGGCCTATTTCAACTGGATAAACACAAGCTACGATAACGAATACATCCGACAGATAACCACAGTAATTGACATAGCTCAAAGGATTAGCAAGCTGAAGTGGCAGTGGGCTGGCCATATCTCGCGAAGAACCGACAACCGCTGGGGTAAACGTGTTCTTGAGTAGAGACAGCGACTGGGCAAACGTAGTGTAGGACGCCCTCCGGCCAGGTGGGATGACGATCTGCGAAAGACTGCAGGTAGATGCTGGATGCGGCAAGCTAAAGACAGGGCGCTATGGCGCTCCTTAGGGGAGGCCTATGTCCAGCAGTGGAATGATAAAGGATGATGATGATGATACACAGAATGATCCCGAAGCACGACATACTACGTGGGCCACTGTGGCGGGTTTTAACACCTTTATTTCGTAGCACAATTCGTACATAAAAATCTTAAGATCACGACCGGGGTCATCGAAATCATTAATGCAATGACGATAATAAAATTGTACATGGTTTATTGGTTACCTCATATGCGTCTACCAGCATATTACTTTCATAAAGACGTCTATAGACTCGTTACTTCTACTGTTACTATACGTATTATCCGCGCCTCATCTAGGTTAAAAGTAGCTTCGTAGCAAGTAGAAACTTGTAACCGAGGAAGGGAGATAATATTAAATTCTATGCCCTACGCCTTGGGTCTTAGATTTGGTTTCAAAAAGTAAGCTCATACCCATTGATATGAATCAAGGCATCTTCATATTGTTAAGAGAACAAAATCTATACCAAAACTTGTGGAAATCAATTCCCTGGTACTTCTATCCCTTATCCCTTCAAACATGATTTAAAAAAATAAGTACTTCACATCCACATTTAGGGGTTTAAATATACCAAATAGATCTAAATCACACCCCTAAGTTTAGCCCTTTAAACCTACATGGCGTTTGTTTCCACACCGCAGACCGCACCGCAATGACGCGTGTCCGAAAGTAAACAACTATAAAAGCACTTTAGGTATTGCCTTTTTGTTTGATGAGTCAATATTTAATATAGCGTAAAGGCAATGTTTTAATTTTGTTTGTGCAATACATCTATTGTGTCCTTCGGAATGATTTATAAGAAGATAATTGGCCACAGATTAATGAAGAGAATCCAATCCATAAGCCCATTAAATTGAGTTATAAAAAATTAAAGTATGTTGGAGAATGCAATCAGCCCTGTATTATATACTGCCCACTGCTGAGCACAGGCCTCCTCTACTACTGAGAGGGGTTAGGCCTTAGTCCATCACGCTGGCCTATCGTCGGAGAATATCAAATATTTCTCACAACTATATTAAAATACCACCCGTACTTAAACTAGTTAACCAAAATAATAATTGAATTTAACAACATCATGATTTTTTTATTCAGGGTTGTGTCTGTCTTGGTTGACCAAAATAATAATTGAATTTAACAACATCATGATTTTTTTATTCAGGGTTGTGTCTGTCTTGGTTGACCAAAATAATAATTGAATTTAACATCATGGTTTTTGTATTCAGGGTTGTGACCCTCTTGATAAAGTTCATCTAGAATTTATAGATATGAACATTTTTATTCTGCTTCTTCTAATTGTAGGGTTAACTTATGAAAGTCAATTGAATCAGTCTTTCACTCAATTCTTCGATTCTCGGAATATTTAAAAGCCCTGATGATCATGGCTAGTGGGAGCACTGTCCTCGCAATTTAAGTAATGAACTGACGCATATGACGTCGATCACGCGTGTTCATACAAAATATATACATTCAGATACGTCGCGTCATATAATTTACATACAAGAAGATGTCATCAGTTCCGGCGTAGCGTGACGAATTTCGCAGTTAAGGAGCTCAAATCTAGTTTAAAAACAGTCATGGCAAGAGGTTAGAATACTAAGCAAGGGATGTATCACTCATCAATCAAAAGACTGAAATGTGTGGAGTGCCACTCAGTACTTTGTAATTGATAGTCCTATATGATGTTGCTATTGTTTATGGGCGAACGTATTGTAACTAGGGCTTTCATTTCGAGACTCTCGGTCTCGAAAATTTCGAGAGTCTCGACGATTTTTTTGTATTTTCGAGACTCGAGACTGCTGCCTCCAGTCTCGGAAAAAACGAGACTTTCGAAACTAACATCAAATAATAATTATTATTGAAAAAGTTACTAAACTATCAGGATCTTTTTAATGCGGATCAGTGGCGACATAGAAAAATTTAATTTTTGATAATCTCTCGGAAGTCTCAACCTAACCTTGTTGAAACATATACGGGTCTTTGTAATTAACTACATTATCGTTATGATAAATTGGGAAAATATCTCTTTTTGACAATGGCAGCGATAGGGGGAAATACTCAAATCATTGCTAAATCTCTGCTAATTATGGTTTGAAAAGTTACGAAAATCCCAGGACATGAGACAACCCAAAGCATTCATATAACATTATAATTAAGCATGTCGAAGGTCACGGAGTGCACATGTACATGCTATCGCAACTTTCATAGGAGTCTGCTCTTGAGCAGAGTCTCTCACTGTTTGAAGATGAGACTCGAATAAAATGTCAAATAAGTATGAAACACTACGCGGCACCCTCATACACTTTATTTATATGGTAGCGGGTCACCGATCGCCCAACCGCCGTCTGAAGGCCGGTATTTAAAAGAGGCTGGAGACGTCTCGTCTACGTCTATTAGGAGAAGCGAGTCTTCACTTACTATAGCGTGACATGTTTCGACCTTAAAAACCTGCGACGCGAGACCATTAAAAATACAAAAAGTCCCGATACTTTGAGACACGAGATGACCTGGGACCCAAACACTAATGCTAATCTATACGTACTTCTAGCGTAGAATTAGAGATTTTTTTTCTTATGTGATTTATTTAATATAAATTATAAAACAAAACCCCCCGCTGAGTCTGTATATATGTCTTAACGCCAAATTACTCAAATACTACCGAACAGATTTAGTTGAATTTTGGTGTGGAGACAGTTTGAAACTCTGGAAAGGCTATAGGCTACTTTTTGTCCTTGTAAAACTATTTCACGTGGTCGAAGCGGTGTGCAAAAGCTAGTTTGTAATAAAATCAAATCCTCTCTTTGAAAGTAATTATCCAACGCTCTTTATCTTTTACGGGACAGATATAAAAATTTAAAAGTCGTATAAGTAATTGGTAATTTAACTTCCATATGGCTTTATAATAGAGTAATTTATAAAATACTTTATTGATATATCTTGTATTGACTGCCTTAAAAGTCTATAATCGTGGCTTACGAGTACAATGACTATTTTTGAAATAGTCTCGAAAGTCTCGTTTTTTTTCGAGACCTGACCAAGTCTCGTTTTTTTTTCCCGAGACTCGTAAATGTACCGAGACTGAAAGCCCTAATTGTAACATGCCTCGGTGGCGTAGTTGTATTGCGTACGCGTTACGAGTACGATTTGCGCGCTGAGGTCCTGGGTTCGAATCCCGGGTCGAGCCAAAAATATTGTGACTGGGTTTTTCCATCTTAAAAATTACTCAGTCGCAGCTCGGAGTCAGGAAGTTGGCGGTGTGATACCCCCGTGCCTCGGAAAGCACGTAAAGCTGTTGGTCCTGCGCCTGATCTCTCTCCGGTCATGTCGGATTGCCGTCTCACCGGATTATGAGAGTGAAGGAAAAGCGAGTGCACTTGTGTATTGCGCACACAATTGTGCACTATAATATCTCCTGCGTACATGGCTGATCTCCATTGAGATTGGCCGCCGTGGCCGAAACTGGCTAGGAGGATTATTATTATTGTAACATAAAAAATGTCAAACCCCATACCCTAATTGTTTTACGAAAACATTAATCGATCGAAGGCTGTATGTTTGTTACCTTTGCCTTCAAATCGTGTGTTAGACGAGTGCGTGTAGGATGTCAGTTTTCCAACCGCGTGTTTTGCTTTTATGCAATAATAAATGCTATACGCGTATTAAAATTATGTGTGCATGTGCAGTATTTATAATAAAATGAGTTTGATTTATTACGTAAATTGGAGAATTGTGAGTGGTCGTGTTCTAATTTCGATTACATAAACTTTTGTTCATCTCTAGCTTGGATTGTAACCCTACCGGTGAATGACCTCTCTTCGACCTCTTGCGTGATCAGCTGGGGCCGCTTTGCCGTCCCATACGTGTCAGTGTTAAATGAATTCATTCATCTATTTATTTAAGATACAAATAAATGGATGAATGAATTCATTTAACACAAAGACAATCATCAGTTTCATTGTCCCACTGTTGGGAAATTATGTCCCATCATTAAATCAAGCGTTTGTGCTAAACCATGCTACATGGCAAAACAACTTGCTATCAATTTACGCAATTTAATACAAACATGTGAAGCCTTTTCAAGAAGAACATCTTAAGCAATACTTCGCAATTTTTAATAGCCATTTCTTTTTAAATTCATAAATATTTGTGGTATATTTGCTAATTGCATTATTTTCATATGATGGTCAAAGAAAAAGCTTTCTAGTCAAAATTGCGAATTGTCGCTTAGATTATTCTTTCTGAAAAGGCCCGATAGATTTTAAGGGTGACTTACCGACACTATCATCATGTGTGACACTTACATCATCAAGCGACTCATCACGAAGTATAAAACATATTAAGAAACTAACCCAAAATAACATGGCCACCATTCCCGTGACCAAATGGAAAATCCTGTTAAATGCTCTAAGGGGAAAATCCAGATGACGCCATAGGCTCGAGCCAAACTATACTTTTGATCCTCATAAATATCAGTCAAAAAGACATTCAAATCATTACATTCCAAGAAATCCCATTCATAACTATTGCTTCATTAATCTATACTAATATTATAAAGAGGAAAGATTTGATTGTTTGGTTGTTAGTTTGTAATGGATATAATGGATAAACACAAAAATCACTGGACCGATTTTGAAAATTCTTTCACTAATAGAAAGCTACATTACTCCCGAGTGTTATAGGCTAATTTTTATCCCGGGAAAATATTTTTATCCTCGAAAAACCTTTAGACGCGGCGGAGCCGCGATACTTAATAGACCAGCAACTGGTGACAAGGAAAATTGTTTGTTAAAGTTAATGGTCTGTTTTTTTTTCTATTAGAGGACGCCAACAAAGACATGGGTAATCAGAAGGAATCCTCGAATTTTTATGCAGTTTTGACGATGAGTGGGTTTGCAGCACGCTCAGCAAATTACTATTTCTGACCCGAGTGTTCGTCAACAGATCAGTTTTTGCCTTTGTTAACTTGGCCTTCCTTCAGCCTTTGTAGACGACACCATAAAAGTTTGGTCTTTTTAATATTATTTACCTAGTTGGTGTTAGTGAACGACTCTATATGTCCCACAGGACATTTTTGAAATTGTAGGTTTCATGCACAAGGGAGATTACTGAACATTATCAAATACCCTCTTACTTGTTTGCCAGCATAATATGCAATAGTAATGACTACGAAAAAAATATATCAGCATTTCGTAGCTTTGATATTTTTCAGTCATTGGCTATGACCTCTCATCAGTAACCGATCAAAAGTCCAAACACACTGAGCCCAACCTTGTTCACGCAATAACATAATTCATCTCAAGAACATTCTCCAACGAGAATTGATCGCGAATGTAGGTCACAAATTGGCAAATTGGATCCAATTCGGAGCGTAACAATAAACTTATTAGACAAACGGTCGAATAGAGATGCAAATTTGACGGGAGTGTTATACGCATGTAACTGTGTCGAATTTGAAGTGTATCGAGTGTTTACATGTGTTCAATAGAGCGTCATTGAAGCGATACGATTTATTGGAACAGATATATCAGACGCCGGGACTAATGGAACATTGTTACAATTTGAGTGTTCCAGAAACATGAACGAAAATTGGGCATTGCGAGCATAAATTAACATTTATAAACTCTGTCATTTTACTACTTAGCAACTCTAATAAAAACCCTAGTCCTGATAAACCGAAAAGCCTTGACAGAATAATTCGTCAAAAAATGCATTTCCAACAATCCTACTATTAGAATGTGAAAAATATCATCGAGTCAAGGCAACCTCTGTCTGTAGCGAAAGCTAACATCCTTGAGCTCAAAGGTCACGCGATTCTTTTGGAAAAGTCTTCGCCGATCCAGTCCAAAAAGGGCCGAATGACATATGCCACCGGCCGCTCGCCTTGACAATTCGAGTTCAACAGACGACCGAGAAGACAGGTTTTATAGTTCATGCTTGTTGAAAATTCCTTTTATCGTTGCGGATTATGTAAATGTTGTTTGTTTTTTCATTTCCTACAATCCCTTGTGATTATGCTGAAGGCGGTTTGCTTTTGTTTATGCTTTATTATACGCTGCGGTAGTATCGAAATCAACGGCTATTAAATTATTCCTTTCGGCTTAATTATTATATGAGAGATCTTCGAAAATCCAGAAGACGTCATATTATTATAATATTGAGACGTGTTTTTGTTTCCGTGGGGAGACTGCGATTATCACTACCACCCTTCAAAGGGTGGTAGCGATTATGTGAGAGTCACCTGTCGTCAGACCCGGTGGCAAACTAATCAATAATAAGGAATTTTGAAGACTTTTGCTTGTGGTCTATGGGTCATATGACAGCGCAGGTTTTTTCAATTCCAGAACTCAGTAAATACTAAGCTAAACCTGTTATGCTGGAAATTCTGCAACATCCGAAACATGTCTTAGGGCGAACGTTGGATTAGGACATCACGAGAATAACTGTAATTCTAACTTCATGATTCACGGATCAATATATAGTTCTAGTCGTCTGGGCGTCGTATAAATAGGGTTCAAATGACGTAACAGCGTTAAAAATACAGCTCTATTGAAATGACATAGCTGTGTCCATCGCCTCGCCAGGGCTATATCTTATCAGTTATCATCAATTAAATGTTAAGTACGCGATAAAATTACTACCGACTTCAATTTATCTGATATTACCATTTGTAAGCGATAAGGTTTTTAATAAAATATTTTAAATATGATATGTGAATTCTAAGACTTACGAACGATACTATTACTATTTGATTGAATGAATCAAAAAGTACCTAAAAGCCAAATAGGTTCGCCAAATCCTTTATTTGCCGCACCATCAAGCTTTGGAATAGTTTACCGGCGCACGTGTTCCCTCCTTCCTATAATCCGGGGTCCTTCCGCCATAGCGTGAAGAAGCAGCTCAGTAGGCCGGCATGATTGTGTCGAATGCCATGAGATAACCATCTGCTGCCATTCGATACTCTATTTGGACGGCATCGCGCTTACCATCAGGTGAGGTGCAGTCACTTTGCCGTGCCCGAATAAAAAAAAAGCACTTCCTTATTAGTAAATTTTCGATGCTCTGCTAATATTCCAAACATATGCAATAATTTTGTTAACTCCCATGACGTCAGTTGTCACAGTCTGATCCCAAAATCACATATGTATATCTATATCCTTCTATTTCATTCGTAAGAAAATTCAAAACATATGCTAGGTTTGTATCACATACTGGTCCGTATTCAACCGTGAAGTATGGTTGCATTAGTTTCGCCTGATTGTGGGGTATGATGGTGTAAATTCAAGTTAGCAGAGTAATCCAAATACTTCGTAAAATACATAAACATGCCGCCTACAGCAGAACATACATAAGAGCAAAAACAGATTCCCCACCTCATCAACACGAGGACATCCAACAATCCTTGCATCTTATCAACCCAGCAATCCATTTAAATTCAACTCACATCGATGCAAAGTATATTGGATTCTACGATATGAGTCGTCATGTTTTGTGTGCTAATTTGACTGTGCCATGGGTACAGATGTGAGTAATCGCATTCCTGCCCGTTCCAATATATGGCAACCCAAAAAGATAAAGTTTTCAGACTACCCTACTTTTTGAGGAATTAGAACAATAGATATATTGGAACTGTTGGAGTATTGAATATAGATTTGGGTTTATGGGTTTCTTTATATAGAGTGAGGCAAAAGTTCCGTCATACTCTGAATTGGTTGCTATTTTGTTGTAAATAGAAAATATTAAAAATTAAAAGTAAAATTGATAACATTAAGTCGATAATATCATTAGCATGACCACCTGAGATGCTGTGAATTGTGTTTGTGCTGCGGCATCACATGGCTGCGATTAATTTCTGCCTACCTATGCAAACGAAAAAGGCATAATAATATTTTATCAAATCAAGTTTAAAAACTCTATTGTAAGCTCGTATTTATTTTCTCAGAGTCAATTGACTCGTTCCAAGAATCAGTTTCTCAACATTTAGACAGGAATGATTAATTCTATTAACAACACCGCCCACTGCTTCGCGGGATGTTGTGAATGGACTGAATTACGCAATAAGTGTGGGGTTCCCCATACACACAATTTTAAATGGCAGAGTCACGTATTTGTCTACAGCATCAGTGGGTCAGATAAAGCGGGTTGATACCACTCTCGGAAAATCGAAATGAATTGATAATTTGCCATTGCGTTTTTTATGGGTTAATATAACGAATCATCCTTCGTTTTAATGTTAATCCATATAGACCCCACATTATCAGGTGCAAGGTGCATTGCTGTACGTATAGAAACATACACACACACACACACACACACCTTTTATCCCCGAAGGGGAGGCAGAGGCGCAACTAGTGCCACCCACTTTTCGCCGTTATTCCCATGATGTGATGAGGGCGAGCCTATCGCCATATCGGGCACATATTCTGGACTCCGAACTTATACTGAATATAAAAACTCAATATCACTTTGCCCGACCCGGAATTCGAACCCGAGACCTCAGCATTGCACTCGTACCACAATACAACGACGCCATCGAGGCAGTCACCTATAAAAAAAAAAAGAGATATTACGAAGGCTAAATAAACCAAATCCAAACTCCTTGAAATTCTACAGCACATTCGTGTATTAGACTGCTTCTCGTAGGCTTCTGACATTTCTGAAACTTACAGACGGAACCAGACCAAGTATATAAAATACAGCCCTCCTCATCTAGTAGGTAATCGGTTAAATTCTTTAGTAAGAAATATAGCCTCACCAGAAAATAAAATAGCTGCTTTGGGGGCTAGTACGAAAGAAACAGATTCTTTAATTGCATATGATTATGTTTACTGTGACAGCGTCGGAGAGAAAACAGGATGAGGAAGCACCAAATTTATCGCCGTTAAGATCTTGATGTCATGGTGGTGCCGCATTTAAATTGCCGTGACATCAAATTTGCATGGCACCTGCGCCAGTAGCAATCAGAACCATTCTCATAATGCCAGGGTATTGAATAAGACAATTATGGAAGTAAGAGGATGAAAAACTGTTCAGACTAAGGAATTATTTACTGGTGGTAGATCTCTCACATGTAAGAGTCCGTCTGGATTGGTACCACCGCAATGTCTTTTTCTACCGCCAAGCAGCAGTGTGCATGCACTGTTGCGTTTCGGCTTGAATGACATTGTAGCCAGTGTAACTACTGAACATGATGAGACTTAACATCTTATATCCCAGGATGACAAGCGCAGTGCTAGATGGTAGGAGGTGGAGGCCAAGAGGGCCGCCTTACGGCGAGCCGCCGTGGAGGAGTGGCGTCTCAAGCTGGAGGCCCCGTCGTGGGGGCACAGGGTCGTAGAGGCAGTGCGTCCTGTCTTTGCCGAATGGCTGGACAGGCGCCACGGAGCGGCAACATACCGCCTGACGCAGGTGCTCACCGGGCATGGCTGCTTCGGTGAGTTCCTGTTTCGGGTGGTAGGTATAGAGGAGTCGGCCGTGTGTCACTATTGTGACAACTGCCCAATGGATACGGCCCAACATACGTTGGAGTGTTGTCCAGCCTGGGATGAAGAACGCAGCGCTCTCAAAACAGTCGTCGGAGAAGACCTCTCGCTGCCGGCCGTGGTCGCTTCCATGGTCGGCGGCCGGGTGGCCTGGCAGGCGGTGGCCCACTTCTGCGAGGCGGTCCTCTCGCGGAAGGAGAGTGCCGAGAGGGATCGCCAGCGCAGTGGTGATCCCTCCCGCCGCCAGACGAGACGTAGGAGGCGTCGGGTGGACGACTGACCGACGTCTCCCGCCCTGTGGATTGGGGGCGTTTGGAGAATTCCACCACGGTATCCCCTGCCTGTCGTAAAAGGCGACTAATAGGGGCCTCCGGGGGTCACAGGTGGACGGGACGTGCCGCCCACCCATTAGTCTAGCCAACTTCTGTGACCCCCGTGATGGACATGTCCGAGGCAGCGTGTCTCACGCTGCCTCGAACACCAAAAGGCGGACACGGTACGGTGTTTCGGGGGCTTCTGAGCCCCCGCAACAGGAAAAGGACCGCAACAGCGGTACGCGCAGGGGCGGTTGCGGACGAAAACTTAGACGTGAGTCGGAGGAAGCCCGCAGCCGTCCCTAATGCGCCGAAGATGGCCTTTAAAAAAAAAAAAAAGTGCTAGATGGTGGTGCAATAGCGATACGTATCGCTTACCATCAGGCATGCTCGTCTCGTCATTTAATGAAATAAAAAAAAATAGTCGTAAGGAAGGCATGTCTCTCGCACCCGACTTTCTGTTTGGTTAGATGCAATATCTATTTCTGCTCAAGAAATGCGCAAATATTTAAAAAATATTGTAATACAACTAAACGTTAAATTCGAAATTTAATGTTTTATGTTAGCGGGTTTAAGTTCTAGTGCGACTATCCTGGCCAGTCTGATCGGTTACCATCAGCCGAGCTACTCACATCATTCAGTTATAGAAAACACATCAACACCGCTCCCATCCTAGGAAAACTGTCACAATACCGCGAAAGGCAGCAGAAAGATTTAAATCTAACAATGACGAGGATTCCAATAAGGGACGTGACTGCCATAAATTAGGACGGGAATCCCATAGTGGGAATGAGTCAAGTGTATTGCGAGCACGTCTTCTTGAAGGAATAAAACGCATTCCCTGTAATGTTAAGTCATATTCGCCTGAAAGATGATGAAATAGGTTTGAAATCTATTTATACATACTTTTTACCATATTATTGCAAAAGAGCATGTGGGTTACTTACTCATAAGTAACCATCAACAACAGCAAAATTCACTGCTGGTCCTAATTAATGGTAAGGAATAGAACTTATGGAAGGCTGATAAACTACTAATAAATCCCCCAATATAATTATGTGGTAACAAACACTTCTAAAATTCACTCTGACATACAAAGTATTTTTGGAAAATAAAATTAGAGGCATTTATATTGCAGAATGGTACCGTGAGTTGATTTGTTGGTGTGCTGTTTGCAACATTCAAGTACCCGAACCCATCATATGGATCAAAACTGATCCGGAAGGTCATACCACGCCAGCCCCGTATTAATATATACGTCCACTGCTGAGTACAGGCTTCCTCTACTACTGAGAGGGTTTAGGCCTTAGTCCACCACACTGACCCGGTACGGTCTGGCAGATTTCACATACCTTCGAAATTCTTATAAAGAACTTCTCAAGTATGCAGGTTTCTTCACAATGTTTTTCCGTCACCGTTAAAATAAGCGATATTCACGCATAACTTTATTAAAAAACCCAGAGGTGCCTTTGGGTGCTGAACCTGCGGACAGTCGTCTCTGTAGTCTGTTCCGCTCCCAATCAAGTTATCGGCGCTTTTGGGCCGGAAGGCCGGTATACCAACCTAATCATGTGTCACTTTCGAGCATAGGAAGGTATCAGTAATAGCTAAAAGCGCTTCCTGGAAAATACTTAGTGATCATTTACCATCAAATTCTTCAACCAACATCTCCCAGTACCTACATATATCCTAATGACCAAAATGAATACTAAAAAGCAAATAATAAATACGTATACTGCATACCCATGTTTTATAATATACGCCGTGTAATTGTTAGTATTGTATGTAAATTAACCACTTCATTAGACGCTATAAATCTAGCTTAACATAGGATTACGTAGGTGGAATGGACTCACACGAATCGATATTGGCTGACGTGAGGAGAATAGAACCCTGTACCCATTCACTGAGACCACTAGAGGAATGAGGCGATTAATATAATAACTATCCAATATGCAAGCAAGGAAGCTTGTAGAAATTAATTCCGCGAGCGATTTTTACCGTGTCGTCGCAAGCCGACTTCTGCAAATTTTAGGAGGTTACCGGACTTGCTGCAAGTTGCCGAATTGTTGAAATATTACCCTAGCGGTATTGTTAGCTTTCTTGGAACCTTTTGCGTAATATATTGCTGTGGGAATTTGCTAGTCTAAACTCAGCTTAAGAACTTCATCTCATCACTAAAAATATAATTACATACGCAGTGAACGATTGAGACATAACTCAAACATAACCCTAATTCACAGAACCATCCATTTATCATTCACATCATACACAAGTGAATGGCAAAAACCACATTGCCAAATATGTGCACATTTGATCAAATTTAAGTTCTGTGTAATCAATGAGTACTAGCTATTATTGAGGCAGCTAAAAAAATAATGTAACAAATATTTTCCCACTCTGCCATTATCTATTTTGTGTTAGATCAGATCTGAAGGAAAGATTCATATTTATTTTAAAATAATCTTTTGTTTTGAAGTCTGCCAACCCGAAGGCCTAACCCCTCTCAGTAGTAGAGGAGGCCCGTGCTCAGCAGTGGGCAGTATTTAAAACAAGGCTGGTATGGTATAGTAATCTTTTTTTTTGTTTATTCAATCCCTGAATATCTCGATGGGATAAAACCGCTTATTCACACACGTAGGCGTAGCTAGTGGAAGGGAGACGGGAGGTGCCATGTACACTCCTGAATCTAGAGGCATAAGCTACATAATATTATTTCTTACGTCTAGGGCATAGGTACACGTATTTAGCTGCATCTATATTCACGTAGCTCATCGTCTCAACAGGGGTAGATACCTATACAGAATGAATCATTAGATCTTACGATTATTTCAAGGAACACTTGGGTAATTCTGTTTAAAACGACACATCTTTAAACAATTGTCACATCAATTAACTTTATCTCTGTTAGTCATTCATAAAATTAAGCAACCGAATATGTCAGTAACCTTTTTTATTTTAAGCTGAAACCACACGCTTGCCAAACCTCACCAAGCCACAAATAACTAATGTCTCTGGGTGACGAGCACGGTGGAGTACCACGCCGTCTTTTGTAATTCAAACTTCAAGGCTCAGACGGTGTCGCTACTGTAAATCGCAGTCATGTCTTACCATCAGACAAGCGGTTTGCCCGTTTCGTCTTTCATTTAATGGCTAAGCTTACGTGGGCTTGCAAGGATTGTACTTTACTACCAATCCTGTAGTGTCTCTTTTAAATCCAAATCAAAGGCAGCAGACACTTCCTCGCGGTAACCGCTTTATGGATCCAAACGTTTCTGTGATGCCAAGTGTGGAGTATTGACATTTCTTTTTATCGTTGCTTGCGATGTGTACGTGATATGTTCAACGTAGTCAGGTACGTTTACGTAAAAACACGTAAATTATACCTGCTTTTCTTTCAGCGGATGATTTCGGTATGCAACTTATAGAAACGAGTTATTGTGGCGAGATTTTCACTTTATGCTATTCGCTTTCCGCACCTATGTATATCCAGTAGATTCTCATAAACTATTACTATGGACAGCGGCGTTTTGAGTAGCGAACGGAGTTACCTAGGGCTTCATGCTTCGAAAGCAACTTGCCAGTGGCACAAAGAAAAAACATTCCTCCTTCAGCAATCTGGTAAAAAGGCCTCGTAAAAATCCACCGCCTAGAGCTGGCCCTGAATCTAGTAAGTAGTTCTGACCATAAACAGTAGCAACACACTAATTATACCTGCCTCGGTGGCGTAGTTGCATTACGGTACGACTGCAATGTTGAGGTCTCGGGTTCGATTCCCTGTCGGGCAAAGTGATATTGGATTTTTCTAATCGGTATCAGCCCGGAGTCTAGAGTTTGTGTCCGATATGGCGATAGGCTCGCCCCCTATCACATCATGGGAAGAAATACGCACGGTGAAAAGTGGATGCACTTGTTGCGCGTCTGCCTACCCATTCCGAGATAAAAGGCGTGACTATGCATACACTAATTTTGAGTACAAAGTACTAGTTTTATGCTCGTCAAGCTGACTTCAGATTTCAAATGTATAGTCTCATTAAACCTACGAGACACAACATAAATAAATTTATTACTCATCTGACTTTAAATATACATTCTTAAGAACATATAAGGAAAGCTCTTATTAAAGTGGTTAAAAATATATTTTATAATGCGTTTATTTTCGCAGCAGTTTGAAATTCCTAACACAGTGACTACCATTATTTTACTATTATAAGATAAAACAGTCGTGACGTATTTCCACACGTGGGACATATAATCACACTTTTCTCTTTCCTAGGGTAGGCAGTGACGTCTCTGACACATTTCGCCAGTTATAACTTATATCATAATATATTAGGGAAGAATTCATTGCCATATACCTGGCACAATCCAATCTCCGCGCCGATACAGAAAATTCAATTTTGGATCTAACCAGGAGTCTCAGCGCGGTCGTACCGCAATGAAACTAAGCCACCAAGACCCATTACTATTCCACCAGGGTACACATGGCGCCAGGTAATATGATAACTATATCGTCCATACCACTGTTATTTCCTTATAAACTGACTATCCACTCATTACACCGGGCAGTTTGGCGCGACGCAGGTGCTGTCCAGTTCACACGACACGCTACGATATTATACTTAAAATTTTATAATAAGTATTCTTTTTAATAACAATTGCATATCGTTTTAGAATGTAAAATTGACACGTTTTACATTAATAGTAACCAAGATTTGTGGTTCACGCGATTTCACCCTAATTTTGTTTAGTAGCCAAATCACAAAGTTGGATTCGAACCCAGGATCCCCTAATCCGTAGCCCATATCGTCGAAAATAATGCAAAACGACGTAACTAGCACTAGTAAATACTGCGTAAGTGACGAAAAAAGTTTAATTGAAATTGATACTTACGACACTAAACTTATAATTGATAATACTATACTATTTTTTTCACTTGCGCGGTATATTTAGCAATCCGAGACAGTACAAAATGCCTTTGAAGAGTTTGTAGGCTCCCGTACACATAACTTTTTCAAGAAAGGCATTGAAAAATTACCACTGCGCTGGCAGACATGCATCGATACTTAGCATGAGTGCATGTTTCGATTGATATAAATAAAAAATATTTATAAAAAAATGACTAACTTTCTGTATACTAAACGACAATTTCATGGGTAGTAACTAACTAACCTAATATTTTGATAGATCAAGGAGACACGACTATAAATGTTATGTAATTTTATTTAGACGTTGCATTTGTTTGAGTTTCAAGAATTGATACCAGACCAAGCATCTGCGACATTATATAGGAACTAAAGTTGCACTAATATTAACATCGTATCGATAAGTCGTACCGGCATATCGTCAGTTCCCGAACGCACCGTTATGCCGTGTACACACTTGACACGCGCGCACATGCGCACGCGCTGTGAAATCATGCATAAAATTATGCAATATTCGGTGAAAACGGCACACGACGCGCATGCCAATGGTTTATGGGCTAATCAATCTGTGATGTTCTTAATGCGTCGGCGCTTGCCGGACCCTTGGATTTATGCCTTTGCAGGATGAATACTTAATTACCTGACGTTTGTGAAGACCCGTCCTGGTTTGCGCTGACGAAATATGCACTTTGAAACACCGGTTTGATGTTTCTAACCGTGTCGTTAGTATAGTAATTTATATTTTAAACGTATCTGACAAATCCTAATCGGAAAGTATTTTAGGTATCGAGTAAGAAGAGCCTAAACCCGCTTAGTAATAAAAAAGCCCCAAGCCAGCACTGAAACACTGTGTAATAGAAGGCTAGTATTATTACAAGAGGAAACTTTGGCTCTTACAACACACAGATCTGAAGTCTGAAACATTTGTGTTACACATCTTTTACGTCTAGGGATCCAGCCCGGGTTCTTTGGTTTCACGGTAGCCAAATACGCCAATTTGTCATAGGTAAGTTTCTATGACACTCAAGAGGGCGGTGTCACAAGAAACTTTACTGTTTATGTCACCCAGTCTTGCATTTTAACAATGCGTATTGCATCTCGAGACGATGGTAGAATTATTCATGTGTTCGCGGAATGAAGTCACGGGCTCTTTAGATACAATCTTGTAGAATTGGTCAGACACATAGGCGGAGATAGATAAATTAATCGACATCATTTATCTAATCCATATAATATATAAAAGCGAAAGGTAACTCACTATCACGAAATCTCAGAAACTAAAGTGCTAGGAGTCTCCAATTTATTTTAGGACGTAGGTGCTCACTAAGACAGGATTTTACGAAATTCAACCCGTAAGGGGTTAAAAAGGGATGGCAAAGTTTGTACGCGATAAACTCAAAACTATCCAAAGCATATCGATAAAATTTGGTATGGAGACAGTTCCAGGCCCTAGGACGGTTTAAGGCTACTTTTTATCCCGGGAAAATGTATAACTGGTCTTTTATTCAGGAAAAACTCTTTTAAAACGCTTTTATTAGCTTCAGACGTATTTTACATGTATGTATCTATGTAACGGAAACTTTGACCATGATTTTGACCTCCTTCAAAACATCGGATTAAATCGAAATTAGGGATATTTATCAAGGACCGATGTCAATTCAATATTTTATACTAAAACACGCTTTTATAGAAAATCGAACTAATAAATGAATAAATAATAGTTTATTTATTTTTAGTGACAGCTGTTGGACCATTTCTTTCTTCTTCGGGTAGTTATCGCTTAGGTGGCTAGTGAAAGGCTGGTAGGTTAGATAGGCTAAGGCCTGTAGTGTCCTCACCGGTGAGGATCGCGACGCGTTCCTGCCACTATTTTTAATAAAATTAATTCATAGTTTTTTTTCTTAAAATCTCTTTCCTGCCAGCCCGAGCTTGGCTTCTTGATTTATTTTTCATATAGTTGTTCTTGATTTATTTAGTTATATAAGTGATTTTTGTAATGATAATTATTAGTAATTGAATGTATCTTGACTTATCATAAGTGCAACTATGTTCGCCTACGTGATGAATAAAGTGTTTTATTTTATTTATTTTATTTTGTAGAATTATAACTAAGCTGGCTACTCTTATACTGGGTGGAAGGGAAACGCTCTCTATACCGGAACGGTAAGAGAGAAGAACCATAACATTAACCAAAATTTATATTCATTTGCAAAGCTAAGCGATAATACTTACGATTTTAGTATTTCCGTAATTCATGCGCGCGCAATGTAAAGCGTACAAAAAACTGGGTAGGGTACAAACTACAAAGCAAACGCCGACAAGGCGTCGGCCGCCGCGCTGCGCCGGCACCGGCCACGCGGTCGTTGACCCGTCAGCTGATGTACGTGTTTCATTACGATTTTTTTGAAATATTGACCTCTTTTACTATGTTTTTCAGAATAATAGTTTTATTTATCCATACGTGAAGCTGTACAGAAATTTGAGAAAATCCTACTAAAATTGTAACAATGCAATCGCGATTTTTTTAGTGCCATCACGTCAGGAATCCATACGTGAAGCTGTACAGAAATTTGAGCAAATCCTACTAAAATTGTAACAATGCAATCGCGATTTTTTTAGTGACAATAGTAGAACAGAACTAAAAAATCAACAATAATGAATAGTAAATATTTGTTATTGATACTCAATTAATAGGTTTTCACAATTGTTTCTTTGAATATAGGCATAATTACTTAGTGTAATAACAAACTAAAGTATTTAGTGTAATTTTTTTTTACAACTGTATTACAAGACCACAGAGTAACAGTTCCTTTTTACCTGTTTTAAACAAAAGAATTGATTATTGTCCAGTCACACGAAATGCCTTGGCTAAAACACAATATTGGTTTTTAGCACCAACCCTATATAATAAACTAGTAGTGCTCGCGGCTCCGCCCGCGTGAAAAAGTTTTCCGCGACAAAAATATTTTCCCGGGATAAAGAGTATCCTATAGAACTCAGGAGTTATGTAGCTTCCTATTAGTGAAAGAATTTTCAAAAACGGGTCAGGAGTTCCTGCGATTAGCGCGTTCAAACAAACAAACAAACTCTTCAGCTTTATAATATTAGTATAGATTAAATATGAAGAGTAAGATTAAGCAATAAAAAAAAACAACTAAAATCCAAAATTTATGAGTGGTAATTAGATTTCAATTATGAAGATGTAGAAACCATAATACAATAGCACACCCACACACATAGACACACACACAAACACTCACACAGACAGAGAGAGAGAGAGACACAGAGAGCGAGAGTGAGAGAGTGAGAGAGCGAGAGAGGGAGAGAGAGAGACACACAGAGAGCGAGAGTGAGAGAGTGAGAGAATGAGAGAGCGAGAGAGGGAGAGAGAGAGAGAGAGAGAGAGAGAGAGAGGACCCCGCTTGAGTGCAGAGTGGACAGTTAACTCCATCTGATGGACAGCTCGAGTAACTGGTGGACAACAAGCATAGCCAGGTGGACTTTGTGTGGTCATAGTGAATTAATATGAATGAAACGCATGAAAAGATTGATGAAGGTGGAGGAAGCGAAAGAAGTGGACCACCATCGAGCAGTGGCATTTCATAGTCTCTGCCTACAGAAAAAAGGGTATAAGCGTGATACTGTGTACATACACAGTACATATGTTGTAAACCTATAGTGCCGAACTGATCGGCAGATATGGGTATATTAGCGTCAACCTTTAAAGCAACATCAACATGGAAATCATACGCCTACACTAATGTGGTAGATAAATTGGCTGTGTTCCTTATCAACAATACTTATTAACTGGAAATGAGCTCATACTTTCATAAAAAAAAAACCTGTTTCTGGTTTACAGACCAATTGATCATTGCAAGTTACTTGAACTTAAAAAAAGGTGAGTCTATTAATATTAAATCTTGTTTGTCTAATGACAGCAATCATTAGGCAGTCAGTGAGCCTATGGCGATATTAAATGGTTTTACAAAAAAATACCATTAACCCTTGATAACGAAATTAATATGTAACATTGTTTATGTCTTTTCATAAAATGTAGAGGGGTATGACTTAGCATATAAGTAATCATAATTTGATTGGTCATTAACCCGTCAAGCCCTGCTTATATATATAGATGTATGCGGAAACCCTATATACTAGAAGGCCGGCGTCCGTCGCGGGGCTTGATGAGTCAAAATCTATGGTATTAAATTAAGTAATGAACTTGACTATTACAATTGATGTGGGAACATAGATAACCTTGCAATAACCTATATTTCGTCTGCAGATTGCAAGAAAGAACTTATGATTTGAAACTTGTGTAAAATGCATGCTAACCAAACTATTTTGATTAAAAAAAAAAGAAATAAAGAACAAAATGTCATATGTAAGACAATAATTGTGAATCAGTAAACATTTACCTTTTCTATTTTTAAGGCTGAATTTCCACAAAAATAACTGGGTTTAAATGTTTAAAATGGTAACCTTTTGGGTCCCTAAGTGCCATTATAAAGGAAAGCAATATTAAATCATTTTTAATTCTCATGTAAATGTGTGTATAAATTAGGGAATTATTAAAATTCATGCTTTCATTTAATTCCATGAATACAAAGGCTATTCTTATACAAATGAGTCTACCAATTATACACAAATAATAACAACAACAGAAATCTATACATATTTATTACTGTCATTTACACTTCACTTTGCATTTCTTTACATATTGCACATTACATCACTTATTTTTCACCTTGGGTATCATGGGCAACAATTTTGGCAGCGATAATTGCTGGTAATTGAAATACAAAAAGAATAATAGGAAATGTGAACAAGAGTAAACTGAAATCAGTAGTGGAAACACGTCTGGGTACTTCGCTGGTGGTTCGATGTACACAGCTGCAAACGCTAGCCATATCATGCTTATCACAGATATAAAGAAGTTTGCACTAAGAAGGTTCAGTAACACAGAGTTCTCAGTTTTACTAGGTAACACTACTTTATAAACCTTTTTAGCATTGAGGAATGAGAAAGTACCATTTGTTGGTTCAGCTAATTTCAAACAAATGCTGTAAAAGGAGATGTAAACCACATTTGTGGCTATGAAGGGTATCATCAGTCCGTCTTTTATAAACAACGGCAACATACTAAAGTTTGACACTAACAGAAACCAGAAACACATAAACGGATCCTGAGGTAAGTGTGCTGCTACCGGAATGGCTACTAGAAGTATGGTCTTTTCATGCACTTGGAATGAAAATAGAAAGAAAGCTAACGATACATTAATTAGGGATAATAGGAACTTTTTCTTGTTAATTCTGAAAAAGAGATCAATACAAGATGGCAATATGGCCAAGCCTGTTGTAATCAAGCACACTTTAACCATTTCATCATTTGTGAAAACACTCTTAATCTTAATAAATACATTAATAAAGCACCAAATATTGGAGACTTTGTCCTCAAACACCCCTCTTTTTACTGGGAATAGTCTGTGCACAACATGCATAATATTATCCCATGATCCGGAAAAGGGATACCAGATTATTATAAAAGTGGACACTACCGCCACAGCTAACTTATTAAAATTATGAACTACGTACGAAATCTTGCCTCTGTTCGGCACACCAATGAAACACTTTCTTAATAAATAGAAGAAAAATGGCAAAGCATGATAAAGTTCCATCTGTTTATAATTTAAAGCAAGGACAAAGAATATGGTAGCAAGCACATCATTCTCTATGGCCACTACAAAGAAAGTAGACCAGAGAAATAGACCCAGTGAAATACAGTTGTATTGGAAATGACCATGGTCAATAAGTATGAGTCCTGGGTACAATAAGAACAGTACGGTTGACAGATCTGTTCTTTTGAACACGCTCTTCTGTTCTTTAACCTTCACTCTTTCTAGGTCTATGCATATACACAATACTGCAGTCACGAAAAAGTACACGTCACTTAAAAACACTGTCCACCGCATGAACATCTTGTGCGACTCGTTCTCATAACCTCTCGACGCGAACAACCGCACCGACTCTGGATCTAGCCAGTCCGCCACTAGACCCATCAGCAAGCTGTGGTACGCCGTCAGCGGGGGATAATCTAACCCCCAATATTCAAGGTCGTTCTGCGTGGTATTCTGATACCACGACGTCGCCGGCGTGTGCACTGTGATCTCCTGCCAATGTCTCTGCGCCTCATAATCACCGTACATTGGAGGCTTCTTATAACCAGAATAAGGGTACGCTGCAACACACCACCGCACAAGCAGTGCTAACATCAAACCCGGCAATAACGCGTCTTTCGTCACCATAAATCTATCCGGGTCCGACTTTTTAGTCATTTTTTAAACCTATATAACTTTTCTGTTATCTATATTTTTACAAATAAAATTTTCTATGAAAAGCTTCTCGACGAAGTCAATAGAGAAATTTCAAATTTGACAGATTGTACTTACGACGTGAACGGCGTCCAATTCCTTGGTCAGCTTTTCCTTCAAATATTCCTCCGTATACACCATATTCGTTGGTAAAAATCCATACAACGCGTAGCAAAACTCCGACACAACACACAGAAATTAAATTACACCTCTCACTAGAATTTACTACGGCCAGAAACGGGTTTCATCCACACAATTATTGGACTTTTCGAAAGTGAGAAAACGAGAAGTCGAGAAAGCGGATCACGAAAGTGAAATGCAAAGAGCATTATAATACTACGGAAATAGAGAACCCACTCATTCCTTTTTAATGCCAATCATCAATTGTCAAATTACGGCACGTTAACAATACGAAACACTAGATGCCACTGGTGACGTTTTATCGCTAAAAAAATCCTGCAGGTGGCACTATAATATCGCACGCCTAGATCAATACTGAATTATCTCGAAGAAATCTGTGAATCGTGTTTTTTATGTAAATCGGCAAAATTTGTCGATTTACACAACACAAAAGACACGATTCACAGATTTTTCGAGATAATTCAGTAATGATCTGGGCGTGCGATGTATTGTGTAATGTTTTAGTTTGTAGTGATTGTTAATATACTGCAACATAAGGGTTCTAAAAGTACATATAAAGACGGTAAGCTTAATTATCTAGAACATTGTTTCACAAATATTTCAATATCTGTCGTTGCAACGTAATGTTTTAGACCCTTATTTAACAGTACATAACAATCACCAATCACTTACTATTGATATCTGATAATAATTATAGGGTGGCTAATTAGTAAAACCTTAATAATCAGAATATGGATTTATTACAATAAGATTTAAGTACTTACTTAAAGTAAGAAGTATTTTACAACACTTATTACAATAACTACATCTAATATTATAAAATTACATTTTGAAATTTAAAGATTTCAAAATGTAATTTTATAATATTTAAGATTAACAATTTGGTCTCATAATGTAATTATGCAGCTATAAATATTGTATCAACATAACATTGAATAGCTTGTTACTAGCTATAATAATTTATACCTACTAATATTATCAAGAGGAAAGATTTGTATTATTGTATGTGTGTAACGAATAAACTCAAAACCTACTGGACTGATTTTAACAGTTCTTTCACCAATATAAAGCTATATTACATTACATTAGGTATCAGCGAGTAACATGAAGTACTTTTTATCCCGGAAATACTTATTCAACCGGGCGGAGCCGCGAGAAATAATTATATAAAGTAATAAGTAGTAAGTAATATAAATATGCAATTTCTCTCATGGATAATCGTGTTTAATTTTATTTTTTTGGCAGATTAACCTGCTTACATAAATATTACATTAAAATTTAAGCTAAAATTAAATCTGATTAATAATAACTAACACATTCCATCTATTTAAAACAAACCGATCTCGATAATTAATCTACAATTAATTATCAAGTGAGAACGTTAAAATAATTGCACTATCTTTTGATCTATTAGATATAAGTATGAACATTATTAAACACTGCAAAAAATTCGCTGAAACTAACGGATTTGGAACACTTTTGTTATACTAAATCTAATTGTAATATACATTTTGATGAGGAGCAAATTTTTATGATTCAGGATACCTCCAAATGGTGGGAATAAGAATAATAAATTCATATTTACTTGTATTGCAACGAAACTATTATTTCATTTATCAGGGTGTTTCACTGTCACCGATTATCACAAATGGATGAACCGTTGTTTACAATAAAAATAGCATATTCCAAAAATATCTAATATCGGCATCTCAAATTCTGCATAATTATTTTAATCGTAATAATATGTAATAAATATAAGGTTGAATTTGTTAGAGCGTCACTGAAATACTAAATATATTCATCATTAATGCGTCGAGAGTTTAATAGTTGCCTATATTAAAACTAAATTACATAGTACAGTTAACGGCATTTTCCCTTTTCAGGGGTAGGCCGAGGTGTATCACATCCACATTTCGCCATCTATATTAGGTCCCATGTGATAGGGGGCGGATCTATTGCCATTTACAGGACACATTTACGGACTCCCGGACTGATACCGAGTACAAAAACCCAATACCACTTTATTAGACCTGGGAATCGAACCCGTGACCTCAGCACTGCAGTCGTTCCGAAATACAACTACGCCACCGAGGCAGCCACAAAAACAAAACAACTAACCATAGTAATTCAACTAAATTAATAGAAAATAAGAACAACTCTTTGGAAAGTGGTTATTAGATACGACGTTATAATATAATATATGCAGAGTCATATAAAAAATATTTAAGAGATGTGTGAGTAGTTTGTGCATAAAAAAGAACTTAACTTCTATTAAATATTGCCTCACGATGTAGTATTCTATAAGAAACTACAAAAAACTCAACAAATCGAGTACCTACAATACATGCTTGCATAATATTACAAATTGAAAAATAAACGAAGTATAGACGATTTTTAAAGGCCATAAAAATTATATTTGTCTTTATTGACTGAAAAAGTCTTTAAAATGCTATGTCCTCCTATTCAAATTATACTAATTGCCTATTGATATGAAGAACGATATTTTGCGTAGGTAAATCCAATTAATCCATGAAACAAACCACGTGACCTTTAAGTTTTTGACTTAATGAACAATATATTTAGATCGATTTCACAGTCCCATTGTATTCACAGAAAAAGGAACTACAAAGATTAACAAAAAACAAAAACACATTCTAATGTGCGCTGATTTATAATAATTTGATGTAAAAAATATTTAATGCATCTAACAATTAATTTAACAATAAATTATAAGCCAAGATTATAAATCATAATGTTAAGAACTGCTTTAAACAGGTCTATGAAGCTATGGATTAAACATAAAAAAGCACAATAGGCATGTGTTACTACTAGTCGTCAATCAAAGTGTATAATACTATAACAGAGTAGTTTGTAATCTAAAGTAAATATTCACAGAACAAAAGTAGCATTCGAACAATGATCGTATTAAAAGCTTAATAATTTCGGCATTATATACATAATATTACCTTTTTAACTAATTGCATTGATGAAATAATTTAAATACAGTTCGAATTCCAACAGACAATAAATACGAAATTAATTATATTAAATCAAATCAAAAAGATAAAGCGCAGGTAAGTTATACAAAAAAGGCGCTTGCAATATAAATATAAAAAAAGAATTACAGGGTATTAAATAAAAAACAAACCAACTGAAAAATGGTAATAGCGAATCGGATCAAAATCATCCATTTCAATTTTTTTTGTGGAGTTATGTTGAAAGTCCTCTTTAGGTATCACTAAATTAAGTTATTGCAACGAATCTATTGGGTCTACAGTAATCATACTTTTAAGACCTTTATACTATAAGTACCTATATTAGAATAAGATATTCTGCTACAAGCCTAACATGATTTAGATGGTTAATTTTCATGATTACAGGTAGTGTCTTCAAAACACAGGTTATACAAAAAATCTGTGATTTTAGAAGTTATACTTCTTTAGGCGCGTTATGAAAAGATGATGAGAGTAAATTTTAAGATGCGCGCGCATCATGTAATACATTTAGACTAATAGTAACACAAAAGTCACAGGTTGGGCGCGCGCATCACTGTAATTTAGTTTTAATACTATTAACAGACTTAAATAAAGGAGGTTCTTAATATCCTCACGTTATTCTATAAGGAACTTTACCTTAGAGGATAGAGTAGGGCTTCTAGTGTGGCGGGTCTACTGTACTGTGCACCTGACAAGCCCACACCCCTTTCACCCCCTGAAAAACCAAACCACATTTGACCCTTATTGACCCCCCAACCCAAATTGATCCCCCCTTGCCTATCAAACACATTTTTAACCCCCTTGACCCTAACCTAATTTGACCCCTCTTGACTCCGCAAACACATTTCAACCCCCTTGACCCCCAATATAAATAGACCACCCACACCCATTTTCGACCCTTAACCCCCTAATATAACATAATTAATACTAAATACTATTATTAAATTATTTAATGATGACAAAGAAGTATAACTTCTCACACGCGTACATAAGTACACGCACCCTTTTCTTTTTCTCTCTTAGAGCCGTTTGAATTTCCTCTTTTACGTAACCTACAGATTTCACTGCGTAACTTCTTTATATTTTGTTGGAATAAACCTGAGTGTTGTGAACTGCGTTTCATCTGAGTCTGCTCGTGAGACTATATGAGTGTTCTTTATTTATTTCAGCCCCATCTGAAAAAATAAAAATAGTTATGAGAAAATAAAACTAACAACATACATACATACATACATACATACATATACACTCACGCCTGTTATCCCCGAAGGGGTAGGCAGAGGCGCAACTAGTGCACCCACTTCTCGCCGTTATTCCGTCCCATGATGTGATAGGGGGCGAGCCTATCGCCATATCGGTAACAAATTCCAGACTCCGAGCTGATACTGAATAGAAAAACTCAATATCACTTTGCCCGACCCGGGGATCGAACCCGAGACCTAAGCATTGCAGTCGTACCATAATACAACTACGCCACCGAGGCAGTCAGATAATTTATTTTATTTGTTAAAACTAACAAAGAACATAAATTATCTGGACTTTACGTACAATATACAGTGTGACTGGTAATATGACTTATTCCCGTTAAGAACATGTAGATTCGGTCAAAAGCAATCGATTTTGTTTCATGAAGCCTTATCGGGAATTCAATACTTTTCGAGCAATTCAAGATTTATTGAATTTTAATTATTTGAATTTTAAGATATACCTACATATGCATATACACTGACGGACCCATAAACTGCATCAATGTTGAAGACGCCTTTGTAATAAACATTTTAACCAAGTATTCAACCTTTTTCTACAAAGTTAAATTGAAACCTGTAGTTTGGTTCGTTAACTTCATAACAGCATAGTATGAACAAGTATGAAGTATCATATTATTATCCTTAAGTGTGTGTTTGTATAATGGAAAGGACCAATTTTTTTTTTTTAACAAAAACGATAAATGTAACAAAATTTGGTTCTGGTTGGTTTGTTTAAAAATTGGTATTTAAATTTAAAAAAATTGAAGCACAGGTTTTTTTTCTTTTAATAAGGTGTATTGCTTCCACGTGCATTAATTACAGATTCTAATCGGTTCTGCATATATCTGATTAGGGTCATTAAACGGTCTTACGGGATATTGTTCCATTCTTGTGAAATCGCTGTTCTTAGTGCTGCCACTGTTGTGGGCACAGGATTTTTCGCGTATACCGCTTTTTTATAGTGTCCCATTTTGTGGGACATTACAGCTGTATTAATATGTTATATGTAAATATCAGTCATTTTAAGACATAACGTAGTAACCCATAATATGTGACATAACATTAATGTCTCAGAGTGACGAGAGCAGTGTAATACCTCGCAGTGATTCGTAATTCAAAGTTTCGGTGGTTTGTGTAGTTGTGTTATTTACCAACAGGCAACCAGCTTGGACATTTTGTCATTTATATGAATAAAAAGTATAATAAGTAATGAAATATTATACGTACTTACAATATTAGCGACCGGATGGTTAATCGAGCTTGAGGCATCCTCAGACACCGAGCAAGTGTTTTCAAATTGTTCTGGAACGCAATTAATTTTTTATTTAGGGTGCATATTGCCTATGTCGTTTTATTGTTCAAGCTTACTCTATACCAAGTATTTGTGAGTCTATGGAGAATAGACACACGTACAAAAAGTCGTATATTCAAATTAAAATCATTTATTCAGTAATTAGGCCTCTAAGGGCACATTTACACGTCTTTTTGAAAATAAAAATTAAATAAACTAAATGATTCTACCAGTGCTTCGGAAAAGCCCACTGACCTGAGAAGAAGCACCAAGAAACTCAGCGTAGGTCTTTCATATATTTTTTAAAGTATATGTACAGGGTGTCCAGTATTTAATAGATAACCTTGAAATGTCTTATAGTAGAACTTATTGCCGTTTAGAAAAAAATACGAAATAAAATATATTATGAGTAGTACCTGAGATATGAACTTTTCTAAAAAAAGTCGCAATTTTTTTGACTTATATTACTTTCTTGTACACTACGACCAGAAATGAAGGAAATCCATAGTTTTTTTGTTATTTTATTATTATACACTAACTAGGCTAATAGAGAGATCCTACTATCCTACTAATTTTATAAAGGCGAAAGTTTGTAAGAATGTATGGATGTTTGTTCCTCTTTCACGCAAAAACTACTGAACGGATTTCGATGAAATTTGGCACACGGGTAGGTCATGTCCTGGATTAACACATAGGCTACTTTTTATCCCGGGAAAATATAAACCGGGACTTTTATATCGGAAAAACTTTTTAAGGCGGGCGGAGCCGCGGGCAAAAGCTAGTAGTCAATAGTTTGACTAGTTATAGCACTTTTAAAAAAAACATGCAAGTACAAAATTGTAATCGCAATTGTATTACGACATAGCTGCGATGGTCTTGGGTTCGCTCTCCAGGTCGGGAAAAGTGATATTGAGTTTTAAATTAAGTATCAGCTCGAAGTCTGGAACTTGTGCCCGATATGGCGATAGGATCGCCCCTATCATATCATGGGATGGAATACACTCAGCAAAAAGTGGGTACATTAGTTGCGCCTCTGCCTTCGGGGATAAAAGGCGTGAGTATGTGTGTGCGTCATAATTGTTTTCACCTAAAAACTTCCAAATCAATCACAAAATATTAACCTTACCCATCATAAGTACATAATAATATGGAAAAATTGCTTACCTAAATCCAATGTTGGGACTTCGTTTTTGTAAGGCGTCTACTGGGTAATATATACTTAGGCTCAAAGTGTCTGTAGCGTAATCGAACATTTTTTAAATATATTATTCTCCTTTTCAACGCATTTCCACCAAGAACTTTTGCCCACTGCATATACCCGTCATTTTGATGACTTTCCGATCTAAAAGTAAGCGCACTGGGAAAGTGGTAAAGCGCACCTGGAAAACAAAATGATATAAGTACACTTATTATGTATCTGAAAAATAATATAATAAAACTTGCCATTATATATTATCTAAGTACTATTACACTGATGAGTGTTGGAAACTAGCCATCTCTTCTAAAAACATACATCACCCTATTTATCCCCAAAGCGATAGGCAGGGTTGCAGAGGTGCAACCAGAACACTCACTTTAATACCGTGTGTGTTCCATCTTATGGTGTAATAGTAGGCGAGCCTATGGCTACCTCGGGTACAAATTCCCGACTCCGGGCTGACAGTAGAAAAACTCAATATCACTTTGCCCGACCCGGGATTCGAACCCAGGATCTGAAAGCAGTGGTCGATACTGACATGCTATACAACTACGCCAACAAGGCAATCCACTCCTCGACAAGGCACAGTCACCCTTGTACACCACACTGAACTAGAGTGGGTGGGCAGACTTAACATATACTCCGCGCCAGATAACGTAACATTAAAGCACATTGACCTTTATTCATTTAATGAGGTATGACAAACCTTTGGCACAGTTAAAATATAATTATTTATAAACACATTTCAAAAAGAACGTTACAATTGACAGCTAAGCCAAGGAAATAAAAGTCGGTTAAAAAACTAAATATTAATACTGCCGTGATAAGCAACGTTCTGGCTGAATACTTCATAACTGGATTAATAATAACCGAGAACATGTGTCACACTACTAAATACCACACAATACCTAAACTAGACAGCAATAAGGTTCAATTTTTACTGGGCGACATTGACTGGTCCCTGGCGCTCACCTACGATGATCCTAATGTTATATTAGAAATTAAGTCAATTTAATTCAGTATATGATAAATGTAAGTATAATGGTAATATAAACATAAATAAACGAAGGTCATTTAAATGGGTTCATAACAGAATGGTATATTTGTGTGACAAGAAGAATCAATTACTCAAAATCTGGACAGTGACTAAGTTTTGGCGAAAGTATTCGTTATTCATTGATGATTTTTGGCACAATGTTAGCAGAGGCATAGACGAATATGTGGTTTTATTTAGTAACGCAATGTAAAAATGACCCTGTATATACATGTACGTATATACATATAGAAGCAATGTCAAAATTATTTGTACCTCTTGTGATAAACCTTTTCTAAATGAGATAACATATACAAACAAACCTGAGCTAACCATGAAACTCAATAAGGCTAAGAATGATACTATTATGACCATAATTAAACACATGAATGATAAAAAAGTCCAGGTTTTCATGGTATTCGTCCTTGTGATATTAAGAAGTATGCAGAAATTCCTGTTATTACACATCTAATAAACTCGTTGCTAAGGGTAGTTAACCAGATGAGTATTGGGAGATTTTCCGGCATAAAAGTACCGCTTTGTATTTCCCCGGGATAAATTATACATACAAAACTTCTTCTTGAATCACTCTATCTATTAAAAAAAAACCGCATCAAAATCCGTTGCGTAGTTTTAAAGATCTAACCATACTTACGCACAGACAGCGGGAAGCGACTTTGTTTTATACTATGTAGTGATGAAAAATAACTTTTTTCAATTCTAACATTGGATCCGTCTTTTGTACCTACAGGCCTGCCCAGATATCGATTTTGAGGTCGATTGGCCTTAAAACAAAGAAGTACAAAATGGCGACCACTTTTCTTAAGTCTAACATTAGACCTGACTTTTACCATCAATGGCATGCCCAGTATCGATTTTGAGGTCAATTCGCCTAAACACAAAGAAATTAAAAATGGCGGACACTTTTTTCAATTCTAACATTGGATCCGTCTTTTGTATTTAAAGGCCTGCCCAGATATCGATTTTGAGGTCGATTGGCCTTAAAACTAAGAAATTCAAAATGGCGGCCACTTTTTTCAATTCTAACATTCGATCCATCTTTTGTACCTAAAGGCCTGCCCAGATATCGATTTTGAGGTCGATTGGCCTTAAAACTAAGAAATTCAAAATGGCGGCCACTTTTTTGAATTCTAACATTCGATCCATCTTTTGTACCTAAAGGCCTGCCCAGATATCAATTTTGAGGTCGATTGGCCTTAAAACAAAGAAGTTCAAAATGGCGGCCACTTTTTTCAATTCTAACATTGGATCCGTCTTTTGTACCTACAAGCCTGCCCAGATACCGATTTTGAGGTCGATTGGCCTTAAAACAAAGAAATTCAAAATGGCGGCCACTTTTTTTAATTCTAACATTGGATCCGTCTTCAGTACCTAAAGGCTTGCCCAGATATCGATTTTGAGGTCGATTGGCCTTAAAACAAAGAAATTCAAAATGGCGGCCGCTTTTCTCAATTCTAATATATAATTTAGATTTGCATCCAATGGAAACCCAAAAATAAGCTAAAAAGAAACAACCTGTAGATGTTCAGTTTTCATACATTTTGCAGAAATCGGCCCGAGCGTGGATCCACGCTCCCGGCAGAGTTTGAACACTTTTTTTGAGCGTGGATCCACGCTCCCGGCACGCGAGCGCTTCATAAAATTATAGAAAGATGCTTAGGAAATTAAATTAGTAAATATTTGATCAATAATAACATTATCCATGACCATCAACATGGATTTCGGAAGAATAAAAATATATCACAATTATTCTGCAAATTTACAAATGAAGTTCATACACACTTGAATAACAAAAAAGATGTGATTGCTTTATTCAATGATTTTAGTAAAGCCTGCGACGACACCCTAAGATACCCTATATATAAAAATCTCACGTGGTATATAAGGCGCTCTCTTAGATTTATCGAAAACTATCACCTTAACTGCCAAACTACAGTAAAAATCAATAATAATAATATCAAAACTTACGAGAGACATTACATTACTAGAAAAAATGGTTTCACTCACATATTCTTGGTCAGAATCGCTGACCAGTTTCGACCTATTAAGTAGGTCATCTTCATAGGCGAGTGCTGAGAGGACGTCGCGTCGCGGAGGCCTCTTGATCACTGCCAAACGGATTCCGAAGATGTCGCAGCTGCTAGACATCATCATCAGAGAAAGTTAATAATGCTTATAGCAATTTCGTTCTCACTGAAGAAGGTACGGCTAATAATTTCACCAATTGAATATCTACTGTATAGTCACGACATGTGCAACATATTTAGTGAGGGTTTTGTATACCAATTTGCTGATGACACTTGTCTGGTTGTTGCTGACAAAATATTCTTATTGCCCAAAATGCTATGCAAATGAATTTTAAGCCCTCGCGTGCCGGGAGCGTGGACCCACGCTCAAAAAAAGTGTTCAAACTCTGCTGGGAGCGTGGATCCACGCTCGGGCAGATTTCTGCAAAATGTATGAAAACTGAACATCTACAGGTTGTTTCTTTTTAGCTTATTTTTGGGTTTCCATTGTATGCAAATCTTAATTATATATTAGAATTGAAAAAAGTGGCTGCCATTTTAAATTTCTTTGTTTTAAGGCCAATCGACCTCAAAATCGATATCTGGGCAAGCCTTTAGGTACAAAAGACGGCTCCAATGTTAGAATTAAAAAAAGTGGCCGCCATTTTGAATTTCTTTGTTTTAAGGCCAATCGACCTCAAAATTGATATCTGGGCAGGCCTGTAGGTACAAAAGACGGATCGAATGTTAGAATTGAAAAAAGTGGCCGCCATTTTGAACTTCTTTGTTTTAAGGCCAATCGACCCCAAAATCGATATTTAGGCAAGCCTTTAGGTACTGAAGGCGGATCCAATGTTAGAATTGAAAAAGTGGCCACTTTTTTCGTCTCAGATTTTGGGGTCGATTGGCTTTAAAACAAAGAAGTTCAAAATGGCGGCCACTTTTTTCAATTCTGACATTGGATCCGTTTTTTGTACCTACAGGCCTGCTCAGATATCGATTTTGAGGTCGATTGGCCTTAAAACAAAGAAATTCAAAATGGCGGCCACTTTTTTCAATTCTAACATTGGATCCGTCTTTTGTACCTACAGGCCTCCCCGGATATCGATTTTGAGGTCGATTGGCCTTAAAACAAAGAAATTCAAAATGGCGGCCACTTTTTTCAATTCTGTCATTAGATCCGTCTTTTGTACCTAAAGGCCTGCCCAGATATCGATTTTGAGGTCGATTGGCCTTAAAACAAAGAAATTCAAGATGGCGGCCATTTCTTTCCATTCTGACATTGGATCCATCTTTTGTGCCTAAAGGCCTGCCCAGATATCGATTTTGAGGTCGATGGGCCTTAAAACAAAGAAATTCAAAATGGCGCCCACTTTTTTCAATTCTAACATTCGATCCGTCTTTTGTACCTACAGGCCTGCCCAGATATCGATTTTGAGCTCGATTGGCCTTAAAACAAAGAAATTCAAAATGGCGGCCATTTTTCTCAATTCAAGCATTGGATCCGTCTTTTGTAACCAAAGATATACCCAGATTTCGATTTTGAGGTCAATCGGCCTCAAAACAAAGAAATTCAAAATGGTGGCCGTCTATGCCAAATCTTACAATGTTTCTGAATATTTTAGTGACCATTGATCCTCAATAAATAAGTGAATAAATAATAAAAAAAAAAGGTCTAAAAGAATTTTATGGTGTATAAATTAGAACATCCTTTACATTGAAAATCCGATTTTTTCAAATGTATGGGCGGCACGCACGCGTCTTTTACGCAAACCGAGCCCGGCATTCCAGGGGTTAATACTCTATGCAAGTGGGCACATGATGTGGGCCTAACTATTAATTAGTAGTTTTAGACCGCGGCTCTGCCCGCGTTTCGATTTTCCAGGATAAAAGACGCGCTTTTTATTGTCCCGGGATAAACTGCAGCCTATGTATTAATCCAGAACAATATCTACCCGTGTGCCAAATTTCATCGCAATCCGTTCAGCAGTTTTTGCGTGAAAGAGTAACATCCATACATACTTACAAACTTTCGCCTTTATAATATTAGTAGAATTCAAAATTTATTCACATCCACTCACCACACCTTAAATCAGAAATTATGCCAACTATCCAGGCTCATACCCACCAATGCATCCACCATCAAAGTAATTAATACTTGTAATTGTAAACTAAACTGGAGACCATACATTGAATATGTATGTAATAGATTAAGATCCATTGTAGCTAAACTATCCCTACTTAAATGAAAATTACCTTTTAGCACACTGAGAATGTTTTATAATGTGTTGGCTGACTCTGTCATAAGCTATGGTCTCAGTAGTTATGTTAGAACATACAAGACTTATATAGACGAGATTTATAGATTACAAGTAACACTTTTAAAAACAATTGTACCCTTAAATATTAAACGCAAGTGTAGTAAATGTAACTCTGAATAATTTAAATACTATAGAATTGTAGACATATAATAAATAAAAATGTTTATAATATGTAGGCTATGATAACTTGCTTAAAACCTAGAACAAGAAATACCTCTAGTTTGCGCAACCTATCGTATTTTTCCTAAATATACATTACCTCCATGTACTAAAAATTATGGAAAACGTACCGACGGATATATGTTACCATCACTTTTAAATGAGTTAAATAATGAAATACATGACAAACTGTTCATTAAACCGAATAAATGTAAAGTGATTCTTAAACCTTTCGATGGGATCAAATGTGTAGCTCTAGTGTTATAAATTAGTTTGTGCGTGTAATTGTGTATTTATAAGCGAGTCAATTTGTAACCGCGATACAATATAAACCATCTTAGGTTTTCTTTCACTGATATTCCTTTGGTACCTACACTTTCGTTTTGTTTTATTTTCGATAACTGTTAGTGAATATTTGAAATAAGACTTACCGTCCACAGCACAGCGAAAATAACTTTCACCATTTTACAAACACGCGTGCAATACGACATCCGTGTATCCGTAAAACAATCAAATCGAAACCAAGTCCGAGCCAGGGGTCAAACTTTCCGGAGTATTATAATGCTCTTTGGGTCAAACAAAATTACAAGATCACACAATATACAAACGGCCACAAATCGCAAATAGAAATTGAAAACATGGCCACCGGATGACGGATCACGAAAATAAGGCTGTGTTACCACTTCACTTAAAATAATATTCCCCACGAAAAATATATAATTTAGTTACTAAGAAACATAACTTAAATTTTAAAATTCTGTAATTATATTTCAGTATATAATTTATGTAGAAAATAGTTTAATTATAAAATATAATCATGTATGTGTCACATGTCAAGTGGTATAAAATAATAAAATTACACACTTTTGTGCCATTCATAAAAATGTGGCAAACTTATTAAACATACTTCAAACATCGTGACATTTGACTTCATACATATCGTTCAGAAATTGGGTTCAGTTCAGTTTTAATATGATTTTTGTAGATTTCTAGACTTCGTTACAGTCTTTTTGGATCTAACTAGAAATCTAGCACCGCCCATCTTCTAATATATAAAACAAAATGAGAACGAACGAAGGAACGAGTGAACGAAGGTACGAAATCACAGAGTGACACCCCCCTGGTGAAATGCGGTCGTGTTGCTCACGAATTTCACGCCGGATGATGTTCCGCTCTATGTAATCCGATCAATTTAGGTATACAATGTTGTCGGTCAAAGTTGAGCGATCCAATGGTTACAGAATTTGGTAGCATTGCCAAGACCTTGACCGATCAGTTGATTGGAAATACTCATTCGTTCTTTATAGACCGGTCTTGTAATCGTTCAGTACAATCGGTCTTTGTAATATTACATTATAGTGCGTTTCAACTTTAAATTCCGATGGCGTTATGTTGGCAGTAAGGTATATGCAGTGCTGCTACATCACACAAAATATACCTTGAAATAAAGGATTTTATTTTGTAATGGGAACATGTTTTGTCTAGTAACAAAACACTAATGTTTTCAAATCAAATCTATACTTAATATTATAAAGCTGAAGAGTTTGTTTGTTTGAACGCGTAAAATATAAGCGTAAACTATGTACCCACTTTTTTATAATTTATTGTTTAAATCATTGAATTCTGCCGTAAGTGCGTAATAATTAACCAGCTTTGTAGTTTCCAGTAAATACTTCTTTTTGTTTAAAGTGTTAGGTGCAGGATAACAAATAGCTATGTCATGAAATTACCCTATAGAATTAATCTGCAACTTACGGTCGTAAATCAAACACTATAAACATAATTGATGGGTGGGTAGATATTTAGCAGCTAAATCAACTTTAATATGTTTATCTACATATTAAAGTTATTCGTTAGTCCATTATTGACTAAATTTATAGATTTAGGATAATACTTTAATAAATAAAATAAGACAAATATTTCTTTATCATAATGGAATGACATTAGTATTTTAATGAGTCATGGAGGTAAGTAATTATTAAAAAGCAATTATGACAATTCATAACAAAAACACATAAGATATTAATGAGCATATAATACTGGGTGGAAGGGAAACGCTCTCTATACCGGAATGGTAAGAGAGAAGAACCATAGCATTGACGAAAAACTATATTCATTTGCAAAGCTAAGCGATAATACTTACGATTTTAGTATTTCCGTAATTCATGCACGCGCAATGTAAAGCGTACAAAAAAACTACAAAGCAAACGCCGACAAGGCGGCGGCCGCTTCGCTGCGCCGACACCGGCCACGCGGTCGTTAACCCGTCAGCTGATGTACGTGTTACTTAACGATTTTTTTGAAATATTGACTTTTTTACTATGTTTTTCAGAATAATAGTTTGATTTATCTATCCATACGTGAAGCTGTACAGAAATTTGAGAAAATCCTACTAAAATTGTAACAATGCGATCGCGATTTTTTTAGTGCCATCACGTCAGGAATCACTAATACCATCACCTGTATTCGTTTCCGAGAGCGTTTCCTTCCACCCTGTATATTGTATAATTAAATTGGCTATTTATTTATTGTTATTTTAATCGATGTTATACAATTACTGTTTATTATTTTTGATATGGTACTTTAATCAAGGAAATACATGGATCCTCTGGTAATCCTATTTTTATAAAGCTGAAATGGCGGGAATTTTCTTCATAATGTCAACCATCTTGTCTGTCAGACAGGGGTGCCAATTCACGCTATCGGTAAAAAGATTTGAAACGCACTATATCTGTTATTCCGGGGCAGCGTGTCTCACGCTGCCTTGGACACCAAAAGGCGGACACGGTACGGTGTTTCGGGGGCTTCTGAGCCCCCGCAACAGGAAAAGGACCGCAACAGCGGTACGCGCAGGGGCGGTTGCGGACGACAACTTAGACGTGAGTCGGAGGAAGCCCGCAGCCGTCTCTAATGAGCCGAAGATGGCCATACAAAAAAAAAAAAAACTATATCTGTTATGACTTCGATAGCTTTACCTCCATGATTTAACACTTTCTGGAAATTGGTAGGTATCAAGAACTTTATTAGAAATATTATAATCTTCTTGGTAGGTATTGAAAGATTTACTCAAAACCGTGATTAAAAATCAAACGTAACTTTGATTTTTAAATGTCATATCATTGAAATATCTACTTATATTTATATTTTATAAACATAAAAATGAAAATGGAAGGAGAACCAACTCAATTAAAATGTAATTTAACTGAATGGCGATTTAGTCAATATCCAAAGTATATTTTACTGCCTATTGATGAAAATCACGATCAAATCCGATCAAATGTAAAAAATGCAATATTTACAGAGGTAGGTACCTACTTATTCAACTAAAGATTATCTGTTTCCAGTTAAATCTATACTAATATTATAAAGCTGAAGAGTTTGTTTGTTCGGTTGAACACGCTATAGGTAGTTCTGTCCTGATAATCCTATCTAGCCGGTATGACAATTCATTTTTTCGCGACGCGATAACTTTGTGAGAACGACAATCCAAAGAATACGAAATTCAACTATATAATTGCAAATATTTACCATGTTCTCCATAAATTATAACAATGAGTATATTATATACCAGCTTTTGCCCGCGGCTTCGCCCGTGGTAAAAGGTTTTCCGGGATAAAAGTCCCGCTTTATATTTTTCCGGGATAAAAAGTAGTCTATGTGTTATGCCAAGACATGATCTACCCGTGTGCCAAATTTCATCGAAATCCGTTCAGCAGTTTTTGCGTGAAAGAGTAACAAACATCCATGCATCCATACATCCACACATTCTTACAAACTTTCACGTTAAGAATATTAGTAGGATGTACCAACCTTGGATGAATATTGTGAAACTATACTGAAATAAATAATATTATAATCTTGACTTTTAAATCATTGCGACGCCTTTACAATGTTGCATCCTTCAGTTCGCGGGAGTACCGTTGGGAAAGTTTTTAATCGTTTTAAGGCTACTTTTTATCCCGGGAAAATTTAAAGTGGGACTTTTATCCCGGAAAACTGTTTAACGTGGGCGGAGTCGCAGGCAAAAGCTAGTTCGATTTATAATTTATTTCGACAGTAATTAATTAAATGTTTTAAGTTTTTAATGCATCTGAGCGTAGCAAAATTCAATATAGCATTTCTAATGTAATTTAAGTAAATATAAGTACCTACGTAAGTCCTAATGCTACTGAACCGAACTCTACTAAGATTGATTAGATACTAATTGTCCTAAAAGGGCTGATTGATTAAATCAATAAAAAATAAATTATGTCAATGTAATTTTTATCCACGTCCGTCGTCATTGACTCGTTAATGCTCCGTGTATTAGTCACATAATCTCAGAAAATTTTGGTTTGTGCTTATAGGTATTTTTGATTCGGCTAAGCTGTTCTTAGTTTTTCCGGGATAAAAGTCACGCTTTATATTTTTCCGGGATAAAAAGTGGCCTAAGTTACTCGCTGATAGTGTAGGTTTATGTTGATAAAGATTTTTTTAAAGTAGGTTCAATGATGTTTGAGTTTATTCGTAACAAACATACAAAAATACAATTCTTTCCTCTTTATAATGGTAGAATAAATGTAAGTAATGAAGGATAAGGGTGAAATTTTGGGCCGGGATTAAAAATTTACGACTTACGGGAATACTACCTTAAGTCGTACCACATACGTGACTAACGTAATAGAAATATTCATTATGTATGATTCAATAAAAAAAAATACCCTGTTGACTATCGATTATAAACTCTGAACAAGAAATCGATATCACTTGATTAAGAATCGGTTATTTGGGGCAACCGATTTTTTGTTCCTTCCCTGCACACAGAATTCTATGAAGTGCCAATAAATTGTCATACCGGCCAGCTTAGATTGTCACAACTATAGTCTCAGAAACTACTATACCGATTTTGAAAATTCTTTCACTGTTGGCGACCGACGTTAGGGTATTCGATAGCTTCAGGGTTCGGGGGTTAGCCCAAATAAAACGTCAGCCTTACTTATATAGTGGACTGTATTCTTTTAAATCAAGAGATGTTTACACGTTCAGAGTTTACACAGCAATGCGGTACCCACAATTCTCGGGCATCCTTTTTATTCAGTCTTAAAACTAACACAAAGCGCCGAGTGCCATTGTAAATGATGACACCCGACCAATACAATACAGACGATTACAATAGTTCGTCTATTGCCCGCCAGAGGGACGGTGCTCAATGATCAAAACAAGGTAATAAAACGATTTACACATTTCTAACGATAAATTGAACAATGGCGGCGTCATTAAGCCGATTTCACATTTTACGATAATTACTTTTATGGTCCCCGACGCTCCGTACAAACAATAGAGCCGCCGGGCTATTTAGAAATTCCTTTCTACAAATTATTTTACACATTTAGCACAGATGTGGTCAAAACAAGATAATAAAATATAGAGCATATTGTGTTTAAAAAATACCACGTTTTATGTAGAGCCAATCCGCCGAGGCGAACACATTACCCTCGCTCGTCGTCCGTAACATTCACTATATAATAGGCTACATTACTTCTGAGTGCTCGGCGGCTTTTTATCCCGGGAAAATATTTTTATCCCGGAAAATCTTTTTTACGCGGGCGCAGCCGCGAGCAATACTAGTGCCTATTGTTACAACGTTCGGTTTCAGATTCCAACACGTCATATAAATAAGTTCTATTTATTTAATTATATAATAATTGATTTAGAATTACAAGCTACAAGGCTCTGTTTAGCGTTACCAGCACGTCTTATAAATCATTCCTACTTCATTATAAAGTAACCTATTTTATCTTTACAATATTTATTAAGTAATATTTAATTAGTACTGGCTGTATTTGATATTTTATGTTATAGAATGGTTTTGAATCGGAATGTGACGTGGCTGGGGAGAATGTTTTATTTGGGTCATTTACTTCATGTATTTTGGAATACAATACACATTGTAAAAACTGAGCCTGAGTTTTACTCTACCAAAATATCCAGCAGTCTTTCTGTGCATCCCGCTTCGTATTTCACTATATCTATAAAGTTTAACATAGTTCATTGGAAGACCATGGTTTAGTTATAAAGCTTGATTGGTATATAGACCAAATATATAACATTTCGATCATAATATAACAATAGTTCTTTCTTATATAATATCTAATACAGCATAGTAATACCTACATATTTATTGTTTAAGAATATTATTCTAGGTAACTCCCCGTCCTTTGGAGCGAAACCTTCGCTTGGTGTGCTCCTCAGACGACGCCCTTACAACTATATTGGACATGGATCCAGATATAGCTAGCAGGGAAGAGTTTGTAGAGTTTATAGCGGGAAAGAAGCTGCCATACGGAGCATTGCCTGTTGCGCATCGGTATTTCACTAATATACTTCGGTTAATTATTATTTCCTACTCCTTTCTGACAGGGCAAGACTGCATTTTCCTGCAATAAATTATGTCAATAAGATATTTGTTCCGTCGTAATTTCCAAAATGACAAGTTATAACAGCGAAGCTCCTTTAAAAAAACTAATAGCAATATGGGTAAAGAGAGTAATTGAAAAAAATCAGTATCCTGGATGGAGTTTGTGTTTTTACGTGAATCTTGTAACTTCGTAATCTTTGGAAACCCGGAGTGAAGTTTTTTCATTGAAAATGGAGAATGCCACGTACCTACTCTAAAAGACGAAATGAACAGAATAACACAATATTAGTAGTGTAACCTATCTCATGTAATAATGTATCATCATCATCATCATCATCAGCCTTTATCAGTCCACTACTGGACATAGGCCTCCCCTAATGAGCGCCATAGCGCCCTGTTTTCAGCTTGCTGCATCCAACATCTGCCTGCAGTCTTTCGCAGATCGTCATCCCACCTAGCCGGAGGGCGTCCTACACTACGTTTGCCCAGTCGCTGTCTCCACTCAAGAACACGTTTACCCCAACGGTTGTCGGTTCTTCGTGAGATATGGCCAGCCCACTGCCACTTCAGCTTGCTAATTCTTTGAGCTATGTCGATAACTTTGGTTCTCTGTCGGATGTATTCGTTGCGAATCCTATCCTTCAGAGAAACTCCGAGCATAGCTCTCTCCATAGCCCGCTGAGCGACTTTTAACTGGTGGACCAACCCTACCGTGAGTGTCCATGTCATGTCCATAATAATGTATGTAACCTTCAATTTATAATTTTTGATTCATAGCTACGGCGGCCATCAATATGGTCTGTGGATGGGACAATTGGGAGATGGAAGAGCTCATATCCTCGGCGAATATGTTAATAGGTAAAAAGTCGGTAGAAGTTGCTATTGAATTACTATTCGAAAAATAATCATTTTACCTACGAATTTGTTTATTAAGGCGTGGTGAGAGGTGGCAGGTACAGCTGAAGGGGTCCGGGCTAACGCCGTACTCCCGCATACATGACGGTCGGGCCGTTCTCAGGTCGGCTATAAGAGAGATGGTCGCGTGCGAGGCCTGTCATTTTCTTGGTATACCGACGACTAGAGCTGCTGGGGTTGTTGGTTAGTTATTTTCTATACCATGGTTGTTAAGAATTCTGGCTTTCTACTAATACCTTTATGTTTAAATAGATTAATCATAATACTAGGTTCATTTTTTGATATAATAATGTTGTTTTGCGTCAATACGACGCAAGCCACTACTTACAAGTTTGAAATTTGAACTTGATGCCTCAGCGCTTACAACTTGTCTAGATACGTAATGCACATATATTTCTCTTTAATTATTCCCAGCAACAACATTATTCTCTATCCGTAGTAGTCAGATTTTAGTCACAATATTCATCGCCTAAATCCACTGATTGCAATTAGTAAGCGACGAGGCAGTAATCCGCGACCTCTACTATACCGGCTGCCCTCGTCGGGAACACGCCGCTGTCATTCTACGTCTGTCCCAGAGCTGGTTCCGCTTCGGCTCCCTGGAGATCTTGTCCAAGTCTAACGAAGTACCTGTGCTGAGGCAGCTCGCGGATTTCATCATCAAGGTAATTTATATGAGCTAAAAACTCTATTAGATATATTATTGCAGCATTATAATTCCGCAGAGACGAAATATTTCCAATACACACAATTTTGGCATACTACTCCATGACAACTTTAGCATTTTACCAATAATCGTTTTTTAGGAACATTTTCCAGATATACATTTATCTGACGAGAATCGTTTCATCAGGCTGTTCTCTGAAGTCGCTCACAGGACCTTAGATCTGGTAGCGAAATGGCAAGGTACATTCTTCATCAGTCTTGCTTAGCATTTATACACACACACACACACACACACTCACGCCTGTTATCCCCGAAGGGGTAGGCAGAGGCGCAATTAGTGCACCTACTTTTCGCCGTTATTCCGTCCCATGATGTGATAGGGGGCGAGTCTATTGCCATATCGGGCACAAATTCCAGACTCCGGGCTGATACTGAATAGAAAAACTCATCACTTTGCCCGACCCGGTGATTGAACCCGAGACCTCAGCTTTGCACTCGTACTGTAATACAACTACGCCACCGAGGCAGTTATCATTTATCAAAAAATATTACGCTGCCAATCAGCTGCCGATCTAAAACGGTATACTTTCTCAAATCCGCCAGGTCTGGGCTTCACCCACGGCCTATTAAACACGGACAACATGAGTATCCTTGGTCTCACGTTGGACTACGGTCCGTTCGGCTTCGTGGACTCGTATGATGGTGGATTTGTGGCCAACTGTTCTGATGGAGAAGGAAGATACGCTTTAGCGAAACAACCTGATGTGAGATTTTGTTGAAAATGTATTAAATAAATTATGAATAGACCGGCGCTTCAAAAAAATCCCAACTCAGTCGCAGGTCTTGTGTATCGATTCCATGGAAGGTTATTAAAGTCAGATCATGTAAGAAAAGTGATGCCTAGACATTCACCGCTACTTAGGTAGTCTTAAAAAAAAACAAGAACGAAGCGTTACTGAGTATGTAGGTAAGTTGACTGCTTGAGTGTCCACGTGCATTACCTACTAACGGTAAGTAGTTACCATAACCATCTAGAAGCTCAACTTTTTTTAATTTATGATTCATTGAGGAGAACTTAACGTGGTTAAAATAAACCAAAAATGTTGTAGTACGTTTATGAATTAATGATGTACTATATTTAAGGTGGTCGTGTGGAATATAGGCCAGCTGGCAAATACCATGAAGCCGTTACTCACGACGTCGCAGCAAGTCCACATGTCGCACATTCAGAAGACTCTTGACACCTACTGCAAGAACAAAATACTGTCAGTATTAAATTCAAGTTAAAATTAGCTAAACTTAGATTATTATTATCTAGAACCAATGTCATAGAGATTTTAGTAGCTGTCAACTAGTCTAGATTTTCAGTATGGGGTTTCGGAAAACTGAAGGCTCAACAAAGGTCTTATCAGGGATCAATTTTCTGTATGCTTTTAATTGTGAGACATTGACAAGCACCCATGTCTAGTCCAGCAGAAAGCAAATTTTTATAACGGAACCTTGACGATGCTTAATCTATTTAGGGAGACATTTCTAATGAAGATAGGCTTGAAAGAAGAACGGTGGGGTGACGAGCAGCTGATAGAGAAGCTATTGGATATGATGCAACAAACCGGTGCCGATTTCACGGCTACGTTCAGGCAACTTGCAGAGGTAGAGGTGTTGATCAATTAGACGTCAATATATTATTTTATTTTATATGTTTGAATATTGGCGATGGAGTGCGCAATACTAAGTACTTATAGTCCAATATTTGGTAACAAGAAATTCATAAATCTTTCTTTATTATACTACTCATTGGAAGTTTAGCTTGTGATTTAATTCATAATGATTTATATTTGCTATTCCAGTTGGAACCTTGCGAAATGGTAAGTGAGACGAAGTTGTCCGAGAAATGGTCCCTCAAGCGTCTATCGTCCCATTCCTCGTGGGGCTGCTGGCTTGATCAGTACCGCGAGAGATTGGACAAGGAGGCCGGTTAGTGGATTTATTGATTCTGCTTCCAAAACGTAGAAACATTACACAATAAAAGTAATCTCTACAGGAGTAAACTAAGATTTATCGGCTATGAGGCAATGTATTTTCACTAATCAGCCACGACTTAGTTTAAGATCTGCAAATGAGGATCATTTCTACTTAAATTGGTAGGTAGTTTCTGCATGGCTAAATCATACATTGGCTCCACTGGCACTGGGGTATCATATCATGAGATGACGGTTCCACTTAACCTACTTACACCTTAATCATGCATAAACAGTGGACGCAAGTTCATTGGGAGTGTTCGAAGACGAGCGTCGCAGGCGCATGCTCAGCGTGAATCCGGTGTATGTGCCGAGGAACTGGCTTCTGCACGAGGCCATCGCCGATGCTGAGAAAGATGATTTTCAGAAAGTTAGTACCAGTGCTCATGGGCGTATATATGGGGGGGTTGAGGGGCCCCCTCCGCTTACAATAAACCACGCTACACCACTGACCGCTGACATTTCGGGGATCTGGACCCCCCCCTCCCCTTAGCTTCTAAAATACGGTGTCATGCAAGGCAAGAACCTACAGGGCCACACCACAAATTTTTTTTATGTCATAGGACTGACAACCCCCCCATGGGAAAGTTACTATAGCTACGCCCGTGCCAGAGCTTATACATATTTCTGTGAAATTATTCATACTTTTTTTTATAAAATTCCATAATAAGAAACTCTATAGTACAACGCCTTTACTTATGGTATGCCTTTATGTGCCTTAGTAAAAATATTAAATTATTCGCTACACTCTTTTAACACAGGTAGGTATCTACCTCATAGAGTATTATATACATTATCTACCTATCTATTAAGTAATATTGACCATAATTTAAGAAGAACTTATTTTCTAGGTTCGCTTCCTTTTAGAAGTACTTCGTCATCCTTACGACGTGCAACCGGAAGCAGAGCTACAAGGTTTCTCCACACAACCACCTCAATGGGCCTATGCTCTAAAAATCAGTTGCTCGAGTTAACTTAATTATTCCAGTTTGTTATTATTTATTACTTTAATTAAAGGTTCATATTAAGTAGTATGATTTTTATTAATTCGATGTATTGAATTATGAATACATAATATTTGTGACAAACAAACAAAATGTATATGTACCAATAAACTCAAAAATACCGAATGGATTTCGATGAAGTTTGGTATGGAGACAGCTCGAGACTGGGAAGATCTTAAGCTACTTTTATGCCGGAAAAATGTGTAGCGGGACTTTTATTCAGGAAAAATTCTTTCGTGCGGGCGAAGCCGCAGCCAAAAGCTAGTACATAATATTTGTGACAAACAAACAAAATGTATATGTAACACATATTCACGCGGCACGCTCTTTATTCTTGAAGGAGTAGGCAGAGGAGCAAGTAGTGCTACCACTACCTGATTATATTTATAATATGATAGGGGGCGAGTCTATTGCCATATCGGGCAACTTTACTGGTGGTAGGACTCTCATATGTAAGAGTCCGTCTGGGTAGGTACCACCGCAATGTCTATTTCTACCGGCAAGCAGCAATGTGCATACACTGTTGTGTTTCGGTTTGAAAGGCATTGTAGCCAGTGTAACTACAAAACATAATGAGACTTAACATCTTATGTCTCAGGATGACGAGCGCAGTGAAATGCCACACAGTACTTTGGAACTCAAGGTATTTCTACTGTTCATGAGCGGTCGTATCGCTTACCATCAAGTGAACGGCTCGCTCGTCTCGCCATTCGAGGCGATAAAAAAAAAAAAACTAAGCGGCTAAGGCCATACCATAAAAAGTTTCCAACGGTAATATTTCTCGCCACTTGCTTTACTAGTAATATACAGGGAAGATTGATAATAATATAGTCTATGTTGGAAAAACTCATCACCTCACCACCTGTCACAGTTCTAGGTTTTTTGGGAGTTTTATTTCCATACTACTGTATAAAATAAATGCTCTTTGTGAGTTTTACCGGGAACTTGGAAGTGTCATGAGGTGCTCTTGTTTTAATTTATTATTTTGGTGGTCCTTAGTGTTATATTGCATAAATATGATGGTATATTATCCAATATAGTTCTACTAAAAGCTCAAATGAAATAAAATAACTGTGGCAATCAAGTGTTTTTTGTTGCCGCCAAAACTCGATAAAGTCTTGGTAAGGTAGCCACTGCTTTACTGCGACTGCGACATACTTCAGAGGATAAAAAAAAACAACCAAAAATAATTATTATCACTTATAACTAGGCTGTATGGGTTTGAACTCTTTGCCTTTCCGTAGTATTATAATGCTCTTCCCAAAATAAAGGGAAAATTATAAAATAAGTATGATTTTTTTTATAATTTTATAGGGAAGGCAAAGGCAGTGGCTACCTTACCAAGACTTTATCAAGGAGTTTTGGCGGTAACGAAAAAACACTTGATTGGCACAGTTATTTCAATTCACTTCATTTGAGCACTTTAATAGAACTATATTGGATAATATACCACCATAATTATGCAATATAACACTATCACCAAAATAATGAATTAAAACAAGAGCACCTCATGACACTTCCACGTTCCCGCCAAAAAACAAAAAAACAAATGTCTGAGTTCTGACAGGAATATGAATTTTATATGGTGGTGGGTAGGACACAAAATAAAAAAGAGTTTGTAAGAGACAAGAGTAGCCTCTTTTTTGCATTAAGCCAGTACAATGTCCCACTTCAAATGAGGCGAGGCGTACTAAAGCTCGGCGATACGTTTGAAGTAACGAGTACAAACATGACATAATATTATGTTCATTGAGAATGACGTACTATTCTAATTTGTAGCATACGTCTCGCTCCCTCTCTGTCCTTGTCCTGTAGTTTTATTGAGACAGAGTGAGTAAAGCGATTTCACGACTACCGCGACATAAAAAATAAAGTAGTGCTATATAAAATGTTGAGCCGCTCTTATATTTTGACGTCATGTACGGTAGAAATGTACCGCCTCTTGTATGTCCTATCCAACACTAATTATATAGCAATAAGCTTCCCAATGTATATAATACTCTGTGTCAATAAGCAGTGAGCATGACTTGAGCATTGAGTTCCCAATGTATGTAATACTCTTTGGCATTGAGCACTTGTCATTGACTCTAGTGTTGGGTAGGACATGACATAAAAAAGGGTTTGTAAGACCTCTTTTTTGCACTGAGCCAGTACATTGTCTCACTTCAAATGAGGCGAGGCTTTAATGAAGCTCGGCGATACGTTTAAAGTGACCAGTACAAATATGGCATATTTTCATTAAAGAATAACGTACTATTGTAATTTTTAGCATGCCTTTCGTTCCCTCTCTATCCCCGTCTTATAGTTTTACTGAGATAAATAATTTATAACACGACTTTGCGACTACCGCGACATCAAATTTGAAGTAGTACAACAAAAAATATTGAGCCACTCTTACATTTTGACGTCATGTAAGGGACAAATGTACCGCCTCTTGTATGTCCTACAACACTAATGGACTCTCTGATTGACATTTGACAATTTGTCAATTTATTTGTCATTGAAAAATGATTATGATCCGTATGACATCATTTATCAACTACTAAACAAATAAATGTTTCATAGAATTTCGTTAGAATCGTGATAGAAATCTACGACAAACCGTATAAAGATAATTCAAAGACGTCAGCACTGTTTACTAAATCGTTTCTAAAGCAATACAGCTATGTTGTGAGATAAAGCGCTTTTGATATGAGGCGCGCGTTCACAGATATCAGTGCACGTTTACATACAGCCGGGATGAAACTCCTCACCGATTTCAAGGAGTGGAGGTTTGAGGATCCACCCAGCTATGCGGACTTGCCCATAGATGATAATCCTGAGTATACCGTTCCAGTTGCTGTGAAAAATGCTGTATTTTCTAAGGTATGTTTGATTCAATATATTGACGTAAATATTATAGGTATTTTATGCAATGATCCTTCGTTCCTCAAAAGTGCAGTGGGGGGTAAATATCTTTTTACTAATATAATAAGTGCAAAAGTTTGTGAAAATGTTTGTATGTTCATGTAGAAGTATACAGTTAAATTTTGACCTGCAAAAATACACAGGTAGTACATAATACACACCATTCTGGAAAGGTTATTTGTGAGGGTGCAATAAAACACAGGAAGTAAAAAATTAAGAAAATTCATGTTATTTGAAGCTTTTGTTATTTTCTAGGTGCCTCCAGAACCGATGACTGGTAACTCATTGCTTGTATGCTCATCTGATGATGCACTTACAGACCTCCTTGACTTAGATCCAACAGTGGCTGAAACCGAGGAGTTCCTAAACTTTATGAATGGAAAATATTTTCCAAACGGCAGCTTGACAGTTTCACACAGGTAAATAGATTGTTATAATTTTTGTCAGTTTGTATCAGTGATAAAGAGATTATGACAACATATTTTTATAAAATCATTAAAACTCAGCATGACTACGACTTTTCCTGCATTATACATTTTACCTCTACTTTTAATACAATACCTACTGTTGTGTTGTTTTAAAATTAAGTTAACTAAATTTTTTACCATTTTGTACTCTAAATTATGGATAGTAGACCCATGGTCATCTAACTGATAGAAGTCTTGCAAGATGTTGTTGGATTGTCAAATTTGTCAGACTACAGGGTCCTGCCAACAACCTGCTGTAGTCTAGAACTAAAAAGGGGTACCTTTTAATCTAACAAATTATGTATTTATACTTGTACTATATAATTGTGCATTGACGAAAATCATGACATAGGCTTGTTGGATTATAAGGGGATTATAAGCCAAGGGGCCGAAGTACAGCGTGTCTCCGGTATTGGCATTTGTCATTGAATCTGATGCAATGAAGTGTCTATTTTTTTCAGATATGGAGGGTATCAGTTTGGCTACTGGGCTGACCAGCTTGGGGACGGCAGAGCTCATATCCTTGGTGAATATAAAAACAGGTTAGTGTATTCTTCTTGACTGCTTTGGTGGCGTAATTGTATCACAGTACGACTGCAATGCAATTTTCTAGCCATTATTTCGGGAACAAATTCCAGACTTCGGGCTGATACTGAATAATAAAATCCAATACCACTGTGCCCGATCTGGGGATCGAACCTGAGACTTCAGTATTGCAGTAATACAACTACGCCACCGAGACAGTCTGTAAGTAATAACACTTATCATAGAAGTAGAATGTAATAAAATAGTATAAATAATAAATCTGTATAATTTATATACAGGTGATGCAGAAACGAGGTACTAATCCCAAAATTGATTGAATTATAATTTTTTCCACTTATGGATTTGTAAATTATATAACTTATAGAGAGATACGCTAATTAGATTACTTAATAATTCAAACAATCCAGGGAAATAAGTTTGCCAAATATGGAACACTGAGCATACTTCTATCTACTTTTTGGGGACTCAGTACCACTATTATTACTTTAAACCATTGGTGGCCTTAGCCCAGGTTTTTTCATCTGTAGTCGGGTAAAGTTAAGGCCCTTATCACACTCACATTGCAAGCGAATTCTCAGCAAGGCGAAGGCACTGCAAACTCGTCCAGTGTAATACGCCGTTAACTTGACCACGCAGGCCACAACACGGGCCTAAAGTTGGCGAACGGGACAACCACCCAGGGACTCATGCTTGAAACGGGTGAAAAGAAATAACATAAACCTCTTTTGGCAATCGGTTACAAAGGCGTCGCAAACATCTGCCGTTCAGACGCTCCTATTAGTTAAGATCGCTACTTTTTATTACTTTACCATTAATACATACATACATAAACTCACGCCTTTCTCCCATTGGGGTAGGCAGAGACTATGAAGCGCCAAGTGCTACGATCTCTCTCAGTCTCTTCATGCACGCTCGTCGGTTACGAGAACTCCTTATTTGACCCTTCCTCAAGAGGTTGTCAATTTGGTCCATGAAGGTACGTCTAGGACGTCCCCGTCCGACACTACCACTCACCTTCGCGACATAAATTTGTTTTGTTACTCTCCTTTCATCCATCCTTTCAATGTGGCCAAACCGAATCATTAATAATAGGTATATTAACCATGCCATAGCAAAGGCGAGCTATGGCAGGTGCAGCTCAAAGGTTCGGGGTTGACCCCATACTCGCGGTTCGGGGACGGGCGCGCTGTACTGCGCTCCAGCATCAGGGAGATGATCGGCTCCGAGGCTGCGTACTATTTGGGGATACCGACCACGCGCGCCGCGGCCATTGTTGGTAAGATTCTATTTAGATATAAAAGTTGTTTTATTGCAGATTTATGACGAGACGAGCTTGCCGCCAGCCCGATGATAAGCGATACGACCCCCCATAAACAGTGGCAACAGCCAACACCTCAACTTTTCTGAGTGGCACTCCATGGCGTCCTTTACTCTGAGACATTACAACCAGTATTGTCCTTTTTATAATTATTTCTTTAATTGAAAATATCATTTTAATGTATTAACTTTGCCTCACAGTGAGCGACGAACACAAGGTCTTACGTGACCAATCATACTGTGGTTACATGCGTCCGGAACGCGCCGCCATAGTGGCACGACTGGCGCCCGCGTGGTACCGGCTCGGATCATTCGAGATACTGCACAAGCGGAAAGAGCCTGAACTGATGAAGAAGTTGCTGGATCATATTATCAAGGTGAGTGTTTTGTAGATGGGGTAAATAGGCTAGCATGAATTAATAGTAATTAATGGGTCGCTTGTGAAAGAGAAATTAAACAAGCTGCTGCGTTGATGCAAATTTGCTGAAGCAGCAGTGTTTGGTATAGCTTTAGTATCACCCCGTCTGGAATTTGTCACTGATATGGCGGTAGACTCCACTTATGGCACCTATCATATCATGGGACACACATAGCGAAATGTGGTCGTCGTGATGACGTGTATTTTGTTTTTGGACACGGATTTTTTTAGTAATGAGAGTTTACACTTTTATTTAACATGCTGGTTAATAAATTCATATTCTAATTTATTTTAGGAACTCGAGATGTTTCCCCATGATTACATATTACTAAAATCTTACGTAATACTGCCTCGGTGGCGTAGTTGTATTTTGGTACGACTGCAATACTGAGTCTCGGGTTCGATCCCCGGATCGGGCAAAGTGATATTGAGTTTTTCTATTCAGTATCAGCTCGGAGTCTGGAATTTGTGCCCGATATGGCGATAGGCTCGCCCCCTATCGCATCATGGGACGGAATAATGGCGAAAAGTGGGTGCAGTAGTTGCGCCTCTGCCTACTCCTTCGGGGATAAAAGGCGTGAGTGTATATCGCACCTTTAGGACGAAAACGACACAATTCAAAAAATAGAAAAGTGAGTTGTCATTTTTAAATGACTAAAAACTAGTCCCTTATTTATGAAAATATAATAAAAAGGGACTGATATAACAGTTCTGTCCTTTTTCTGCTTGAATATGGCTGTCTTTGAACTATTGTTATATTGAGTACTTCGTTTTAAGTAATTTTATGACGATAACCCAATTTTCTATCTTTTTGAATTGTGTCGTTTTCATCCTAAAGGTGCGATATGTATATGTATGCTTACGTAATAATGTAATTTAATTGCAGTATCACTTCCCAGAGATCGACGATTCGGATGAAGGAGACAAATACGTGAAATTCTTCTCTGAAGTGGCGCACAGGAACCTCGACATGGTCGCTACTTGGCAAGGCTAGTTTCTTTCCACATGTAATTTTTATTGACCTTAAAATAACGGATAATTTTCAATAAAAAGGAAATACATGTGGTTGCACTGTTCGGTTGAAATAAAAAAATACGCATGCGGTTTAAAGAAGCGTAACCATATGTACGTCATCAGACTTCAATGACGTCGGTACATGAAACGATACAATATTTACACGAAGGTTCTAGACGTAGCGTTGGGAAGCTAACGAAAAATCATCGTTACAGAAACCATTTGTTAGCTCCATCTGAAAACCACATCTTCCACACAGCCCTCCCAAATTATATAAAAAAAAATTAGATAAATCTAAATATTTTCAAACAGGTTTCGGCTTCGTACACGGCGTGTTGAACACAGATAACATAAGCGTGTTTGGATTGACGATAGACTACGGCCCGTACGGATTCATGAACCGGTTCTCGGCGTATTACGTTCCGAATACTTCCGACGACCTGGGCCGGTACGCTTACAACAAGCAACCTGATGTGAGTTTAGTTCATCATAGTCGAAATATTTATTGTGATTACTATCTGTACAAAATTAGCACCTTTGTTGTTTTCAACCAAATCAGTAACGTCAATTCATTATCATCACCCCCATCACTAGCGACAACTTTATTATCACCACTCCCCATTGCTAACGTCAACTTCATTATCATCACCCCCATCGCGAACGTCAACTTCATTATTACCACCCCCCATTGCTAACGTCAACTTCATTATCATCACCCCCATCGCGAACGTCAACTTCATTATCACCACCCCCCATTGCTAACGTCAACTTCATTATCATCACCCCCATCGCTAACGTCAACTTCATTATCATCACCCCATCGCTAACGTCAACTTCATTATCATCACCCCCATCGCTAACGTCAACTTCATTATCACCACCCCCCATTGTTAACGTCAACTTCATTATCATCACCCCATCGCTAACGTCAACTTTATTATCACCTCCCCCATTGCTAACGTCAACTTCATTATCATCACCCCCATCGCTAACGTCAACTTCATTATCATAACCCCATCGCTAACGTCAATTTCACTATCATCACCCCCATCGCTAACGTCAACTTCATTATCATCACCCCATCGCTAACGTCAACCTCATTATCATCACCCCCATGCTAACGTCAACTTCATTATCATAACCCCATCGCTAACGTCAACTTCATTATCATCACCCCCATCGCTAACATCAACTTCATTATCATCACCCCATCGCTAACGTCAACTTCATTATCATCACTCCCATCGCTAGCGTCAACGACATTATTATCATCTCCGTCGCTAGCGTCATCTATAGTATCATTGTACCTATCCCTAAAAGCAATGTTATTGCCGTTACCCATTTGTAACAGACTTTTTCTGAAATTGAATTTTGGACTGCCTCGGTAGCGTAGTTGTATTACGTACGACTGCAAAGCTGAGGTCTCGGGTTCGATCCCCGGGTCGGGCAATGTCGGGTGATATTGAGTTTTTCTATTCAGTATCAGCCCGGAGTCTGGAATTTGTGCCCGATATGGCGATAGGCTCGCCCCCTATCACATCATGGGACGGAATGACGGCGAAAAGTGGGTGCACTAGTTGCGCCTCTGCCTACCCCTTCGGGAATAACAGGCGTGAGTGTATGTATGTATGTATGTTTTTCTGAAATTCGTTAATCGTAACTACTTAACATCATGCAAGCAACTTGCTCGTTCGAACCAACAATTATAAAATACGTCATTTCGTACAATTCTAGTGATGTGAAATTAAATAAATCTTACGTGTTACAGATAATTCTGTGGAATTTGGATAAATTCATTGAAGCGATAAGTCCAATTTTAACAGAAGACCAAATACAGAGAATAAAAGAAGTACAGAGCACGTTAAAAGAATACGTAACCACCAAAATTTTGTACGTATTTAATCCTATTACATACTAAATTAGAGCCACACATGCTTTTAAATAGTACCAATCATTTATACCTCATACTTCTATCAGGTAAGTCAAGCCTTACTATGTACGCTCATATGAAAAAAGAGGTCAACTAGGAATAGAAATGAAGGAAGTGAATAGGGACAAAAATAAATTTGAACTAATTGTAAAGGTTATATAACTCGCTTTTTTATTATCTGATTTATACATCCATTTTCGTAATCCATGTATCTAATTACAAGCTACCAGTTTTCTGTCCACTTTATTCACTTAAATATTTTTGTTATACATGAGTTCTATAGTATGAAATAAAATCTGCCTTAGTGGCGGAATTGTATTACGGTACGCCTGAATGCTGAAGTATCAGGTTCGATCCCCGGATCTGGCATATATATTGGATTTTTCTATTCATTATCAGCCTGGAGTCTGGAATTTGTGCCCGACATGGCGATAGGCTCGCCCCCTATCACGTCATGGGACGGAATAATATGGCGAAAACTGGGTGCACTTATTACACCTTTGTCTACCCCTTTGGGGCAAAAAAGTGTGACTGTTTGTACAATGAAATCAATGTTTTCAGAAAAACTCAACTGATGAAGCTCGGCCTGTCCGAGATCTATGAAGGTGATGACAAGTTTGTGGAGGAGTTCCATATGATGCTAGAGAGCACCATGGCCGACTACACAACCACCTTCAGGCAACTCGCCGAGGTACGTATTTTTTTTTTATCTGGCTCTGTCCTTTAGGACAATTTCCCCAATGTCAAATGAGGCAGATACACGTGCAGAAGAAATATATATATAAAAAAAAAACCAGATGGCCAGACGAAACAGAGAGGTTCGTATAGCTCGCTTGATGTCCGCGGGGAAGGGTATTCGTGGCGAAAAGACGCAACTCGTAAGACGGTGTTTAATTTTGATGTTTGTGATTGATCGAGAGACCTATACGTCAGTCACGTGTTAGTCTCTCAACCAGTCACAATTAAACGCAACATAAAATGTCGTGTTTTTTTAGTCTAACCAATCCAAATAAAATGAAACGGAGTCGTGTCGTTTTTGTGCCACATTCTATGCCCACATGCTACTCTTGCCTCTCGCACCCCGCTTAAGCCTCTTGTACTGGGGCAGATCTTTAACAGCATCTATACTACCTTTCATTAAGGGAAAATATTTATGGAATTCTTTCATTACATTTAAATGATAATTCTATGTGAAAGGTCTCCTATATGACCGACCGTCATGGTGGATGTGACCGCCGTCAAGCGTCAGTGTTCATGCACTGTTGCGTTCCTGTTTTAAGGACATTGAATTACTGGGCATTATGGGACTTAACATCTAATGTCTGAAGGTACCGAGCGCAGTGTAGTACCACGCAGTACTTTGTAATTCAAAGCTCTGTATGGTGTTGCTACTGTTTATGGGTCATATCAGGCCATAGGCTTCCTTGTTTCATAATTTAGTTGCATTAAAATATTATATTACTTACACTCGTGTTTTTCAGGTAGAACCATCCGCCATGACTGATACCGCGGCGTTGGATTCAAAATGGTCGCTGAAGAAATTACCAGAATCTTCGCATTGGGCACAGTGGGTGGAGAAATACATCGCCAGGCTAGAACAGGAAAATGGTAAAAATACTCAGCGTGTTCAAAACTTCTGAAGTAAATGCTACTCGTCACATAAATATATTTATGTTTGGCAGTGGACATAATGACTGATGATTATGATGATGATGAAATCTTAGTTCTTATGTTACTAATATTATGCAAAAGTTTCAGAAAATGTTTGGACATTTGTTAGAAGTAAATGCAGAAATTACTGAACGTGTTTGAATGAAAGTAAATGTTCAAAAACGGGCCTAAAATTCTAACCAATACAGTTTAATACTTGTATAGAACTTGCTTCAAATTATAGATACTTGCTTCAGAACTACACTTAATATGAACGTTTTTAAAATAGTAACTTGCGAATGGAGGGCTCTAAAAAAATTTAATGGGTCCAAGATCATTATTTTTGCCCCAATGTCCATGAAGTTTGAGCCTGGTTCGATTTTTAGGCCTGCTGGGCCTGCTGGCATGGGTGCTGCCCATACAAAAAGCGGACAAAGTTGGGTCCGCCCGGACGAAGCGAACCCTCACTAGGCCACTGACTCTAATCTATAGTACTCGCAAATAAATCTTAATAAATGATATCTATATACATCGCACCTTTAGGATGAAAACGACACAATACAAAAATATAGAAAATTGGGTTATCGTTATAAAATTACTTAAAACGAAGAAATCCGTACAACAATAGTTCAAACACAATCATATTCAAGCAGGAAAAGGACAAAGCTGTTATATCGGTCCCTTTTTAATAATATTTTTACAAATAAGGTACTAGTTTTTAGTCATTTAAAAATGACAACACAATTTTAATTTTTTGGAATTGTGTCGTTTTCGTTCTAAAGGTGCGACATTAGCTCTTTAATACTAACAGTAGCGTTAATTAAATATTTCGTAAATTGCAGTGACAGAACCGATCCGGGTCAAGCGAATGTCGAATGTGAACCCTGTGTACGTACCTAGAAACTGGATCATGCAGGAAGCTATTACGGAGGCGGACCAATTCAACTTTACTAAGGTAATATAAATATTTGCTATATTTTTACTTAGATTATTTAACCAATGGACACAATATGGAAATAATGCGCAAACAATGTTTCTGCCAATCCTGACGGATAGCACACATTTAACAAAAAAAAACACACGTGCAGGGCTGAATATAAGGTCGCTTTTTACACAATAACACAACAAAAATCACAATTTCTGTGGATCACCGCTTAATTTCATTATCGTAGAATGTAATGACAGGGATCGCAAGTCACATAGGTTTTAATAAAAGTTTATGACCAGCTGCGCACATATGACCAACAAAGGTTCTCCTGGTCATCCCATCTCCTTTGCATTGCTAGATACTCAAAGTATAGTGTCCAACTATATAAAAAATTTAGTGGCGTGAGTTCTTGCCTTCATGCCACCGTCTTTTAGAAGCTAAGCGGGGAGGCCGGATTCGGGACCCCCTAACCTCCGCCATAAATACGCCCATGAGTCCCGCTACATATTTTTCTCGTAATAAAAGGTGGCATATTTCTTCCCCAGAATCTTAAACTATCTCCATACCAAATTTCATCGCAATCCATTCAATAATTTTTGAGTTTATCGTGTTCAAACAGACACACGAGACAAGTAATTTGTTTTATAAATACGTAAAGATTTATTTTATATTGATTTCTTCCACCAGGTCCGATTCCTAATGGAACTTTTCAAAAAGCCGTATGAAGTAAATGAAGAGGCTGAGAAGCTGGGATACTCAGCAGAACCGCCGTCCTGGTCGTACAGAATCAAGATCAGCTGCTCCAGTTGAATTGTATATATTGTTGGTGTGTCTGTTGCCTGGGTTATGTCAGACTAAAGTATATTCAATAGTCTTGTACCAAAAATGTAAATAAAAAACCACTTACAATTATTATTAACACATTGACTGCCATCCTCGCCCTGGAGCGGGGTGCAGGGATGCCTTTCCTGCACTTTTCGGGGACTTTTTAAAATTATTTCTATTATTTTACATAATTTTGGTGTAAAATAACATTTTTCATTTGCCTAGGCAATAAAAAAGTAAAAATTAAAAAAGTTAAAAATCGGCTTTCGTGCTCACTTAAACGATACAGTGGTAGTCAATGGGTTAATTGTGTATAATTTTTTATTTTGTTATTGAAAAGTTTATATTGATACTTTGTTTCTTTTTTCATGGAATTACACAAGTTAAGCTTATCATAGTTGTAAGGGCAGAATAAGTCCTTAATTTTTGGGAACAAGGGTATATTATACATTTTAATCATGAGGTGAAGATTATACTTTATATTGGAATGGGGAAAAATAATGTAATAAATATTGTTAATTTTCGTCGAAACCAGAGATGCAGATGATAAGAGTTTCAACCTAATGTGATATACTTTAGTACATAAGATATTATTATAATTGCTTAATTTTGTTGTTGTATAATTTATTACATATTTTATTCTTGTATGAGTAAAAAAATATTTCTAATGTCTTTGTATTTTTTCTACTCAAAATTATCTGAAACTAGCTTTTGCCCGCGGCTCCGCCCTCGTGAATGAGTTTTTCCGGGATAAAAGTAACGTTTTATATTTTCCCGGGATAAAAAGTAGCCTATGTGTTAATCCAGGACATGATCTACCAGTGTGCAAAATTTCATCGAAATCCGTTCAGTAGTTTTTGCGTGAAAGAGTAACAAACATCCATACATCCATACATTCTTACAAACTTTCGCCTTTATAATATTAGTAGGATAATTCATTATTTTATATGGAACAGTAATTGATAACATAACAAATTTCTTCAAGTGAAAAATAATTCATAAAAAATGTGAAAAATTCCTTATTTATTTTATAGGGGACAGAAAAAATACTACATATATAGAAAATCAAACAAAATATATTGTGAAGAAATTAAATACTTTTCACGATCTTAGAAATAGAAATATTTACAATAAACTTATTCTCTTATTACATAATATTACTCATAATCCTCATCGGCACTATCGTCAGGCTCTGAATAATCTTCATCATCCATGATTTTCCTTCTTTTCTTTTCTTGAACATTCTCTTTATCTTCTTCTGGTTCTTCTTTTTTTGCCTCGGTCTGTGCTGATCGGTGATGGAAGACAAAAGAAATGCTTTTAGCCAAATCCCAGCATTGTTTCAAGACCATATCTGCCAAGTTTTTCTTGTCAGCACAATGGTACCAATTAGATAAGTCAGACGTGCAATCTGAGTTCTCTGGAGGAATTGTAACTTGGATATTGTTGACGCATCTCTTGCATTTAAACTTGCTGTGAGTGTCGGACAAAGTGTTCTCTTCCAAACGAAACAGATCTTTCAAGTCTTCCGATGTGAAATGGCGTAATGATTCCTCGTTTTGGTCCACTACAGTATCACTAAGTGCCTTTTTGTGTGCTTGTCTTTGGAAAATCTTTTCTTCTATTGTCCCTGTTGCAAGTAGTCTATAGATATAGCATGGTTTCTTTTGCCCATCTCTCCATACTCTGGCCATGGCTTGATCATCATTAGCAGGGTTCCAATCTGGGTCAAACATGATTAATCTGTTTGCTCCTATAAGATTTAGTCCACAGCCTCCAGCCTTCGAACTCAGCATGAATATCCATTCCTTATTTTCTTTATTATTAAAACTTTCTACAACTTTAGCTCTTTTCTTTATAGTCATTGAGCCATCAAGCCTGACATACAAATATCCTCTCTTTCGGCATAGTTTCTCAAATAAATCCAATGTCTGAGTGTAATTTGACACTAAAACTATTTTGTCATCAGTGTTAGTCTTTAGGTTAGCCAAAATACAGTCCAGAATCATAAGTTTCCCTGAATACTCAGGCTTGACATCCTTAATATCATAATTACTGGGTAACAGATCTCTAGCTTTCTCAAAACCTTCAGATCTTTCTATAATCTTATCATACACTAAGTCTGGATGATTGCACAGCTTCTTAAGTGTTGTTATACTTGATAACGCACTCAAAGTATTCTTATCTCCAGTTCCAGTAAACTTATTTCTTATTGCATCAGAGTTAATGAAATTCTTATATATTTGTGTTTGCAGGGGAGTCATCTTTACACAAATGACTTGTTCAAACTTGACCGGCAAGTATTTAGTTAGTAGACTGCTTGTTCTTCGTATCATACATTTATTTACTATAGATGTTAATGTCTGGAGACATTCCTGAGCTCTCTCCCTTTCTGAAGCAGTTGCCAATGCATCTTGACCTCTAAGGATAGGGTTTTCATACCGTTTCTTGAACTCCTGTGCTGTGCCAAGTATTCCTTCATTGACAAAATGTACCAAACTGAAATACTCAGTTAAATCATTCTGGATGGGTGTCCCTGAAATCAATATCCTTCTTTTTGCTTTTAAACCCATCAAAGCTTGATAAGTTTGGTTCTCACTGTTCTTCAACCTGTGTCCTTCATCACAAAGCACCAAACCAACTTCAGATGAATGTAGAATGTTGGAATATATCCTAAAAGTTTCATATGATATTATTAACACTGGGGTAGCTACTCTGTTAGCTGAATAGGTGTTCATGAACTGCTGTAGTTTTAAAGTAATATCTGCCTTTGATCCTCCATCCATCGCCAATGCATTTATCCTCTGTGCTAACCACTTATGTATCTCATTATACCAGTTTTTGACCAAACTGCTTGGACATACAATGATTGCCTTGCATATTGTGGGTTTGCATTCAGGCCCTTGTCGTAACAGAGTCCAGAGAAGTGTTATACACTGTAATGTCTTACCAAGACCCATTTCATCAGCCATAATACAACCGTAAGCATTCTCTATCTGTTTCCCGGTGACACAGTCATACATGAATTTCACGCCGTCGCGCTGATGCGGTCGTAAGATGTTACCAAGAACTGGATCGACGACCACAGCGACTTTTATGTCATTAGGACTCATTTTCATCTTCTCATGCTCAGGGATGTACGGAGGGCGGTACAAAACCAGCGCATTTGGCTCATCGGGATCATGTAGTGCTCGTCTTACCTGAGTTCTCTTCAAACCTAGACTTTTACTGCAATACGATGATACGTAGTTAGGTATCGGTACTTTGAATGGCTTATTCAGTATTTGCTTTATCAAATTCTCGTGTTCAGAGTTGGACATACACTGTGAAGCTATTTTCTGCGTGAGATTCACTTTTGTACACTCCCGCCTTTTGCGTTTCGCTGAATCGAGCAATGGACTCCTGAAAACGTTGTCGCTAGACCCTAGCTGGCTCGGGGCGAGACTTCGCCGCATTTTCGATGTTTTATTTCACCATGAATAGACAAAGGAAAAATTGTTCAGGAAATAAACAAGACGGGACTTGTTTTGAATTTATTTGTAGATTAGATTTTAAATTTGACGATGTCAAATGTCAGTTTGACATATTTTAATTTTTTTTTTTTTTTTTTTTTTTTTTTTATAATTTTCCCTTTAGGGAAGGCAAAGGGTTCGAGCCCATACAGCCTCGTCTTAAGTAATATTTTTGGTTGACTTTTTTTTTTCCTACGTACTATGTCGTAGTAAAGCAGTGGCTACCTTACCAAGACTTTATCAAGGAGTTTTGGCGGCAACGAAAAAACACTTGATTGGCACAGTTATTTCAATTCACTTCATTTGAGCACTTTAATAGAACTATATTGGATAATATACCACCATAATTATGCAATATAACACTAAGTATCACCAAAATAATGAATTAAAACAAGAGCACCTCATGACACTTCTACGTTCCCGCCAAAACTCTGACATATTTTAATGTACCTACATATTGTGATGTTATCATTAGAGTGAGTTTCTATTACCGATGGCGTGATGTTGGCACATAGTGGGCATTATGAAGACAACTTGTATGTAAATTTCTGTGTCGGTGAAAGACGGACGGCGCGGCGTGGAAAATGGAGAACCTGTGTGAGTGTGGACAACGAAAAGTTTCTACGCCGTCTGTCTTTCACCATTTCTTAATGTTTTCGACACAGAATTTACACACACACACACACACACACACACACACTCATGCCCTTTATTCTCGAAAGGGTAGGCCTAGACGCTCGAGAGGGGCGTTTCAAATCGGCACAAAATATAGCTGTCATTTTGTATTGCAAATCCTGTCCAGCGTACTAGTATAATCAAGAAGTTTATAATATATCTACGTATAAAATTCTTGAGTATAATAGAAGTCAGTGCTATAGCGTCAACTTAATTTTCTACCTTTCAATGGACACTTTTTAATATACCATAGAGTAGGTTTCTCTTTTGCTTTAGCTATTATTTAGAGCAGCGATGCCAGATATACGAGAAATCTCGTAACTTTACGAGATTTGCAGTCTCTATACGAGATTCAAGAAATAAAAAATCTCGTACGTATTTTTACGAGATTTGTAGCATTTTTGATTCCCTGCGTCATGCATATAAACAAAAAAACATAAATCCATGCCTCAAACGATCGACTCAGCACATAACTAGATTCATTACCCATCACTAAAATACTACCTCTTGAGTCTATTTGTGCTATCAATCAGTACTAGCTGAAGTTAATTAAAATTGAATTCTAATTAAGTATTTGAATATTATAACATTATAAGTAGCGACAGTGAATGCTCATCTCCTCTACCTAGAAAAATAGCAAAAAGTGAAGATGGGCTGCAAAGAAAGCAGGAAACATGATTTCCCAACATCATTCGCAAACTTTTCGTGATGAATAGTTAAGGCATCTTATATTTCAAGACTGGTTGCATCCAGATCTGAAAAATCCCAAGAAAGCGAAGTGTGTATATTGTCCATCAAGCTCTGGTTACTGAATTCACAAATCTCAAATCCCATGCCGAATAAAAAAAAACATTTGAAAAACAAACCCGGTTCATCGGGTCAAGTCAAGGAATTTACCTACCCCGGGCTAGCTAGTAATAGTACATAGCGTAAATTAAGGGTTTTTATAAATGTATGTTATAAATATTATTTAATTTACTCTTACGAGATTATGTATTGAAAGTACGAGATTTTTGGCAACCCTGTTACGAGAAAAAACTTCGCTATCTGGCAACCCTGACTTAGAGGCTCTTTTTGTCGGAGTTTTTTGGCGGGAACGTAGAAGTGTCATGAGGCGCTCTTGTTTTAATTCATTATTTTGGTGATACTTAGTGTTATATTGCATAATTATGGTGGTATATTATCCAATATAGTTCTATTAAAGTGCTCAAATGAAGTGAATTGAAATAACTGTGCCAATCAAGTGTTTTTTCGTTGCCGCCAAAACTCCTTGATAAAGTCTTGGTAAGGTAGCCACTGCTTTACTACGACATAGTACGTAGGAAAAAAAAAAAGTCAACCAAAAATATTACTTAAGACGAGGCTGTATGGGCTCGAACCCTTTGCCTTCCCTAAAGGGAAAATTATAAAAAAAAAAAAAAAAAAAAATCTTTTTGTCGATTTCTGTCAAAATGAGTGCATCTAATGAAGAAATTCGATACATTTTAAAATTTTATTATAAAAAAGGGAAAAGTGCACAGCAAACCGCGAAAAAAATTTGCGACGTTTATGGACCTAATGCAGTGTCAGTAAGAGTAGCACAAAATTGGTTTAAGCGTTTTCAATCCGGAAATTTTGATGTCAAAAATGCACCTCGCTCTGGTCGCCCTGTTACGAATAAAGTGGAAGCCATTCTTGAAAAAGTGGAGCAAGATCGACATATTAGTAGTCACGACATAGCTGAAGAACTGGGAATTGACCACAAAACAGTTTTGACCCATTTGAAAAAAGCTGGGTACACAAAAAAGCTCGGTATTTGGGTGCCACCCGAGCTCACTGATAAAACCTAATGAACGATGTAAGTACTCATTTGCGATTCTTTATTGAGACTTAATAAAACCGAATCGTTTTTGAAGAAATTGATAGTCGGTGATAAAAAGTGGATAACGTACGACAAGAACGTACGAAAACGGTCGTGGCCGAAGGTTGGTCAGGCTTCACCGACTGGCAAAACCTGGGTTAAGTTGCAACAAGGTGATGCTGTGTATGTGGTGGGATTGGAAGAGCATTGTTCATTATGAGGTTTTACCGCCTGGCAGAACCATTGATTCGGGGATCTCTACTGCCATGAGATTAAAGCTAGAAGTTGAGAAAAAGCAGCCAGGATTGATCAATAGAAAGGGTGTAGTCTTTCATCACAATAATGTACATTGTTAGCCACTCACCAAAAATAAAGAGAGTTTTTCTAGGACGGGTTGAAGCATCTAGCCTTGACTTTGCATCTTCAAATTTCCATGTTTCGGTCTCCAGAATTCTTTAGGCAATGTCAGTTTAACATGAGAGGACTGACAAAACTACTTGTCACATTTTGTTTCATCAGAAGTCCCAAAACTTCTACCGTAACAGGATTATAGCAGTACCTACAAGATGGCAGAAAGTAATCTTCGAAAATGACACCTATATACTGTAATTTAATGTAAATAAACTTTGAAAAAAGAAGTCTTGGAGTTTTCATATAAAATAAGAAGAAACTGTTTTCCCCAATATAAAGCTGAACAATTTGTTTGTTTGGTTGAATTCACTTATCTCAGGGACTACTGAACCGATTTTTAAAATTCTTTCACTAATAGGAAGCTACATTACTCCTGAGTGCTATAGGTTACTTTTTATCCTGGAAAAACTTTCAGCCAGGTGGAGCCGCAAGTTATTAATAATGGTAACCTGCGGTTTATGCGTTTATTACAAAAATATTCGAATAACTATGACTTTTCCAGTAAGTAAGTGATATAATATAATATAATGCAATATAAAAATAACACCCAACATATTATTCAGAAAATACTTTATTAAAAAACAAAACACTTCCTCTTAAGTTACAACTTCTTAAATCAAAGTGAGTCAATATTCATCACAGACTTTCGGTTTATAAATTTTACAAGACAAAAAATACATAGTAAATTATAACAAAAATTTATAAGTGCTGCGATTTGCACTCTCCAGATTCAACACAATCTGATATGGCTGCTTATGACATCATGGATGTTCAAAGTAACAACTACCATACACTGATGTCATACATACATTCATAAATGAAATTATATAAGCTACAATATATTGAGGCACATTTAAAAAAAACACTGAAAATCGGCAAGGTATTGCAGTACTAAGAACAAATACAATTGCTTTTAGCATACTTGAACAAAATATATTTATTTTGAAAGGTATCATTCATAAAACAATCTAGTACATAAAATGGACGTATTTTTATACCTTATAAGCAGCAAGCGCGTAAGTGCGCCATAAGTGAAGCTGAATGTAGTTTTATTTCAATGTCGAACATTCACGTAAACCATCGGATGTAGTTTTTTAATACATCAATGACGTAAACATAAATCATTATACAAGTGTAGATTCTGGCAATAAGCTATTACAATAGATAAACACCTTACCAACCATTCAAAGGAAATTGAAATGAGGATCGAGCATAGCATGTTTCTTGAAATATGATACAGCCAGCCACATAAGTAGCTGAACAAAATCCAAATCTCAAATCGCCTAAATTAAACTGAAATTTTTTTCTTTGTTTGAAGTATATCTCTTTTATTTTTGTTGATTTGAAATTTTTTTTGTTCAGGTAGTTATGCTGCCAACTGTACATGTAATGGCTTACAGATGAAAGACATGATAACCACAATAACATTCTTAATATGATGCAGTCTCAATCTTAAATATACTGGTAAAAAAAAATCTATAAAAAGCTGAAAATCACTAAACCAGTTGCCATTTTGTATCCAAGTAAAAAAAGTACTTTGGTAATTTGAATCTAAATTGATTTGGTCTATCAACAATTGTTTCAAAAGATTAATGATTTTTTATAGAAAAAAATATATAAAGCGCCTTCTTATAGCTATTTAAATTAACACACTGGTGTGATTGGCACACAAGACAGAAGAATAAAAAATGGTAAATAAATATGGAGTACTTCAAAGGAATTCTAAATTCCTGGTACCTTGTATCTGGTGCACCTCGTTAAACAATAAACTTCAGGTATTACCGACGCATTTTATACGAAAGATGGGTGGTTATGCGCCCTAACGAGGAAGAGTTAGTGAATACTTTTGCCCAGTGGGACATTAATGAAAAGCAAAAAAGAAATTTAATACAACATTCTTACAAGCAGACTGCTTTTCGACCCTATGGTTGGTTATGAAGGAATCCTTAAATGTGTTGCATTTAAAAACTATATCATAGTATTGTAGTGAACATAATGTATCCATACTTCAAAAATACTTGTTGCAACATTGCAAGAACAATTTGGAACATTCATAACCAATCACTGCATAGGTAACATGTGTAGCACAATTTCAGACATAAAATAGCGCACAGGAACGGTATCACGTGGCATGTTAGGATTATTTCTTAGGCATCCTAAGCACCTTGATATTGGTGCCTTCGTATGTACAGTCAGCGCGCGAAGGGTAAACGTTTTTGAGGTTATCTTCCATGTCCACTACTTTTACCTAAAAAAAAAACATCAATTTGAAATCTATAAGTTGGAAAATCTATTTTATAAAAATAATTTATAGTATATTGAAATCAATAAATAACAAATACGTTACTGTACAATCCAGAGCGATTATATTATTATAATTTTTCATTAGGTAACACAAACACACGCACACACACACACACACACACACACACACACTGAAATCTGATTTTAATTCTTACTAGATTAGTCTCTAGCAAATCTTATAAACATTCACATGCATCAAACTTTGAATATCTAGCAATGTAAAGAGGATGGGATGACCAGGCGAACCGTCTGTTGGTCATACATGCGCAGCTGGTCATTTACTTTTGTTAAAACCTATGTGACTTGCAATCACTGTCATTAAAGAGTCCAACTGGGTGGGTACCACCGCAATGTCTATTTCTACCGCCAAGCAGCAGTGTACATGCACTGTTGTGTTTCGGTTTGAAGGGCATTGTAGCAAGTGTAACTACAGGACATAATGAGACTTAACACAACAACAACATCTTATGGCTCAAGATGACTAGCACAGTGGAATGCCACACAGTACTTTGTAAGTCAAGGTGCTGGATGGTGTTTCTACTGTTTATGGGTGGTCGTATCGCTTACCATCAGGCGAACGGCATTCTCGTCTCGTCATTCGATGCAATGACATTCTATGATAATGACATTAAGCGGTGCTCCACAGAAATTGTGATTTTTGTTGTGCTATTATGTAAAAAGCGACCTTATATTCAGCCTTGTATGTGTTTTTTTTTGGTAAATGTGTGCTATCCGTGTCTACCTCGCCCCCCGTCAGGATTGGCAGAAAAAACTGTTTGCGCATTATTGCCATATCGTGTCCATTGGTTAAATAGTCTAAGGCATCAAAGAACCATACCTGTTGCACAGTAAGCGCATGGAACCCTTCAGCCTGGTCGGGCTGGTCCCCCACGCCCAGCATGAGGCACTCCTGCAGGAACCGGTCCAGCACGCCCTTACACACGCCCAACGATGCATGCGACGTCACCTCCACAAGCATCGCTTTGCTTTCGTGCGACATCTATAAATTAAAAAAATTTAATGTAAGCAATTTAATTTTACTTTGTGACTAAGTGGATAGTTTTTGGGTGTTCTGAAGTTACACACTTCAGAGTGGAATAAGAATCTACACAATAAATTCACCTTAGTATCCTCAGAGTTTGTGATCGGCGGGAAGCTGATCACTTTGCCGCTGGAATCCACCAGACATGGGTACAGAGGCTTTCCCTCCAGCAAGTACAGATATCTGTGAACAAATAATGGGCTTTACATGATCCAACAATGGGTTGGTTTACAATGGGCTCTACAAAGTATTACAGTGCAACCTCGATATAACAAATCGGAGGGGAACAAGAAAATATTCGTAATATCAAGTAATTCGTTGAACTGAGGTTTGTTATGTTGAGGTTAGATTGGTCTAAAATTCGTTATAAAGTCGTCTTCTGAAAACTTATCTTTAAATTTTAAAATTGTAGCCAATGTACTTGCGGGAATCCCGAACTTATTAGCTATGTCTAATTTTTTCGTCATGGGATTTTGGTCAACATAATTAATGATGTTTCGCTTTTCTGCGACCGATAAGGAACACCTTTTACGTTTCTGAGCCATTTTAACTTAACAATAGTGACGAGCAGAGGTGTTTACATTACTTTCCATCAAAACAATAATGATTACTGTACAAACAAAAGCGTGTCGAAACATGGCGAGACATGAATCACATGATAAGATTAAGAGTTATATTATTGGTGGAAACTTTATATAAAGGTTTTGGGTTGGCAAAATTCGTTAATTAGAGGTATGAATACTTTTTCTTCATAGTTGAAAATTCGTTATAAAGAGGTTGTACGCAAAGAATGTTCGCAATGTAAAGGTATATTTTATATTAACTCTTATGGACAATTCAAGGGGATTACGAAGAATTTGTTAAATCGAGGAAGTCGTTATATTGAGGTACGTTATATTAAGGTTGCACTGTATATTGAAGGTATGAACAAAGGCAACATTTTTAAAATCAAGGCACTTCATGGCTTCTGAAGAAACTCGTCCTAAGTATACTTTTTTATATGGGCACAGGAAAGTGACTCCAAGGGACCTCATGATTATAAATGCCGACCAAACAGTGACAATTTTTTTTTTTTTTACGTGGAGAAAGTTAATTAGTACTACCGCCCAGTGTTCAAGGGGAACGACTGGGCGGTTATGTTGGGTTCACCGTGCCTTACGATCCGACGTGGAGCCGCCCGGAGAGATGGAAAACGTCGGGCGACCGCCGGGCCGAATCCCTAACCTATGTACACCGCACGGCATACCAACCAAAACTCCGCGGTGGCCATCTTCGGCGCATTAGGGACTGCTGCGGGCTTTCTGCGACTCACGTCTTAGTTGTCTTCCGCAACCGCCCCTAAACAGTGACCATAGATGAGAGATAATTGTTTCCCACCAGTTAACCCAATAAATTAGACTGTTTAAAACATACTTGTGTATTCCTGAGTAGACATTCCTCTTCTTTTCCTTCCGTAATGCATCTGCTTCTGCTGTCAGCTGCTGGAAAAGTTGCTCTCCAGTGTATGGCTTCACCCTCGAAAGAGGAGTCAACTTAAGAGCTGCTGGAGGTTTAGCTGTGTATTTCAGGTTACCTGAAAACAAGTATGTGAAAACATTATTTTGAAATAAGAGAATCTGTAATGGATATGTTAGATGTTTTTGAGACAACATAATATTCTTTTCTGTATTATAATGAATGTTTTGTATATTAACAGAATAATAAATAATATTTATTTCTGCATAAGTGAATAACCATCATTTAACACCAAATATGAATTAAAATAAAGTAAAGTGCTACTTTCGTACCCATCGGAGTTAATATGAAAGTCAAAGAAACAATCTTAACTCACAAACCTGGTGCAATCTTCCCCAAATCATGAGTAGCGATGGTCGCCACATTTCGCTTGTCACAGACAGTGTCATGTAGCTTGGTTTGCATCTGAATGAACTTTTTGAACAATTCAGCTGTGAAATTCAGATCTTTTATGATACAGCAGAGTATGTATGGCCTAATGCTGGCCACTTGGGCCTCAAATATCTTCACGCTGAGTACATCATCCCCTACATGAAGGACTTTCATTGAATGACATAGTTCGTTTTCAATTTCGTCATTTACTGGTTCGTCTTTTTTCCCCTTCTTTGACTTGTTTTTGGATGCTGGTTGGTTTTGGTCAGCCTTGGGGCAGTGGTCTCTGATGTAGTCCATGATCTGCTTGGTACGACACTGGTCAACTAATTTCATAAATCTTTTGTCTGTTAGTTTGTTGCCTTTAAGGTTGATCTCTGGAAATAATATAAGTTGGAGAATAAAATGAGTTACTACAATATTTCAAAAGGGAAAAAAGTATTTGGTTACGAATACCAAAATAATAAACATATAAATATTGCAAAGACTGGCTAGAAGAAAGTAATATATCCTGAATACTTATTTTAATTAACTCATTTTCAGCAACCTTTGTTTGTATGAAAAGACTATTTAATTATAAATTTTCTGTAATTAAATTTTGAACCAATATCAAAACCCAGAAATTTCATCATCGAGGACAGTCATCTCTTCAGCACAGAGTCACAGGTATATTACAATGGATTTATCATATTGTGAAATGTTGCATCATGTTATAATGATTTTTTACATGGCGATTTGCCAGTACTGATGTCATGTGTTTATGTTCCTGATATTATTATTAGCCTTATGTACTTAAAAAACATTGACTATAAATTATAGAAGAACACATTTAATACTTTCATATAAAAAAAATAGCGACATACTGTTATTTATTATCGTGTTAATTTCATTACAATGTATGTGTGAGAAGGTGCTAATCAATACAAAAAAGTAAATCTGTGTTAAATATTGCAAAATAGGTATTAATTTTTACTTTGCATCATTTCATTTCAATAGCAATTATGAAACTTCATACTATGTCTTTGTTATGTTTTAGCACATCTAGCCACTAAGCAGGTTTTTAATACTGAAATACGTTAATGAACTCACCCTTGAGTTTACCCAAAGTAGCCACTTCTCCTGGGATTGTCTTCAGTTGATTGTCACCAATATCGAAATTCTTCAACGATGGCAGGTATTTTGCAATAGAGCTTGGAATTGACTCAATACCATTGCCTTTGAGCTTCAGATCAGTGAGATGAGGCACGTTGGCGCCGTCCACCTCGGGGAAACTAGTCAATTTGTTGTTTGAAACATCCAACGATATAAGATTGGGCATATCACCGATTTTAGGCATATCTTCGATCAAATTAGAACTAAAATTAATGCTTGTCAACTCTTTCATGTTATTTAAGCCATCCGGAATAGATTTGATCTGGTTGCGAGACAAATCAAGCACTTTTAACTTCGACAATAAGGTTATGTTGTTGTTGAACACTTGAATCTTATTTCCAAACAAAAGTAAACTTTGCAGGTTCACCAGACTTTTTATTTCATCAGGGATGAGCTCCAGACAAGTGTCGCTGATGTTCAACAAGTTTATATTTGTCAATGTGAAGATATTTTTGTCTAAACCTTGTTCTGAAATCCGTTTAGATATAGCGGCGCCCGCCAATTTGATTTCATGACGATTTTCCGACTTCGCAGTCACTACTTCTGGCCACGCGCTCATTTTTACTGAATATTCTAAATCAAAATACTTAGAACAAAAGGTTTAAGCATTTAATTGGAATGGAATCGGAATAACATGCGTTCGCAATTTTACACACCGACAGAAAACAACCGTCAACCCGCAACCGACAACAAAATGTCAAAAATCTAATGAATTTATTTTTTCTCAACACTACGTCAAACGAAATATAATTCATACAGCCATTAAATGGAAAATACTTTTCAATGTCTTTCACTTATTGTAACACTATGATATTGAAAAATATTGTAACGAGCATTAATACGAAATAGTTATAAAAACAATAATTTTTTCCCAACTCTTCTTTACATAATTATAATTTGTCTCCGACCTTACTTGGCTGAATATTACGTATATAGCGGTTGCGAGAGCGGGAGAGAGAGTGGGAGCGAGAGTAGGTAATACATGTGGAGATTAATGAATATAGATGAAAACAAAGAAATGTGCCAGAATCGTGCAAACTGCAAAGTAGCAATCCTCAGAGGCAAAATTATTTACGAATTTATTGTTGCGTGCTCGGGTTCGAGATAAACAATTAAAATACCGGTATTGCGATAAAACACCAATTAGGACTTTATTAGCACTAGAACGCTACGAAACTAACAAAAACACTGCACTAGATACAGCTTCAATTAAACACTCAAATATACTAATTATTAAAATCACACACTTTACGTTCGCGCCCCATCCACAATATTCGCCTCGAAATAGCTTGGAGTTATCGCTCGTAGTCCGCTTATCGCTCGCTCTTGTAAACAAGACTGAATGCCCAGCGGCGCTCGCGCCGCCTTTTATATCCGGCCGTCGATACCGTCGTAGTTTGTGGAACATTCTCGAAAGATCCAGAATAGTCGGGAACTCTCTCGCAAATTAAGGTCAATGATTGCGTTGCCACGACATTCTGGAGACATAGAGACCTTTCGAGAACGTTCCGTCGCCGAACCTTCCACAGTCAGATAGTCCGCTTCTCGCCAATAGATGGCGCGGTTTGTCGGAGAGTACTAGCGCGCGTAACAATATGTATTCATAACTTAATTTAACAAATACCGGAAATCCCGGTTGTTGTTAAATCAATACCGGTATGTAAAAGTCCGTTGTTTGGCGCGGTATCCCGGTATTTTCGGGAATCGGGATCCCGGTTTGCGACCCCTAGTTAGGGACAGACGACTTAAAAAATGTCTCAGGAACACGCTGGATGCAGGCCGCTTTTGATAGGTCCATCTGGACACCTTCAGGGGAGGCCTATGTTCAGCAGTGGATGTCACGTGGCTGATGATGATGATGATGAGATGGAATTGTTTGAAATTTCCTCTTTTCCTCACTGATTGCTGCCACATAGATGGAATTACGCGAAGACATCCCGGACATCAGTCTGTGCGAGATTAGGAAGGCTCTGGGACAGCTCAGAAATAACAAGGCGCCGGGCGAGGACGGAATTACTGCAGAGCTTCTGAAGATGGGCAGTGTGCCCGTACTTACAGTTCTTCAGAAACTATTCAACTTCGTTCTGCTCCAGGGTATAACACCGGAGGCATGGAACAGGAGTGTGGTGGTACTGTTCTTTAAAAAAAGGTGATAACGCCTTATTGAAGAATTACAGACCAATCTCACTCTTGAGCCATGTTTACAAGCTGTTCTCAAGAGTCATCACGAATTGGGTTTTTGAAAAAAAAAAATTTTTTGTGATAAATAGAAAGATTATATATTAGTTTTATAACAAAACTATTTTTTTTTATTTTTGCAATAATTCAAAAGTTATTTCAAAATAAAAATTAATTTTTGAATCCAGTACCGAAGACACGCCGACAACTCCCGAACAAACCCGAGCGCGTGTGACGTCATAATGTTAGTTTTCACTCAATGCAGTGGATAGGAAAATAATGAATGCAGTGTTTTGATCTATTTAATTTTGTTGTCATTATTAAATATTTAAATTTATATTAAAAATGTCGAACCTCAAAAGTTATCGTTCTTGTTTTGTACCATTATGTACGAATACTACAAAGGCAACTCCTGACAAAATGTTTTTAAATGTTCCCCAAGATGTCAAACGTCGAAATAAATGGTTTCAAGCAGTGCACCGTGATAATCCCCAAACAAAATCGATTTTTTTTTGTTGTGAAGATCATTTCGATGTAAGTATTTATTAATATCATTGTTATTAATTATTACAACTGCCTCGGTGGCGTAGTTGTATTATGGTACGACTCCAATGCTGAGGCCTCGGGTTCGATTCCCGGGTCGGGCAAAGTGATATTGAGTTTTTCTATTCAATATCAGCTCGGAGTCTGGCATTTGTGCCCGATATGGCGATAGGCTCGCCCCCTATCACATCATGGGACGGAATAATGGCGAAAAGTGGGTGCATTAGTTGCGCCTCTGCCTACCCCTTCGGGGATAAAAGGCGTGAGTGTATATGTATATGTATGTATGTATGTATTAATTATTATTTATCTAAGTATACAAATCAAATAATTATTATGTATTCAAGTAAAGTTCAGTAAATAATTTTTTTTAACTGGTCTCCAAATCATAACCTTTAAAATCTGAAAAATATGAAATAAATAATTATATTTAATGTAATGGAGAATAAATACTTAAATATTTTCATTTATTATATTATTTTTTAACAGACTTACCTTGATGCCTTGGCACCACGAACTTCAGCAGAATTAAACCGAACGTCATTTTTTAAAAAATAGGTAATAATAATTATATCAACATCAGGAATATTATCAGACTTTGCCTTAATAAATCCTTTATCACACATAGCTAATCGGAACCAACTAACAACTCGTATTTTAGCAATAAATCCTACTAATATTATAAAGGCGAAAGTTTGTAAGAATGTATGGATGTTTGGATGTTTGGATGTTTGGATGTTTGGATGTTTGGATGTATGGATGTTTGTTCCTCTTTCACGCAAAAACTACTGAACGGATTTCGATGAAATTTGGCACACGGGTACATCATGTCCTGGATTAACACATAGGCTACTTTTTATCCCGGGAAAACATAAGGCGGGACTTTTATCCCGGAAAAACTTTTTAACGCGGGCGGAGCCGCAGGCAAAAGCTAGTTTTCAATATTATTGTCTAGTCACGTGTAATAGCCGTAAACGCTGTACTGTTATTAAATAGCTATAACATTAGGACGTCACAACTATGGTGACCAATCATGGCGCGTTTATAGTCACGTGATTTTTATTTCAATTTCATCAATTTTTAATTGTTTATAATTAATTGAAAAAAATTTTTTTTAAGTTTTTTGCATTAAATATCAATATTATTAATAATAAAGTTTTAAAATACATAAACAAAATCAATAATTATTTTTTTTCAAAAACCCAATTGTCTTGAGCGCAGGCTAGATGACTTCCAGCCTCCCGAACAAGCCGGATTCCGAAAGATTATAGTACTGTAGTGTGCGGTCTACCGTACCATAGACCACATCCATACGCTACGGCAAGTTATACAAAAAACTGAGGAGAATAACTTGCGACTTTGCTTAGCGTATGTGGACAGTGTAAAAGCCTTCTATTCGATCGAGACCTGGGCTGTGCTGCAGTCTCTACAGCGGTGCCACATTGATCATCGGTACATCGAAGTGTTGAGGTGCTTGTATAACAACGCCACCATGTCGATCCGAGTACCAGAACAGAGCTTGAAGGCAATAGCGGGGGGTGAGTGGAACAGTGACGTTGGTTTCACAGTCTTACGGCCCAATGTCGACACTCGGGAGTAGGTATAGCATCATCCGAGCGAGCATTGGACCGAGTCCGTAGTACTATGTACATCCTACATCGGCATACCAACTAAAACTCGAGGTGGCTGCGGCGTAGGCCGCAGATATGGTAGTGTGTGTAGAGAGAAAAAAGAACTCAGGGTTTAGGTTCGTGGTACGAGCTTTATTTTGCACCTCCGCGTTACACTCGGTACGGTTTGCTGATGGTATGCAACGAGTCACTGGCCTGCGGGGACTCCGACTCAGGCGAACGGCACGGCGCTGATGCACGTGGCTGGCTCCGGCGACAGCTCGCCGGGCAGATGGTGTGGCCACGTGGTCGGCGCAACGGTGGTGAGGTGGTCGTGGTTAGCACGTGGCGGGGCAGCTCCCGCGACGATGTTGGTGCACACGTGGTCGGGGCCAGCACCCGCGACGATGACGGTGCGCGCGTGGCGGAGCAGCTTCCGCGACGCCGGTGGTGCGCACGGAGTCAGCACTCCGTGCAGAGTAAGCATGCGTCAACGCCGTACCGTGGAAAAGAACCTGTAATCAGATACCCAGCGGGTCGGAATGCAAGCTAGGCTTGCATTGCAAAAGAGGGACCGCATGACAGTGCAGGCTTATTTATACGGTCGCCATTCCGACGTACGCCAAACGAATGACAACCTATTAATTAGCCAATACGAAACAAGAGCCTTTTCGATTGGTAGTTAAAACTCACCGTAAACCACAGACAGTTTACGGAGAGTGTCAACGTTCCATGCAACGTTACATGGCCTTTTTCGGAGCCTACGAGACAGCCCCGGGGTATTTTGTTGCAAATATAATAGATCTAGAGTTGAGTAGTAGTTAGGTGAAACAATCGTTAGATTCCTACTAACTTCACTAATGGGCAGTCTCATGTTAGTATTTCTCGGCAACTAGTTGCCAGCTCACAGCCGTCATTTTGTGTATGTAAAAGAGCTTGTAGATTAGGAGCATTTTAGCTAAATAAACGTATTATCCAGCGGGTTCCTACGACCATTACAAGGTTGTCTGTCCACCTTGGAGGAGGACATTCAACACTGAGCTTGCCAGTAGGTACGTGGTCTCCACTCGAGAACTTTTCTACTTTTCGAATTTAGGAGCCCATTCTAACAGCCGCTTCTAACAGTTTGGTCTGGAAACCTTTGGGGCAGGCCTGTGTTCAGCAGTGAACTGACAAAAGCTGAAGAAGAAGAAGAAACGTATTAATTATCATAACCTAGAATTGGCATTCGGATACGTACCCTCATGCAACAATTTCAAGCATAGTACTTTCAATGAATGATAGTCAACATTCGTGATTAAATTGATTATCGCACTACATTAATTAATCAAACATAATTGATTAAAACGTCAATTTTATCCTCAATCATATTATAATCTAGGCCCAAATATTTATCATTTAAGCCGTATGCGATGCCACTTAAACTCGTCACGCGATACGGTTGGTGCGACTATGGTGGTAACAACAGGTTGATAAATTATAGTGCAATTCGCGTTACTATAGCAGAATTTGAGAGAGCTTTTAGTAATCTTGATAATTTTTGTTAGTACTTAGTTGGTACTGAGAGCCTACAGCTGGCTTTTTTAAATGCATTGAATGACGAGACGAGCATGCCGTTCGCCTGATGGTAAGCAATACGACTACCCATAAACAGTAGCAACATCATCCAGCACCTTGAGTTACAAAGTACTGTTTGGCATTCCAATGCTCTCGTCATCTTAAGACATAAGATGTTAAGTCTTATTATGTCCAGTAGTTACACTGGCTACAATGTTCTTCAAACCGAACACAACAGTGCATGCACACTGCTCCTTGGCGGTAGAAATAGACATTGCGGTGGTACCCACCCAGAGGGACTCTCACATATGAGAGACCTACCACCAGTGAAACATGGTTGAACATTGAAAGGCGGTGGGCTTATATTTATATACTGTACCTATTTCTATTTGTAAATATATTTATATCTAAATTATCAGGAATCTAAATTATCAGAATTATCAGGAAAATATCATCAGTTTAATAGAATACCCAATTCTATTAAACTGATGATATTTTCCTGATTCAGATTCCCACGATATAAAAATTGTTCCTCCTTCGTTACCAAGTCCGATTGTTTGATGTAGCACCAAAAAAAGAAACTAGTACCTTCGATTAAATGCCTGATAAAAAATCTCTTGCGTGTGCTGCGGGCTTTCCCTAAAGGCTAATTAGAAGTATTTATTGCTAAACTAACAAGTTCATTGTGAACAAGAAATATGTATTAGATAAGAATTGTAATTATCACGTGGCAAGTACAAATCGGATTAAAATTTGTTATCATTTTAATTAATATTTTAACACCTTCTTCGGTCATTGGGCACAGTCGGTCACCATGGCTTTTTGGGGCGTTGTGGTGTGTTTGGCGGTATTTGCTGGGAATTCGGTAATATTTTTGTTTTAACCTGTAGGGATAATAAATGTTTCCTAAGAAGTAAACTAGAATTTATTCTTTATAGGTATACGTTCTTATTTAAAAGTTACATAATTATTGTCATGATCATTTACGTCAATGAATTTATTTAATGACTGTCTCTGTGGCGTAGTTGTATTACGGTACGATTGTAATGCTCGTGTTCCATCCCCGGATTCGAAAAGTGGGTGCATTAGTTGCGCCTCTGCCTACCCCTTCGGGGATAAAGGGCGTGAGTGTGTGTGTGATAATTTACTTAAAACATTACAAGATTAGTGTACTAATTGGTAAGTGCATTTTAACAAAAAACATGTGTAAGAAAGAGCGGTGTTACCAGGGATATTTCAATGTTATATTAAGTGATTTGAATAAATGTGTGGCGGGTCACAGCTTTACATAAATATCTGGTGCTTACGCCACGTGTTTTTTTTTTATTGTATTACTAATTGACTACACTATCAACTAATATAATCTGAGATTCTCATTGTACAACGCATAGCTAACCAATGCTTCTACATGGATGCCATATGTAATGTATCAGCATAAAACAAGAATTTTGTAATTGAAAGATTTTTTTTATTGCTTTTAAATGACGAGACGAGCATGCCGCAAGTACCTTAAAGATGTTGAACCATCAGACATAGGATTAGTTATATTAGATACAGTTTTGATCAACAAGTGTAAAATAAACAGTCGCTACTTGCTAGGTATTCCCTGAAAATAAAAATTCGTTAACACTTTGCTACTTAGGCATTATGTTTTAATTTCCTCCAGCATTTTTCTTATTTCCATAATTAATTTCAGGTTATTGCCAACTCCGCAGTGTTTCCTGAAGATTTAAGAGGTAAGTACACCAACATCAATATTATAATCAAAACATGTTTTTCGAATATATTCGACGCCGCGTAAACGCTGTCAACTTATTGCCGAGAACTACTATGAAACTGACAACTCCACTAAAGTTGTTGAAGCAAGCTACGTATAGTGTCTCAGTAACAAGTTGACATCAACGTGGAACTTTGTGAACATAGTATTATGAAATAGTTTTATTAGATGAGTAGTAACTTAAGAATTACTAGATTTACAGCATATTTGTCAGGTTTCAAGTAAACTTTATTGACAGTTATCGTCCTAAACAGGTAATGTAGATACCTAGTACTCATTTCATTACCATTTATGTGGTAGTATAGATTAGTGAGTGACTTTTATATTTAGTCGGCTTATATAGGTATTTACGTGTCGAGCAAGAGCGTAGCAAGTTGATATGTAGAATGAGAAAAGTATGAATTGTAGGTAAAGTCCAGAGCACATGAAGATTTCACTTGTAGTACGAGCCTTACATCTATAATAAATAAACCTTATAAATAATTGGCATTTGGCAACATTTTTAGAATCTCTAGGGGGGGAGTTGCCCCTCCCTGTCCCCACTTGGCGACGGCCTTGGTGTCAAGTAGCATTTCTCAGCAAGTGGTTTAATCGGCCCTTAGGTAGTAGACCATGCAAGGCTTGGCCACCTAGTTGCCGCGGCGGAAACAATATCACTTTTACCTACTACATTAAACAATTACTTATGTATAAAATCCTGTACCTATCTTTCTTTTCGCTGGTAGGTATCACGGCCTAGAGCCAGTTGTCGCCTTCAGGCTTGAATGATGCCGCTTCATCCGTTCTCTAACATTTTTCTCAGTGATGTCATTGACCCTGAAATATCTGAAGATAGCCTAGGCCTTGCAATTTGTATTTCTATTGCAGCTGATTCAAGGATAGTGTCAGGATGGGAGGCGAATCTGGGCCAGTTTCCCTACCAGCTGTCTCTTCGCATGGTGAACGAGATTGGTAGCGTGTTCGCCTGCGGCGGCACTATCATCCATACCAACTGGGGTCTGACCGCTGCCCATTGCACCGCTCGGTATGTGATTGTTTGTGTGTCAGGAGACGAGCACGAAGCTTGCCTAATGGTAATGAGCGCAGTGGAATTCCATACAAAAATCCTCCTAGCCAGTTTCGGCCACGGCGGCCAATCTCAACGGAGATCAGCCATAGGGAGATATTATAGTGCACAAGTGTGTGCGCAATACACAGGTGCACTCGCTATTCCTTCACTCTCATAGTCCGGTGAGACGGCAATCCGACATGACCGGAGAGAGATCAGGCGCAGGACCAACGGCTTTACGTGCTTTCCGAGGCACGGGGCTATCACACCGCCAACTTCCTGACTCCGAGCTGCGACTGAGTAAATTTTAAGATGGAAAAACCCAGTCACAAATTTTTGGCTCGACCCGGAATTCGAACCCAGGACCTCAGCGCGCAAATCGTACTCGTAATGCGTACGCAATACCACTACGCCACCGAGGCAGTCCATACAGTACTTTGTAACTCAAGGTGCAGGATTGTGTTGCTACTGTTTATGGGTGGTCGTATCACTTACCATCAGGCGAACGGCATGCTCGTCTCGTCATTTAATGCTATTAAAAAAATTGTACTAAAATAAAAAATAAAATAAAATACTTTATTCATCACGTAGGCGAACATAGTTGCACTTATGATATGTCAAGATACATTCAATTAATAATTATTATTACAAATAGTCACTTATATAACTAAAGACATATTTAAAGGGAGCAAAATCAATGTAAACTAAATATAAAGAAGCCAAGCTCGGGCTGGCAGGAAAGAGATAAAAAAAGAATATTTTTTATTAAAATTAATGGGAGGCACGCGTCGCGATCCTCATAATACTACAGCCATAAACTTCAATTATAACTAACAACATCATCATCAAGCCATGGGGAACTTTAAATATTGAATTAAAGGGCTCGTGGTAGTTTAGGAGGAAGGGGGCATGATCCCTGGCGACACATGGAAAGGGACGGCGAGAGTAAAAAATTTTTTTAAAGTCAACATATATTAATGTCACCTAAAATTCAAAACAAATTCGGTGAATTAGATTGCTAAAATGGTTTGGGATAAAGCTTTTCTATATCTATTTACGTTTAACAACAAAATATACGAATAAGTAATCTTATTTTGCTACAAAAATATTAAATACTAGCTTTTACCCGCGGCTCCACCCGCGTTAAAAAGTTTTTCCGGGATAAAAGTCCCGGTTTATATTTTCCCGGGATAAAAAGTATGTGTTAATCCAGAACATGATCTACCTGTGTGTCAAATTTCATCGATATCCGTTCAGTAGTTTTTGCGTGAAAGAGGAACAAACATCCATATCGACGGCTCCCAAGAACAAAGTCGTATATGCAAAATGTTAGCTTTTCAGTAGATCGCTTTGAAAGTCGTTAGTTTGTATTCATGTGCGAATTAGTGCTATTTTCACACATCAAGTTCAAAGTTCTTACTGAACCCTATAGAATATAATGTTTTGTTCACTATAACTTGTGATTTTCACTATTAACTTAGTCTTTCAAAGCGCTCTACTGAAAAGCTTCATTTTGCATATACGACTTTGTTCTTGGGAGCCGTCGATATATTCTTACAATCTTTCGCCTTTATAATATTAGTAAGATAGTAAGATTTGCGTATAATGGCGTTATCTTGTTATCTGATACAAACGCGCGGATTATAACGACGATGACGTCAAGACAATACAAGTCTATTAATTAATTTCGTCGTGAATGAGTACCACAATGTGCTAGGGCTTTCTTTACACCATAAAAGTAGCATTATGACACTAGCGCAGTGGAGGGCCACGCAATACTTTTTAACGCGTAGTTCTGTATGGTTTTGTAACTGTTTATGGGCGGTCGTATCGCTTATGTACCATCAGGTGAGTGGCATGCTCGTCTCGTCATTTAGTTACAATAATAATTAAGGAAAAATAATAAAGTAAAGCATCTACTCTACATAATTTACCTCTCATTATAGCCGAGTGACAATAGTGATCCGTGCCGGCACAGTAAACATGACCCAACCGGCCGTCATCTTCGAGACGACGAACTACATCAATCACCCTCTGTACGTGGAGGAAATGGCCGGCATCGTGCAGCCGAACGACATCGGACTACTCAACTTCGAGAGAGAACTTCAGTTCAATGGTATGTATTATTAAATAGATACCTAATAAAGTCTGAGAAATTATCAAACGGATTCCCATGAAATTAGGCAAGGAAATAGTTTGAAACCTTGATATGGATATAAGTTGTCACTACTTTTTATTCTGGGAAAATGTATAGCGAGACTTTTTCCCGGAAAAACTCTTTCACGGGGGAGAATGTGCGCGCAAAATTTAGTCACTAATAAAGGTGTGGTCTTTTGGTAATTTGTTTTTTAATTGGTTTAAAAAAGGGATTTTGAATTCATCGCAATTCAGGTAAAAAAATACACTTCATTGCACCACGGGACGTACTATTTTTAAGTTTTTTGTTGTTCATGTGGTTTTCCCGACGATGTTTGCTTTCAACGTTAAAGTGAATAAAAAAATATTACAGAACTGATCCAACCCATAAGGCTGCAGCCGTCGTATCAAATGAACCGTAACTACGACGAAGTTAGGTTGACTGCGTCAGGCTGGGGCCGCACATGGACTGGCGGTAAGTATTCCAGTAAACTAAGTTTACAGGTGTGATCTCTCACATGTAAGAGTCCGTCTGGGTGAGTACCACCGCAATGTCTATTTCTACCGCTAAGCAGCAGTGTGCATGCACTGTATTTCGCTTTGAAGAATATTGTAGCCAGTGTAATTACTGGACATAATGAGACATAAGATCTTATGTCTCAGGATGACGAGCGCAGAGGAATGCCAAACAGTACTTTGTAACTCTAAGTGCTGAATGTTATTGCTACTGTTTATGGGTGGTCGTATTGCTTACCATCAGGCGAACGGCATGCTCGTCTCGGCATTCAAAGCAATAAAAAAAGTAACAAAATGTTCATGAAGACCGATAAATAAGCCACGGGATCACCTGATTATGTGATCTTCGTCGTCCCTGTAATCAGAAGAATAATCTGTTAACCTTAACAGATAATAGTTTGAGTTGATTTTTTGAATCGAGCAAGGCAATCGCCTTATTTATTACCATATCAACCGAATTTCGAAGTATTTGTGAGTTGTGTTATTATGAGTTGTGACGCTACCATCAGCATCTCCTCATATAGTATGATACATGATTCCAGGCTCGTCCCCAGAGAACATGAACTGGGTGTACCTGCTCGGCGTGACGAACGAGGCTTGCCGCTTAGCGTACGGTGGCAGCAGCATCGTCGTGGACTCCACCATCTGCGCAGCCTACTATAACGTCAGCAGTCAATCCACTTGCCAGGTCAGCTAACAGGTCCTTGTAGGATGGTGTGTAGAAGTTTACATTGGCCGTTACATAAAGGAGGAATTTCCCTTTGAGGCACCGCGTGAATGCTGTCAAGTTGTTCCATTAGACATACAGCAACAAGGAATCATATTTCGTTTTCAAACTATAGAATTGATATTTGCTCAACTAATCAAACGTTCATTAATTGACAATTGCATCAAATAAACACTAATTGTCTACTATTTTCTTTATTACTTGCTGTCACTATAACAAGTTATAACTATGGAAATATTTCTTCTGAATCTACATTTAACACATTTTTTACTTGCAGGGAGACAGTGGCGGCGCTCTAGTTACCGTCGACGTCGATGGTGTCCTCTCCCAAGTGGGTGTCACGTCATTCGTCTCCGGTACTGGCTGCCACACTCCATTCCCTGCTGGTAGGTTTTTAACCATCTCACGATCTTTTTGCCTCATTCTTAAAAGTTACTAGATGTTAAGCGGTCTACCAACACCATCCAGAATTGCAGAAATAAGTAAATAATCTAAATGAAACATAAGGGATTAAAAATAAATCTTGCAGATATAATAAAAAAAACTCATAAAAAGTCATCACAATTTACTTAATTAAGAAAAACCAACAACCAACTGGCACAGAGCACGAGAAAGCATGTACAGAGGACACAAACATTGGGGATGCAATAAAGGCGAAAAAGAAAGAGGGAACGTGTTTATTATGATCGTTCTTGTTTCTGTACGCCTACTCTTTTTACCAAGTTCTAACTAGACCTCATTTTATTTGATAAAAACAGGTAATTCATTTAACGATAAGCATGGGCGCAGCTATATCTTTCACATGGGGGGGTCCTACGATATAAAAATTTCAGTGGCGTGGGTTCTTGACTTGCATGACACCGTATTTTAGAAGCTAAGGGGGGGGGGGGGGGTCAGAATCCCCAAAATGTCAACGGTCAGTGGCGTAGCGTGGTTTATTGTAAGCTAAGCGGGGGAGTCCGGACCCCGCTCTTATACGCCCATGACGATAAAATAGGACTACCAACAACGCCTAATTACAATTTCTTAATTTTGTAGATGGATAAATTAATACGTTAGTAGAATAGAATAATGTTTCTTTATGTCTCATGAGAAAATGTTTTATAGGTTTCATCCGTCCGGGCCATTATCACGACTGGTTCACTGAAATAACCGGCATAAACTTCGATTGGGAGTGGGATGGTATTGGACCTGAACCTGAGCCTGAGCCTGAACCGGAACCTGATCAGGAACCGGAACCCGTTTCGGAGCCTGAGCGAGTTCTCCCACCAATTTTTGTGAATTAATATAATAATTATAATCTCTGAGCCGTGTATGGTGTAGTTTTGTTTTATGATTATCAAAATTAAAAAGAACTAATTCCCAACCTTACGCCTTAAATCGAGGCAATAATATTCAAATGAATTTAAAATAAATGTTAGGAAAAATAGAAATACTTGGGGCTCCTGTCCTTCGCCATGGATCAAAGACATTAAACAGTATAGTTAGGTATAGACCAGACATCAGGACCAAATTTTTGATCCAAAATTTATTACCAATTGGTAATAAATCGCAGTCTTCTGACACGTCCTCGTGACAAGACGTCTCGGTATGCTTAAATTTTGTAAATAAAATATCATTATGGAAGTAAATATGCCAATGTGCGCATTACGGTCACGTCTTCTTGTTCTTCTTCTTTTGAAAATGGCTCCACCGTTTCATCGGTCATTTTGCCAATATCAAGTGGGTACGATCACGTCAATGTATCTGCTAATGTATTTTACATAGGTATTTTGCTATTTCACTGTAGATTGAGTTACTGACGAACAACACAAAATTTTTGTATGACAATTTTCCTAATGTCCGCTCTATATAATCTTAGAACTGTTTGCCATAGATATACATAGTCCTTTATTTATTACAAAATAAACTTGTCTCCACAAACACGTTGTTTTTTTATTTCTTATTTTCTTTTCACATTCATCTGACAATTCTTTCATGATGTGAAGTAAATTTATCTGAGTGTTTTAAGCTAGTGTCTTAAGAATGGATTTGTATGCATGTGAAGCTGAGAGCAAAGGCTATAATTGTTAAGTGAATAGATATTACTGCTAACTGATTGACTACTGACTGCCTCGGTGGCGTAGTTGTATTACGGTGCGACTCCAATCCTGAGGTCTCGGGTTCAGTCCCCGGGTCGAGCAAAGTGATATTGAATTTTTCTGTTCTGTGTCAGCCCCGAGTCTAGAATTTGTGTTTGATATGGCGATAGGCTCGCTCTCTATCACATCATGGAATACACACGTCGAAAAGTGGGTGCATTACTTGCGCCTCCACCTCTTTGGGCAGAAAAAGCGTGTGTGTATGTGTACACACACACGACTAGATATTATTTATCTACATTTCTGGAACCATACTATAATAACAAAACAAGAACAATTATTTATCATGTAGGTATATTAAAAGCACTTATGACAAGTCATGATAAGGTATCATGATAGTTAATAATTAATATTGACTAAGTGTGAAATAGTTCAACAAGCTGAACTAATCACCCGTATTTGCGACTGCATACGTACCCACAAAACATACATATTAAATTACAGAGGTACAAATTCAATTAAATAATTTAAAGAACCTACAATTAAGTTGATTTCGCATATATGGCTCCTTCAGTATTTTGAGTTTCATTGGCACTTGTGCTTGCCTTCTCCAATATTTGAACTTTTAGTACTTCAACGTTCGGTAGCTCGTCCCTGCTCTCCATAGAATATCTAAAGTTGTCGAACTTCCTCGTAAGCTATATAATAATAATACTGACAGCATGTCATCGTGTATTTCTACACTCATATCGCATAACATAATATTTGCGGCCTCGAAGAAATTATTCAAATGACTTTGTACTTCATCTCCTTCCTTCATGCAACTCAATGTTAATTTCTTTAATAGACTAGCCTTTCTTACGAGTCTTATAGATGCATACATTTTGTGAAGAAAATTCTGTTTTTCTACATATCGTGCGAAGTGTTTCAGCTAGCTTGGACACATAACACATTGCCATAATTAAATCAGCTTTTGCCATATCGACTTTGTCAGACCATGCGCTCGCTTTTACTACAGTATTCAGCTGAGGTAACGATCCATTGACATAATATATCCATACTTGATTTATCGTGAGTACTGCTTGTACTTGGACTTTCTAAGTATCATAATTTACGCCGTTCAATTTTTCAATGTAGTTTTTGTTCATTTAGAACGGTTCCCACATAATCCCCTGAGACTTGCTTGCTTAATTGCGTGTTGGGCCTATAACCTGATAGAAATAGCGTAAGCGGCAGAGTGAATAACCTGGACTACACAGAAAGCTCGTTATATCATTGGAAATATTTATTTACTATTACCAGAGGTTACACTACATCGAATGTATGTTTCCATAGTATTTTACTGCTTTTTGGTTTGACAGTTTGGTCGCTTTAATAGTGAAGGAAAACATCGTGAGGAAACCTGCATACCTGAGAAGTTCTCTGGATTTCGAAGGTATGTGAAGTCTGCCAACCCGCACTAGGCCAGCGTGGTGGACTTAAGGCCTTAACCCTCTCAGTTGTAGAAGAGGCTCGTGCTCAGCAGTGAGCAGAGTACATAATACAGGGCTGGTTTGGTATGACAGTAACATCTTTTCTCTGTTATTTTCATTGTTATGGAAAGCAGTATGACAGATAAAATATCAGTCAGCTAAATTGATACATATAAAACCCTCAACGCCACGCTACAGCGTGACTCAGTAACAATATAAAATTAAAAAATAAAGTCCGTACTACTTTTGAATTCCAGTAGCACTTTAAATTATTGTGCTTATCACCTAAATTAATTAAGCAAACGTAAAATTATTTGTAAATATCTATTTTATCAATAATAAACTTTACTATCGGAATACTAAGTAATGAATCTTTATCATCATCTATTCTCTATCGAAAATTATCTTTTAATGCATATAAGATTGTGTCTGTAATTATTTAGTACATTAATTAGCCTGGTATTGTTCAAAATGGCGGCCTGGGGACTTGCTTTCGCCGTGCTGTCTCTCGCTATTTCGGTAATTATTAATTTATATCTTTATTGTTCATAAGTAATTGTCCTTCTTAAAAGAAACTTTATGTAGTATATTACGTTATGTTATGTTTACTGGTGGTAGGTTTCTCATATGTAAGAGTCCGCCTGGGTGGGTACCACCGCAATGTTTATTTCTACCGCCGAGCAGCAGTGTGCATGCACTGTTGTGTTTCGGTTTGAAGTAAATTGCAGCCAGTGTAACTACTGGACATAATGAGAAGATGTATTACATCTTAATAAATGTCTCTGGATGACGAGCGCAGTGGTTTTTTGGCCAGGATCTTGATTTCATACACCTAAGTTTTTATGTCTGGAGGCACATGAAACCTTTGGTGTACTGTACTTCACTTGTACCTACACCTAATTACCACCTACTACCTAATTAATGCAGATGGGCAGATAACAAGTAGTTTATTTCTTAAAATTACTAAAAGATAATTACGCCACAGAATGCGCATTTGTATTAAGAATAAAGGCTCGCAAGTCGAGAAAGATTTGTAAAAATAAATGAATTTGTATTTAATTTAAAGAATAATACGTTCGTACGCTTTAACAAGATGCATACAAAACAATTTGTATCAGCGCAGTACTCAAACATTTGTATTTTTTTAACTTCCACAAGATTAATTGTGATGTTTTATACCTCATTAGAAAGCTGGATAAATAAATAAGTTTTTAACGTGTTTTGCACATTTAGTCACTCGAAGTTTTTCTGAAATAAACAGCAGTTTTGGTCAAAAACTTTTTTTTATAAAATACGAAGTTGATAGATTTAGGGCCATAATTTCAAAGTTATCATAGATTTTAAATATTTTATTGTTTATTATGAAATCCTAGAATGCTGTTTACTAGAAAATAACAAAATAATCCAATCCCATTCAGTACTTTTTTTATTATTGAAATTTATTTGGTCTTAAAAGTGCTTTATCTCAAAATTCAATAAATCTTAAATTTCTCGGAAACTACTGAGTTTCGGAGAGGGCTTCATGGGACAAAACCGATTGTTTTTGACCCAATCTACATCTTCTAAACGGGAATGCATCATATTACCAGTCACCCTGTATAGTATTTGCTTACAATTTTAAGCTCGTTTTTCGACATGTCCTTTGGCAAACGGGATGTGCATGTCCTGGATTAACACATAGGCTACTTTTTTTAAAGAAAATAATACATATGTTTAATCTGGTTCTTGAAGTAAATGGCGTTGGGGAAAGTCTTTGACGCGGGCGAAGCCGTGAGCAACATCTAGTGGATAATAATACGGGTGGAGGCACGTGAATATATCCTACTAATATTATAAAGGCGAAAGTTTGTAAGAATGTATGGATGTTTGGATGTATGGATGTTTGTTCCTCTTTCACGCAAAAACTACTGAACGGATTTCGATGAAATTTGGCACACGGATACATCATGTCCTGGATTGACACATAGGCTACTTTTCATCCCGGGAAAACATAAAGCGGGACTTTTATCCCGGAAAAACTTTTTAACGCGGGCGGAGCCACAGGCAAAAGCTAGTAGTTCAATAATACACTGAAAGTTGAAGCTGTACTTCTGTTGTACGTCTAGCTGAAATTCTAATCGCAGTAAAGTATAGGGGGGATTAATAAAACGGGTTTTTCCATACATGATTGATTAATAAATTATCTTTTAAAGCGGAATAACAACTCATTAAAATAGATTCATTAATGCGACAGGTTTAATTAAAAATATGCGTAATTTAGATTTAGAATAGATATTAAGAAGTAAACACCTGTTTGTACTTAATAAGTTTCGACTAGATTCCCAGTTTCACTCAGCAGTAAGCAAGGGCGGATCCAGCTTTGGCGCCAGGGGGGGGTCACATAGTCGTGGTCAAGTCACAAGAAGTTATAATTTAATTTTGAAAAGTAAAAAGTAGGTATTCTATTAATAAATGTAATTACTGTAGGTACTTAAAAATACCTACCTATATTTAAATAACATTTTTTTTTAAGTCTTCTCCCGAAACGCGTTAATGTTTCCGTATTATTATAATGCTCTTTGTTTTAATGCGTTCGTTCTTTTAAACGGTTCATTAGAGGTTAGTTCTAGTCAGACATTAGGCGTTAGTCGAAAAAAAGGGCGCACAAGTGTCACACGAAATTTGACATACGTAATATGAATGGTAGCGGCCGTGGCGGTGGCGCGACAAAATTCTTTTCGATGCGTTCGTTCCCGAATAATACGTTTGCCATCAAAGTATTATATTAAACTAGCTTTTGCCCGCGGCTCCGCCCGCATTAAAAAGTTTTTCCGGGATAAAAGTCCCGGTTTATATTTTCCCGGGATAAAAAGTAGCCTATGTGTTAATCCAGGACATGATCTACTCGTGTGCCGAATTTCATCGAAATCCGTTCAGTAGTTTTTGCGTGAAAGAGGAACAAACATCCTTACATCCTTACATCCATACATCCAAACATCCAAACATCCATACATTCTTACAAACTTTCGCCTTTATAATATTAGTAGGAAGTAGGATAGTAGGACTAGCTTTTGGTCGCAGCACCGCCCGCGTGAAAAAGATTTTCCGATATAAAAGTCCCGCTTTATATTTTCAGGGAATAAAAAATAGCCTATGTATTAATCTAGGACATGATCTACCCACGTGCCAAATTTCATTGAAATGCGTTCAGTAATTTAGGAGATGTGCAGTAAGAAAAAAACAGAAAAACACACAGACAGACAGAAAAGAATTACAATAATCACTGCTTTGTGTTCCATTACTCTTCTTTCTCTTCTCTCTGCCTTTCTTTTTTATCACATTTCTTTAAATGTACGGACACACTGATTCTACTGCTTTATTAAATACACTTAGTATAGTACTATACAATCTTAGCTGGCTGGTATGACAATTCAAATTTTTCGCGACGCGAAAGCTTTGTGAGAACGTCTAACCAAAAATTCTAAAGTCGGCTACATAATTACAAATATTTATCATGTTTTCTATACATTATAAGAGATAGTATCATACTTATTTAACATATTAGATTTAAAATTGTATAAATATACTGAAATAAAGAATAACATCTTGACTCTTATATCAATGCTTTTACAGTGTTGTATTTTTCAGTTTATGAGCGTAATGTTTCGAAAGTTTTAAATCGCTTGGTAACGAAACGTAAACGATTACTTTAAAAAATCTAAACTTTGGATGCAAAGAAAACACAGCTGTATATTTAAAAATTATGTTGTAAGTATGTTTTACAAACATATTTGAACAATGAGTTAGATATTTAAATTTAGATATAGAAGACTGAAAATGAAGATCTCCAAAGTAAATAATTTACCGTACCACTAAATTTGTGATTTAAGTTTCAGTACACACATTATTTCTTTGTAATGTCCAATAACCAATTTAAATGTTATGAAAGGATAATCGTGAAATTCTATCGATAAATCAAAATGAACGACTAACAAAAACTATTATAATAAAAAAACCTCTTGATTGTAATGTGTAAGATTTGATAATAATCTAACTCTATTTACATACGATAACAAAATCCTTGAATATAAAATCAATTATTTGTTGCAACCGATTTTTTGTTCCCTTCCCTACACACTATCCGACCTATAAGGAGTATTGATATCTTACTGATACTTCGAAGCAAATCAATGCCAAAATAGCTTTCTACGCCTTTTTTAGTCTAATCAACAAGTTCAAAAACGTGAAAAATAGAGATAAAGGGCCTAAAAATATGAGCGATGGCTCATTCGATTCGTAATAACCTCTAGAAAAATGTTTTTGAAGGATTTTGGTGCAGCTTAAAAATTGCAATTGTTATTAACAAAATACGATGAAAAAAAAGATATTTCGTTTTTTGTTGATAACTCGAAAAATATTAACATTTAAGCAATTTTGAAAAAAGTTTGTTAAAGAGGAGGAAATTTCCAATAAAAAAGTCCTAACTCCTGGAATTCTATCTCCATTATTTATAATTTTAAATAGACGTTGAAAATAAGGTTCCGCGCGGCAGTTACGGCATGCGCGCGCTGCCGCTAAAGAGAGTTCAGCAATAAAAATAATTTATTTATAAGATAAAATGTGATTTTAAAAAATTGAAAAAAATTTTGTACCTTCTTAACACTTGAAAGAATCGAGCCCTGAAGAAAAAAAAGTTTAATCACCATTTTTCAAAAATTTATTCAATTGTTAACTAACCAATTTTTTCCCAATCTCCATTGGCATTAACAATGTGATGAAAGGTATAAATAATTTGCCTATAAATTTTAAACTTCGTGGAGCCCTTTTGATATATGTACTTTATAAGATCCTGCGGTAAATTTTCATTAAAGTTTATTAATTTGTTAGTTATGATTTTTTATAACTATTTAATTTCATAAATTTTGTAATTTTTCAATAGTTATAAAAAATCATAATTAATAAACTTTAATGAAAATTTACCGCAGGATTTTATAAAGTACATATATCAAAAGGGCTCCACGAAGTTTAAAATTTATAGGCCAATTATTTATACCTTTCATCACATTATTTATGCCAATGGAGATTGGGAAAAAATTGGTTAGTTAACAATTGAATAACTTTTTGAAAAATGGTGATTAAACTTTTTTCTTCAGGGTTCGATTCTTTAAAGTGTTAAGAAGATACAAGAATTTTTTCAAATTTTTAAAATCACATTTTATCTAGCTCTGTCAAGATAGCAGTAGCAACTTAGCAGAATCAAATCAAATATATTTTAGAATTTGTAGCTAATTTGTTGCTAATTAGTTACCACAATATCGATTTTGTTGCTCAAGCCGTTTAAAAAAAAAAGCTGTCACTGCTATCTTGATATCAAGATAGCAGGGAACTAACGAAACTTAGAGATATGTGATCAAATGCGGTATAGGAATTTGTAGCTAATTTGTTGCTAATAAGTTACCGCAAAAACAATTTTGTAGCTCAAGCCGTTTCCAAAAAAAAGCTGTTACTGCTATCTTGATATCAAGATAGCAGGAAACTAACGAAACTTAGAGATATGTGATCAAATGCGGTATAGGAATTTGTAGCTAATTTGTTGCTAATAAGTTACCGTAAAAATAATTTTGTAGCTCAAGCCGTTTCCAAAAAAAAGCTGTTACTGCTATCTTGATATCAAGATAGCAGGAAACTAATGAAACTTAGAGATATGTGATCAAATGTGGTATAGGAATTTGTAGCTAATTTGTTGCTAATAAGTTACCGCAAAAACAATTTTGTAGCTCAAGCCGTTTCCAAAAAAAAGCTGTTACTGCTATCTTGATATCAAGATAGCAGGAAACTAACGAAACTTAGAGATATGTGATCAAATGCGGTATAGGAATTTGTAGCTCATTTGTTGCTAATAAGTTACCGCAAAAATAATTTTGTAGCTCAAGCCGTTTCCAAAAAAAAGCTGTTACTGCTATCTATTTTGGAAACGGCTTGAGCTACAAAATTATTTTTGCGGTAACTTATTAGCAACAAATGAGCTACAAATTCCTATACCGCATTTGATCACATATCTCCAAGTTTCGTTAGTTTCCTGCTATCTTGATATCAAGATAGCAGTAACAGCTTTTTTTTGGAAACGGCTTGAGCTACAAAATTATTTTTACGGTAACTTATTAGCAACAAATTAGCTACAAATTCCTATACCGCATTTGATCACATATCTCTAAGTTTCGTTAGTTCCCGGCTATCTTGATATCAAGATAGCAGTAACAGCTTTTTTTTTTGAACGGCTTGAGCAACAAAATCGATATTGTGGTAACTAATTAGCAACAAATTAGCTACAAATTCTAAAATATATTTGATTTAATTCTGCTAAGTTGCTACTGCTATCTTGACAGAGCTATTTTATCTTATAAGTAAATTATTTTATTGCTGAACTCTCTTTAGCGGCAGCGCGCGCATGCCGTAACTGCCGCGCGGAGCCCTATTTTCAACGTTTAATTAAAATTATAAATAATGGAGATAGAATTCCAGGAGTTAGGACTTTTTTATTGGAAATTTCCTCCTCTTTAACGAACTTTTTTCAAAATTGCTTAAATGTTAATATTTTTCGAGTTATTAACAAAAAACGAAATATCATTTTTTTTTCATCTTATTTTGTTAATAACAATTGCAATTTTTAGCCTGCACAAAAATCCTTCAAAAACATTTTTCTAGAGGTGATTACGAATCGAATGAGCCATCGCTCATATTTTTAGGCCCTTTATCTCTATTTTTCACGTTTTTTTAATTTATTGATTAGACTATTTAACCCCATTAGGGAAGAAATTTCAATAAAATACGAAACATGTCTTCCATCAATGGTGTTAAAAAAGTTTACGCTAAATTTGAATTAGATTGGACCAAGGAATCGCGTTGCCCCATACAAACTTTGCCCCCCTTTTTCATCTCCTTAGGGGTAGAATTTCGGAAAATCCTTTCTTATCGGAAGCCTACGTCATACAAGGAACACACCCTCCAAGTTTCAGGTCTCTACGATCAGCGGCTTAGGCTGTGCGTTGATCCGTCAGTCAGTCAGGACTAAGCCTTTTATATGAATAGATTAATTAAATATTTAAAATACTGAAATAAAATCTATATTGTGACAAAAAATATATAAAAACATAATGTTTAATAATTTTAATTAGTGGTCCACCTAGGTTCTGGACTCCGTCCAGGGGGGGGGTCATGACCCCCATGACCCCCCCCCCTGGATCCGCCCTTGGCAGTAAGTACATTGTATAGAAATACTATAATAACACATTTATTCACAAACGGTACTTAGCTAAGTACGCAGCAAAGCTATAATGATAAGTCCCGTATTCACGAACGTTACTTACATAAGTACGGTGCAATGCTATAATAATATAATTAGTCTGTTTCTCCATGCTTACGTCAAAACAGCGCTCTCAACGCCTAGGTACAGAGTGCTGTGATTGGCTAGAATTGAGAAACAACTTTACGTCGGTTGGCTGTCCAATAAAACTTGACAAGGCCAGAGAAAACTATGAAATTGCCGACACTGTGCTTTAGGGCGCACTGTGCGTCCTCATAGTGTTGTTTGTGAATGAGGGTTTTGGTCATGGGAACTAGTTTTTTTTTAAAAAGTCAGCAATTAAATGCAATTTATCATATTTGTTAAAATCTATTAATTTATACTAAAAAGCAGTATTATTTTTTTTATTTTGGAACATGCAATTGTAACTAGATTAAACAAGCTCTATAATCCTGGAAACTGGTTTCTACCTTCCTTTGATGGCGTATTTTTGTCCCACAATATAAGTGTATGATGTATCGATATAGCCCTTACACGATGAACTAAAGTCACTGACAAGATCGGTACCCTCACCTGATACGAATAAATGATAATTAACCTTCGATTTCCGAGTAACAACCTCGCAAATAAACATTTTTAATCCGATTAAACTTATCTATGTTTTGTCTCTTGGATTGTCTATTTTGTCTGATAACAGCGACAGATCCAGGGTTGGAATCCCAGACGGGTTACTTTTCTGTGCAATAAATAAATATTTGTATTTTTTCATTTGTATTTGCGTGACATGGAATCAATGCGCTGTAGAGATTAAGGTTAAAGAATGATAAGCCTCTTGATATCTCATATTTAAGGTTATTGCTGGGTTCTTGCCACTGCACCGGGATGGACCTAAAATTGGCCATCCCAAGGCACTGGGCGAAAAATACTCATTTTAACAAATAAGAGTGATGCCTGCCACCTCTACCCTCTACACGAGACAAATGTAGCAATTTTTGAAAGGTTTCTTTTTAACGTATTTTGCCGCCCCACTATAAGAGCCGACACCCCCCCCCCCCAAACTACGCTACGGCACTGTCTACACCTACCGTTTAATAGATTGTTTAATTACATTCCAGACGTTCGGGAGCCCTCTCGCGACGTTCCCAGAAGATGCGAGAGGTATGCCAATATTTTTATTAAAGAACTGTTATAGCTACAAATCACCGGGTTTGAAAATGAGCTTAACACGCGGAGTGCCATTTCAACCGAAAAATAAAGCATCATCGTTATTCCAATTTGTGGCATGACACATGCGCATAACATTTACTTCCATTCCAGCCGGCTCACGTATTGTATCAGGATGGGAGGCTGAGGAAGCGCAGTTCCCTTACCAGCTGTCATTGCGGATGGTGAACGGAACTGGTGGAGTATCAGCGTGCGGCGGCACCATCATCCACAGTGAATGGGGGTTGACTGCGGCCCATTGCACCGCTGGGTAAGCATTTTTACAAGTTGTTGTGTTACGAGTTCGACTGATATACCGGGTGGAAGGGAAACGCTCTCTATACCGGAACGGTAAGAGAGAAGAACCATAACATTAACGAAAAACTATATTCATTTGCAAAGCTAAGCGATAATATTTACGATTTTAGTATTTCCGTAGTTCATGCGCGTGCAATGTAAAGCGTACAAAAAACTACAAAGCAAACGCCGACAAGGCGGCGGCCGCCGCGCTGCGCTGGCACCGGCCACGCGGTCGTTAACCCGTCAGCTGATATACGTGTTTCATTACGATTTTTTTTAAACATTGACCTTTTTTACTATGTTTTTCAGAATAATAGTGTGATTTATCTATCCATACGTGAAGCTGTACAGAAATTTGAGAAAATCCTACTAAAATTGTAACAATGCGATCGCGATTTTTTTAGTGCTAACAAAAATAATAAGGAATCACCAATACTATCACCTGTATTCATTTCCAAGAGCGTTTCCCTCCCACCCGGTATACTAATATTATTAAGAGGAAAGATTTGTATTCTTATATGTTTTGCAACGAACAATCTCAAAAATTACTGGACCAAAGCTACATAATCAGCGAAAAACATAGGCATACATACTTTCATCCCGAGAAATTATGATAATTCATATGATGTAAATTGGCCGTAAGATGTGAGGTTTTGTAAAATGTATGTACCTATATATGTTACTAGCTTTTGCCCGCGGCTCCGCCCGCATTAAAAAGTTTTTCCGGGATAAAAGTCCCGGTTTATATTTTCCCGGGATAAAAAGTAGCCTATGTGTTAATCCAGGACATGATCTACCCGTGTGCCAAATTTCATCGAAATCCGTTCAGCAGTTTTTGTGTGAAAGAGGAACAAACATCCTTACATCCATACATCCAAACATCCAAACATCCAAACATCCATACATTCTTACAAACTTTCGCCTTTATAATATTAGTAGGATTGGCTTTAGCATATCTATGATCTATCATTCGGTTTCAAAGCATTTTATTAAGTAAGTAAAGTATGATAATTGAGCCAATTTTTTAACGTTACAGTTAATTTTAATCTTAATAGTACGAAAATAAAATATTTTTTATATATTAATGCCCTTTTGTGTGATAATATGATGCTTTGATGCGCTTCAACTCAGCGCTCCTATGAATTAACCCTTACAGGGTCTGAGCGATGGCTAATAATCATTTTTTCAAGGCGTATAACTATCGTCATCCGCGCTGGCACGGTGAATCTCACCCTTCCAGCTCTGATATTCGAGACCACCAACTACATCAACCACCCTTTGTACAACGAGGAATTTCCAAGTGTCGTGCAGCCACACGACATAGGCCTTATGAAGTTCGAGAGGACAATCCAGTTTAACAGTAAGTTCAATCTTAAAAGTAGCGATTAGAAATCGAGGAAGTGAAGAATTGGGTCGACTCAGCGACGCTATTCTCTGACATAAAATCCCAAAAACGCCGAAAACTAAATTCATAACATAATAATACAAGGCCTATACGTACCCACTGCTGGCACGGGCCTCCTCTATTAGGTACTGGGAAAGTTAAGACGCCTAATAAACGCACACTGGCCTGGGTTAGCCAAACATATCATAAATCTACACTCTGTTTTATTTAGGGGATTTAAGAAACTTTAAAAACTCCATTGTGTTCTACGTTTTTCTTATTCTGGTGCAGTCCATTAGTACCTAATATTTTTTGCAGGATTTGTCCAACCGATAAGGATACACAATTCAGCTGACATGAACCGCGATTACGAGGGCCATATCTTGACCGCCACTGGCTGGGGACGCACGTGGACCGGTGGTATGGAACCTATTGTAATTAATATTGAAAGTTCTGCCAGAGTAACAAATAGCACACTTTTGATATCCCAAACTGTCACAAAATTATAGGGAACTTAGATAATACCAAACTTTTTGTTCCGTAACATTATATGCTGCAACTATGACAATGTGTGTTATTATAAATTGCAGAAGAGCTGACTGGTATTTTCATATTATTTTGTTTTCATATTAAAATATTATAATTATAAGATAGAAGAAAGATATCCTGACAAATATTAATAAAAGCAGAAGTTCGCATATTAAATCATTGAATCGATTGGCAATTTAATACAAAAGATAGTAAAATTCAAATTCCTTTATATACCTTATGGATTTTACCTTTGGATTTTAAAACTCAAACTGCTTAAAAGTCACATAGCTTTCGCATTATAGGTTCTGCTCCTGAGAACATGAACTGGGTGTACCTCGTCGGAGTTTCGCACCTCAGCTGCCTCCAGTCCTTCGGATGGAGCCCTATCATCCAGCCATCCACCATCTGCGCCGCCTACTTCAACGTCACCAGCCAGTCCACTTGCCAGGTAAAAATTTACGTCAAGACATAGGTTTCTGCTTTGTACTCGATGGTTAGGTTAGGATGGGCTAGAGTTTAACTTAGTGGAGGCTAGGCGACCGGATAATCACTACCGTAAGATTTCGAAAAAAAAACATATAATACGGCCCCCTTACTTCATGAATGTCATAAATACACAAATTTACATAGTTAACACTGGTGGTAGATCTCTCATATGTAAGAGTCCATCTGTTTGGGTACCACCGCAATGTCTATTTCTACCACCAAGCAGCAGTGTGCATGCACTGTTGTGTTTCGGTTTGAAGTACATTGTAGCCAGTGTAACTACTGGACATAATGAGCCTTAACATCTTATGCCTCAGGATGACGAGCGTAGTGGGGTAACAAACAGTACTTTGTAATTCAAGGTGCCGGATGGTGTTATTGTTTATAGATAGTCGTATCGCTTACCATCTTGCGAACGGCATGCTCATCTCGTCATTCAATGCAATAAAAAAAACACACTACAGAAGCTAAGAGGCGATAATAAGTTCTGTAAAGTGGGCCCACGATTGTTCAAACCTAAATCTGGACAGACATATTTCCTGGCAACCGTCGAGAGTTTCAACGCTTTTGCTCGAAATCACATGGGACTATGCTTAACATCAGGTCACGTTATTTTTACCATTACAAAAGACATAGCGAGTTTCTTATATATAAATAAACTAGCTTTTGCTGGCAGCTTCGCCCATGATATAGTTTTCTGGGACAAAAGTCCCACTATATAAAAAAAATCCTGGGTTAAAAAGAAATCTAAAAACTTCCCAGAGACTCAAATTATCTCCATAGCTTTCATGGAAATTCGTTCGATATTTTTTGAGTTTATCACGTACAGACGATGGGCGACTTTGTTTTTTACTATATAAGGACGAAAGCAAGGAGTAAGGGAAGATATAAAAAATTATCGAGTAAAGAGTCGTTAGTTATATCACATCAAAACGTCTCCTTTTATAAAAATCTTATTACAGGGTGACAGCGGTGGTGCCCTCGCCGTCGTGGATGACGACGGAGTCATCAGCCAAGTGGGAGTCTCCTCATTTGTGTCAGGAAGCGGCTGCCACACCCCGGTCCCTGCAGGTGATATATCTTTTTACCCCTAAAAAAGCAATAAGGCAACCGCGCAGACGTTTAGTAGTTACTAGACGCGCTGTAAAAATTGTTAAACACCCGTATTGACACAAAATGTTATGAAGATGTGCATCGCGACCCTACGTATTGTGTCGGTAATTTCATTGTTCTTTCGGCTTAATTTAACCGGCAGCCATTGATATATTAAAAAACCCTATACATCAATGCTGACAGTCAACTTTTTTATTTTTTTTTCCTTTTTTATTGCTACTGTTGTCTACTAAAGTTGTGTCTTAACATTAAAGTCAATCACAGCGCCTCTATTCCTGAGAGCCTGTTCAGATGTGGCGTTGAGACACTCGCGCGTTGCCGACATAGTGGAGCTATATAATAAATTCCGTCCAGTTGCTGCTGCCCGTTTCCTCACTTGCGCGTAAAACGCGTGCAATGATTATGAGCGCGACTCTCGACTCGCTCGTTTTACGCGCGAGCCCCACGCAGTTGAGATACTCGGCCACGATTGCTGCGTCCAGTACTACGCGCGAGTCCGTGGCGAGTGGACGCATTTGGTTCGTAATGGAGCGTGATAACTTCGATAGGGAACTTTTTATTGACGAAGTTGAAAAAAGAGTAGCAATATGGGATATGGAATCATCAGATTATTCCAATAGAGCCATAAAACGTAGGAACCAGGAAGAAATAGTCCAAATTTTTTGTGAAGCTGGTGATACCGAAGAAAAGAAAAAACTGTACCTATCCAAGTCCATGTTTATAACTGGCAAAAAATTCCTCCCAGCGTAAAAACGCGCGTAAAACGCGGTATCTGGACGCGAGTGGCTTCGCGCGCAGTTCGCTTCATCTGAACAGGCTCTAAGCACTGTGAAGGCTGTCATGCCGTGACCGCCAAGAAACAGAATTCTTATAACATTACTCCGTACTTAACTAAGTAACTTGTATGAATACGGACCTAGGCGAGTTAGTTGGAGCCTTTTTCAGATGCATTGCATAGATTTTTTATAGCTTGCGGTCCTTATATGTTGTGTGCTTCATGCAATAGCTGTTAACAACTGCCGGATACTCAGTACATGCAGAAGCAACTAAAGTAGCCACTCCTTAATTTTTTCTCTATTTACGCATCTATGTAACCCTTTCAGGACAAACTGTGAGTATGTTATTTTTTTAGGATTCATTCGTCCGGGACACTACCACGAGTGGTATTTGAGTGTGACTGGCATCGACTTCGACTGGTCACACGCAACTACTGAGCCAGAAACCGACCCTGATTCCGAGTCCGAATCCGAAACGGAATCAGAATCTGAATCGGAATAGGGTCCGAAGAACCCGGAACCTTACTCCGAGCCCGAAGCATTTTAAATGGTTTATTTAAATTGAAAAGCGTAATAAATTAACTTATTATATTTTACAGTTTGATTGTAATTTTTATTTTAAAACATGTCTTTACATATTATAAAATAAAGTCTCTGTATGCCAAATTTCATCCAAATCCGTTCAGCTGTTTCTGCGTTTACTTCTAACAAACGTCCAAACGTTTGAACAAACTCGCATTTATAATATTAGTAAGAGTAAGGTGAGATTATACACAAAGCGGCGATATCATAGTTGGAGTGGAACGGACTGCCGAGACGAATGTCCGCAGGTTCAAAACCCAAGGGCACACCTCTGACATTTGTAAAAAATTATATGTGTATTCTTCGTGAATTATCGCTCGCTTTAACGGTGAAGGAACACATCGTGAGGAAACCTGCATACCTGAGAGGTTCTCTAAATTTCAAAGGTATGTGAAGTGTGCCAACCCGCACTAGGCCAGCGTGGTGGACTAAGGCCTAAAACCCTCTCAGCTGTAGAGGAGGCCCGTGCTCAGCATTGGGCAGTATATAATACAGGGCTGGTTATGGTTATATGTTTATACAAAGACGTTGGATTTGCCAAATAACGCAAATATTCGCCCAAATAGGCCAAGTGTGATGGCGATAAGCTCCACATAGTCGGGTCTCCGGCGTTAGGTGCGTATCATAGAATATGAATGAGAATAGATTTATATGAAGTTTTACATACAAGATGAGTAGTCTTTTTAGGAACGAAGTCTTATTCTCGTGTGAAAAAAATTGTGACTCAGTGTTCTGAAGAAAGAAAATTTTCATTTTTACATACTCGGATTAAATTCTATAAAGCATAGATATAATTATAGGACATTTTAGTTCACGCATCGGATTCTGGGTGTGCATTCGACAACCACAAACAGCCCCATCCCTTTCCTATTATTTTTCTTTAAGCCTAGTACCAAATGGATCTTTTGATTTTGTAGGTATTTGTTGTGGAGTCTTTAAGTTATCCTCATTCCTTTGTTAGTATGCTATGAAAACTACAATGGACTACGTTTTCGACCTTAGTCTGCCAAGAACCTAGCGTGCTTCGGCGATTAGCGACAAAATCGCGGTGGAATAAAAATAGGCGCATGTCATACGACGTCGTATTGCGGAGGCGGCAGCGCGCATGCGCTAGAATGTATACCAGCGTGGGAATATTTTTACCCGATTTTAGTGTGCTTTCGGGAGTTTAAGGTAAGTATAAAGGTTTTACATAATAATTAATAAGTGAAGATGTTGAGTTTTTGTTATTCGACTATATTATACGCGTTTTAGTGGGATATTCTTAAGATATTTATTACATAGATATTTTACACCGTTGAAAACTTTATTTATATTTCAAATTAATAAGTTAATGAACACTGTTACTGAACACTGTACTTAATACTCTATATAATTACAATAAACTGAGCGTTAATGCCTCCTAAACTGAGCGTTAATACTATTAATGATACACTCATTAATTAAATGCAATTTTAAATATGCAAGATGTTTTATATTATAAACTTTATGTTTTTTTCATAGTATTGAATTAGAAAGTAACGTTATTGTGTTTTGGGTCATTGAACATTTAATTAAGGAATAAAATTAAGTTAGATAATGGCATCACAAAAATAACTTCAAGTGTGACTGATTGCCAATATATACTAATCAACTTAATAATAACCCCAAGAACCGAAAAAGTAATACATCAACCCATGATTAATCAATAATCGCCATAAAATCTTCCACATTATTAGGGAAACTGCAATAATCTAGCAAAACCGCCGCGCAATTGGCGCGCGCGCGAAACGCTCCCTCAAATCAACATGGCGAGCGCTCCGGGAGCGCGCCTCGCATCCGTTTAAACCGCCGGAAAACCCACCGAATACCGTTCGTACAGCTCGATGCCGTCAAACGTGTAATCAGTGCCGTGGAAAATGTTATAGTGTCCGTTCAAACGGTGTGTGGACTTTTTCCTGTGTCAGTGAGTTATTGTTTGTTGCATGAGCGGAACTGATGGGGTGGGCGTGCGGGACGATGGACGCGATTCACCGGCTAGCACCGAACAGCTAACGTGGGTATCGAATAAAGAACATTCCAATTTCAAATTCAAATTTTACTATATTCCTTTTCAGCCAGTTTACTTAAAATCTTTTTGATTTATGCAAAGAGGTTGGAAACTTTATTGGTTTAACCCATGTTGCCCTCTTTTTGTAATGGAGGGAGACAGTCGGTTATGGCTAGGTAGGGGATTGGCCACCGCACCCTTTATAATGATACTTGTAATTTGTGGACTCTCTTTGCGTAAGTTGCACGTAAAAACTTTGGCAAACATCTGTGCAAACGGGAATGGACAATGCCGGTACATAACTAACATTTACCTATACTTTTAATATGGAATACAGTATTTTCCATTACATATGTTGGCTAAATGATTTTATATTCAATTTGTTTTTATTGTGTAGCGAATAAATTCGTTTTGATATATAAAACTTAAATTATTTTTCCAAATTTCGAGACCTCTACCTAACGCTACGCGCTGCGTAGCGCTGATAATACGTAGCTGCTACGTATAAGGTTGACTCTCCTGATTCGTAGCAGTAAAATATTTGAGTGATATTGATCATAATTTTAATGCAAATTTAGTGCTATCGACCATATTATTGTGTTTTATAATTCATACATTCCTATTCCTTACATAGCACTTGACTCATAAATTCCTAGTGTGGGATTAGCCAAGTCTTTTATGATTATAAAGGGACTAATAGACGTTGCGTTGAAAGTAGGTATTTCATCTGTAAAATTTTCCAAAAGATTTTTTTTATTCGTAATAATTATAACTCCTAGAATAGCTTTAAGTAAGTAATGTAATAAGCAATAAAACTTAACGTATTCAAGCCGTAATTACGTTTTTGGCCAAACAGATGGCAAAACTTGGGTCCAACTGGCACAAATGTATTTTTGATGAATCTAATGATATTGCGATCGGAGAAAGATCCTTTGGAATGTACAACAGATTACGCAGCATTGCCTGTCAGAGCTTTTTCAAGTTCAAATATAGACTTGATACGCTATGAAAAGACTGAAACCCTAAAATTGATTTAAAAAAACCGGCTTAACGGTGTCGGAAGTTAGCTAAAAAAACTATGCGTGTTTGGTTTTTGAATAACGATATTTATAAAGCCTTTTTGTCGGAATCACAACTACAAATTTGAATTAATAAGAAAAAAAAACGCAATAAATAGCGTTTTTTTCCTTTTTAATTCAGTACTAGCTTTTGCGCACGGCTCCGGCCGCGTCAATAGGTTTTCCGGGATAAAATCCCCGCTTTATTTTTATGTTCCTCGATGATAATGTAGCTTTATAGGTGGAAGAATTTCTAAAATCGGTCCAGTATTTTTTTCATTTATTCACTATAAAAATACAAAAATATAAATCTTTCCTCCTTATTTTCGTATAGATTGCGTGCAGGCCGCTTTTGACAGGTCCCTCTAGAAATGTTTAGGCGATGCCTATGTTCAGTAGTGGACGTCATGTGGTTGATGGTGATGATGGTAGATTGCGTACGTCATATACTACTGAAAGCGCATACAAAAAAGTCCCACAACTCGCAACTCGGGTTGCCTCAAAATATTTGCCAATTAAAGAATTACCTACTTTGTCTTCTGAACACAAAAATAAAATATGTACTTGAAAAACTAGATACATCTCTCTTGTACGATAATCCGTCTGGAAATCCACTTCATTTATTTCTACCGCCATACAGGCTTACGGTGTTGTTTCATTATAAGACATTGCAGCAAGTTTAATTAATCATCATGAGTCTCTACGTCAGCGACTCTCGGCGATTAATGTCGTCGTTTAAAGGTCGTTTAAGATTGTTGATCTTTACATGAAGAATGTAGAGTATGTTAATGTATGAAATGATGTATGTATGTATGAAATGATTCATGTATGACACAAGACACAATGACTCTACCTAAAAAATGAAGAGAACAGGTGTGTTCCCCAAATAGACATTTTTTGCGAATGCCATGAAAATAGCGGACGTATTATCATGGACATTATATAACAAAATTTCGTAATAACTTAAAGTTTATAAGTTTAAGAATTAGGATTATGCTTGTAGGGATTTTTAAGGTTAAGGTTAATGAAAATTTATTCTCAAAAAGACGAAGAATGTCACATGAGACCAAAATAACAAAACATAAGTAATTATTCAAATACAGTCAGTGGTCGCCGTGCACTCACTTTACAAAGTATTGTGTATTAGTTACTGACGAGCAGCTTTATTATTATTTTTTATTTATAAAATAAAACTTGTCTGCTCCACAATATAGACAAAAAGTAATTGATTTTCAGTTATGTAGCTTGATAACCGAGATTTAAAAATGTTGAGTGAGCTTACATTTTTTATGTCTAATGGTATTTTGTTATAAAATTGCACTCCTTCAAAGGTAATATTCTTTTTAGCATAATTAGTACGTATCCTTGGCAGAACAAGTATACGTTATTTTTTGGAACCACATACCGATCTGATCCTTACTGATCGACTTAGTATCCGTATGTCACTTGGGTCCCTCATCGAAAATCAGCGCTACAGTATTGGTTAGACCGTACTATAGCAAGAAGCTGAATGAGGGTTGGTATGTTGGTACAGTATTTAAAATATTTAAATTTGTATCTATGTTTAAATTTGTTATATGTTTGTCCCATTAATAAAATATTTCGTTCTTTCTTTCTATCTAAAAGTTATTTACTTAACACAATGCTGTTGCGATTATGATGTTATCCCTGGATTTGTTGACTACCTTGGTAGCGTAGTTGTATTATGTTACGACTGCAGTGCTGAGGTCTCGGATTATAAAATGATATTGGGTTTTCTACTCAGCATCAGCCCCGAGTCTGGAAATGGGCTCACCACATATTACTTGGGGCCTAAAATAGCTCACCAAATGTGGGTGCGGACCAGATTTGGAGCTGATACAAAGCTGGGGTACTATCACGTTACCCAACCTGGTCAACCTGAGAGCTCAGCATGATAGTCTTACTACCACTAAGCCATCATAGCAGACCAATATTATTCCGTGAAATTTTATTCAGGATGACGAGCGCAGTGGAATGCCATACAGTACTTTGGAACTCAAGGTGCTGGATGGTGTTTCTACTGTTTATGGGTGGTCGTATTGCTTACCATCAGGCGAACTGCATGCTCATCTCGTCATTCAAGGCCATAAAAAAATCTTATGTGGGCAGACTCATTGAAAACTACACTGTCCTCGAGCTACATAATCTAGTATCAGTTTTATTCGAGGAAAACGCTTATACTCGAGTGATTAGCCAATAACGCTTTGCTAGGAAAAATAAACACACACACAAATACATTCACGCATTTTTTATGTAGGCAGAGGCGCAACTAGTGACCCACTTTTCACCGTGTATATTCCATCCCATGATGTGATAGGGGGCGAGCATATCGTCATATCGGGCACAAATTCCAGACTCCGGGTTGATAGTGAGTAAGAAAACCCAACAAAACTTTACATGACCCGGGGATCGAACCCGAGACCTCAGCATTACAGTCGTACTGTAATACAACTACACCACCGAGGCAATCTGACACAATATCCTACCAACCAACTTATTTTATTTGATAACTTAAGACAATAAACATCCAGACACTTAAACATACAAACTGTTTCACAATTTTCGCTTAACAGGCGTACTGTAAGAGTCTCTCACATGTAAGAGTCCGTCTGGGTGGGTACCACCGCAATTGACATCTCTACTGCCAAGCATCAGTGTGCATGTACTCCTGTGTTTCGGTTTGAAAGACATTGTTAGCCAGTGTAACTACTGGACATAATGAGACTTGACACCTTATGTCTCAGGATGACGAGCGCAGTGGAAGCCACACAGTACTTTGTAAGTCAAGATGCTGAATGGTGTTGCTACTGTTTATTGGTCGTCGTATCGCTTACCATCTTCAGGCGAACGGTATGCTCGTCTCGTCATTAAATCAATAAAAAAATGCCATCCAAGATGACGCGCCTTTCAAATTTCCCTAATCGATTAAAGTCCAAGTCTGCAATCTTCCGCTTGTGTTTAAGTTCTGTAACTGCACACTATGTACTTACAAGTGCACACGTATACTACGATGAATAATAAAAGCTGTCCAAACCGCGAAATACCTGTTCAAAAATTGGTAGCGCACGTCATCGTGGATGACTTTATCTATACTTATTTATGCGTAGACTGGATATCGATAGATTAATAGATTCGATAGATAGATAGAAAATCGATAGATAAACAAACGTGCAACTTTTTATATTTGGTTAGACTTCTAATAAATAATTATTTGTGATAGGAGCAGGACATGATTATTTTTATAAAAAGGCATTGAGCAACGGGTGACGCCACTTTTTTTTTTTTTTTTTTTTTAAAAGGCCATCTTCGGCGCATTAGGGACGGCTGCGGGCTTCCTCCGACTCACGTCTAAGTTGTCGTCCGCAACCGCCCCTGCACGTACCGCTGTTGCGGTCCTTTTCCTGTTGCGGGGGCTCAGAAGCCCCCGAAACACCGTACCGTGTCCACCTTTTGGTGTCCGAGGCAGCGTGAGACACGCTGCCTCGGACATGTCCATCACGGGGGTAACGGGTGACGCCACTACAATTAGCCATCTGTCAAGTATGAACAAAGTGAATGAAATTATATATGGGTAATTAATTCAATTTCCATCGATAATGATCCATCTACGCCCCTAATTTGTCATACTAGTAGCTCTATGATATATTAAAATATTTTTAATTAAATAAAAATGTGTACATTAGGTTCATTAATTACTATGTAAATCTTTCATAAATGATTGGCTCTAGATGGGTATCACTTTGTTTATTGTGAAGCTATGTTCATCTATGTCAGAGTTTGGGGTTGTTACGGCTTTGTCTATTTGTGCTGCTAATCGGATTTGGATGAAATTTGGCACATACATAGACCATGTCCTCTTATGGACTAACACATATATACTTTTACGGGAATTCGCTCCCATAGGAAATTATAAACTTTTAATCAGTTTTTTAAGTAGCTTGAAAACAGTTGGCGCTGTGAACAGCATAATTAAGACCTTCTCTACCGCGAAGGCTTCAACGCAGGTGAATACGTGAACAACAACTAGTAATCTTGTAATGTTTTATGTAAGAATTAATAAACATATTCGCAACGTTTGGCTCTGAGCCAGCCGGGCCACGACGTCACGGCTGAGTAAAAATCCATACCATTGTGTAACTCGGTGCTTACGTATTGGATGTGTTTGGTGGTTATGGCCTTTATTTAGATATTTATTATTTACTACTAGATTTAAGGTCTTATACAGTTATTGGTCTTATATTTTACAAGTGGAATTTCAGGTTTTAATTAAATCATTTTTCATAATGAAACCACCACCAACGCGATCAACTAAGTTCATTTATGCAGACGACCTTGCACTTGCTTTCCAAAGCAAACGATTTGAAGAAGGGGAAGCCGTTCTCACACAGGACCTCCAAGAACTGAATGCTTACTACACAAATTGGCGTCTCTGCCCTAACCCCACCAAAACAGAGGTAAACGCGTATCATCTCTCCAACAGTCTGGCAGGAAGAAAACTAGACGTCAAATTCTGTGGCACAACAGTAAAGCACAATTTTCTGCCCAGGTATCTTGGGGTGATTCTTGATCGGTCTTTGACTTACCGTAACCACCTAGAAGCTGTCGCCCAAAAAGTTAAGGCTCGAGTAAATATTATTAACAGGATAGCTGGAACTTCCTGGGGCGCTCGTGCCGATGTTCTTCGCACTTCCGCCCTTGCTCTGGTTTTCTCCACCGGTGAGTACTGCGCGCCAGTTTGGTACCGTAGCTGCCATACCAAAAAAGTGGACACCCAACTTCATAGGGCCATGCGAACAATATCCGGTACACTCAGACCCACCCCTCTGCCCTGGCTTCCGGTCTTAGCGAACATAGCTCCCCCAGAGATAAGACGGGAGACGTCAGCAGCTAAAGAATGGGAGAAAGCATATGCCGAAGATCCGCATCCAATGCCTATAAGGATGACCCTCGACCAGACACCATGCCACCGACTTCCTTCTCGCAAGCCCATATGGACTGACACACGCATCCAACAGTCATATGATCCAAACACAGAATGGCTTGCCCAGTGGCGATTAAGAGATGTCCCACACGAAAAAATCCACATTCCTAATCCCTGCGTGGCCCAAAGAGGATTTACGAAGAACCGTAAACTGTGGACCAGTCTCAACCGCATACGCACGGGCTTTGCAAGGTGCAACTATCATCTGCACAAGTGGGGCATCACTGAGTCGCCAGCCTGTGACTGTGGAGCAGTAAACCAAACCGTCGAGCATATCGTGGAGGAATGTCCCATCAGGAGGTTCGAAGGGGGTTTGCTGGGCCTACACCAGGTGACACCGGAGGCCGAGGAATGGCTGTCAAAAGTTGATATCGAATTTTAACCCCGTTTATTAACTTTTCTTTTACCATAATGTGATGCCATACGATGATGATGATAATGAAACGAAGTTAAATAATTTTTACAACCCATAAAATGTTGTACATTATTGACATTGCGTCTATATTAACTCCATATATCGAAAAGCAGTTCTCATCAGAGAACTGGCAAGAAACTCTAGAGTTGCTCGTATCAAAATAAAACTAGATAGATTTACGGTCTAATATAGTCATTTGTCATTATAATATTTTATCTGACGTTAAATATCACGTAACATATCAGGATTGTAATGTAAAAATGTAGCGTTTATCAGTAGTTTTGGGTGTTGCTGGTGGCTGCTCCAGCGTGAATATTTTTTACGTACATATACACTCACGCCTTTTATCCCCGAAGGGGTAGGCAGAGAAGCAACTAATGCACCCACTTTTCACCATTATTCCGTCCCATGGTGTGATAGGGGGCGAGCCTATCGCCATATCGGGCACAAATTCCAGACACCGAGCTGATACTGAATAGAAAAACTCAATATCACTTTGCCCGACCCGGGGATCGAACCCGAGACCTCGACATTGCAGTGGTACCATAATACAACTACGCCACGGAGTCAGTGAATATTTTTCGACAGAATAAAATTTCCACTGCGTACCTACTTTCCGGAATAAAGATGTTATGCCTATACAGGACTTGGACTGTTTGTATGCTAGTCATTCAAATCCATTCAGTGGTTTTGCGTTAACTTGCTCTGTGGTTTCGGGTTCGAATTCCGGCTCGAGCAATGATATTGGGTTTTTCTCACAGTATTAGCCCAGAATCTGGAATTTGTGCCCGATATGGCAGTAGCCTCGTTACATCCATGAAGAGAAGTAGCATCTGCCCCCCACATCCTGAGAAACACTTATGGCGAAAAGTGGGTACCCTAGTTGTAACTGCCTACCCCTTCGGCAATTAAGGCGTGATGTGGGTCTCTTTGTAGTTGATTAAGGCATTGCGTGTGATCCCCAATCCAGGCAATCAGGTTCATAGAGCCTTAATCTAGCCATTTGAAGTCTGAAACTCGTTAATGGCTATTAAATTTTAGTCTCAACATGACGTCGTATCTATCGAATGCAATGGATTGTTTTTACCCGACTGCGAAAGAAGTAGGGTTATGTTTTTCGAGTGTATGTCATAATATTTATATTAATATGTGATAATATTTGTCGGGACAGGAAGGAAGTATAAAAAGGAATTATCATTTTTATTAATCTCATTGAGGGTGTCTGAATATATTAAGTCGGGTAAGATAAAATAATAATCGTGCGACAAACCAGTCGGTATGTCGAACTCGTAGTGGGAGTTACAGTTGGGTGTATAAAAAGAGTGCCGAATCATTTGAAGCAACTAGTACGGTGCAGATCACTAATAAGTGGTAACTATGGTGGTTTCCATATCAGTCAGTGCTTAGTAAAGCGGTTACTATGTTATTTCGAGTTGTTACTAGGTGAGTTGACTATAATCACTTAACCAAACGGTTAAGTAATTGCCTCAATATGCAATGTGTTATAATAACCAAAGTTAATAATGAATCCTGACGTGGTATTGTACTCTGTGAACAGTTTATTACGCAATAATTGACCAACGAACAATAAATAGCGAGTTAAAGAGAATTCATTTGTGACTTTTATTATGTGAACCTACGTGTATCGATATCGGCCGCCACTCTGTCTCCGACATCAGAAGTGGGATGAGCCTATTCCCGCAGATATGTGAAATGCAATTAATGGTACTATGGAGAAGCTATTTAAGTACCCGCAATTTACATGAAGAAAAAAATTGCATTGAGTAATGTCTGAATAAGAACAAGACTACAACGTGAATAGTGACAACGTGTGAAATATAACTATCGCATGGTCATTTGTGATTTTATGTGCATACAACTTCGAATGAAAGAGAATCGCGTGTGTACCGCGATATAACTGTTGGTGTTCAAACGTTCCTGTTGGTGCTCAAGCGTTCCGGTAGATGTGCTGTCGTATGGTGCGTCGTAGTTGGTGTCCCAGACATGACTGTACGGTTGTCTAGTACCGGTTGATGCTAACTATTGCATCGCGTATCATGTGTGGCTATATATGAAGACAGATATGCTTACTGCAGCACTACGGGAAGTTTGGTATCGTATGACCCATAATCCTTATTTGAAGGTTATGGTTTCCTTTATTATTATTTTTTGGTTATCTCTAAAAATATTGGAATTTCGTTTAGTAATCATGTACCTAGTTCTTGTACGTAACAATCTATTTGTGGATGTAAGTCAAGTACCGTATACTGTAAAAAGAAAAGTATAGCCATTTTCTTGTGTAATTCGCATAGTGGATGTGTTTTGTGTCAATAAGATTGCTGTCCAGATATAATGTTAGTGATATTTGACTTGTTAAGTACTTATGAAGGTTCAAATATTTTCCGTTAAATGACAGTTTTAAGTACAAAATATCGTTCATGGCTTCAATTGGTAAAACTTTTAATTTCTACTACTAACTACTTAGCATAAAAAGATTCCTTAAAGGGAAGTCCTACCGTAATTCAACTTATGTGATTTCTTTTATTTCTTGGTAACCTTTACAAATGTTGAGATCTTGTTTAATAGGGCATGTGCAGCCATGGATTAACGAGCTATTCGTGGTTTGTTAGTACAGAACCGTCCTTAAACTTAAGGACAAGTAGGTACCTGTTGTTGGAAACTATGACTGTGCATAGCATTGGTTTACAAAAGTGATCTAGGTGTATAGTGTTGGGTCTGAAGGATTGCTAGCCTTCCATGGTCAATGTTTCCCATTGTTTAAAATTTTTGAATTAAGACCGAGACGTGCGATAATTTTGTGATTGTCCTCATATTAAGATAACTACTGAATTCCCGCTCAAAGATTGATGCGTGACTTGATTTAAGTTCAGGATAGGGTGAACGGTTTGATGCTGTTGCGATATTTTTGATTGCAGGAACTGGAGATCCTTGCAGGGAGTACTTAAAGTATTCAGCGTTAGAAGACGCCGTAAGCTGTGACTACTGAAGAGCCTCTGCGGGATCCTTTGGTGGATCTGACATTAACTGCGGTGATAGAGGATTTGGACATCAGGAGTTTGAAGATTCTTGCACTTTGGTGAGAAGTTTTCATTTTGTTGTGTTGAGTTTTTTTTTTATTTGTCCCTGCGATTGATTGTGGAAAAGCCTGAAAGTGAAGTAGTGATTGAAACATTCAACGCTAGAACAAAGTAGATGAGCCTGCTCTCGCAATAAATCTGTGTGGTGAATGTTCCAGTAAAATATCTCGAAAAGGATCTTTGTGGTTAAAATCTTGTACATGATCTATGTGGTTAAGGACTGCTGTGTGATCAAGTTCATGTGGTTAAGGACTGCTGTGTGATCAAGTCCATGTGGTTAAGGACTGCTGTGTGATCAAGTCCATGTGGTTAAGGACTGCTGTGTGATCAAGTCCATGTGGTTAAGGACTGCTGTGTGATCAAGTCCATGTGGTTAAGGACTGCTGTGTGATCAAGTCCATGTGGTTAAGGATGGCTGTGTGATCAAGTCCGTGTGATTAAGGATGGCTGTGTGATCAAGTCCATGTGGTTAAGGACTGCTGTGTGATCAAGTCTATGTGATAAAGGATGGCTGTGTGATCAAATCCATGTGGTTAAGAATGGCTGTGTGATCAAGTCCATGTGGTTAAGAATGGCTGTGTGATCAAGTCCATGTGGTTAAGAATGGCTGTGTGATCAAGTCCATGTGGTTAAGAATGGCTGTGTGATCAAGTCCATGTGGTTAAGAATGGCTGTGTGATCAAGTCCATGTGGTTAAGAATGGCTGTGTGATCAAGTCCATGTGGTTAAGAATGGCTGTGTGATCAAATCGATGACGTGACTTCGACCAGTCTTATATTGTGAAAATAGTAAATAAATTACAATCTGCTCACTATATGTGTCTTGTGTATTGTGTTGTAACTATAGCGTGATCATCCTGCACTGGGTCTGAATCATTGTAGCAAATTTGGTCCTGATGGTAAACAAGCATAACTGAAATAGTGATTGTAGTAGTTAGGAAGAGTCTTAATGTAAGGTCAGAATAGGCCGAGCGATGTGATGCTGCTGCGTATATTTTCTGTTTGCAGGCATTGGAAATTACTGCTGGTGGTGCCGCGTGTGACGTGTCTACTCCGGTTCGAAGACAGTGTGCAGTGCAGTGCAGCTACTGAGCCGCTTCCGAGGGAAGATTGCTGCTGATCGTCAGTGGCACTGATCTCCGTTTAGATAAGAATTGTTTGCATTGTATACAGTTCTAATAACTATTGGACAGCTGTATCCTTGAGAGTTTGTTACCGTCACTACTTCTCTCTTGTTAGGAGGTACTAGGAAGTGATGGCGGAAGGGCGATTTGGGGGTGCTGTCTATTTTGTAAAACATACGTAAGAGAACGATCACATGTCAGGAGTATCATGTCACTATACGTGATTTAACTGAATTTTAAAATTAGATTTGTTTCTTAAATCCCTTCCACTTAGGGAGACACATTGCGAGCTTTTCCTTAACGTTTGAACAATGGAAGCAACTGACTACAGTAACTTGTGTAAATGGTTACAGCGATAACTTTCTTTGCCTATCGATTATGGTCACTGGTATGACTGCAGAAATAATTCTAAATTCATGACAGCATTAATTCCTAAGTTTTAAAATTTTGGTTGGGTTCTTACACTTTAATTGGAAATTTAAATTGTCATTTAATTATTCGGTGTTAAATTTTCATGAAGCGTGCGTTAGCGAAAAATGCTTGAAGGTTAAGTTTTGAGATAATCAATGAAATTGTAGCAGAGACAAGTGGAAATGACAGTAATTAAGTTTGCATGATGATCTGGAGTGGACTTTAGTAGTCCGTTGGGAGTCGGTATTTACTGTGTAAGCAATCCGTGGTTGTGCGTTGCGCGGGTGGTTCTGGCGGTGTTTTGGTTTCAAAGGAAGCCATAGAGTGCGGAAGAGATGAGAGTAACTAGAGGTTACTGGCAGAGGTCACATGCAGGGCTTAATTGGTTAGATTATGTAGTTTGCGTTTGGCAATCGAGACGGACCTTCATCCATTTTTGGTACTAACTATGTTGTTTTGAAGAGTGTTGTTAAGTTTACGTGATGATCGTACTTTGTGTCATTCAGAGTAACACACGAGGACGTGTGTCTTACCAGAATGGCCGTGTCGGGACAGGAAGGAAGTATAAAAAGGAATTATCATTTTTATTAATCTCATTGAGGGTGTCTGAATATATTAAGTCGGGTAAGATAAAATAATAATCGTGCGACAAACCAGTCGGTATGTCGAACTCGTAGTGGGAGTTACAGTTGGGTGTATAAAAAGAGTGCCGAATCATTTGAAGCAACTAGTACGGTGCAGATCACTAATAAGTGGTAACTATGGTGGTTTCCATATCAGTCAGTGCTTAGTAAAGCGGTTACTATGTTATTTCGAGTTGTTACTAGGTGAGTTGACTATAATCACTTAACCAAACGGTTAAGTAATTGCCTCAATATGCAATGTGTTATAATAACCAAAGTTAATAATGAATCCTGACGTGGTATTGTACTCTGTGAACAGTTTATTACGCAATAATTGACCAACGAACAATAAATAGCGAGTTAAAGAGAATTCATTTGTGACTTTTATTATGTGAACCTACGTGTATCGATATCGGCCGCCACTCTGTCTCCGACATATTTATATTAATAGGATTGAGCAAATACAGAAGAAATTTCTTAGATATTTAGATTTTAAAGCTCGTCAAACAAACTTGGATTGCCACCAGCGTTGCAAAATGTACCACTTTCTTCCCCTAGAAAAAAGACGAATGATAGGAGATATCTGTTTTCTCATGAAACTAGCTCAGGGTTCAATCGATTGTCCAGATTTATTATCGAAAATTTCCTTGCGCACTAATCAGCTTAACTTTAGACATAGACCTTTGCTATCCACATCCCTTGCTACGAGCAAATACAGAGATAATGCTTTTCTTTTGCGAAGTTGCAAAGGCTTTAATAAGTCGACTCTGAACCTTGACATTGACTTGTTCTGTACCACTGTAAATAAGGCTAAAGGAATGTTAGCACAAGTATTTTTTTCCTAGTACCTATTATAACCATTCTGGACTCATAGTGTGATGACCGAATATTATTGGTGTTTGTAACATGTTTTTACTTGATTGTTTATATGTGGAGGCTTGTAATTAGCAATTTAAGTCATTATGTATTTATAAACTATACTATACATGTTATTAGTCTGTAAGCCTTCCGACAAGTAAATAAATAAATAAATAAATAAATGTATGTATGTATATTTCTTTGGCACGGTTTAGAGCCTAAACGGCTTGTCGTATTTTTATGTGAGTGGTGTCAATAGATTCGTCTTAGCCGTGAGAGTGACACTGGGTACATCAAAATTTAAAAAAATCAAAATTGAGGATTTTTGGCGCCAAAAAGTAATCTAAAAAAAAAGATGTTTTCGAAATACATCGAGTGTGGTAAATAAAGGATTTTTAACGGTTATTACGAATATATATATACAACTTATATGTGTTTTTAGATTTTGGAATAGTAAATGCTAATAAATCACATCACACTTCACACTAATAGTATAAATGCGAAGTTTGTGTTAGTTTGTTACTTTTTCACGGTGAAACGGCTTAACGGGTTTGGCTGAAATTTGGCACATAGGTAGTCTATAAAAAAAAAGAAAACTAAAAAGATAGAAATAAAAAAAAATGTTAAAACAAAAACAAAAAATCCGTCAGCGTTTGTGAACACTGTCAACTAATATTATTCAAAACTAAAATAAAATATTCAAATTAAAATCTTGTTTCTATCTTTTCAGTTCTGCGATGAATGGCAGATATTGACGGAGTCGGGTTTTTTTGTTTTTGTTTTGTAATTTTTTTTATTTCATTTAAGGCTATCGTGTACATTTGTAGTTAAGTATATATATTGGGTTTTGTTATGCTTAATTTGAATGTTACTGAGCGTAGCAATATTATTTATCACAGATGAATAATATTCAAACCCTGTTAACAAGTTTCGCAAATTTTGTCAGCTATCGTATTAAACAGTTAATGTAGCTAGTACTCATTGCCATTTATTTGGGAGCATAGATTAGAGTCTCACTTTATTTGATCGGCTTAAATATTATGTGATGCATACTGAGAAGATGTGAAACAAACCCTAAATCGCTATTATGTGAAGACATAAGTCATTGTGTATCTTTGAGACATCGAATCTTTTCAGGAGAACGTCGTGACCGACATTTCGTATTTTTTGCTAGAATGGATTTTTCATTACTGATTCTAAAATATTTTGTCAATATTTGTATAGTACGGTAATTTAACTAAATACTGCAAATATACCATCAATATTTGAGAATTACTAAGGATAAAAAGCTGCCCGATTAAAACGTGCTAAATGTCGGTAATAATTATTGTCAGCAGGATTAGGAAAATTTTGATTTCATTTTATTTTTACCCCTTATTTAATGCTTTGAATGTTCGCATGAAATCAGGACCCAAAATAGCAAGCATCAAACACCTTCCTTCTTAAATACGCACTGCTGTATACGATAAAAATTACGCAACTATGACGTCACGGCCGAAGTCTAGAGGACTTGGAATTTAAATCGTCTGGCACCTCAGTCCCTGTCTAGCGACCTTGGATCGAGGACCCTTCAAAAATCAAAGTTCTTGTTAGGCTCTTGAATTTCGTAAAATTTTGGACAGCGCCCAACCGTCAATTTAAAGTAATAAATGCACAAAACTACGGGTGCAAAATAGATTAAGTTAAAATTACATTTGTGTAATTTTAAAAATACATCCACATCCATTGCAATTTGATTTAAAAATATACATGTATATCATTTCGATAATCGTCTATCTATACCTCTCTATATGCCGAGTGTTGAATTTAGTTTATACTTAGACTAGCATTTTGCTCGCGGATTCGCCCGCGTGAAAAATTTTTTCCCGGATAAAAGTACATATAAACCTTCCTCTTGGATCACTGTATCTATAAAAAAAAACTCCATCAAGATCTGTTGCGTAGTTTTAAAGATCTACGCATACATAGGGACAGACAGCGGAAAGCGACTTTGTTTTATACTATGTTAAGAAGATTAGGAAATGAAAGGTCCAGGCTTAGATTGAATACACAAGATCTGAATTGATAGTAGCTCGATTTTAAGAACGTTATTGAAGCTCTAGAAACACCTAACTTATTAAAATAAAGGCGCGTAAAGTGAAATGCTACACTATGCTTCGGGCTGAGTTACTTTAATGGTAGTAATTTCGCTTAACATAAGGTGAGCGAACACACACACATACACACATTACACTTTCCTCCCGCAAGGGGTAGGCAGAGGAGCAAGCAGTGCCCCTACTTTTGGCCATGTGTATTTCAACTTCCGACCCGTATTGTAAATGGGGGCGAGCCTATCGCCATATCGGACACAAATTCCAGATTTCATTCTAATACAGCAGTAAAATCCTAAGTATATCACTTTGCTAGATAATTCTGTGGTGTAGTATACAAATAGATGTAAGTCAGTTCGAGTTCAGTATAATGAAGAGTCTAAAACGTAAGATGTAAAGTCTCCCAATGCCCAGTAAAAATATTGGTAAAACTATATTTTTTCTAAATATTTCATTACAGTACGACTGCAAAGCTGAGTTCTCGGGTTAGATCCCCGGGTCGGGCAAACTGATATTGAGTTTTTCTATTCAGTATCAGTCCGGAGTCTGGAATTTGTGCCCGATTTGGCGATAGGCTCGTCCCCTATCACATCATGGGACGGAATGACGGTGAAAAGTGGGTGCACTAGTTGCGCCTCTGCCTACCCCTTCGGGGATAACAGGCGTGAGTGTATGTATGTGTGTGTATATTTCATTTATTCCAATGCTCAATCTATATTACTACTAAAAGTCACAAGAATCCGCTGGATGCAGGCCGCTTCTAGCAGTTTGGCCTGGAAATCATTGGGGGAGGCCTTTATCAGCAATGGACCCCCAAAGGCTGAAGAAGAATAAAAAAGTTTTCATTAAACAGATTCAACCTTTTTCGTTACAGTGATGCGCGCGCATCTTAAAATTTCACTCTCATATTTTTTTCATAACGCGCCAAAGAAGTATAACTTCAAAATCCACGGCATTTTTTTTATCAAATTATATGGAGACCGAACTTATAAATTAATTCAGCCTAAAGTGATTCTAAAAGACATTATTTTATTATGATGTAAAGTAACCTTGTAGGTCTAAATACAGTAGCAAAGGAAGTAACAATAATCAGCTTAAATAAACCATAGACACCCACGGAATCACATATAAATAAATTATCATGCTTTAGGTCAGCGGGCTGTTCACGGACAAACTGATATTTTAGTCACAATTGTTTTATATATAGATCCGGTTATAAATAAAGCGGAAAGCCCCTTGACCGCGAAAATATTGTAGGTGGCAAATGCGTACCTAAATAAAAAATAAACCGACTTCAAAACCACTACAAATAAAAAAATAATTAAAATTTGTATTAGCTTAGTATATACGTATATTTGGAGTCGATGCCTCGATGTTTTTTATTAAAAATGCAATACATTGTTAATAAAAAACAGAAAACAAAAAAGCAATAAAATTTCAGTACAAAAGCATCTAAATAAACACAACATGGAATCTAACAAAAGCTTCTAACAAGATACAAAATTATTGTTCTGTTAACAATGCACGCAGCTCAACCTAACAACTGGTCTTTTTTAAATAATGGAAACGAGCAAGTGGTGTAAGAATGATTGGGTTCTTGTCTTTAAGATAAGTAGATGAGCTAGAATGTCCTTCAATCCGACTTGGGCGCAGAATTAAAATTGACGTGGCGAATTATTGCATAATATAAATACAAATAATAATAAAACATACTCGAAATATCGCTGCATACATACCCCAAGTTAACTGATAGAGGATGTCTTTAGCATTATGTCCCATTTGCATAATAATAAATAAAGTGCAAATATATAAATACGTAACATCATACTTTTTTCCATTTTCATTCACCCAGACGTCACCAACTATGTTAAGTCCTTCGTAACAAAGAGTGGGCCTATTAAAATAGTATCGTTAATTATTCCCACCGCCGTGGTCTCCTTAAGTAAGTCTTCTGAAGGACAGAGATACCACCTACACAATATTTATTCCAATTCACATACCTACAAATCCTAGATTCAGTGAGACGCAAGCCCTACTAACAAATTCTAAACTCAGTGGGGCGCAAACATCCCCTCTCCCCCTTACCCGTCGTGTATAATAACCGGGACATCGTAGGTTAAGCCAGAGTGTCGGGACGCATGCCAACCTGTCTAGACCTACTTTAGATCAGTTTATGCGTCGCCGCCTTGTCTATTCTGCACTGGGATAGCTTTGTCTTTCTGTGTTAGTTGGAGTTTTGGGCTATATAAATTATTATGAACACGGTATTTTTTACTAAATGACAGTTCAGCTTGTCTTTATAGCAGCAGCAGTAGGCTGTGGGAGATTCTGAGTTTGAATCATAGCTCGGACAACATTTCGAATAGGTTTTTCTAGTAATAAGAATACAACCGTCGTTACAGTTAGTTATTTTTTTTTATAAAGTGAAATAATAATAGCAAATATAAAATGTATATTTAAAGTGAATTTGATTGCGTATCCGTTTTAATAATCTGAGCCTTACCCGTATGGATAAGCTAATTTAGAACGCCTATTAACACTGTAATGGCGCCCGACGTGGGAGTCATTGGCGCCCAACCTGGTGTTATAATGCGCAATTAGTCTTAAACCTAATTGAAATATGTTTGCTAGAAGTGAAAAATAACACGTAAGGCCCAAATTTTGGCGTGCTATATTTTATCTGGAAATTTAAATTACTTATAATTAGTGCATTTATTTATTGATGAGTCCGTCCGATGAAATTATAGTTGGGGCACTGGTTTTAGTATACTGGCACATATTTTTTGTTATAAAATCACACATGATTTATTCCAGATAAGGAGTCAATTATTTATTTGATTTAGGCATGACAGTTTTTAGGTTCATCATCATCATCAGCCTTTACCAGTCCACTGCTGGACATAGGCCTCCCCTAATGAGCGCCATAGCGCCCTGTCTTTAGCTTGCCGCATCCAGCATCTGCCTGCAGTCTTTCGCAGATTGTCATCCCACCTGGCCGGAGGGCGTCCTACACTACGTTTGCCCAGTCGCGGTCTCCACTCAAGAACACGTTTACCCCAGCGGTTGTCGGTTCTTCGCGAGATATGGCCAGCCCACTGCCACTTCAGCTTGCTAATTCTTTGAGCTATGTCGATAACTTTGGTTCTCTGTCGGATGTATTCGTTGCGAATCCTATCCTTCAGAGAAGCTCCGAGCATAGCTCTCTCCATAGCCCGCTGAGCGACTTTAAACTGGTGGACCAACCCTACCGTGAGTGTCCATGTCTCGGCTCCGTAGGTCATGACGGGTAGGACGCACTGATTGAAAACTTTCGTTTTCAAACATTGCGGTATGGATGACGAAAAGACTCGACGTAGTTTTCCAAACGCTGCCCAGCCTAGCTGGATCCTCCTCTTGGCCTCCTTCTCAAAATTGTTTTTACCCAACTGCAGAATCTGCCCGAGGTAAGTATACCCGGAAACAATTTCAAGAAGGTGGCCATGTACGATCACCAGTCTCGGATCAATGTGGCCATTGATCATGACTTTGGTTTTATCCAAATTCATGCCAAGACCGATGCGTTGCGAGGCTGAAGCTAGGCCGTTCAGCATCCGGTTCAGCTCCCCCAGCGACTCCGCCATTAAGACTATGTCATCTGCGAATCGAAGGTGTGAGATGTGATCGCCGTTTATGTTAATACCCATACCTTTCCAGTCCAGCGTCTTGAACATATCTTCCAACGCGCTCGTGAACAGTTTCGGCGATATCACATCACCCTGTCTCACTCCCCTGCGCAGTTGGATGGGTTTAGACTGCTGGCCCTGTACTTGGACACTCATGGTGGCGGCGTCATAGAGGCATCTCAACACCTCGATATAACGATAGTCTACCTGGCATCGCTGTAAGGATTCCAGAACAGCCCAGGTTTCGACAGAGTCAAAGGCTTTCTCATAGTCCACAAAGGATAGACACAGGGGCTGATTATACTCTTTGGACTTCTGTATAATCTGCCTCACTGTGTGAATGTGGTCTATGGTGCCATATCCTCCGCGGAACCCGGCCTGTTCCGGTGGCTGGAACTCGTCGAGTCTCCTGGTGAGACGGTTCGTAACCACGCGAGAGAACAGCTTATAGACGTGGCTCAGGAGTGTGATGAGTCTGTAGTTTTTAAGAAGGGTTTTATCTCCCTTCGTCAAGTGGCTCCTGCCAAGCTGCTGAGTGAATACTTTGGCCCCTCGGTTTCGCTCTATCGCCTCTTCAATGAGGCGAGTGTTGGAGCTCCGAAGGTCGCGCCGTACCATCTTCGCAATTCGCTTATTCAGGTTTGACCTCTCTGACGAAGTCGCTTGGGTGGTTTCCCGTCTTTTTGTACGCAGAACTTGATGCCCTCGTCCCTCAACGTTTCGACCAGATTGTGTAGGGTCTCGTCAGCGTCATCAGTGAGTTCCAAGGCAACAAATCTATTCCCGAGAAGCTGCTGAAACTTCTCGGTGCCCGACATGATTTGGATTGGGTTAGGTCGGAGCGTGGACTTCATCAGACGGTTTCTCTCAAGCTTCAAATTAATATTCAGAGAGCCCCGGAGAAGTCGGTGATCGGATCCGGTATTGAACCTGTTGATCACTGAGACATCTCTGAATATGTGCTTACTATCCGTCATGATGAAGTCGATCTCATTTTTTGTCACAGTGTCCGGGCTTTGCCATGTCCACTTCCTCTGAGGTTTTTTCTTGAAGAAAGAGTTCATCAAGAATAACTCCTGTTTCTCAAGGAAGTTGACAAGCATTTGCCCCCTGTGATTCCTGACTCCATAACCATGCGGGCCTATTCGGAATTCGTTGCCACTCCGGGTTCCCACCTTGCCGTTAAAGTCCCCCATAACAACGTTGAAGTAAGCCTTAGTGGTGTTGTGTAAGGCTTTGGATATGTCTTCATACATATCCTTAACTTCATCATCCGAGTGTGTCGAGGTCGGTGCGTAAACCTGAATGACCTTCATGCTGTAACGCTTAGACAGCCGAAGGATCAGGTACGCTACCCTGGTCGACACGCTGGAGATTTCTTCAACGTTGTTAGAGAGGGCCTTATTGACGAGGAAACCTACGCCACCCTGGGATGTTTTATCACCCTCGCGAAAGTAGAGAAGATGGCCCGAGTCTAGGGTTACGGTGTCCTCCCCCTCTCTACGGACTTCACATAACCCTAGAACATGCCATTTAATTTTCACTAACTCCACTTCCAACTGCGCTAGATGATGGTCAAGCCTCAGAGTGCGTCCGTTAAACGTAGCCAGGGTCAGTTTCGTCAATGAATGAGGTAGCGCGGTGATTCTTAGCACCCCCTGCCCCGCCGTTACCGTGGCCGCTACCATGGCCAGGGATAGCGAGGCGGCCGGGAACTAGGGGCCAATTTTTGGCTTTGGTCATCATTGGAGGGTAATGCCCGTAATCCCCACGCTGGGTATGCGGGTTGGGGATCGCAGTTCAGTTGTGTTGTTCTGCAGGGGGCGCTGCTGCCCACCCCCCGGTTTTGTTTCCCTTAGTCGCCTTTTACGACACCCACGGGAAGAGTTGGGTTGGTGCTATTCTGTTGTAGGCCGACACCACATAGTTTTTAGGTTAAAATGAAATAATTAATTAAATATATAATTTTAAAAGTTGACTTTATAATATTTGACAGGACTGCCTCAGTGGTGTAATTATATTACGAGGGTAGTACGACACCGTTTTAAGTTCCCAGGTTCAAATCCCGGGTCTGGATTTTGTGCCTGATATGGCGATAAGCTCACCCCCTATCACATCGTGGGATAAAAGTGTCCTGGTTGCACCTCTGCCTACATCTTCAAGGATAAAGACGTGATATGTATGTGTTATTGTATCTATGCGCATACTTGTATAAATATAGTAATGCCGCAGCTTTGTATTTGTCATTGCGATGAAATGCCATTAACATTAACGCAGTTGACTAGGTATAATAACAAATTGACATTTCTGAGGGACATTTTACGACTCGTTGCTGTTACAACGAGACTATTCCGCCTTCACATTCGCCATATTAAGTCTATAGATTGCAGTCGACTGTGGCACATTGGAGTGCAAGCATTGTTGTATCCCAGTTTGAAGAATGAAGTCGCCAATGACCTTAATGGTTTTAAATCTGATATTTCTGATGAGCATAGTGCAATCTATGAGCTCTATAATTTTAATTGCAAGGCTAGGTGGTTTTTATTGTTTATAGGTTGAAGTTTCGTTTATCATGAGCAATCATTCGTTATTTAGTTAAATAACAAATCTAGACAATTTTAAGCAAAGATTAGGACCGGCTCGAGATAAATTTAAATCTAGATTACAAACTTGATATTTTCAATGTAATGGCAAAGAAATTGACAGTGACAAAATGAGTTTTAATTTCAAATTACAGTTTTATTGACAAAACGAAAACTTATGACTCGAGTGGGATGAACATACTTTTGCACACATTATTTAATTATAATAAGTATGTGGTTGAATGTGTATCAACGAGCACGTGACCTCCATTATTCGTGATACCACAAGTCCACAGGAAATCTAAAAACATTGTCAGCTATAATCATCATCCTCGTCATCATCAGCCACACGAAGCCCGCTGCTGTACATAGGCTTCTCCTAAAGACAGCGTTTGTGGACACTGTCAACTAAGATTATTCAAAACCAAATTAAAATATTCAAATTAAAGTCTTGTCCCTATCTTTTCAGTTCTTCAATGAATTTAATAAAGATGGCAGATATTGACGCAGTCGGGTTTTTTGTTGTTTTTTTTTTAATTAAATGGCCAATCAAATCCATAAAACCCAAAAAATAAGTTGAATCTCTTTTTAGATAGTTCATAAATACATTGTTGTTACTGCCTCGGTGGCGTAGTTGTATTGCGTACACGTTACAAGTACGATTTGCGCGCTGAGTTCCTGGGTTTGAATCCCGGGTCAAGCCAAATCATTGTGCAAAGTTTTTCCATCTTAAAAAAAATACTCAGTTGTAGCTTGGAGTCAGGAAGTTGGCGGTGTGATACCCCCGTGCCTCGGAAAGCACTTCCAGCGGTTGGTCCTGCGCCTGATCTCTTTCCGGTCATGTCGGATTGCCGTCTCACCGGACTATGAGAGTGAAGGAATAGCGAGTGCACCTGTATATTGCGCACACACTTGTGCACTATAATATCTCCTGCGTACCTGGCTGATCTCCGTTGAGATTCAAACATCCAAACATCCATACATTCTTACAAACTTTCGCCTTTATAATATAAAGGCGAAAGTTTGGCGAAAGTTTGTAGGATTATAAAGGCGAAAGTTTGTAAGAATGTCTGGATGTATGGATGTATGGATGTTTATTACTCTTTCACGCAAAAACTACTGAACGGATTTCGATGAAATTTGGCACTCGGGTAGATCATGTCCTGGATTAACACATAGGCTACTTTTTATCCCGGGAAAACATAAATCGGGACTTTAATCCCGGAAAAACTTCTTAACGCGGGCGGAGCCGCGGGCAAAAGCTAGTAAAAAATAAAACTAAAGCACTCTATCTATATACAAATCAAATGAATAAAGCAAATCTAAAAGGGCTCTGTGCAAAGGAAAATTACAAATGCACAGGCAAGGGCGGTTGTGTATCTAAATCGTATACCCATTGTCCAAGAAGCATATGTTGTATAGATATGTAGTCGTTTCGTCGTGTCTATAATTGACTATATTTGCCTACTATATCAATCTGTTTGGACGTTATATAGAAGCCGTATGAACTAATTGAAGAGGAAGGCTACTGCTGACGTGATTAATGCTTTTATATTATTTATAATGTCTATAAAGAGATTAAGACAGTATGTTACTACCTGTTAACAGAGGTTAGTAGATAATTTATAAAATTCAGCGTATAATTCGGACTGCCTCGGTGGCGAAGATGTATTACAGTATGACTGCAATGCTGAGGTCTCGGGTTCGATCCCCGGGTCGGGCAAAGTGATATTGGATTTTTTATTCAGTATCAGTTCGAAGTCTGGAATTTGTGGCCGATGTGGCGATAGGCTCGCCCCCTATCATATCATGGGACGGAATACGTACAGTGAGAAGTGGGTACATTACTTGCGCTTCTGCCTACCCCTTCGGGGATAAATACGTGAGTGTGTGTGTAATATCAATTCTGAACCAACTAAACTATGATAAGAAATACTTAAAATTACACAATATATAATAGAGAGATATGAAAACTGAATTGAGAAAGTTTTTGGCGTGATAATGACATTGTGTATGAACAGCACCATCATTAATAAAATACTGCAATGGACTGAGCTTGTCACCTGGACCAATAAGACATTAAGGCTGGTTTGCTCCACGACTGACTAAATATAATTAACGTGAAATATATTTTAATCATCGTGCTGTCTTTCTCAACTCTTACCGGATGATAGTGAGAGCATGAGCCTTTAACTGTGTATTACTCTAAACATAATAAAAAGGCCTTGTGCAAGCCGTCTAGTCATGGTCGGTAATGCTAGCTTCAATGTCTTTAAAATCAGCATGCATTGCACAGCGCTTGGTGGCAGAAAAAACAATGGAGTAATACTTACTATTTACCCTAACAAACAAAATTTTCGACACGGGATAGAACTTACTACCCCATGTTTCCAAACTATCTCATTGATGCTGCGCCACGGAGGCTCTTGGTATTGGCAATCAACAAAATAACATCTGGAAACATAAAACCCCGCACGTGTGCCAAATTTCATATCGATCCGTAACAATTTGTCTGTAACTTATTATAATAAGCTCTTGCAGGCTTCTAGAAAAATCATTTTCCCAGCAACTGGACAGAAAAATAGGGCCTTCGTAGCTTGTTCGGCTGACATTAATAAGTATTACCACTCGTTACATATCGATTGATAAACAAAATAAATCAATTAAAAATATGTTTTTAAGACATTGAATGTTAGCAGGGGCGGATTTCCCTATAGGCCGAGTAGGCCCGGGCCTAGGGCGGCAAAATTGGTCTTTTTTTTGTTTTTTTATGACAGATTTTGTGAAAGACAATTTGTGAATAACGATTCATTCGAAATGGTAAGAATCAGTATCTGAAATACACTGATTGAGATATTTAAATCATTTACTATCTTTTTTTTTCAATTTAAATTTAATTTATACATACATACAGACATATACATATACACTCACGTCTTTTATCCCCGAAGGGGTAGGCAGAGGCGCAACTAGTGCACCCACTTTTCGCCGTTATTCCGTCCCATGATGTGATAGGGGGCGAGCCTATCGGGCACAAATTCCAGACTCCGAGCTAATACTGAATAGAAAAACTCAATATCACTTTGCCCGACCCGGGAATCGAACCCGAGACCTCAGCACTGCAGTCGTACCATAATACAACTATGCCACCGAGGCAGTCAATTTAATTTATATAGTTTATTTAATTTTTCATGCTTTACAGCACATAGAGGGCGGCAATCTTTCGTAGGCCTAGGGCAGCCAACGTATCAAAGCCGCCCCTGAATGTTAGCCTAGTTGGGAATGGAACGGTCAGCCGAGACGAATGTTCGCTGGTTCACAAAGAAACATACCTGAGACTTTTCTAAGCTATGTGTGTATTGTTTATCAATAATTTTTCGCTTTAGCTGTGAAGGAAAGCATCAGCAGGAAACCTACTAATTAGAGAAGAATTGTTCATAAGAATTTCGAGGGTATGTGAAGTCTGCCACCCGGACTAGGTCAGCGTAGTGGACTAAGGGCGGTATTAATAAATCCATCTCAAGTTTGAGTTACATCTCAAGTAGACATAATATATGAAGAGTCCAATACAATGTGTCTACTTGAGATGTAACTCAAACTTGAGATTGAATTATTAATACCGCCCTAAGAACTGAACTCTCAACTGGTTTTAGACACCAGTCCGAAAGGGCGTGGGTTCATATCCCACCGCTGTCACCATGTTATGTTTAAATGATACGACTCGAGTGCTAGACAACAACTGATTTATTATCTCCTACCCACACCAGCTTAACATTTATTATGACCTATATATATACAACAGAGGTGGGCCGTGCTCAGCATTGGGCAATATATAAAACAGTGTTGGTATTATTAATTCATTATTTTTTAATCAACTTTATTCGTTGATCTATATTGGCAGCCAATCCGGAGATTGCATAAAATTTTCGTAAGTTCTAATTCAAACTGTATTTTTTAGACACAAAAGAGGGGAAACGCGGTAACAACTAACATCGTAAATAAAAAAATTGGAACGGAGGGAGATACTATCCCCAAACCACTGTAAAAATTTAGTAAGCTACAACAAAATGAAATAGGAGGGTGGGGTGAACCCCTCTCGCTATTATCTGTAACCTCCTCTTGGTTGAGAGCGTTTTGTTAATGGAATCGCGAACGTCGCGGCGTTTGTTCAGGCAAAAACAGTATAAACTTTATGTTTAATAAGTTTTTTAAATAGGTTATTGGTTTAGTGTGTTTGGAATGAAAATAGGAGATTGTGTGTTCCATGGGAGATTCACTGGTGGTAAGTCTCTCATATGTAAGAGTCCGTCTGGGTGGGTACCACCGCAATGTCTATTTCTACCGCCAAGCAGCAGTGTGCATGCACTGTTGTGTTACGGTTTGAAGGACATTGTAGCCAGTGTAACTCCTGGACATAATGAGACTTAACATCTTATGTCTCAAGATGACGAGCGCAGTGGAATGCCACACAATAATTTGTCAGTAAAAAAAAGTCGAACTATTTGTGAGAAATTTCTAAAATTTCACTTAGAGGTTGTAATTTTCGTCTATTATATTCATTTCATCCATTGGAAATTGGTCAATAGCTTCGAATGAGAGTCTCCAAGATATACCAAGTTCAGAAGACTTAGTTTTCATAAAGACATTCACGCGGGCGGAGCCGTACTACGAGTGTTTAAATAACGACATGAGATACAATCTACAAGCCGACCACTAAATGTAATTATTTCGCTAACTAACCTCTGTATCAGGAAAGTTGTTGCCTGTTGGTATTCTAGGATTATGTCAAACATTCATCAAAGTTTGCTGTCTAAGTTTGTGTTTATTATCACTAAAGATTGTTATTTACTGCTGATTGGTAGAATTTAGAGTGACTGCCTCGGTGGCGTAGATGTATTACGGTACGACTGCAATGCTGAGGTCTCGGGTTCGATCCCCGGGTCGGGCAAAGTGATATTGGATTTTTCGCTGTGATCTACTGAGAAGGTTTAGGCCTTAGTCCACCACGCTGACATAGTGCAGTTGGCAGACTTTATATATCTTGGAATTTTTTATGGAGAATTCTCATGTGTGTAGGTTCTCTCACGATGTTTTCCTTCACCGTTAAAGCGAACGTCTGACTCATGCAAGTACTGGACCTTGAGCAATACTTTAAAACATCTTGCATGCACATTCTTTGTCCTTCTATCTTCTATCTTTATTCTTCTATATTCTAATTAAAGTCACCGTCTCTCCTTACTCTTTAATATGATACGGCGTCTCATTAACCTCATGGCTTACTTTAATCTCTTAAGATTGAAAATACCCTATATAAAAGGAACTTGACCACTCCACGTCATGTAGGTCAAAAAATGCCAACCGTCAGACATTAACAATAGCGTGAGTGCGACCTTTAGTTATCGATTTTGTACACGCGGTAGTTATCCTGGCTTGCGAAAGCTGGTAATGTTCAGAAAGTTGCTGAGCGGATGCAGTTCGCCCATGATATTGAGTAAAATATCTAGAAATAAATTAAAATTATGAACTGAAACAATCAAAGCCAAGAATAGGTATGTGTAAGCTGTGTCAATTTATTCAAGAACTATTGACATAGTTACGGATTTTCTGTAGGAGTGGCAGCTGACGGGAGTTAAAAGAAGCTCGCCGAATTCACTACCAACACGAAAAGCCTGCAGCACACGAGGCTCCTGTAGGCGCAAGGCCAAAAGAGAAAAGTAAAAGCTAGTTCTCTTTTAACTAGGTTAAAAGATAAAATTCGCTGATTCCAAATATTTATAAAAAAATGGCGCTTGAGTAATGGCTCTTGTACCCATACATGTATTTACACGAAATTCTGATAAGTGTATCTGAGTGGAAATATCTTGGTTGGTGACCTAAATATTACACATGGGCTCACCTCACAGAAACCATTTGCTCCTAATATTAGACATGAAATGGCAGACGAATTAGATCTGCATCTAGATTCCCAGGGGCCGTAGACGCTGTCCTACAATAATAAATGCTAATAGAAAACGCTGGTGTTACGTCATATTCTGTATCCACGTGGAAAGCGACCTCAAGTAGGTGTTATTAACTGCCATAGAGGTTCACTTAAGTGTGCCGCGTTCCGGGTTCAGTCTGTGCATATCCGATTCAGAAAGGCTGACATAACGGTGTGGATTGACAATCAAATAGACCAGCACAATTGTGTCCACAGACAAGGCATAAGCATCTCTCGTTAGTCAACAATATCTGGACCCATCTCCACTTACCATAAGGATTAGGGGCTCTTCATAGCCCCCTCATTTAGAGAGGGGCCGCAATGTGGTATTGTGCAGGGGCGTTTCCGTGCAGCTATCTTAGTGCAACAAGATACCCCGGAGCCGTCCCGTATGTGCCGAAGAAGGCCACTGATTTTGGTTGGTATGCTGGTGTAGGAATAGTGTTGTATTAGGATAGTGTTAGGAACTCGGTCCAATGCTCGCTCGGACGAAGCTATACTCCCGAGTGTGGGCATTGGGCCGTAAGATCGGTGAAACTAACTTAACCATTCCACTCACCCCAGGGTGGTGGTAGCGATAAGGCCTTTTTCCCCGCTAAAAAAGGGGTAGTGGGGCACTGAAGTGCATGAATAAAAAAAATGGGAATGAATATCCTAGCGAAAGTCTTATCATTGGGATATATTATTTCCATACATTATTTTGTTTTCGATTAGCGTTGGCTTTGTACAAAGGTGTTTTGTTTATGACCTCAAGTGATGATGTATTTGTCAATGTGTATTTGTTAACTTTTTGTATCGTAGAGCTAAGAATTTTTTAATACTAATGTGATGAGCTAGCTACTCATCTGATGGTTGACGAGTAAAACAATCTGCACTCCTCAAACTTTAAATTAAAAAACACTGGGGCGCTCCATTGCACTCGTCTCCCTTAAGATGTAAAGTCTCATAATGACCAGTACACGCATACACACATACACTCACGCCTGTTATCCCCGAAGGGGTAGGCAGAGGCGCAACTAGTGCACCCACTTATCGCTTTTATTCCGTCCCATGATGTGATAGGGGGCGAGCCTATCGCCATATCGGGCACAAATTCCAGACTCCGAGCTGATACTGAATAGAAAAACTCAATATCACTTTGCCCGACCCGGGGATCGAACCCGAGACCTCAGCTTTGCACTCGTACTGTAATACAACTACGCCACCGAGGCAGTCCAGACAGACAGACAGTCCTACAGAGGGTATAATGACAAGTAATTTGGTAAAATAAACACAAAAGTTGTCAACATAGCCTAACCCACTTTTTTATTCTTTATATTATTTGAAACTTATTTCCAAGAAAAGACTACATTAACGAAGTCGCGTGAAAGAACCAGTTTCTAATAAACATAGCCACTCCCCTAAAACTTAATTCCTCCATTCCGCAAAACACAGCAATCATTGTCACTGACAACGTCACGCGATGCGACACAGCAGGAAAAACTGGGACAAGCGTTTAGCTGTTTTAGATTATTTGTATAATTTCTATTTCTATCGTGTCATACAGGTTAAATGTGAATGACAGGTAAAAGTAATTGGTTATTTGCAAAGAACTTGTATATTCTTAGGTGTCTCTCGCGATATTGCCCGTTTAAAGTTTTCATGGAGTTAAATATCATATTCTCTCTGGTTAAAACGTAGCCTATGTAATTCCCTGCGTCTCAAACTATCTTCATACTAAATTTCATCCAAATTTGTTTTGCAGTTTTGGGCTTATTGCGTTCAGACAGACATGATAATTCCGAATAATGTTTATCTCGTCACAAAATTTATTCTGAATTCATTCAGCGGTTTCTTCTAACAAACATCTAAACATTTGAAATGCTTTGAATGTTTACATCACTTATTTACTTATATTACTTTTTTTTTTTTTCATATAGCCCCGCTTATATATATATAGATGTATGGTAAATCCCTATATATATGGACACCGGTGTCCGTCGCGGGGCTTGAGGACTCAATGCATTTCATATTTGCAACTAAATAATTGTCTCACTCGTGGCAATTATAAAACCCGGAATATCTACGCTTTTTTCATTTGATTGAATAACTTGCACTACAAAAGGCCCTCGCTACAAAGCCTCTGTAAGCCGATTGACGGCTTAAGTCTACCGGGGGCCTAAGCTCGCCCACCTGCGCGGCTTAACTGAACCATTTGACGTACACTGCCATCTCTGTTCAGAACTAGTAACCTATGACTTAAACATTTTTAATTTTAGCATTCTGTTTCTTTGACGTTTCAATTATTTTATAGTTTTTAATTTTGATTAGTTCTGCGCCAAATAATCCTATCTTACTAATACATATTAGTGAAGAGGTTTAGAAGATTTTATAATTTGTTTTTTTTTATTACCGTTGAATGATGAGATAGATAAATAAGCATGCCACTCGCCTGATGCATAAGATTTAAGTTTCATAATGCCCAGTAACTAATTTGTCAGAAGTAAACACCGAAACCGTTATCATTACGTATTTGGTAGATTGACCATGTTCTGGCTTAACTGACAGGTGAACTATTTTTTCTTAGAAAGGTCTTACGCACAGAGTTACCAACATTTATAAACTGAAAAACTGATTCAAAATTCTAGCGGTCATCGCTACCATCCTTCATAAATAGCTTAAAATACACACCGTGACACGTATCGATCAACCAGCCCCTATTTACATAGGGTGGGCAGGTGGTAAGGTTCATGGAACTCTGGTCCCCTCAAACGCAACCGACTTCCGGGCGCCGGGCGCACCCCAGCGGCTATTTCTTAGTCTTTAGGTTACCACTATTTAGGAACTTATAAAGAATGTATTAGGTTTGGTAAACTGGGGTTTCTGTTCAGTATCAATCTGGACTGTGAAATTTGTGCGCGATATAGGCTTTCCCCCTATGACATCATGGAACGAAATACGGGCTAAAATAGCGAAAATTGAATATTTTAGTTGGAGCTCTGTCTACCCCTTCGGGGATAAAGACGTGAGTGTGTGATACACAAGAATGTCATGTGTGATAACATATCAAAGAATTGTTCCAGCGTCGAAGAAAGCAAAACGCTATTTACTTAGTCGGCATTCGTTTTGGACGTATATATGCTCGAAATTTTCACTACGTTAACAATTTAATTTTGTACGATTTTATATTGAAAATAAAGAAAATTCCATTACTGTTGAAATATTCTTTCCCGCGATGTATTATAAATTAATCAGATCAGTTAATTTTTTTTAAAAATCACGACGAAAAGTTGACTGAAATAGTCGAAATTGTAGATGCGGACTCCTACTGGTCGGAATCCGACCACAATTTGTGAATGTAAATCCCTACACCCGCTTTTCTTTTGTCATATCGGACACAAATTTTAGACTCCAGGATGATACTCATTAGAAAAACCCAATAATATAATTTTCCCCGGCCATGGGATCGAACTCGAGACTTCACATATTACAGTTGTAGAACTTCGTCACCGAAGCAAGCAATAATATATAGATTGATACTTATTGTCACTTGCATTATTGATCGGGCTCGCCCCTCTACCTAGTGGTAGTGATACTCTTTTTCACGCTATCATGACGCTTATCGATTATTTAAATCCAGAATAATATTGACACAACTTTGTGGGTCGTTTCAATGAGTAACGTCCTACTTACATCCAGTATGAGAAAAATACTGACGTCCGTAAAAGACGCAGTATTAGTTAGATGACATTATATGTGACCTTTTTTGTCTATTTGTATATATCATGCAAATGAGATCGCAGGCAAATAAGAGAGCGGAGTTCCACATAAATTGTCGGCTGATGACAGATGATTACGCTGGCCATTCGACGTAATTATATCAGCCTCTTTAAAACCGAATATCGGTACAGTCATCCACATAAGAAGCTGAACAAATTCAAAACTTCAAATCGCGTCTACACTTTCTTGTTCTTACCAATTTTTGTTTTTTCGTCACAAAAATAAAACAAAGGTGATTAACTTTACTTCGCACAAAGAAAAAAAATGTTTCAATTAAAATTAACGCGTGGAAGTGATTTGAAATTTTGTATTTGTTCAGCTACTTGTGTGCCTGACTGTACAAACTACACAGTCTGATCCTGAACGACACGCCCACTACGACGGGTTTTACCACGTGTATGATGGACGCTGTCCAGGTGGACGCAAATCCCTATCATAAGCAAATCCATTAATAGTCTTGTGTGGTAACGTAACTAAAAAACGGAATCACATTTGGTATAAACCTAATCAATAGAAACCCTACAACTCTTCCAAAATTTAGGCCATAAAGAAACCTAGTGAATACCAGAAATCGATAGCGTTTGAAACAAGAGATGGACGCTGCTCTGAAGCCGCGGAGTGCTTTTACGATATATTATCAGTTATCAGCTATGACACAGGCGAGGGCTTATGGCGATTATATTATTATATATCATATCTGTCCTTGAGTCGAATTGTAAGATAGTTTTGCCCGCGGATCTGCGGGTTTTCCTAACTTGCACCAAAGACCGCTAGACTTGACGGTGATACACAGAAAAATATATTTTGACCGTAGACTCCGCATACTCACGTATTTAATCCCCGAAGGGGGAGACAGAGGCGCATCTAATGCACCCACTTTTCGGTATGGGTATTCCGTCCCATGATGTGCTAGGGGGCAAGCCTATCCCCATATCGCGCACAAATTCCAGACTCCGGGCTGATACTGAATAGAAAAATCCAATATTATTTTGCCTGACCCGCGGATCGAACCCGAGAATTCAACATTGCAGTCTTACTTTACCGGAGACTCCATGATATAAACATTGTTTTCCAAGATAATATTGTATCGTAACTTTTTGACTGCCCCGGTGGAGAAGTTGTATTGCGTATGTGTCTATCGTGCTGAGGTCTCGGTTTCAAATCCCGTGTAGGGCAAAGTGGTATTAGGTTTTTCTATTCAGTATAAGTTCGGAGTGGCAATAGGCGCGCCCTCACACGGGACCTAAAGTTAAATGTATAACTTAATAATAGTTCGAGAAATGTGGGTGTGTTATACACTTCTGCCTGGCACTAAAATGGCAAAGTGTGATGCTTTGAAATTCTCGATGGGAATAAAAAATCATAGTCACTGACATAGCCCAGCGGATTAGCAAGCTGAAGTGGTAGTGGGCAGGGCACATAGATCGAAGAACTGTCAGCAGATAGGGCAAAAAAGTTCTCGAGTGGAGACCACGTACTGGCAAGCGAAGCATCGGCCTCCACCTACAAGGTGCACAGACGACCTAATAAAGGTCGCAGGAACACGCTGGATGCAGACCGCATTTGACAGCTCCGGCTGGAAGTCTTTAGGGGAGGCCTATGTTCAGCAGTGGACGCCATGTGGCTGATGATGTTGATGATGATTAATAAAAAGTCTTAATAACGTGAGCTCGATTGATTGATGATCACTCAAGCAACAATATAAATGAAAATAGGCAATCAATCTGGTACAATATACATCAATATCCAATAAAAGCAAACTTCAGTTACGAACATTGTTAAGCCTTATGTCGAAGGTGAAGTTATTGCTAGCAAGAATCGTACGCAATAATAGCCAGCTATTATCATTTGAATATCCTTCAAAAGGGTTGTATTAATGCGGGTGAGAATTGCCTCGCTATTGCTCAATTTAAGTCGAGGCTTAATAATTGCGTGCTATTATTGCTGGCAATAATCAATCCATCTAAATGAGGCTTTACTTACATATCGTCTAGTCATCGTCATCATCATCAGCCATATGATCCACTGCTGAACATAGGCCTCCCCCAAAGATTTCCAGATGGACCTGTCAAAAGCGGCTCGCATCCAGCGCGTTCCTGCGGCCTTTACCAAGTCAAATAGTCTTTATCGTCTAGTCAAGCCTCTACTTATCATTATGCATCATGCGACATAATGTAGCCTTTATAACCCTGAATAGATGAATCAAGATTCAATGAAGATTCTAACAAAATCAGCTTAGCTTTATAGTTTGGCGTTTGAAGCCCCTGGAGACGCTTTTGTGAACGCAATTGCTACGCTTTGATAAAAAAAAATCCAAGAAATGTTTTTTTTTATCAATCATAATGAAAATATTTCAGTATACTATTAGCATTGCTTTTTTTAACCCCCGACGGAATAAGAGAGGTGTTATAAGTTTAAGATTATTGTGTAAGTACCTATCTGTGTGTCTGTCTGTGGCGTACAGCTCCCAAATGAAACAAACAGCAGCTTTAACAAGAATGATCTTGTTAAAGCTGCTGTGATTGCGATGGTTCCTAGCTATAATTTGGAAAGATCTATTTAGGCGTTTAAAGTTAAACCGCTCATTTTCTTCTTTCACTTGTCCGATTGATTTGAAATTCAATGTCAAATGAATTGTAAAATACTTAATAACACTGCACGTAAATAAATTATACACGTGTTATTTTTCTTGAGTGACATTAATGTCAGCGGAACGATGAAACATATTAATTCCACCATAATAACAGCATTTATTAATAAACGATAGATTAATACCATCGGAGTGGATAGTCGGATTCATTTGCGCAAATGGCTGTCGGCCGTGACGTGCCCACTGCCTCGCATTACAATGACGCGCGAAATATTGAAACCATCATGAATATTCGACACGAACTGTTTATAGTACGTCATAGACAATATTTTATTAGAGGAGGAGGGTACTTGGTATTGCATAACCTACTTGATAGCGACTATTGTAAAATACAGATGAAAGATGATGCCTTTCGTCTGGAGTTAAGCGACACGACTTCACCCGATGACAAGAGGAGTGGGGTCCAGAGAGATCCACTCAATTATAATGCTCTTTGGGTCCACTGACGAACGATTATCCTTTACCAGTTGACACAATTATGGCGGCTTGTTTGAAAGAAATATAGACGAGTATCCGGGAACGCAACAAACGTGGGCTACGACTTACCTTGTCTACTACTTCCACAATTACCCTGAAACGGAAAAACTTCACCCAATTTTCGAATTACAATTACTACGTTGTATAGTTTTGAACTCGTTATCCAGAGAATCCTTAGAAATAATGTTTTAAGTCTCAAAATGCCTAGTGATAAGTGAAAATCCCGCAGCTTCTCTCTTATTACTGGTGACTTATGACACGTATTTGTTCCGACTGTCGCGTGCTTGGATTAGGGTAGCGTAAATGCATATGCTGGAGACAGATTCTAGGTAGGATACCCTGATAGGAAAACATTGACTGCCTCGATGGCGTAGTTGTATTGCGTACGCGTTACGAGTACAATTTGCGCACTAAGGTGCGGGGTTCGAATCCCGGGACGGCTCAAAAACATTGTGACTAATTCCATCTAAAAATTACTCGGTCACAGTTGGGAGTCAAGAATTTGGGGGTGTGATACCCCCGTGCCTCGGAAAGCACATAAAGCCGTTGGTCCTGCACCTGATCTCTCTCCGGCCATGTCGGATTGCTGTCTGACCGGACTATGAGAGTGAGGGAATAGAGAGTTCATCTGTGTATTGCATACATTTGTGCACAATAATATCTCCTGTGTATCCGGCTGATTTCCGTTAAGATTGGCTGCTGTGGCCAAAATCGGCTAGGAAGGCATTTATTTTATTTATAGGAAAACATTTGTGTTGGTTTACTAATACGAACACAAATTGTACAAGATAGAATCTTCTAAAGATGTTTGTTGCCACGCAGTCAGCTCGTAAGATCTAACACAATTTACTACACACAATAAGGATAAAAGAGAATCTAGCACTTTGTTTATAATAAGGAAATGTGAGTCAATAAATGTGACTTCCATTGCATGAGTCTGAACTGGGCGGGGAGCCAAGCAGGCGGCGCCGCGACCGTGACCGTCCACTCTGAATTGTTTATGAAAATGTTTAGATGTAATACTACTAATAAGTATCTTACATCTTACTTTACTCTTTGTACTTTATAAATGAAAATGTTTGATGAAATTTGGCACATATACCGAAACACACATAAACATATTCTGTCCCGGGAATTGACTCTCAAGCAAGAGTTTTTTATTCAGATTTTATAGATAGATAGTGCTGGCGTCATACAGATGGCGCTATGGACCGCTGCAGTGATTTGGATCTATTTGTAGGGGAAAGTCTTTCTACGCGGGCGAAACTGCGAACAACCCCTAGAGGTAAATAAGATTCACTCGCACTGCAATCCTTTCGTGTAAGTCACATTGTGTTTGTCCGGAATAAGAAGTCTATGTTTATCCAGGGAATAGTCTATATAAGTGCCAAATTCCATCCAAATTCGTTCAGCGATATTGCATTTACTTTAATAAATATCAAAACATAGTCCATATTAAAAAAAAATGTGCCTTTTTTGTGTTATCGGGTACAAAAGCTGTTTTAAAAATTTTTGTGTTGACATCAAAAACTGCAAATTTATTTTATGTAGAACTCGGTAGTGCAGTCTCCTAAAGGCATTTTAATTACGTCGTGTTCTTGTACTTCAAACTGCAAGTGCATGATATTGATAATAGCTTTTATTTCAAGCAAACTTTCTATCAGTCGTAGGTGCAATATTTATTTAGCTATCTAGTATTTTTAACTCCCGACGAAAAAAGAGGGGTGTTATTAATATAAGGTAACGTGTGCATCTATATGTCTGTGGCATCGTAGCTCCGAAACGAATGGACCGATTTCGATGCGGGTTTTTTGTTTGAATGTTGATGGTTTTAAACTATAATTTGAAAAGATGTATTTAGATGTCTGAAGATAACTAGCTTATTCCCCTTACTTTCACATGTCCGATAAATTTGAAATTTGGTGCAGGTACTGTTACTTCATTGGTTTTATAAGACACGGCAACTTTAAGCTGATGCTGTAGCATCAAGTAATCTGCGAAATTGTTAGATATAGGAAGGTCAGTCGAGAGACAAAAACCAAATTTAGTTAGGATACGTTAGATAATGAAAGTGGAATGGAAAATGGAAGCTAGAAATCAAAGGATATGTCAGTTCACCTCGACTAAAATACAGTGTGATAGTTTGTTTATTGAACCGGATAAGCATAGATTTGTCGGACACTGTGATTGGAGACAATTCGTTTTTATGCATTGAGATGTTTATTTCCATCTTCATATTGATCCATCTTTATGATGTTGTTTATCCGGAGCGATTGCCGACCGACCCAATGGAATATTATTTATAATATTTTATAGGTTTTTATTAAAATAACTCATGTCATTCGTTGATGTTTTATTATACACTAGCTTTTTCCTGCGGCTCCACCCGCGTTAAAAGATTTCCGGGATAAACGTGCCGCTTTATATCATCCAGGGATAAAAAGTAGCCTATGTTTTAATCCAGAACATGATCTACATTCTTCGAAACTTCATAGAACCTTGGACTTAGTCTTACAGAGATAATTTATGCATTATTTTATAGGTATAAAAGAGCCATTTCTGAAAGAGAAAAAAAAACTGCCTATGCAATGGGAGTAAAGAAATAATCGCTATAGACTATAGCGTAAAACATACATATATACATATACACTCACGCCTGTTATCCCCGAAGGGGTAGGCAGAGGCGCAACTAGTGCACCCACTTTTCGCCGTCATTCCGTCCCATGATGTGATAGGGGGCGAGCCTATCGCCATATCGGCCACAAATTCCAGACTCCGGGCTGATACTGAATAGAAAAACTCAATATCACTATGCCCGACCCGGGGATCGAACCCGAGACCTCAGCTTTGCAGTCGTACTGTAATACAACTACGCCATCGAGGCAGGCAGTATAGCGTAAAAATAACTTTATATTTACCTGATAACACAAGATGTTCACAGCCATAGGATGTATTGAATAGTGAGCAGCTGGCTTAGATAATAACCCGGGCATAGCTTATCAGATGGGATCGATGAAAGAAGAAGAAATTAAATTTATTTGCAACAAAATACACAATACAATAAAACGGACATAAAACACAACTATATTTGTTACAAAAAGGCTCCAACTCAGCAAATATGCTGGCAGTACAGGCAGCGCTGGTCTTCCGTTGGGCCTTTTGCATGAGAGTCACGGAAGACAAAAAGTAGCAAAAAAAAAAATTACATTGATTAGGACAGATATCAATATATAATGGCTCATTTGCACTCTCACGCGAGTGGTGAGACGAGTCACGAGGCGAACCAAGAGACGAGAGTGTAAATAGTACGCTTGCAACTCGCCTCATGGCTCGCTTGAAATAAATGAACCCATCGCGAGAATATAAACAGAAACTCTAATCACGCGAGCTGCGAGGCGAACACGATATGAGCCAAGAGGCGAACACAATATGAGCCACAATAATAATATGTATTTCAATTTGACATTACGTCGGGAGCGCTGTACGGAGTTGCCAGTAAAATAACGATATCGACCAGTATCGAATAGGTATCCTAAAAAGTGAAAATGTCTTTTTAGCTTAATTTCTTAAATATAATGTTATTAATTCTACTTCTTCAATATACCGAGGTATATGGCGAAAAGTGGGTGCACTAGTTGCGCCTCTGCCTACCCCTTCGGGGATAACAGGCGTGAGTGTATATGTATGTATGTTCTGCAATCTATACATATAAATAAAATTGGAGTGTCTGTTTGTAATATTGAAATAACCGTTTTTTACTACATGTATATGAGTACATATACGGTACATGCACCAAAATATTTTTTTTTACAATTTTTGTCTGTCTGTCTTTCTGTCTGTCTGTTTGTTCCGGCTAATCTCTGAAACGGCTGGACCGATTTTGACAGGACTTTTATTGGCAGGTAGCTGATGCAATAAGGAGCAACTTAGGCTACGTTTTATCCTGGGAAAATATAAAGCGGGACTTTTATCCTGGAAAAACTTTTTAACGCGGGCGGAGCCGCGGGCAACAGCTAGTAAAAAATAAAATACTTTATTCATCACGTAGGCGAACATAGTTGCACTTATGATAAGTCGAGACATATTTAATAATTATTATTAGTCACTTATATACCTAATATACCTATTATCATGAAGTTGTTTCATTTTCGACACAACGCCTTTGAAATCAGTAATCATTTGAAATATCTTTTCCAGAAAATGCCTGGAGAAGGACTCGCTCGGGGTAGACAGCGTGGCGATAGGTAGTCGGCTGCGGGGCGCGATGGGTACCCGCCCCCCCGCGCGGTTCTGGCCACAGTTGTGGGCGACCGTCGTCAGGAACCTGCTGCTCAAGAAACGGGACACTAGAAAGACCTTGGCGGTGAGTTACTGTCTGACATAAGGGATACTAATAGAAATATAAAATAAAATAACTGGTGGCAGGTCTCTCATATGTAAGAGTCCGTCTGGGTGGGTACCACCGCAATGTCTATTTCTACCTCCAAGCACCAGTTCGCATGCACTGTTGTGTTTCGGTTTGAAGGACATTGTAGCCAGAGTAACTACTGGACGTAATGAAACTTAACATCTTATGTCACAGGATGACGAACGCAGTGAAATGCCACACAGTACTTTGTAAGTCAAGGTGCTGGTTGGTATTGCTACTGTTTATGGGTGGTCGTATCGCTTACCATCAGGCAAACGGCATACTCGCCTCGTCATTCAATACCATAAAAAAAAAAAGAACAGTCCTGTATTATATACTGTCCCACTGCTGGGTACGGGCCTCCTCTACTCTTAGAGGGTTAAAGCCTGAGTTCACAATATACACATAACTTTAGAAATTCAAATGTGCGTGCCCTTGGGTTTTAAACCAGCAGACCTTCGGCTCGGCAGTCCCTTCCACTCCCAAATAGGTTATCGCAGCTTATGATAACGCGTAAGCAAGGTCTAAACCAACTTCATAGCGGCCTACATAAGTGTTCAGCGTTCGGGATCATGTTGGACCTATATATCGGGTTTTGAACAGGCTGACATAATTATATTGACTAGAGAGGGACAGTCACTCGTCAATGGATTCTCCATGACGCCAGCTATTTTGCTGTGCCTTTTTAAAAGAGACAGAAGATTAATCTACGAATCGGTATATAGACAGTACCATTGAGGGCGGCATACTCTTGAAGAAAATGCTGGCTCGCAAGTCCTCTAACAAAAGCTATTAATATTCTGAAATAGATTAAGGTCGTTATTGCATACATATAGGTACGGTCCAAATCTAAACGCTACTTAAAGGTAAAACGTCATTATAACTCTTTGAGTATCTAGCAATGCAAATAGTCTAAGTTATAACTAGCCTATTTTTCTCCACAACGGCACAGGTATATTTATTTTGATTAATGCATCAAATAATGTCATTTAATGTGTGGTCGCACACATAGAATAAAGGCTAAAGGTCGCACACGTAGAAAAATGCAATTGTCAGTAATTTTGGACACGGGCCAACACCAATCAAAAGTTTACCGGTACCGTAAACAATAAGGAAATTCTAAAATTCCTGATTCGAACCAGGGAATGACAAAGGAAATGGCAATCTTCTGAGAAACGATATTTGGATATTTTTAAGATGACGCACAAATGTTTCATATTTTAATTTCTATTTAGTAGTGTAACTTTAAAATTGATTCACTACTATTCGTCAATTGTGAATCATCAAAAAAAATATGTCACATTCAAGACCGCCATAATTCTAGCGACACTCAACAGATGCAATGTTTTTTCGGTTGATATTTTATTTTGGTTAGGCAATTTATCACAAACATCAGCTTCCAAAAATGATTTGTTTTAAAACAATTGAATCTCCACTAGGTATCCTAAAAGTTTATTCATTCAATAGATACTTTTTTTTAAATACAATAGTTTGTATAAAGAAATATCCAGTCGACACTTACATCTAAATTTTAACACACACACACACACACTCACGCCTTTTATCCCCGAAGGGGTAGGCAGAGGCGCAACTAGTGCACCCACTTTTCGCTGGTGTTCCGTCCCAAGATGTGATAGGGGGCGAGCCAATCGCCATATCGGGCACAAATTCCAGAGCTGATACTGAATAGAAAAACTCATATCACTTTGCCCGACCCGGGAATCGAAGCCGAGACCTCAGCATTGCAGTCGTACCTTAATATAACTACGCCACCGAGGCAGTCTAAATTTTAAACCATACTAAAACCCAAAAATCAATCCACAGGAGGTCCTAGTGCCCCTCTACTCTCTGGGAGTCCTGATCTTCCTGAAAATGCTCGTGCCGAACCCCAACTTCCCGGAAGTGCGCAAGCCTGGCCGACTTCTGCGCATCCACCACGACGCCTTCCCCGAAAACCATTCCGTTGCTGTTGTCGCTGACTGGCTGAATGCAAACGGCACAGTGGTAAGGGATATATGATAAGGGTTTATTTATTTTTAAACAACAGTTATCTACAGTTGAAGAATCAGGTTACTTGGTTTTATGTCTGGCTCGAAGGATCATGACGTAATTGTCAGTATTATCGTTCTCTTTGCTTATTTAATGCTTTTGTAATGATTTATCTGTACTGTTTCTATCTGTATCGATTAATAGGTGAGGCTTTAGCATGGTTGCGACTTCTACTAACTACTACTGCTACTAGGGTAGCCTCAGGCGTAAGCTTCTCTGCCGTAGTTCTTATTCCAGCCTTGCCAAGTTCGCAGCAACTTAGCAATATACCACAGTGTTCGTTTGTTTAACCGACATTTTTTTCCTAAATAAAGTTAGTGCAAATTGACTATTATTATAGTTTTAACACTAGTAATGTAATAGCAATAAAAATTATTGGTCAGTTGAACAAAAAGCATTGAGGTGACAGAATATCAACCAAAAATGAAACTACATTTTATTTTACAGGATTTTTTAGACAACATAAACGGCATGCTCGTGGCTTCAGGCCAACATCCAATCAATTGGATTAAGTACAATAATACAGAGGACTTGAACGATGCGTATCACAACGATGCCCGGAACTTTCCCATAGCAGTCATCTTCCACACAGATCCTAGCTCCCTTAATGAACCTCTTCGGTGAGTTTATTCTAGTATAGAAACTATAGAGTTTTGTATTGTTATTCCTACCATCGTTTTTTTGTGTTGAGAGAAAAAACCTGAGAAAGTATAATCCCTTTCACAATGCCTCAGAAACGACTTAAAAATAGACGGAATCACTTTGTTAGGCTTTAAAGTTATGTATTAATTTTATGTATTATATTGGATAGCTGGATGCGATTGGGTCGAGATCGTGAGAAACAGCGTGGCATGAAGAAACTTATTCAAAAGAGGGCACCCTGCCCAAATTTCTAATGTATTATATCTCTCTATACTAGCCCTGTATTATATACTGCCCACTACTGAGCACGAGCCCCCTCTACAACTGAGAGGGTTTAGGCCTAGTGCGGGTTGGCAGACTTCACATTATCCATATTATCACTATATCTCATATTAAGTATAATTTTAGATACACCATACGAACTAATCCCTCCCACATCGGTACCCCCTCTACAAGAACACTGACGACATCTCCAGCGAAGTGCAGAGAGCGGACTGGAGTGAAGGACTGGTCCTCAGACTGGTCGCGAGGAGGGCAGTTGATCCCCCTCTCAGAAATGCATAGAGAAGACACGTGTCCAGTGCTGCAGTATTATTACTCTGGCTTCCTGGCATTGCAAACTTTGATTGATTATATCAAAATTAAGGTAGAATTCATTATAATTAATTAAGAAGTAAAATTATTACTTTCTAAACGGACATTGAGGTTAAAATTTGGAGGTTATTCATCACTATTTAAAATGTAGGTATTACTGATGATGGTTGAAAATAAATAAATTACTGCATACAAATTTTATTTTCAGCTGCAATTTAATAAACAAAGACTTTTAGCAAAATTGTACTACATTATATTGAACAATGATCTAGAAAAGCAAAATTTTAATGTTTTCATATCTTTCAACAGCTAGACACAGACTCGGTGATTCCACCTCCTCGCATAGACCTTCGGCAGTTTCCAAAGCCCCAGCACACGGGCGATTGGCTGGTGATCTTCAGGGTCATTATGCCGATGTACATGGTGATGACGTTATCCCAGTTCATTACATACTTGCTGATGTTTGTGGTGGGGGAGAAGGAGAAGAAGATCAGAGAGGGAATGCGGATCATGGGGTTGAAGGATTCCGTATATTGGTGAGAAATGTTGTTATTATCGTTTATAGAATAAAATCAATGACATTAATGCTTTAAAATAAATGAATTCATTAACAGTTAATGGAAGAAATTAAAATGTGAAAATATTTGGGAAAGTTGAAGATAAAAGTTCTTTAGATTTTGAAATATTGATTTTTGTTGGCAATATTTTTAATTTATTCTAGTCTATTTCAAAGGAATTCATAAATCATTTTGATATAGACTGAGTGACGGACATTTTAAAGCTTATGTCTGGTGGACAATTTATGATTTCCAGATGGAATATAGTATTCAAAATACTATGTTAGTACTAGGTTATTTAAAAATGTGTGCAGCTAGATTTTTATGAGTTGTTTCTTGGCAGGGGTTCCTGGTTCCTCATATATGCGGTGTTTGTTACGATACTGTCTCTCGTCAGCACTGTTTTGTTATTTACCTTAAAGGTAAGATTTAAAAAATACGTTATTCATTTAACAAGCGTTAACATTCGTGATAGCATTCAAATTATCTAAAATCACTACAGAAAATAAATGTAAGTAAATGATGATTCCCTGGATAAAAAGGATCTTAAAGCACTCTGGATTAATGTAAGAATTTATAAATTCGGAATATTACTTAGTATTAGAAAATAACGAGTTTAAACAAAGATCCGCTCTTAAATACAATTATTGTACATTAATCCCATTTATCTATACTAATATTATAAAGACGAAAGATTTGTTTGTTTGGTTGGTTGCATTGAATAAGCTCCGAAAATGCCGGATCGATTTGAAAAATTCTTTCAGCTACATTATCAGCGAGTAACAGGCTACTTTTTATCCCAGGAAAATATAAAGCGGGACTTTTATCCTAGAAAAACTTATTCACGCGGGCGAAGCCGCGAGCAGAATTCTAGTCATTTATAAAGATCAACAACTCACACTTGAACAAATTCAACATTTCTGTTCGTAATTTTTTGCATTTGGCACATCATGAGTTTAGCTTGTAGATGTTAAATCATTTCTTGACAGTTGCTTTAGAAAAATAATTTGTGACGTCACTCCGTTGGCTTACTTCCAGATGCATTGTATGATTGCAGGTGTTCCAGCATTCTTCTTATATCCTTATTTTTCTACTGATGCTGCTCTTTGGTTTCACCATCATCACGTTTGCGTTTATGCTCACGCCTTTCTTCGACAAAGCCAGGGTACGTAGAAGACAAACCACTCAAAGATATTAAGTACTTAGATTATAGTCATCAAATGTAGATTGTTTGGAATGGCTTAACCTGTTCGTGACATGCATTGTGAACTAAATCGTTTAAAAGTTAAGTTAATAAAATGTTAAATTCGGTTTTTATACATATAGATAGTGTGGATCTGTTTAACTATTGGGTCCCATTTTGCAATGTGAAGATAAATGTCAGAAGCTGCGAATCCAAATTAGAAAGAAATTCACAAAGAAATTTTATTCTTAGACTGCCGGCATCCTGGGTAGTTTCGCGGTGAACCTCATGAGCGGGCTGTATTTCATCCAAGTATTCGTGTCCAATGCGGACTCTCTCGCATTCTGGTTCGTCTCGCTCATCAGCTCCAGTTGCTATGCGCTCGCTATGGACAAAGTGAGTTACCAAATATCTTTGGATTTCCTTGTTTACAGGTTTCTTAGGTGGCTTAAACTATATTTTTGTATGTATGTGTATTTATTTCTAGCATTTAAAATTTATTTTATTTTCTTTTATGAACTTTGAAATGTGTACCATAAATTATCTAGTCTCAAAAGTCATTATCTAGTTTTAATTACCTATTTCTTTGTAAAATTTTGTTTGAATATAATCACCAAACTTTCTAATACAGCGGAGTAATCTTAACGATGGAATATGGTAGCAACCTTCCACACATACCCACACATTGTACTATCGGACACATTGTACACAGGCTTTAGTCCTGGACATGGCGGGTGTGGGCGTGACGTGGGACAATCTGTGGAGCGGACCTGGAGTGCCGTTCGGAGGCAGTCTCATCATGATGGCAGTGGACACTGTGTTATATGGTCTGGCAGCATACTGGCTGGATGCTGTCATACCTAGTAAGTGGTCATACTTACTTGCACAATGTCTGATATGAACCTTGGTATTCCGAATTTGTTCTCATTAAATCCTTTACCTGGACGCATACTTTGCTGAGTGCTACTTTCAGAAAATTTTCATGACTAATCGACAGTTAAAAATTTAAATGTTAAGTCAATGTTTAGATGAACCACGAATAAAACCCACGCAAGTGCAAAGAAATTAGAAAATAGAAACAAACTGGGATGGTTATAGTCGCCAGAAACGATTATAACAATGACGACCAAGTGTGATCTGATTAACCAGCGTGTTTGTCTGCATAGGTGAATACGGTATCAAGCAAAAGCCATGGTTTTGTCTCTTGCCATCTTTCTGGCTCGGCAGTCGCCGTGGTCGCGTTTCCGCAGTCCACTTCCATTCCAATGGTGAAGCGGCTCATAACAAGGACATCGAACCTGTGCCCAGGTATTTTAGTTTTATTTTTTTAATAATTTATTCATAAATTTGACACACCAGCAGCAAATGCATTAGCAAAATTACAAAAAATGACAATATCATTTCCATTTCTGAAACACGTGCCAGTTGAATGTATGTACAGCATTCACAAACCACGAGTAAGTAAGTTATTTTAATGAGCAAACAAGAATAAGATAAACTAAATCTATAGACAAGTTAAAATAATAAAATAAAAAAAAAACTATTAAAAATTCTTAATACCTTTACCCCAAATTAGTGCCAAAACACGTCTAGAAAATTTGAGCTTTATCATAGAAATTATATAGCTACCTCGTCAGGAGGACAATTTTCCTATTTCATTTCATCCTACATTTTCATCAGTTATGCATCTTCTTCTCATCCTTAGGGAGCTGCAGGACAAAGAAGCCATCAGAATCGTAGGTCTGCAGAAAAGCTTCCGTCACTGCAGACGTCCTGAAGTGAAGGCCATCGATGGCATAGACCTTAGCATCTATGAGGGCCAGATTACTGCTGTGCTGGGTCACAACGGCGCTGGGAAGTCCACACTGTTTAACATCTTGACTGGACTGACCGCGCCCACCGCGGGAACGGCGTATGTTTACGGACTGGATGTGAGGTAAACCTATTGATGTTACGACGAAAACGTCAGCGCACAACAAAATTCAATTATAACAACGATCATATTATACGTAAGTCAATGTCAAATAATTAATTAACTCACGGAGACACACGCTATTCTTACATAGGTATTATTTGAAGAAAAAGACGCTTAGCCTTTGTTTCATTTTGTTACAGAGATCCAAATGACATGTATGAGATCAGACAAATGATAGGAGTTTGTCCCCAACAAGACGTACTATTTGACCTGCTCTCCGTGAAAGAACACCTTCAGTTCTTCGCTTCTGTCAAGGTACGAAGTAATTCAAGTCCAAATTCAATTGATATTGTTCTTCTGTTGTTAACCAATGCCGATGTCGGTGTAATAAGATTTTACGTATTTATTAATGAGCTTTCGGTTTGCTTTACCGCGTCCGCTTGGCAATGTCGATCCACTTTGGAAGATCTGGGTCTAGACAAATAGCTACAAAACTAGTGATGTAATGACTTAGGTATCGAACCCCGATCCACAACCCATTTGCGCCGACTCTAGGTAAAAGAACCATAAAGACACTACCGCAGGATTCATAATTGTCTACTTTTTACATTAAAAGGGTTTTTATTCTAGGGCATACCAAGAAAGAGAATTCCAGAAGAAATCCACAAAGCATTGACAGAAGTAGGACTTATTGATCAGGCTGGAGTGTTTGCCAAACATTTATCTGGAGGGCAGAAGAGGAAACTCAGCATTGCCATCGCGTTCATAGGAGATCCTAAGGTACAAAATAATTTGAACTGTAACATATTGCTATAGGGTATAGATCCGATTCAGTTTGTAAATAAAAATAATTTTGAACGTCACTTCACTAAAATAAAGGATTTTGATTTGACTTAAAAACTGCTAGGTCAAATACTGACGTTAGACGAACAATACAGAATGTTTGAAATTCCTACACGCATAAAAATTCTGTTGTATGGGGCAATGAACCTTTCATAATGATTAAATGTTACATTACTTTATTTGATTTACCGTGTAACTATAAGTGTTTAGCATTTTTTTACATATTTGACAACCTCTCGATAAATTAATATAGAAGTACATAGAGATGAAAAGAGTCGCTTATTTGGTAACGATATCTCGTGAGAAGACAATGTAACGCGAAATTCAGCCAAAATCAAATACTAGCTATCTTTTGGTATTTCTAAATCTATAAAGAACTAAAATATCCAATAGTTTTCTCGTTATTGGAATCATTACCGTTCAGACCTTAAGCATACTGTCATTATACTAATGAAGCGAACTCCTCAAATTCCAGATTATAATACTAGACGAGCCCACAGCCGGTGTGGACCCTGTCTCCAGGAGACAGACCTGGCGCATTCTGCAGCGCGCTAGACGAGGGAGGGTGCTACTCCTCACAACACACTTTATGGATGAGGCAGATATACTGGGGGATAGGAAGGCAGTTATTAGTAAAGGAAGGGTAAGTGTATAAGATCATTTTAATACAAGTTCGTAAGGAAATATTAAAAATAATTTACAATGGATTGTAGAACGTGTATTCAATATAAGTTAAAATTTTAATTTCTCTTCTAAATAAAACTTGAATAAAAGAGAAATTTTGCGTCAAATTATGTTGTTTACCACCTTACCGGTTTCCAATAAATGTTTTCTTTTTTTACATTGACGACACCTGTTTTTTAACGATATCATGCGGACTAATATTAATATTTTAAAATGGCGCTTTTGTTTGACTTATATATATATATACACTTTTACACTTTGCAGGTTCGCTGCGCTGGTACGTCATTATTTTTGAAGAATAAATTTGGTATTGGATACCATTTGACTCTGGTGCTCGATGGTGAGTTGAATTAAACTGTTTTTCTTTTCATATGATATCTTTACGGGTATCCAATAATTATAATTATTTTGGTAAGTCAACTGCTGTATATTGTTATAACATTTGGTCTTTTACTGACAAAATAAAGGCATTACATTGCCAAATAATTATTACGAAGATATAGAGAGCTATTATTAAAGCTGGAGTGTCTATTAGTGTAAAACATTTTTTTTTTATAGTAACACTGACATGAATAAGTTCACAAACAACAGTAATCTAGAATAGTCACTCTACTTCACGCGACATCTGCTGAGCCTCAAATAATACGTTATTACTAGGTGCCTGTCGCGAGCACCAGATAACGAGGGTAGTCCGAGGCCACGTCCCCCGAGCTGTAAAGGCACGGCGTCATGGTCGCGAGCTGTCCTACATTCTGCCGCACTACGCCGTGCATCTGTTCCCACCACTCTTCCACGCTATAGAGAAGGAGATCGCCGAGAAGACTAACAGGCTCGGTAAGTTCTAGGACTTGTAATATCTCGATTTGTTTTACTAACAGCTTTGAGACAAGTGGGCATCTTGCTGCTTTTTAGCTCTTAATAAGGAGAAGGTAATGTAACGATTTGGTAAAATCAGACTATTGAATTAGACTTGGATGTGTTTCAATAATTAATGATCATATATCATTTATGTTATATATAGATGTTATATACTAGTGGTAGGTCTCTCATATGTAAGAGCCCGTCTGGGTGAGTACCATCGTAATGTCTATTTCTAACGCCAAGTAGCAGTGCATATACTGGTGTGTTTCAGTTTGAAGGACATTGTAGCTAGTGAAAATACTGGACATCATGGAAATTAACATCTTATATCTCAGGATGACGAGCACAGTGGAATGCCACACAGTACTTTGTAACTCAAAATGCTGGATGTTATTGCACTACTTTTATGGGTGGTCGTATAGCTTACCATTACGCGAATGGCTTGCTCGTCTCGTCATTCAATGCCATAAAAAAACCTAATGAAGGCATCTTATCAAGCAAACGTCCACCAAAATAAATACTTAAAAAAGTCAGCTAATGTATACTAAGATAGTATTAAAAAAGAAAATAATAGCGCATGTGACAATATATCTATCAAATACTGTATTCATCCGCTCATTTTATACGTAAATGATTCCTATCCAAAGGCATAACAAGTTACGGAGTATCAATGACCACTCTCGAAGAGGTGTTCCTGAGTTTGGAAGGTGAGAACGCTGAAGAAACAGAGGCAGTGGAAGGAGTATCATCGGTGAAGCTGGTGCGGGCGAGAGCGTTGTCCAGGAGTCTGTCGCTGCAGAGCAAGACGTTGAGCTATCAGGTAGTCATGCTGATGAATATTACGATTAGTACACGATATTTACCTGTGTGATATTTTTCATGGGGATCTCACAGGTACAGGGAGAATATATTAATGGTAATATATTCTCATATATAAGACATATGAAGATGTACTTATAATTGAAGTAAAAGCCTTTTGTTCGTAAAAAAAAGCACTAAGCAAACATGTACACGTTTATCCACAAATCGTCTACCGTTATATCATGCTTGAAATTGTATTACGAGAGATTTCAATAGATATTTCATGTTTTATCTTCTAGGAGTTGAATGACAAGGACCTGCAGAAGGCACCAATATCTCTTCCAACTCCTCCTGCATCCCATGCTTTGCATTCAACCACGCATGGAGTGGAACATGTCAAGGTACTGAAGTAATACTTGTTGTTGTCGAGCTACGAGGAATCTTATAGAATATTGACGTCAGGAAGGCGATATAATGTTATCGATGTTGAAATGCAAAATACGTTCATTATGTACGTCGCTAACTTAATGTTACCTAAATCACCTCATTAACTCATTACGTCTTTTTAGAAGTAACACTCTAGTTGAATGTGATGGCTCAAGATCTCTATCTTGAGCAAATATATATGCTAAGATGAGACCTACATTAATCCCGTGCTTTTCTAATGGTTAACTAAGAGTACCTAAATGATTCTGTAGGCGTAATGTGCCATGGTTAGTATTGACGCTGCTGTGAATGACACCATTGTACACCTTCTTCTCATCTTTTCCCCCTCATCGAAGACTGCTCACTTATGATTGGTTACCAGGTGACCCCAGAAGCACCGGTGTCAGTAGAGGCGTTAGGAGAAGTAGTGAAGACAGAGCCGTCCTGCTGGCGTACGTTCTGCGCGCTCGTGTACATCCGCACAGTGCGCATGATCCGGGATCCTTACAAACTCTACGTCATGATATTCTTACCTATCAGTAAGTATTATAGTATTTTCCTAAATGGTCTCAGGTATGCCTTGATCTGGGTACATGTATATTTTCGCTGTCAATCAGCAGTGTGTAAATCTATACTAATCTATACTATATATCTATACTAATATTATAAAGCTGAAGAGTTTGTTTGTTTGTTTGTTTGTTTGTTTGTTTGTTTGTTTGAACGCGCTAATCTCAGGAACTACTGGTGCGAATTGAAAAATTCTTTTTGTGTTCAATAGACCATTTATCGAGGAAGGCTATAGGCTATATAACATCACGATGCAACTATTAGGAGCGAAGAAATAATGGAAAATGTGAAAAATGCGGGGAAAATTATTCATCCTCGAGGGCTTCCATTGCGTGCGCTGCGGAAATGGTTCAAGATACCAAAAATATATGTATGAAAGAATTATTCCTCTTGAAATGATCTAAAAAAAATTCCGCGACAGTATATGTCTATCTTTTAAAATTAACTCTCTAGAACCGTTTTTATGGTAATCAAATTTGGTCGAAATTAATGCATTATTTGTTAAGAGTTGTATCAACGTCATAATATTAATCTTTATACAAATAAATGTGTTGGATAGAGTGATTCAACGGGAAGGTTTTTATGTATGTACTTTTAGCCCAGAAAAACTTATTAACGCGGGCGAAGCCGTGGGCAAAAGCTAGTCTATACTAATATTATAAAGCTGAAGAGTTTGTTTGTTTGTTTGAACGCGCTAATCTCAGGAACTACTGGTTCGAATTGAAAAATTCTTTTTGTGTTGAATAGACCATTTATCGAGGAAAGCTTTAGGCTACATAACATCATGATGCAACTATTAGGAGCGAAGAAATAATGGAAAATGTGAAAAAAAACGGGGAAAATTATTCATTCTTAAGGGCTTCCATTGCGTGCGCTGCGAAAACGGTTTAAGATACCGAAAATATATGTATGAAAGAATTATTCCTCTTAAAATGATCTAAAAAAATGTCCGCGACAGTGTATGTCTATCTTTTAAGATTAACTCACTAGAACCGTTTTTATGGTAATCAAATTTGGTCGAAATTAATGCATTATTTGTTAAGAGTTGTATCAACGTCATAATATTAATCTTTATCCAAATAAATGTGTTGGATACAGTGATTCAACGGGAAGATTTTTATGTATGTACTTTTAGCCCGGAAAAACTTATTAACGCGGGCGAAGCCGTGGGCAAAAGCTAGTAATATTATAAAGCTGAGGAGTTTGTTTGTTTGAACGCGCTAATCTCAGAAACTACTGAACCGATTTTGAAAATTCTTTCACTAATAGGAAGCTACATAACTCCTGAGTGCTATAGGCTACTTTTATCCCGGGAAAATATTTTTGTCCCGGAAAAACTTTTTCACGCGGGTGGAGCTGCAAGCACTACTAGTACTATTATATTATGAGGAACATTTTGAGAGTAGTCACATCTTAAAATAACGATATCTAAGTTCTATGACAATTTTTATACTTTAGTTTTTGATACTATTGATATATTATGACGAGCAACATGCTCGTTTAATTGTTCAGTGATTTTTATTGTTACATAATCCAAATCTTTGGGTGCAATTAACTCAAATAACATGACTTTTCACAGTATCCTGCGCTCTCGGACTCTACATGAAATCACGCCAGATTGTGTTCTTCCGAATGCAACCATTAAATCTAGACCCTAATGCGTACTTCAATAGAACGCCCATCGCCCTCCACAGCGAACAAAACAATATCAAAGACTTAACAGACCTAAGAGAGTCGTTAGAACTCCTCGGAGCTCATCCTATAGTGGACTTTGATGGAAACTTCTCGAATTTGCTGGATATGGAGAACTTCGGAGCATTCAGTTTGAAGGAGAGTATGTTGCCGTACGGAAAGATCATGGCCTACTACAACACGACCTACACACATAGTCTGCCTATTATTATCAATTTGTTAGATAATAGTATTTATAGGTAACTAAAAAGATTTTTTACGTTAATTAATATCTATAATTTTAGAATCGTTTTGTGGGTTAAAGTTGACAACATTTTATATTTTTCATTTATCTGAATTTGAAAATTTTCTCTTCATAAAAATTTCAAAAAACTTAAAAGACCATCTCTAAAAAGTTCAGATTAATAAATCCCACTGACTAGTTATCGAAAGTTTTTGCGGCAATCTTATAAATATACGGATATTAAAAGACTTCAAAAACTGTACTTGAGTTTTCATATATTACAAACGTCATAAAGCTGACCAGTATTCTCCAATGTCCTAGGGTACTAATGTCAGCGTCAGGCATGCTGGAGAACTTCAAGCCGATTGAAGTGCTGGCCCATCCATTCCAGCAGACGGAACAGCAGGAGGAATTCAACGTGGGCAACGTCATCTGCGCCATTTTCGTTGGCATGATCTTCGCGCTGGTGCCAGTCACGCTTGCCGTTGATATTGTTTATGATAGAGAGGTATGGTTATTGACGAATCAAAATATTTTAGTAATAATATTCAAATCTTGAAACGTAAAGCAGACTGCGATAGCTATTTTGTTCTTACAGCTGAAATATTCTAGTAATCTTTGAACAATGAACGTAATCTTAATTAAAACTATCGAGTTACAGGTGATAAATAGACTCTCTTTAATCACATAAATTAAGGAGTTACATAAAGCTCGTAGGTCGATGAAAAGGTAGCGTATCTTTCAGATATTTTATTTTTATTTATTTTTTATTTTTATTTTATTTTTATTTTATTAGGGAAACAAAGTGTTAATATAAAGTTAAAGCAACTAACACACAATGCGTATTTAAAGTATACAAAATTAAAATTAACACAATTTACATGTTTCCACAAGTACGCTACTATACAGCTTACATATAGTATATAATATGAATTTTGCATACTAAAACACAAACTGAGTTAAGCACAAAAGGAAGCATAATATAATAACTCAGTTGAGTACAAAAGAAACCATAGCATAATAGTTTTAACCATCTTTAGGTCTGTCAGTAAGAGAACCATTAAACCAATTTCTCGTCATATAATCTTTAAACATGTAAGGCTTAGAAAGAAAAAGGTCAAGATCTGAAGAAACATTAATTGATTGATTAAATTGCTTTGGCGATCTGATAAAGAAAGAGTTCCGTCCATAGATTGACGTACTATGTGGAACAGCCAAAGTTGCTAGCGATCTGGATGTTCTATGCGGTATTTTCAGAAATATTTTTGAGAGAAGATATGGGGTATCTATTTGATTTTGGACTATTTTAACTAGAAAAACAATATCAGCAATGCTTCTTCGCTCATACAGTGGCAAAATATGATTCCTGTGGCACCTTATATCATAGTCTGGGTCATAACAGTTACTTTTAAATTGCAAAAACCTTAAAAACTTCTTTTGAATAGACTCAAGTCTATTAATGTAAATATTATAATGCGGATTCCAAACTTGGGAACAATACTCGAGGATGCTTCGCACCAAACAGCAATAAAGGATTTTAATAACTTTCACACTCGTAAATTCAGAACTTGTTCTAATTAGGAAGCCCAAAGCTTTCCTGGCTTTATTGACAATGCAGTCCACGTGTTTCTCATACGTCAACTTAGAATCATGTAAAACGCCGAGATCCCGTACACCATCAACTTTCTGTAACTCCTGACCCTTAATATAATATTTATTGTTGATTGGCTTGAATTTACGCGTAAAAGAGATAAAACAACATTTGTTTACATTCAAATCCAGTTTGTTAAGTAAACAATATTGTTCAAAACGCTGTAGGTCACATTGTATAAGCAAAGAGTCCTTCGGGCTACCAATTTTCTTGAATATTTTCATATCATCAGCGTAAAGGAGAAAATTACAATTTTTAAAACATAAGTTGACATCATTTATAAAGATATTAAAGAGAAGGGGGGCCAGAAGAGATCCCTGCGGTACACCAGAGGATACTCTATTCCACACAGAAGAGAACCCTTATGACAATATGACAATTTATCTCATGTTTTCTGGCTCTGTCTCTATCAGTAAGAAGATGATATATCGCGTATTTTCTTCTTTCAGATAAAAGCGAAGAACCAGCTGCGCGTAAACGGGCTATCGATGAGCATGTATTTCCTCACCTACTTTACTATCCTCATCTTCATCATGATTATCACCAGCGCTGGAGTACTCGTTTTGGTGAGTGGATATCGATTTTTTATAAATGAATGTATGGGTAATTTCTTGTTTTCTCAGACTCCTCTTCTCCACTTCACTTCTTCTTTTCGATTGAATAACACGTTTATCACATTTTATTGCTAAATATAAGGTTTTTCAGTAACATGATTTAAAAATATTTCGTAGTCAACGTAAAGCCATTAATTACCCTTTGAAAATATTTAAATATATCTCTACCTTAGTATCCAATTAAATAGGAAGCTTACATACATATATACATACATACATACATATACACTCACGCCTGTTATTCCCGAAGAGGTAGGCAGAGGCGCCACTAGTGCACCCACTTTTCGCCATTATTCCCATGATGTGATAGGGGGCGAGCCTATCGACATATCGGGCACAAATTCCAGACTCCGAGCTGATACTGAATAGAAAAACTCAATATCACTTTGCCTGCTTTGCTAAATAGGAAGCTTACATTCTTTAAACAATAAATATAACAATTAACCTTACTGAAACGACTCAAAATCTCTCCCCAGGTAATCCTAAACGATATCCCAAGTTTGACAAACGGCTCAGCCATCACGATGCTCTCCGGCCTCCTCATACTCTACAGCCCGTCCGCCATCTTGTTTAATACTTGCCTCTCGTATATATTCGACAAGATGGACTCCGCGCAAAGCATCATGCCGAACATCACTACTTGGGTCGGCGTCATTCCGTTTATATTGGTCGCTGTGCTTGACACTTTTAAATGGGGCAAGTATTGATAACAAATTGTTCAGAAATTTATGTTGGATGAGGTGTAGTTTTAGCCCTAAAAATATTGTAAATGTGCCTAAAAGATTTTAATTGAGATGGGTTCGATCTCGGCCATTTGCTCTTTGTCTTCTGTCTCCGTTTTGATTCGCTACAACTGAGGAAAAGTGAAAACTGAAAGCGTCATACCCCAAATATAGTGTTCATATTAAATTTAGCAATCAGCACTGATCACAACTATGATGAATATAGGGAAGGGTATAAGGTAACAGTATTTCGAATTTTACTCAAGCTAAAATCTTCTTTACAGGTAGTGACATAGCGTTCTATCTGCACACGGTGTTTAGTTTCCTGGACGTCATGTACATACCGTATGCCATCATATACTACGTGGATAGGTACGTTCTTTATTATCAAGGTTGAAAGATAGCCACTTCCTTAAACATCTTTCCGCATAAAAATCCAGAGAGCCGTAAGCTTCGATAAGGCCGGCATAATTGTATCGGGTAATCATCTCTCGTTAATCTGGACTTTTTGCTTCATTCATATAAAAGAATCTCAACTAACTAATTAATATTGGTAACTGATATCCAGGGTGTATTTAACCTGCAACCTGCGTGGGTTGTGCACCACGCCGTCCCTCGGGAGCTACTTCACGGCGGAGGTGTGGGTGTTGATCTGCGCCACATTACTCCATGTGCCGCTCTGTGGCGCGGCGCTGAAGGCCGCTGATAGGCTGAAGTCGGGAGCTGATCTGTGCCAGGTCCATAACCTCTTCAGCTCATATCTTAACACCATTAATCATAATCCTAACCATATAGTACTGAGAACCTATTCATCAACAATTTTCATGATTTATTTTAAGTGGACGAACGACGGAAATAGGTGTAATGATTTCCCGCTACTGATGAACTGTTTTTCACTTGTGATATTAAGATTGTCTAATAACTATACTGCTGATACTTTACCAACAATATATTTTGTTATAAAATACAATAAACCGTATAAACTGTCTAAAACAATTTGAATTATGTAAGTACAAAGGACTTCACTCTACATCTTTCCACAATTTTTTAAATTCCTTATTTAGTAACTAGATTATCATCTGATTGTTGTTGCAGCGCGGTCGCAAGTCCTCCGAGCCTGGTCTGGACCCGGAGGTGGGGGTGGGCGGGGAGGGCGCAGCGGGTGAAGACGAGGACGTGCGCCGCGAGAGGAGACGTGTGGCGAGCCTGCTGCATCAGCCCGCGCATAATATTCCGCCGCTTGTCGTCCATGTTAGTACTAATTTGAAAATCTAGATATACATAATGATACAAATCATTTTTTTTCATAAATATATACTACAATTTCTACTACTCGTTACTTTAATTTCAGCATACACGACGTTAGCAACCAAATAGTTAATAGAGCAATAATCATCCTAGGTCGTTGCATTTCGATAGTTAAAAAAACATAGGAATCCCAAAATTAATGGAATCGTTTTTATGACTTCTGTGTAACGCTTTCTAACGCAAATTAGAAACAGTTAATTCAAATCCTTCCTTCCCAATCAGTGCAAAGTGGGCAGCATAAACTAAAACTGATAACAGCTAATTCATTCTAGAAACTGCCTTAGAATGAAGTATAATATAATATAATTCTAGAACCTTCGCAATTCACGCAAAGCTAGCTACATAAACCAACCAAAAACCTTTGTTCTCCAGAACCTTCGCAAGGAGTACAAGGTGCGCGGCACGGGCGGCGGCGGCTGCCTCGACCGCGCCCCCGCGCACCGCGCGCGCAAGGCCGGCCTCGCGCGGCTCAGCCTCGCCGTCGAGGGAGGCGAGGTTTTCGGCCTGCTCGGACACAACGGCGCCGGCAAGACCACCACTATGAAGATCATTACTGCTGAGGAACGGCCTACGTGTGGCACGGTGAGAATCCAATCAATAGCCTATCACCAATATCAGCCCGTTGCAGTCCACTGCTGGACATAGGCCTCTGCCAAGAAACGCCATAGAGCCCCGTCTGCTGCTTTATGCATCTAGTTGCTGCCGGCCCTCTTGTGCCTATCCCCGTTTACTGCAAAATATAGGCCTTGTCAAGTTAGCTCTACCCAACCCAATTTTGAACAGCCTTCATGCATCTACCTATCGTTCAAGTCGTCGGTCCATCGTGCAGCAGATCGTCGTTACTGGCCGGTTAACTCTAATTTATTTTAAAACATCTTCAACGAACAAACTATAGCAAGAATTAATCTCTAAGCTATTAATCCATCTCATAGTGATCAGGAATTTGAATCCCATACTTTGGTTACTAGGTGATGTTAGGCAGTCAGAACATCAGGGAGTCGCAAGCGTCCGCGTTCCGCATGCTAGGCTACTGCCCGCAGCACGACGCGCTGTGGAAGAACGTCACCATCCGCGAGCACATCGAGTGCTACGCCGCCATCAGGGGCGTTAGCAAGACTGATACGCCCAGGTCAGGAACCTTCAGCTATTTATACTTAGCATACCTTTTCTCTAGGAATTGGGTCATTTGTATGTGTAGGTCAGATTCCTACAAAAATTTTGAGTCAGCAGAGTAAGGGTGCTGTAGTCACTCTACTCCATAGTTTATAACAAGATCACATTTATTTGTTAAGTATCTACTGAAAAGAGAGCAATGGAAAAGTTGGAAATGTAACTTGAAACAAATTCCCAGATCGTACGCTTTTTCAAAACTGGAAAGCATTGTTGGCCCAGCATTGATATGCTCTAGAAATTATACTCATATCTTTAGATCACTGTACAACAACCTCCATGGTTTTTTTACCAGGATCGTGGACGCATACCTGCGTGGGCTCCAAATAGCCGAACACGCGGGCAAGCACGCGGACGAGTGTTCAGGCGGGACGCGGCGCAAGCTGTCGTTCGCGCTGGCCATGGTGGGGGCACCGAGGGTAGTGCTGCTCGACGAGCCATCTACTGGCATGGACCCGCGGTCTAAACGGTTCCTGTGGGACACCATTCTCGCTAGCTTCCAGGTATGATAAAAAATGCGAAGACAGTTTCAAAAAATGGCAAAAAAAATTGGAATCGATGTTCTAAATAACTACTCTATATTATCTCAGAACAGAATTCGTTTCTGATGTAGCAAGGTGAAGTAGTGTTTGGTCTGTTGCAGGGCAAGAAGGGTGCTATACTGACGACACATTCCATGGAGGAGGCTGACGCGCTGTGTTCTAGAGTAGGGATCATGGTGAAGGGGAGTTTGAGGTAATTACAACACAAATCCAGTCTTAATCCAAAAACATAAGTTGTAGTTCACGATACAGTGTATTAAATCTTGTGACAGGTGTATCGGATCTACGCAACATTTAAAGAACTTGTACGGCGCTGGCTACACGCTAGAGATGAAGATTGGTCAGAGCTATCAAAAGGCAACGGTGAGCGTATCATCAATTGCTTCTTAACCTTTACTCTCTCGATAGCCATTTTTTTATTTATCAACCTGTTTAATATTAACATCTACCTTGCTAGTACGAGACTTAATTCATTTTAGTTACCTTTTGTATTAATTTTAGCTGATGGAGAACGAAATGTCAATGTCGCCATCACCGCTGCGTTCGACAGAAAATTCGCCGTCGTTAGGGGAAGCCGATGAAGGTAAAAAACCTAATTTAGTCAAGTATTTGTGCTTACTTTAATGTTCAAATTAGTTTTATGCTTTGCAAGTTAACGCTTATACCAAAACTGTGAGTAGAAATCTAAATTGTGTATATTGATGTATAAAAAGTTAAATAAATGAAACCTTTTTACATAAATATTACTGAGGTTCTAAACTTTTTTTTATCTTAACTATACTTGTTAAGGAAATAGTTAAATTAAATTTTGGTACTATAACTACTCTTTCTATTCGTCATAATCTTCTGTATAGACAGCGGAATATCTGAATTCAGAACATATAATCGGGTCTTTTTGTTTTTCTAGTGCCTTTTATGTTTGATCATCAGTTTCGTCTCTGGAAAAATTACCGTGAGCTTACTTGCTATTCTGCGCATGGAATACATTATATTCATATGAACATACATATACATATACAGTCACGTCTGTTATCCCCTAAGGGGTAGGCAGAGGCGCAACTAGTGCACCCACTTTTCGCCGTCATTCCGTCCCATGATGTGAAAGGGGGCGAGCCTATCGCCATATTTGGATATATACGTATATTTGGAGTCGATGCCTAATTGAAATTGCCAGCTAAGGTAAGGAAATACACGAACAAATATACGAAATATTGTTCAATTTATATTAGGCACCGACTCCAAATATACGTAAATACTAAGCGAATACAAATTTTAATTATTTTTTGATTTGTAGTGGTTTTGAAGTCGGTTTATTTTTTGTTAAAAAGTTTTTATTCATTGCTTTTTTGTTAGTAAATTATGGAATGGTGTAAACAATACATCATAGATATACGATAGCAGCATTCACGAGTCATCTGCTGTTAGTTATTGAAGAGTTCCATGGTGTATCTCCGAAGATCTTCACCAGATCTTCATAAATTACATACTAAAACCTTCTCTGAAAAATATACATTTGAATGTCGAAAATCACATCCAAATGGGATCAGTAGTTTTTGAGAAACTCGCGGCCATACAAATTTACATACATACAAACATACATACATACGGATCGAATACAGAACCTCCTTTATGATACTGCATCGAACTCTCTCACCCTAAGACATAAGATGTTAAGTTTCAGAATGCCCAGTAATTACGCTTATAAATTGCTTAAGAATGTCAATTCATTACCATCATAAATTAATCATAAAACATTGTTACTAACTATGCACTGTTTCTAGAGCTACAATTAAGTTCTATCAAACACAATATCTTGGATGTCCAAGAGCGTGAACCGTTTAATCTCCCTCAGGAGGGTCTGGCTCGGGGTCGGTGTGCGAGGAGGGGGCAGAGGGCGAAACAGAGGCGGTGGACGCGAGTATACACACGCCGCTCGTGGCCGGCACTCCGCCGCACCTTACCAGGCAGCATCAGAGGTATCACTAGGACAAAAGATGCACTACAAGCTTTCAAGCCAATATATTTTTTGTTCCTAGCTAAACTCTTGCTAGCCTGACGAGGGTCAGCTTATGCAAGAACACCGGTCTTTTGGGTGAGTGCAGAAGGCGCTCGCAACCCTTGACAAGCCAGTTGAATAGAAACAAGTGTATGGTCCACCTCGGGTATCTTTTGGTGATTTGGACACGTGACTCTAATTTTTTGAAATGACCTTTTTTGGTGCGTTGGGGTGGCAAGAATCTACGCGCACCACTGGAATGAGAATGACCTATTCTTACACTAGACTTCTCGATTAGATATGTCATTCACGTATGATTTTCTATTACATTAAAGCATAATGGCTACAGGTCGTAATGTTGCTACACTACTTACTAATTGTACATTTTATGGTAAGCAGCAATCTAGTGTTATTAATCGAAGAAGATAGTGTCTAACGACCCCGATAAATCAATCAAATTAAGTCACTTACGCCCGAATACTCAAACGCTACTTAAATATTTGATATGGCCCTACGGATTTAAGCATTCGTTATTGGTGAAATTGGTATACTGAAAAGTCACTTATCTCCTAACCTTAAATTTAAGGCGACTCAGTTTAAGGTCCGCTTATTGATTCAAACGGTATTCACAAACACTGCTTAAAGTTTGACAGCTATGTAAGGCCTCCAAATATGGCTCGAGATCAATTTGAGAGTGCTTCAGACTAGTCTCAAATATTTACGTTCAAATCTTTAATAATTTTATTGCGTAATAACTACTTATTATATTCTCTTTGAATTTAATAAATGGTTTTTTCTTCATTATCATCATTGTCTGAAGAGGAGTATGGCGTCAAAGGAAGAAATCGAGAGAAATTAAACGCTTTCGAAGAATACAATAATGATAATTTAATGTTCATGTTTGACAAATAAATATATCATATCTTATCTTATCTTAACTTATCGTAAAAGAAGATTCCGACTCAGCAAGGAAACAGTTCTTCATTTATGTTCTTTAAAATCGGGATTATATCCAGCCGAACACAAAAAGAAACCAAACAATCCAACCGATAGCCCAAGGTCATCAGGGTTATTTTTCACGGGAAACAACCAACAGTAAGTAGTACATCGTATTGTGCGTAGTATGGCAGTTGAGTTAGCATGTTTTGTAAATGTTTGTAAATATGCCTACTTCTGATGATAAAACTGAAATAAGAAATATAAATATTATTGTTGTTGACTTGTTTATTTTTTTTCTAAAGCGGCTAATGTCAACCCTGCCATACTGCCAAGTGGCAATATAATGCCAATATAAGCTCATCACATCAATGTTAAGAATATAATAATTTATAAACTATTTCTAATAATGAATATGCCATTCCTACATATTAAAAACCTAGGATGGTTTTTAAACGTACTTACCATTTTTACTATGTAGCATCTGCACATAGTACATAAAATACACACGAAAATTAAATATAATAGACATATTATAACATTGTAAATCATTTTCAAACTGCGCATTGTGTTATTCGATTTATTTATATTTAACATCTTAAAAATTATACTGCCTGAAACGACACATAAATATCAAATTTATTAAAATTGTAATCGAAAACAAACTTTTTATAATCTGTATCAAAATGACTGCTCCTCGGCTGAGTTTTCCATCAAATCTTTTAAAGTGCGTTTGAGAATGCCATTTAAAATAAGAAGCCGGCTAAAATTAAGTAGGCCTCAGATAACTTGGTTGGTTGAGTAGCGTTTGAGTATTCGGGCGTTATAAGCATGGCACGGTAAAGGTCGCAGGAACCCGCTAGATTTAGGCCTCTTCCTACAGGTTGATCTGGAAGTTGCAGGGGCGGCCTATGTTCAGCAGTGGACTTTTAAACGCTGAAGAAGAAGAAGCGGAAGCATAGCAGAAATCTTTGTTCTGATTGATCAGTTTTCGCGATATATCGAAAAAAGCTACTTCGTTTATGAAAACGGCGGTATATTGCGATATTCAAGCTATACTGCTACATTCCAAAACTTTAAATTGACATTTATAATCTTAAGCTAGCTTGCCACGGTCCGGGATATCACGGACGGACGCGGACGTGGATACCGGCGCACCGCCACAGACGCGTTCTGCGCTACCACGGACGAGACCCTTCCCACGGTGTGTCGTGCGAGCTGGTCCGCGTCCGTCCGCGATATCATGGACCGTGGGAAGCTAGCTTTACAAGAGCTACTGTGACTGTGTACATTAGAAAAGCTATACTGGGAATATCAACAGTCTGCAGACTGCAACTTGAATAGCCCGGTGACTCCCACAAAAACAAAATATAAAGAGGTATTTCAGTTTGTCCGTACGAAGTAATCTCTGGAACTAGTGAACTGATTTTGATGAATTTTAGTATAGGGGTAATTTGTCATCCTAGGAAGGATATAGGCTGCTTTTATCACGCATTTTTTTTTACGTGAACCGAGTCTTGTCCTAGTAAACCATATAATCTCCAAATCAATTCCTTTCACTTGATCACTTACCCACCTTATTCAGTTTTCTGGATGTTAACGAGGGATATTGATAGCCTACCACCAGCTCCATTTCAGTTGCCTACCTTTTCCTATAAAACACCTTCTAGGACGGAGTCGAGCAGTGGGGCGAGTGCTGAAGCAGCGATTGCTCTGGTGGGGCAGCTGTTCCCCTCCGCAGTGCTGGAGGAGAACTTCGCCGAGAGACTGGTGTTCTCCGTGCCTCAGTCAGCGGTCTCTAGCCTCGCCAGTTGCTTCCAGCAGATTGAGGATGGTGCGTCATACTAGATGCAATGACTAAACATTATATATAGTACGATTAAGACATAACGATTTCTTATTCCTAAACTAATGCAAAATAAGATTATTTTTACTTTAAATTTTCAAAATAGATATATGTTTTATTGAAATGTACAATTAAAATAATTATTTGGTGTTAAACAACGAATTTATATTCACCCATAACCTACTAATGACATATTAGTGTTTATATGATATTTCAGTTATAATGTATGAAAAACTCGACACCACGGTGGGCGCCAATAACTTTCTCGAACATATTTTTGTTGCAGCGAAAGAGAAGCTAAACATCATAGAGTACAGTTTCAGTCAGACGACATTAGAGCAGGTGTTCCTGAAATTCGCGCAGTCTGAAAACATGGAATCTTCAGAACAAGAACACTAGCAGAACGTCAATCGTGTAAGTGTACGCAACGCTGTCCGTTTAATTAGACAAATTGACTACGCGATCGAAAACCATCGGTACCCCAGATGACATCAACTAATGGGAAATAATATTGACGTAATAAATAAATTGCTCTGTCCATACTCATGAAACATGGAACTGAATTACCTACCTCAATGTGTGTCAGGCATTGTTTTAGTATTAGTATTGTTATCGTGTGCTAGGTCTGTAAGGAAACCTCTCTCCTGTTTAAATGTGCTCGGGTTTTTTAATACATCAATGATGTGCTCTTAGAAAGTTTTCCCAATTTAGGTCTGTCAGTGTTGCCAACTAACTGTCAAAAGGTACGATTCGGTGATTTCAACTTTTTTTTTACCTCCGATTTGTAGGTAAAAGATGTTTTGCCTTGAACCGCATCCATTTTGGTCTGTCAAGTTATTTTTAAATTCCCTGGTAGTGCCCGTCCAAAACTATTATCCAGGCGTTACTATTTTACTAATCTAGACAATGGTATTTAAAAATAAAGTCGCCATTTTTATTATATGACGTTTGAATGTCAAGTGAAACGGACAGCGTTCGTATCTGCTTCTTTGAATAAAAAAGGTGAAAAATAATGAATCGCTTCTGATATTACATCGTGTAGTTGATTTCGTTGTGTTTTAAAGCTTTTTGTACAAGGTTCCCGCATCAGAGGGTTTGTTTATACGTGGCGTTTTTTCCCGCTGCATTTTGAGTAGCAGTGAAACGTTATTTTCGAAATAGGTTGGTTCTTTTGGAACCTGTATAACAATTATTTTTAAAGACCAAGTAATTAGCCTTGCTACTTGCAACATTTTAAGTAGACATAACAGGCTATAATAGCTTGCCTTTATTTTGAAATAATTGTAACAAAATCATTGTTGGAATTTCAAATATAGAATCAAGCTGTTAGCGTATTATTGTTAGATAAGTTTCGTAAAAAAACTACACAAAACGTTTAAAAAAACGCAGCGTCTAAACAAACTCCTGGAGCCGAGCGACAAAGTTTCCGATTAAAGAGAGAATATTGATTAGGTGTGTCGTAGCCTCGGTAGCCATGTTGACTGTGTGTTTTTATAATTTGATACAACGTATTAATATCCGTTTTATATAAACATAGCAATCAGTAGACAAAGAGTGAGCATCGCGTCTGTCATACGATATTGGTTTAGACTACAAAAATGTTATGTAAACGACTTTATAACAGCTGTAAATTCATGAGTACCAATGGCGATAACGGCTAACGCATGGGCGCTAGCTTTGTTTTTTTTCCTGGAAGATCGTCTATCCAGTGACGATTTCTATGGTGTTTCTCTATTTACAGGTACTGATTGTCCATCATATTCAAAGTAAATTCTTTAGCTCATTGGAGTTTATTTGCTATAAAAATGGCATCAAAATTAATTAAACAGCTGGAAAATGTATGTGATATTTGCTTAATTATCTGCCCTGACAATATGGGGTACTTACAATTTATTTGCAGTAGTTGAACGAGCCCTATGTCAATGCTAAGTTGATAAATATAGTGTACAGTATAGAAATGCTGAAGTGTTTTGAACAGTGTGTCACCTTTTTAAGTTTATCATAAAACGATTTTAATAATTTTCTTAAAATCCGAATGATATTATTTATTTTATAATTTATACAATAAATAACAATGGTTTAAAAACTATTTTTGGACAGTAAGTAAAACGAAAATATTTTAAATAGGCCATCACAAACCATATTGACTTCGTATCTTCAAGAAACCAAAAGGCCTTTACAAAAATAATGGCAGCTAAAATATAACAGGCACAATGCTCACTTGAACCAGGCATACAATTTACAACGGAGTCGCAAAAAGGTCATAGACAAAAATAATATAGACTAGATAATATGTTGAAAGAAACCTTCATTGTGAATTGCGCGCCCTTTGTACAAAATTAAAAAAAATATCTTCATGCGGTCCAACGGTGCCTAAGATCTGGACATGACCTAAAATGTTACATTTTTAGTAGTGTAACACACTAATAATTACTTTTAAGGTTCGTTTTAGTGAGAGAACTTTTGTGATTTTATTTTAATTTTCTAGTCAGCAACACTGGCGCTAAGTATGCATATTCAAATTAAGAATTTGGCAACATAATGGTCAAAACCGTTTTTTAACGGATTCCTTCAGTCAGGAGACTTTCGCTAATTGGTGTTGCCAGAAATAATAATGGAGCATGAATACTTAACGTCATAAAGGTACATTTAAGAAATCTACAATTTCATATTTGTTGCTATGTTTCATAAAATCGAAACTATGTATATTATAACCGCAAAATTGTTGAGAATTTGTCAAAAAAAAAAACACTAGTCTTGCATAATTAATGACATTTAAATAAATATATATGATCAGTTCTATATAAGTTTGTTTGTACGTGTCGGATGTGACTGATGAGTGCGTAGATAATTTTTGCAATAGGTAAATACGGAATATGGGCCATATTTTAAACAAATTGTCAGAATTTAGTCTCAGTGTTGCCGTAGTTGTAACAAAGTTATTCTTTTTACCTGTATTTATAATACTTAATCCGTGAAAATTAGGACTACAAAAGTAAATCAAATTTTAGTAGGTACTAAGAGTACATTAATTTTATATAGAAAATATTTAAGCAATACACTCATAAAAGTAAATATGTTTATTTTTATGAGTGTATTTAACTTAATCTGGTCCTTTTCATTTATAAAGTGTTTATAAGACAACATAAAAACCGAACGATGACGTTTCCTTTGCCCAGTAAAAAAAACATATTTAAAATATGGCGCCATTTGCTAAAGACTGTGTTGCCAGTCGTATACAATAGTGAAATCATTTACAGTTAGTGTAAGGTTATGAACAGTATTAGAATAAGTTATGAGTATAAGTTGCCAGGTTTTATATGCTTTTAAAGTATATGTATATTTATGCTTTCGTGTTTGAGGTGGTTAAATGTTTAATTTTATTATTGACTAGCGACTTGCCTGAGTTCAAGTCAGCATGTAAACAGTTCATAATAATAGTAATATTATATCAAAATGTCCTGTTATACGGACTTCAATGTCCTTCGTAAAAATTAAATATGGCGTTCCCGCATTGGCGATAATTCTGCCAATGTCGTATACAAATTATTGCTTGCAAATGGACAAAACTTAAAAAAACTCTGATGACAGATCAACTACATAATGAATTAAATGGAGTTGTAACGGCTAATAAAGCTTTTTTTTATCATTCAATGGTATTAGCAGTTGACACAATGCTTCTTTGGGCAACATTTGATACTGATACCGACTAAAATCCAGCGGAACACAAAAAGAACTACTTTCAAATTTTAAACAAAAAGAGAAATATTTTAATGTAAATTATCACGTAAATAAAAAAAAACGTTGTTTATACTGTCCCCTTGTTTAAAATTGTTCTCGACTTTATTCTTATGCTAATTGGAACGTTAATTCAGTATATTTATTTAATATAAAATGTTACGCGCGTTATATTTATTTAACAAAAAATGTATCACTCGTTTTTCCTGTTATCAATGATAAGAAAACCAAATATAACATTGTTTATATAATGTCGCGATATGTTATACCATGTAAAGAAGACATCTTTCATTTTATATTGGCTGTTCATTCGTATAAAAGTATTTTCAAATATTTAATACAGTGGGGATTATAAAAATTGCCTACTGTTTATTTTCAGTATTTTAAACTAGACTGCCTCGGTGGCGTAGTTGTATTTCAGTACGACTGCAATGCTGAGTTCTCGGGTTCGATCCCCGGGTCGGGCAAAGTGATATTGAGTTTTTCTATTCAGTATCAGCTCGGAGTCTGGAATTTGTCCCCGATATGGCGATAGGCTCGCCCCCTATCACATCATGGGACGGAATAATGGCGAAAAGTGGGTGCACTAGTTGCGCCTCTGCCTACCCTTTCGGGGATAACAGGCGTGAGTGTATATGTATATATTTAAAAATTCATAATATCCGCCACTTTTTTTTACATTAATTAGGATATTTATGCTAGTTAATAACAGTATCTAATATATTTGTGTATTTATTAAATAATTCTATTTTTATTATACTATCAAAATGCTCTAGCCGTTACAACTCTATTCGAATTTCAGTAATTTTTTTTGTCAAACAGCTAAGTATCTAAGAAAAACAAAAAGAAAATGAAAATCTTTAGCAAGTGAAATGCTTTAATTAGTGAATTAAATAATATAATTTATATTAAAACTTTAAGAAATTGTGTTTACATAAAACATCATATCTAAATTGTTAAAAAAATTATGATTATTTGGGTTATGATTGTTTCTAAAATGTAAAATAGAAAATTGGATTACATTTCGAAAGGAGAACATATTTCTTGCCATTCTCATAAGTAAATTAGTTTATTTTTAGATCAATTAAATCTATCGTCAACATTAATTTATTATATGTACAAATGTTTGGTTAAGTATCGACAGTTTACATATTATAAACCAAAGATAACGAAGGATACTGAAAAAACATATTAAATATAAAACAACCAGAAAAGAGGACGTAACCGCCTTATAAGCGGTTCGACCGGTGTAGTACAGCTCTTTCATATATCTTAGTAATCTCATTGCTAATATAGAAAGAAAGAAAGAAATATATTGATTATGAGATTATTTAAACGTAACACGCATTCGGACAATCTGAGATGCACGAAGGAAGACTTCAAACGTTTCAAAGTAAAGTTGCCAATAATTAGATCTTATTAAAAATTCCAAAATATAGAACTGAAAGGCATCTTTCAACCTAAAAATCAGTTTATTCGTTTGAAAATCACGATGTCACGGCGTACTAACGTTAAACTGAGAACAACCCTCTTATTGCGTTGGAGGCTAAAAAAATTACACAAAAAGTCATTTATGCAATAGGAAAAAGATACATCTCATTACAATAATATTTCTACAGACAAAGCTAAATAATGGAAAAATGCGTAGATATAAATTGTACAATGAAAACATGAGCTACATTTTTTATGAAATAATTTATCCGCTATTCTTAAAAATTGTTTTATTAGTTAAGATTGGTATTGGATTCTTGATTATTCTGTATTTGGTTGTGTTTCCTTTTGGGCGATATTTCGACCAAAAGGGAGAAAGGCCTGAGTTTATGTATATATGTATGTTGGATAGAACTCCTAAATACTTGCGTTTTACAATAAATAGCTTAATTTTAAAGACCTCCGATTTTGAGATTTACGCAATTGTAGCTTAAAAACTACACTTAATATGAACGTTTTTAATAAAGTGTGTTATAAATGGAAGCCCCGAAAAACATTTTTAATGGATCCCTAAAGTTTGAGCCTGGTTAGATTTTGAGGCCCCCATACAAAAAGCGTACATCTCTTTTCAATCTTCGATTCTCATCATCATCTTCCTACTCTGGTCCCAAATTACTTAGGGTCGGCGCAACATATTTTTCTCTTCCATTCTCTTCTATCTTTCGTCATCAAGTCATTCACGCCCTTTTCTTTCATATCATCTCTTACACAATTCTTCCACCTCTTCCTTGGTTGTCCTCGTCCTCGCCATCCATCAACACTCAAATTCATCACTCGTTGGGTTTGCCTTTCATCCCTTCTCCTCACATGTCCATACCAAGACAGCCGATTTCCTTTCAACTTTTCTATCACTGGTGCCACTTTCAAACTCCCTCTAATATATTCAATCTTCGATTCTATCCCTTTTTTGTCCCTGACTAAACTCTTGCTAGCCTGACGAGGGTCGGCTTATGCAAGAACACCGGTCTTTAGGTTCTATCCCGAGAATAAGCCGACCAACGTGTCATTGGTCAACATGTCAAAAAATACTTTATTATCATTGGTCCATTTGCGCGATGAATCGAAAACAACGATTCGGTTCCTTTTTTGAAATCTTTGACCTATTATGATGTGCTATTTACGCATCAATTTAAATTAACAAGTTAAACAAAGTCACAAAATATAACGTAAAGTAATAACTGAAAATATTTCAAAACTGCATTACATTCAGGAAAATAGCTGAATACAGAATAACTAAGAATTTCCTATAACCTAAAGCACTGCGAAGCATGTAGGAAAGTGAAACGCGCTGTGAAATGTGTGAACTGTTTTATTTAATAGTAAATTTTAGTCAATTAATTTAGTACAGAATAAAAACATCCGACACGAGATTGAATTTAATTTATGTTATGTCCCTGTTAAAGCCCTGTAAGAGAGGTTAAAAAATCTCCTTTGTTCCTTTATCCTTGTATTGTCTTTGAGAGAAGAACACCTCCCTATTTTTGAATTTGATTAATTTCGTTGGGAGTTACGGCAGATTATAAGAGAACCGCTGAGATTAACCCTTAGGTGTCATAATGCTTGCTGATCGAGTTTTGGCGGGAATTTGGAAGTGTCATCAGGTGGTCTTGTTTTAATACATTTTGGTGGTACTTAGTTTTTTTTTTTTTTGTCCCTGACTATACTCTTGTTAGCCTGACGAGAGTCGGCTTATACAAGCACACCGGTCTTGTGGGTGAGCGCAGAAGGCGCTCGCAACCCATTAAATTAAGCGACCACGCTGAGGGCGACCCACTATCGGGTCACGAACCTCGGCTCAGGACGGCCACTGAGAGGATAAGACATCAACGTTTGGGGAAGATGGTTTTTAACCTAATCCTATTTATGCGTACGTAGTAGTCTTCGGCACGCGGGCCGGAACTGCTAAGAGAGGGCAGGGTTATGGGGAACGCGACGAGGTCCTCGACGGCGAGGACGGTACAGCGGTCTTGTGGAGTGTAGGAGCTTTAGATGCTCGGTCTTTTCGCGTAAAGCCAGAGTGATTTCGTCCTCTGGATCGGTCAGGAGTCTGGTACTTAGTGTTCTATTTCATAATTATGGTGGTATATTGTCCGATATTAAAGGGCTGAAATGAAGTGAATTGAAATAACTGTGCCAATCAGATGTTTTCTTGTTTCCGCCAAAACTCCTCGATACAATCTTGGTAAGGTAAGGACCACTGCTTTACTGTGAAATACAATGGTTAAAAAAATTATAATATAAATACTTCTTATAAGGAGGCTGCTTGGGCTTGAACCCTTTGCCTTTACAATGTAAAACAAGAAGTTTATAATATTATCTAATGGAGAGAGCGGTACACACATTTTTGTGAAGACAAAAAAATTACCTTTTGTGTTGTATTCTATCTCACTCACTCTTTAATCTATGTTGCCAAAGCTTACGGATTATTTCCCTACCTATAAAAAAATATCAATACCGTTATTGTCGTCTCAATCATGTATATATAAATATTTCCAACATATCTTATATAATGATATAAGTACTATTTTCATTTCAGAATTATTCTTGTTGAATAAGATATCCTTAAGGTTTTTTATCCTTATTAACATTTTAGTTTAAAAAATTTCCTCATTTAATTGGTAATTGCGAATACATACTTCGGCAACACTGTTATAAAACGTTAAGTTCGATGTCAATATAGTTGTCAAATAAATGTTCACTTCGAAATTTTCTCCGTAATTATCTACAATAATAAGTGTGTTTTAGTGATATTTTAATGTGAATTGTGTAGTTCACGGTTGCAGAAATATTTGGTATCCATCATTTAGTGTGAAATTCTACAGGTAAGTTCATTGTCATCAATATTGTGTACATATTATAATTTTATCAATATTTATACGAATCGTAATAAAATACGGGAATATTTTATAAATGAACTGTAGAAAAACCTCGCTTAATGTGATTTGCTTTATATATGACTACTTTTTTCATATTAACGTAATGTTAAATGTGATTTTTTGTATTGTAAATAGTGTAAGTAAACAAGAGGCTAGGGTGACCATGGTGTAAGCTTTGGTGGACCGGTTTGACAATGGTGCTAGAGTATTTGTAATACTAGCCGCCTTACTAATGAATATTATAAAGCTTATTAATCTTTAAAAAATCATCGTAAATAAAAACTGAGGATCAACAGTTACAATCGAGTTCTCAGTGTATCCAGCATTGATTTATTGAAACTTTTATTTAAAATAAAATCGAGTTTGTATTTCTCTTTACAGATTTCTTAAAGATCTAGATAAGCAAAAACGTGGTTAAATATAAATACCATTAAAAGGTCAATTTGATGTCTGCAAGAATTACTAGTCAACATTTAAAGACAGAAGATTATGATTCTGAATGTGATAATGTGTCTTCTACTTCTGGGAATATGGCAGTAGATGTCAAAAATAATTATTTATTACCAGAAACCCATCCTGTAAGTATATTATTTTTTATCATTTCACTGGTATAATTATGATCCACTTAGACTTTATTATTTACTAGCTTTTGCCCGCGGCTCCGCCCGCGTGAATGTGTTTTTCCGGGATAAAAGTCACTGTTTATATTTTACTGGGATGAAAAGTAGCCTATGTGCTAATCCAGGACATGATCTACCCGTGTGCCATATTTCATCGAAATCCGTTCAGTAGTTTTTGCATGAAAAAAACATCCATACATCCAGACATTCTTACAAACTTTCGCCTTTATAATATAATAAGATTAGTAAGATAGGGCATTAAGCTTGCGACCCACCAAATTTTATAACGGCGGTACATTGGGTGATATCTGAGTGTACTAAATGGCACCTCTGCCTCTGTCTAAAATGTATAGGTACTTAAATATATTATTATTGATTGATATTTACTTTTTACATTACATGTCAGCGAAATGAATATGAACCACCATTGAAACGTCAAGACTTGAAAGATTTCAATATATCAGTTAATGTGAAGACATCCAGTGAAATAAGTTTAAAGAAATAAAAGAAAGTATTGCAGCAGAAGATGAAGAGATAAAAGAAGAAAATTAATTACAAGTTATTTCTTATTAAAGTTGTTCATGATTATACAGTCTGAAATTGAAAATATTTTGCAGTGAAATTTTGCTAATATTTGAGATTTTTTTTAAAAGTATATTCCAAGTAGCAAGCAAAGAAAAATTACATATAGTGATGACATAAAGACTTTTGCTTTAACATTACACTTTTAGTCGCCGAAAACATTTTTGTTTTATAAATTCAAAGATATATTTGCCGAAAGAGAGCACATTATGGTGATCTTTAGCAAACTTTAATTCTTTTGTTGGCTTCTTCACAGAAGTTTTAGAATATTAAAAATAAATTTAAGGACGAAACCTTACCCGCAGAATGTAGCGTTAATTTTTGATTCCATGGCTCTCAAACAAGAATTTATTTGGTATTGTAATTTGTAAAACATCCACGTGTTTATTACTTTTGCTATAAATATCTACACAACTTTGTTTACAATCAACTTACCTATGGAATTTCACACTAGATGTTGGATTGCAAATAATTCTGCAACCATGAATTACACAACTCATAGTAGAATATCTCTAAAACACAATATGTATTATTATGGATAATTACAGAAAAAAAGTTCGCAGAATACTCGCAAAAATTGTAAAAAATAGATATTTAGATAGATAAAATAGATATTCGTAATATTTCAAAATTACTTACTGAAAATTAGGTTATTAACTTCCTAAATGTGTATTATTTTTTTATGTATGATTGTTTACTTTTATGAGTATGTTTTTTATTTTTTTTTATTATATTTAAATTTAGCAATAACTGTAGTTTTCATTTTTAAATATCCCAATGTTTTTCTGTCTAACCTTACAGTCTCCATATTTGGTTATAAAGGCCGGCAAACAACGTGAACATATCCAGTCGCGGGGGAAAGTAAAACATATACAATGTGAGGCTGTGTGCCGAGCAAAAAAAAAGCACGCGGGGCCCCGTGCGAAGCAAATAATTTTTTTTAACAGCTTTGTAAGTAAGGTGCCAAAAAACGGGCCCCCAAGGAGCTGTAAGATGCCCCTGTAACTGCGAGGCCCCAGGCGGTTGCCTGGTTTGCCCCCCTCCTCCAAGGCCGCCACTGAATTCACCACCGCGTGGTGAGGTATTTTTTTTATGTAAGTGGAACTAGTAGTTCCGAACTACACATACCAAAAAAGTATGTAAATATGCCAATTTTGTTTGGAATAAACTTTCTAACTCAAATTATATTTTTTAAATATCAACTATTACTAGCCGCTGTAGTTGGTTTTCATAATTAATTTAAACCGCATTACTTTATAGAGATAAAAATAAATATTATGGTGCGATATCATATTATTACACACTCACGCCTCTTATCCCCCGGGTAGACAGAGGTGCAATTAGTGCACCCACTTTTTGCCGTTATTCCATTCCATGCTGTGATAGGGGGCGAGCCTATCGCCTTATCGTGTACAAATTCCAGATTCCGAGCTGATACTGAATGGAAAATAATCACTTTGCCCGACCCGACTAACCCGGGGATCGAACCCGAGATCTCAGCATTGCAGTCGTACCATAATACAACTACGCCACCGAGGCAGCCATATTATATCATATTATTATGGACAGTTAATTATGTTACGTCCTGGTTTTGAAAATAAACCTTTGTCACTCTAAAGAGAGAGACAGCAGACAGCTGTGACGTCACATTTTATTCTTCAGTTTGTTGAACGGAATGAAAAATCCATATATGGGTATAAAATTCTTGATGTAAAAGGAACATAAAAAAAGCTTACTGATGTTACTGGTTTACAGGAATTGCACGACAGATAAGGTTAGTAAAATAGGCCGGCATAATGTCGACTGGCGTTGAATCTCTTGTCAGTCGACACTATCTAGATTCTAGACCCTACTCCGCTTATCAGATGAAGTGTGGTCACTTTGCCGACTCGTTGTCTCTTCCACCGCAGTTTCTTGATCTTAATTAGATTACATTACATACGTCACTTCATGTTCATAATATTGAACTTTTACGCAATACGTTATTGTTTGGACAAAGATAGTTATAAGCAGGTGAAGAATGGAAATACCGTGCTTAGAAAACGATTGTTTTACAGAATGCACAACTCAATGCTAGGAAAAATGGAGGGAAATAATTTTATAATATAGTAATGTTGTTATCTATTGATTATGCGCATTATAATTTTACTAACCTTTGGATGTGCAAGATACCCTAGTTAGGAATGGAATAGACTGCGGAAACAAAGGCCTCCAGGTTCAAAAACCAAGACACATCTCTGATTTTTCGAAGTTACACGTGTTTTGTTTATTTTATTATTGGCTTTAACGGTGAAAGAGAACATCGTGGGGAAATCTATATAGGTACCTGAGAATTCTCCATAAGAATTTCGAGGATATGTGAAGTCTACCAACTCGCACTAGGCCAGCGTGGTGGACTAAGGCCTAAAGCCTTAGTAGTACAGAGTTGATGGTATTATTGCATTTGACACTGGCCGCGAGAAAACCCTTGTGCAGAAAAAAATGATTTTTTATTGCAATCATTTCCATTTTAATTGAACTTTCATAGAGCACAAAAAAGCTATGTGTTATTTTCAATATTTGCGTATTAGGTTGTATCCAAGAATATAGGATATTAAATGGCGAATCAAATAAAATAACTGATGAACTGCACAAGCTGCTTAGGAAAAGTTTTGCAATTTTAGTTTACTTTTGTCAAGTCATCAACAAGTACATAGAATTCTTTCTAAAGGTACTATTGGCGTGAGTGTTTTAACTGTCAAGGCTTTACAGATTTCAATGCTAAATATAAAACAATAGTATACTTAAGTACGTAATTCTTTTGTCTACATCCACATCTATTTGTATGAGTCCGAAGCGAAATATTTTAACAAATGTGTTCACACAAAGAACGTTAATTCGATCGGAAACAAAAAACAAACGCTAGACAATTAAACGCAGGTGATCAATGTTTGGCTCAGCACGTTTAATTGACGCGTTATGTTGCACAATGACCAAAGTAAAATCATTTTAACACACTTTTTATCCCCAATGGATCAAAGGATAGATACTTAGTTGTGCACCCACTTTTCGACATGTCGATTCCGTCCTATGATGTGATATGGTGAGCCTACATCGGGCCCATATTCCACACTCCGCTGATATTGAGCACAAAAACGTAGTTCTTCTGAGTAGTCTGTGACAAAAACCCACTACCTTACTCGGAATTCGAAACCGAGACCATAGAGCAGTTGTCGTACTGCTCACGTGACCAAACCACCAAGGGACAATTTTAACTTAGGTAAAAAAAAAAAAAATGAAATGTTATTGCAATAAATTCTACTTTAATTTAACTTTCATAGAATACAACATGCTCTTTGGAATACAAACATTGTAGAGCTTGAAGGGAAAATACACTTAATGCACTACAAAACGTTAATTTTTTTATTACAATCATTGTACCAGCACAATCAATGATGGAAATGACATTTCAAAAAGCACTGTGAATATCTGCCTCATTTACCTCTCTCCAGTTATAAATCAAATACCACGAATTAAATAAATAAAACGGCATACATGTGAATATTTTGGGAAAATGATTAATTGTCTTTCACTGAATGAAAATCGTTCATGTATCAATGAGATACATAAATACGGTCGAATGTTTGCATGTTACGTAATTTATTTCAATGAAATGTGTTGAAACTTTGAACATGTTCTAAAGGTTGAGAGGAAAATATAATGAGTGTTGCAAAAAGAGTGCGGAAGTTAATTTATGTATTCAAAACGTTGCGCCATGTAGCAGACCAAAACATAGTTATCAATACGTACAGGGCGCTATGCGAATCCATCATTAACTACTGTATCTGTGCGTGGGGAGGTGCAGCCAAAACCCATTTACTTGTACTTGAACGAGCCCAACGTGCGCTATTAAAAGTTAGTCTGCTCCTGCCTTTTAGATATCCAACTACGGATGTTTATAAAGAATCTAAAGTAGTTAGTATAAGAAAAATTTATATTTACAACTGTATTACAAGATACCACAGAGTAACAGTTCCTTTTTTACCCGTATTAAATAAAAGAATTGATTATTGCCCAGTCCCACGTCCTAGAAGTGCTTTTGCTAAAAGGCAATATTCTTTTTTAGCACCAACACTATATAACAAACGAAATATGAAGAGTAAGTAAGATAAAAAAAAAACAGCAACTAAAATCCAAAATTCACACACCCACACACGCACACACATTGAAGTAGAAAGCTGGACGCTTTTGACAGGAGACCTATATTCATCAGCGAACTTTATATAACTGATGATGATGATGATTTTGCCCTTGCGATACAAAATGTATAACAAAATTACAGGTGAATGACGCTATTGGCAACAGTCGCGTGCATTTAACTTTATTCTGTACAGTATAATACACGATATTCGCTTATACTGTATTTCATAAACCTCTTTTGAAGTGTATATAAATAAATTTGTTATTATTAGTATTTTGTTTGTTTTTCTTACATACTTTTAATACAGATGTTTTAACGTTCTGTCATTATCCCATTGAACTTATTGGTTTAACAAATGTAATTGTTAGTGCCTGCGTAAAAAAGTTTTTCTGGGATAACTCCCGCTTGATATTTCCCGGGATGAAAAGTCTATAGCATTTAGAAGTAATTTAGCTTCCTATTAGTGAAAGACTTTTTAAACAGAAGTTCCAGAGATTACTTCCTACAAACAAATTTTGTACTTTACAACATTAGTGTAGATTGTTTGGGTTTATTCACAAATTACGAAAAATAATTCGAATGCTTTCTGTCTCTATATTTTGATACGAGTAAATTTTCGACGAAGCTTACTGATTTTGATAGGAAAATGACATTTCAGCAAGTTTACACCACACGTTATCTCGAAAATGTACTTTTACATAAACAAAGTCGCGAAGAACACTATTCTGATAAAATACATGAAAATTATGTTTTGTATAGACGTCCTTTTGTCACGCTATCACGATTTTATACTGTCACGCTATAATGGTTATCACTAACGGCTATAATATGACGCCATAATAAAATTAGCAACCTGAATTTATCTATCGCTCGAGATTGTATTATGCTAGGAGACAAGGTCATTTATAGAAGAGGAATTGTCAGTGAAACATATAACAACTTCCTTTTCGAAGTTTGCTATAAATATTATTATGTTATTTTCATACTTCTGAGCTCTACCAATTTGACGGTTTAGGCTTTAGACCACGCTGATCTAATGTCGCTTGGCAGACGTCACATACCTCCAAAATTTTGATGTAGGTTTCTGAGGTATATAGATTTCAACACGATGTTTTCCTTCACTATTAAAGCAAGCGATAATTAATAAACAATACACATAACATCAAAAAGCTAGCGGTGTGTGGTTTAGACTTTGAACCTTTTTTAGCTTACAGCAACGTTCAATCACACACACACACACACACACACACACACACACACACACACACACACACACACACACACACACACACACACACACACACACACACACTCACGCCTATTATCTCCGAAGGGGTAGGCAGAGGCGCAAGTAGTGCACCCACTTTTCGCCGTTATTCCGTCCCATGATGTGATAGGGGGCGAGCCTATCGCCATGTCGGGCACAAATTCCAGACTCCGAGCTGAAATTGAATAGAAAAACTCAATATCACTTTGCCCGACCCGGGAATCGAACCCGAAACGTCAGCATTGCAGTCGTACCATAATACAACTACGCCACCGAGGCAGTCCGTTCAATCAAGGTCCTTAAAAACGCCTTTGACCCACAGAACTTCGGGCTAGTAGGCGTAAAATACTTTCTGAGGTCAAAACTCAATTGCCGCATAACACGCGTGCGAAATTTACATTGTATCTAAAATAGGATATTGTATAAATGAGTGAAGGTCGTACATAATCCAATCATTTTAATTATCAAGTATCCAAATTAAGTAACCGATGATTTCAATAATAACGATTGGCTCCCTTACCCTCACTTTTCCTGACATTATGGGATTTAAGATGACCGAAGAGTGCCATACCATATCAGCCCTGTATTATATACATCCTGATGAGTACGGGCCTCCTCTACTACTGAGAGGGGTTAGACTTGGTCCACTACGCTGGCTCAATGCGGGTTGGCAGACTTCACATACCCTTTTTTTCGAGGGGAAATCAATATTATCGATACAGTCTTGTCCATGGGGAAAGGCAGACGATTATGTTGGGCTTATCGGTCTTACGGGCCAACATTAGATCGTGCGGGAATAATTACATCCGATCGACCATCGCCATGCGACCCATCTTTACGAGTAGCAGGGGCCTCGAAGCCCCCACACCGAAGGACGTCCTAAAAGTCTTCGGCAGTGCTATGCCGTCATCATACTGAATGGAATAGCACTGGCGCCCACCTCTAGGTTGCGCGATGTACGAAAGTATAAAGGACGCAGTCCACCACTGCGCGCCCGCAACCCCTGATGGTCCCTTTTATTCGCCTCTTACGACAGGCAGAGGTTATCGTGATGGAATTCTTTAAACGCCCCCATCAGGGCGATACCCTGGAAATTCTTATAGAGAATTCTCAGGTATGGTTTCCTCGCGATGTTTTATTTATACGAGTGAAGAGTATCTTTCAATATTATGTTTTAGTTTTTAATTATGTTGTTCGTAGTGAATGCTGTGTACATCTATGAGTATCACACATATAAGATGTACATTATTGTTTTATTCCATTAGTATGTTATAGTATGTAGTGATAAAGGTTGCATGAACACGCTGGATGCAAGCCACTTTCGATAAATCCGTCTGGTAAGCTTTAGGGGAAGCCTATGTTCAGCAGTGGACGTCAGGTGGCTGATGACGATGATTATAAATATGTAGTGCTTGAGGTGTACCTTATAACAATAAATAAAGAGTGGGTCCAGTAGTAGCGTTTCTGCTTACCCCTTAGGGAATTTTCTATGGAGTTTAATCCAAATATTTGAACTTTACGAACGCAAAGATTAAACAGTCACATACTTTGTCTTGACTTCACTAATCACTATGATATGAGACTTAGGTATATAACGAGAAACAAAGAGAAATATTTGTCTCGATAGAGAAATATTTTGACTACGGGATTTCAATTCACTGCCGGCGTATGAATTTTAGACTGTAGTCCTATGAAAGCTCAGATATTATATTCCTAAGACTACAGGAAGACGATAATAAATCACTAAAACACGCTAATATTGTGATAAAAGTCCACAAATCAAACTCAGTGGCAAATTAAGTGATCAACATGTTTACAAAATGTATAAATAAACCCAACCTGACGTTAACAAAACACACAAGATAGCGCGTTACGTGCCGCCATTGTAAATTATAACACTTCCTCGTAAACTCTTCACTCTTAAAATTTTTGATTTAATACACTATACTTATATAAAATCGAAAGTGCCATCCCGTACCAGCCCAGCGCAGTTGACTTAGGTCTTTAAACTATTCCAGTGGTAAAGGAGACCTGTGCCCAGCAGTGGAATATAGTACAATCCAATATCCATACTAATTTTAGAAATGCAAAAGTACATAGCAAGGAACTCCAAAAACACATGCATAGACTTTTTTTTTAATTTTTCCTGACTTGAATCAAAGCAAACAAAGCCGTGAGTAGATATAGTATCTTATAAAATAAGCCACGACAGCCTTGCAGTAACTGGAACGACATACCCATGCAAAGATACTGATGTGAGCAAATCGAATGTAGATAGATAACTCTTTGTTGTAAGTATAATTCAAACACAATAAACGAAACCTGATGGAGTATGTATGATGGATAAAGTGTTGTTGGGTTCTTCTGGTCAGTAACAGCTCAAAGTCTGGACCTAGTAATTTCCTAGCCAGTTTCGGCCACGGCGGTCAATGTCATCGGAGATCAGCCAGGTACGCAGGAGATATTATAGTGCACAAGTGTGTGCGCAATACACAGGTGCACTCGCTATTTCTTCACTCTCACATAGTCTGGTGAGACGGCAATCCGACATGACCGGAGAGAGATCATGCGCAGGACCAATGGCTTACGAGCTTTCCGAGCCACGGGGGTATCACACCGCCAACTTCATGACTCCGAGCAGCCACTGAGTAATTTTTAAGATGGAAAAACCCAGCCACAATGTTTTTGGCTCAACCCGGGATTCGAACCCAAGATCTCAGCGCGCAAATCGAACTCGTAACACGTACGCAATACAACTACGCCACCGAGGCAGTCTGGACTTCGTGCACGATATAGCGATAGGCTCGCCCCCAATCACAGTTGCTTCACTGACTATTCTTCTGGATACAAGACATAAGTGTGTGTAATACTAAACTTAAGAACATAGTAGGTTTAGTAGCTTAGCTAATTAACAAGGGCCCAGGTGCAAAAACTACCCTCTCCACAGCCCAGCGTATGCAAAAAGATGCTTTGTTATTTTGCACAGGTGACCTAAAAAAGCTACAGATAAGTATAAATTTGCTTCAGTTTGAGGTTAACATAACGGTCAACTATGGAGCCCCTTGACTTTAGAGTCCCCGGTGCCCACCACTGCCTGGCCTTACAGTAACTACGCCCCCGAGTAGGATAAATAAGTAATCCTGACAAGTCTCCGTAGGGTTATAACGTAAAAGCTAACTAGATAATATTGAGGTTGTATAGGACAACGCGCTCTCAATAATCATGCAAATCTTAGGCAATAATCGCGGCTTTCCATCGAACAGGTTTATAACATTTAATATTACTACTATTTACAGATAATGTTTCTAAAAGGAACACTAAGGCGCCGCACAGACGGTGCCAACTAGTTGATGAACACTCCACTACTATGAAACTGATTGTAGCAAATTCAACAAATGTGTCCGCGCGACGCCTTACTGGTGGAAGAAGACTTGAAATCTAGATAGATAGCACTGTAGCAGTAGTTGCCCTAAAATAGAGCCCCAGGTGCCATGGAACAAAGAGCGTCAAAATGCCAAGTACGAAAAACCATTTCGAGCGAAAAATGATAGAAATTCAACGTTGAAATTAAACTATTATAACCATTGATGTATTATTATTTAATACATCAATGATTATAACGGATTTTATCGCAAAAAGTCAACGCCAAAGGGCGCCAGAAGACAATCTCGCTCTACCTTTATTAAGGGATAGGACCGTCGCTGCCGTATAGTAATCGGTAGTAATCGGAATAATATAATAATAATACCAGCCCTGTATTATATACTGCTCACTGCTGAGCACGGGCCTCCTCTACTACTGAGAGGGTTTAAGACCTTAGTCCACCACGCTCGCCTAGTGCGGGTTGGCAGACTTAACACACCTTTGAAATTCTTATGGAGAATTCTCAGGTATGTAGGTTTACTCACGATGTTTTCCTTCACCGTTAAAGTGAACGATAATTGATAAACAATACACACGTAACTTCGAAAAGTCAGAGGTGTGTGCCTTGGGTTTCGAACCTTCGGAAATAGTCTCGGCAGACCGTTCCATTCCCAACTAGGCTATCGTCCACTATCAATCGGATGTAAATATTACATAAATTATAAACAATATACTCAGCAGTAAATATTAGGATCTTTGAAATATAATTAGCTTTAGCTACGTAGTGTCCGTCACTCGTATGCTTTGAGTATTACCTCGTATGTAACGTTTTGGATTCTATTTCTATAGCTCTCCCTCTTCGTCATCATGACATTTGAATCCATAATTTCCTCTGCGATATCATTCCAGTAGGCAGATTTCATCATCAAATAACATGCGACAAATATTTGTACAGGAATTTCCATACGAGACTGATAGCGACGCAAATATTTGTTTGTATTTATGAAATTAGATCAAGTGAACTGCAAATTGTTACGAAAGATGTGGTTAATATCGTTAATTGCAAATATAATTTTTTTTATTGCTTTGGATATTTCGATCGAGAAGCTGCAGTACGTAAACATTGTTGTATGAAATAGGAGATATACCTGCATAGTATTAAAGGTATGATAAGGTTAATATACTGGGTATTGACATATATATAAATAAGGATTTACTGCAGTAGGTTTTCGAAGGCATACAACTGAGCTTAAAGACAAATAGCATGGATGTATGTATAAATGGAGTTACAACAGCTGTTCATTAAGGAGCTAAACATAAAACATGAAATAAATGAAACCGACTTAAAAACAACAAAGTAACAATAATGTTATATAATATTTTATAACTAAAACAATCGAGTAACACAATTTGTATTGTCATTTTTATTATTTTTAATTGACCCCCGACAGAAAAAGAGGGAAGTTATTGCCGTTCAATACATACATTCCCGATTTGTTGATGATTTTAATTGTGGACTTTGATAAACTCCTTTAATATACCTAATTACAGTATTTACTTAATTTGGCTGGCACCAATTATTTAACACAATAATTCTAAAGGCCACCCAGACTAGCGATATTACAGTCAGCTTGGGCACAGCTTCGAAAACTAGTTATAGAGTAAACTCTCCAGTGTATTTAACGGAACTTAAGTGTACATCGTGCGGTATAGGCGCATAGGTATGAACGGAAAGGGTTATAATAAAATAAACCCTTATATTAGATTAGGGCCCGGATTACCACTTTGTGGAGCCCTGACACTGCTCGTAGGCGTAGAGGTAGACCAAAGAAGAGATGGCGGGATGAACTGGATTAATTTAACAGTAATTGGTTCACTGTAGCGCAGCATCGCGATTCATGGAAGGATCTTGGGGAGGCCTTTGCCCGACATTGGGACATTATCGGCTAATACAATACAACAACATATTAGATGTTGCAAGGCCTGTGTAAAATACCTGTAAATAGTTGTTTGAATTTGTAAGAGATGAAGATTTCGCCGTTATAGCGAGCAATAATTGACAAGGAAGTTCAAGGACACATTAGGTTAATGAGATAAACCAGAGGCACCTTCATCCTAAATACTCCTAAATAGACTACCGCTATCTGCGTACTAAAGTGGACGATAGCCTAGTTGGGAATGGAACGGTCTGCCGAGACAATGTCCGGAGGTTCGAAACCCAAGGCACACACCTCTGACTTTTAAAAGTTACGTGTGTATTGTTTATCAATTATTGTTCACTTTAACGGTGAAGGAAAACATCGTGAGGAAACCTACATACCTGAGAATTCTCCATAAGAATTTCGAGGGTGTGTGAAGTCTGCCAACCCGCACTAGGCGAGCGTGGTGGACTAAGGCCTTAAACCCTCTCAGTAGTAGAGGAGGCCCGTGCTCAGCAGTGAGCAGTATATAATACAGGGCTGGTATTATTATATCTGCGTACTCTGATTAGCCCGTATATCCGGTTTTGAAGTTTCACGAGGGGTAATCACCTATCGAACGTCGATAGCCTTTGTGACGCCACTCCACGTAACATCAGGTGCACCGACGTCATTTCAAATTGCCCTTATAACAAAAAAAATTGTCAAATTGTTACTTCCAACTATGTCTGGTAAAGTTCATGTCTGTGCAACGCCATAATGTTTAACAACTAGATATTAAGTAGGTAATTAGTTTTTAACTTGCGTTTATTTTTCGTGTATTCTGGATACATAATTATAGTTTGTGTCAGATTAGGAGTTACGCGTCAGTGCCTTGTCCACAATGCGTGAACTAATGACTGCCGTCTGTGGATTTTGCGACGACTTCTTGATATTTGAGAGAAGCTTTGATCTGTGATAATGTGGACAGACAGTATTGTTAACATAAGTAACATATGTTATGTTTTGGTGCTGTCTTATCCTACTTAAGTGTTTTCCGGGATAAAGTATCGTGAATGTAAATTTATGCAAAAAGGTATCAATTAGGTTTTTTAACGAAGAATCGCTAAAAAAACACCAAACATCTTTGTCCGTATTAATTATATTAGTATATTTATACATAGGTACATACTCACACGCCTTTTATACTCGAAGGGGGAGGCAGTGGCGTAAGTAATGCACACACTTTTCGCCGTTCGTATTCTGTCCCTTGATGTGATAAGGGGCGAGCCTATCGTCGTATTGGGTACAAAGTCCAAACTCCGGGCTGATGCAGACTAGAAAAATCCAATATCACTGCCCGACCTGGGAATCGAACTCGAGACCTCAGCATTGCAGTCGTACCGTAATACAACTACGCCACCAATGCAATAGTAGATTTATTGAAAAATAATATTATGCGACCAAATATCACACTTTTCACAGCGATTTTTTTCTTACGACAAACCTTCCTTTAGAGTTTAAATTTATCTGGAATTTGACAGATCCAGGAAAATATTATAAATAAAACTGAAACAAAATGAGCACCAGAAAACCTGAGAATACAGAATATGCGCTGTCTAAAAGGCGATATGTATAAAGGGTCCTAGCCAAGTTGCCTATCCTTTATCGCCAAAGGTAGTTTTATGTGTGAGAATGATATATCATAGCGATAATTATCATTGTGATATATCATTCCCACATTCTTTTTTGTTTCGATAAGCGTTGCAATGCAATGCAATCAGCCCTGTATTATATAGGTACTGCCCACTGCTGAGCACGAGCCTTCTCTACTACTGACAGGGGTTAGGCCTTAGTCCAACATGCTGGCCTTGTGCGGGTAGGCAGACTCACATACCCTCGAGATTCTTATGGAGAATTCTCAGGTATGTAGGTTTCCTCACGATGTTTTCCTTCACTGATAAAGCGGTAACTTCGAAAAGTCAGAGGTGTGTGTGCCTTGGGTTTTGAAACTCCAAAATTGTCTCGACAGACCGTTCCATTCCCAACTAGGCTATCGTCCACTGTCAATTTGCGTTGCAGACTATAGAAAGGCATTTGGATTTGAGCTCAGATATTTACAGTAATTAATACTTGTGGTAGAGCAATATTGCCATTTCGGTTGTCGTTTTATTCGTATTCAGCGTGTAAGAACCAACTTGGCTGAATAGTTCCTACCGCTGTCACCCGAAAAAGCGACCTGGGAACAAGATGCCTTGTAAAATGTCTTCTATAAGGTATGGGAATGACAAATTCTAGTGACAGACTTATCGCTAAGATTCGCATTAACGAATGTAAAAAGGCATCGTGAATTCCGGCCTTGATGGCAGTTTGCTGTTGCTTATCCTATGATATCTAGGTGATATATCTAGAAGTCAAATCATCATAAGCCACATGAAGGCCACTACATATAGGTCTCTCCTAAACATTTCCAGGTGGACCTGTCATAATGCATCCTGTTCCTGCGACCTTCTGAAGCACAATCAGTCTTCCTTAATTCCTATTTACAGCGTATCCATATTTTTTCTGTTATTATTCGAATTTATTGGCGGAAAGAACATCAGGTCTTGGCTAGTTGTTTCACTCGTGACTTGCACCACTCGCGCGGTTCCAGTGAACAGTGGAGGTGCGCGCGCGCAGTTCGACGGCGCGCCGGGCGTAGCGCGCAACGCGATGTGATATAATAGTGTTGTGTATTCGTGATCGATTGCGATATATATGGTATGTTAGTTATTATCTTTTCTATTTATTATTGAGTGAAGAAAAAAAAATAGCCCCATTTTTACACATTGCGCGCAGAGAAGAGTATGGGATTTGGCATAATTAACTTAACATGATTAACTTTTTGATGAATAACTTCATCAAAAAGTTTATTTTTTCGTGATGACAGTAGGTAACGAATATTGTAAAACAATGCTTAGACTGCAAAATGCAATGTAGTTTTAACTACAATATAGTTGTCTTAAATACTTAATCACTTTTTTATCGCCTTTTACCTGCGTCAAATAATTTGATTGACATAACACTGACAATGGTGATCAATATTTAAAAGTTAAAGGTTATGAATATTCCAAAATATAATTTGCGAATTATTAAGCCAATACCTACTGCTATTTAACAATATTACACGATCTTCAAAATCAAGTTTTAGTATGTATATAGGTAAAATGCAGTGTTTGTCATAAAATTTTGCTATTATTACCTAATAATATAATAATAATAATACCAGCCCTGTATTATTATACTGCCCACTGCTGAGCACGGGCCTCCTCTGCTGAGGGGGTTTAGGCCTTAGTCCACCACGCTGGCCTAGTGCGGGTTGGTAGACTTCACATACCTTCGAAATTCTTATAAGGAACTTCTTAGGTATGCAGGTTTCCTCACGATGTTTTCCTTCACCGTTAAAGCAAACGATAATTGATTAACAATACACACGTAACTTAGAAAAGTCAGAGGTGTGTGCCTTGGGTTTCGAACCTCCGGACATGTTTCGGCAGACCGTTCCATTCCCAACTAGGCTATCGTCCACGTTTATTACCTATTATTACCTATAGGACACTATAATTATCCCCCTCATTGAATTCACTATGTAACATACACACACACACTCACGCCTGTTATCCCCGAAGGGGTAGGCAGAGGCGCAACTAGTGCACCCACTTTTCGCCGTTACTCCGTCCCATGATGTGATAAGGGGCCAGCCTATCGCCATATGGGCACAATTTCCAGACTCCGAACTGATACTGAATAGAAAAACTCAATATCACTTTGCCCGACCCGGGAATCGAACCCGAGACTTCAGCATTGCAGTCGTACCATAATACAACTACGCCACCGAGGCAGTCACTATGCAACGATATAAATATTAAAGAATTAAAGATTTAACCTATAAGGATGATGAATGGATCGTATTTTTTTTTCTTAGCACAAAATTACAGTGATAAGTACAGTGCAATCAAAATAAAATGTCAACTTGCAGACCATGAGAGTTATTTTCTTCAAGAATCAATATAATTCCCTACTCTATTATTCATCCCACGCGGTGGTAGAGTCAGTATTCTTCGTAGTCGTGCTTCACATCATCCAATCCACACGAAAGTCGATAGAACGAAAGAAAAGTAAAGAAACGAGCCAGTATTGTTGAGATTTCAAAATGTACACGATAGTCACTTTCCTCTTCGACGTCGTATCTCAAGAAGAAACTTTAAAGTTCAAGTTAAAACCATCTATGGGCTAACAAGAACTATATAAAACCTTAAAAAAATGCATTTTTTGCTCGTTCATTAATAAGTTAAAATAATTTAATTTATTTTCAAGTCCATGAAATTGAGTTTTTTCTAAGTACATACCTACGAGGGTGAGGACTGAGAAAGTATCAGAATTGTAGGTACTTATTATATCCATTATTTCAACCAAGAAATATTTTGAGAAAATGTGCAAGGATTAAGCAGGATATATATAAAAATGTTCAGAAATAAGTTATAACGTATTCTATATATTGAAATTATGTTAATTGTTGAGAGAAATGTAAATACGTTGAGCCATTAACAAAACTTTGCGGCGCTCCGTATCTGCGGTGAACATTAATTATATTTTAATTATGTGGCCACTGACATAAAAAGAAATTGATAACTTACTAATTAATAAAACTACCTACTTTATTAATATCAATAATCTTAAGTGTAGGTACTTTAAATCTACCTTTATTTTCTACAAAGTCCTTTTGCAATATATAATTTCCATTGTATATTTTTTTTGACACAAATAGTAGTTTATATCTTTTTCCGTACCTCAGTTTAGCTGTATAAAAAAGTAGCCTATAGCACTCAGGAGTAAAGTAGCTTCCTGTTAGTGAAATATTTTTTTAAAATTAGTTCAGTAGTTCATGAGATTAGTGCGTTCAACTAAACAAACTCTTCAGCTTTATAATATTAAAGGTTAGAAGTACAGATTTCATCCAAATTTATTCAACAGTTTATTTGTGGTTCGCTAACAATCATTTGAACATATTTACTACCTTTTTTCTATTTCTGTCCTAGACCAAATATGAAGGATGTGGCTTTCACGATCGTTCCATCTGCTAAAATGAGATAAAATGATCAAGCACACGCTTATAGCATTTAGTGTGCGCAAAACGAAGATTTATTTATGTGTGCGTTTATATGGACGGCGTTAGGGATGGGCGAATCGGGCAAGTTAGGCGCCCGGAGCCCTGGACCTAGGGAGGCCTCTAACCTCCAACAGAAAACCTTTTTTAGGTAACTACAACCCGTTCACCGTAGCATCTACCCACAAAAATCGTAATCGGGGACCTTTTTTGCTCCCGCCCGGGCCTCGCATGGAAAGGACACAAAGAAAAAAGTCCTCGCGCTAACATTTGCCACCCGGAGATTCGCGTTAGTAAAGGCTCTACTAGTTAGTGATGTTGAGATATAGGAAGGTAGGTGCAAAAATATAGCTAGTTATTAAAAATCAATAAAATAAAACCTAATATAAAAGAATGGCGAATATTGAAATATTATAGACAAAGTATTTGGGTACGGAACATTGGATATTCACGAAACCGCAGACCTGGATATAGGAGGGGGCAAACCGGAGTACCCGCCCGGGCGGCAGGGCGGCGTAGTTCTATTATAAAATAAATAAAAAATAAAATACTTTATTCATCACGTAGGCGAACATAGTTGCACTTATGATAAGTCGAGACACATTTAATTATTTATAATTACTTACATAACTACAGACACTTTTATTACGAGTAAACTAAATGATGAAAAATAAAAAGTAAGAAGCCAGCTCGGGCTGGCAAGAAAAGCAATATAAAACAAGAGATAATTTTGTTAACAAAAAATAATAATATTAGTAATGATAATGGGAGGAACGCGTCGTGATCCTCACCGGTGAGGACACTACAGGCCCTAGCCTAGCTACCTACCAACCTTTCACTAGCTACCTAAGCGATGACTACCCGAAGAAGAAAGGCAGAAAGAAACTCCGGGCTTACTTTTTTGTCATCATTTGTCCATCATTTATCTTTATATTTTTTTTTTCAAGTCTTTTGCATACATAGTCAGATTAGTTAATTTATTACGGTACGACTGCAATCCCGAGGTCTCGGGTTCGATTCCCGAGTCGGGCATAGTGATATTGGATTTTTCTATTGAGTATCTGCCCGAAGTCTGGAATTTGTTCCGATATGGCAATAGGCTCGCCCCCTATCACATCATGGGAACACACACAGCGAAAAGTGTGTACACTTAGGTGCACCTCTGCCTACCCCTTCGGGGATAGAAAGGTGTGAGTGTGTGTGTGTGTGTAATGAGACATTTCTAAATGCTTTTGGAGCTCATAATTATGTATGTTTTATACACCTTTTATCATTTTTGTCTATTTTAACATAACCATGGAATGTAAGTACTTAGGTACTATTCTTGGGAACGTAATAGTCAATAGAATTTTACACCATTTGATGTGTTTATTTTAATGTCTTAGAATATCCAGATACACAACTATTATTATTATGTTTTGTTTTTAATAACCCAATTATCTATTCACTAGACTGCCCACTCTATCTCCTCTTCTTATATCCACCCCATGGTTGTCTGGAAGATATTGCCTAGAGCGATAAGACCGCCACTTGTACTGCTTTTTATTCTTTTTAAATTGTTATACCAGTGTACAAAAAAGTGAATAAATAAATAAACAATACATTATAAACCAATTTAAAGTTATTTTTCATCCTTTTAAGGTGTCATGTGTGTGCGTAAAAATAAAAAACTTGCTCCACAAAGCGCCTAGTACGCCTGTACGCGGACGCCTGGTTTGCTCACCGTCGACTTGTAAGAAAAAGGCACCACACAGGTGGCCACAATGGCATGACTATTATGTATTTTTAAAATGTTTTAAATAATTTATCTCAAACGCTGGAGAGAGGGGCGCCACTATTAAATTTCTGCCCCGGTTCTAAAAAATCGTACATCTGGGGCTACGAAACGGATTCGGACTAGACTGGTTTTAATGTGTTTTTTTTAAATAAGTAATCAATTATAAAGTCGTAAAATCCTACTAATATTATAAAGGCGAAAGTTTGTAAGTATGTATGGATGTATGGATGTTTGTTACTGTGCGGGGCTCGGACTGGGCCAACACCCCGCAATGTGTTGTGTGTGTGCTGGATTGCGTGAGTGGGAATATGGCGATACCAGTGACAAAGTAACAAAGGCGAAAAATCGGGAAATAGCGTTTATTTCACACACTGAATCGAAAGTTACAAAGTTCAGCCACAACGGTAGCCAAATTCTCCCGGCGTTAATATTCGGCGCGTAGTCTCTCGTTGCTACGCCGTAGCTATGCGACGTAGCTGGAAGTCGTCCTTGTAGCACCGTGCCACCGCTGATGAGGAAGGATGGTCCACTCTGCATAAGCGCCTGTTTCCTCTTCAAACTTGCAGACTTCTTCTTTCTTGCCGACTACTTGCTGTTTTCTTGATGTCCCGAACTATTTCTATTAAACAAAAAACTCCTAACACGTTTTAACTCAAAAATACAAAAGAACAAATTAGCTTAAGTACTCCGCGGCTATACCGTACGGAGCACTAAGAGGGCCTTCCCCCTTTCTAGGACCTCTTTTTCACTTTCAAGATTACACTTATTTTCAATTCGCGCCTAAGTTAAATCTATATGCCTAAACTATAAGTGTCTTGGTACATAGACACTAAGTGGCTCTATATACTAAACATCATAAAGCAACCTTATGTGCATTACAAAGAAAGTTATCGTGATTTACTTACTCTAAGTTTAGCACAAACGATGCACACAAGCAACATTTCTAAAAATAACTATTTAAACTTTATACATACGTTCATCCCGCTACCGCAGCGGGGTAGGCAAAGTTCTAACCTACACTATGACACCGAATGAAACACTACACAGTTCATACCGGGTGAGTTATAAGCGTTCAATGACCCTAACGATAACACGATTTTTTCACTAAGATCACTGACTAAAGTCTATGACGTCACTAAGAGGTCCGAGTTCTATTACGAAATCGCGCATGCGCGGTATGCACTTTACGTTGTTCTCTCTTCGAGAATATGCGTCCTGCACATTCTCCCGCCGTGCATCACCCAGCGTCCAGGGGGTGATGCAGTCACGCTGTCGGGCAGGATGCATCCGCCGCTGGCTGCGGCGCGGCGCTCTCGGTCCTTGTGTCGTCAGCTTGGTGTATGACGACGATCCTCTTCACGGGTCGTCGCAGGACACCTCCGCGGGTGGTGATGTCCACTGTGCGCACCACTCCATCTGGGCCGGGATACATGGCGCAAATGCGCCCCCGCGGCCATGTGTTGCGCGGGAGCGTGCCGTCTATGATGCGGACGACATCACCTATTTGCAGTTCGGGGCCCCGGCTGTGGGCCTCCCGCCGGTTTCTTAGCTCGGGGAGGTACTCCCGGAGCCAACGCGTCCAGAATGCGTCGGCGAGCTGCTGTGTGGCTTTGAGGTCGGCGTGCGCGCCGAAGTCGTGGTCGGCCGGGAAGTTCGGCACCGACCACGGGCCCCGACCGCCCAACAAAAAGTGGTTAGGCGTCAGGGCTTCCGGATCCTCAGGGTTCACCGACACGTGGGTCAATGGTCGGCTATTGACTGTTAGTTCGACCTCGGCGAGTAACGTTGCCAACGTCTCTTCTCGAGGGCTCCTCTCGTGGAGCACCGTTTTTAGTGCGGTTTTCACAGTCCGCACCAGTCTCTCCCAGGCGCCGCCCATGAATGGCGCGCCCGGGGGAATGAAGCGCCATCGGATCGCCCTCCGCGACGCCTCTTCTTCGGCGCCCGCGAGGAGGGTGTTGCGCAGCTCTCGTTCCGCGCCGTGGAAGTTGGTCGCATTGTCGGACCACAGCTCGACGGGGCTCCCACGACGCGCTGTCATGCGCCTGAGTGCCATGATTGCACCCTGCGCACTTAATGAGTGCACCACCTCTAGATGCACCGCTCGAACTGTCAAACATGTAAAGAGAGCTACATAACGCTTTTGATTGCTGCGGCCCACGGTTACGGTGAGCGGACCGAAGTAATCAAGACCGGTATAGGTAAATGGTCTGTGATGATGAGCCAGCCGACAGGCAGGTAAGTCGCCCGTCACCGGCTGCGGCGGGGTCGCCGCCCTCTGGCGGCACTTCAAGCAGCTCCTCAGTGTAGTCTTGACCGTCGGGCGTAGTCTCAGGATCCATCTCTGTTGGCGGCAGCAGTTGACCACGCTCTCGACGCTGGCGTGATGCAGCTCTGCGTGGACGTGCTCGATCCACAGCCGTGTTGCCCGATGCTCGCCGTCGACGACCGGAGGGTGCTTCATTTTTTCTGTGATTCCCGTGGTAGCTGAAATCCGACTATTTAAACATATCAAATTATTAATTAGTACAATACTCAAAGGATACAGGCGGCTATCCCGTGATACGGGTTTTCCTTGTGCGAGTGCACGTATTTCTTCGGCAAACACTTTTTCTTGACTCATTTTTATAATGAGGTATTCCGCCCGTTCTAACAGCTCAGCTGGGAGGGTCATGAATGTTATGTCCTCCGATTTTCGCGCGCTCCTCTTCAACGGTTTTTTCGACGTTTGAGCGCGTTTCCAATCCGGGTCCTTTTGCGAAGCGGCCTTTGTTCGCTTGTGATTAACGTAATCACACCGTCGCCGGAACATGCGCACTGCCTGCAGAGTGCGAGCTGTAGCTCTCAAGTATCGGGTCCAACTCGAGAACCGATTCACGTCGGGTAGGGCCTCTGAGAGCTGTGGCTCTCGATGTCCTGAGGTGACGGCGCCTACTCTTTCTTCACCGGTCGTGGTGATGATGCCCCTTTCTTCCGTGGGCCATAAGTCGGGTGGATTTCGGAGAAATTCCGGCCCATTGAACCATCGATGTCGCTCATCGAAGTTGTCCGGCACGTCGCGTGTGGCATCGTCAGCGGCATTGTGGCGCGTCGGCACCCATCTCCATTCGCTCGTTTGTGAATGTTCCTCTATTGCCGCGACGCGATGAGCGACGTATGGTTTGTATGATCTGGATCCTGTTCTGATCCAGCTCAGCGTTGTCCGACTGTCTGTCCAGTAGGTCGTTGACTCGGGTTGTCTTCCGTGTTCGCGCTTCACCGCGGCTGCCATCCGTGTGCCGAGTACTGCTGCCTGTAATTCTAGACGGGGAATGGACGTTAGTTTCAGCGGCGCAACTTTCGCTTTCGCTGTTATAAGCGAAACCGTGACCCGTCCGTCTTCATCTTCGGCTCGCCAGTATAGTGCGGTCGCGTAGGCGGACTCGCTGGCATCGGTGAACACGTGCAGCTGCAATCTTCTAGCTCGAGTATAGCCTAGGTAGCAGCGTGGCACGGACACGTGACCCAATCTTCTCAGCTGTGTGACCCAATCCGCCCATCCGGCGGATATGTCGCCGTCAAGCGGATCGTCCCATGCAGTGCCGCGTCTCCAGACCTCCTGCAACAGCTGCTTGGCCCTTACCGTCACTGGGGATGCAAGACCTAGAGGATCAAACAGGGACATTACTATTTTAAGCGCTTCTCGTTTCGTGGGCGCTTCTCTGATTAACAAGTTTGGCGGTATGCGCGCCAAATCCAAATTGAAGGCGAGTCTGTCTTCCGTTGGTCTCCAAATGAGGCCCAAGACTCTCTCCGCTTTTTCTAAGTCCACCTCTTCGCAGTGGGGACTTGCCGATTCGCCGAGTGCTTCAAGTACCTCAGGCGAATTACTCGTCCATTTTTTCAATATAAAATGCGCCTCACCGTGAATGTCGCGCACTTGCCGCGCAATCGTTGTCGCGCTTTCTATGTCCGGATAGCTGTCAAGGTAATCGTCCATATAATGTTTTCTCCTTATCGCGTCGACAGCTTCCGGATGCGTCGATCGAAATCTGTCCGCGTTGCGATTCATGACATAAATCGCCGTCGCGGGAGAGCTAGATGCACCGAAAATGAGTACCTTCATCCTGTATATTTCCGGCGGTTCGTTATCTCGGCGATCCGCTCGCCAGAGATATCTGAGGGCGTCGCGATCTTCCTCGCGCAATCTCACCTGCATAAACATCTCCGTGATATCCGCGGTGACTGCAATGGGATGTTCCCGAAATCGCATCAGGACGGCGGGAAGAGGCTGCAACAAGTCTGGACCTGTTAATAAGTTATCATTCAAAGTGGTACCCTTTGTCTTGGCCGCCGCGTCGTGCACAACTCGCAGCTTGTCCGGTTTCAAAGCATTAAAAACTGCGAAGTGCGGCAAATACCATGTCCTTGTTGCATGGGAGGTCGCGGGGGCTGGCTCGGCGTAATCCTTCTCGATCAGCGCCTCCATCTGTTGGTTATATCTGACCTTGAGTTCGGGGTTCCTATCCAGCTTGTTTTCTATGTTGTGCAGCCTTTTCAAAGTGTTCTCGTAATTGTTCAGGAGCTCGACATTTTCTTTTTTCCACAGGAGAGACGTGGTATATCTTCCGCAGGGTTCTCTCGTGGTGTTGTCCTCCAGGATTCTCAGCGCCTTTTCTCCGGGGTCGCTCTTCGGCCTGCGGGGATCTACAAACAGATTATCAAGCAAAATAAATTCTTTTACGAGCTCCTCAGTTAGGTCGTCGGTTGCTGTCTGGCCGACGAAATTCACCCTGTGTCCTAGGGCTCTGGTCCGGCTCCCGTGTACCACCCATCCTAGTGGTGTGAGCGAGGCGACCGGTTGGTTCCTCCTCCCGGACCGTGTCTTGCTAGATATAAGCAAATGCCAATTATCCTGGCCTATAAGAAGTCGGGGTTTCGCTTCTTGCGTTTGTGATGCAGGCAGGAGGCCCTTCAAATGGGTACAGTCTCGCAGCGCCTCTTCAGGAATACGCTGCGCCGCCAATCTCAAGTTGTCGACGGTGCGGGCTTCTATCTGCTGCCGTCCCCGACTTCCCCTTATCTGAAACTTAACACGACATGAATTATTCCGTGTAGTTTTCTCTCCATCGTACGTGATTATGTGGAGCGGTTCATCCGGTCCCTCCGCGCCGATGTCCTTGGCCAGCTGATGGTCGATCAAACTGACCGTCGACCCGTCATCAAGTAGCGCGAAAGTGTGAGCCTCTCCCGCCGGTCCTGAAATGCATACCGGAGCTATTTTCAAAAATGACATTTGCGACGTCCATGCCGAATTTACCACCTCTTCATTGGTGGCCTCGTCGGTACTCTTACTCCTCCGGTCCGAGTGCAGCATCCTATGGTGATGTCGTTCACACCCGTCCGTGTCGCATTTTCGAGGCTTGCATGTGTGTTGCTTCGATCGAAATTTCAGGCACCTGAAACATAGCCTATGTTTTTTTGCTAAGTCCCACCGCGCGTCAACCGCGGCATCCCGAAATCGTGCACATTCGCCCATCGAATGTACCTCCTGGTTGCATACACAGCATGCGGGCTTCTGTTTGTCGGCGACGGTATGTATTCGTTGCCGGCGTGGTTGTTCGCCGCCGCTAGTCTTCACCGGGGCCTTGTCCGCGATGATCTCTGGCACGGCGAACGGACTGCATATCTCCGCTTCCCTGGCAATGAATCGGCTAAATTTTAATAAGTCGGGCTCACCTCTATGTTGTGCGGCGGCGAACTCATACCATTGCCTTCTCAGCGTCGGAGTCAATTTTTCCATCACCGCCTTCGTAACCTCCGGATTATACAGGTAGAAGGCACAATCGAGCGCTTGCAGGGTTCCCACGACATTTTCTATTTTCGTACTGAAAGTGCAAATATCTCGCGGCGAATCAGTGAGGCGGGGTAGCGCCCGGAGTCGCTCGATCTCGGCCAATGCGATCGAGTCCGGACGCCCAAACCGCGTCTCGAGAGTCCTCAGCACAGCGTTCGGTTCGGCGTTGGTGATGAGCAGCCCTTGTACTGCTTCCTTTGCTGTGCCCCGTAAGCTGCGGCGCAATCGGGACATATTCTCCAACGCTGTAAAATAACTTGCGGATTCATTATAAGCGGCTCTATAAGTTAGCCAATCTTGATGCGCACCGTTGAAAATGGGCAACTCCGTATACTTCAACGGCTGTCTATGTTGTGCAGCTTGCACAGCTTGCGTTATGGCACACGCAAGTTCACTATAATCGGAGTTCGGTCGCGCTGCGACCAATTCCCCGCCCCGCACTTGACGCGGGGTAGGCGGGGGCTGCGGCGGCGGCGGCTGTTGCGAAGCTTCATTTTCTCTTAACCAGGCTGCTACTACAGGCGGCGGTTGCTTCGCCGGCAGCGGCTGCACATTCGGGTTCGATGCCGCAGGGTTACCTGAAAATGTTATGAAATCGAGCGGATTATTTGATGCATCATTTGCCACTGGGTGACACGTTGGCGGGGGCACGGCACTGGCTCCCGCCGGTGCAGACGCCGGGATGTCCCAGGATGCGGCGGTGATCACTGGGTCTATGGGTTCGGGTGGCGGCTGCACACGGGATTGCGCATCTTGCACTTCGTGAGGTCGGTTATCAATCGCGAGCAGCTGACTGGTATGTAACCAGCTGTGAACGCGTTGATCCTGCTCGACCTCGGTGATGACGGAGTTAAGGTCATCCTCGCTATCTTCCGCTTCGATTTCTGCTAGCTTTGCGGTCGCTAGCTCTATCTTGAGTTTTGTGAGTTCGGCCCTGGCCTGTGCCAGGCGACGTGCTTTCGTTGAACGCCTTGAAGAAGTGGCTGGTCGACTTCGGGGCCGCTGTGGCTTCCTCTCTTCCGGTGCGGCGGCTTGAAGCTCCTCCGCAGCGGTGCCGGCAGCGGTATCCCTATCGGTGGTGAAACACGTTTGAACGGTGTCGGCGATGGTGGTCTCGGTGGCCTCAGTCGCAGACGTTGCTGTAGCAGACGTCGCGGTCGCGGACGTCCCCGTTGCGGACGTCGCGGTACATGACGTGACCGTCGTTGACGCTTCCGTGGCCGACGCCGTTCGTTTCCCGACTGACCTTGTCACTGGCATTTTCCACACTCACGTAGATCCGGCTCGCGAAGGACCAGAAAATGTGCGGGGCTCGGACTGGGCCAACACCCCGCAATGTGTTGTGTGTGTGCTGGATTGCGTGAGTGGGAATATGGCGATACCAGTGACAAAGTAACAAAGGCGAAAAATCGGGAAATAGCGTTTATTTCACACACTGAATCGAAAGTTACAAAGTTCAGCCACAACGGTAGCCAAATTCTCCCGGCGTTAATATTCGGCGCGTAGTCTCTCGTTGCTACGCCGTAGCTATGCGACGTAGCTGGAAGTCGTCCTTGTAGCACCGTGCCACCGCTGATGAGGAAGGATGGTCCACTCTGCATAAGCGCCTGTTTCCTCTTCAAACTTGCAGACTTCTTCTTTCTTGCCGACTACTTGCTGTTTTCTTGATGTCCCGAACTATTTCTATTAAACAAAAAACTCCTAACACGTTTTAACTCAAAAATACAAAAGAACAAATTAGCTTAAGTACTCCGCGGCTATACCGTACGGAGCACTAAGAGGGCCTTCCCTCTTTCTAGGACCTCTTTTTCACTTTCAAGATTACACTTATTTTCAATTCGCGCCTAAGTTAAATCTATATGCCTAAACTATAAGTGTCTTGGTACATAGACACTAAGTGGCTCTATATACTAAACATCATAAAGCAACCTTATGTGCATTACAAAGAAAGTTATCGTGATTTACTTACTCTAAGTTTAGCACAAACGATGCACACAAGCAACATTTCTAAAAATAACTATTTAAACTTTATACATACGTTCATCCCGCTACCGCAGCGGGGTAGGCAAAGTTCTAACCTACACTATGACACCGAATGAAACACTACACAGTTCATACCGGGTGAGTTATAAGCGTTCAATGACCCTAACGATAACACGATTTTTTCACTAAGATCACTGACTAAAGTCTATGACGTCACTAAGAGGTCCGAGTTCTATTACGAAATCGCGCATGCGCGGTATGCACTTTACGTTGTTCTCTCTTCGAGAATATGCGTCCTGCACAGTTACTCTTTCACGCAAAAACTACTGAACGGATTTCGATGAAATTTGCAACAGGGTAGATCATGTCTTGAATTAACACATAGACTACATTTTATTCCGGGAAAATAAAAGGCAGGACTTTTATCCCGGGAAAACTTTTTTACGCGGGCGTAGCCGCGGGAAAAATCTAGTATTTTATAATAGTTTAGATATTTCTGACACCTAAAAACATTTGTAACTCGTTTTTAACTTTTAAATAAGAGAGGCAGTGTTAAACCACAGGGGGTAAGTTTATTAATGCCATGAATTAGCAAATTCTAAATTATTATTGAATAAATAACTGGTCAAATAAGAGATTTCACAAATTCGATATTATAGAGATTCACATATTTTTTTTATGGCGTAGTAATTCACTGTAGACTCACATATCCAAATCACAGAATTAGAACGAAAGCTGCCTATTTTTCTGAGGTCCAAATACATATAATATTATTGTTTATTTTTTAGTAATTAATGAAAATTATATTTAAACAACGCATAACTTTACCAATGTACAATCATTAATCTTATACGCATTTTTTGTAGGTATACGGAGTGTTGGCTGATGAGAGATGATTAACCATCGCTAGTCGACGCAATTATGACGGCCTGCTGATAAGCACAAGATGATGTCGGAACGCGTTTCACGTGGGCCACTATTGCGAGTTTTTACATCTTGTGTACGATGGGCCCTATACTAAATATCCTACAACCGGCCATAATTACTTTTATTGTCTAAAGTCTTTCATTAAGGCTAGGATATCTGAGCGCTGTTGGCATTTACAGCTGTCTAATGTACCGGCGCGTCAGGTGCCGCGATGTTGAATTTCAAATGAACTCGCTTGACACCGATCAGCCACGACTACGTCACAATAAATCATTAAACGATAGTGAAGCAGTTTGTTTTACGACAAAAGATGTCCGCTTTTTTATGGGTGCTAGGCCTCAAAATCTAACACGGCTCAAACTATACGAATATTAAAAGGACAAAAATATGGATCTTGAATCCATAAAAAAAAATTAGACCCCTCTATCGATAGCTAATATATTTTAAACTAGACTTCTGCTCGCGGCTTCGTCCGCGTGAATGATTTCTGGGATAAAAGTCCCGCTTTATAATCCCTGGGATAATGGACCTTTATATTGATGAAAGAGTTTTTCAAATCGGTCCAGCAGTTTCGGAGCCAATTCAATGCCAACAAACATACAATTGAATCTTTCCTCTTTATAATATTAGTACAGATAAGTGTAGATGTAGTTTTTAAGCAAAATAAAATTACATACATCTCAAAATTGGAGGACTTTAAAATTATACGATTTATGGCGAAGGTCTAACTTTTGGGAGTACTATCCAAACATATGTATGTCGCAGGTAGAAATAGGTATACGTAGGCATACATAATAAAAGTTACCTATGAATTATGTCTTGATGTCACGATTTATTGTTCGTTGATCAATGATTACGTAATCAAATGTTCGCAGAGTACAATACCACGTCTTGACGTGGTGAATGAATCATGATTCATTATTATCTTTAGTTATTGTGACACAATATTGGTGATTGAGACAATTACTTAACCAATATTAACTATAATAATCGACTAGTCTAGTAACCTGAATATGACCTCAAGTTTAAACCCGAAACCCTTTCAGTATTCCGAGTTTGACAGGTGTCATTTCAGATTTTTTTATTAGAACCCTATGGGTAGACGCGTAAAGACGATTTCCATTGAATGAAAAGTGACGTCTTGTTCGCCGGGGAAGACGCGAATATGGAATGGTTAACATAGTAACCGCTCAACTAAGCAATGACCGATATGAAAACTGCAATAGTTACTACTTAGTAATTAGTATTGAACTGCACCGAAGTAGTTGCTTTATATGATTTGGCAGCCTTATTATATACCCAACTCTTGCGACTACTACTAGTCTGACAAATCAAATGGATTTTTCACGGTTATTATTTTATCTTACGCGACATTATATATTCAGACACCCTCAATGAGATCAATAAAAAGGAATTACCCGACATACAAAATATCTTGGTAAGACATTGAAATAAAACCATTTTTTTATTTTATCGCGATTTTTTAAATGATATTTTCGTATTTGTTTACTACTTACTTTAAAGTTTGAACTGTATAGAAAATATTGACTTTGCTGTCCCATCTGAAAAATTTACTCTATGTACCTATACCTAAATATGTCGGACAGTATTTTTTCAAATCATAATAGTATGGTCTTCATTTAAATTGTAGTCAAGTCCAAATTGCCGTAAAATCCTGAAAATAACTTATTATTTTGTATTAGTATGTACTATTGTGACTCATACTATTTTATTGTTGTTTCCTGGCAGCGTCGCCCGCATAAAATAATTTTTATAGGTTAATTTTTATAGTATACCTATGCTCTACCCAGGGACTCAAGCTATCTCCATACCATTTCATAGATATCCGTTTAGAAGTGTCGGAGATGTGCGCTAACAAATAAACAGAAAAACAGATACGCAGACAAACAGCGAGAAAAGAATGAAATAAAAAAACGGTGATTTGTGTTCTATTACTCTTATTTAGTCGTCCCCTTATTTTTTATTTTATTTTTCTTTCTATGTACAGACACACCGGGTTCTAGTATCGTCCCCTTATTTTTTATTTTATTTTTCTTTCTATGTACAGACACACCGGGTTCTAGTACTGCTTTATAGATGTTACACAAAGAAGCCTATACCGATACCTCCAGGGTCTGCAGAGCTCGTATGCATATTTATAAGCAGATACTTAATTTAGGGGACCCAAACCGGGATTTTTTCAAGAAAATGTGGGCTACTGGACCAAATGAAGAACTTAAAAATACCGGTATTGATATCGCAATAATTGGGAATTACTTGTATCAATAATAAGGTTTTGTGTTATTCTGTACTATGATCTTCTATCCATAATATTAAATAGCAAATAAAAAAACAAAAAACAAGCCTTATAGAAAATCCAACTAAAAAATAGAAAATAAATTTCAATTAAGCTATGTAACGTACGTTTAAATGTATCTATGTAACAGAAACTTTGAACATGATTTTGACCGCCTTCAAAACGTCGGATGAAAATTTGGCATATTTATCAAGAACCGAAGACAATTCAATATTTTAAACAAAAAACACTATTTTATAGAAAATCCAACTAATAATGAATAAACATTCAAAATGAATACGTAAATGATAGCTCATTTTTTTTTGACATCTGTTGGACCATAGTAGAGTTATAACTAAACTGGCTACTCTTATGTAAAAAAATAATCTTACTTGTTTTTAGTGACATCTGTTGGACAATAGTAGAACAAGACTAAAAAATGAAAAATAAATAACAGTTAGAAAAAAAAAAACTAAAAAACATGTTTTATAGGAAATCCAACTAAAAATAGAAAATAAATTTCAATAAATTTGAATTAAGAATAGTGCAAATAAGAAAAAGATGTACTTATTTTATTGTAAAAGAAGCGTGGGGTGCTTTTTAAGATATTATCAAAATGATAATCCTTCTACTCATATTATCTTTCAATAAAATATTTATATGTATTGACACCATGCATCCCACGCTTTTTTTACAATAAAGTACATTTTTCTTTATTTACATTATTTTCCTTTGTATGTATAATGCCAAAATATTATCCAAATATATTATTATAATATTTTACACGCAATAAATTCAAATGTGATCCTTTACTATTCAGCAAAAACAAACAAGAGTTGAAACAAGTATGACAACGTGTTTAAAGAAGAAAGAAAAAGAATAGGAAAGATTCATAGAAAAATCCATCTATTACAAATAAGAATCCATAATTGTTGTTCAAAAGTAATTGGTTCCTTTTCTACATAACGCGGTCCAACTATAAACAAAAGCTGTCAAATACTTCGATAAATTAGTGGCAGCAAGCGCGAAAAATTGACGTAGGTCCGACCTCCACGGCGCCTCGGGCGCATCTGAAACGAGACGCGTTGTGCAGAATTGTTAAAAAATTCGTGTTTTTTTGAATTTTGAAAAGTGCAAATTACTTTTGTGAAAATTTTTTTGCATAGCAATCTGCTAAATGTTATTACCCTTTTATTGACTTATATTTTTAAAGTAATTGTTTAATATACTATAATTAATTTTTAAAAATAAAATCCGAATTTTCTCTGTTTTCGTGATTTTTTATGATCGAGCGAAGTTGTAAGTATCGTGTTTTGGAATCCACACCAATGTAGAATGATTATTTAACTATAACATATATTTTTCTCGGACCGAAATGTTGATTATTTCTTGGTTTAAAATTGAATAGAAAAGAAGGTGTTTTGGGATATGGCAGCCTTAAAGACTGGATTATATGTGTGAATATGCAATATGCATTTGCACATTTGCATATACAAATTGTTGCATATGTATTTAATATGTGTATTTGCATATTCAAGCCTTTTTCACCAGTCTGCATATTATAAAAAAAACCCTTCCTAGCCGATTTCGGCCACGGCGGTCAATCTCAAGAGATCAGCCAGGTTCGCAGGTGATATTATAGTGCACAAGTGTGTGCGCAATACACAGGTGCACTCGCTATTCCTTCGCTTTCATAGCCCGGTGAGACGGCAATCCGACATGACCGCAGAGAGATCAGACGCAGGACCAACAGCTTTACGTGCTTTCCGAGGCACGAGGGTATCACACCGCCAACGTCCCGACTCAGAGCTACGACTGAGTAATTTGTAAACTGGAAAAACCGAGTCACAATGTTTTGGCCCAACCCGGGATTCGAACCCAGGATTTCAGCGCGCTAATCTTATTCGTAACGCGCAGGCAATACAACTACGCCACCGAGGCAGTCATCAGGCAGTGACTGACTGCATAGTATAATAGGTACTTGGGATGGTGTATATTTTCGCTATATCGTTACCTATTACTCATTCCCAACCCTCCTTAGACCGCGCCAAATGGAGACGGCCGCGTTCCGTATTAACCGATCCAGAGGACGAAATCACTCTGGCCATCCGCCGTAAGAACGAGTTCTTGAAACTCCAACACTCCACAAGACCGCAGTTCCGTCCTCGCCGTCGAGGACCTCGCCGCGCTCCCCGTCGCCCCGCCGACCCCCCTAACAGTTCCGGCCCGCGTGCCAATGACAACACAATAGGATTAGGCCTAAAAACCAATCTTTCCCTAATGGTTGATGTCTCATCCTCTCTCAGTGGCCGTCCTGAGATGAGGTTTGTAACCCGTTAATAGGTTGCTCTCAGCATGGTCACTTAATTCAAAGGGTTGCGAGCGCCTTTTGCGTTCACCCTAAAGACCGGTGTGGCCGACTCGCGTCAGGCTACTGGCAGTAGGGCCATTAACAAAAAAAAACATTCCCATGAGGATGACGTAATAATACGTAGGTAAATTTTACGTTGCAGGGTAGCCGACCAAGCGTATTAAAGTGGTCGAGCTGAAATACAACCCAAGCCCCAAGGTTTCAAAAGCGTCAAATAACTCATTAAAAAAATTCAAAGAAATAAATATAATGACAGTAGCATCACAATTTATATTCGCTAATTTAATGTACGTACATAAGAATATAGAGAACTTTCCGAAAGTTTGCGATATCCATGGCTTAAATACTAGAAGCAAAAATAACCTAGTTAATCACAAAACCAGGCTCCAAAAAATCAGCAAATCTTTTAAGGGTTACTGTATACGCTTTTGTAATAAAGTTCCCACTGAAATTAAGTATTTAAACATTAGCAAACTCCAAACAGTTATTAAGCGAAAGTTATGTAATAAAGCTTATTACAAGATTTCAGAATACATAGAGGATAAAAAGGCCTGGGATTAAATATTTTTTGTGTGATTTTCTTTGGAATCGTGTCTTTCGTTTCAATAAAGTTTCTTTTGTTTTAATTTGTGAGCGGCTTCGGCATGACACTCCTTAACTGTCTGTGCCTGCGGCGGCGTCGTGTGCCGGGTCGGCCACTTCCCTGCAACATGGTTGAGGAGGCATGGTTAAATCGTGAACGGGTGCTGCTTGTGTGGACTGGTCTGCCCTTTTCGCTTACTACATCTAAGTATTAGAGGTATATATTGAACTTAGATCAATACGACATCTTGATGAATTTCAGACCAAATTATTACATGATTCCTGAGAGGGTTATGCAATCGTATAATATTTTAAAATTTATTACGTTTTTTGCGAGTATATAAATGAACTGCTCTAAACAAAAATAACAAATATATCTATATCATGTTATTTTTTTAATTTTTTAATTATTAATTGTATTTTATACCTTGAACTGATTTTGAAAAGAGCAACACTAGAGTTTCTTGCCCGTTCTTCTCTAGTGAGAACTGCTAGTCTACCATGAAACGTCCATCCGAAATTGCGGACCCGAACGAAATTCATACGTTACAAGTTGGTTACGTCAGATGCTTTTCTTTCGTTCGTGTTCATAGCGTTTGTTTCGTGAACGAACCAAAGATGATAAGTGCGTTTTCGCATACTGCTCTGTGATAAATGCAGATATATAAACCAACTCATTGTTAAGTTCATTCTTTGTTCTTTAAGCCTATAGTAAAACGTGTACTACTAAAATAAGTCAAATTATAATGTCAAATATTTATGTCATTGTCACAACGTTATGTCATTTTTTTGCAAAATACAATCAATGTTATTATACGTTTATCTACAAATTGTTTAATTATAATTACTTTGGATCATTCTATATCCACGCAGAGGCATTTTTGTAGGAAAAAGAACATGGTTGCTTCTCATGGTAAGTAATTTTTATTGAATATTCTTTAAATACTTTTAAGTATAGTATAAGTATTATTTTGTAGACTCAATGAAGAACTTATAGTTTATGAAGTGTATTATTTGGTAATTTAATACGTACGTATTCATACTAACGCCTTTTATCCCCGAAGGGGTAGGTAGAGGCGCAACTAGTGCACCCACTTTTCGCCGTGCGTATTCCGTCCCATGGTGTGTTAGGGGGCGAGCCTATTACTATAATGTTAGGTTTTTTGTGCATATAGTATTAGCGATTAATTATATTTATAGAATCACTCTCAATCCTCATTGTTACTAATATCAACTTATTATATTGTTAACTATGTAGATTTTTTCCTAAAGTTCGATTATTATATTTACAGCTAATTAGTGGCAGCATATCCACAGAAATAACTATGATGGAGGGACTTGCATGTTTGGCGTAAGCAAGACGTAGATCAACGTTTGTTCCTCATAAAGAGAGAAAAGGTGGTTGCAGAAATATAATACGACAAAGACCAAGAGAATAGTTTCAATTTTTAAACATACTTAATATGTTTTACACATTTATTGACGTAGCTCTTATAACTTAATATTATAATAAAAAACTGCCTCGGTGGCGTAGTTGTAGGGGAGGCCGGGGCTACAATTAACAAAAAAAGGATTTTTAGTTGTAGATTAGTGATTATTCAATAGCCATATTTGATTATTATGTTATACGATGATTTAATTATTCAGGTATCGTATAATTATCTCAAATTAAACAAAACAGAAACGATGACGTAAATAGAACTCTTTTTCACAAAAGAGTCAGTTGTTAATTCTTACCTCACGTTCGGGGCTAGAATTAACAGGTCGAGGGTAAGTATTAACAGAAGGGGTAACAATTAACATAATGATATGCTGACTCATGTAGAGGAAAACAAATATATTTATGACACATTTCTTTATTAGGTAATTAATACAGACTTGTATGGGTTATGCTTTCTTATAAACTGACAACAATAATCACAATTAACAAAAATATGTAATCATGAACGATACCAATTTTTTTTTCTAATTAGCTATATTCAACGGTTTATAGTATATTTATTCTGTTATATATTACATATTAATCAGTCTCTGTTATATATTATTCAGTCTTGCATTATTCATCATTTTTATGGTATTAAATAACCAAAACAAACGACTTATACAGCATTATAAGATCCGGTACAAAACGGCTTAACAAATAGTCGGCTATGGTTTTTTTTTGTTTACGCGGAGAAAGTGAATTATTACTACCGCCCAGTGTTCAAGGGGAACGACTGAGTGGTTATGTTGGGTTCACCGTGCCTTACGACCCGACGTTGAGCCGCCCGGAGAGATGGAAAACGTGTCCCTAACCCGGGCCGAGTCCCTAACCTATGTACACCGCACGGCATATCAACCAAAACTCCGCGGTGGCCATCTTCGGCGCATTAGGGACGGCTGCGGGCGTCCTCCGACTCACGTCTAAGTTGTTGTCCGCAACCGCCCCTGCGGCTATGGTTGCCTCTTGTTCGGCAATGAAACCTAACCGGGTTTTTTTGTAACCCATTTCCCAGTAGAAATGGGTTACAAAAATCGGGTGCACCAGCGTGCACCCGCTTACTTTTTTTTTCACGAAATTGAAGAGTGAAACGTAGCAGAGCTCAAATTCTTTTGCTACATTTCTGTTCTTCTCCAACACTTCTAGCGCAGCCAACTCGTAGACCTCTTAGAATCTAGTGCCCCGCGTAGTTTTTCGTTTATAGGTTCTCATAATGTCATAAAACAAAACATTTTAAAATAACTATACACAAACATTCAGATACCCTGTTAATAATAGCCCTCACATCCGGGGCAGCTATTACACGTTAAAACAAACCCCGCAAATTTGTTAATTGTAGCCCCAAAGGTTCATTTAAAGAATTAAATAACATACTAAAATACTGATCAATAATTTTGTCAATTAAGCAAAGTAGAATTATTAAGTATAAAATAAGCTTCCAGAGAATAATGAATATTATCATAGCACTGTATAATTTTTGTAGAAATCAAATAATTGCAAACTTTAAAATGTTCTTTACCTGCGTAAAAATGTCACCCGGCATACAACTCACTTGTACGGCGAGTAGGCCGCAACTGACCGATCCTGTGGCATTGAGCTTGGTCTAGTTGACGAATTAAAACTCGCGTTGGAGATGTAGTGTGTATAGTTTTAGAGAATTTCGCTTGTTAATACTTACCTCCGTTAATTGTAGCCCCGTCCTCCCCTATTAAGGTACGACTACAATGCTGAGGTCTCGGGTTCGATTCCCGGGTCGGGCAAAGTGATATTGAGTTTTTCTATTCAGTATCAGCTCGGAGTCTGGAATTTGTGCCCGATATGGCGATAGGCTCGCCCCCTATCACATCATGGGACGGAATAACGGCGAAAAGTGGGTGCACTAGTTGCGCCTCTGCCTACCCCTTCCGGGATAACAGGTGTGAGTGTATGTGTATGTGTGTGTGTGTGTATGTGTATAATAAAAAATATATTTCAACATCTTTTACTCCACAATGTTCTTCTAGTCTAGATTTTTATGACATTAAATGACGAGACAGCCTGCCGTTAGCCTGATCGTACCTAAGTGCTACTACCACCCATAAACAGTAGCAGCACCATCCAGCACCTTGAGTTACAGAGTACTGTGTGGCATTCCACTGCGCTCGTCATCCTGAGGCATAAGATGTTAAGTCTTATTATGTCCATTAGTTACACTGGCTACTTAATATCCTTCTAACCGAAACACAACAGTGCATGCACACTGCTGCTTGGCGGTAGAAATAAATAACCTAGATGGACATGTAAGAACATATGAGAGACTTACCACTAGATTTCCAACAAAAATAAATCTATAGAAGCACCAAAAGTATCGAGTTTATTTATGCAATAAAATGATGCCTGCCTCCGTAGCGTTGTTGTATGGCGTGTGCGGCATGACTATCGATATAAGGGACTTGCCTCACGGCCGCGCCGCGCCAGCGAGGAAGCGACGTACTATTATTTACCTCAAAACACTTAAAATAAATGTAGATTTCATGTTTTTCTTGTTTTCCTTTTCTTTTCCTTATTTTATAAGTAAAATAAAGATACATAGACCAACTCAACGTTAGTATGTGTGTGTTTGTAAAATGATAATGGATGGGTTTCTGGGTAAACTTATCGCATACCATCTGGCAAGCGGTTTTCTCTTGTCCGAAGATACATACATATATGATACATATACACTCACGCCTTTTATCCCCGAAGGGGTAGGCAGAGGCGCAACTAGTGCACCCACTTTTCGCCATTATTCCGTCCCATGATGTGATAGGGGGCGAGCCTATCGCCATATCGGGCACAAATTCCAGACTCCGGGCTGATACTGAATAGAAAAACTCAATATCACTTTGCCCGACCCGGGGATCGAACCCGAGACCTCAGCTTTGCAGTCGTACCGTAATACAACTACGCCACCGAGGCAGTCCGAAGATATTTTATTTTAATCAAAAATTCGCAGGCACCCAGTCAATACGCACTAAAAAGATTTCGGTTATCTCATATACGTAGTCCCAACAATTATAAGTGTTGAATGTATGAAAACTTCCATCCGAAATTACGGGCCGACCGACACGCGTCCGAAATACGAAATGAATAGCTACCATGAAGTTACTTCGGAATTATTTCTTTCGTTCGGGTACCATAGAGTTTGTTTCGTGAATGAACCAAAGATGACAAGTGTGTTTTCTTACAATACCGCTGGATTAATAAATGAAGTGGTATAAACCAACATGTTATAAATGACTTTTTTTGTAGTTTAAGACTATAGTGAATCGTATACTATGACAATAAGTCGAATAAAAATGTCAAGTATATAAATACTTGACATTGTCATAAGACAATGTCGCAATGTAACGTCAATTTTAGACAAATATTAAGGCTGCGGTTAGACAGTCGCATCGGCAATGCGGGACCCGGGACGCGAAGCCAGAGATTATGTCGCCTTGCACTCTTACGGGACCAATGCACGGTAACCGCGTCCACTGAAGCAGCATGCATGCATCTATACTTTGTAAAATATAGATTAAACCAAATGATAGTTGTCATTGAAATCACGCCTATAAATGAGGGTCTTGCGACGCACTGTAGTCGTGCTGCTCTGTACGACTAATGTCGCGTTGTAGACTAACCCGCTCCGTAACCCGCGTCCCGCGTGGCTAGCACGTCGGTGTGGCCGCAGCTTAATTACATATTAATTTTCAACAAAATCGTTTCATTGCTAAGTTGAATAAAATTTTGTTGGCAAGTTTTATGATTTTTCAATCTTTATTCTATATATTTATTTGTCTTATTATAATATCGTATATAATATTGTATTAATTTAATACTTATAGGCATTTCTTATTAAATACAATAATAATAATTACTAGCGATCTATCTTGTGAATTGTCATTGTTAGTAATATCAACATATTTTATTGTTCACTTAGTAGAAATTATACTAATGTTGAATAATATGGTAATTTCAAATACAGCTCTTCAAGAGCAGCGCGAGGTCGACGTGGTCTACTATTACGAAAGGACTTGCATGTTTGGCGTGAACAAGACGTCCGATAGCGTATATATATAGTTCCTTAGAGGAAAAGAGTGGCCGCAGAAGCTCAGCGTGATTAAAAATTAACACGTATAAGAGAAGTTGTACCATGATTTAGCAAGTCAAAAAATAAAATTAAGAGCATTGCAAGAATAGCTAATTGTACTTGCAGCAAGATATCGGCTATAAATTGCTAATCCTACTAATCCTACTAATATTATAAAGGCGAAAGTTTGTAAGAATGTATGGATGTTTGGATGTTTGGATGTATGGATGTAAGGATGTTTGTTCCTCTTTCACGCAAAAACTACTGAACGGATTTCGATGAAATTTGGCACACGGGTAGATCATGTCTTGGATTAACACATAGGCTACTTTTTATCCCGGGAAAATATAAAGCGGGACTTTTCTCCCGGAAAAACTTTTTAAAGTGGGCGGAGCCGCGGGCAAAAGCTAGTTAAATATAATAATAAAAAATGTATTTCAATATCTCCTTTATTTAATATAAGTTTTACTTCAGTCTTTAGTGACTTCCTCGGTGGTGTAGTAGTATAGCATACGCGGTGCGAATACCATTCTGAGGGCGCAGCAGGAATTCCGGGTCGGGCAAAGTGATATTGGGTTTTCTGCTGGTTATGAGTTCAATGTTGGTTTCTCATAAAATCTCACTCATCATGAGTATGGAACGCATCAACAACGGGTCACGTCTCGTTAATTTTTGGTCAGACAGTGATACCCTGTCGTCACAGCCTATTCAAACCGTATGTAATAAAATACGCGGGCGTTTATGTATCCAGTCCGGCTTTACGGAGAGACCAGCATTTTCTACTGATATCTTGAGAAATTATGCTAGCGTTTGTAGTGTTTTACCCTTACGTGATATATAAAGAAATGCGATGATTGACTGCCTCGGTGGCGTAGTTGTATTACGATACGACTAAAATGCTGAGGTCTTGGGTTCGATCCCCGGGTCGGGCAAAGTGATACTGAGTTTTTCTATTCAGTGTCAGCCTGGAGTCTGAAATTTTGTGCCCAATGTGGCGATAGGCTCGCCCCCTATCACATCATGGGACGGCATAACGGCGAAAAGTGGGTGCATTGATTGTGCCTCTGCCTACCCCTTCGGGGATAAACGGCGTGAGTGTCTGTGTGTGTGCGATAATAACGACCTAGATAATAAATAACTTTTTTTTATACAAATTATGCGCTAGAAGATGCTCTTAGAATCAAGATGAATATTGAATAAGTATAATATTGTTGCCTGTGTTAGTTATGTACGCAACGTATGTTAGTTATAATTTGCGAAAAGTCATCCGATGCGACCATAAAAGCACTTTTAACTATGATAATTTATATTTCCGAAAGTAAAAAGTTACCTCTTGAGTTTCGCGTCATTTGCGGTGAAAATCCGAAAGAAGTGTTGTCAAAATGCCGATATTTCGTTCGGACGGACCACTTCATGGTACCGTTTAGCACGAAGAAAACGTCAATTACCCGTTTTCGGAATGAACGTCTATCATAATGCGAGTGAATTCATTCATTCAATCCGAAACTTTGTAATTAAGTAGCATAGTAATGTGTATTATTATTTCTTATTTGTCTTATTAACATTTGTGGCTGTAATATATCAACATAATTGCGATAAATTAATTTTAATGACCTTTTAAGCTTAAAAAAAGTAACGATATTTCGTTCGGACGAAACACTTCATGGTAGCCTCTAAATGTCACTTGCCCGTTTGCGGGACCGATTTCGGATAATACGTGTTTCATGGTAGGAATTGAACGAAATTTCGATCCGAAATTTCGTGAAGTCGTTTCATGGTAGACCTGCTGCTTTCCGAACTGGTGGTAGAGTTAATATTGACTGAATCTAAATAATGTATAACATTTTATGGGTTCGAATAAATTTATTTCATTTCATTCACTTTAAACACCAATGCACTTTGATGAGGGCATGTAAAATGTTATTTTTACCAAATAAATGATTTAATATCAATAAAGAGTTTCTTTGTGGTATTTAAAATAAAAACACATCTGAGATCTAAAATTTATTAAATAGTCAACGTGTATAATACAACAACAATTAATTTATGATAAAACAATTTAAAGCCTTGTATAACTCATTTCTGGCAATATGGCGGCAATTATAAATTAAACATAAATAATTTTATTTTTTTTAATATCCATATTCAAGTATCTCTTTACAAATATAACTTACAATTGAGCATCTATTGGTAAACATTGTGCACATGCACACATCTACGTGGACTACGTTATATATCTGAGATTTCTATATTTTCCTAATGAGAATAAATATACGACCTCTAGACCTCCCGAAGTTCAGTATATTTGAACAACAAAGTGAACGAAGTAACGGATAAAATATAGTGTTTAAGCGCCCGTCAAGCCCCGCTTATATATATAGAGGTACCTATGGGGAAACCCTATATACTCGGACGAGTCAACAAGAAAACTTGCAAGAGTTTTTCGCTAGCAATTATTGTCGTGTAGACATTTATTGTCGTGTAGACATTTATTGTCGTGTAGACATTCACGGCAAACTGACTTCAAATAAAACTTGCCGTGAGTCACTCAAAACTTCAGCTACAAAACACTGCCTGAAGCTAGCAACAGATCACAAGTTATGATATCTATTATGTATGCTTCGTTCACTTATAAATATGTTCGCTTTTTGTATGGCCGCTGGGCCACAAAATCTCACCAGGCCCACTTTAGGAATATAAAAGCAGAAAAATATGGAACCATTAAAAAAGTATTTTTAGACACACACAAATACACTCACGCCTTTTATCCCCGAAAGGTTAAGCAAAATAAAATTACAGAAATCTTAAAATCAGAGGTATTTAAAATTAAACGATTTATTGTAAAAGGCTAGTTTTTAAGAGTTTTACCTAAATATATAAAAACTGTCTTGGTTAGAATTTTAGAGCCGTTTTACTTATTGTACATGTCCTTTCAATATTTAACAATTTCTGCCCGAGAGGTCTTTTCCATACTAAAAACTATAATTGAAACACTATTAACTATGGAATCAATAAATCACAGCCGCCAACAATACTAATAAAGCTTTCTACTATTCATCTATACTAGTAACACAATTCTTCGTAGAATCTGGTAAAATCATGGGTAACTACTATGAAATCATGGTGCATGATATATCTCGATAAAAACGTTAGGTTTTTGTGCGTAGACTCGAAAGTGACATTGTACCAACTCCAGAGTAATATAAATGTCATATTTTATTGATGTCATCTTAGATTTTTCGGTTTGAAACAAACCGTCTCGCTTCTAGAAGAGGTATTTTTTTCACGTAGCTACATTTTGATTATAGGAAGCTTATTGATATCTTTATTCTGTACCGATTCCAAGCATTATCTATGATGCATACTAGTTCTAATATAAACACTTCATACGCATAATTTTGTTTTTAAATATTATTACCGTAATACCGGATTTAATAACAACCAAAAATTTTACAACGTGATTTCATAGTAAGCCTACATACAAATAATTTATATATTTTAATACTAAATGATGAGACGAGCTAGTCTCCCGTCTTGTGGTAAGCCTTTTGTTTTAAACAGTAACATCACCCAGGACTTGGACAAAATACTGCATTGTACTGCAATACAGTCGTCATAAATAATATAATTGTAATATTTGTGCCATAATATCTTAATTATAAAATTAAGGACACTTTTGCATTCCAATTAGTCCTACAGATTTACCATTGGTATCACAGTGCCGGATTTAGAAGGGGCAAGGAGGATTCACTGGGCCCGATGGATAAATATTAAATCAGAACAAACACTTTCCACAAAATAATCGGTAATCAATACGAAAAACGGACTCATTGTATTTCCAGGACCAGAGAGTTACGCAAATTCCTATATTTATTGCTCTAAGTTAAAGCAATTTTAAATATGATATTCTCAGTAATATTTGAAACTTAAAGCCAACTCAATCACGATTTACTACGTAAAGTCACGCGTTTTAACAGTTGGATGCAGTCTGGGTAATTAATTAAATAACTATTAATGTAACTCAACTTTTTTGCTAAAGCCGGCACTGTGTGTAACGCTCCTTTATTACAATCTTCCTTTACTTGCTTTTTATTTAAATATTTTTATAGAACTTGCAGACTTTAAATAATTCTTTTAATTATATCACTATGAGATTTCTTAAAAAAGCAAAGTATTAGTCAATATTATGCAATATATTGTTTAATTTAAGATAGTACAATAATAAATTGAATGTCTGCAAGTTCTTAGAATAAATAGATATAAAATTGATTTGATTTTAATGTAATAAAATATTTGGTCCATTTAAAGTGCAAATAAGTAGAATTAACCAAACAGGTCATTAGCCAAGTTTTGCTTATGGAAAATCCAGAAATTACAGCCTATTTTGGTCGTTAACGCCATCTATTGAAATAAAGGCGAAACTGAACCGTTACTATGATAGTTCTCACGGGGCGGTATAGATGGCGCTAGCAATGAATAATAAACTAACGATTTTGCATAATAATATTCTTACGCAATATTATTGCGATACGGTACTGGATAATAATATTACTTTTATTGTATTTTATGAATTGATAATTTTACTATTGACTTTACAAATCAAATTAAACATTTCAAGAAAGATATTAATTAAATATAACTTCAAATAATACAATAAAAAGTTTTATTATTAAGGTTATCGAATATAGAAGCTGTAAACAATTTCATCGTTGTTTATGACCACAATATTACGTAAAAAATCTCTGACGGCGCTATTATTATTATTGCATCAATTTATCAAAATTAAATTTCGATATTTCCTCAAATCCTACCAAACTTTCTACCTTTAGCATCCAAATTTCTACCATTATCATCCTCACCTCAAGCCAAGCTAATAGCGCAAACCATTTCCTAACTAACCGGAAGTGTCATAGACTATGACTTCACCCACTTCCTGTACGTCATATCCATGAGGGCTGTCACCCCTGTGTCTATGGGATGCACTATGACAGGGATGGATGCAAGTCCTATGGCGACCGTCATCCATTTCCTGGTCCTCGGCGGTATTTTCCTTGCATTCTTCGTTAGAAGTGAATGTGAGACCGCGCATATCCTGGAAAAAATATTGTTCATCTTACACACTGACGCCTTTTATGCCTGAAAGGATAGTTAGAGGCGCTACTATTCACCCATTTTTCGCTGTGCGTATTCCGTTCCATGATAGGGAGCGAATTTATCGCCATTTCGGGCACAAATTCGAAACTCTGGGCTGATACTGATTAGAAAAACCCAATATCACTGGCCGACCCGGGGATTGAACCCGAGACCTCAGCATTGCAGTTGTACCGTAATACAACTACACCACCGAGACAGTCACTGTTCATCTTCATCACTACATAGATAAAACAAAGTCGCTTCCCGCTGTCTGTCCCTATGCTCCTGTGTATGCTTAAATCTTTGATGCGTTTTTTTTTTATAGAGTGATTCAAGAGAAAGGTTTATATGTATAATACATGCATAATATAGTATCGTGCGGGCGAAGCCGCGGGCAAAAGCTAGTACTATAATAAATGCGAAAGTTTGGATGTTTATTACTCAGTCACGCTAGAACGACTGAACGGAGCTGGATATGGCACAGCCATATATGTAATATAGTCTAGAATAGTACATAGGCTAATATTATTTCGGGAAAATATATACCCGGACTTTTGACACGGAAAAACTTTTAGCAAAAAATTGTATTTTGATAAAGTCTGGATACAAGGTTGGTAGCAAATGTTGGATCAATTATAATTTAAAGCTTTATTATTTCCACATTTTACTCAAATTTATTTATCATTATATAAGATTAATAATTTATTTAACTGATATACTGGTGTCCCTACTCAACTCCCTCTCCGCTTTTATTCACCCCAGTAGTCTGGTACACGTTTATAAAAGAGTTAACTAGAAGTTTCCAAAAGTTGTTACCTGTTAATAGCGAACCCTGGTATGACGACCGACGCCAGGGTCTGCCACAGCAGCGCATCAGACGTCCGCACCGCCACCATCCATGGCCGCCCATCTTTCTGCAATAATACAATACTGTCTAAAATAACTACATATTACTGTTTTCCGAATTACTAAAAAACAATATCTGGTGACTTGATAGTAATCTATATCCACATTCAAAATGATCTCGAGTTTGCTCCAGAAAAGAATAAAAATATTTATTCGGTCAAAACAAACACACTAGATAAAACACACAGACAACATAAAGTTAAAATGCTACGGACTCTTGGCTTGAGCGGGAGACCAAAGGTGGTCTGAGAGGGAGAGGACCATTCACGAGAATCGTGTAATATAAACTTATTGTGTTTTTGGAACCTAAAAAAGTTCAACGGAAAAATCAGTACAGATTTTATACAGATTGTTCGTGATCGTAGGGTCCACATTCGATGAATTTTCAGCTTTTTAGAACCATAGCCAAGATGCCTTTCTAATCGTTAACGCTACAAGAAAACATATATAATACACGGGAATGACATATCAATAAGTTTATCACAAGCATATAATTCCCAGACATAACGTTAGCAAATTGTAGAGTTACACTATTGTTGATACCCTCATCCTACATCACCTGTTAGGTTACTATATTAACTCCACCTTTGTCATTTCCCAGCCCTTGTGAGCAGTATCGGCGAGGACGTACGCGAAGGCGACGCTGTAGCTAGCGCGGACCACCCTAGAGGGCACCACCGAGCGGAACGACTCGCCCACCTCGTTCGCGTACCCTGCAACATGGATCTCTTCAGCGATCGATACATCACTAGGGATGAGGGGTGAGTTGCACATTAACTTTTAGTGGCAAACCTGCCAGCGTGGATGATACATGTATTGTGTAATTTCCCGGGATCATTTTCCGGGAACAATAAGTTTTGATGATGTATTCGACCTGGATTGTTATACCACGGTATTGTGCATTTTACCGTGGAAAATGTACCACTACAAACTTTCGGCAAAAAATTGCCTATGTTATTTGAGGACTTGATATCTATATAATTTTATCGTAATGTATTTAGTGTATCTGCGTAATCTAATATCAAAACCCATGCGTTTTAACACGGATAGTATAAAGTGAGTCTTTTATTCTGGTAAAGCTCATTCACTGAGTCTCAGGCAACACGTAGTCTACATTTTTTCCGACAACCAGCACTTTTGTTGTTCACTTTAATCCTGATTGATTGTACATAATACTCGTAAGGACATATATTCCGAAAATTCATTTATTTTTTTAAATTAGTAAATATCTTAATCTTATAATGATTACAAAGTGTCTAATAAAATGCCGCATAGCGTACTAGAAACCTTGCAAGAGACAACAATGATTGATGGGTACAATTGAGGCCAGCCATGTGACTCGTTAAACATTCTCGTGAGTCATGAATAGGAACATCTACTGTAGGTACCAGCTATCCTATGCCAGGCTTTAAATTCAGGCAATAAGGTAGTTTCCTATGTTTGAATTTGTAAATTATTTCACATTTAACAGAAAATAATACGAAAAAGAAATTCTTCAGTGAAACCAGCATCAAAACAGAGTGAAATAACAGCTTCAAAAGCATTCATATTTGAAATATTACTGTGAGCAAAAGTGAGGACGTGGAGGGGATATCGGGCTATCTCTTTCGCATGCACGCAGCGTTATAGCCGACGACTCTCGGTGACGTCACAGTGTAAAATTACCGTTATTTAACAACCACCCCTTTCGCCAAATGTCAAGTCTTTATAACTTACAAATTACTGTCCCAATTTTGAAAATTATTTTTCCCTTAGATTTTGGATTAAAAAAGTAGTCTATTCCATGCTACTACACTATTTATGCGCATCCCATTTTGCGCTCCCAGCTTGTGTTAAATTCAATTCCGAGATAAATTATGCAATTTTTCCGGTTAGTTCGAACATCAGTTAGAGCAAAAGCATATATTTCCTCAACCCTAGTTTTGCCCACCTTCGTAAATCCCCGAATAGTAAATCCCCGAAAAAGTAATACATCGTATTAAATAGCCAGAGGATTGAGCAATACGTGATCAATTTAAATATTAAGGAATTTCCCGCCTTTATGCCAAGATCTTTAAACAGCGTATATAACGAGACGAAATAGATCAGAGGGTAGATCACCCCCCTCAACACGAGCAGAGGTTGCGATCCAAGGACAATATTCAGTCACCGATATACCATAGCATGTGGATAACTTGCGACCCTGCACGATATTGAAACTATAGGTCGAAATCAATAAATAATTCAAGTAGTTAGCTCAGATCGATTCTAAAAATAAGCAATCATATTTATGTAACATTCCAACATTGCGACCAAACTTCATTATGACTGGTAAATTACGGCACGATCAAGTACATAGGCGTATATAGAAGGGCAGAGTCCGTGCCCATCCCAAAATTGCTTGGTGCCCACCCACGGCGTTTTGAGGCCACCTACTACTACTAATTCAAAATGGTTTAATAATTTCGACGATTCACATCCAGGAAAACACGAAAGCAGTTTAAACTAAAACGATATATTATCCGTAATACGTTACAAATAACAAGGCTGCTTCAAGAAAATCCATTTTTCAAACCTTTACAAACAACACTAAACCCAAGTATGTTTTCAACCATAACCAGCCCTGTATTATACTGCCCACTGCCGAGCGCCTCCTCCTACTCTACGGGCCTTCTCTACAGCTGAGAGGGTTTTAGGCCTTAGTCCACCACGTTGGCCTAGTGCGGGTTGGCAGACTTCACATACCTTCAAAATTCTCATAGAGAACTTTTCAGATATGCAGGTTTCCTCATGGTGTTTTCCATCACCGTTAAAGCGAGCGTTAATTCACAAAGAATACACACACAACTTTTTTTAGAAAAGTCAGAGGTGCGTGCCCTTGGGTTTTGAACCTGCGGATATTCGCCACGGCAGTCCGTTCCACTCCCAACTAGGCTATCGCCACTTTCAATTCAATTCCATTCCAATATTTTTAACCGTCTCGACGCAAACAGGGGTGTAAGAAGTTATAAATCAACGTGTTACTGCAGATACTTCATGTAAACGCTTACACTAACTATATTGGCTCTGTGCCAAAAACAAGAATAAATAGGGATGGTCACCCCCCTTATGAAGGGGTGCAAATAGGCAATGTTATGTTACTCTTATTAATATTATAAATGTAGGTAACGTTGTCACATCATGTTTGTTAGAAGTAAACTCAGAAATTGCAGAACGGATTTAGATGAAATTTGGCACATGGATATATCATATACAGGATTAGCACATAGGCTATTTTTTACCCATTGATTTGGTCCCATAGGCTATAAAATGATTTTTGATCTGACGCTTCCGTTGTACAGATGGTACTATAATTGGTACAATGATAGGAACATTTATAGCGTGAGACTCTTCACACAGGCAAAGCCAGCCACATCTAGTAAAACATATTCCTTATCTCCAAAATGATTTCTTTTTCAATTTATATTAAAGTTATAGACACAGTAGTCTCACGAAAGAGTAGCTAGAGCCTTAGAGGTGCAACTAGTGAATGTTTATTCCATCCCATGATGTAATAATGGCCAATATGTCACCATATCAGGCACAAACTTAAATCTCTGGGCTGATACTGAACAGAAAAACCCAATATCACTACCCGACTTGAAATCAAAGTCTAGACCTCAGGCTTTTTTTTATGGCATTGAATGACGAGACGAACATGCCATTCCCCTGATGGTAAGCGATACGACCACCCATAAACAGTAGAAACACCATCCAGTACCTTGAGTTACAAAGTACTGAGTGGCATTCCACTGCACTCGTCGTCCTGAGACATAAGATGTTAAGTCTCCTTATGTCCTGTAGTTACACTAGCTACAATGTCCTTCAAACCGAAACACAGCAATGCATGCACACTGCGGATTGGCGGTAGAAATAGGCATTGTGGTGTTACCCACCCTGATGGACTCTTACATATGAGAGTCCTACCACTAGTACAGTACAACTATGCCACCCAGGCTTTTCAATTAAAAATCCCCTTAAAATATATGACACAGTATATTAACTTAACAGTGTTAAAAACAAGTAGACATCTCATTAATAACAAGGCAAACCTGTGAATTTTTTGTTCTAAAAGTAATGATAAAATTGTTGAACAGATTTTGATGAAATATGACATAAAGACAGATCATACCCCGAATTAACATAAAGGCTACTTTTTAAAAGTAAGTTATAAACGGTCTAAAAGTATTTTTTTATAGATCCAACATCCATATTTTGTCCTTTTAATATCCATGATGTTTGAGCCTGATTAGATTTTAAGGCCTAGCACCAATACAAAAAGTGGACATTTACTTTTAGTTATGTTTGCACAAGACACCATAGATAAGACATCTAGTAGCTTGTATGAAAAAGAAGTTTTAAAAACTGATGTTATAGCTTTAAAAAAATGCAAGAGATATAGTTATTGCGATCTATTGTTACTGCAGCAGAGAAATAACATACTTATTAAATTTAACAGGTATTAACCAACCTCATTAGCATAGTTTGCTGATAAACAAACATGACTAATAAGCTCCTACATATTTTTTTTTTTTGGGAATCAACTCAAGTTGCTATAAGTAATAATGCAAGATTTATCATAGTAATTTACCAAGTAAAAAAATATTGTGTTAAATTTAATATCCTTGTGTTTAGCATGTACATTGAATTACTACGAACTTCTTAATATGTACGCATAATAGTGTTGACTGATAAAACTTACCAAGATATCGAACCCATGTATCTCTGAATAAATCTTTTTTTACTTCAGCCATGATTTTAAAATAATATTTTATAGTTCCATTTCAACCGTAATCAAAATACCATTATACAGTTTATTCAAAATTCAAATCATACATAAAATTCCTAAATTATTACTGTATCAAGGTTTTGCACAAATTATTAGGTAACACAACAGACATGAGATTTTACAGATTTAAACTATGGAATAAATACGAAATCACAAACGAATAATTACGTTTCCGAAGAAATATTTCTATTTTAGGACATGTTAACCTCCCTTCCCTTCTAATTTCATACTAAATTTTGACAAATCAGTATTACAAATGTGAAATGCATTATGCAAATAAAATGGCACTTCAGGCAGTGTTGCCAGGTGTATGATGTTTGAAGTCGCCGAAAATTAATTGTGAGTGAAGTAGCCTTAAGTCGCCGCAACGAATATGGAGAGGCAAAGGAGCAAAAAAAACCTCCTTAATTTCAACTCGCCAGAAATTCGAAATAGCCTAAAGTCGCCCAATTGTGTGGGGACGCGAAGATAACTGAGTACAGACCTACATGTTTTTTACCCTCACAGTTAAAAGTAAGGTTTATAACACGAGCTTTCCGAGATAGCTTAAATTGGCGACTGATCTCCATTCGCATAGCCTAAACGGCGACCGGTCGCCATTCGCAATTTTTGGTCGCCCCGACACCCTCCGAGATAGCTTAAATGGCGAAAAGCCGCCCAATCTGGCATCACCTACTTCAGCTGACACTGATCATTAATGTTGCCATATAAAATATCTTAATCTTAGTCGTGCTATACAATATGTTACGACTTACGACAATTTAGCCGCATGAACCATCTTTCAGATTTATTATGTGACATTAATTCGAACAGGGAACGGTTCGTACCACGCAATGCGCACGGGTACATCTGCATAATGTCAAGTAAGATGATCAGCAATAAAAGTACACATAAAACCATACCAAAAATGTTATAGACAGACAGGGCTCTGCAAAATTCGAAAAGGGTTCCGTGGCGAAAAAAAATTAAAACGCCGAACGACTAGTCCCGTGCTTACTATTTACGTGTGCTGTGCGTCGCGTCGATGTGGCCGCGTGGCACGTCGTGACTGTCGTATCGTGTATGGCTTATCTACCGAAATAATTAATTGACGCTGACTACTGAAACAATTGTTAATTTTATGGGTATGCAGATATTTTTGTACGTTTTCTTTTATTTTTAAATGGATACATAACAGATGTTTTGATTAATATAAAAATATTGACATTCTTGAATCGAGAAAAGCGGAAAGTCACGACATTGACTGACAACAGCGTTACCAACTTAACTGATAACCTGCCATATCTAGCGGATTTGGATACGTTGGAAACGAGAAAAATCAGTGTAATAGCTGACGGGATACGGGTCAAAAATGTCAATTTCATGTGACGAGTGGGGTGCATACGTCGAAGGAGGCCTTTTTGTTATCATGGGGCGGTAAGAACAAATGTTTTCACCCCTCCCCTCCCCACATGCAAAAGCTATAGCTGCATCCGTGTCAATTGTTGATTGAACATATTTTTGACGGAAATATAGAACGAACTCGGCGGATTCTTACACACTCTTGTTGGCAACACTGATTGACATTTGACAATGACAATCAGCTGTTATTTTGCCTTTTACGAGGAAAGACGTGACAAAGGTTAAGTGTTAATAAATAACTCACAATAACAATGTCGAGGACATACAAAATAATACATTAATTTTATGTGACTATATTCTGTGACTAAAAACAGTGTTCAGTGGATAATGATTTTTTTTTATATTCGAATTAATTCGTGTAATTAAGGTGTTCAGTTAAACTGCCTAGTTAAACAAAATTGTTAAGTAAGTTTAATATTTAAATATATCTTAAATGAATTAATTAGCAAGACGTATAAAAATAGATTGTCTTAATTTCTTCCGTTCTTGACCTTGGGTAGCAAGTGACGTGCCATTGCACGCATGACGAGGATCCATGATGTCTTTTTATATGCGTACGATAGCTATATTGCCAATATGGTAGGTGTTTAATATACGAAATTACCTTGATTCAACGAAAGTGCGTAGATAGGTACTGTATGTACGTATTATACCCGCCTGTTCGTCCCCAATTTTCCTTTACCATTGTTTACGATAAAAAAAATGCAACTAAGTATAAAAACTTTTAAAAGTCCATACTCTATGTTTTAAACACACCTACACAAACACGCTTTTTATCCCAGAAAGGGTAGACAGAGGCGCAACTAGTGCAACCACTTTTCGCCTTACGTATTCCGTGATCCGTCCCACGATGTGATAGGGGGCAAGCCCGTCGCCATATCGTCAAAATTCCAGACTTCTGAATTGAAAAACCCAATATAATTTTGCCCGACACGGGATCCAACCCAAGACCTCAGCATTGCAGTCGTAACGTAATACAATTACGCCACCGAGGTAGTCAAACCAAACCCTTATTTCAAGAAATATAGGTAATATTCTCATAGATTTTTTTTGCATGCAGTGCATGCACACTACTGCTTGGCGGTAGAAACAGACATTGCGGTGGTACCCACCCTGACGGACTCTAACATATGAGAGACCTACCACCAGTAAAATCATGTATCGTATTTACTATTGTTTCAATTAACTGTTTTAATAGTTTATTCGATAAATACAAGGCTCTTAACAAAGGTGATACATGTGTAGTGTCTAGTGATTACAAAATAGAGTAGGTACCTCTTATGTTTGCAAATTCTTGCGACTACGCACTGCAGAGTTAATGATTCATCATTAACAAGAACTGACAATGTATCTATTATAACTGGGTTAAAATATAACAAGTAGAACAGTATAACACTCGTCATTGTCTTGTAAGCTGCACTTATGGGAACAAAGAAAGTAACACGCGGTTATTAACCTCATGGTAACCACTAAAGATGTGATTCCGCAGAACGCGGCAGACGGCAACGGCAGACGGGAGACGTCATATGCCGCGACGGCAGACGGCACTACTATGCAGTATTAAATTGTATGAGACCGATTCCGCACACGACGGCAAATGACGCGATGAATTTAATACTGCATAGTAGTGCCGTCTGCCGTCTGCGGCGTCCTGCAGAATCACAGCTTAACAGCTAATATTGTGAGAATCTATAAAATTGAAATTGTTGAGGTTTACTTACCTACTTTTTTATTGCTTCTATCCAAGTATTGTCTTATTTCTCTCGTCATCGAGTATTAAATTATTGTTTTTATTAAAAATCCGTATAAATCAAATATTATAAAGCTGAAGAGTTTGTTTGTTTGTTTGTTTGAATGCGCTAATCTCAGGAACTACTGAACCAATTTTGAAAATTCTTTCACTAATAGGAAGCTACATAATTCCTGAGTGCTATAGACTTTTTATCCCGGGAAAATATTTTAGTCCCGGAAAAACTTTTTCACGCGGGTGGAGCCGCGAGCACTACTAGTTTCGTATAATTTACAAAATAAGTGCATCTTAAAAAATCCCGTCATTCTATGCATGTCTATTTTTATCCTAGAGGAACAACTATTGTATTATGCAAACTGCAAAGACCTTATCTGAGGCCATTAGCTTCGCTAGGCATTGACTCGTAAAGAACACCTTGGTAATTTCAACAACGAAATTAATAAACTTTTATCTATTTCGCTCACCTTTAACGTTTGAGGCAAGATATATAGACCCCTAGTTGTTTACACGAAAGTCTACTTAACTACTCAATACTACGGTTTGGAAGAAAATATCGGCTTACCCGTAAAGACAGGCGATCGAAAAACATTACATTATGCACGAGCTAGGTCGTCTTTATTGTCATATAAACTACGCTATTTTTCACGAGGTCATAACTAGTCCGTTTACCCAAATTACGCGGAAGTTATATCCATGCCATGATGTAATAGGGTCGAACGTATAACTATATCCAACACAAGTTCCAATCTCGAACAACTTAGAAGTGTTTTATCGAATCAATCAGTAGTTTAGTAGAGCTTGATAGAGCTACTACTACATATTTGTTTACAACATAAACCTACTTCAAAACCACTGCAAACCAAAAAATAATTCAACTTGATATTCGCTTAGTATACCGGGTGGAAGGGAAACGCTCTCGGAAACGAATACAGGTGATAGTATTGGTGATTCCTGACGTGATGGCACTAAAAAAAACGCGATCGCATTGTTACAATTTTAGTAGGATTTTCTCAAATTTTTATACAGCTTCACGTATGGATAGATAAATCAAACTATTATTCTGAAAAACATAGTAAAAAAGGTCAATATTTAAAAAAAACCGTAATGAAACACGTACATCAGCTGACGGGTTAACGACCGCGTGGCCGGTGCCTTGGCGCAGCGCGGCGGCCGCCGCCTTGTCGGCGTTTGCTTTGTAGTTTGTACCCTTCCCAGTTTTTTGTACGCTTTACATTGCGCGCGCATGAATTACGGAAATACTAAAATCGTAAGTATTATCGCTTAGCTTTGCAAATGAATATAGTTTTTCGTTAATGTTATGGTTCTTCTCTCTTACCGTTCCGGTATAGAGAGCGTTTCCCTTCCACCCGGTATACGTAATACGTATATTTGGAGTCGATGCCTAATTTAAATTGCCACCTAAGCCAAGGAAATACAAGATCAAATATACGAAAACATTGTTCAATTTAAATTAGGCACCGACTCCAAATATACGTATTACGTATATACTAAGCGAATATCAAGTTGAATTATTTTTTGGTTTGCAGTGGTTTTGAAGTCGGTTTATTTTTTGTTAAAAAGTTTTTTGTTAGTTAATTATAGAATAGTGTAAACAATACATCATAGACATACGATTACGGCATTCGCGAGTCATCTGCTGTTAGTAATTGAAGAGTTCCATTGTGTATCTCCGAAGATCTTCATAAATTATATACTAAAACCTTCCCCGAAAACTATACATTTAAACATCGAAAACCACATCCAAATCGGATCAGTAGTTTTTGAGAAACGCGCGGCCATACAAATTTATATACATACATACAAACATACATACATACATACGGATGGAATACAGAACCTCCTTTTTGAAGTCGGTTAATAAATAGACGACAGACAGCAGCTTGGCTGTTCGATGTTCCTCTAGCATTGCCGACCTCCATTTGTGACTGTGACCACTTACCATCAGATGGGCTGTTTGCCAAGTTGCCTTCGGAAGCAATTAAAATGATCGGCTCGGAGTAAGACAGCTATCTTACAGAAAACCTATGTCAAGTGACAACGTGCTGTTACGTTTATGGGTGGGTTTTTCAGACGCCCCAACCCTCTACGCTTTCCCTAATCCTTATTCCATTCCTTTTAAACGAAAATCGAATTCATAACACAGGTTTGAGCATTAATTAAACTGTAAATAATACTTATTCAAGTCTCACACGACTTTAATATATCAATGAACATTCGCGCGAAACAAGGTCGGCAGACCGGTAAATTGGATAAAAAAACATTTGAATGAGCCATTTCGAACGTTCAGTCGATTAGTTGGGAAGGTTAGATAGACCTTGACAGGTCAAAATAGACGTGGAAATGCTATATTATGAAGATGTCCGCTTTTGTATGGGTGCTGTGCCTCAAAATCTTACCAGACTTTTTATGATATATGTGGCAAACGAGCGTACGGTTGACCTGATGGTAGTGATCACCGCCGCCCGTGAACATCTGCAATACCAGGGGGTACAGAGATGTGTTGCCGGACTTTTAGGTGGTAATACGCTCTTTTTTTGAAGGTCGTATCTATCCGGAAATGATGCTGGCGGCAATTGGTTCCATAGTTTAGTAGTACTGGTAAAAAATGTCTGCTGAAACGTACAGTGGTGGATTGCCAACCTCCGAGGTGATGTGGATGGAATTTGGAGTTCTGCCGACTCAAAGACTCAAACTTTAAAGAGTTAAAATATGGATCTTGAAAATATTTTTTTTTTTTTTAGATCGCTCCATTTATAACTAACTTTTTTAAAAACGTTCGTACTAAGTATGGTTTCTAAGTAAAATAAAATTACATAAATCTCAAAATCGGAGGACTTTAAAATTAAACGATTTATTGTAAAAGGCTAGTTTTTAGGAGTTCTATCCAAATACATATATAAACTGTCTTGGTTAGAATTTTAGGCCCGTTTTTGGAGATTTTCTTTAACGAATCGTGTAAAAAATCGTGTTAAAACTCTATCGCAATGTAATTTTCTTGAATCAAACGTAACGTATATTTTAGTACAGACCAAGCTCTATATGGATGCCAAAATTCATTAAAATTCGTTAAGCGGTTTCCGTGTTTATTTTTAACAAACACACAAACCTCCAAACATTTTCACCTAGTTATATTAGTAGAGACCGGATTATATGCAACATACATGCATGAAATATGCACGAAAACTGGCAGAATATGCAGCATTAAATGATTAGTTTTAGGAACAAAAAATAAATAAAACTAAGTTTTAATCTTTTATTAAAAAATCAGCATATTATATGATTTTTTTTTTCGGAAGGCATGGTCCACTATAAAATCTTGACTGGTCAATAAGCGCGAAAGTCAACAATCAAAGCAATAACAGCAATAAAATGCGTAATAGGTGGGAGGAGTACTACGGTAGGCACGCGCGACGATCTTTTGTTTCTTTCACTTTATTATAGTAGGTACTAAAACAAAAGATGCATGGCTGGTGGATGTGCTGCGCTCGAAAAATATTGAAAATGTATCGATAATATGCATCATAACTATATTTTAGAGAAAATATGCTATTAGCTGAGAATAGCTTGAATATGCAAGTGCATATGCAAATGCATATAATCCGGTCTCTATATATTAGTAAGATAGCACTCTAAATTAACTTCAATGCCAATGACTATAACATTAGGTATAAAGCTCGGAGTATATTCCGTTATTATAATAGTTCATTATGCTCTACTTAATACGTTAGTACTCGTGTGTAGACTTTTCACTTTACATGACTTTTTGTGACAAAATATCTTAGAAGTGTACTGACGTCGGCAGTTATTGTCAGTATAGTTTTTCCTGCATCAGTATTGCACAATAATTATGGTTAAAACGTTTCATTGTTAATTTATCAGGAATACTATCTTGGTTTACTTATTTCAAAAACTCTGATTTTAATGTAATTCAGTACTAAATAAAGTTGTATAAATATAATCAACGATAATTTTTTTCTACGCCGCCACAGTTTACACCCAATATCTTTTTTTTACAATAACGAAAGAAACGCGTAGGTATAAAAAATAAAGGAATATAAATAAACAAAAAAACCGCGTCAAAATCGGTCATACAGATACACACCCTAAACTTATAATAGGTCCCTCTCTTTGTTGTTGGTCATTAAAAAAGTATAAAAAGGACACAGTTTCGATGGTGCGTATTAATTGGCGTATTATGATGCCCTCGAAAAATATTTTAAGATTTAAATCGGCTCTACACTCTCAATTAAATGTCAATGTCAACTATAATTTAGAGACGCTATTGACGTCAAAAATTATTGGAATTATTTAACATACTTTCTAACCAGCGACTGGGGCTATATGACCGCTGATTCTAACAAACATAAACTGCAAGTCCACTGCTGAACATAGGCCTCTCCTAAAGATTTCACGTGGCTGATGATGATGAAACTGCAAATACTCAAATACTCGGTTGACTGGGAGAAAATGCCCTTAGGCTTTAGTCCGCCTGAACTTTACAATTTTCCGTAGTATTATAATGCTCTTTGTTTACAATTGTACAGAGTGTTTAAGTAAATAGACTATTCTTTTATGTCACGCTTCGTTCATTCATCGAGTGAATGACACGGCTTCTCAATGATTCAGACTAAGATAAGATAGCAAGATAATTCTAATACTTGCCTCATTATGTCGAGATATCGGTCCTTGTATCTTTAGATTAAAACTGCGAAATACGATAGTAGAAACGCAGGACTTGAGACACTATTTAGATCATGGCCCTTTAACGTCTTCACGAATGATTATATTGTATAAGGGTACTACATATTTTGCCTAACTAGACAGGTACATATAACAATGATAAGTCTTTATTCAGATAACATAGTTACAGCATAGCCTTTTTATTTTTTTTTTATTTTTTTTTATGGCCATCTTCGGCGCATTAGGGACGGCTGCGGGCTTCCTCCGACTCACGTCTAAGTTGTCGTCCGCAACCGCCCCTGCGCATACCGCTGTTGCGGTCCTTTTCCTGTTGTTGCGTCCAAGGCAGCGGGAGACACGCTGCCGTCCATCACGGGGGTCACAGAAGTTGGCTAGACTAATAGGTGGGCGGCACCTCCCGCCCACCCGTGAATCCCGGAGGCCCCTATTAGTCGCCTTTTACGACAGGCAGGGGATACCGTGGTGGAATTCTCCAAACGCCCCCAATCCACAGGACGGGAGACGTCGGTCAGTCGTCCACCCGACGCCTCCTACGTCTCGTCTGGCGGCGGAAGGGATCACCACTGCGCTGGCGATCCCTCTCGGCACTCTCCTTCCGCGAGAGGACCACCTCGCAGAAGTGGGCCACCGCCTGCCAGGCCTCCCGGCCGCCGACGGACCACCTCGCAGAAGTGGGCCACCGCCTGCCAGGCCTCCCGGCCGCCGACCATGGAAGCGACCACGGCCGGCAGCGAGAGGTCTTCTCCGACGACTGCTCTGAGAGCGCTGCGTTCTTCATCCCAGGCTGGACAATACTCCAACGTATGTTGGGCCGTGTCCATTGGGCAGTTGTCACAATAGTGACACACGGCCGACTCCTCTATCCTCACCACCCGAAACAGGAACTCACCGAAGCAGCCATGCCCGGTGAGCACCTGCGTCAGGCGGTATGTTGCCGCACCGTGGCGCTTGTCCAGCCATTCGGCAAAGACAGGACGCACTGCCTCTACGACCCTGTGCCCCCACGACGGGGCCTCCAGCCTGAGACGCCACTCCTCCACGGCGGCTCGCCGTAAGGAGGCCCTCTTGGCCTCCACCTCCTTCAGGGCCGGACGCTCCCCGCGACTGAACGCCTCCTCCCACAGCATAGCCTGTGCCCGCAGGTTCGCCGCATTAAAGGGTTTTTGTTTCTGTATAAAAGTCACTTTATATGTACATATACATACATACACACTCACGCCTGTAATCCCCGAAGGGGTAGGCAGAGGCGCAACTAGTGCACCCACTTTTCGCCGTTATTCCGTCCCATGATGTGATAGGGGACGAGCCTATCGCCATATCGGGCACAAATTCCAGACTCCGAGCTGATACTGAATAGATAAACTCAATATCACTTTGCCCGACCCGGGAATCGAACCCGGGACCCCAGCTTTGCAGTCGTACTGTAATACAACTACGCCACCGAGGCAGGCATATATGTATACAAACTATAATGTTTTTTAACAGTATCCGTTATAATTGCAAGAACCAGGTGACAATAAACTGATACAGATCGAGAGATCTTGCAATATGGTCGCTCAGCGACATTTTGGTACAAAACGCCTTTGTCTCCGGTATAATTAGATCCCGACTTTTGTCAGAAAGGCACTCGCAGTCACTATAGAACATATAAATTATTTCCTATTATACTATGTATGTATTATACATATAAACCTTCCTCTTGAATCACTCTATCTATTAAAAAAAGACGCATCAAAATCTGTTGCGTAGTTTCAAAGATCTAAGCATACATAAGGACAGACAGACGGGAAGCGATTTTGTTTTATACTATGTATTGATATAAAACTATTTATTAATCTGTGTCTCGGAGCAGTGGGCAGTATATAACACAAAGCTATTAAGTATAATGCTCCAGAAATCGGAATTAGTAATCATTCGGTCGCGAGGGCCAGGGACTTATCAGCCAAGCCGCCAATCCTCACGACGTATTATGTGTAATATTACACGTTTGTTTACTGTATCGGTTAGCAGTTGCCGTGTAAATAGTTTCTCACGGAAATATGCGACAATTGACAAAGTGCTATAATATTTTGTGTAGATTACAGAGCTATTAGACGTTGTACTCTAAGTTTGTCTGGGTTGTTAATCGTTTATTCTGCTACTCATTTTTAACCGACTTCAAAAAAGGAGGTTATACATTCGACGTGTATTTTTTTTTATGTTTGTTACCTCAGAAATTAGTCATTCGAAAAATTCTTTCTTAAAAAATAATATTTCCAGTTTGGTCTCATGAAAATTGTTTCAAAATCGGTTTAGTACTTTGGTTTTCTAAGTCAAAATAACCGGAATAAGTATGTTGTCCGAACAAATTAAAATACGAATTTTGCGTTGAGGTTTATTGTACATAATTTGTATTTGTACATATATACATATACACTCACGCCCGTTATCCCCGAAGGGGTAGGCAGAGGTGCAACTAGTGCACCCACTTTTCGCCGTTATTCCGTCCCATGATGTGATAGGGGGCGAGCCTATCGCCATATCGGGCACAAATTCCAGACTCCGAGCTGATACTGAATAGAAAAACTCAATATCACTTTGCCCGACCCGGGGATCGAACCCGAGACCTCAGCTTTGCAGTCGTACCATAATACAACTACGCCACCAAGGCAGCCTAATAATTTAATTAATTGTTTGTTATAATCTAATAACAATCCTAATTAGGCAATAATTAGTAAAACGCAAACATAATTATATTGACAATGACTTCATTTACCTTTAGAACTTCTAAATTATACTCTAAGTACATTTGCGTGTCCAATAATTATTAAGTTAAATTTAAGTAGAGGCAATCCCACGAAACTTATATTTTTCCATCAATAACTTTTCTGTAACCCTTAGAGAATATTATTGACAACTGATTCCAGTATTACTATAAAAAGTAAATTAATTATATACCTACTTACGAAAAATCAAATTTTCTTACTCGAATTTATTATTATGAGCATTGTTTTTATCTTCTTTGCTTCGCCGTTATACAGAAACCATGAAGTCCAGTGTATACCCAAAAAAAAACTAATAAAAATGGCTTATATTTTTATCTTTTACATTCAATTCAAGTAGCCTACACCCAATACCCATACATATTGGTCGTAAAACCTTGGAAATAATTGTTTATTATACATAAGTGTTGCTAGTACAATTGTTTGAGAATAATGTAAGCATTATCTATACTAATATTATAAAGCTGAAAAGTTTGTTTGTTTGTTTGTTTGTTTGTTTGAACGCGCTAATCTGAGGAACTACTGGTTCGAATTGAAAAATTCTTTTTGTGTTGAATAGACCATTTATCGAGGAAGGCTTTAGGCTATATAATATCACGATGCAACTATTAGGAGCGAAGAAATAATGGAAGATGTGAAAAAAGCGGGGAAAATTATTCATCCTTGAGGGCTTCCATTGCGTGCGCTGCGAAAACGGTTCAAGATACCAAAAATATATGTATGAAAGAATTATTCCTCTTGAAATGATCTAAAAAAATGTCTGCGACAGTATATGTCTATCTTTTAAGATTAACTCACTAGAACCGTTTTTATGGTAATCAAATTTGGTCGAAGTTAATGCATTAATTGTTAAGAGTTGTATCAACGTCATAGTCATAGAGTGATTCAACGGGAAGGTTTTTATGTACTTTTAGCCCGGAAAAACTTATTAACACGGGCGAAGCCGTGGGCAAAAGCTAGTATGTGATATTCATGTGCCGTTTGTTTGTCAGTGTTGCTAGCCGTTTCAGGACGCTTATTCGAAATTTTGTTGCATCTATCATAATTTCCTTTCGACAAGTCATTTATTATAGGAAGGTTAAGTAAAGCATCCACATGCTTATTTTGCTCTGATGTGAGCTGTTTATACCAGACATAAATATCAAATAATTTCACTACTGAACTTCAAAGTTTAGACAAATTTTACCCAAGCTGCAAATAGAACTTCACGGTATATAGCCCGAGTACCTTAGCTGCCTAGTGGCGTCATTGGTGTAATCAACAATCAGGATACACAGTAGTCTCCATTAAACTTTACTCCGTTGTCAAACCTAAAATTTACTATTTAAGTTAATGTTAATTCGTTGTACCACACATTTTAGGAAGTCGCTCACTGATTTGCCCAAGTCTTACCAAGGAAACTGCCATGAAAGTGCATTTCGTTTTATTATAGTTCATTTTTCCTCAACTGTCGCGTTTTCCTGGTCTGTCGCCTTACCGTTAAGGATAATTGTTGCGCAAATAGCTTGCAACCTCCATGTTGTTTTTTTATTAAAACATTACGGAATAGCTTCGTAATACTTGACTTGGGGTTACAACTTACTAGAGGTTTAATGAACGAACTGCAAATATAATGTAGCCATAATCCTAGCGAACTTCGACGCACTCAATACTGGACTAACAGCCCCACAGCCCCCACTGGGACGTTTTTCGGGATAGCGTATCTATTCATTCAGATTTTTGTATCTGTGGACCTTTCGTGTGGACCAAATCTCGTTCAAATCAATGCAGCAGTTTCTGCGTATATTGTAACTACATTCAAGCTTTTAACAACTGTCCATATTAATAGCAAAAATGCAAAAAGATTTGGAAATACTACATCCTATCCTACTTCCTACTTCCTACTAATATTATAAAGGCGAAAGTTTGTAAGAATGTATGGATGTTTGGATGTTTGGATGTAAGGATGTAAGGATGTTTGTTCCTCTTTCACGCAAAAACTACTGAACGGATTTCGATGAAATTTGGCACACGGGTAGATCATGTCCTGGATTAACACATAGGCTACTTTTTATCCCGGGAAAATATAAACCGGGACTTTTATCCCGGAAAAACTTTTTAATGCGGGCGGAGCCGCGGGCAAAAGCTAGTACTGCATATTACCTACAGTATTTTCACGTGTCTGACTAAAATTTAAAAAAATATATTATTACTAAGTAAGTAAACTTTCAAAGCCCTCCAATCTCTTGTGAAGCAAAGCTTGCAAGCGAAATATTACTCGTCTTATAATAAGTCCCTAAGAGCGAGTCAAAGACCTCATAAGATCCAGTTTTAGTACGTGTAGTGCCTTGTATACTTACGCCTCTATCACCACATAAGTGTAGGCACTTCCATCAAATATCATCAATAATAATAATAATATCCTTCTCAGGTCATAGGACGCAGTCATCACTATAAGCTAATACATTTTCATTGTTTAGAAATAGCCTGCCTCGGTGGCATAGTTGTATTATGGTACGACTGCAATGCTGAGGTCTCGGGTTCGATCCCCGGGTCGGGCAAAGTGATATTGAGTTTTTCTATTCAGTATCAGCTCGGAGTCTGGAATTTGTGCCCGATATGGCGATAGGCTCGCCCCTTATCACATCATGGGACGGAATCGTGAGTGTGTGTGTGTACGTTAAGAAATTGGGTCCTATTTACCTCTTATAAAATTGTACAAGCCTTGACCGTTGGCTGCTTAGAGTGTAGTTATACATACTCTAAGGTTGGCTGTATCTGGAGGCATGACGATTTCATCTAATTTTGACTAGGCAAATGCTATTCGGATCCATTAGACTCCTACCACAGAATACTGAATAAGTACTACGTACTTCTGTGTTAAACAGACACCCAAACATCTTCACAAGGTTTTTTTTTATAATATAGTTAGTTTTTATGGCGTCGAATGACGAGACGAGCATGCCGTTCGGCTGATGGTAAGCGATACGACCACCCATAAACAGTAGAAACACCATCCAGCACCTTGAGTTACAAAGTACTGTGTAGCATTCCACTGCACTCGTCATCCTGAGACATAAGATGTTAAGTCTCATTATGTCCTGTAGTTACATTGGCTAAAATGCTCTTCAAACCGAAACACAACAGTGCATGCACACTGCTGCTTGGCGGTAGAAACAGACATTGCGATGGTACCCACGCAGACGAACTCCTACATATGAGAGTCCTACCACCAGTAGTTAGCAGTAGTTAGTGCGAATAAAATATATCATACATTATAAATGTTAATAAAATGATGAATCTCGCAATGATGAGTTCACGCGTATCATATGTAATGTGTGTATCACGATGTCACTCTGCGCGATAATTACGTGACAACATCACGAATAAACACTTTTGAAACGTGTCCTACGCTGGTACTGGTAAGAATGTTTTTTTATACTAGGATATGCGTCAGTCTGCGTAAAAGCTTTTTCTCGAGACAAAAAGAAACGTAGATACAACTTAGGAATCTCTAGTTTCTAGTGAAAGATTATTAAGTACAAATAAAATATATATCAATTTGTCTTACTTACGTAGGTATAAAGCAGGTATATTTTAGTTCAGAAATAACTTGATCCTTTTCGCTAAAACCTTGGTAATGGCGTCACAATCTATTAACTGATCAACGCTGACGAAACTATCACTTGCTCGGGATTTCCCATTGAGGATTTTCCCACGTTTACTAAAATGTAAACACATTTATGAGATAAATATAAACTCAGTAGCTATTTCTGTAGGTAAAGTTTTGGCTACACGCTACTGTTAGTCTAAGCACGCTACCTGGCAGAATCTGACGGGCTAAAACGCTGCCAAAAAAAAGAGAGTGTGATAATATAGCTATGCTTCTATTCTAATATTGTAAAGAGGAAAGATTTTGGTTACTTTGTAACGAATAAACTCAAAAACTACTGGATCGATTTAAAAAAACAATATGAATCTACATTATCAAAAAGTAATATACGATACTTTTTATCCCGGGAAAATATAAAGCGGGACTTTTATCCCGGAAAAAGTCATTCCCAAAGCCGCACGCAAAATTCTAGTATATTTATAATTATGCACAATTAATGAATTAAGCATGTTCTTGGAACTTTAATGCATTAAATTGTAAAACAATTTTCTTATAAACTGTCTTTAATAATAGAGAACTAATACATCCTACTAATATTATAAAGGCAAAAGTTTGTAAGCATGTATGGATGTTTGTTACTCTTTCACGCAAAAACTACTGAACGGATTTCGATGAAATTTGGCACACGGGTAGATCGTGTCCTGGATTAACACATAGGCTACATTTTATCCCGGGAAAATTAAAAGCGGGACTTTTATCCCGGAAAGACTTTTTAACACGGGCGGAGCCGCGGGCATAATCTAGTAGTTCTATATTTAGACTTAAGGTCATAAATAAGATTGCATATTAATCTCCATTTTATAAAACAGTTCTCAGCGTAGATATTTTAGGTGTTTCTATTACCAGCCATTTATTCTCTCCCAATGTTGAACCCAGTTGACTTCCACTGAAAGAGTTTAGACTTTATTTAGATTTTAGAGTATGCCATTGACGGCTTTACTAGTATTAACTGTGTCACAGCCGTCAGCGTTCTTCACCCTAAGCAGTTTAATATAATTAAATGATGCAATTAATTGTAAAAGTACATGTAGTTATATAAGCTGTTATATAAAAACGGAACAAATATATCTATCACGAGCCTATCGCCAAATCGGGTACAAATTCCAGACTCCAGGGTAATACTGTGTAGGAAAACCCATTTAGTCCGACTCTAGATTCGAACCTGGCACCTCAAAGCAGTAGTCATACTGCGCACGCAATACAACTACGCCACCGAGGCAGAAAATACGTTTAAACATAGACTTGCTCGCGGCACCGTTCGCGGGAATGAGTTATTCCGGGATAAAAATGCCGCTTTATATTTTCCCATGATAAAAAGTAACCTACGTTACTGATACATTATCAGTATTGGTAAAAGATTTGTAAAATCGATCGAGTAGTTTTTGAGTTTATTCGTTACAAAGATGTTGTAGTATAGATTCTAAATATTCAATCTTATTGGATACATCCATTTAAAACTGCCTCGGTGGCGTAGTTGTATTACAGTACGACTGCAAAGCTGAGGTCTCGGGTTCGATCCCCGGGTCGGGCAAAGTGATATTGAGTTTTTCTATTCAGTATCAGCTCGGAGTCTGGAATTTGTGAACGATATGGCGATAGGCTCGCCCCCTATCACATCATGGGACGGAATAATGGCGAAAAGTGGGTGCACTAGTTGCGCCTCTGCCTACCCCTTCGGGGATAACAGGCGTGAGTGTATATGTATGTATATGTATATCCATTTAAAACGTGTAAAAAGCTTAGATAATTATTGATTCGTCATATGTATGTTAAAAACATACAAACACACAAATCGAGAACCTCCTCCTTTTTTGGAAGTCAGTTAAAACAGAAGATGCGGATCATCAATGTCAAGTGAAGTTAGTATGGCAGTGATTACGATAGTTAGTTGTCGATCGGCTGTCGCGGTTATCTCACGCCGATGATCGCGATACGGTTGTCTTACGGGCTTGTCGCTTTACTGTGTTATTCTTTTGAAATAATTTAATGAAAACGTGTTTCGTAGTGTTTTCTGTTTAATTAGGTAAATCATCTTAATTTAAATAACATCGAAATTGACTTATCGAAATACCTTTTTCGATTTTGTATCTATTTAATGTATACGTAAACAGGGCTAAGAATAAATGTGCTTTAAAAGGTTTTGTTGTGATCATGTGGAAATATTTTTACTATAGCATGAAAGCTTTAGTCTAGTAGTACTAAATGATACTCATTGTTTTTACGCTTTTTTGTATTTTAGAATTACTATAATGGTTTGTGATTTATTAAAAAAGCATTTTCCTTCCTATCTTAGGAGATTAACTCGAAAATTATTTTTATCTGTTTTCTTTTATAATTAGCTCTGTATGCTTATTTTGTTTTTTTTTTTTCATATTTATTACACATAGATTTTGCCCGCGGCTCTGCCCGCGTTAAAAAGTTTTTCCGGGATAAAAGTTCCGCTTTTTATTTTCCCGGGATAAAATATAGCCTATGTGTTAATCCAAGACATGATTTACCCATGTGCCGAATTTCATCGAAATCCGTTCAGCAGTTTTTTGCGTGAAAGAGTAACAAACATCCATACATCCAGACATCCATACATTCTTACACACATTCGCATTTATAATATTATTATATTATATATTATATATTATATAGTAGGATAGTAGGATTACACTTTCTTTTTTATTTTGATATTCCTCTATCTAAATTCTAAAGGTTCATATTTTGTAATTTTCGTATTATCTACTTGTGATTTTTTTTTCTTTGTAATTGTTCAATTAGATAAATTATAAAGGACCTAGCTGTTGGTAATATCCCTGTAATATTAAAATAAAACATGAAGAAAAAATTTCCGTGAAAAAATTCTTTACAAACTTTCTCATAAGTACTTAGAAATCCAAATATTTGATCCACAGCAAAAATTAGGCAAATGTTTGCACATTTCGTTCTCGTTAAGAAATTAGATAAACGACACCTAATACTCTAATATTGGACGAATAACAATGTCCGTAATCTCATTTTATTAAAAGGTATATCATCATTCTGGTGACCATAAGAGTACCTATACAATTTCTAACAACGAAGCATAGAATAGAATGTAGATTTAATATTAAATGACCTCCGTCAATTATCAACATTCAGAATACCAAAGAAAACATTGAAACCATGCCAGTCCGAAAGTCAAGGAATAAATTGAGGCTTAGATGAGCAAAAAAAACTAGCCGGAGACGACTTCAACAAACAATCTTTAACTTATAGCAATCCCAATAAGCTGACATGCAAAATTTCGGAAATTGCAAACCTTGCGACTATTTTGATTGACCTGACGGCCAGTAGCCTGACAGGAGTTGGCTTTTATGCTTATCTGGTGAGCGCTTTAGGCACTCGCTCTTTGAATTAACCATACTGAGCGCAACCGACTGACGGGTTACGAACCTCGACTCAGGACGGTCACTGGGAGAGGATGAGACATCAGCGACCAGTAAATAGTCCCAATGTAATATTAAAATAAGTAGTGTAAACGAATCTGGAAGTTCTTGCTCAATATTTGGCTGAAAGTACTTGGTAGAAACTTAACATTAGAAAGGAAAGAGGACGAAAGACCGAAAACGGTCTATCAATCCGCAAATATATAACATTGATAAAGATACACCGTTCAAAGTAACTATTGTGTTCATATCTTTATTGGCCATTTATTGATAAGACGATACGGACAATCAAATACCTAACTGATGTTAATTATTACTACTTGATCTGATGTATTACTGATGATGTGAGTTAGCGAGAAGAGAGATATCCTAGTATTATAAATGCGATAGTTTACGGACGTTTTTGAATGTTAAAAGCAAATGCAGAAACGTCTGAATGAATTTGAATAAAACCCAGATAGAAAATGCTGTGGGCTTAGACTGTGGCAAAGAATTAAGCAACTAAGCAGGCCGGCATAACTGTGCCGACCGACCAGGGATGTTTATCTCCTGCCGGCCGACATTATTTTTTGGGCTTCACTTCATTTACCGCCAGATGCAGTGAAGCCACTTTGTCGAGCCTTCGATAAAAAAAATATAAAAAAACGCGACTCCGTTTCGTTTTATTGTGATCGGTTGAGAGAGTAACACGTGACTGCCGTATTGTTATCTCGATCAATCACAAAAATCGAAATTAAACGACATCGTCTTACAAGTTAGGTTTTTTTTTGCCACATAGTAAGCGCACTGCGTTGTCTTTCTTATTTTTGGTTACCTTGTAGCGAAAAAGTAATAGTAGTACTGACTTCCAGTAGTGGTTGGTTGGGTTGGGTTGGGTTGGTAGTAACCAAAGAGGACTATTATGCATGTCTAATAAGAGTTGACAGTATACGAAGCTTCGGAATTCTTGTGGTTAACTCTTGTAGGTTTCCTATTGATGTTTTCCTTTATCAAAGCGGGCGATATTATCCTTGAAACAACTTGAATACGTGTGTGAGGGAATTTTTGTCTGTAAGTGCACGTACACTTTCGGATAAAAATAAGTCTCACGATGCAGTAGTTGACTCAAGTTGTTTGCCGGCTATTGTAACTGCGAAAGTCAATGATGCGTAGAGTATAAAAAAACTGACATATCTCTACCCAGATTTCCACATTTGCCACTTATATCTTTCTTTTTTATAACTTTGCTACTGTCTAAAGGCAATGTAATAGGTCTTAAAATACTATATCATATTATTAAATATCTTTAGTTCAACGGACCATATAGCTCATCGGTTGTAGAGTTTATAGTTTCTCTGAAATTGGAATTTTGTGATTGAAATCTTAATAGAATGACTTAGGGTTTAATTTATAGTAATAATCCTGATATTCGCGCTACATTTTGTACTTTGATCGTGATCGTACAAGAATATTAATATTCTCTATGCGAACAAACCATCTGTTCAGTGATAAGTACTCCATACCTATGTATAAGTTAAGTCAACTAGTGCATGTATGACTATCAAACCTGACAGCTAGTGGCACGTTTTGTTTATTCTAGTTCGTCATACTGCAAAGCTGAGGTCTCGGGTTCGATCCCCGGGTCGGGCAAAGTGATATTGAGTTTTTCTATTCAGTATCAGCTCGGAGTCTGGAATTTGTGCCCGATATGGCGATAGGCTCGCCCCCTATCACATCATGGGACGGAATAACGGCGAAAAGTGGGGGCACTAGTTGCGCCTCTGCCTACCCCTTCGGGGATAACAGGCGTGAGTGTGTGTGTGTGTGTCATATAAAGGATGAAAGAGCAATCTGCTCGCCTGATGGCGACGGGACTGCCCAACAATATCAACATATCATTTCTTACGAAACAGAGATGCCCAGAAACCTAATTATTATGTCATTCAAACTAGAACACAACAGTGCTTGCACAATGGTGCTTAATGGGAGAAATAGACATTGAGCAGCTAGCTAACCTACTTTAAGATCTCACATTTTTAAATAACAGCAACTGTTATAGGTATCCAATAAAGCAAAGAAATAAAGGTTAATACTTGTTCATAATGTTATCTTGTTCCTACAAATACATATTTGGATTTTGCATAAAACTTGGCACTCATTTAGATCTCCATTCTTTTTGCGGCGAAGCCCACAGCCAAGCATAATTTTTGTATTGAACTTGGCTCTCCTTTTTTACATTTATGTTTTTGGTGGGATCTCTTTATACACAATTTGTTAACGTGGTTTGATTTAATTAATCATTGCTGAGTCTTTTCTGTAAAGAAGTCTTCGTCCAAATTCGTATGGGCTCTGGGATTAAGTGTGTCATATTTCGGCCCACTCAAATCCCCCAATTCGGCCGTAAAACTATAAACACCTGATACAATTTAACACGTCGTGTGATAACATACAAATGATTTACACCGGAGATAATTATTTTACATAAATCCTACTAATATTATAAAGGCGAAAGTTTGTAAGTATGTATGGACGTATGGATGTATGGATGTATGGATGTCTGGATGTTTGTTACTCTTTCACACAAAAACTACTGAACGGATTTCGATGAAATTTGGCACACGGGTAGATCATATCCTGGATTAACACATAGGCTACTTTTTATCCTCGGAAAATATAAAGCGGGACTTTTATCCCGGAAAAACTTTTTAATGCGGGCGGAGCCGCGGACAAAAGCTAGTATAATATAATAATATTTATATTGTGAAGCATTTTAATAAGAAAAAAACTGCAAAATAAGAATTTTCTTTGTCACTTCAGTACAATCGCATCGCGAGGCGTATACGCTTCTAATTGGCAATGCCAAAGGAAATTTGAATACTCCTTTTACATTCTGGTATTGTTAATTCAAGTTACTATCTTCATGGTACATCCACACAATCGGCCAACCTCCCAACTTCAAGAATACGGTCCGATGGGTTCTTAATTCAAATTTCTAATAGCCTCTTTACACAAATTGCTCCCATGTTTTTATTTTTTACCTACTTCTAAAAAAGGAAGAGGATGTATATAGGCTACTTTTATCCCGCGAAAATATTTTTATCCCGGAAAAACTTTTTCACGCGGACGGAGCCACGAGCGTCACCTAGTGACTTATATTATTCACACCTTGTATTATATTGTGTATCTACGTAATTATGTATATGACTAATACAGACTGTGTCTATTTCAATTTCGACGATCGAAAAATTACTATAACCTAAATAGAAGTGTCAATTTATTTTTCTAATAAATAGTCTCACTGAGGAAGGCATACTAACGTTTTGCGTTTCAATTTAAATCTACATAAGTGAATCTCTCTGAAGAGATTTTATTTGCTTAAATTAATAATCTTTATTGTGTTATGAAGATAAGCCACAACAAATAGATTTTGTAGGTTAAAATCCACTGTAATGCTAACATGAATTGCTGTTTGTTAAATAACGTCGTAAGTAGTTTTTATTGTTATAAGCCATAAAGACAAGTATTACATCAGATGTTTCGCCATTTGAAACAATAGATGAAGTTGTGTATTTGAAAAGTACTAAAAACCAAAGGATTTCATGAAGAAGTTCAATATTCATTAATCCAACTATGTTATAAAATAGAAAAAGCAACAAAAAATGCTCTTTTTAAAATAAAAAGCACAAAATTTAATCACTGGGTAATACCTCGCAGTAATTCAAATAAATACAAAAAAATAGAATAGCACGTGTACATTGTGTAATTTTAGCACAGTTCTCTATTTCTACCACCAAGCAGCAGTGTGTATGCACTGTTGTGTTTCGGTTTGAAGGATATTGTAGCTAATTGAACTACTAGACATAATGAGACTTAACTTCTAATCTCGGGATGACAAGCGCAGTGGAATGCCACACAGTACTTCGTAACTCAAGGTGCTGGATGGTGTTTCTACCGTTCATGGGTGGTCGTATCGCTTACCATCAGGCAAACGGCATGCTCGTTTTGTCATTCAATGCAATAAAAAAGATAAATCTAATCCTATATTATGTTTTTTATACATGTTAATGGCCATGTAGTGCCTGGATAATGTTTTTATATTTTTATGGAAACTTGAAAAAGAAGCAGTCGAAGGCGGGATTTGAACCCACGACCTCAAGCGTACCGTGCCGGTGCTCTGCCAATTGAGCTACTTCGACCCCACCCTCGGCTGTCCAATTTGAAGTTCCCTATTTGAATCTCTCAAATCTACTTTTTTTTATTAGGTACAAAAAAAATGACAACAATCTATCTTCTTTGTTATGTTATCTACATAATGCAGAAATATAATAGGTATCCATAATTTATACAAAACAATGGCTATTTACCTTTAGATAGGTAATAATAACATCTACAAATACTCCTTTGTAACTAACAAAATATTTTTTTAGTTAAATATTTAAAAAAAATAAAAATCTCATGGTTTTTAGTAGGTATTACATTTCAGTTGACGGTTTCATCATGAACACAACAAAAATAGATTTTAGGACTTAGCAATATTCTATTTAAAGGTAAAAGAAAAATCAACGATAGACTGAATTTTACAAAATAGTTTTTACACAAGGATTTATGTGACAATGTTCTGTGCGTGAAAGTGAGTGAAAAATTAAAAAGTTACAAAATGCGAAACGGCGGGAACGAAAAGGCGTCAGATTGGGAGAACGAGAAGCTTAACCCAAACGAATGGTAAGTTAAATAGAATTTAGAATTTGGATTTTTTCTGAAATTACATACTAATATTAACATATTTTTATTTATTTATAATTGTTGCAAGCGTTAGGTGAATGCCTAACGCAAGTTATTTTGTTTTTATTTAAGATACATATTTTTGTATCGGTAAAATTGGACTTTGGGGTAAAAAAATGTTTGAAATTACTGCGTTGGTCACGTAGTTGTAATGCGAGCTCTGTACGACACCGCTCTGAGGACTAGGGCTTTCAGTCTCGGTGCATTTACGAGTCTCGGGAATAAAAAACGAGACTTGGTCCGGTCTCGAAAAAAACGAGACTTTCGAGACTATTTCAAAAATAGTCATTATACTCGTAGGCCACGACTCATAGACTTTTTAGGCAGTCAATACAAGATATATCAATAAAGTACTTTATAAATCACACTGTTATAAACCCATATGGACGTTAAATTACCAATTACTTATACGAATTTTCAATTTTTATAGTTGTCACGTAAAAGACAAAGAGCGCTGGATAATTACTTTCAGAGCGAGGGTTTGATTTAATTACAAACTAGCTTTTGCTCACCGCTTCGACCACGTGAAATAACTTTACCAGGATAAAAAGTAGCCTATAGCCTTTTCAGAGTGTCCAACTATCTTCATACCAAAATTCAACGAAAGCTGTTCGGTAGTATTTGAGTAATTTGGCGTTAAGACATACATACAGACTCAGTGGGTGATTTTGTTTTATAATTTTTAATGAAGTAAATCACATTAAAAAAAATCTCTCTAATTCTACGCTAGAAGACGTATAGATTAGCATTAGTGTTTGGGTCATCTCGTGTCTCAAAGTATCGAGACTTTTTGTATTTTTAACGGTCTCGCGTTGCAGGTTTTCGGGGTCGAAACTATAGTAAGTAACTATAGTATACTATAGAAAATGTCACGCTATAGTAAGTGAAGACTCCCTTCTCGTAATAGACGTAGAAGAGACTATCTCCAGCTTCTTTTAAAGCGGGCCTGCAGACGGCGGTTGGGCGATCGGCGACCCGCTACCGTATAAATAAAGTGTATAAGGGTGCCGCGTAGTGTTTCATGCTTATTTGACATTTTATTCGAGTCTCATCTTCAAACAGCGAGAGACTCTGCTCTAGAGCCGACTCCTTCGTGAGTTGCGATAGCATGCACATGTGCACTCCGTGACCTTCGATATGCTTAATTATAATGTTATATAAATGCTTTGGGTTGTCTCATGGCCTGGGATTTTCGTAACTTTCCAAACCATAATTAGCAGGGATTTAGCAATAGTTTGAGTATTTCCCCCTAACGCTACCATTTTCGAAAAGGGATTTTTCCCAATTTATCATAACAATGATGAACTTAATTATAAACACCCGTATATGTTTCAATAAGGTTATCTTGCGACTTCCGACAGATTATCAAAAATTTAATTTTTCTGTGTCGCCACTGACCCGGATTTAAAAAGCTCCTGATAGTTTAGTATTTTTTTCAATAATAATAATTATTTGATGCAAGTTTCGAAAGTCTCGTTTTTCCCGAGACTGGAAGCAGCAGACTCGAGTCTCGAAAATACAAAAAAATCGTCGAGACTCTCGAAAATTTCGAGACCGAGAGTCTCGAAATGAAAACCCTACTGAGGACCTGGGTTCGAGTCCCGGGTCGCGCATATAACGACGCTCGACCCCTAGCACAAAATGGGACATGGCAAAAGGTAGGTGCTCTAGTTGTATTTCTGCTTACCTAGAGGTGCAACGACAGCACCCACCCGGAAACAAAGGCATGATGTGTTTGTTTTTTGTTTGTTAAATTCACTATGATGAACGTATTTACGGAGATCACAGTAACGTTGCTTAAACTGAGATTCGTTTTTGTATTTTCGTACTTATTTAACCAAAATAACAATTGATGGTAATGTGCGATTGTCGAAACTTACATTTAAAAGCTGACATGAAAAAGCTTCAGGCAGATATCGGAATGTCACAATCGACATCGAAACGAAAATAAAACTTGTATTTTCGTATTCGTGTTAATGTGGTACTTATTTATTCTTATAACTGGAGCGATCTACGAAAACAGAATACAGTTGACCCACGATAATCCGACAAACGTTTTGAAAGATTACCATCTACCGCCAAGCAGCAGTTTGCTTGCACTGTTCTGTTTTGGTTTGAAGGACATCGAAGCCAGTGTAACTACAGGACATAATGAAACTTAACATCTTATGTCTCAGGATGCCGAGCGCAGTGGAATGCCACACAGTACTTTGTAACTCAAGGTGCTGAATGTTGTTTCTACTGTTTATGGTGATCGTATCGCTTACCATCAGGTGAACGGCTTGCTCGTCTCGTCATTCGATGCTATAAAAAATGTGGCTTAGAAAAAGTAATACTTCCCATCACCAGGCTAAAGTATCATCACGTCGTAATTATGACGCAGAATCAGTACCCATCAATAAATAGATAACTTTTCGGGACACATCACTTTCACGGCAAAAGGCACGGTTAAGAGTGCCTGGCAAAAAGTAATAGCAAAGTAGCAATATTCCGTCAATGTTTAATTATATCATTGAAGTTTTTGTGTTTAGAAACATTTGCTATGTTTTTTTGTACAGGCGCAAATAATTATACGACAATAACTAATATACAATACAATATATTAATATTCTAATGTTCACAAAAAATCTTTATTATTGTTACATTATCTTTACTGATCTTTATGTACACCCCTCAATGGATTAACGTCGGACGGGCCCTTATTATAAGCTAAATCGTGAACGCAATATACTTGAAAAAGAGTGTCGCAATCTCGCATTATTACTCTAGAGAGAAGGGTTGTTAAAAAAAATACTTATTGATTACACTAATACAATAACTTACACATTTTTTATATCAAATGACATTCCAAAGATCTATTTGTACAAGTTACTTTCTTCAATGTCTTTATTCGATTTGAAGTCATTAAACAACCAGACGTGAACGAAGAGGTTAATGTGATCACGACCACCTTGGAACCCAATTTCCGAACAAAATTTGTCTTGAACTTCCTTGTTATTGGAAATATTATACTTGGAAAGTCTAAAGTATGCAATGCAATGGCAACCTGCCCTGTACTACATACTACCCATAGCTGAGCACGAGCCTCCTCTACTACTGAGAGGGATTAAGCCTTAGTCGACCACGCTGGACTAGTGCGGGTTGGCAGACTTCACATACCCTCGAAATTCTCACGGAGAATTCTCAGGTATGTAGGTTTCCTCACGATGTTTTCCTTCACCGTTATAGCGAACTATAATTATTGATAAACAATACACACGTAACTGCGAAAGTCAGGGGTGTGTGTGTGACTTGGGTTTCGAACCTGCGGACATTGTCTCGGCAGACCGTTCCATTCTCAACTAGGCTATCGTGTAAAAGTACAAGTAAAAGTAAAAGTATATCATACCATACCATAGCAGTCCTGCATTATATACTGCCCACTGCTTAGCACTGGCCTCCTCTCCTACTGGGAGGGTTAAGGTCTTAGTCCACCACGCTGGCTTAGTGCGGGTTGTCAGAATTCACATACCTTACAAATTATTTTTTTCGAAGAATTCTCAGGTATATAGGTGATTTCTCGCGATGTTTTCCTTCACCGTTAAAGTGAAGGATAATTGATAAACAATACACATGAATTTCGAAATATCAGAGGTGAGTGCCTTGGGTTTTGAACCTTCGGATATCCGTCTCGTCAGACTGTTCCGTTTCCGACTAGGCTATCGTTCAAATACTTTTTTGAATAAATTTCATAGTTAAAATTAACTAAAAATATCCTATTCAAAAACAAAAAAACTTCAATTATGAGGAATGGCATGACCATTACCTACCGATATACTTATCACTAAGGCAGATTGAAATCTATCCCCGGGGTTTACAGACACCCAGAATCCAGTCCTCAATCAATCGTTGACCTCAAAAACACAAATCACAAATTATTAATGTCAAGGCTGGGTGGTTGAACCACCCGCGCTAATATAAACATCACATGATCGGTCTCAGATTGATAAGAGCGGTCCATGCGGATCGTTTACATCCTCCGTTGTAAATTGTAGAAATCGATTAACAGACGTCGAGAACAATTCGCTCATACATTTTATGATTCGGCTTTGAATGTTCTAAAGTAATATTGGTTAGCAATCTGAATGTTGAGTTCATTTTAATTAATTTAAATTGGGACTCAGGGACGGACTTTCGTAACACTATATTCTAGTTTGAAAATGAGTTCGTCCTAATATAAACTGTAAACGATGTATTTAATAAATGGTTAAAAGACTGACAATTTACCCAGAACAATATGGCGTCTCCAGGTGTTAAAAAGAATTTGGTGTCCTTCACAATTTTCTCTTTTTTTTTGGCTCTTCGTCCTGCCTCCGCACCTAGTTACATGACATATTAATTCATAATTTTTGCAAAAAAATTCTAGCAGCACAAAACATTTTTGAAATAACAACGGAAATATTTATATCACTAATTAAAACAGATGAATGTTATTAATTGGGGTAATTGTTCCGTAAAATGTGAATTTGTAAGCGTAATATTCTGGAATGTGTTCAGAGACCTAGTTTCCGTGTAGAGAACGGACGCCAAAGTAGTTGAGAACCGCCGTCAGGTCGTGTAGCATTTACACGAATAGACACTCTCTTTTTGGTGTTACATAGCGAAAAAAATACGTATACGCTTTTTATCTCCGAAGGGGTAGGCACAGGCGCTTACTAGTGCACCCACTGTTGGCCGTGCGTATTTCGTCCCATGATATGATTAGGGGCGAGCCTATCGCCATATCGGACGCAAATTCCAGACACCGGGCTGATACTGATTAGAAAAGCCCAATATCACTTTGCCCGACCCGGGGATCGAACCTGAGACATCACTATTGCAGTCATACCGTAATACAACTACGCCACCGCGACAATCAGAATAAATATCTCTTATTTTGTCTTCGTACATCCCATACATTACTGTTACCCTAGATGCCTCACTGGAAAATCTCTAACATCTAGAACTGATTTAAAATATAAAATAAAGGTGACATAGTTGTACATACTCCGTATAACTTTTAGAAGAAGAAAAATAAGACGGCGTTTGATATATTTTTTGTTGTTGTTTGTAAAAGCAACAACAGATCTATTCACTACGATGTTCCAAGCACAGCACGACTTTTTATTATGTTTTTTGTGACTACTATTCGTTCTGTTGAGTTTTTTAATTTAATAATTTGAACATAACAATTCAATGATTTCAAAAAGCAATCATTACAATTAATTTTTTTTTCAATGTAGCCTCGTTTAATTTAGAAAAGCCACCATAATAATCGATAACTCAATCTTAAGTAACATTTAGAACTAATCATCATATCTATGAAGCTAATCATAGCTGAATAGCTAAAGATATAAAAATGCTCAGACACTCAACAGGTTTTTACAAAATCCTAATAGTTTAGGACCTAATATTACTCGGAAACTTATTAGACTTTGACATAATCCCACTTAACAGTGTTCTTTTACTTAAGTTCAGTTCCTTGTAAGATTTTCTCATAACCTTTTTAAAAGAGCTAAAGTGATCAAGAACTTTTCATACTTTCTCAAAATCAGTTTTAAAGAGCTAAAAACGCCAGGTTACTCAGATTTAAATCGTGTTCTATTTTGAAACGGCAAAGTACTGGCACGTAAAATTGATCTTGACTACTTACAAATTTTAATTAAAAAAGTAACCACCAATTGTTGGCCATCCATCCGAAACATTGCGTTATCGCCATACTCGGCTGTTTCAGTTTTACATCGTTCTATTCACTTATCAGACGTCGAGTGGTTTAGTGTCAATCAAAAATCGGTAGTGATTTGAGTCGTGTTGAGTGAAAACCGTTTGTGCTGAAAAGGGTTGTTATTTGCTATTTTTTGTGTCTTGGAATGTGACAGGTCCCTTAGTGACAACCTATTGTACCGGAAAATGTGCATAAAAATCTATAAAAATTGATCTAATTTTATGTATTTAATCTACTTAAACTATTTCAATGGTCTTAAAATGTCCCTTAACAATGGTTTTATAAGTTAGAATCTAGTCTCAATAAACTTTCTCCTTCTACTTACAATAATTGTGACCAAAATATCATGTTACATCAGAGTATAGAATTGTATTCTTCAATCCATTATAACAAATTATTAATTTCGCTTTATTGCAATAAGGAAAATATTGAATTTAACTGTTCCTGTAGGTATATTTCCTAAGTAAATTAAGTATTACAAATATAATACATAAAACCAGGATAATGTAATTTTATCAATTCAGACGCGCGGCTGTACAAACGGTTTTCATTAACAAAAACAAGTGTTTCATACTTCTTCATAGGAGTTTTGTGTCAGTGACAATGTCATAAGCGCAAAGGCTAAAATGATATGTCATCAAATTAATCATTTACGGATACATTAATTACCTAATGTCGCCATAAAATGTGTTGTGCATTTTTTTTGTGTAATAAATCATTGGAGAAACTGAAAAAAGTGCAATGATACCCATTAAAAGTTAATAGGGCAAAAGAGAAATAGGAAATAATATAAATATAGAAATAAATACAGAAATAGAGACCCAAGATGCAACATTGCATAAGTCATAAATATGAAATTCTGAACACTAAACAACAAATCTTTGTTCTAACTTCTAACTATAATTACCTCCAATTAGTTTTATTATAACTTGAGTAGTAAAGAAAAGTCCCATTGTTATATCAATTACCTGCTATATGTGTCGGAAAACTTTAACGAATATTGTATTCGTCAAGCTACTTGAGGAGTTACTTGAAAAAAAAAAGTTTTTAATTATCATTAAATATTTCTAATAACATCACAATCTGTGTAAACTTTTTTTGTTTATATACTACAGTTGTGTTAAGCCTATGTAAAAATAATGTTACTTTTTCAAAAATAATAATATAAAATCGCAGTGATGCGTATTAAAAAGACGTTTATATGGCTGGAGAATGACGTCGGAATCATTAACAACAATAATGAAAATATACCGTTGCTCCAAGATCAGGACGGGATTAATGACGAATGGCAAGTAGATTTTTTTTTTAATTAAAAAAGATCTCTAACGTGAGTACCTTTGAGAAACCTTTAATTTCAAGTCATAATACATATTGTAATCCTCCTAGCCAGAGAGGCTACTGCGAAAAACGAAATCCGAAACGTCGGTCCGAAACAAAGAAACGACGAACTTCGGATTTAACCTTCCTACCAAATTACTTCGGATCTGTCACCGTTGAACGAAGGTTTCACGCAGTTTGCGACGCTTCCGACTTCGCTCAACACTTTCGTCACGCAACAACTCTTCATAAAGAAGGATCCGTAACACTTCGTAGTAAGAAAACGTGCGATCCGTCACCCGAAACTACGGATTTCGTTTTTCGCAGTAGCCTCTCAGTTTCGGCCACGGCGGCCAATCTCAACGGAGATCAGCCGGGTACGCAGGAGATTATAGTGCATAAGTGTGTGCGCAATACACAGGTGCACTTGCTATTCCTTCACTCTCATATCCGACACCAATCCGACATGACCGAACAGGCGCAGGACCAACGGCTTTCCGAGGCACGTGGGTATCACACCGCCAAATTCCTGACTCCGAGCTGCGATTGAGTAATTTTTAAGATGGCAAAACCCAGTCACAATACTTTTTGGCTCGACCCGGGATTAGAACCCAGGACCTCAGCGCGCAAATCGTATTTGTAATGCGCACGCAATACATCTACGCCACTGCACCGAGGCAGTTATACATACTATTTACATATATTAATACATATTATAAAGGGTATGTCATTGGCTTGGCAAATACTTAAAACAATCTAACGCAATTTTTTTTTAAGAAATCTTATTGCTATCTATTCCACTTGCAAAACTACATTAATACAATATAGCCACATTAATATAAACTTATTCTTTGTATGTAAATATAGGGCCTTTATTGAGATAAAAAAAAAACATAATACTTGATTCAACAATCAACCCACCTTTCGAACTCATGTCCTCATAAAACCCAGAACAAGATCTCAGAAGGACTTTAACTTTTTCTAAGACCTATTTGAGCGCATCTATGGAAAAAAAACATACTTTGCCGAAATCGTTTCATCGGGAGTACAGCGTAATCTCAATTTTGATGGGTATTTTATAACATAACAGAGTTTTCAAAGAAAAATCTTCTATTATCAGAGTATAGGTTATACACGAAACAAGCAAAAGCATATTCAAAGCAGCTATTTGGTTTGAAGTGCATTGTAGACAGTGTAACTACAGGACATAATGAGACTTAACATCTTATATCTCAGGATGACGAGCGCAGTGTAATGCCACACAGTGCTTTGTAACTCAAGGTGCTAAATGGTGGTTCTACTGTCTATGGGTGGTTGTATTGCTTACCATCAGGCGAATACTCGTCTCGTCATTCGTAGCCATAAAAAAACAAAAAGCTATTTCATTATCATCAACTACATAAAGGCCACTAAATATAAGCCTTCCCTAAAGATGTCCAGATGGACGTATCAAAAGAGCATGCATCCAGCGTGTTCCTGCGACCTTAAAATTTAGTTAATGTTAAACTTGTGAACCTAGAAAGTGGAGTAGCAGAAACGTAGACCTTGAGTGGAGGCAACAATCAACAAGAGCTGACACATCGCCAAAGGCCGTTCATTCGCTTCGCGACGGTCTCTGACGAAAACTATTGCGGCCGACGTTTCATAACTTAATAGAGTAGGCAAATTAGAATTTGTAAACTGAGATACTTTCACTAAATAATTGTTGTTAGGTAGTAGCTACAACAGTATAGTCACAACAATGTTATTTGTTCTTGTGACCATACGTGGTTTTTTTTTACGACAGTCTTATTTTAATCACTGATCTCTGCCTTACAAGCAAATTATTTACGTAAGAAAGAAACTTATTGATTTATTAGTAAGGGGGTAGGTGTGTTTATTAATGGACATTATGATGCTCAGTAATTACATTAGTTACAACTGATTTGACGGCGTTCAAATCAGCAGCAAGAGCGCATAGACACAGCGCCTTGGCGATATAAAGGGATAATGCAGTGGTGCCTACTTAGACGAGCTCCGGCATACGAGAGACCTATCTAGCTCTACCTGTTGAATAACGCGTGTTACTTTATCTACCCAATTTCCAACATTTTCAATTATTTGACTAAATGCAATGTATGTTTGTCAGGAGTCAGCCGCGTCCCAGCCAGCAGTTCAACGTGATACGGCGTGTTTACCAGCAGGAGACACTCAACAAGGACGCTGACTATCAAGTGCCTGATAGACCTTGTGAGTGTTGTTAAAACTTATCTATCTGTATTGTCACGGATTTTACACAAAAATTAAGTCCAGCCAATAAAAAAAATTACAGCATAAAATTTATTTCGTTGATGGTTTCTAATAAGGAACAGTAGCTACGATAGCAATTATGATTTAAGTAATTTTAACACCAAAAAACCGCTTAAAACTACCTGATCTGCCATTTAGTGTTTTTTTTTATTCGGGCACGGCAAAGTGACTGCACCTCACCTGATGGTAAGCACGATGCCGTCCAAATAGAGTATCGAAGGCAGCAGATGGTTATCTCATGCCATTCGACACAATCATGCCGGCCCACTGAGCTGCTTCTTCACGCTACGGCGGAAGGACCCAGGATTGTAGGAAGGAGGGAACACGCGCGCCGGTAAACTATTCCAAAGCTTGATGGTGCGGCAAATAAAAGATTTGACGAACCTATTGGTTCGGGCCGAGATGGTTTTAACCATCAAGCTGTGACTTCGCATGCCAGCACGTCTGGTTCTGGTGAGGAAAGGAGAGGAGGGGATCAGATTAAACAATTCTTCACAGCATTCGCCATGGTACAGACGGTAGAACACGCTTAGAGAAGCGACATCCCTCCGCAATTGTAGCTACCCCAAGTTGCTCGTCACGTCTGCATCATTCACAATGCGGATGGCCCGCCGCTGCAATCCATCCAAAGCATCGACCAAGTATTGGGCGGAACCGTCCCAGAGGTGCGAACAGTATTCCATACCCGGCCGTACCTGTGCTTTATGCAAGCGGTAGATTTGACCGGGCGTAAAAAACTGACCGAGTGATAATGATAACGAATTTTCTAGCAATCAAGTCATAATTTTAAAATTTTAAAATTTAAAAAATTTAAATTTAATAAACTCACACCTATTATCCCCGAAGGGGTAGGCAGAGGTGCAACTAGTGCACCCACGTTTCGCCGTTATTCCGTCCCATGATGTGATAGGGGGCGAGCCTATCGCCATATCGGGCACAAATTCCAGACTCCGAGCTGATACTGAATAGAAAAACTCAATATCACTTTTGCCCGACCCGGCGATCGAACCCGAGACCTCAGCTTTGCAGTCGTACTGTAATACAACTACGCCACCGAGGCAGGGGTGCGAAGTCAGGAAACCTCCACGTGGTGCACCCTGGGCAACGGAGCGTCGGTCGAGTTGATCGGCGCTACGGCCAATATCCTGACAACAGTGGTCTCGGCGGTCGTCGCCGCTTTTTGCGGTGGCTGCCGCATTTTTAGATGGTGGGCCCGTTTATTCGGGCGGCTCCCGGTTCATCCGGGAGTGTCGACGGGCTCGGTGTGCGCTAACACCGCCCCGAGCAGGCAGCGGAGGAGAACCTTCCTCTCCGCTGTCACCGTTGCAGATCGTAATCTAGTATGGAGGTCCGTGGACATGTCTCGCGCTCCTGCTGGACCGAGGGTCTTGGCTTAATCGCCCGGACCACGAGGGAGAAAACCTCTATAAAAAGTTCCCCGAATCCCAAGCGGCGGCGCACCGCGAGGGGATGCATGGCCGATGGGTAGTTCGGTCACTAGTGCGACCCCCGCCAGAGTACCGGCCGACCCTCTTGGCGGGTTACGCTAGGCTTACCCAGGTACAGGGGGCACTGCCTGGGTGGACTCTTTATTTCCCCCATACTCGTGGGATTCATTATGAATATACATCCAAAAATAATTTTGACGAGGGTGCCTACTCCAGTTCCGGCTGGAGAGGCGGAGATTGGTGGGCGGAAGCCCGTTGATGGCGGACGAAGAGTCGGCGCGGACAAGATGTCCACAGGCGTCGACTCTGAGTCGAGTATGAGCGTTTCCTCCGCTCGGAGCCGTAGGCTCTGGAGGAAACGCTCGGAGCTGAATAACAGCAGGTCGTCCTTAGGGAGCGACACTGAGGAGCCGGTCCCGAAGTCGCAAGCGACAACCGGACGCGGCAGAGGAGGACCATCTTTGGTCGACGATTCCGTCGACCAAAGAAAGAAAGCCAAGGCGCGCGATCTCCTGCAGCGCAGGGAGGCCCGCCAAAGGGCAAGGAGGGAGGAGAGCGAGGAGGGCATGGTCCTTCGCTCTGCCGCCAAACCGAAGGTGCCCGCCGAGGAGGTGGCTGTCGCAGCGGCGGCGGAACCGGCACCGAGCGCTCGCCCTAAAGGCGAGGCCAAAAAGTGGCGCGATAAGTGCGCAAAATTAGAGGAGGCGGTGAAGGAGCTGAAGCGTGAAAACGCTTCTCTCCTTCGCCGGCTGGAGGAGCTGGCAGCAGTGGAGGCCAAGTGGCAGGCCAGAATGGAGTCGGTGCTCCTAGGGCCGGCCCAGAGGCCTCCATTGGCACACGAGAGACGGTCCACCCCCGGGGACATACCACTCCCCGTCCAGGGTGGTTTCGTTGGAGGAGCTCCCCAGCCTTCCTCTAAGGGGAAGGGGAGGGGGAAGGGGAAAGGAGCAGTGCAGCCTGCTCCTCTCAAGGCTCCTGCCATCGTGGCCGGGCCCTCCACCTCTGCTGCCGTGGCGGTCGCTGGGCCGTCTGGGGTGCCCAAGAAGGGGAGGGGGAAAGGTGGTCCTCCTGCTCCCCCCGTCGCGAAGTCCGCTCCGAGGGAGCCCCGCCCACTGCCACCGGCCCCAGCGTCCATGGACGCTGAATGGACCGTGGTGGTGGGTAAGAAGAAGCGGGGGAAGCACACCCCCGCCGCGGCGCCTGCAGGGAACCCCCAGCAGAGGAGGCAGAGGCTTAAGGAGCCCAAGCTGCGTCAGCCACGCTCGGCAGCCATAGTGCTGTCGCTGACGCCAGCGGCGGTGGCCAAAGGGCTCACTTACGCCAAAGTGCTGACGGATGCCCAGCACCGAGTAGACCTCGCCGGCCTCGACATTGACAGGTTGAGGCCCAAGGTGGCAGCCACGGGTGCCATGTTGTACGAGGTGCCCGGGGCTGAGTTGGAGCGAAAGGCGGACTCCCTCGCCGCAAGGCTGAGGGAATGCTTTGGCGGGTCGGACGATGTTCAAATCTCCCGGCCCACCAAATGCACGGAGCTGCGGCTGTCGGAGCTAGATCCCGCAGCCACGTCCGAGACGGTCGCGGCGGCCCTTTGCCTTGCTGGCGAGTGTGCTGCGGACGCAGTAAAGGTGGGCCAAATCCGGCCCGATCGCTCCGGCCTGGGCTCCGTCTGGGCCAAGGTGCCGACCAGGGCGGCACAAAAAATAAAGGCGGGCCGCCTGAAGGTGGGGTGGACTGTGGCCCGGGTGACCGTGCTCGGGGCGCGCCCGATGCGCTGTTACCGTTGTTTGGAGCACGGTCACACGCAGAGTACCTGCGTCGGAGGACCGGACCGCAGCGATTTGTGCTATCGCTGCGGTAAACCGGGCCACAAAGCCCGTGAATGCGAGGCCGCGCCGAACTGCGCTGTCTGCGCGGCCGCAGGGAGGCCCGCCAAACATCCGGTGGGCGGGAAGGCGTGTCCCGCCCCCTCCCGTCGCGATAGGCGTCGCGACGGAAGTCGAAGTGTTGCTGCCGCTGGGGCTTCGACCCAGCCGCAGGCAACGAGCCCACCGCAAGGGGCCGCGATGGACGTGGTAGAGATCGCCCAATAATGGATTTAAATTTCCTCCAGGCGAACATCAACCACTGTGCCAGTGCCCAGGACCTGTTGTCCCAAAGCCTGGCGCAGTGGTCGGTGCAAGTGGCCGTGGTCGCTGAGCCGTATTTTGTCCCCCCCCCGGGATAACTGGGCTTGGACCTTGACGGCTTGGTGGCCATCATCAGCCGGGGCGCCGCTGGCTCCCCACCCTTCGAAAAAGTAGCGAAGGACAGGGGATGCGTGGCGGTTCTGTTGGGAGACATTTGGATAGTAGGAGTGTACTTTTCTCCCAACAGACCCCTCGCCGAATTTGAGTCTTTCCTCGTTCGGCTGGGGGTCTTGGTGGAACAAGGCCAACCTCACCCGGCGGTCGTCGCCGGCGACTTCAACGCCAAGTCCGTGGCTTGGGGTTCGCCGGCGACGAACGGTCGTGGTCGGGTCCTGGAGGAATGGGCGATCTCTGTCGGCCTGGTCGTCCTGAACAGGGGGTCGGTGGACACGTGCGTGCGGCACAACGGCGGGTCGATTATAGACCTGTCGTTTGCGAGTGCCGCCGTCGCACGCCGTGTCCGGGACTGGAGAGTCCTCGTGGGCGTGGAGACGTTGTCGGACCATCGTTACGTCAGGTTCGGCGTCTCCGCGTCCCCGAGTGTCCAGTCCGGTGGTGTACCGAGTGCCCCAAATCAGGACGGCCCGCGGTGGGCGCTTCGTCGCCTCGATGGGGAGGCCCTAGTGCTGGCCGCTCTGGTCATGTCGTGGCTCCCCGTGCCGGACGCGCCGGTACGGGTTGAGCAGGAGGCGGAGTGGTTCGGGGTGGCAATGTCGGATGTCTGCGACGCCGGCATGCCCCGAGCTCTCCGCCGTTCGCCGGTGCGACAGGTGTACTGGTGGTCGGCGGAGCTATCGCAGTTGCGCGCGTCGTGCGTTGCTGCGCGCCGCCGATACGCCAGGCATCGTCGTCGCCGGCTCAGAGAGGAGAATCACGCAGACCAGGAGCGGCAGCTCTATGGCCTCTACAAAGAGGCAAAGAGAGCGCTGCGGGTGGCCATTCATGGGGCCAAGGTCGCGGCACGTAAGGCGTTCGTGGGGACTCTCGACAGGGACCCGTGGGGGCGCCCTTACCGTGTGGTGATGAAGAAGCTTCGCCCAGCGGCGCCCCCGCTGTCGCAGAGTCTCCGGCCAGAATTACTGGCCAACGTAGTCGCGGCCTTGTTCCCGGCCACCGAGGAGTTCACTCCTCCACCGATGGCGCCACCGGATGTGGCGTCATCGTCGAGTGAGAATCCGGCAAGGGATATCCCGGAGGTTTCGCCCGCTGAAATGCGGGCGGCAGTGCTTCGGCTGCGGAGCAAAAACACGGCCCCAGGGCTCGATGGCATCCCCGGGAAAGCCTGGGTGCTAGCCCTCGAGTACCTGGGCCCGAGGCTCCGCAGCTTATTCACCGCCTGCCTGGAGCAGGGCGTCTTCCCGGTGCGTTGGAAAACCGGGAAGCTCGTCCTGCTGAAGAAGGGAGGACGACCCGCAGAGTCGCCGTCGGCCTACCGGCCCATCGTGTTGCTCGACGAGGTGGCAAAGCTCTTCGAGCGCATCATTCATACCCGCCTCGTCGAGCACCTTGAAAGGGTCGGACCAAATCTGGCCGACGAGCAGTTTGGATTTAGGAGGGGACGTTCCACTGTCCACGCGATTCTGCGGGTGAAGGCACAGGCGGAGGATGCGGTGGCCACAGGCAGTGTAGTGATAGCAGTGTCGTTAGACATTTCTAACACATTCAACTCGCTGCCCTGGCCCTGCATCCACGAGGCACTGCGGTACCACGTGGTGCCGCCCTATCTCCGGCGTCTGGTGCACGCGTACCTGTCTGACAGGCACGTGGTGTATCCGGGCGCCGATGGGTGGCACCGAAGAGCGATGTCGTGCGGTGTTCCACAGGGCTCGGTTTTGGGCCCTCTCCTGTGGAACATCGGGTACGACTGGGTGCTCCGTGGTTCCAATCTCCGGGGCGTCGGCGTGACATGTTACGCCGACGATACGTTAGTCACAGCGACTGCTGGGACCTTCCGGGACGCCGCAACTCTGGCGGCGGCGGGCACCGGCCAAGTAGTTGGAAGAATTCAACGTTTAGGTTTGAAGGTGGCCCTCGAGAAAACCGAGGCCGTGTGTTTTCACGGACCTCGGAGAGGGCCACCGGCCGGTGCCGGCATCGTCGTTGGGGGGGTGCGGATCCCCATCGGCTCTAGCATGAGGTATCTAGGTTTAGTCCTGGATAGCCGATGGCGATTCCGCACCCACTTTAAGGAGTTGAGGACGAAATTGTCCCGGGCAGCGGGCGCTCTTTCCCGCCTGCTGCCCAACCTGGAAGGTCCTGGCTTCCCTTGCCGGAGGCTGTATCACGGAGTCGTGCGGTCCATAGCCCTTTACGGCAGCCCCGTTTGGGCTGACTCCCTGGGCCGCCCCTGCGTCGCCCTTCTGCGCGCCCCGCAGAGAGCTTTAGCGCAGCGGGCGGTCAGGGCGTACCGCACGGTCTCTTTCGAGGCGGCTTGCCTATTGGCCGGATTTCTGCCCTGGGACCTGGACGCCAAATCCCTTGCCGATGTATTCCATTGGCGGGAGGAGGCGTTCAGTCGCGGGGAGCGTCCGGCCCTGAAGGAGGTGGAGGCCAAGAGGGCCGCCTTACGGCGACCCGCCGTGGAGGAGTGGCGTCTCAAGCTGGAGGCCCCGTCGTGGGGGCACCGGGTCGTAGAGGCAGTGCGTCCTGTCTTTGCCGAATGGCTGGACAGGCGCCACGGAGCGGCAACATACCGCCTGACGCAGGTGCTCACCGGGCATGGCTGCTTCGGTGAGTTCCTGTTTCGGGTGGTAGGTATAGAGGAGTCGGCCGTGTGTCACTATTGTGACAACTGCCCAATGGACACGGCCCAACATACGTTGGAGTGTTGTCCAGCCTGGGATGAGGAGCGCAGCGCTCTCAGAACAGTCGTCGGAGAAGACCTCTCGCTGCCGGCCGTGGTCGCTTCCATGGTCGGCGGCCGAGAGGCCTGGCAGGCGGTGGCCCACTTCTGCGAGGCGGTCCTCTCGCGGAAGGAGAGTGCCGAGAGGGATCGCCAGCGCAGTGGTGATCCCTCCCGCCGCCAGACGAGACGTAGGAGGCGTCGGGTGGACGACTGACCGACGTCTCCCGCCCTGTGGATTGGGGGCGTTTGGAGAATTCCACCACGGTATCCCCTGCCTGTCGTAAAAGGCGACTAATAGGGGCCTCCGTGGGTCACGGGTGGGCGGGACGTGCCGCCCACCCATTAGTCTAGCCAACTTCTGTGACCCCCGTGATGGACATGTCCGAGGCAGCGTGTCTCACGCTGTGAATTTGTATCAATTAAGTGATATGTGAACTATTAACAGCTAGGGAAAACTTCTTGATAAAACCTTCATACCTGAGAATTTCGAAGATATAAATGGTGGACTAAGGCCATGTTCTCAGGACCCTGATTGTGGGAAAGTTTACATACAGAGCTGATATTATTTGTAGTTCAGACCTGACAGGTCTCTCTACTTATATAATATATATATCACAAACTTGCAATTTAGTTACGAACTGTGTTTTTAAGCGTAAATAAAGCACGTAAAATGAATTTAACACAGTGGTTGATTATGTACAGAGAACAATCAAGTAAACCATATCAACGTTTCATATGAAAAACAGAAAAATAAACGTATGTCTGATGATACGCAGAGTGTTTCAGCAACTAAACTTAGAAACAGACAAAGCTACCTTAGTACGGACGTCTTTTACGATTTCTGAGTAAATGGTACAATTACAAACATTATAAAGCGATTTTGCGCGAAATCATATGTATTTTTGAATTAAGAAAGTAATTGAAATTGAGAGGTGAACTTCAAGCAAGTAAGTTCATATGATTGATCATGTGGATTGCTCTGCTCCAAACGTGTTTCGTCGTTTCCTTATCGTAAATTTGACATTATACGTAATAGGTCAACCGATAAATACATTAATAATGTATTTTATCAATTCATTAGACTGACGTATGAAATAGATCATTGCCCTTTAGTCTTTACATATAAGGAAATATGTAGAGGCTGTTACTTTGTTGAATATAACGTAAAAAGAAGTAAATAAATTAATAGCTATATAGGCGATGGAAAATAGACATACGTATGCAGTGACTATTGTAAAAAAGTTCACCATGTTTTAAACCACTTAGGGTTAAGCAAGGCACAACAAGTGCACTTACATTTCGTCGAGCTAAGTATTTTTTTATCGCGAGGAAAAACGCGTTATCGCTACCACCACCGGGGGGTGAGTGGAACGGTTATGTTGGTTTCACACAGTCTTACGGCTCAATGTCGACACTCGTGAGTTTAGCATCATCCGAGCGGGCATTGGATCGAGTCCTTAAAGTGTTATGTACACCCTACACCGACATACCAACCAAAACCCGCAGTGGCCTTCGTCGGCGCTTACAGGACGGTCCAGGGTTATCTTGTTGCACGAAGATAGCTGCACGGCACCGCCCCTGCGAGCTTGTCTATAACCATGGTGTGATTCAGAATGAACATATCATCATGTCAGGCATAAATCTAACCCCAGGCAGTACCAGTGACCGGTTAAATAAAAGTAAACTACAAATCGACTATGGGCTAATTCCGCCTCTACTTATTTAACATTTATAATAACTTTTAAGTAATGTAGGCGTAACTTCGCGCGCTGCTCGAATCATAGATGATCCTAAGCTCTCGGACGGTTTGGACCCGTTGGGAATGCGAAGAGACATTGGGGCCCTTTGCGTACTCTATCGGCTCTTACACGGGGAGTGCTCTGAGGAATTGTTCGAGATGACACCATCATCTCCTTTTTATCATCGGACTACCTGTTCTCGGAGGAAAGTTCATCTGTTCCACCTGGTTACGCCCACTGCCAGCATTATACGTTTCCAGAGAACATTTTTACCCCGAACGCGTTCACTCTCCAGGATCCAGCTGGGCTGGGCAGCGTTTGGAAAACTACGTCGAGTCTTTTCGTCATCCATACCGCAAAGTTTGAAAACGAAAGTTTTCAATCAGTGCGTCCTACCCGTCATGACCTACGGAGCCGAGACATGGACACTCGCGGTAGGGTTGGTCCACCAGTTTAAAGTCGCTCAGCGGGCTATGGAGAGAGCTATGCTTGGAGTTTCTCTGAAGGATAGGATTCGCAACGAATACATCCGACAGAGAACCAAAGTTATCGACATAGCTCAAAGAATTAGCAAGCTGAAGTGGCAGTGGGCTGGCCATATCTCGCGAAGAACCGACAACCGCTGGGGTAAACGTGTTCTTGAGTGGAGACCGCGACTGGGCAAACGTAGTGTAGGACGCCCTCCGGCCAGGTGGGATGACGATCTGCGAAAGACTGCAGGCAGATGCTGGATGCGGCAAGCTGAAGACAGGGCGCTATGGCGCTCATTAGGGGAGGCCTATATCCAGCAGTGGACTGATAAAGGCTGATGATGATGATGATGATGATGATGCGTTCACTCTGGAATGAGCTTCCTCCCACGGTGTTTCCTCAGCGCTATGACTTATCCTTCTTCAAACGAGGTTTAAAAAAAGTTTTTCACGGTAGCCAGCGGCTTAGTTGTGCCCTTGGCGTTGTTGACGTCCATGGGCGACGGTAACCACTAACCATCAGGTGGGCCGTTAGCTCGTCTGCCTTCGTGGCAATAAAAAAATAATACTTCATCATTTACAACTTTACATAAACGTTAAAATATTTTTTACAGTGAGACATCATCTCAAAAAAGCAGCGAAGAATTGTGGTATAGGCGACTGCGTCCGGAACTCCCTGCCGATCGTACGATGGCTGCCCAAGTACAACGTAAAGCAGTACATGGTGGGCGACCTGGTGGCCGGCGCCACCACCGCCATCATGCATATACCTCAGGGTAAGTAGATTGAAGAACACAGAAGGAAGTTATAAGAGTGAATAAGCAATTTGGCGGAAGAGAAGACCGGCAAACTGCACCTTATGGAAAGACTATCCCGCCGTCACAACCGCCACTGCAACTCCTGCAAGCCAGGATTAGCAGTGGTACTGATTTTGTCACACCGAGCGATGAACCTTGCCGAGTCTCAAGGAACACTAATCTGTCTTTAACCCGCAACAAATTAATCAAACAAAAAGATAAGGAGTTAGAAATATTACAGTACTTGATGGAAAGTGAATAAGTGGCGATAGGAAAAAAATTAATATCGCTCGCCAGTCGACATAATTATGCCGGCCAGTTCGAAAGCGGATAGACACAGGGAGATCCCGGAACGAGACACATTTCATAATGTGTATGGTAACGGATATCTATTGTAGTACAACCGGATGGTATAAGCATGGGTGTATATAAGGAGAGGGGGGGGTCCGGACCCCCTGAAACCCCGGTATGACAAAATCCGTACCTCTCAAAATCGGTCTTCTCTTGCGTCAAAATAACTTATTCACTCTCATTTCTGCCTTCGATTTCTTAGCTTACAATAAACCGCGCTACGCCACTGACCGCTGACATTTTGCGGATACCAACCCCCCCCTTACCCTTAGCTTCTAAAATACGGTGTCATGCAAGGCAAGAGCCCACGCCGCTAAAATTTTTATATCGTAGGACCCCTCCATGTGAAAGCTATAGCTACCCCCATGATTATAAGTATTTTGATTTCTCCATAACGATTGCCATTAACGAAGGCCCTTTCATTAGCCTTATTCCTGAGTTACTTCAAAACCTTTATCCACAAAAAGCACACATTCTAAAGCTGATGTTTGTCATATTTAACAGGTATGGCTTACGCGTTGTTAGCAGAAGTACCTCCTATAGTAGGGTTGTATATGGCGTTCTTCCCGGTCTTGATCTACGTGATATTCGGTACTTCACCCCATATATCCATGGGAACGTTTGCTGTGGCTTGCCTGATGGCTGGAAAGGTGAGTTTACATTTATGTACATTTTATTGTGAGATAGGAAGCCGGGCTGTACATTAAATATGGCCAGAATTGTTGCAAGAATAATTATTGATAGCAGAATATCTGTAGTTGATAAATGAAATTCTTCAGTTTGATTACTCCCTGCAGCATTGAGCACTATAATGGTTAATGGTTTCTTATTTGGACTGTTATTCTACCATTTTATTGCAGATACAGGACACACCCGTCCTCTTTCGTATCAAAACTTTGTGGTCATTGTTTTGTTTTTTGAGCTCGATGTTAGAATCTTCCATTCCATATGAGGGGCACGGATTATTGTTTAGGCGCTAGGCAGGGTCGCCATGTGAAGTGACGCCGGGAAGCATGGTTGATGATGACTGGTGGTAGGTCTCTCATATTTAAGAGACCATCTGTGTGGGTACCACCGCAATGTCTATTTCTACCGCCCAGTAGCAGTGTGCATGCACTGTTGTGTCTCGGTTTAAAGGATATTGTAGCCAGTATAATACTGGACATAATCAGATTTAACATCTTATGTCTCAGGATGACGAGCGCAGTGGAATGCCACACAGTAAGTTTTGTAACTCAAGGTGCTGTATGGTGTTTCTACTATTTATGGGTGGTCGTATCGCTTACCATCAGGCGAACGGCGTGCTCGTCTCGTCATTCAATGCCATATAAAAATTAATAAATGCGATCTAAAGTATATTAATGAGTCATAATAATCATTTTTGTTAAAGAAAAACAAAGAACTTTAAGATGAAAAACAATCCTAACGCGATGATTATTTTTTAGGTGGTCACACATCATGCGACACCTTATGAAGCGAACCTCAACATGACGAATGGAACAGGTGTGTGTTATTTTATTCTCATACTAGGTTTTGCTGGAGGCTCTACCCGCGTGAAAACGTTTTTCCGGGATAAAAGTCCCGCTTTATATTGTTCCGGGATAAAAAGTAGTCTATGTGTTAATCCAGGACATGATCTACCCGTGTGCCAAATTTCATCCAAATTTGTTCAGTAATTTTAAAGATGTGTAGTAACAACACAGACAGAAAAGAATTACAAAAATCGCTGATTTGTGTTCCATTACTCTTATTTAGTCACCACCTTTCTTTTTCATCGCATTTCTTTAAATGTACAGACACACCGGTTCTACTTATCTATACTTCTATACTAATATTATAAAGAGTTTGTTTGTTTGTTTGTTTGTTTGAACGCGCTAATCTCAGGAACTGCTGGTTCGAATTAAAAAAATCTTTTTGTGTTGAATAGACCATTTATCGAGGAAGGCTATAGGCTATATAACATCACGATGCAACTATTAGGAGCGAAGAAATAATGGAAAATGTGAAAAAAGCGGGGAAAATTATCCATCCTTGAGGGCTTCCATTGCATGCGCTGCGAAAACGGTTCAAGATATCAAAAATATATGTATGAAAGAATTATTCCTCTTGAAATTATCTAAAAAAATGTCCGCAACAGCATATGTCTATCTTTTAAGATTAACTTACTAGAACCGATTTTATGGTAATGAAATTTGGTCGAAATTAATGCATTATTTGTTAAGAGTTGTATCAACGTCATAGTCATAGAGTGATTCAACGGGAAGGTTTTTATGTACTTTTAGCCCGGAAAAACTTATTAACGCGGGCGAAGCCGTGGGCAAAAGCTAGTTTATTATATTTGTATATTTGTTTTATACTATTTATTTATATCGACTGCCTCGGTGGCGTAGTTGTATTACAGTACGACTGCAATGCTGAGATCTCGGGTTCGATCCCCGGGTCGGGCAGTGATATTGAGTTTTTCTATTCAGCATCAGCCCGGAATCTGAAATTTGTGCCCGATATGGCGATAGGCTCGCCCCCATCACATCATGGGACGGAATTGACAAAAAGTGAGTGCACTAGTTGCGCCTCTACCTACCCCGTCAGGGATAAAAGGCGTGACTGAGTGTATATACCATTTATTTAATGGTAGTGTATTTAGGTTGTGCTTCGTGATAAATCCAGACCTCAGAAGGACCAGTAAACATTTTCCATCTACCCTTGTATCATCGCAATGTCTGACGTTAGCTCCTTCTGGGGAATCAAACGCGACCAAATGCAGAAACCCCATTAAACATTGCCCAAATTGGGATCAAACCCAAGACCTGCCTATCTGTAATCCATACCTACATAATACCATAAAAAACTTTAAAAAATATCATAATTTTTTTCAGTTCCAATTCTTCAAGAAGGCGAATACGCTCCGCTACAAGTAGTCAGTGTAGTGTGTCTCGCTGTCGGCATATTTCAGGTGAGATTTTGTATTTAGTAGTATAGTTTTAGTGGTGGTAGGTCTCTCATATGTAAGAGTCCGTCCGGGTGGGTACCACCGCAATGTCTATTTCTACCGGCAAGCAGCAGTGTGCATGCACTGTTATGTTTCGGTTTGTGTTAATCCAGGACATGAACTTCCCGTGTGCTTAACTTCATCGAAATCCGTTCAGTAGTTTTTCCGTGAAAGTGTAACAAACATCCATACATACTTACAAACTTTTGCGTTTATAATATTAGCAAGATAGAACTGCGTGGCATTTTATTCATGCACAATATCAATCTCCTCAGGTGTTGATGTGGGTGCTCCGTCTAGGCGCGGTGTCCACTCTACTCTCAGAACCGCTGGTGTCAGGGTTCACGACCGCTGCATCATTCAACGTGCTGTCGTCCCAGCTGAAAGACCTCTTTGGGGTCAAGTTGCCCAAGTCTTCGGGAAATTATAAAGTGCCTCTTGTAATTACAGATTAGGTTTGATCAGTTAAATCATTAATGGTTAATTAGAAAGAATAGATCAATGTAACTACTAACTATAACATTGAAATGTTTTTTTTTTATATTTTCGACCTAAACACATAGCTTGAGTTCGTTTCGTGGTCAGCCGATGTAGAGCCACTACGACATAATATGAAAGAATGAAGCCCATTGAATGGTTCAACATCTTTATTTTGCGAAGGGTTTAAAAAATGACCTACATATTATGCTTCACCAATTAATTAAACTTTGGAAATTGAATTTAGTAAAAAAGACGTAAGTGCCTAAAAAAAATTCTTCGTACAAAATTTTATGTAAAATGTCGTTTTTCCTTATGACTGTAGTATTCTGGAATACTAACTTAGTGCCAAGACGATATACATGCCTGAACTCTGGGACAAAATGTCCTTCGCCGGACAAAATGTCCCGTACAATGTATATCGATGACATTCCTAAACAAAAGAGGCCTATAATATCGAATTGTTCCAGACAGTGGTGGAGATGTGCCTGAACCTGCCGAACCTGAACTGGGCCGCGTTCATCATCTCCTTCATTACGTGTCTGATCATAGCGCTCAACAATGAACTGCTCAAGGTAAGAACTGGTAGAATCTTTTAGTAATGACGTGTAAAAGTGCCCTTAGGGGCCTAATTACTGAATAAATGATTTGGTCAACCAGTGAATTCTGTCATTACGTGTACAGTGACTGTCATTTCGAAAACAACTACTCAATACGTGAACAGCGTTTAATTTCTGGAAGCACCAGGCTCCTGTCAGATGTTATTTTGAATAAGACCGAGCATGACCTCCGCAACCCAAATTGATCGATTGAGAGTTCCGCCACGGCCTCTTAGTGCAATAAGATACCCCGGAGTCTTCTCGTATGCGCTAAAGAAGGCCACCGCGGGTTTTGGTTGGTATGCCAGTGTAGGGTGTACATAATGTTAGGGACTCGGTCCAATGCTCGCTCGGATGATGCTATACTCCCGAGTGTCGACATTGAGTTGCATGAACGTGAAACCAATATAACTGCCCCACTCACCCCCCCAGTGGTGGTAGCGATAACGCGGTTTTTCCCCGCAAAAAAGAAATAAATGTTTGTTATGACTAACTCATCTCATTCCATACCACCCCATGTTCATCCCTCATTTTTTTATTAATTTATCATTGGTTCCAGCCGTGGGTTAGCAAGCGGAGCCGCGTGCCGGTGCCTATAGAGTTGATCGCGATCGTGGTGGGGACCTTGGCGTCGCGCTACGGGGAACTCAACGAACGCTTCAGCATCAGTTTAGTGGGCAACATTCCCACCGGGTGAGTCTTGTACACGCCTAAACTGAACCAAAATATACTAGGTGCTGCTCGCAGTTCCGTCCACATGAAAACAAAATTCAGCAATAAAATTTTCACAAATATACAGCAGAAGTACATAGAGGGACGTTTATTTTAATGTATTGAATATTTTATGTTACGCTAGCAACACCTACTTTCTAAAGACATAGTAAATTGAACGTATTTAATGGAGGATTAGCTCAATAGACCAGTTTCCAGAGCTATAAAATAAAAAATACAATTTAAATTTAATTGTCTGCAGTCTGCCAGTACCGCAAGTCCCTCCCCTGGAGTTGCTCCCCGACGTGGCGCTGGACGCGTTCACCATCACGATGGTCACCTACACCATCTCCATGTCCATGGCGCTTATCTTCGCATCCAAAGAGAAGTACGAGATCGACGCTAACCAGGAACTTCTGGCGCTTGTGAGTACTCTAGGAAATACTATTGTTACGCGCGCTAGTACTCGCCGATAAACAACGCCATCTATTGGCGAGAAGCGAACTATCTGACTGTGGAAGGTTCGGCGACAGAACGTTCTTGAAAGGTCTCGATGTCTCCAGAATGTTGTGGAAACGCAATCATTGACCTTAATTTGCGAGAGAGTTGCCGAGTATTCTGGATCCTTCGAGAACGTTTCACAAACTACGACGGTACCGGCGGACGGGTATTAAAGGCGGCGCGCGGCCGCCGCCGGGCATTCAGTCTTGTTTACAAGAGCAAGCGTTAAGCGGACTACGAGCGATAACTCCCAGCGATTTCGTTGTGTGCTTAATTATAACTGTATCTAGTACAGTGATTGTGTTACTTTAGTCGTGTTCTAGTGCTAATAAACTCCTAATTGGTGTTTTATTGCAATACCGGTATTTTAATTGTTTATCTCGAACCCCAGCACGTAACACTATTGTTACTCGTGTATTCGCCCGCGTTAAAAACCTTTTCTCTGCTTTGCTGAAAAAAACTGACAGAACTTTGAACTTTATGATTTTAGTTCGAAATGAATAACTGATGATAAGTTAAACAGGCCGGCATAATTGTGTCCACTGACGAGGGATAATCATCGCTTGTCAGTCGACACTCCATCTGAACCCTCCGCAGACCATCAGATGGAGTGGGGTCACTTTTTCGTGTCCTTATAAAAAAAGGGTGCGTGTACTTATGTACGCCCGTGAGAAGTTATACTTTTTTGGCATCATTAATTAATTAAATATTTAATGTTAATTATGTTACAATAGGGGGGTCAAGGGTCGAAAATGGGTGTGTGGGTCAAGGGGATCATGGGTCATAATAGGTGTGGGAGGTCAAGGGGGCCAGGGGGTCAAATTGGATTAGGGGTCAAAATGTGTTTGGGGGTCTAATTGGGTTGGGAGGTCAAGGGGTCAAATTGGATCGGGGGTCAAAGGGGTCAAATTTGATTTCGGGGGTCAGGGGATCAAAGGGGTGTGGGGGTGACAGGTGACCAGTACAGTAGACCCGTCACACTAGAAGCCCTACCCTATCCTCTAAGGTAAAGTTCCTGATAAAATAAAGTCCTGATAGAATAAAGTGCGGATATTAAGAACCTCCTTCATTGAAGTCGGTTAATAGTATTAAAACTAAATTAGAGTGATGCGCGCATAACCTGTGACTTTTATGTTACATGATGCGCGCGCATCTTACAATTTCACTCTCATAATTTTTTCATAACGCGCTTAAAGAAGTATAACTTCAAAAATAGCCTAACTTATAATCATTGTATTCTTCCGGCAGGGTTCAAGCAACGTGTTCGCGTCGTTCTTCTGTTGCGCTCCGTTCTGCGCCAGTCTGTCGCGCTCATACATACAGTACCAGGTATATATGATTATGTTTTATGTTGTACAACTTTCTAGGACAGTGGTCCTCAAAGTTGACCGGGCCGCCACCCACCTAACAAAAACTTCCAAATTCTGCAGTCACCTCTCGGTCATGAAGTTGTTTTTGACTCCTCAAGCCCCGCGACGGACACCGGTGTCCATATATATAGGGTTTTCCCATACATCTATATATACAGTGTCATTTCAACATTGCGTTACTAAATGAAACCACATATTCAGCGTGACCTCTGCTAACATCGTGCAAAATATTATCCATGGGTAACGCATACTTTCGCCAATAATCCCGATTATAGTTTTAAAGTTTTTTGATCACGCTGTGTTTTAGCGCGCTTGACTTTATTCAGTGAATCACGTCACAGCTGACGACGTTTTTACAAAACCTATAGGATTAAGAAGGGCAACTCACAAATTCACTTGCAATATATTCACTCATATAGCTGCAGCAGTACCGCTTGAGACGTGGAATTTGAAATAAAATAATTAAATTGCTACTACAGCAGTCCCTACTTCCTAACTAATACGTTATAAATATCAACATGAAATAAAAAATTGTCATGTTATTGTATGAAAAGGAACTAATTATTTTTTAAGTGTTATGCTGTAAAGAAAAGTATTAATTCTTTAATAATAAACTTTGTTTTCGTTAATAAATAAGTTTACCTACCGAAATAGGTAGGTACTAAACAACTCGCAGTCGGGTTATTAAAAAAGTTACAGGATTTTAATCTATTGATATCATATTTTTTAGATTCCGTATGATATTTCAACGTTCATTTTAATTTTAACATCAATATTTCTGGACGTCATGCCCAAAATAGGTTTACGTAAATACTTTATACTACCAAAGGCCTTATTATGCCTTCTGTACCTTCTAATCTCTAGCTACATTTTGTATCGCGTCAGAGTCGTTGATCTTGTTACTAACACATTGAAACTAACGTGCAGATACCAACATGTTATGTCTCTTTCGCACGCCATTCATTACAAACACGCACTCAAACACGCTGTGTTGCCAGTATAAACATTTTAACCGACAACTTTGCTAAAATGACACAGCTTTTCAAAGAATCGGATATTAGTTTATTTATCACATGGATTTCTAACACACTTAAATAAGTGTATTAAATAATAAAATAACTAGGGTAATTATGCTAATGAAAAGTCTACTTAAACGAATACGCAGCAATATCTTTGTATTGTAAAAATAACATTACTTTAAGCAATAAAGCATACCAGAGCTCTAACATCATTTAATTTCAATATGCATTGTGGTACGGTTTAAATAGCATAGAACAATGTAAAACTAAAATTGCAAGATATTGCAGAATAAAGTAATAGTACCAAAGCTTGGTATCCCTGTGGGAGCACGTGTAACACGAACATCAGCTGGCGGGGCCAACGATCGCGCGCGCCAGCGGGCGCACGGCGCACTTGTCGGCATGTTCTTTGTATAGGGCTGCCATTACCTAAATTGCCGACGCCGGACAAATATGGCAAGAATCCCGGACATTTGGGCGAAATATGGGTTTATTCCCGGACACCTCTGACAGAGTACCCCAGTATCTCCGCACCGCAATAACAATCGCAATTTTTAATTGTTCCTGCCTGAGTAATAATACCTAAAACTGGCGTTATTTACTAACTACTTATAAAGTGACTCGACCAAGTGCATAAAAATCCTTCTAAATACCTATGTTTTACCTACATACAATAATTTTGGTCATTAGTCAATTGAATATCCGGGTTATCTTAAATTATGTTCAGAATACGTACGTAAATGTTACTTATTCTTGACAAAAGTGTGCGTGTATTCTATGAAGTGGTAAAAATTAAACGTTTTTTACCCTACTAGTAAATTACGACAATTCCAAGTAATAGCAATAAGTACAAGTGATATTTATCAAAATGTGTAACGTGTCGAAATACATCGAGATTCGCGGTCCGGGATTCGTGGACTTCATGCCTATGGCCCCGCACTGGCTCCTTCAGGCGCATGCGCCGCGGGAAAGCGGGGGACGGCGCGCGCGTCGCCCGCCAGTCGCAACTCGGCCACAGTACTCGGCACTTGTCATTTTGCTAGCGGCCACTCGCCCGGCAGCAACACGACGTGGCGTATGTTCATTTATCTACCGAATGTTAGGCCGATGCGCCCTATGTACTTACTCGTAACTATTGTAGTTTTATTATTATATCGTTTTGTATCGATCCGAGTGACCTTGCTCAAAAGCAAAGCTCGTGAATAAAGTGTTAATGTTTCCGAGAAGGTCGTTGAAATGTCTTTTGTACTTTTAGGGATTACTGAGTAAATGTTCAAAATTCCAATTTTCCAGAACCTCGCTGACACTCGTATCATAACGGTAGCATCATAGTCGGTTTCACGAAATCGATCGACGAATTTGACGGCTTGAGCGTGCGATTCTTGCTGATGTATCGTGTGATAGTTGATAGAATCTTAGGGTTGTGAGGCTTTTTGATAAGCTACGTGCGGTGTACGGACTGTGACCATTATCGAAGATGCCACAATGATTTCAGTCTTTTTAAGGAGACATAACTGGCTCTGACAGAATCTAGTAAGTGACTGTTGTTTAGATTGACCTATGTGACCTGACACACAAACATTGGTAATAATAGCGACCTCATCTTTTCGGTTTGGAATAAAGCTTCTTGGTTACGATGGCGCGATGTGACAGCTTATCGTTGCGCTCCGTGTGTGCTTCTCTTGTTCGCGTGTGCGTGAGCATATTATCAATGAAACACACAGACCTCAGTGCGATGTTGACGCTTCGACGATTTCTCGTTTACTAGTAGTGGCAATAGGATGTCTAAAATTAAAAGACCTTTTTTGTTATTTATTTTGTTTGAAAAATGTACTTCTTTATTTTACACTTATGGTTAAATTAATTAACTGCATGGTGTTTCTTTCAAATTGATTTTATCGCAGTAAAATTTATGTATTCGGTTACAAAATGACCCTGTATAAGCGGGGCTTGAAAGTTTAATACTTTTTTCGAGAATTTTAGTTACATTTCTCGTCCATCATTGACCGTCCGGCTGTTGGCTCGGTCGGTTGATATTCCATTTTTTAGGGTCCACTAAATGTTCCCTCACGTTCATAGTTTAGGAAACGCTGTTCTAGAATTCTTAAAGTGTTACAATAGAGTGACGTTGTACGTCCATGTTCTAAATGTCGTTAATTGAAATTCTGTGAATTTATGAATGATCTAGATTTTTTGATATACGTCACTCATCATTTGTAGTTGGTCATCATCATCATCCAGAACCTGTAGTCGCACTACTGGATATAGGACTCTGTCATATTATGCCACCTTTCTCAGTCTCGATCCAATGGTATCCTGATTGTCTTTTTGTTTACTCTGTAAATGAGCCCATAAAAAAATAATTTCTAAAATGCCCGGCATTTACCCATCTCTATCAGCGCGTGTAATGCGTGCGCGCATACGTGCGTTGGTGTGTGTGTGCCATGGGCTTATATAAGGGGGGGATCAGGGGTTCGGACCCCCCTTAGCTTACAATAAAGTATAAACTACGCTACGCCACTGACCGCTGACATTTTGGCAATCCGTACACCACTCTTATCTTCTAAAATGATCGGGCTACAAAACATGTCCACACTCTAGCGGGGGAGGGAGGGGGTTGGTGTCATGCAAGGCAAGAGCCCACGCCACTAAAATTTTATATCGTAGAACCCCCCCTATGTGAAGGCTTGGCTATACCTGTGTGTGCATTAGCCAAGTGGGTTTCTGGTGTGTGCATTAGCCAAGTGTGTGTGTGTGTAGGCGGGCAGCAAGACAGGTGTGACGTCAGTAGTGAGCGCGGTGCTGGTGCTGTGCGTGCTGCTGTGGGTGGGTCCGTTCTTCGAGCGCCTGCCGCGGTGCGTGCTCGCCGCCATCATCGTCGTGTCGCTCAAGGGCATGTTCATGCAGGTCACCGAGCTGCGCAAGTACGTGCCACACACCACACGATACAATACATATCATGTACACTCAGCCACATAAATAACCCCACAAATTCATCATTTCAAATCGCCTTTACGCGTTAAGTTTAATTTTCTTTGTGGACAGTAAAGTAAATGTGTTTTATTTTATTTTTGTAAAGAGAAAAAATATATTGATTAAAACATTTTTTTATTTGTTCAGCTACTTATGTAGCTGACTGTACTTTTTAATAAGTTAAAAATATTAACTACCTTATAACTTAAGGCCTATTCACACTACCACAGCACAATGCAGCGACAAAAAGTCTGAGAATAGTGACGTGCGATGTGGTCACATTTTGCAACCAAATACAAGTACGTACGAAGTATCGACGACCTGCGACCACTTCTAAACAACACTTTGCTTTAGCGTGATTGTGGTACATGTGAACAAACCTTTAGCCATAGTATAACCAATGATTGAGAGATACCTTCAAATACATCGAACATTAATCATTCTTTCGACTAAAACCACTTTATCAAATCTAGTAAGTTGACAATTATAATTTACATAAGTTTCTGACATTGCTATTCGTATAAACAGGCATTTATAAACCGAGCAACTATTTCTAAATTTTACTTATTCCAGGTTTTGGAAACTAAGCAAGTTAGATGCGATGGTGTGGCTCATAACGTTCCTAGTCACGATGCTCGTCAATATTGACATCGGGTAAGTAGAAATATAAAACATAGGCAGAGACACTAATGCCCGACGTTGTTCGTTAAATAAATATTAGTATTTATAAAGCAGTTTCTCCAGAGGGGTTGACATCAGGCAGGCAGTTGATATTAAAACCAGACCCAAATGTTTTCAGCAAAATGCGTTAAAGTTCAGTAATTCTCCTTATAATACTCGATCAAACTTAAAAAAAAATACCAAGAGATAAGGGAAGATATTAACTACGATACGATAGGAAGTACGTAGTGTAGGACGCCCTCCGGCCAGGTGGGATGACGATGTGCGAAAGACTGCAGGCAGATGCTGGATGCGGCAAGCTGAAGACAGGGCGCTATGGCGTTCATTAGGGGAGGCCTATGTCCAGCAGTGGACTGACAGAGGCTGATGATGATGATGATGAAGGGAAGATGGAAAAAAATATGATACACCACTTTAGTATACGTTAATCCCTCGGTGGCGTAGTTGTATTACGATACGGCTGCGCTGAGGTCTCGGGTTCAAATCCCAAGTCAGGCAAAGCAATGTTGGGTTTTTCTGCTCAGTATCAATCAGCCCGAAGTCTGGAATTTAGGCCCGTTATCATATGAATACACATGGCGAAAAGTGAGTGCCAATGCTATATTATAATTTTTATACATGTTAAGGGCCATGTAGTGCCTGGACAATGTTTTTAATTCTTTCACTAGGCATCTCCTTTAAAGAGATAAAATAGGGAACTTAAATTTAACAGCCGAAGTTAGGTCGAAATAGCTCAGTTGGGAGAGCAGGTACGCTGCAGGTCGCGGGTTCAAATCCTGCTTTCGACTGTTTCTTTTTCAATGTTTCCATAAAAATAAAAACAATAAGTGCCAATGCCTACCCCTTCGGAGATATAAGCGTGATGTATTATTAGTTTGCAATCATACGTTAAAATTTCCCAATATTTATATTAATTCCAGGCTCGGCGCTGGTCTGCTAGCGAGTGTGGGCGCTCTGTTCTGTCGTTCGCAGAAGCCCTACACGTGTCTGCTGGGCAGGGTCCTCGACACTGACCTCTATCTCGACACCAAGAGGTATAGAGCGGTAAGTTGTGTCCATTATTAAAAACAAAAAAAAACATTTGTTCAGCACAATATACACGGATACATAGAAAGTGCAAAAAAATTTACGTTGTTCGAGGTATGGTACTTTTTTTTATTGCAATTTAATGACAAGATGAGTATGCTGTTAGCCTGATGGTAGGCGACATAACTGTGAATTACAATGTACTGCGTGGTATTCCAGTGCGCTTGTCATCCTGAGACATAAGGTTTGTTAATCATTCCCATTTCCCACATAGTTGACGGACACTGAAAAACTAAAATCAAATCTGATTAACCATGCAATGAAGATCTGAAGTTTTATTCCGAACTATGCTGAACTAAACCATGCTCAACTGAATTATAGTGAACCAAACTGTGCTGGACTGAACTGTACTGAACTGAATTTTACTAAATCGAACTGTACTGAAACTAACTATACTGAATCGAACTGCGCTGAACCGAACTGTACTTAAATGAACTGTACGGAACCGAACTGTGGTGAACTGTATTGAACTGAACTGTGCTGCACTGGACAGTACTGTATCGAACAGTGCTGAACTGAACTGTACTGAACTAAACTGTACTGATCTGAACTATACTTGAATAATTGACCCCGGACAAACGGCGAGGTGCCTTTTATACGTTCACCCTAACTCATAAGTTTACATCACGATGTTTTGCACATTTATTATAATAAAATAACAGATCCATACGATATTGACAGAATCATCGCGAATGAGGGAACGACATAAAAAAGAGATTCATAATAATTAATAAATGGAAACAATTTTGTTTATAAATAAGTGTAAACTTGTAAATTGACAATTAGCTTATAACATCATTTACCTTATTCCTTATTATTTGTCTGTTATCCGTCCTTAAATAAATAAATAAATTATACACTTGTGACTGTAATCTTCAATTTAATTTGAAAGTGTAACATAATAAGATGTCTAATTAAATATATCAAACATCCGATTTATACAAAATCATCTTGAAATAAGCAATCCACGGCTTGCCATTTCAATCTCGGGATCATGGAAGTACGACAATATGAAATATTGTACAAAAAGCATTAATATTATATTTAAAATCATTACAATGATCAGTTTGAACACATCACACAAGCAGACTTCGTTGTTGAACGCGTATGGATATTTTTTGTATGACCGTATCTTCATTCTGAAGGAAAATTGTGCATTGGTTTTAAAACTTTAGGGCGTTTTGAAATATTTATATTGTTTTCGACGAATTCTACGGCATTTTTCTGCAGTTTCCTGTTTATGTTATGACATTTAAAAATTGACATATTAGATAAATTGACAGTTTTATAAGGTTTCTATAACTAAAAAAGAATTGACAAAATAGACTTTATTTTATGCCTATTGAGGCCTTTGAGTATCTAGCAACGCAAATAGTCTATGATTGAGGTATATGAAAAAATGTTGCTCCCGAAGGGTTGCCGCAAAGAGTATTATAATACTGCAGAAAGGCTGCCATGCCGTAAGCCTAGATTGGTAATTAAGGTGAAAGTAAATGAGTTAGTTTTTTTTTATAGTCATACATACAGTATCAAATGCAATGTTAGTCTGTCCTTGAGTAATAAATTGGAAAAAAATACAACCGAAATTTCTTTGTGAATTCTCGTAACGTTTCTAAAAACTTCAAACACTTGTTCCTGTTTGAGTATTTAAATTACAAGGATAGCCAATAGATAAGATAAAGCCTGTCATAGTGGCCCACATAACTGTCGCGTTCCAGGATCAGCCTGTGTAGTACATGCGGTTCAAGCAGGCCGCCACAAATATGTCGACTAGCGAAGTATAATCCCTAATCAGTCGACACTATCTGAATCCCACTCCGCTTACCATATGGAGCAGTGAAGTCGCTTTCGCTTTTTTATAAAACACCCAAATTATATCACGTTACAGGCAGAAGAACTACCAGGTATCAAAATATTCCACTACTGCGGAGGTCTCAATTTTGCGACCAAGAATCTGTTCCGAGAAACACTTTTCCGTAAGATCGGGTACCTGAAACCAGCGGAGTCTTCGCACGACGAGGACAACAATTTGACCAAAAGTGAATCTTATGAGTGGGATCCTACGATCAGTAATCGGGTGAGTTCTAGTTTAATAAATGCATTAGGTCGTTGTGTCATCCGTGGTCAAATAAAGTTATCGGTCTTATGACACTGGACGAGTTCATTTCGCTGTGAATTCGATTGCAATTCGCCAATGTGATAAGAGCCTTAACTGTAATTGACCACAGATAAAATAACAGCCCCTTAGTAGATCATTCGATTTGATTGTAGTAAAATGATTGGCATTTTATAAAGTAACAACCGAGTTATTTGGACAATAAATTCTGAATGAAAATAATAAATCTGCTATAAGTAGGTCCAATTTATTGTAAATATTGAGTTTTGCCTTTTTTTTTTTTGTAGGACCCGTATTCATTTAACATTAAACAGATTTTTTATCTTATTTCTATCGTATTTAACTTAATTTTTTTTTACCACGTATTCGAAAAAAATTATTACCCCGTCTTTATAATGTTGTTTTCCATCATTAAGAATCCCAAACATTTCAATTTCCAGGTGCAATGCGTGATAATCGACGCCACAGCGTTATCATACGTGGACGCGCCCGGCATCAAGAGCTTGGTAGCAGTTCAGAAAGAACTGGTGAATAGTAACATGACTGTACTACTCGCGGGGGCGAATGGTAAGTTAACTGTAGAAAAGTAAGAAACTGCTATCGATAAACATTTCATACCACTTCTCTAACAAAACCTATTAACTGTGAAACACTGACATTCAAGTTCAAGTTCAAGTCATTTATTCAGTAATTAGGCCCCTAAGGGCACTTTTACACGTCATTTTTCACAATGTTGTTTTACTAAAAGATTCTACCGGTGCTTCGGAAAAGCCCACTGACCTGAGAAGAAGCACCAAGAAACTCAGCGTAGGTCTTTTATCATTTTTTTTAAATATATATGTCGCGGATTCAGACAGATTTAGAATCGCATCGTCGTTGATATCCGCCATAATGGTAATTTTCAATCAGTGCGCACAACCGGCGCAGCCGCCGTCTCGAGATAGAGTTTCCGTAGTATCCATAACGCTCTTTGAGAAACTAATTATGCCTCGATCACAAAGAGAATACCAACACTACGCTCGATCAAGCGTTCTACTGACAGAAAGACATGACGTTTCACATTGACAACTTAATCTTCGACAAACCAGCCTATAACAGTCATTAATGTCATAACGAGGTTTTACTCAATATAATAGGTTTTACTCAATATAATTCCCTTACACGGCCATTCTGGCAACCAACGCGCTCTCGCGTTGAAAGGTTCATTAGTTGTAGGGTCATTCAGCTCAAAAGTACGCACTTTTTGTTCTATCGTCTACACACTCAAAAATATTGGGTCCTGATAAACGTTTTAACACTTTATTTAAAGGAAATTTATTCTACTTTCATTATTTAATGAGTTTTTGTACATTGCTTCATCGGTTTTTTTGCAATACATGTTTAAGTGCAGCGGGAGAAATTCGTACTCTTGACCCGTCATGTGGGTAAAACTACGCAGAGATGCGGTTAATAGTTCGCATACTGGGTAAGCTTCGCACGCAGGTAAACTACAGGAATATAATTACAAATTGTATAAGTACACATGGAATCATATGGAATATGTTTTTAAACTTCCTTTATTCTTGGTACAAATATTGTAAAAATAAACATTAAATGTACACCTATTGTAGGCACCAGGAACATAATTAATTAGACTGTATTTATAACAAACTTTAGTTATTTTTGTAATTTAATGATCACTGTAATTTTAGGAACGCTTGATGTTACTTTTCATTGTAATGAAGTTATAACAGCGTGCGTACTTTTAATCCCGTACTCTTACCCAACAGGGAATATTTTAAACAATCACACGTCAGTTGAGATGCAGTTATTTTTTAGGACAGAATTAATAGCTAAAATAAATACTATAATAATCGAGTAAACTTAACATAATCAACGGAATTTTGTAAACTGATGCACCGTCTATCCATAAACTTTTCCCAGCACAAAATAGTTGATAACTAATCAACAAATTCACGTTGATCGCCGTTTTTCGCTAAACGAGTGAGGCTTGGTAAAATAGCTTGTGGGCTCTGACATCATCCCTGACGCACCCCTAATTTTGCCGAAAAAGTGTCTGAGCCCCCGCAATAGGTTCCAAGATATTGACCATGCGAAATTTTACCCACTGCGTGCTGTTACCCCGAATGACCCTAAGTACCAATGTACCACAAAGTGTTTGAATTTTCAGCATTGGTAACGCATTATTTTCACAGCGCTAAAACTTCACAGCAAAACGTTGAAACCTTCAACATGACCTCGTAGCAAAGCGTTAAAGCTTTCAGCATAATCCGAACGGCAAAGCGTTAAAGCTTTCAGCATAATATAACCAGCAAAGCGTTAAAGCTTTCAGCATAATCCTATCAGCAAAGCGTTAAATCTTTTAGAATAATCTAACCAGAAAAGCGTTAAAACTTTCAGCGTAGCCAAACAGTAAAGCGTTAAAGCTTTCAGCATTATCTTATCAGCAAATCGTTAAATCTTTCAGCATAGCCTGACAGCAAAGCGTTAAAGCTTCCAGCATATAACCGTACAGCAAAGCGTTAAAGCTTTCAGCATAATCTGAACTGCAAAGCGTTGAAGCTTCCAGCATATAACCGTACAGCAAAGCGTTAAAGCTTTCAGCATAATCTGAACTGCAAAGCGTTGAAGCTTTCGTCATAATCGTACAGCAAAGCGTTAAAGCTTTCAGCATAATCTGAACTGCAAAGCGTTGAAGCTTTCGTCATAATCGTACAGCAAAGCGTTAAAGCTTTCAGCATAATCTGAACAGCAAAGCGTTGAAGCTTTCAGTGTTTCATCACACTAAAGGGTTCAGTCTTTCAACAGAATGAAAAACGATCATTCCAACCAACAGTAATAATTACATGCCATTTATTAACTGGACTTTATAATCAAATAAAGTAGGTAACAAATAAACATTTTCATCGAAACCAAACTCAAAACCAAGCTATTCACTATTTCAATAAATCTTGAAATGATTATTTTAGAGTTAAGGAACTCGCATTACTAATCAACACATCAAAAGATTGCTACCATGATTCGATGTTATAAAATTAATCATCTATTTCTTCGAATTCTACAGGATTCAGACATTCAGACAGCGCTGATAGGCTAGCTGGATATCTTCGTAATCTTTGATGACAAACATACTGACCACGTCCTCCAGCTATTAGCTTAACCGTATAACGTTCATTTGGACTAATTTTAGTTATTTTCCAATGTCCACTATTTTTTTTTACTTAATTTATTACACTAGTTGCGCCTCTGCCCACCCCTTCGGGGATAACAGGCGTGAGTGTGAGTGTCCGTTAATTTATTAATTTTTCGTAGATTTCTCTGGACTAAAACTAAATCACCTTTAATGAACGAACGAATATTGGCTTTATTAGCATCATAGCATGTTTTATCCTTCGATGCTTGCTCGTCCATCCTACCTTGAGCTTCCTGTCTAATTTTCATCAGATCTTGTTCACTGTGAACATTCAAATTAGTTGCGAGATAGTATAACTTAGGTGAAAATTTGATTGAACCCATTAACAACTGAAATGGACTCCACAATTTTCTGTATGGGGTGTAAAGCGGACTACCTTGTTCCAAAAGGGTTCTTGTTTATTTTACACGGTAAACAATGTTCGACATGTGCTCTAACAGACGAAGTCATATTGGGGAACCAAAATGTTCTCTTACTTTAGATAAAGTTTTATCCCGGCCTAGATGATTTAATTCATCATGAAATTCCTGAATTATTTGCCAACGAAAGTTTTTGGGAATTATGAATCTACTTAAAGTTTTGCCATTAACTTGAAAATTTTTTATGTAGTAAGTTATCTTTATAGATGTATCATGCTCTAAGATGAGCGTCAATTGTCTCGTTTTCAATGGATTCTATAATGCGTTTGATATCGGAATCCCTTTTATTTTCGGCCTGTAACTATTCGTCATTAACACGCGAAACGTTCACCTCTTTACAATTTATTGAGTTTCGACTAAGGTAGTCGACGTGTGGCATTCTTTCAACTTTCGATAGTCTATTTCGAAATCAAAGGTTTGCATATATGCCCATCACCTGTGTACGCGAGGCAAAAGTTCGCGTTTATGACCGGACGCCTTAAATGCGTTACAATGTGTAACGACCTTGAATTCCCTGCCGAGTATGTAGTGCCTAAAATGTTTTAGCACTTTAAACACCGCTAGAGTCTCCAGCTCGTAGCTATGGTGTCTGCTTTCCACATTCGTCGTCCTCTAGCTGAAGTAAGCAATGACTTTAAGTTTAATGTCATCTTTCGGAATAAAATCGCACCATATCCAATCGAACTTGCATTAGTTCAATTGGTTTGTTAGGGTCAAAAATCGTTAATACGAGTATGGAAGTGAGATACATCACAGTGGTAGGTATGTGCTTTTGAATGTTCAGGTATGTGTCAATAAGAACATTGAACTGATTATCGTTAGATGTATCGGTAGATGCCCGGGGATGGGCAATACCTACTCTCAATTGTATTGTGAATATTATTGTGCAGTAATAAGCAATGACGTTTCAAGTGCCCAATTTTATTACAATAATGACATCGTCGATCTATAGGCTTGTCGATCATTTTAGATCTTTTAAAATACGAAAGTTCAGGATCACTACAAGTTTTATTCAAAATGTCTCTTATGACTCTTAATGTTAGGGTACGTATTCAAATGTCTATCAAGTGCCACAAAATATGTCAGGATATTTTTGAGTAATTCAATACGTACCTGAGCATCCACAATACTGGTAATTACTACCTCAATTTTATTTGACTTACTCCAACCGGTCTCCAGGCGATGTATGAGCGCCAACTTGTTAGTTGAATACTCGATGTTTATTACTGCCTGATCGCTATTGTACTCTACCATGTCACGAAACAGATGGTGGAACCTTTTTGTTGCAGCAAATTGTCAAGTAAGTCGCTCTTTTAACTCCTCCCAAGTCTGGCATAAAGGATACGACCGCATTGCCCACATTTTTGCACGTCCTTTCAAATAAGTGAATACAGCATTCCTGGTCCCATAATCTTAAGTTTTCTCGGTTCTGGGATACTTGTTGAGGGCCTCTGGTTAGTGTTTTGGAGACCCGTCATCATATTTTGAAAAAATGTCGCCCATGTTTCTTGTGAAGGCACAACAGGTCGGTCGTCTTTAGACAATAATGGTCTTGCTTCCATATTTTCTGTAGTTTCATATCCCGGCGTAAAATATCCTTGATTCTGAGTAGCTGGCATTGCAGTAGACTCGCAGGATTTTTGTGGAAGCGATCCCACCGCTGCTGTCGCGGATTCAGACAGATTTAGAATCGCATCGTCGTTGATATCCGCCATAATGGTAATTTTCAATCAGTGCGCACAACCGGCGCAGCCGCCGTCTCGAGATAGAGTTTCCGTAGTATCCATAACGCTCTTTGAGAAACTAATTATGCCTCGATCACAAAGAGAATACCAACACTACGCTCGATCAAGCGTTCTACTGACAGAAAGACATGACGTTTCACATTGACAACTTAATCTTCGACAAACCAGCCTATAACAGTCATTAATGTCATAACGAGGTTTTACTCAATATAATAGGTTTTACTCAATATAATTCCCTTACATATATATATTTTACAATTTGAAAATCACAATATTAATTCAATTTTAAAGATGGATATTAAATGCGTTTGATCACCGATTGTGTTTTCATTATCAAAAAACCGTTGCGCTGGATTGTAATTTTTGTGTTATGTACCAATAATGCGCTTGCTATGACACAAAGAGAATAAAGTTTGGGAACCACCGTTTGGGTGCACGTTACAAAATTATTTTTCCACCGCGTGGGAGCACTTTTAAATAGTTTTTTAGCAATAAAAATCAGTGGTACTCAAACTTTTTTACTTAACATATAAATTACCTTACATAGATCACATATCCTACTAATATTATAAACGCGAAAGTTTGTAAGTATGTATGGATGTATGGATGTTTGTTACTCTTTCACGGAAAAACTACTGAACGGATTTCGACGAAATTTGGCACACAGGTAGATCATGTACTGGATTAACACATACGCTACATTTTATCCCGGGAAAATTAATAAGCGGGACTTTTATCCCGGAAAAACTTTTCAACACGGGCGGAGCCGCGGGTTAAATCTAGTACTATATATATCTTTTGTATCTTAACTGACTTAACATATTACAGGTCCAGTGCTAGAAATGATAGAGAGATACAACTCACTAGAGGCAGACAGGCTGCAGTTGGAAACGTTTCCAACAGTACACGACGCTGTGGTGTACCACAACGTGTTGGAGGCGAAGAAACACGCGGTCGGAGTCACGGTCACCTCGTAACACAGAGGAACATGGGACGGGAGCGTAACACAGTGGTTACATTGTGAGAAGTATCACTGTAAACGTTACGAAGTGGAAACCAGCTGATTGGTTGCTTGAATTTGGAAACGGTGCTATACAGTTTGGTTATTTTTGCTTCGTTTATATAGGGTGTTAGTAATTCTGAAAAAAAACACATTTATAAAATTACAATGCTACATTAACAAAAAAAGATGCAGTGTTGTGCAAATTAAAAAAAAAATATTACCAAAAAAATCTTTTAATGACAGGTCTGTATATTTTTTTTCTTCAACGACTTTTCAGTTGGTAACTACTTGGTAGAAAAAAACAAGTGTCCGTGAAATATACTAGAAAAGTATAGTATAATGTTATACTACATCGAACATTCTAGGTCATAAACAATTACGCTTAGCCTGTACTAAGGCTAGAAGATTTATATTTTTTTAATAATTTTCAATGTGCTTTTTGTGTTAACGAACAATTTAGATAAAAGATGTTTTATTTTTGGGGAAAAAACTTCAGTTTAATTTAATAATAGTTCATTTTATTTTGGCTATTCTTATACTTAAGTATTTGTAAATTAAAATATGTTTGAATGGAGTCGCCAAAAATATTTTGATAAGTTTTCTAAGTAAATCTGTTTTATAAACATTTTTACATCTAAAACACTATTAAGTAAAGTTTTTTTGTAAAACTACCCTGTGTCCTTTTTGGGACACCTTTATTTTATACGAGGTGCTTAATTTTCATTACATACAGGATGTTGGCAAGATGCATTTATACTAAGCGGAATGTAATTATTACAGATTTTTTTATTTATTGAATCTCTGTTCAATATTATTATGTTTCTTCCTTTAATATTACGGTAACTTTTGGAATTACATTTTCCAATAAGATATAACTCAAATAAGAATAAATGAAGTACTTAAAAGTACTTAAATTATTTTATATGCGTTTGAACGTGAATATTGTTTTAGTTATTAAAAGTTGTTAATAGTAATAAATGTACAATTAAATATATTTTTAAGGAGAAATACACTAGTCAGCAAAAAAAAATATTATCGCATACGCATACTCACGCCTTTTATCCCCCAAGGGGTAGGCAGAGGCACAGCTAGTGCACCCACTTTTCTCCGTTATTCCGTCCCATGATGTGATAGGGGGCGAATCGATCGCCATATCGGGCACAAATTCCATACTCCGGGCTGATACTGAATAGAAAAATCCAATATCACTTTGCCCGACCCGGGATCGAACCCGAGACCTCAGCTTTGGAGTTGTACCGTAATACAACTACGCCACCGAGGCAGTTAAAATTATTTTTTAAAATAAATTAGTTAATTAAAGACATCATAATTGAGGCAAACGGCTCGCTCGCTGGACTCACGCCGGCTGCGCTGGCCGCGCCGATGCATCGGCTGGCAGCCGGCTGTTGCCCGGCCGCCAGCCGATGCATCGGCGCGGCCAGCGCAGCCGGCGTGAGTCCAGCGAGCGAGCCGTTTGCCTCTGAGCTGGCGCTTGCGCTGGAGGCGGCTGAGCGGCACGCGGTGGAGGCCGCGGCCGGCGGCGCGCCTGAGGCAAACGGCTCGCTCGCTGGACTCACGCCGGCTGCGCTGGCCGCGCCGATGCATCGGCTGGCGGCCGGGCAACAGCCGGCTCGACAACGCACATGTTGGCGCTGCGGGAAAGGAGCGCACGCGCCGAATAAGTGCAAATATAAGTCGTATGCGTGTGATAAGTGCAGTGTTAAAGGACACCTATCAGTGATGTGTACCAAAAGTGATAAGGAAATCAGACGGCCCAGGTACCAAAATTGCATTATTAAAGATTCCCATTCGGAAAGTGACTCGAGTGATGAATTATATAATGTCATTTCGTTAAAAAAAAATTGTAAAGATAGCCCATATTATTACGAATTGTTTATAAATAACAAAAAAGTAATGTTTGAAATAGACACGGGTAGCAAAATATCGGCCGTAAATAAGACATTTTACGATAATCACTTGTCTAATTTGTCTATTACTAAAGACGATAATAAGTTTCACTCGTACACCGGCGACGCGATCATCCCGTTGGGCTATGTGAACGTAAGTGTCCGCTGCGGTGACGTCACAGCTACATCATTACCGCTTTTCGTTATAGATAACGGAGGACCACCGTTGCTCGGTCGCCGCTGGCTACGTAAATTAAATCTAACCTCAATTCATTTACATCATTTGTCCGCGCAGGAGGATGCTATAATTTTACAACTTAAGTCCGAATTTCCGGAGGTATTCAAAGACGGCTTAGGTTGTTGTACTACTAAAATTAAACTATTTTTAAAGGACGATACGCCGATATTTTGCAAGGCCCGCCCGCTACCTCTTGCATTACACTCCGCTGTAGAACATGAGTTGGAGCGTTTGCAGCGCGATCAGGTGATTTATAAAGTCGAACGTTCAGACTATGGGACGCCGATCGTACCGGTTATTAAGCGCGACGGGACTATAAGAATATGCGGTGACTACAAAATCACAATAAATAAAGTTTTGAAAGACTTTCACTATCCGCTGCCACGCATCGAACAATTGTTCGCGGCTTTAAGCGGAGGTCAGCAGTATACTAAGTTAGACCTTAAGCATGCGTATCTTCAATGTATCCTTGATGAAAGCTCACAACCGCTAACTGCAATAACCACTCACATGGGTACCTTTGTTTATCGTAGGGCCCCATTCGGTTTAAAATGTCTTCCGGAAATGTTCCAAAAATTAATTGAAGAGACTTTGAGCGGTTTGAATTGCAACGGGGTTGTAGCATTTCAAGATGATATATGTGTAACTGGGCCTAATAAAGCGACGCATTTATTTAATTTAAAAACTGTGTTATCACGTCTTCAACGTGCAGGTTTAAGAATTAAATTTGAAAAGTGTGAATTTTTTAAAGATGAGGTCTGTTATCTTGGTTACAAAATTAATAAACATGGTTTGCATACTGATAGCAATAAAATAGATTCCATAGTTAATGCACCAGTGCCACAGGATGTATCCCAACTGCGGGCCGCCCTGGGTCTTATAAATTATTATGCGCGTTTTATTCCGAACATGAGTTCAATTTTGCAACCTCTATACTCACTTCTCAAAAAGGGTATGCACTGGAAGTGGACTCGTGCATGTGACGAAGCATTTCATGCCATTAAAGAAGTGTTATCTCGAGAGCCAGTTTTGGCACATTATGACCCATCGCTTCCACTTGTATTAGCAGTAGACAGTAGTTCTTACGGTCTGGGCGCCGTGCTTTCGCATGTATATGCTGACGGTACCGAGCGCATCGTGTGTTGTGCGTCACGTACTCTCAATGAGGCTGAGCGGCGCTACAGTCAAATCGACAAGGAGGCGCTAGCGATTGTTTACGGAGTGACGCGTCACCATCAATATTTGTATGGCCGTCGTTTTTGTCTTAAAACCGATCACATGGCTCTCAGTTACATTTTCGGACCAAAAAAAGGAATACCGCAGACTGCAGCTAGTCGCTTACAGCGTTATGCGGTTAGGCTAGCGGCATATGATTTCGACATCAAATTCGTCTCAACAGAACATAATAGTAATGCAGACGCACTATCGCGGCTACCATTACTAAATAATCGGCATGATTCGGAGTCGGATGACGCTGCGTATTTACACTTCGTTGAAGATGCGTTTCCATTGAGTCATCGAGATATCGCTAAAGAAACAAGAAAAGACGTTATATTATGCAAAATTTTCGGGTATATAATGAGCGGCTGGCCTGAAGATAGTGAAATAGAAAATGAAAAGCCTTACTTTAACAGAAAAGATAGTTTACATGTGGATCACGGATGCATCACTTGGGGGTACAGGATAGTAATTCCAAGAACACTTCGTTCGCAAATCTTGGATGAGCTACATGCTGGACACGTAGGCGTAGTGCGCATGAAACAGATAGCGCGCAACTACGTGTGGTGGCCGAACATCGACGCAGAAATCGAGGCGAGAGGGCGCGCTTGCACACCATGTACCAGCGTGCGTGACTCGCCGCCTGCAGCGGCACCCGTACCTTATGTCTGGCCGGCAAGTCCCTGGTCTAGACTTCATGCTGATTTTCTACAGCACGATGGAAAATATTTCTTACTTATTATAGACGCTCACTCCAAGTGGCTTGAAGTTTTTCTCATGGCTAGTGGGACAACGGCAATTCGTGTTATTGCTAAATTAAGAGAGTGTTTCGCTAGATTTGGTATACCTAAGCAAATCGTCACGGATGGCGGCCCACCATTTACGTCAGAAGAATTTGAAAAATTTCTTCGGAGAAATGGTGTAAAACACATCCTCACGGCGCCCTATCATCCTTCCAGCAATGGAGCCGCAGAGAATGCAGTAAAAACTATCAAAAAGGTTCTTAAGAAAGCAGCTATGGAAAGTGAGGACGCTGAAAGAGCGCTGTGCAAATTTTTACTTCAGTACCGGAATACCGAACATACAAGTACTAAACGAGAACCGGCTGTCGCTATGTTCGGCCGCACTCTTCGAACACGTTTTGATTTATTACGAGTTTGTACTGCTGAACACGTCGAGGAGGCGCAAAAGACACAAGTCAGGTTGGCTAAATCTAGTGCAGAACGACAGGTTTTCGAAGGAGACAATGTACTGGTTAGAAACTACTCCAAAAACAATATTAGTAAATGGCAGCCGGGAACTGTAGTTGAGCGCACGGGAGCAGTTACATACAAAATACAAACAGGTAACACCATAAGCACCAGACATATTGACCAAATACAGCCCTTACGTAAGAGTAATCGTTTCTCTCTACCTGTTGCCATCGAAGGTGATAATAGTACAGGTACAAAGCCTGAGAGTGATCAGTTAGAAGACATCAGCAACTCAACCCCAGCTGAGAGTGAGACAAAAGAAGCTGAGTCCGCTGAAAGTATTATCCATGGTATAGCTGTCACTCACGAACGTTCTCCTTCCAGGGTCAAGACGTACAATTTACGCCCCCGTCCGACTAGGTCTAATCGAAACTTTGAGTAAGATGCTTGCCATGAGTATGCAACCTGGATATGAATAAACTATTTGTTTATTAGCTTATAAAAACACTAAATTCAATGTACAATACGCATATTATGTATAACATTCACCTTAGGGGAGGAAATTGTAATGTATGTGGTTACTTATAGCTAATTATATTGCGTTTATGTAGGTACTTGTGAAATTATGTTTGTAACACCACCGCCATATATTCAAGAATATATGGCGGTGGTGTTACAAACATAATTTCACAAGTACCTACATAAACGCAATATAATTAGCTATAAGTAACCACATACATTACAATAATATGCCTGATATGTTCAATAATTTTAATTTCATTTAATACTAGCTTTTGCCCGCGGCTCCGCTCGCGTTAAAAAGTTTTTCCGGGATAAAAGTCCCGCTTTATGTTTTCCCGGGATAAAATGTAGCCTATGTGTTAATCCAGAACATGACCTACCCGTGTGCCAAATTTCATCGAAATCCGTTCCGTAGTTTTTGCGTGAAAGAGGAACAAACATCCATACATTCTTACAAACTTTCGCCTTTATAATATTAGTAGGATGAATTACAATTAAAATTTAGATCGAACATAAATAAGTGCCTATAGTTTTTTTGCTGACTGATGTAAACTTTTGTGATATGTAGTACCTAATACAATTGCCGTATGTACTCAGCTGTACAAAATATAATGTTGACTATATTCTCATATTGTCGTTTTATTTACACCCAATAGAGAAAAATAGCAAAACTGGCTAATCAGATTCTAGTACCTGAATATCTGAGGCTAAATAAATCAAATAAAAATATGTCTATAAACTACTACTGGACATGGATAAAAAGTTACTGTTGGCAGGACTCTCATATGTAAGAGTCTGTCTGGGTGGGTACCACCGCAGTGTTTATTTCTACCGCCAAGCAGCAGTGTGCATGCACTGTTGTGTTTCAGTTTGAAGGGCATTGTAGCCAGTGTAACTACAGGACATAATGAGACTTAACATCTTGTCTCAGGATGACGAGTGCAGTGGAATGCCACACAGTACTTTGTAGCTCAAGGTGCTGGATGGTGTTGCTACTGTTTATGGGTGGTCGTATCGCTTACCATCAGGCGAGAGGCATGCTCGTCTTGTCATTCAAAGCAATAAAATATATATATATAAAATAATCGATTTTATCGTTAAAATAAACATGCAAATATAAACCCTAACTGTCTGGGGCTTGAGTTCATGATTGGATAAGACTTGCAGAATGAAATCACTTCAATAAACGCTGTTCAATTTATTATAGACTCCCAAAATTTTGCAAATGGAAGTTCCAAAGTATGTCGCCAAGTTACATTGGGGGTTGTATATGACTATATGAGTGCATATTTACAATGACCTTCAAACTGGAACACAACACTGCATGCACACTGCGGCTTGGCGGTAGAAATAGACACTGCGGTGGTAAGGTACCCAGACGGCCCCTTGCATACGATAGACCTACCACCACTAAAATCTTAATCTATAAAACAAAGTCGCTACCCGCTGTCTGTCTGTCCCTATATAGTTCTTTAAAACTACGCAACGGATTTTGATGCGATTATTTAAAATAGATACATTAATTCAAGAGGAAGTTTTATATGTATAATACATGCATAATATAGTAGAGAAATAATTTATATGTTTTATTGTGACTGCGAGTGCCTTTCTGACAATAGTCGGGGATCTACTTATACTGTACGGAAAGGCGTTTTGTATAAATGTGTCGCTGACCAACCACATTGCAAGATCTCTCGATCTGTACCAGTTTATTGTCGCCTGGTACTTGCAATTATAACGGGTACCTACTGACATGTATAGTTTGTATATAAAGTGACTTTTATACAGGAAAAACTCTTCAATGCGGGCAAAGCCGCGGGCAAAAGCTAGTTTAATATAATAAGTAAATATCATAACACACATTTAGGCTCGAAGCGGTAGTCAAAGGTCCAACTAGGCCTCTAATTTTCACCATGTGTTCCGTGCCATGATGGTATAGACGGCGATCCTATCGTCAAATCGGGCACAAATTCCAAACTCCAGGGTAATATTGGGCAGAAAAACCCAATATCACTGCCCGACCCGCGATTCGAATTTGGAACCTCTAAACGGTGGTCTTATCGCGCACGCACAATACAACTACGCCATCTAGGCAGTATGTCTGATATTAACCCGAAATTTTTATTTCTTTTCTCGCCCCTTTATTTCTCGCCCCCATCACATCATGGGACGGAATAACGGCGAAAATTGGGTGCACTAGTTGCGCCTCTGCCTACCCCTTCGGGGATAACAGGCGTGAGTGTGTGTGTATGTTTTTATTTCTTTCAAGGAGCTACTGACCCGGTTCTTAAAATTCTTGCACTTTAAGAAGGTACGTGCATTAGAGTGAGTACATTAGGGTACTTTAGACACAAAAATAGTGTTTGACCCAACCCAAAGCAAGGAGTAAGATAGTTCATTATATTTTACGCGTGTAATTTTTCCTCTATTTATGACTATAATCGGAACTAGATAGCTAATCGAATTGTCACAATTTATCGTGATATTGAATTTTACCAGATTCTTTTTATTAAAATAATAAAAACCAGACAAGTGTGAGTTGGACTCGCGTACCGCGGGTTCGCACAAAGTTATAGGTAAAATAATCATAATAATATTTTCCCCGCGAAAAAAAAAGCCCTGTATTAAATACTGTCCCACTGCTGGGCACGGACCTCCTCTACTACTGAGAGGGTTTAGGCCTTAGTCCACCACGCTGGCCTAGTGCAGGTTGGTAGACTTCACATACCATCGAAATTCTTATAAACAGCTTCTTAGGTATGCAGGGTTTGAACAAAGTTGAATGTAAAATTAATTAATAATTTTAATCAGGCACCGACTCTGAAATTGGTAACCAGTAGGTATATAAGTAATGTTATCGTATATTTATCTAGCTTAGCTAGCAATGAGATTAGTCACGGAAGAAAGGTGGTGTTAAATTATTTTTTGGTATTTTGTGTTCTTTTAGTTGTTTTTGAAGGCGGTTTAATTTTTTTGCTAAAAATATTTTAATTTTTTGCTTACCACTGAAAAAGTCACATAAAAGCAAAATTTCATTTCGTATACTTGGAAGAGCTATGGAAAGGACTATGCTAGGTATTTCTCTACGCGATCCAATCAGAAATGAGGAGATCCGTAGAAGAACGAAAGTCACTGACATAGGCCAACGGATAAGCAAGCTGAAGTGGCAATGGACAGGGCAGTGGGCACATAGCTCGAAGAACTAACGGCTGATGGGGCAAAAAAAGTTGGGAGAGGCCTATGATCAGCAATGGACGTCACATAGCTGATGATGGTGATGATGATGATACTTAGACGACATACTTTTTCAAGTTATTTTGGTTTTAAATCAAACAACTCAACCGATTTTGATAACATTTCTACGGGATCAAACTGGAAGTATATTCTTTATAATGAAAGAAGACGTTTCCAAATCGGTCAATAAATGACGGAGTTCTGAGTTAATTAACATAAAAAGAATATAAAGAATAAAAAATTAACATAATATACGTCGAATTGAGAACCTCCTCCTTTTTTTTGAAGTCAGTTAAAAATCGTAAGCATGTGAGGACCTGGAAATTCCCAAACATATCCGCAAAAAAGTTGTGAAACAAGATTAAAACCATCATTAATTATTATAATCTCTAATTAATATCCTAGATTGGGTTATCTGCACGTAATGTTAGATTTGTTTGATTAATCAATTTGGCCAGTTTCGTTTATAGTGCATACCATGGCGGTCGCGTACATCATTGGCCTTTTGGCCTGTATGGCCTTTGCCCAGGTAATATTTCTTTATATAAAAGATAAAGCAAAAATAAAACGTAACACCGTGATTGTAGCGCAGGTAACGCAATGTTTTGTTACCTAATGGATTGGGTCCACAAGTCGGGGCGGGTTGGGTCGCAGGGTAAAATCCTCCTACTATAAATTTTGTAAAGAAGTGCATCCATAAGAGCCGGGTTGCAGCGGGACAGCTCAGCGGAGTAAGTTACTGCAGGCCATAGTTATTCTGCGCGCGCAGCACCGTGCGACCCATTCCGCCCCGGCCCGTCATAATGGACGTCAAGCTTAATAGTACAGAAATTTACGCGCGTTATGTATTGCAAAGACTATGCGAGATAATTCTTTGCTAATCATGCATACTTGCGAACACATAGAGCCTCTTCTTCCTCCGTGCATAGAGCACATGAAGCGTCAAATGTTGCCTAGCATGGTTGTGTAATATCATATTCGTGACTTACGTCTTCGCTTTTCAACTACCCTCTCCATTCCATTTACAGATCTTAGCAATTTGCCCTCATTCAACCCTCATTGTTCTCCTCGTGATACCACAAGATTACATCTTACTTAATGATTACTTAATCAAAAAGTATAAATATGCCATACCAATTTAATCAACCGAAAAGGGCTCCGTGCACACACATTCACATTCTTGTAGGTATGTGATAGGTCATGTGAATGTGTAGGAGTATGTTGGCGTACGTTCTAATAGCATATTTAGCTCATTGTTCTTCTTACTTCATACTTGTAACTTTCTACATGTTGTTCAATCCCATCCATCTGGCGTTGGCGTGCCTCATGTTCATAGAGTCCTTTTAATCCTGAATCCTCACACTTGTGCACTATAATATCTCCTGCGTACCTGGCTGATCTCCGTTGAGATTGGCCGCCGTGGCCGAAACTGGCTAGGAGCGGGATTTTTTAATCCTGAATATAATGCTAGCCAATGCAACCCTAAACAACGTAGACCGGTACCGGCATGAAAAAAATTGGAACTTGTTAAAAAGGCTTGTAAGTTTTTGCCCGTGTGCACATTTCGAAAGGTATTCAAATTGCACAAATACCGAGTACAGCAGCGCAGTGTCACTGGTTTTTTTTGTGAAGCTAATATCTTTTTGTGGATGAGATAAGAAAACTGGAAAAATACGGCGAATATTTCGCAATTGATCGAATAGCGAAAATCGAAAAAACTGCCAAGGCATCTGCGACCAGTCATTTCCGATGACAGGCTGGCATAATTCCAAAGACCGTCGAGGGAAGTAAAGATCTCATTAGTCGACAACAGTACACTGAATGTATCAGGTAAATACCCACCAGAGGCACTCCGACGTACCATACGAACAACGCTTCTGCAGCAAACTTGGAGTCTATATGTCGAATCATACACTTATCTTTGACACTTGATGCTGGAACGTTTGCAGCTTAGCGAGATCTAAAGCGAAGTCGCTTGGAGCTTGACGTTTCTGGCCCTCGAGTTAGTATTGCGTCGAGCCTACATTGTCAAGTGAAATAATAGCAGATATAAGAAGGTCATCAGGCACTTGGAAGTTACAATTTTTTATTCCTCGATACCGTTTACATAACGTGTTATGGCGTCACCAAGAGATTGCATATCAATAAGGCGTTAATCTTTATTAATATAAATTTAATAAGATAATGAAGGGATTAGTAGTTAAAATATCATTATTATTTTCAGGCGGAGCCACTCGGCAGAACTGGTGGTCATGCTTTCATCGAAGACATTCGAGGTAATATAAATAAAAGCCTGAATTCTGTAGTAGGCATGGCATAATTGGAAAATTTAACTCTGTGGTCTCGGGTTCGATCCCCGGGTCGGGCAAAGTGATACTGGGTTTTTCTATTCAGTATTAGCTCGAACTCTGGAATTTGTGCCCGATATGGCGATAGACTCGCCCCCTATCACACCATGGGATGCAGTATGCATAGCCTGCACCTACATCGTGCCTCTGCCTACCCCTTCGAGGATAAAAGTCATGAGTGTGCATGTCTGTATCATCTTGCATTTTAAATTTACAAGACTTTTTTTGATCCATTACCAAATAATGCTTCTATCATATTTATATGTCGGTAATATAGAAATTACGGTAACATAACTAGTCAAGTTAATGTTAAAAATAAAAACAATTTGCAATAATTTGATTTTTGTGCGTAAATAACCAAAATAAAACCAAAAGCAATAAATAAATAAACCATAATAATAACACCTATTTTATTAGTTTAATTACGATTTATGGTTAAAACTTTAATGTTTGTTTATAAGCGACTTAAAGTTTGAAAAAACAGGATGGTCTATTGCAGACCCATGTACTTTAAAAGCTGTACTTTAAAAGCTTTCTTGCAGATAAATTACATGGTAGCAAATCATTCCCGCCAGTAATTGATTTTGTTACTCTTCGAATTACACTTCTTCAATTAATTCGTGATAAAACTATTTATTTACTTATTTGTTTTATTACGGTGCACCAACAGCATATTATATATTAACAAATTGATACATAAAATAAACAATAATTGTGCCCCTCAGATGTATTATCATATATACCATTAAAGGTATACTCTGCTATTATATCAAAATTACGTAAGAATAAGATAAGAATAAATGATGATACCTATATTAAGATATTTTATATGGCGCATTTACCGACGAACTATGTAAAGAGCAAAAAAATTGCAGAGAAGAAAAATATATTATTGGCTTCTATATAAGTACCCTGTTTATTAAACGTTACGAGGCTTGTATTACAATAATGCGTTCATCAAAACTAAATGAATATACTACAACTACAAGTGATATCACTTGTATTATAAGTACTTTTTACACTTGTATTTGTTATTTCTGTTTATCAAAAATGCCTTTGTAACTTGTAGCTTGTAACTTATGGCGAAAAAGTTGAAGAGTTATTGTGGATTTGTAATATATATTACAAGCCAATAATATCTCTTACTACTCTGTTATAATTTGATTTTTAGGTAGTTTATAGGTGAATTCAATACAAGTCCGTGATTTCCGAATCGGATTTCGACAGTTTTGCGGTATAAGTAGGTACAGGTAATTCAAGAAGTAGCAAATCAATTAATGGCGAGAATGATTTGCCGCCATGTTATTATTCTCAAAGTTTTTTAAAGTACTTTGTATAGTTCGTCAATAGACCACTAGTTTTTACAAACTAAGTCGTGCATAAAAGATGGTTAAATTTGTAATCATAATTCAAATAACTAATATAATGAGTTTTAAAATAGGTTTTTACATACAAAATCAAACTATGTACATGTAATAAAAAAATACATTCCCTTGGCTAGTTATTGTCAATAGTTATTATACCATAATTTATACCTTACCAACATAAGATCGCCTCTTTGCTTGAATAACCTCATACATCTAGAAGATTCCATACTTAAATAACACTTTACTGAAGTAAAGAGGCGATATAATACGATATATTTTTTATAAACATATCAAAAATAAAAAAAATGTCTTGTAAATTAAAAATACAAGCATGTACCATCTACAAGTCTTGTGAAATTATTTGATGAACGTAATTTACACAGTCTTGTATAAATATTCTTGTATCTTGTAACTTGTGGGTTAGTGTCTACTATGTATCTACATATTTTCTATGAACGCATTTTACAAGAATTTGTAAAAATGTTTTTGTACCATTTAACTTGTGAGCTCCTAGACTTCAATCATTTGATAAAAGGGCATTTTGCCATGTTTATAAAACTATATAACTTTTTTGAAACAAGTTACAAGCTAGAAAGGCATTTATGATAAAGAAAACCACAAATAAAACTGTGAAAAAGAACTTGTAATGCAAGTGATATTACTTGTAGCTTGTAGTTTACACATATAGTTTTGATGAACACATTTTTGTAAAATGGGCTAATTTACAAGAGAAAACGCCTGTAATACAGGGCTTGTAACGTTTGATAAACAGGGCACTTGTATTAAAAACTGGTTGCGTAAATACGTGTCTTGTCTATACACAACATATTTTTTCCAGGGTATCATAATTATATTATACTATCGAGTCCAACATATATATCTACGTATGTGTTCATTTAAGGATGACTGTACGAATCGTCAATTATTATTAAAACTAATACTACAGTACTGCCTCGGTGGCGTAGTGGTATTGCGTACGCATTACGAGTACGATTTGCGCGCTGAGGTCCTGGGTTCGAATCCCGGGTCGAGCCAAAAAAATTGTGACTGGGTATTTTCATCTTAAAATTTACTCAGTCGCAGCTCGGAGTCAGGAAGTTGGCGGTGTGATACCCCCGTGCCTCGGAAAGCACGTAAAGCCGTTGGTCCTGCGCCTGATCTCTCTCCGGTCATGTCGGATTGCCGTCTCACCGGACTATGAGAGTGAAGGAATAGCGAGTGCACCTGTGTATTGCGCACACACTTGTGCACTATAATATCTCCTGCGTACCTGGCTGATCTCCGTTGAGATTGGCCGCCGTGGCCGAAACTGGCTAGGAGGATTCATTCATTCATGGTACGACTGTAATGCTGAGGTTTAGGGTTCGATTCCCGGGTCAGGCAGTGATATTGAGTTTTTCTATTCAGTATCAGCTCGGAGTCTGGAATTTGTGTCAGATATGGCGATAGGCTCGCCCCTTATCACATCATGGGACGGAATAACGGCGAAAAGTGGGTGCACTAGTTGCACCTCTGCTCACCCCTTCGGGAATAAAAGGCGCGAGTGTGTGTGTATAATACTACAGTCAACGTATTCCAAATCCTTACCTTCTCATCCCCAGGATCCTCCAGGATCGTGGCGGGCTGGCCTGCTGCCACCGAGCAGATTCCCTACCAGATCAGCCTGAGAATGGTGAGCAATGTCGGTGGCGTCAGCTCCTGCGGCGGCTCCGTCATCCACCACAACTGGGTGCTCACCGCTGCGCACTGCGTTGCTAAGTAATTTATGTGTATAAACTTTTGAGACTGCCTCGGGGCGTATTAGTATTACGGTACGATTGTAATGCTGAGGTCTCGGGTTCGATGCCCGGGTAGGGCTAAGTGATATTGGCTTTTCCTATTCAGTATCCGACCAGAATCTGGAATTTGTGCCCAATATGGCGATAAGCTCGCCCCCTATCTCATAATGGGACGGAATACGCACGGCGAAAGGTGGGTGCACTAATTGCGCCTCTGTCTACCCCTTCGGGGATTAAAGGCGTGAGAGTGTATTTATGTAAACTTTCGAAAAATAATTATATAAACTGTAAATTTCCCCGAAAAATAAACACTTAAAAAACTATAATTCCATCCAAATATAATTGGTAGTTTTTGAGATAATGGCGCACATACAAACTTACATTGTACATACATGTGGGCTGAATACAGAACCTCCTTTTTTGAAGTCGGTTGAAAACATGTATATCCAGCATGCAGCATTGTGCAACACATATTAATAATACAAGAAAAGGGGTTTTTAAATCAATTAGAAAAGCAATAAAAAAGTACATAGGCCGTCAAAATTAATGTTAGTCACTTATTAAATAAACTTACACTGAGTGTATTTGGACCCTACAGACTTTTGTTAAACACAAATGATAAATCACTAGAAAAATACATCTCATTTGACTCCAGTAGTCTCCTTGAGATGAAACTTGTAACTTACCTATGTAATTATTTCTTATTTAACACGACAAAGCATACATAATGTTGCATGAAATAATTTATTAAAATCCATAAATAGCTTAACATTATGTAGATTTAATCAATTTCTCTACCAGTTCGTAAAGCAGTTTACCGGTGATAGAACTCTCATATGTAAGAGTCTGTCTGTCCGTCTGGGTGGGTACCACCGTAATGTCTATTTCTACCGCCAAGCAGCAGTATGCATGCACTGTTGTTTCGCTTTGAAGGACATTTTAGCCAGTGTAACTACTGCACATAATGAGACTTAACATCTTATATCTCAGAATAACGAGCGCAGTGGAATTGAGTGTGTACTTTGTAACTCAAGGTGCTGGATGGTGTTTCCACTGTTTATGGGTGGTCGTATCGTTTACCATCAGGCGAACGGCATGCTCGTTTCGTCATTCGATGCCATAAAAAAAAGAAAAGAAAGGGCAATAATCAATTGAAAGTTATAAAGGGGTGCAGTATATAATACAAAAAAAATACATTTAGTTTTTTTTTATTTAGATTGCCATTAATTTACTTGCAACATAATCGTATTTTTCAGTTCCCTTTGCAGTGCACATGAAGCTGTATAGAGGTGAAGAAAAACCTTCACCATCTGCGCACCAATATACATGATCTGCTGTGTCCCGCTTTAAAGGACGTTGTAGCCAGCGTAATTACTGGGCGCAATAACGAGACTTAACATCTAATGTCTCAGGGTGACGACTGACGAGCGCAGTCGAGCGCCACACAGTATTTATAATTCAAGTCCTGTATGGTGTTGCTACTATTTGTGGACGGCAGTATCGTTACCATCAGGTGGCACCTGTTTAGTTCATTATTTTGTCTCCCGCTTTGCTATGGAGGAAGTGGAAAATATATTTCTAACTCCTCCCTATTCTATTTGATTGACTTCGTTGCGGGCTAAGACTAATTAGTGCTCGCGTCATAAAATATGTGTCACTGCCGATCCTGGCTTACAGGAGTTGCAGTGGGTGTGAGGGCCGGATAGTCTCGTACCTTCAGGCGCGCGGCATGCTCGTCTCGTCGTTTTATTGCAACAAAAAAGTCACGGTTTGTAAAACAATATTCATTCCACAGCCGTTTCACATTCGTCGTCCGCATCGGCTTGACTAACTTGACCCGCCCCGACATCATCCTGGAGACCACTCGCAAGTACATCCACCCAGAGTACATAGAGATCACCGCTGGAGTCCAGACAGACGACATCGCTCTGGTGGGAGTAGACGAGTACATTCCTTACACCTGTAAGTATGGAATTGAACCATTACATTACAGGTTCTCCTAGCATAGGTATCAGTAGATCATCTTTTATTGCGTGAAATGAAATTAATTTAAATGTATGTTAAGTGTACCTAACATTATAATGTATATTGGTTTTTTTTTTTTTTTAAAAGGCCATCTTCGGCGCATTAGGGACGGCTGCGGGCTTCCTCCGACTCACGTCTAAGTTGTCGTCCGCAACCGCCCCTGCACGTACCGCTGTTGCGGTCCTTTTCCTGTTGCGGGGGCTCAGAAGCCCCCGAAACACCGTACCGTGTCCGCCTTTTGGTGTCCGAGGCAGCGTGACACACGCTGCCTCGGACATGTCCATCACGGGGGTCACAGAAGTTGGCTAGACTAATGGGTGGGCGGCACGTCCCGCCCACCCGTGACCCCCGGAGGCCCCTATTAGTCGCCTTTTACGACAGGCAGGGGATACCGTGGTGGAATTCTCCAAACGCCCCCAATCCACAGGGCGGGAGACGTCGGTCAGTCGTCCACCCGACGCCTCCTACGTCTCGTCTGGCGGCGGGAGGGATCACCACTGCGCTGGCGATCCCTCTCGGCACTCTCCTTCCGCGAGAGGACCGCCTCGCAGAAGTGGGCCACCGCCTGCCAGGCCTCCCGGCCGCCGACCATGGAAGCGACCACGGCCGGCAGCGAGAGGTCTTCTCCGACGACTGTTCTGAGAGGGCTGCGCTCCTCATCCCAGGCTGGACAACACTCCAACGTATGTTGGGCCGTGTCCATTGGGCAGTTGTCACAATAGTGACACACGGCCGACTCCTCTACACCTACCACCCGAAACAGGAACTCACCGAAGCAGCCATGCCCGGTGAGCACCTGCGTCAGGCGGTATGTTGCCGCTCCGTGGCGCCTGTCCAGCCATTCGGCAAAGACAGGACGCACTGCCTCTACGACCCGGTGCCCCCACGACGGGGCCTCCAGCCTGTCAAAAAATAATGTCAGTTAAAGTTATTTATTTATTTAGTTTTAGAGTTACCAAAAGAAGATACATTAATCATTATAAATAATAATTATATCAAACTATAAAAACAAAGTTCAATGTTCCCCCATAAACAGGCAACTACAGCATACAATGAGTGGCTTACATAACTCATAATTATTTTAAATAAATTTATAAATCTAAAGTAATGGAACAACAACAATAATAGAATATAAAATAGCCGATAGCATACAACAACAAACTAGTTATAATTAAAAGCAGAAACAAAAATAATGTTGGTTATCCAAAATTAAAAGAACTGTGAATTAATTATTTTTTTGTTAAGTAAGTCGGCTAATTTAGATTTTTGATACTCGTGTAATAACGATTTATTTATTAACATTTGTAATTGTACTGTCGGTAAAGCGCATGTTCGACCACCTTAAGGTTCTAAAAAAGTCGCTTGCGCATCGTCTGTCGGCAACATGCAACTTATAGGTAACTAAAGTATAATACAAGTTAAAAAAATAAAATAATACAAAAAAAATAATTGCGGTTGGCAGAATTCTCACACATCCTCGAAATTCTTATGAAACGCTGGAAATATCAACCTTATGTGATTAAAATTATAATTTAAAGATTTTCAAGTTTCTCACTCGCTGCAGATCCCTTCAAAGTTCAATCATCCTTAAAAGAAGTGTTAATATGTATTTACATTGACAGCTACCATCCAGCCGTGCCGTCTCCAGAACTCAGAGAACAAGAACAAGAACTACGCCGGCTTACAATTAGTCGTCAGCGGCTTCGGACGTACCGATGATCAATGGAACGGTATGAGAAATTGTATAGTGGATAGTCTTTAGCCGCACCAGGCGATGCAGTGACAGGTGCCAACCAAATTATTAATGTTACTTCTTATTAGCCTTTTTTGTTCCCGCGGAAAACGCGTTATTCCTACCTACCACCACCGGGAGGAGTGGAACAGTTATTGATTTTACCGGTGTTAAACAACTTACAACTTACAAACCAACATCGATGCTCGGGGGTATAGCATCATTCCAGCGACAATGGGCCGAGGACCTAACACTACCTACACCCTACACCGGCATACCAACCAAAACCCGCGGTGGCTTTCTTTAGCGCATACGAGAAATACCCAGGGTATCTTGTTGTACTAAGATAGCTGCACGAAAATGCCCTCGCGTAAGATGCCCTCGAAACTTCTTCAATAACTTCATGATTCACTTTTTATACCATAAAAGTGTACAATTGACTTTCATTCTTGGTATTCCTCAATAAAAAAAACATAAAACTCCCTTGTCCCCTAAACTTACTTTATCCTCATTCTTGATTCGATTCACCAGGCGGCGCCGCCTCCGAGATCCTCCTGTGGGTGTACCTGCGCGGCGTCAGCATCGAGGAGTGCCGCTCCTTTTACCCCAACAGTCGCGTCATCCAGGAGCAGACCATCTGCGCCGGCTACTACAACTACACTTCGCAATCTTCGTGCCAGGTAAACGCAATATTATAAAAATATTTATTTAACCATATTCCTGCGCACATCTAAAAACAAATTTAATTTCCTGATCAGGGCATTCAAAAGTAAATCCTAGGAGGAATCGGCGTAGTTGATGGTGGGTTTAATCCTGTGTGATCGCTGTTTTAGCCTATCATTGGTTATGGTTTGTTCTCAGCAGTATTATAATATACCTACCTCTATAATTCAGATCTGGTATTATTTATTTATGAAGCGGCGATAGCCTAGTTGGGAATGGAACAAACTGCCGAAACGAATGTCCGCAGGTTCAAAACCTAAGGGCACGTAGCTCAGACTTTTCTAAAATTGTGTGTATTCTTTGTGAATTATCGCTCTCGCTGACGATGACGGATCGTAAGAAAACCTGCATACCCGAGAAATTCTCTATAAGAATTAAGAAAAAGTATGTGAAGTCTGCCGCACTAGGCCAGCGTGGTGGACTAAGGCCTAAAACCCTCTCATTTGTAGAGGAGGCCCGTGCTCAGCAGTGGGCAGTATTTAATACATGGCTGGTGAAGGTATTTTACTGGTGGTAGGACTCTCATATATAAGTCCGTCTGGGTGGGTACCACTGCAATGGCTATTTCTACCGCCAAGCAGCAGTACCTAAGCATGCACTGTTGTGTTTCGGTTTGAAGGACATTGTAGCCAGGGTAACTATTGGACATAATGAGACTTAACATCTTATGTCTCAGGATGACGAGCGCAGTGGAATGCCATATAGTAGGTACCTACTTTGTAACTCAAGGTGCTGGATGGTGTTACTACGGTTTATTGGTGGTCGTATCGCTTAACATCAGGCGAACGGCATGCTCGTCTCGTCATTCAATGCCATAAAAAAAGGTATTACTTAATCTCTAACTTTGTAAGCATTAATTTGGCAGGGTGACAGTGGTGGTCCTCTCACCATCTTGGAGGAAGACGGTCAGCCCACCATGGTCGGAGTGGTCAGCTTTGGTCACGTTCGCGGTTGCAACAACGAGATTCCCTCAGGTCAGTATCGTTATTACTTGAACATGCACAATTCAGGGTAGTGATGACCAATATTAGAAAAATATCGATGTTTCTCGCCATATATATACATTAATCATCCCTATTTCAGGATTTCCCTAATTCATACATCCAATATCCTATAAAGCATAAAAATTGAGAAGACTCGAATTTACTTCATATTTAGAATTTCAAATAAGGAAACTTGTATGCTGATCGTAATTAACTCTACGCTCTCCATGAAAAATATAAAAACTACATCATCTGAAATAAAACTGATCAATGGTCAAGGACATAACAAGAATCTTCCTCGTTTATGTTTTATTTGTTCACTCCCTAAATATAGAAAAATATTTTTTAATTCTAATTTACATTCTTATTTTTTTATCATCAACTCCTCACTCCAGGCTTCGTCCGCCCCGGCCACTACCACGAATGGTTCACGGAGGTCACCGGCATCGACTTCGACTGGAAGAGCGAGGACCTCACACCAGTGTCGCTGGAGTACAACCAGCCTGCAGACAGCGTCATCGTTGTAGACGAATGAACATAATTGCATAAGATCACATTCAAAACTTCAACGTTTTTAGTAAAGTTCTAAACATGTTTGAATTACGAATTTCGTTTTTGTTGACGAGTTTTCGTGGGCGAGACTTGACTATTAACCTGATAAATCCTCTACACGTCTTCTGTAGTCTTTAGAAGTCCACTGTTCAAACTTGACTGTAACTTTAAAACGAAAAAGGAAAAGTGGTGCCCCCAAAGCAAGTGTTTATTTTCCTGGTCAGGCGTTCTTGTCTGATGGACGCTGTGGTAGGTTAACTTTATCTCGTTCCTATATTAGGGCGTATTTTTAATAATTGGCAACTACTATTTGCGGTCACTTTTACATATGCAAACATATTCCATCATATCATGAGCTCGCAGCCTTTCGGTTTGGGGCGGCCGGGGCCCGGGGCATTTTACCACCTCTGTCACCCTATAGTTATGCCACTGGCCTATTGCTATTGACCAGGCACATTTCATACTCCTCGCTGATATCGAAAAGAAACCTTTGCCCGATCCGGGAATCTAACCCGAAACCTCAGCACTCCAGTCGTACCGTAATAAAACTACGCCACCGAGGCAATATAATTTGATATATATTTTTTTGAAATACATTATGAACCTAAAAATAAAACAAAGTAACACCTGTTTACAACTGCAGCCCAAAAAGCAGGCAGGCAGCCGTAGGGGTCCGAATTAGTTTATTTATAACGAAATATAAAAGTCGTATTTCGGTAAAACTGCATGAACGTAGTAATCTTTCGGTGGGATCTTGTACTATCGAAGGTAGTACAAGATCAAGATTTATATATTATTTTGTCAAAATGTATTTAATTCATAAGATAACGTGAAATAATCACATTTATATAAAACGGCTATATTAGCTATAGCATATTCACAACTATAATATCTTAAAAGTAAAAATTCAACGAAATCTTGGCAACACTGATTACTTAAAGGATGGTACTTTTGTTTAGTAAGCCGCTTCTCTGATATAAACCAAGATTTTCACATTAAAAAAAATCTAGTGAATCCACCCATATTTTGCAGAGCACATATTAGTCCGTCCTGTGATGTGATAAAGATTTGGGGGTTAACCTATCACTATTTCAAGCATTACTTTAAATCTCGATTCCAGAGCAAATGCAATGCAATTAGCCCTGTATTATCCACTTGCACGTCCGCGGATAGTACAGTATCCAAAAAAAATATGCCGTCGTCCGTCCTGGATACTATACTATCCAAAACAAAACGTTGTAATTATTGCCATCTCTTATGAATATTTAGAACTAAATGAACGTTGTCCTTTAAAAAAATCATTGCCTATGAAATATTTCACTAGAAAAAACAGAAGAGGGCAGTGTAATGTGTTTGAGTACGAAGAAATATATTTTTTAACATCAGTCGACGCGTCACAGTGTGTTCATGCTTATTGTTTTGGATCACCAGTGATTATGTCGTGAATATTTGATTGTTTTTTACTTAATTCTTAGATAATTGAACATCAAAATAAACTTTAGGAACTATACTATGTGATTATATTAATGTGGTAAAATTCCACATTCGTAGAAAGTTTTTTTAATTTTTCACTCTGTAATTCATATTAAACCTCATTTTATATATTATAGATTATCACCAGCGAATTTTAAAATAGATAAGTTCGATCTATAAACGTCTAGCTATTTTTCAGTATTTTTATCTTCACTGTAGGTTTTATATTTTAGCTGTTACAACGGTTTTTATTACCAAGCGGCGGGTACGATCTCGCGCGGCTCGACGCAGCGAGTAGTCGGACGTATGACGTAAAGGACAATGGCGAAATCGTATTTATAAACAAATTGTGCGTTTAGACATTCCATACTCAGTAAGCTCAATATAATTATTTTGTATGATTTTTCAGCATAACAATTTTAGTTGTACAAGTGTGTATAAGTTGCATAAATTAAAAAGAAACTTAATTGACTTTCATTGTTAATGTGTCGCGGCCATTGTTTTTATGAATCGGTTATGGCATAGGTGATAGGATCTCGAGGTGGTGCGTATTTACGCAACCAGGTTTTTACAACAGGTATTTACTTGCAAGTACGCCGACCAGGTGCCGACCCGAAATACTTGCAAGACTTGAAAGTATTTTACGCCGCGCTATGTCCGCAAATGCAATTATGGTTCTTATTTCAACAAGCTAGTGAACAATTTCCTATGCAAGTATTGAAGTGTTAAAAGTATTATATTTGTGAACGTGATTGTGCTCCTTATTTGTGCCAAAACATGGGTCAATATCACATGCAGTAAAAAATACTTGAAAGTATTTCGATTTTAGACTATCCAAGTGCTATTAGTACTTTATTTACAAACGCGATTGTACTCTTTATGTGTATTGAAACACGGATCAATTTCCTATACAGAAATAAAATACTTAATATTTATAGATTCGATGTATTTGAAGTTTTTATTTGTGAACGCAATTGTGTTCCTTATGTATATTAATACACGGATTAATTTCTTATTCAGAAATAAAACACTTGAACGTATTTCGAACCCTGGTTTTTGGCGCTGGCTTTTTAGGCGGACGTACTTGTAAGCCCTGGTTCACGATTTTGCAAGTACGACCCATGCCTCTTAGGCAAGCCAAAAACCTCACTCAAACCACCTCTACTTTAGTAGTGGTCAGTGGAGTTTTAGCGGGAATTTGGAAGTGTCGTGAGGTGCTCTTGTTTTAATTCATTATTTTGGTGATACTTAGTGTATTATTGCATAATTATGGTGGTATATTAAACAAATTACCAAATATTTTATGAGATCTACTATTTATATTACTTATTATGTAAAATTCAATTCATAAAATATCTCAACTAAATCATAACCTCAAAATCTTTAAAGTCAAAATCTTTAGTTTTAGACTTTTTTCACTAATAAGCTTAATACAAAAATTGTTTAAGCATTGCTGCTGAATTGTTATATATTTTTTTTATTTCTAAACGCTTCACATTTACATCAACTAAAATCATGTATGGAGACCTGCCATTGTCCTTTAATCGTGCGGCGCGGACGTGCAAGTGGATAAATACTGCCCACTGCTGAGCACGGACCTCCTCTACCACTGAGAGGAGTTAGGCCCTAGTCCACCAGCAGGTTGGCAGATTTCACATACCCTCGAAAATCTTATGGGGAATTCTCAGCTATGTAGGTTTCCTCACGATGTTTTCCTTTACCGTTAAAGCAAACGATAATTGATAAACAATACACACGTAACTTTGAAAAGTCACGAGGTGTGTGCCTTGGGTTTTGAACCTCCGTTCGATTCCATTCCCGACTAGCTCAGCTTTTTGTAACGGAAAAACAAAAATATGTGCTTGTTTTGGAGGCTCACATAAATGACAAAAAATATCGTAAATAAAAAACACATTTCTATCAATACCTCTATTTAATCATTTTACACATTGAAAATAGAAACGTCAAAGTTACCTTATAATTCATTCACAGATATGCCAATCGTATGTAAATATTTAGTAAGATTTACATGAAACATGCATGAAACAAGTCAATCATCTTTACAATCATTCTGACACATCTACACTCAATACCACTTAAAATATGTCTACTGAGATATTCACTGGATATTTGAGAATAAAAGATACTTAGTGCAAGTGACAATTCGCTTGAAAAAATCGGTAAGATTTTGCAAGACGATTTATCGGTACGACTTAAATCGGGTAGTCCACGCAATTTGTCGTTATATGTATCATTTACACTGCGATTGTATTGAGGTCTCAGAGTTGAATGACTGTAATTTACAATATTACAATATGTGTATATTTATTTCAATAGATAAACCACAAAATATTTTGTAAGTATATCGTGTAATCGCGTTTTGGCACAAGCACCTATATAGAACATGATTGTATCATTTTATTTAATACTAGCTTTTGCCTGCGGCTCCGCCCGCATTAAAAAGTTTTTCCGAGATAAATGCCTATGTGTTAATCCAGGACATGATCTACCTGTGTGCCAAATTTCATCGAAAATCGTTCAGTAGTTTTTGCGTGAAAAAGGAACAAACATCCATACATTCATACATTCTTACAAACTTTCGCCTTTATAATATTAGTAGGATATTGATAGGGCAATAAGTTATTTGTTTCACGGTGCACCCGGACAAGATTCAACAATGGCATCAAAACTGTCGTCCCCCCTCTCGCTCGATGTCCTAACACTACTGACGACAAAAAATTTTGAGCATACTATATTAGTTATGTTATTCCATATTAATATCCCTTTGGGTAGAAACAGTAGTAAATCTCTCAATGATTACATCTTTCCTTTTAATTCACGACTGAGAGCCGTTAGTAAAATATTACACCAATTAAATTTCGTATAATTTAGTAACTTGTAATAAAAATTGCATAAAATAACATTGTTAGATTAAAACCAATAAAATATGTGAAAATAATTAACTTTCGAGCTGTCAAAAATATAAATAAATTTGCGCCTGTAGAAGATAACAACTTAGGATAAAAGTTTTTGCAACTCTAACTGCTTGCCGCTGAAGGCCTGTGAAGAGAAATATTTTCGCGTCAAACTCAAAAGAAAACAAAAAATGATGTCACCGCATCCGCCATATTGAATACAATAATAAAATTGCGCGGATTGTAAAATACCAAAAATATTTTTTTTTTTTAGTGACATTTCCGAAGCCATTTTGAATACCATAGACAAATGCGCGGGTTGTAAAATCAACGCTATATGATTATAATACAATTTACGATATACCTAATTTAAATTAACTTACATAGACACTAAACAAACTAACATATTGGTACAAATTATTTTCAATTTTCCATGACAAATAAATTATTTTTAATGGTAAATATCGCAGGACACGCCATCTTACAAACATTCTTAAACAGTACAGCTTGCAAGGAGATATTATTTTTTCTAGTTTGCCAGCAAACATGTGCTGTCCTATATTATATATTATGTCATAAGCAATTAGGCGGGCCGGCAGAGTTGTAGAGACCAGCACGAGACGCTTCTTGATGTGCGATCTTTACTTAAACTTCACTTGTAGGTACATTAAAAATGTTTGTTAAAATAACGGGAAAAATTGGTGACAGAAAGAATGTCATAACTCAGTCTTCAAAATTGAATATAACGTAAATTTTTAATTTTCCTAAGTTTAAACAAATATCTCACAAACAGCCTCTAGGCAAGAAAAGGTGTTCCAATCCTCATAAAACAAATATTTATCCTGAAAATGTTTGTATTGAGAATTGATTGAGAAAGTTGATTTAGAAGGGTCAGAAGTCAGAACTATAAGTTATGTATCTGACATAGAACACTAATAGCTGAACGTGAGACAAGATATACTCTATGAACTTTTGTTGTAGAAAATTACTACATATTTACTCTATAATATTACATACATATGACTGAATATTACTTTACACAATATATGAGGGGAAGTTTTATAAAGGCAACACGAAGTTTAAATTAGGCTGGGCACACACTGAGTATTTCTCACGCGACATAAAAAACGGTGCAAAAAAGCATGGGAGAACGCGTGGCGTGCATCCAGCCTTAACTTCAATATGCACTTTATATATCCCTCTGTAAGTTACAATTACATCAAATACACTAATTAAATTCCTTGAATTCACAAATAAACTATATCACAACTGTAGAATACTAAACCCAAACTTTTCAAAAATAAGATTTAACAAAAAATCTTTATTAGATTTTTTTTGGCGTCTCTTACAGCATTTTGCAAAAACTATAATAAAGTAAAACTTCTTACAATTTTATAGCCTTAACTGCAAGTAAAATAATGTAGTACTTTTTGTGATGTTGAAAACTATTGAATATTGACTTGAAACTCACTGAGATTTCAGTTTTATTGATAGTGACATAACCCATGAAATTATATTTCAAATCGAGACATGTTGCAGCTTGACAAAACACTCAGTTAAATGCAAATAAATACATTTCATCAATATTAAATCTGAAATTCATCTGACAACCCTCTTAATTAAAACAAATTGTTTACCTATCAGCAATCTCTTCAATCACTTCAATGGGAGGGTAGTGTTCGAAAACCTTCTTCAGAATCTCTTCGCAGGCCTCTTTCTCTTCCCTAAACATGTCGTAGACAAGGTCAGAGTGTTCCAGGTGTTTCTCCAGGGTAGTTTGCAAGGCCAGGCTGGGCTCACGACACTGGGCCAGCACGATGGGGTTGTTATCCTCCACCAGGGTCATCATGATGCTCAAGATGTGCTCCGAAGTGTTGTCGCGACCGGCTTTGATCTGCTCCGCGATCGTTCGGATCACATTCATTTGGATGAACTGTTCTGTGAACAAATTATTAATATAGAGTGCGGAAGATATAAAGGAGATGTCCGTTTTTTATATGGGTACTGGGCCTCAAATTCTAAACAGGCTCAAACTTTATGGATATTTTGCAGGCAAAAATATGGATTCATTAAAAAAAAATTATTTACAAGAAACTTTTTCAATAACGTTCATTTTAAGTAAAATTAAATTAAACTAATTTCAAAATCGGAGGAAAAGTGTAGGTTTTTGAAGTTCTATCCATATATATATATAAACTATATTGGTTACAATTTTAAACCCGTTTTTGTAAATGTCCTTTAACTTGGTTGCAAATCCACAACAGTTATCCAACAATGACACTTGGCACACGCTATGCGTATTTTCTACAGTGAACATATAAGTGGTTTATTCATCAAAATCTGTTGGTATTTGGCTTCTTTCACATAGTAATGTAGTTATTCTACTGACTTTGTCAATTCGCATTTTACACACAGTCATTTTCTTAAACATTTAATCATTCTTTTGGTGTCGTTATAAACTATCTAATCAGCATACAGACACTCACTCTTGGCCTCTGGGTAGGTGTGGCACATGTATCTGATGAGGAAGGCGGCCTTAGTCCTGACCATGGGCTCGTCGGTGGTGAGCAGCTGCGCGAGGGTCTTGCAGCCACCTTGCGCGATCAGCTCGCGACACGCCGGGTCGTACTCACGGGAGATGCCTGGACAAAGGATTATGCATGAGAATATTGACGAATTGGTTTTATGCAAGATACCTGTATGGTGATATGAAAGATTACACAAAATATACACATGCTTAAGTTAAATGGGAGGGCTAATTACTCACTTAGCAGTAAGTACCCTGGAACCAACAACGCACACTATTGCTAAGAGGCAAATATAGACACGTTTTTGAAATCTATCACAACTCTCACATACAAGTATTGTTTTTCTGTAGGAAATATATAACCAGTGAATCCTGAAAACCATTTAATTAATAACACAAATTAATCATAATTTTAACGCAAATATTTTTTTTATTGCATCGAATGACGAGACGAGCATGCCGTTCACCTGATGGTAAGCGATACGACCACCCATAAACAGTACAAACACCTTCCAGCACCTTGAGTTACAAAGTACTATATGGCATTCCACTGCGCTCGTCATCCTGAGACGTATGATGTTATGTCTCATTATGTCCTGTAGTTACACTGGCTACAATGCCCTTCAAACCGAAACACAACAGTGCATGCACACTGCTGCTTGGCGGTAGAAATAGACATTGCGGTGGTACCCACCCAGACGGACTCTTACATATGAGAGTCCTACCACCAGTTTAATTATACAAACATTTACAGAACACAAAATATTTTATTCTTTAGTATACAAGAACTAGTACACGAAATACCTAAAGAATATACTCACAAGATATAGCAGAGAGGCACTTGGACAGTGCCAATCTACGCTCGGTGAGCACAAGGTTCAGCAGCACGTTCAGCAGCCCACACTCCAGCGCACGCGCCTGGCAGTACGGATTGTTCTGGCACACCTCCGCCAGCACTGAGCTGGCCAGCAGACGCAACTGCTCGTTCTCGCTGCCGTAACACACCGGGAAGATGGCGAACCCACCCATCTTGTAGAAATCTGGAATTATATTTGTGGTTGAAATTCCAGATGCATGTAATTATGCCGTGAGTTTGAGAGCTTAGTGACGAAATTGGTGCTTACAACAAGCATCACTATGTAGTATTTATTTCAATTAAAAGACTTTTGAAGGGCTCTTTTATTGAACTGTAAGGCTAAACTAACAGGTTTATACTAGTAGTAATAGTAAGCATCCATTCATAATTTAAATTAGATCATGCTCATCAGATTTGATATCTTTCCATTCATTTGCATAAAAACCGACTTACATTGTAATGTATTAATCTGTCAAGCCCCGTGACGGACACCAGTGTCCATTTAATATAGGGTTTTTCCATACATCTATATATTATATAAGCGAGGCTTGACTGGTTAAATAATATAACACTTACCATTGGCTATGTCGATATCATCCACAACTTCCAGCAGGTTGTTGAATGCGGTGATTATATCATCGGGCAGCATTTCACCGAGCTGTATTGACTGAATGCGCTCAGGGTTGCTTAGAACCTTGATTGATTTGGAGAGTACTTCTGCCATGTTTGCAGTCATGCTCTTCAGTGCCTCTTCTAGGAAATTCTTCCTCTGGTGAAGGTGAAATATGTTATTAATAAAACTTTATGTAGCATCCATATATACACAATACTAAACAATTAAGGATGTGAGGTTGGTTTTAGAAAACATGAGAAATCATAATGCCTTGATTAAAAAGTACAAAAGTGGAAGTAGGATAGTACAATATTTTTATCTGCAAAAGTACTAAACCAATTTCGATGGACTTTTCGTTGGGAACCACAAAATCTTACAGGGAATTATTTGGAGTATAATATTTACATTGTTCGTTTTTTGATACAGATATAGCATTGTGAATTGTGACCCTTTCTGCACATAATGGTATGCTGAGCGGGGTCAAGATACTATTCATAGGCAGATGAATTCTCTCACCAGCCAACACAATTATGCTGGCCTGTTTGAACTGGATACACAGGCTCATTTAGAACGGTAGCCATTCGAAAAATCTTTGAAATATAAAACAGCAATTAATAAATAGTACAAGAGTGTTACCTCTTCATCCATCGGTCCAAATTCAGAGCTGCCGGGAGCGTCCTCAGACTTGGTGGCCTCCATAGCAAAACGTAGCAGGCCCTACAAAATAAAATAATAAAAACTATAAACAATAGAAATAGCAGTAATGCATGGACTGCATGGTGGCGTAGTTGTATTATGGTATGACTAGGTTGTGCCCTAGTGATACCATAAATAATAAAATAAATAAATCTTTATTTAACCCCTCGAGCGTCGACCGGCCCGATGTGGCCGGTCTGACAGCTGTCAAACTCGATATGTGTGCGTGCTGACGCGCCTTATGTGTGTGCGTGTAGGTCGATTTTCGCGTGTTGACAGACATGCGAAAATTGCGCTTGCGCCAGTGTGGCCAGCGCTCTGGGCTCGAGAGGTTAAACCACATTTTTTTAAATATACATGAACAAAAGTGAATGATAATAGCTGTTGTAGTTAAAAACTGTGTTACAGCTAATACAACTATGCCACCAAGGCAGGTATGTACACAATAAACAAAAATCTGATTTACATAATTATAATAATTAATGAGAATTACTCTTTTTTATAAAATTTAAGTATTTTTTTTTTATTTGAATAAATATCCATAACATTTATATTCTGTATCCCTGATATAATTTGGGTAAGTATTCAATATGATGAATTCTACAAGGATTATTTTCTAGGTGGTTATTGTTAAAAATGATTCTATTTAGCTTAACATCTGCCATTAACACGCCAATACTCCTAAAAATTATTGTTTCACGGACAACAAATTTCCAAATCAACAGCATCTCCAATCAAAGGACCTCCATTTTGTTATAAATTACTCTAACCTGCAAGTTCCTGGGCGGGCGCGGCTGTATGGGCAGCGGTTCCGGGGCCGGTGTCTCCTCACTCCTGCTGGGATACCCGATGGCCCCAGCCACCGCGTTATTATCATTATTGTCACTCATTGTTCCAATATTTATCTACGATGCACACAATATAACCACACTTCCTAACCGTGTTTTACTGAATCAGAATACACTCACACGGTAAACAGTTTTATATAATTTCGCAAGCTCACGAAATGTCAGCAAATTCTAGAAGATACATGAATAATCTAGAATGGCCTCGGCCTGGAGTATCAAACTCACAATCAAACTCGAATTAAAAATCAATAAGTACTACCGAGCACCTTTATTGGCCCGTATCAAAATTATCTGTCAAAATGGTGATGCCAATCAAAATATAGAAATTTAAGAAATGATTTTAAAAATATGAATTATTCGGCTAACTACATTGATGTATTAAAAACCCTAATATATCAACGGCTAACTAATAACAATTATTATTAATTTTAATTGATAATATAGAATTGTGTTGGATGACACATCAACATCAAACATACAACATATATATAACAACATCGTTTTATGTGCTTTTTATATCGAATTTCCCTTTTAACACATTTTCATATACAACTAAAAAAATACATACAAAAATATAAAAAAGTGAATCAGCCTCCAATGGCAAAGCTTAAGACCCAAGGTACCGGCGCGGTGGTCAGGGATTCAAAGTGAGGAATCTCCCCGCAATGCATGCTGTGTCCAGAAGTACAGCTTTCTGAATCTGGCTCTTGACCCAACGACCTATAATTGAGAATCTCTGGAGGTGTTGGTTTATCAATAACTTAGCCCTCTCTGACGCAGGAGCCGACGGCAATAATAGGCGTAAAATGAAGTCGGTTAAAAAGGATTAATATTGCATGTTTAAAAACTGAGACTACGCGCAGGTGCTGCTTTATATTTCACGAATACGAATCCATTATTTTACGGAAAAAATATAGTAGTGCAACATTGCTAGTTGTCAAAATCAAATGACATACTCAAGGACATACTGCTAGTCGAAACTCTATCTCTGTTCTGTGGTCGAAACTATATAGGAAACTATATACTAACTATATAGGTACGCAAAATATTTTACATCCATGCTGAGCGGGAAATGTTTCCAGTCATAGGTTAACTTCATTGTCAATAGGTGGCGCTTATTCAGAATTTGTGAATTTATTGATCAACACTTGGAGAGGTTTTTGACACGGCATGGCACTGAATGGATTAAATTGTAAATACAATTAGATTAAATAATCTAGCTCTCGTACATTTTAACGAGGACATGTTTCCCTCATATTAAGAATTAAAGGTTCCATAAAAATACATTTTAATACAAATAAATTTACATATTCTTAGAAAAAACATATTTTTTATTTAATCATGTTATTATCACAGTAGTACCTAGGCCTATCGCGATCTCATCCTTGCTCTCCAATGATGGAGCGGGTACTTAACACCCAGCTTTTGAGAAACCTTGAGGGACACCAGCTGATTAGCGACCATCAATACGGTTTCCGCCATGGTCGCTCAGCTGGTGATCTGGTGTACCTCACTCACTTCTGGGCAGAAGCAGTGGAGAGTAAGGGCGAGTCTCGCTGTAAGCCTCGACATCGCAAAGGTCTTGGAAAGGGTTTGGCATAGTGGGCTTCTTTCGAATCTGCCTTCATATGGAATCCCCATGAGACACTGCAAATGGATTGCCAGCTTGCTGGATGGTCGGAGCATAATAGTGGTCGTTGATGGCAGTATCTCCGAGACCAAGACCATTAACGCTGGCATTACTCAAGGCTCGGTGGTCTCCCTCACGCTTTGCGTTTACATATCTATGATATGTTATCAATCGAGGGCATACATTGCTATGCGGATGACAGTAGGAGAAAGGCGCGCTACACCGGCCGCCAGAATATCCCACGGAGTGAGATGCAGGAAAGGCGATCTAAACTTGTGTCTGAAGTCGAGACTTCCTTGGGGCGGGTCTACGAATGGGATAGTCTGAACCTGGTTAACTTCAACCCCACTAAGACACAGGTGTTCACCACGAAGAAGGATCCTTTTGTCTTTTCGCCACAGTTCCAGGGAGTTTCCCTGCAGATCTCTCTCGAGATACTTGGAGTCGGGATCTCGAGCGATGTCGAGTTTGGGAGTCACGTGGAAAGTAAAGCTAAATTAGCCTCAAGGAAACTGGGTGTCCTTAATAGAGCTAAGCGATACTTCATGCCAGGACAAAGACTATTGCTGTACAAAGCACAAATCCGGCCTGTAGTGGAGTACTGCTCGCACCTGGATGCTAGGGCACCCAAGTACCAATTGCTTCCACTTGACTCCTTACAGAGGCGTGCTGCTCGAATCATAGACGATCCTAAGCTCTCGGACGGTTTGGAACTGTTGGGCATGCGAAGATTGGGTCTTTCAGAGACTATCCCGCCCGCACACCCGCCACTGCAACTCCTGTAAGCCAGGATCAGCAGTGGCATGCATTTTATGACACCGAGCGGTGAAGTTGGGCGAGTCTCAGGGAACACTAATATGTCTGTAACCCGTAACGAAATTAATCAAAAAGAAAGATAGGGAGGAGTTGGAAATATTAGGTAAAAGATTGGGTCTTGTGTACTTTACGGTAGGCATCGTCTTAGCTGTGCCCTTGGCATTGCTGACGTCCATAGGCGACGGTAACCACTTACCATAAGGACGCCCGTTAGCTCGTCTACCTTCGCAGGCAATAAAAAGAACAAAAAATCTTTGGTAATTGTACTTTTTTTTATTATTATTATACCTTATTTATCAACAAAAGCTTTGCATGTAGAAATGTTAAAGAATATTTTACTAATTGTTTTGATATCAATATTTTTCTCCTTCTTCTTCATCCTTTGGATGTCTGCTTCTGAACAGAGGCCCTCTTAAAGATTTTCAGACCAACCTGCTAGAAGTGGCTTGTAGTATTCAGCGTGTTCCTGAGACCTTTACGAGGTCATCTTGCCAACTTTTAGGAAGATGTCCAACGCTGCCGGTACGTGGTCTCCACTCCAGAACATTCTGCACCATATGTTGTCAGGTCTACGAGCTATGTGCCCTGTCCACTGCCACTTTAGCTTGCTTAACTGCTGAACTTTGCTGGCGAATTTTGTTCTCTACGGATGTCTTCATTTCTGGTTTGATCGCGTAGAAAATCACGGAGCATAGCACTCTCCATAGCTCGCTGAGTGACTGACGTCTGATATGAATATAAGAACTTTAAAAGTACATAGGTACATTAATACTAATAAGGCATAGGTTTAAAAACATATTTTACTTACATAATTCTATAATATTCTAATTTATAAACTAAATGTATAAACTACATATCAATTTGGAGTTCACCGGTTCTCCTCTCATATCAGCTAAGAGCCCTGGGGTCAGCAAAAAAGCAACCCACGGTACACCGAGCTTATGTCACAAACATAAATTTAAAACGCAAATATAAATTCCGCCTGTACCCTTGTAATTAGCGTATGTTCTTTTCAAAACGAACAATATAAATAATTATAATCAGACATAGTTCTGCGTGGATAAAGAATCATATCTCGAAGAGTCTATCATCCATGGACCTTATTTATAAACAGTTTGTAAACCCATTTGAGTTATCGAATGTTTGATCTTCTTCGAACGAATTATAAAATAAGTTTGAAACTGTTTATGAACAAAGCCGTACTTATGTCTATTTCTGCCGCAAAGAAGAATTTTGTAAATAAGTAGTTAGTAGTGTTGCATTCCTGTTTCAAGAACATTATAACCAGTGTATCACTGAGATTTACAAAACTGACAGCCGACGACCGCAGTGTAAGTATGACACTAAGATCTTTTTAATACATAGTTCAAAGAGCATAATACGCAGGTACTTGTGTCCGAAATACACTTTCATCGCCCTTACGTAGAAGGCAAAAAGGTAGCCGAATCGTGGGTACACTAAATGAACGCGTCTGCGTTGTTGTCAGAAATAAACGTCTGAGTTTATAATAGAATGAAGGGAATAATATCCATTTTTATTTCAACTCAAAACGAGAAATATATCGACATGTCTATATGAGATTACAAGCAACATTGATAAAGGGACTCTATCTTTTCAAAAACTGTTTTAGGACACAAGCATACCGTATCGTACCTAAATAATAACTATACGAACTCCACAATTTAATCATCACAAACATGCTAAAAGCGCTTGCCAATATCTTAAATTAATCTTCTATATGCGAAAAATAAAGACAAAATTCCTGTAAAGGGAACCCTTGCCAAAAAGTGAAATTATAAAAGCAAATGCAGTAAAATAATAAATCAGTCCTGAAGTCCAATATTTACTGGAGCCCAAGCAGATCCGATCCGATCCGGGCCGATCTCGTAGGTCGCTATTTTGCCAATTGCCATTTGCCAGTATTCGCCCGGCCACCGGCAGGGTAAGTTGTTTAGAGGAGAATGTATTTCCGTTCGTCTTTAAATATTACGTAAATTTACGTAGACTTGATATTACTTTTAAATAGTCTCTAGTTTTGGAGACAATATATGAATTATACAGTATTGATAACAAAATCAAATATTTTGCGTGTCATTCACACAAAATCAGGGAGATAAATCCTAAAATGTAATATTCAAGGAATGGAACACCGAACAACACTGCAGATATCTTGTAAATAGAATATTTTGTAAAATAATGTCTAAAACCCCTTGAAATTTGAACGATGCCTGATTAATATAATATGCTATTTTAAAATAATCGAAGTTATTCTGTACTCCGTACTATTCTATCTTTGATGGTAAATGATCTCCGACGACACAACTTCGGTAGAATCGGGGCTGCCTTTGCCCATCCATAATGACATGAAAAGAAGATGACAGACTTGTAGCGTGCGGCAATTTCATTGATCATACGAAATATAGTTTATTTTATTATAGTTTAGTTTATTTATTTATTATTATTTATTTATTTGTTTCTGATACGAAACGCACCAGCGTAGTAACAATTTGAATTTTCTGTTCGCGTTCCAGTTACTGGTGGCAGGACTCTCATATGTAAGAGTCCATCTGAGTGGGTACCACCGCAATGTTTATTTCTACCGCCAAGTAGCAGTGTGCATGCACTGTTGTGTTTCGGTTTGAAGGGCATTGTAGCCAGTGTAACTACAGGACATAATGAGACTTAACATCTTAGAGGCTACTGCGAAAAACGAAATCCGAAACGTCGTTCCGAAACGAAGAAACGACGAACTTCAGATTTAACCTTACTACCAAATTACTTCGGATCCGTCACCGTTGAACGAAGGTTTCACGCAGTTTGCGACGCTTCCGACTTCGCTCAACACTTTCGTCACGCAACAACTCTTCATAAAGAAGGATCCGTAACACTTCGTAGTAAGAAAACGTGCGATCCGTCACCCGAAACTACGGATTTCGTTTTTCGCAGTAGCCTCTCAGATGTCTCAGGATGACGAGCGCAGTGGAATGCCACACAGTACTTTGTAAATCAAGTTTCTGGATAGTATTTCTACTGTTTATGGGTGGTCGTATCGCTTACCATGAGGCGAGCGGCATGCTCATCTCGTCATTCAATGCTATAAAAAAAGTTAACAAAGGCTTGTTTACAAAAATGGCTAAGTACTGAATGATTTTTTTATTTTAGCAACCCTAAATGGATGGATAAAAACCCAGGATGATCCAGCAGAAACAGTTTAGATTTCAGAATAATAACTAAAGCCAGTTTAGATTCTTATTTGTCTATGGATCGATGAAGGTAACCAGCAGGTAACTTCCTTGGACTACCGCGGTGTCCTGGGATTGTAGGGGGGAAACGTCATTCAATATCATCTCGCTCCATCGCACCTGTTCTTATAAGCGTTAATGGGGGGCACAGGAAATTCCCTTGATAAAAGTATTATAGGAGTTTAAAGCTGTACTCTTTCTTCCAAGACTTACAATATTCCACGGCGACAGAATTATGTTTCTTCATGCATTGGCTTGAGACGATTCGCTTGGTACGTTGGTGTTTTAGATAATATTATTTTTTTACATAAATATTCGTCGTAGTATCGAATTACGTAAATGTAAACTAGATAATTCTAATCTTTATACGTACATATGAAAATATTAAGCGTTAGAGTGTTTACGCGTTTTTACTGCTGTATCAATTTTGATGAGATTTTACCAGCTTCGCAACAGCCACTCTTACTGCTATAAACTTAATTATAATATGTCGCTCAATGCGGTTTCTCGCGAAACAGTTCAAGCTCAGTTGTTTACTCGTATATTCATCGTTATCAGTCACATGAAGTGCTAAACTAAGGTCTCTCCAAAAGATCTCCAGATGGACCTGTACAAAAGTGACCTGCATCCACTATGTTCCTACTTCCTACGACCTTTATCCAGTCGTCTATCCACTTTTCACATCACTATCGTGGGCAGGGTCCATAGTTCGCAGAACTGACGGCAGATCGGGCAAAAAAGAGTCTAGAGTGGAGACCACGTACCGGCTTGCGCAGAGTTGCACCTGATAGCTGGACAGACGTTTCGTATATTACTATAATGAAATTTAGTTGTTCCTTTCCTGAGATTACCATAATGAACTGATATCCACTGTTGCTGCAGTCTAAAAGGCAACAGACGGAATGGTGCTTTCGATCAGTGGTCAATATCAATGTTACATTTATCTATTTTATTAGGAGGATTCTATTTGTTAAATGTAGGATCAAATAAAAGCTATTACTTAGCTGAGCTTATTTTAGTCCTGAGGTTGGTAAAATTAGTTTTATAGACGCCGCTTGCGCGTTGCCTTAACGAGTTGTCTGCCACATAGGTATAATGGAGATTTGTATAGACTGTGAAAATTGATGTTTAATATCATTTAAAGGTCATGTTTTGTCTGATTAACAAACAATGTTAGTCATACGTTGTTTACTGCATTTATAGATTTGCTGGTACTTTATATGGATACAGAACATCCAACATCTGTCCGTATGTTTTTGTTCATCCGATAAAGAGCTTAGTGCATTTACGAAAGGTGCAACAAAACATTATTCAAAACAAAAAAGTTATTTTACTTCGTGCAAGCAACGCCTGAAACTCGACATAAACACTACAGGATTAGATACCGCAATCGTTACGATAAAATGATAAGCTATCGTGATATGCTTTAAGAGTTAGCGAACACTGTTTTCATAATAACAATCACACAGCGCTAAAACAGTTTGCTTTCGTTAAGTTATATGGTTAGGTGAATCTGAGCTGAATTTAAGGTAAGACACTTTGGTTATTGTTTAACGCTGTACGTAACAATCTTGATTGTAGTCTACTGGGCAGCTACCGCTGCATTTCTGCCTTAAAAGTAGGAATCAAACATTGTTGTTAACCGGTTTGAAAATTTATAAAGTATGCGTCTAAGATCTGGTACTATTTAAGAGACGAGCAAAGTTCAATATCGTGCACAACATTGTAGCTTAAAGTTTGGTATTGCATTGCTGCTGTTTATGGGAAATCTAAGCTCTTACTATGTGCCAAGGCTCATTTAGCTGTATAAAAGCGACAGCGGCCATTTGCATTTGTCATCTGTTGATGCCAGCGACCATAGTTGATGCTGAGAAACGGAGCTTCACATAATGCTCCGTTCGAAATTCAAATCAGTTTAACTTAGGTACTATCGACATTAAACTTTTTTCACTTTCCCGTACAGAGAATAAGTAATAACCAAGTTTTTTATTGGTAGTAGGACTCTCATATGTAAGAGTCCGTCTGGGTGGGTACCACCGCAATGTTTATTTCTATCGCCAAGCAGCAGTGTGCGTGCACTGTTGTGTTTCGGTTTGAAGGACATTGTAGCCAGTATAACTACGTCTACGTAAGTCTCAGGATGACCAGCGCAGTGAAATGCCATACAGTACTTTGTAGCTCAAGGTGCTGGATGGTGTTTCTACTGTTTTTGGGTGGTCATATCGCTTACCATCAGGCAAAGGGCATGCTCGTCTCGTCATTCGATGCCATAAAAAGTAAAACACAGTTCGTACAATTACAAAAGTACGAAATCTAAAATATTATGCCTTTTATATTATAATATGCAAAGGAATATTATTTTGTGCAGCCATAAATGTAATCAAAATGCTTTCATTTCTTTAGAGTGTTTTGTGTTTATAAATCCTGTGTCTATATTTACTTTCCCTAAGCTCAGCTACAATATACTTACCTACCATATTTTTTTACCTCTTTTTCTTAGTTTTGATATTGGCAATATAAAAAAATATATTCCGAACGCTTCGGTATTGTCGACTACTCTCACAATGGTTGTCTGATGCCTATTAAGTATCCCAGGTCAGGCCATATTATAATGGGAATGATTTCGCTCTGATTGGCAGTCTGACAGCGTGATGACAGCCTCAATCGAGAGCTTGCTGCGAAGCGAATGGCTGAGTTTGAACAAAGCGAAACAAATGTTTGTGTAAACTGGCAATGTTTGTTTCGCCAAAAATATGTTTAAGGGCTTTATCAACAATCATTTTTCATTAAAAAATACAGTCACACAGTTATTCACATTAGTGAATAACTTTGTGATTTGTTTCTTTCAAACTATTTGACATAATGAAGAAAGTCATAAAAGAGTTCAACAGACAGCATGGTTTATCCTCTACGGCATTTTATTGAAAATTATCCAAGCTTGGTATTTATGACGCAGCGTTCGGTAAGGTTTATCCCCCACAGAGAATATGTTTTCTAGAAGCCAAGATAAACCTTATCCTACGTGATAACGTCTGATATTAGACTGCAAAAAGATGTTAGAATTTTGATAGATTTCACAAATTACTTTTATTATTGTTTTTTGAGCCCTGGTTAATGGATTGTTTGGTGATTGAAAACCAGGATATCATAGTGATATGTTTGATTACACGTATTAAATAACAGTGAAAGATGAAGGTGAATCATCGTTTAACAATATTTAATGCGTTTTGTGTAAGAGTCTCGGTTGTTTAGTGATAGAATTTGGGCAAAAACTAAAATTGTCTGCATCTTTTAATCAATGTTTCCATTTTGTGAGGGGATATTCCAAGAATCTTTTTATGAAACGACAATTTAAAACATAAAACTGTAATATAACCGAAAATACTTCTTATTTTTTTACGAGGTTGTAAAATCCAATCTCGAGTAAATTACACTATAAAAATGTCACTTTATGTAGGTATTATTCGAACTAGTCATCGAACCAAAATCATCCCTGTCAACAGTCCGTAAATGTCAAGAAGTTTATAATATAACTACTGGAGACCGCAGTACACACATTTTTTTGAAGACAAAAAAATTACCTTTTGTTTTGTCTTCTATCTCACTCACTCTTTAACCTATGTTGCCAAAGCTTACGGATTATTTCCCCACCCATAAAAAAATATCAATACCGTTATTGTCGTCTCAATCATTTATATATAAATATTTCCAACATATCTTATATAATGATATAAGTACTATTTTCATTTCAGAATTATTCTTGTTGAATAAGATATCCTTAACGTTTTTTATCCTTATTAACATTTTAGTTAAACAAAATTTCCTCATTTAATTGGTAATTGCGAATACATATTTCGGCAACACTGTTATAAAACGTTAAGTTCGATGTCAATATAGTTGTCAAATAAATGTTCACTTCGAAATTTTCTCTGTAATTATCTATAATAATAAGTGTGTTTTAGTGATATTTTAATGTGAATTGTGTAGTTCATGGTTGCAGAAATATTTGGCATCCATCATTTAATGTGAAATTCTACAGGTAAGTTCATTGTAATCAATATTGTGTAAATATTATAATTTTATCAATATTTATACGAAATGTAATAAAATACGTGAATATTTTATAAATGAACTGTAGAAAAATATCGCTTAATGTGATTTGCTTTATATATGACTACTTTTTTCATATTAACGTAATGTTAAATGTGATTTTTTGTATTGTAAATAGTGTATATAAACAAGAGGCTAGGGTGACCATGGTGTAAGCTTTGGTGGACCGGTTTGACAATGGTGCTAGAGTATTTGTAATACTAGCCGCCTTACTAATGAATATTATAAAGCTTATTAATCTTTAAATAATCATCGTAAATAAAAACTGAGGATCAACAGTTACAATCGAGTTCTCAGTGTATCCAGCATTGATTTATTGAAACTTTTATTTAAAATAAAATCGAGTTTGTATTTCTCTTTACAGATTTCTTAAAGATCTAGATAAGCAAAAACGTGGTTAAATATAAATACCATTAAAAGGTCAATTTGATGTCTGCAAGAATTACTAGTCAACATTTAAAGACAGAAGATTATGATTCTGAATGTGATAATGTGTCTTCTACTTCTCGGAATATGGCAGTAGATGTCAAAAATAATTATTTATTACCAGAAACTCATGCTGTAAGTATATTATTTTTTATCATTTCACTGGTATAATTATGATCCACTTAGACTTTATTATTTACTAGCTTTTGCCCGCGGCTCCGCCCGCGTGAATGTGTTTTTCCGGGATAAAAGTCACTGTTTATATTTTACTGGGATGAAAAGTAGCCTATGTGCTAATCCAGGACATGATCTACCCGTGTGCCATATTTCATCGAAATCCGTTCAGTAGTTTTTGCATGAAAATAACATCCATACATCCAGACATTCTTACAAACTTTCGCCTTTATAATATAATAAGATTAGTAGGATAGGGCATTAACCTCTTGCGTACATAGCGCTGGCCACACTGGCGCAAGCGCAATTTTTCGCGTGTCTGTCAACACGCGAAAATCGACCTACACGCACACACATAAGGCGCGTCAACACGCACACATATCGAGTTTGACAAGCTGTCAGACCGGCCCGATTGGGCCGGTCGGGGCTCGAGAGGTTAAGCTTGCGACCCACCAAATTTTATAACGGCGGTACATTGGGTGATATCTGAGTGTACTAAATGGCACCTCTGCCTATGTCTAAAATGTATAGGTACTTAAATATATTATTATTGATTGATATTTACTTTTTACGTTACATGTCAGCGAAATGAATATGAACCACCATTGAAACGTCAAGACTTGAAAGATTTCAATATATCAGTCAATGTGAAGACATCCAGTGAAATAAGTTTAAAGAAATAAAAGAAAGTATTGCAGCAGAAGATGAACAGATAAAAGAAGAAAATTAATTACAAGTTATTTCTTATTAAAGTTGTTCATGATTATACAGTCTAAAATTGAAAATATTTTGCAGTGAAATTTTGCTAATATTTGAGATTTTTTTAAAAAGTATATTCCAAGTAGCAAGCAAAGAAAAATTACATATAGTGATAACATAAAGACTTTTGCTTTAACATTACACTTTTAGTCGCCGAAAACATTTTTGTTTTATAAATTCAAAGATATATTTGCCGAAAGAGAGCACATTATGGTGATCTTTAGCAATCTTTAATTGTTTTGTTGGCTTCTTCACAGAAGTTTTAGAATATTAAAAATAAATTTAAGGACGAAACCTCACCCGCAGAATGTAGCGTTAATTTTTGATTCCATGGCTCTCAAACAAGAATTTATTTAGTATTGTAATTTGTAAAACATCCACGTGTTTATTACTTTTGCTATAAATATCTACACAACTTTGTTTACAATCAACTTACCTATGGAATTTCACACTAGATGTTGGATTGCAAATAATTCTGCAACCATGAATTACACAACTCATAGTAGATAGCTCTAAAACACAATATGTATTATTATGGATAATTACAGAAAAAAAGTTCGCAGAATACTCGCAAAAATTGTAAAAAATAGATATTTAGATAGATAAAATAGATATTCGTAATATTTCAAAATTACTTACTGAAAATTAGGTTATTAACTTCCTAAATGTGTATTATTTTTTTATGTATGATTGTTTACTTTTATGAGTATGTTTTTTTTTTTTTTTTTATTATATTTAAATTCAACAATAACTGTAGTTTTCATTTTTAAATATCCCAATGTTTTTCTGTCTAACCTTACAGTCTCCATATTTGGTTATAAAGGCCGGCAAACAACGTGAACATATCCAGTCGCGGGGGAAAGTAAAACATATACAATGTGAGGCTGTGTGCCGAGCAAAAAAAAAGCACGCGAGGCCCCGTGCGAAGCAAATAAATTTTTTTAACAGCTTTGTAAGTAAGGTGCCAAAAAACGGGCCCCCAAGGAGCTGCAAGATGCCCCTGTAACTGCGAGGCCCCAGGCGGTTGCCTGGTTCGCCCCCCTCCTCCAAGGCCGCCACTGAATTCACCACCGCGTGGTGAGGTATTTTTTTTATGTAAGTGGAACTAGTAGTTCCGAACTACACATACCAAAAAAGTATGTAAATATGCCAGTTTTGTTTGGAATAAACTTTCTAACTCAAATTATATTTTTTAAATATCAACTATTACTAGCCGCTGTAGTTGGTTTTCATAATTAATTTAAACCGCATTACTTTATAGAGATAAAAATAAATATTATGGTGCGATATCATATTCTTACACACTCACACACTCACGCCTCTCATCCCCCGGGTAGACAGAGGCGCAATTAGTGCACCCACTTTTTGCCGTTATTCCGTTCCATGCTGTGATAGGGGGCGAGCCTATCGCCTTATCGTGTACAAATTCCAGACTTCGAGCTGATACTGAATGGAAAATAATCACTTTGCCCGACCCGACTAACCCGGGGATCGAACCCGAGATCTCAGCATTGCAGTCGTACCATAATACAACTACGCCACCGAGGCAGCCATATTATATCATATCATATTATTATGGACAGTTAATTATGTTACGTCCTGGTTTTGAAAATAAACCTTTGTCACTCTAAAGAGAGAGACAGCAGACAGCTGTGACGTCACATTTTATTCTTCAGTTTGTTGAACGGAATGAAAAATCCATATGGGTATAACATTCTTGGTAAATGTTAGCTTTTGACTAAAAAGGTGATTACATTCCTTTTAACATGTGGCTTTTTTGTTATAATAAATCTTCTACTTATCAAATGCACTTTATGGTTAAGGATTTGAAAATTAAATATTCAAAAAACGAATGCGCACGGGAAGAGGTAAACAGTCAGTTCTCCATTCAAGCGGATTTGTTAGTAGTTTTTTCACAAGACCGCAGTTCCGTCCTCGCCGTCGAAGACGTTCTCCGTCGCCCCCCCGACCCCCTAGCAGTTCCGGCCCGCGTGCCGATGACAACACAATCTAATAGGATTAGGCCTAAAAACCAATCTTTCCCTAATCGTTGATGTATCATCCTCTCTCAGTGGCCGTCCTGAGCCGAGGTTCGTAAAGTAGTTTTTTTAATTGCATTTAATGAAGAGACGAGCATACATAGCCTGATGATAAGCGATACGACCACCCATAAACAGTAGCAACACCATCCAGCACGTCGAGTTACAAAGTACTGTGTGGCATTCCACTGCGCTCGTCATCCTGAGAATATAAAATGTTAAGTCTCATTATGTCCAGCCAGTTACACTGGCTAACATAGTTAGTCTAACGCTATAATGTCCTTCCTACCGAAGCACAACAGCTAAGCAGTGATGTCGCAGTGGCCGGGTGCAGACTGCAGACCGCCCGCCATCGAGTATTTCCCAAGGGAGGACCGATGTATTTCGCAACTCGTTATTTCTGTTGTGACGAAATACGTATGCTCCAAGTGTAAGTTGGATTCGTAGATGGTTCAAAAGTTTCATTCTATGGGCTCTAGTCTACGACATATTTGCCACATCCCAACCTGGAAAAATAAGACTGGATGAAACTATAAAAGCAGGTGCTAATACCGGGTCAGAATTCTCACCTGTCAATATACAAAAGAGTAATGACTTGAAAAATCACATATCAAATAGAATATTAAACAATACCTACCGTTTCTATAAGTTCTAAAACTTTACAAGAAAAACTATTCATAAATAAATCATCTAAAGATCTACTTGTTCTAATAGATTAGAACTCGTGGGTGGGTTTAATTTTCACATTCTATTATAATCTCTTTAGATAACATTTCAGTTTAATCATGCACTAAGCTCTACATGTATGATGATAATTATTTACACAATGATGCATATAAGTACTAAAATTACCTACAATGCCGAATTAATGCAAAAATATTCCGATATGTGGAGTGGAAAATTATATCAAATTTCTTCTTGTCGCCAAAGTCTCCGATAAATTTTAAAAGGCGATTTTTCCCCGTTTCCCCAGCGATGCCGCCTCGCCAGGACCTCGTGGTACAGACGCCGGTGATCCGGGTGGACACGGCCAGGCCGCCGCCCCCGCCACCCCCGGGCCGCCTGCAGCGACCTCCGCACGACCATCCTTCCACGTACCTGCGCAGGCCTGCCAATACTCCACGCGACAGGTTGGCCAACACCGTCGCCAACAACCAGTGACGTGCACAGATAATGAACCTTTTCACGGAGTCTTGTGTGCGGTTATTTTAACATTATAATCTGTAGCTCTTAGGTATGTTTAAATCGAATATTGATGGCAGCCGAAAACTACGACGATTGATCAGATACTTATTTAAGTATTGTTGAAACTATTATTGAAATATTTTGTTGTGTCGAATATTGGTTACAGCCTACGGGCCACAGTGCAAATATGTCGATCTATACAAAAGTACCTAATAATCTGCCATTACTGTAAATGTTGTAGTTGTGATGTCTATTAATTAAAGCATTTAGTTTATATTGGATTAGAAATAAGAAAAATGTAAGTATGTAAATGAATTTGTTACTAACTATGTATTTGTACAATATTATTTATAAATGTAATACTAATTATGATAATATTATATATAGCACTAATTGTTTATCTATTTATTTTACTTGTAAGAATCTTACTAATATTTGTAAACGGTTGTAAAATGTTTGACTGGCCATTCAATCGCGGTGGAACATAAAGTTCTTGGGTGGAACTCAGGTCCCATGACGTCTCCTGTCAATTAAGCGGAAATCGTTTTTACGCGCCTACGCATAGAGTCTCAGAATAAGGATGCTTTAGTCTTTATTCTATGCATAGTGTTCTAATAAAAAAATTACAGCTGTCAAACTACGATTTGTGAAGGATCAATAAACGCAGATACCGCTGAATGGATTTGGATGACATGTGGCACACAGATAGACCATATCCTGAATTAATATATAGGCTACTTTTGATCCTGGTAATTTTCTCCTGTAGGACATATCCGAATTTTTTTTTTATCTGATTTATTAGACAAAATGGCGCTGGCGTCGCGCCTCATACAGATTGCACTATAATATAGACCGCTACAGTGATAGCGATAGGTCTCCATTCGACCGCGCCAAATGGAGACGGCCGCGTTCCGTATTAAACGATCCAGAGGACGAAATCACTCTGGCCGTCCGCCGTAAGAATAAGTTCTTATAACTCCAACACTCCACAAGACCGCAGTTCCGTCCTCGCCGTCGAGGACCTCGCATCAAAATAACATTACTTATTTCATTTTTATGTAGAAGTTGCTCTCGGCAACCAGAAACAATATACATGACCTAAATTCCAGTAATTACAATGGATACAATGTACTTTACTGAATACAACAGTAGCAGCATAGTGTTACTAGGCGGTAGATACTTCTATGACGTTACTATAAACGCTCGATTTGTAAATGGAAATGACAATAACAGCCAACTGTTGTAATTGTACACGAGTGCTCCTGCTATCAGCTGCGCAATGAATGACAGCCCAGCATGTCATTTACAATTGTCGCGTCGGCGTGACGATTTTTTTTATGAAATTATGTGGGTTTCAATACCCCATAATAACATTACATTAACTATGGTTAGCCTTGAAATAAATTAACTCGTGTTAGGGCAAAAATATTTTTTGTGCGGGTATTAATGACATGACCTACAATTTTTGCTATAAAAGCATGGAACATTTGACAGTTCGCGTCAGTTGGTCATTGAAATCGTGCCGGTCGTTCGCTTGGTGATATTTTTTGTGAAAGTATTTCTGTAAAGTCAGTGGTACATATTTTTATTTAAATCAAAACCGTTGCAGTTTCTAATATCAGAATTGGGATGTGTAATCGATGCCCATACATGTGGATTGTGTTCATTACATAGCTATGCTATGGGGTATGCTAAATACCAATGCTACTGTGGAGAACGTTATGTGTACTTGTGTGTGACTTCGAACGAAGAAGTGTTTACGGGCACCGTGATCGAACTATCGGTGCTCAAATGTTTCTGTACGCGTGCCGCGTATAACTTGGATGCTGTTCCGAGGTGACCCGGACAGGATGACTGCGCGTGTGTCAACTAGCGCTAGATGCTAGCGGCTCCATTGCAGAGGATCGGGGACTTTATATGAAGTGTGGTATCGTATGACTCATATTTCTTGCTTGAGGGTTATGTTTTCCTTTATTTCTCCGTGATACCCGCAAATGTTGGGATCTCGTTTTGCCATATGGTGGCTACTGGACGTAATGTCCAGACCACTTCGCGAATGGAGTTTTTGTTGTAGCGATGAAGATTAATGGCTATTCGGAGAGTTTGATACGAGTCTTAATCAAAGGTCAGAATAGGCCGAACGGTGTGTTACTGTTTTTCTGTGCTTACTGGAACCGGAGATCCGTTTGGTGTGTGCCCGGTGCAGAGTAGCGCACTAGGATGCGTAGATACGTGCTGTTCAAACTGCGAACAGACGCGGTCCGATCAGACAGGCTAGACGGCACGTAACTGCGCTCTATGCACCACGGAATAGTGCATTCAAGCGCTGCGGAATTATGCGCTTCTTGCGCTGCGGAATTGTTTGCGCTTTTGCGCTGCGGAATTATGCGCTCTATGCGCTGCGGAATTATGCGCTTCTTGCGCTGCGGAATTGTTTGCGCTTTTGCGCTGCGTAATTGTTTGCGCTTTTGGCGCTAAGGAACGGTGCGCCTTTGACGATACGAAACGGTGCGCTTTTGGCGCTAAGGAACGGTGCGCTTTTGACGATACGAAACGGTGCGCTTTAAGCGCTGCGGAATGGCGCTCTCCAGTTGGAGTAGCCTTGTCATAGCCCCGACATTGTGGCTATATCGTGCCCCGACATTGTGGCACTCTGTCACGACATTGTGGTTTGTGGCAGTACGATTTTCACAGCCCCGACATTGTGGCTATCTCGTGCCCCGACATTGTGGCACTCTGTCACGACATTGTGGTTTGTGGCAGTACGATTTTCACAGCCCCGACATTGTGGCTATCTCGTGCCCCGACATTGTGGCACTCTGTCACGACATTGTGGTTTGTGGCAGTACGATTTTCACAGCCCCGACATTGTGGCTATCTTGTGCCCCGACATTGTGGCACTCTCTAGTTTGTAGTAGTACGATTTTCTTATAGTCCCGACATTGTGGCTATCTCGTGCTCCGAATGTGGCACTGTTTATGATATTGTTGCTGTTCTCTGGGACCCTGCTAGTGGTTGCTAGACGTTCTTGTTTCAGAAATGATTGGGTTCCATAACTCAACCATTACTGATTCGAAATTGCTTGATTGTGTTACAATGGGTAACTAAAGTTAAAATGTTTTGGGTCAATCCGCCCCTGAAGGAACTCTCGTGGGCGCTGCAGTCCTTATTTACTGCTGCCGTCACGAGGCTCATCATTCATCTCGGTTTATTGAGAATCATTTGGATTGTACAGTTTACTAATTTTTTGACAGCTGTACCGTTGAGAGACTAAAAAAAAAGTATGTGATCGAGGACGATCACATTTTCAGGAAAGGCCGTGTTAGGGCAAAAATATTTTTTGTGACATGACCTACAATTTTTGCTATAAAAGCATAGAACATTTGACAGTTCGCGTCAGTTGGTCATTGAAATCGTGCCGGTCGTTCGCTTGGTGATATTTTTTTGTGAAAGTATTTCTGTAAAGTCAGTGGTACATATTTTTATTTAAATCAAAACCGTTGCAGTTTCTAATACTCGTTTATCGTTTCGTATCAATGCGCAAATCCGTTTTTCTTAAAACTTGTATTACCTATTTTCGATTTTATAGAACTTGTTAATATTATTGTTACTATTATACCTACATAACCGGTGGATTATATTAACAGTAGCCTTGTATACCTATACTACTATACTGGTTGCTGTTAAGCACGGGTCACGAGCCTCTATTTCTGTGAAGGTTTAGGCCTTAGCTGTATTATTAATCAAAGGCCTTAGCATTACTACGTTGAACTAGCGTCTGTATGTAAACCTATATTTACAACTATTCCAGGTTAGCAAATACCAATTATAGCATTTTATAATTTGAAACATTATTTTGTACTTATCTCTCGTCTTAAAAATAAACTATTCGCATACGTAACACATGGGTATTAGAGGAGGCGTAACTAACACTTATATAGTCAGAACTGTAAATCCTTGCTAATAAGGTAGTTGACTACTTTTTTTAATACATTTATCAAAAATGTGTGCCATCCAAAAATCTAACGGAAAAGAATTTTGAAAATTGGATCTGTAATAAGTTAGAAAGCTATGAAATTTTGTAGAAGGGGTAATTGTCAAATAACATTAATGTCAGATTGTGACGTTATCGGGTGCCTCCAGCCCTAGCTTTGCCTGTGTGCGAAAGAGATAGCGCGATATCCCTACGACGTCGCCACTTTTGCTCACAATAGTTGAAATATGAATAACTATTTTATTTTTCAATGGATATCTCTTAACTTATAAGTTGCATGTTGGTGATAAACGACGAGGAAACGACTTAGGTATTAAGAACGTTAGTGTGGTCAAGCATACACTTTTTTGACTGTATATGTACTGTATGACACAAACATATTATACCGGGTGGAAGGGAAACGCTCTCTATACCGAAACGATAAGAGAGAAGAACCATAACATTAACGAAAAACTACATTCATTTGCAAAGCTAAGCAATAATACTTACGATTTTAGTATTTCCATAATTCATGCTCGCGCAATGTAAAGCGTACAAAAAACTGGGCGGCCGCCGCGCTGCGCCGGCAACGGCCCGCGGTCGTTAACCCGTCAGCTGATGTACGTGTTTCATTACGATTTTTTTGAAATATTGACCGTTTTTACTATGTTTTTCAGAATAATAGTTTGATTTATCTATCCATACGGGAACCTGTACAGAAATTTGAGAAAATCCTACTAAAATTGTAACAATGCGATCGCGATTTTTTTAGTGCCATCACGTCAGGAATCACCAATACTATCACCTGTATTCGTTTCCGAGAGCGTTTCCCTTTCACCCGGTATATGACAAACAAAAATATTTGAAATCTACTAACTGCTTTAAAAATGATTCTACAAATTGCATAATATGTAGCAATCCGTAAATGCTCTCCACATCATACCTCTAATGCAAGGGTACAGGCCGTACAGGCCTTGTAGACTTAGCTGACACCCTCATCTCGGGCTTAAAGGTGCGCCCTAATGAGAAGATCGGCAATATCTGGAATTTATTATATATACTCTCAGGCATATCACCGCTGCTCTTAAATCTTTAGGCGGGATTTTGAGCCAAATTTAAGCCACGATATTATGACTTATTTCGAGAAATTTCTCTTCTGTTTCAAATTCCACGAGAGCTTTTGATGTTATTAAAAGTAATATCATATATTTAGTATTTAGTTAATACTTTTTTATGAGGTGTTAAATCAGTAGCAGCTATTTCTGCAATATCGGGTAGCTTATTAATTATTATAAGTTCATCACGTCTTAATCAAGAAGCCACACTTGATTTAACATACTTTTTAATTGTATTTATAGTAATTTAGATCTATACAAACCAATATTCAAGGGTCTTCATTGTGTTCGTTTCAGAAAATTTAATTCAATCGAGTTTAGTACTTATTCCCAATCTACCAATTACAAGGTTCATTCCACAGAAGTGCTTGTTGAAGGCACCCGTTTTACCTACCCTGTATAGAAGCTAGCGCTTTCTACGATACAATTCAGTTTCGCGACCGCCCAGGCGTATTCATATCCATCTATAGGAGGACTGTATACCTTCATATATACTACAGCGACGGTTCGGGTGTCTCCGGCCGCTTTCGCGAGGGTTCGGGTCACGCCGGAGGGAAATAGCGAAATTAAGGAGGTCAGACGATCTCCTCGGGATGTGAGGGCTCGAAAACTCGCAATCAACGTGTATTGAAAGCTATGGCTTCTGCGGTATTTAATATGATCAGAAATCATAATAAGGTATTTAATATTTATATATATATTTTGGTAACTGAGCTGGAGATGTCTATTACTAGTTTTTGCTTCAGCTTGGATAGTGAAAGTAATTCCTGAAATGTAAGTCCCATTGTGTCCTTTTTAAAGTGAGCTATAACTTAGTCAATGACTTGGTAATTCTATATTATATACTCTTCATCTAAATCCATATAGATGTTTATGCCTTTATTCGTAACAAATTTTCACTTAATATTGTAGTATGTTTATCTTTTCAGTAATCACGAGGTTGTGTAACATCTGAATCGTAGTTCCTGTTTTTTCCTTGAGAGCAATAAAAAGTTGCAAACAACAATTTACGCGGTTGTTTTTATTTCCTATTTTCTAGAACTTTGTGGATCCATAGTTGAATTTCGTGTGAGGGTGAAGTATGTCGCGTTGGGGACGAAAAATCCGGCATTATTACTAATATCACATACTAGTTTATGCTTGCGGAACCACCTGCGTGAATATCTTTTCCCTGAATAAAATAATAATCGCCCTTTCTTTTCCTTGTCTTCATGCTACGGTTGTCTTTTTTTTTTTTATAGCATTGTATGACGAGACGAGCAAGCCGTTCTCCTGATGGTGAGCGATACGACCACCCATAAACAATAGAAATACCATCCAGAACCTTGATTTACAAAGTACTGTGTGGCATTCCACTGCGCTCGTCATCCTGAGACATAAGATGTTAAGTCTCATTATGTCCAGTAGTTACACTGGCTACAATGCCCTTCAAACCGAAACACAACACTGCATGGACACTGCTGCTTGGCGGTAGAAATAAACATTGCGGTGGTACCCACCCAGACGGACTCTTACATATGAGAGTCCTACCACTAGTAAAACCGGTTATCTGTAAGAAATTACCTCTTGATTAAAATTAACGCGTGGAAGTGATTTAATATTTCGGAATTGTTCAACTATTTAAGTAACTGACTGTACGTAATGTACGTGGACAATAAAATAAAAGTAAATAAATAAATAAGTAAAAGTAGGCGCTTTATTGTAATTAGGTTAAAGTTCATCATTGACTTTCAAATAATATATTCGAATCTAAAAATACGTATGAAAATGAAACTTTTTGGATTCCAAAAAACACTAACTTCGTTACATCATCTGAGCAATATCTAATGTACAAATATAATCACTTGAGGCCGATAAATTACTTATAGCAAAGCCCAGAGGCCTTGCCTATTCTCTACATTATTGTCGAAACAAGGTTTACAAGTCCTCCAACTCGTCGACTAAAATATTGAATTTAGCGCCCTCTATTATAGTGTCACTACTCCCTTGCTAAATAGATTTGCAAACAAAAACAATCCGCTAAGGCCGTCGGGCCAAGCTATAAATATAGTAGGTGGGCTACCCCCTCGCCATCCGAAATGTATGCGGATTTATTACCCAAGGACTTTGCTTTCGTAGTCTTTGTGATTTAGTACTAATCTAAGGTCGAATAATTGAAAGTTGGAAGCCTGGGTTACGAAATAAAAGGGGTTAATTTGAGAGATGGGAATTTGAAAGCGGTAGACCTTAATATTTATAAAGTTAGCATTGGTTCAGTATTAGGTAAGCTACCTTACCCTTTATTTACTGTGTGTTTTAAATAAACTAAATTGTAACTCCTCATAGGTACAGTATAGTATTTAGGCAAAGATCACGTAACACCGCAACCGTTTTCTCTACTTCGGATACCGCTTTTTAGAGCGTAACCTTATGTGACTTATTTATGATTTGTAGGGAGTAGGGGGATATTAAATAAAAATAAAATATTGATTGAAATGGGATTTTTAAAGGGGGTTATCAACACTATCCACTCTTACTACTCTACTGGTGGTAGGTCTCTCATATGTAAGAGTCCGTCTGGGTGGGTACCACCGCAATGTCTATTTCTACCGCCAAGCAGCGGTATGCATACTGTTGTGTTTCGATTTGAAGGACATTGTAGCCAATGTAACTACTGAACATAATGAGACATAACATCTTAAGTCTCATGATGACGAGCGCAGTGGAATGCCACACAGTACTTTGTACATTGTAACTAAAGGTGCTAGATGGAGTTACTTCTGTTCATGGGCGGTCGTATCGCTTACCATCAGGCGAACGGCATGCTCGTCTCGTCATTCAATGGCATAAAAAAAGAGACGACAAAATGGTCGATCTTATTGGGTATTTTTATGACAATTAGGTACTACATAAACCTAATAAGAGGGTACCAGCATTATATTTTTAATCATTTCACGTGTATAAGGTGAACATGTGAAATACGTCTCTGTTTTGAACAAACAACACGCCTGCTCACGAATAATAGCAACACCCAGAACTTCGAATTGTACTCGCCTTTTTAGTTGTTACACTCCTACAATGTACAATAAACCCCAAATTAACGCAATCGGGAATGACCAAATCTATGAATAACAAAGTAATTAATATGAAGTCTTCTTGACAACATATCGGTACATTCAATTATAGTTACGTAATACGTACACTTTGAAATGAAAATGTTTATCATGCGGTTTAATGTCACTTTTATACTTTATTACACACTGATTTCGTAATTGCAGTGTGTTGAGTGTATAAATCACATCCTAATCGGTAAAGATTATCTTAGACTTTAGTCATATATAAATTCGGAAGTGTAAATTTGTCCACCGGTGGAGATTTGGGTAATTGGATGTTTGTAAATAACCTCCGTAACCACTGAACGTCGTCATCACCTTTCGTCGTCAGCCTTTGGGAGTGGCCTAGGCCTCCCTTAAAAATTTCGAGATTAACCTGTTTAACTGTTATAAGCAGCCTGCATCCAGCGAACTCTTACTCCCTTTAGTGGTCGTTCAACGCTGCCCTTGCCGGTACACAGTTGTAGTACATGCTTTGTACCGTTCTGTCCTACTGGGCTTTGTTGGCGACTTTCGTTCTTCTACGGATCTCCTCATTTCTGATTTGTTTGCGTAGACATACACTCCATAGCTCGCAGAATGACTGTGAGCCATTTGAAGGCCCCTTCAATCCAAGAGCTTGAAAGCATCTTTTAACGCCGCAGTGAACAGTTTCGGAGAAATAACATGTCACTGTCTCATGCCTCTATGCAGTGGAATAGTTATGTCCCATGCTTTGAGTATCAGCGCACCACCCATTTTTTGAAACTCTATAGTGGCTGTTCTTCGACTGTTTCTTTTTCAAGATTCCATAAAAATATAAAATTAACTCTATAGTGATTCCGTTCTCACGGTCCATCTTGTTTTTGAGTTATCCAAATGGCATCCTAATCTCGCAGAGGATAATGTGTGCGATTTCTATAGTGTAGTATCGGACCAGCTTGGCTCTCGGGTCTCTGGGCGAGCTGTCATATTGGTGGGTTTGGTAACTATGGCGTTTAGTTGGCCGTATAACTTCTGAATCCCCCCCCAATATCTCTGCCCCATCGACAATTTGTTGAAGTATGCTGAACGTATTGTGATATAATTTGGCACCACGACCGAACATGTCCTGAAGTAATATAATTAAATGGATTAATATTGTGTGATAATTTTTATCGTAATCTTTTCATCGGTTCCGGTGTTAACTTCCAGAAACATCTAAACCCCCAAAAGTACTGATACTTTTGAATTTATAATTTTACTAAAAGAGCTGTAGCATATACAAGTAGACCTTTGAATAAAGCTGAATTAAATTACCCGACTATAGAGAAGAAACTACTTGAAATAGTTTGGAGTGTAAAATATTTCAGACCATACCTATATGGACGTACTTTTACTATAATGACGGATCATAAGCCATTAATTTACTTGTTTGGAATGAAAGACCCTGCAAGTAGACTTTTGAAATTTCGGTTAGCACTAGAAGAATATGATTTTAAGATAGTATACGTTAAAGGAAAAGAAAATGTTATAGCGGATGCTTTATCGCGAATAAGCATAACTTCCCAAGATTTAAAGGCTATGAATGAAAGATTAGTGGCAGTAACGACAAGAGCACAAGCTAGGAAAGTAAAAGAAGTTGAAAGAGAGAATGAAAGTGGAGATGATAGAACCATAGGCGATATCCCAAGTATTGACACGGACGATTGGCCTGATCAACCAAGAGTTGTGAAATTACTTAGGATACCGAGTGGAGCAGTCGAGTTAAGCTTAATGAAAGGAGAAGAATTGATTAAAATGAAAGAGAAAAAATATATTGATGTCGAATCTGAATGTTTCGCATTTATAAAAAATAAAAATATATTGTATGTTAACCTAGATTTTAAAGCACATTATACGCGAGACGTTTTTGTGGAAAAATTGAGGAAAATATGTGAAAAGTTAGAAATTAAAGAAATATGCATTATAAAAAAAGAAGATAACGCGTTATTCATAAAAAGTCTTGTAGAAGAAATAAAAAGCAAAGATAAGTGGTCCGGACCACGCATTTGTGTTTTGAGAGGAATAAAAAGAATAGACTGTGACGAGGAAAAGGAATTCATTATGAATGACTATCATCTGCTGCCCACAAGCGGACATGCTGGGGTTCGCAGAATGGTAAATAACATAAAACGTAAATTTTACTGGCCAGGAATAGAAAATGATGTTAAGAATTATGTTAGAAAGTGTGAGAAATGTCAAAAAATGAAACATTCCAGGTATATTAAAGAGCCCATGGTAATTACAACCACAGCGAGTTCTGCCTTAGAAAAAATTTATTTGGACGTAGTAGGTCCATTAGATAGAGATTTAGAAGATAATAAATTTATACTAACAATACAATGTGAATTAAGTAAGTTTGTCGAGGCATATCCTCTTAAAAATAAGGAAACAGTAAGTATAGCTAAGAGTTTTGTGAATAATTTCATTTTAAGGTTCGGAATTCCAAAGGTCATCGCTACGGATCGTGGAACAGAATTCATATCTGAGACAATGGTAGAGGTATGTAAATTGCTAAACATAGAAAAACTAAGTTCTACTGCTTACCATCATCAAACTATTGGTTCTCTTGAAAATGCACATAAACATTTAGGTTCATTTTTGCGCATACAATGCGATAAATACTCAGAAACATGGAGTCAATGGCTTCCATTTTGGTGCTTTACATATAACAATACAATTCACTCAAGTACAAGATATGCACCATACGAGCTAGTTTTCGGAAAACCATGTGAAATGCCAAGTAGAATTTCATCTGACTTAGAACCATTGTACAATCCAAGTAACTACAGTTTAGAATTAAAATACAGATTACAGGTAGCTAACAGAGATGCTAGAGAAAATTTGTTAAAATGTAAAGAGAAAAGGAAACAGAATTATGATAAAAATGTAAATCAAATAAAATATAATCCAAACGATATGTTATTAGTAAAGAATGAAACAGGAAGCAAATTAGAAACTTTGTATAATGGCCCGTATTTAGTTGTTGAAGAACAAGAACCAAATGTAAAAATTTTGAGGAAAGGTAAAATTGAAGTTATTCATAAAAATAGAACAAAACCATTTGTAAAAGATAATTAATGTATTTAGCCATAAGTTACTTCAAATTAAGAAAATATTGTATTACTATATAAACTTACATAAGGGTGAATATACAAAAATTGGGTAACTCAATGTCATCAGCAAATATATACAAAGTCTTATTATATTTTATTCAAATAACAATTTATTTTAAAACAATGAAAAGTCATTTAATTGGTCACCCAATTTCACTTCTTCATTTTAAATACAAGTTAATAAAAAAAACAAAATAAATACTTAAAACGTCAGTCCTTTGGCATGTCACAATCCCGAAAACCAACAATTAAGTGACTATCCGTTTAACATTATCATTGATTTAAGAAAACTTACTAATTTACTACAATCTGTGATATACATAGTATCATACAGGGTCATTTTGTAATCGAATACATAAATTTAACTGCGATAAAATCAATTTGAAAGAAACACCATGCAGTTAATTAATTTAACCATAAGTGTAAAATAAAGAAGTACATTTTTCTAACAAAATAAAGAACAAAAAAGGTCTTTTAATTTTAGACATCCTATTGCCACTACTAGTATACGAGAGATCGTCGGAGCGTCAACGTCACTGAGGTCTGTGTGTTTCATTGATAATATGCTCACGCACACGCGAACAAGAGATGCACACACGGAGCGCAACGATAAGACATCGCGCCATCGTAACCAAGAAGCTTTATTCCAAACCGAAAAGATGAGGTCGCTATTATTACCTATGCTTCTGTGTCAGGTCACATAGGTCAATCAAAACAACAGTCACTTACTAGATTCTGTCAGAGCCAGTTATGTCTCCTTTAGAAGACTGAAACCATTGAAGCATCTTCGATAATGGTCACAGTCCGTACACCGCACGTAGCTTATCAAAAAGCCTCACAACCCTAAGATTCCATCAACTATCACACGATACATCAGCAAGAATCGCACGCTCAAGCCGTCAAATTCGTCGATCGATTTCGTGAAACCGACTATGATGCTACCGTTATGATACGAGTGTCAACGAGGTTCTTGAAGATTGGAATTTTGAACATTTACTCAGTAATCCCTAAAAGTACAAAAGACATTTCAACGACCTTCAAGGAAACATTAACACTTTATTCACGAGCTTTGTAAATGTAAATCATAGTTTACCACAACAGAAACTTAAAAATTAACACAATAGAATAATAATTACAATTAGAGAACATTTGATCGTGTGCGCATAAAAGCCGACAAAGGACTACTAAACTAATAGGTTTTTACCTACACATGGCTCGCGTCTCCCGAAGCGATGTCAGAGACAAGGTCACTCGGATCGATACAAAACGATATAATAATAAAATTACAATAGGTACCGGTAAGTACATAGGGAGCATCGGCCTAACATTCAGTACGTAAATCGACATACGCCACGTCGTGCTGCCGGGCGACTGGCGGGCAACGCGCGCGCAGGCCCCCGCGCCCCACGGCGCATGCGCCTGGAGGAGCCAGTGCGGGGCCATATTTTAGGCCGCGCGGGATAGGCATAAAGTCCACGAATCCCGGACCGCGAATCTCGATGTATTTCGAAACGTTACACATTTTGATAAATATCACTTGTACTTATTGCTATTACCTGGAATTGTCGTAATTTACTAGTAGGGTAAAAAACGTAAATTTTTACCACTTCATAGAATACACGCACACTTTAGTCAAGAATAAGTAACATTTACGTACGTATAGTAATGGCTGAACTTAATTTAAAATAACCAGGATATTCAATTGACTAATAACCAAAATTATTGTAAGTAGGTAAAACATAGGTATTTAGAAGGATTTTTGTGCACTTGGTCGAGTCACTTTATAAGTGGTTAGTAAATAACGCCAGTTTTAGGTATTATTACTCAGGCAGGAACTATTAAAAATTACGATTGTTATTGCGGTGCGGAGATACTGGGGTACTCTGTCAGAGATGTCCGGGAATAAACCCATATTTCGCCCAAATGTCCGGGATTCTTGCCGTGTTTGTCCGGCGTCGGCAATTTAGGTAATGGCAGCCCTATACAAAGAACATGCCGACAAGTGCGCCGTGCGCCCGCTGGCGCGCGCGATCGTTGGCCCCGCCAGCTGATGTTCGTGTTACACGTGCTCCCACAGGGATACCAAGCTTTGGTACTATTACCTTATTCTGCAATATCTTGCAATTTTAGTTTTACATTGTTCTATGCTATTTAAATCGTACCACAATGCATATTGAAATTAAATGATGTTAGAGCTCTGGTATGCTTTATTGCTTAAAGTAATGTTATTTTTACAATACAAAGATATTGCTGCGTATTCGTTTAAGTAGACTTTTCATTAGCATAATTGCCCTAGTTATTTTATTATTTAATACACTTATTTAAGTGTGTTAGAAATCCATGTGATAAATAAACTAATATCCGATTCTTTGAAAAGCTGTGTCATTTTAGCAAACTTGTCGGTAAAAATTTTTATACTGGCAACACAGCGTGTTTGAGTGCGTGTTTGTATTGAATGGCGTGCGAAAGAGACACAACATGTTGGTATCTGCACGTTAGTTTCAATGTGTTAGTAACAAGATCAACGACTCTGAGTTCTGACGCGATACAAAATGTAGCTAGAGATTAGAAGGTACAGAAGGCATAATAAGGCGTTTGGTAGTATAAAGTATTTACGTAAACCTATTTTAGGCATGACGTCCAGAAATATTGATGTTAAAATTAAAATAAACGTTGAAATATCATACGGAATCAAAAAATATGATATCAATAGATTAAAATCCTGTAACTTTTTTAATAGTGACTGCGAGTTGTTAAGTACCTACCTATTTCGGTAGGTAAACTTATTTATTAACGAAAACAAAGTTTATTATTAAAGAATTAATACTTTTCTTTACAGCATAACACTTAAAAAATAATTAGTTCCTTTTCACACAATAACATGACAACTTTTTATTTCATGTTGATATTTATAACGTATTAGTTAGGGAGTAGGGACTGCTCTAGTAGCAATTTAATTATTTTATTTCAAATTCCACGTCTCAAGCGGTACTGCTGCAGCTATGTGAGTGAATGTATTGCAAGTGAATTTGTGAGTTGCCCTTCTTAATCCTATAGGTTTTGTAATAACATCGTCAGCTGTGACGTGATTCACTGAATAAAGTCAAGCGCGCTAAAACACAGCGTGATCAAAAAACTATAAAACTATAATCTGGATTATTGGCGAAAGTATGCGTTACCCATGGATAATATTTTGCACGATGTTAGCAGAGGTCACGCTGAATATGTGGTTTCATTTAGTAACGCAATGTTGAAATGACACTGTATACTACAACTTTCATAATGCAATGTTCTCCATTTTATTTAAAAAAAAAATAAGAAACTTTGTGTTTAGTTTTATAGATCAGTCCGTTGTGTGTTCTTTAAATTTGAAATTCGCGACAAATATCACTGAGTCAAGGTCAAATCCCTGTTTAAGTTTTAATGTTGGTAATGAAGTTAGTTGCGGACCGCACAATTCGACGGCTGCCATAACTGTACCAGTGCTTGGGTTGTGTTTGTCGTCTATACACGTGCTAAGCCAGTCAAAATTTCAGTCCTGTGGTAAGTCGTTATTTTCTTTTTAATCTGAGGTTTATATTCATTTATACATAGATAACTATGATTTGTTAAAATGTAGTTTGTTGATATTCGAAATTACCAAAAAAACCATTAGTTTTGATTATAACTTCAAATTATGTCTTTTTCGTCAGTCCCTTGGCGTCAGTCTTTTGTCAGGTATCGCGCCAGAGGACTGATGTATCTCCATAGTACTGATGTTTTTTTTTGTTTTAGAGCACTTTTATCTTAATTACTACCGTGTATAAGCATTTTTATTTTATATTTTATTTAAAAAAAATCATGCGGCACGCCAAAAGTTATTTGACTAGGGAAGAAACATAAAAAAAAGAGCGAAGCCGAAAATGCTCGCTGAAAGGGGACAGTGGCTCTCTAGGAAACGACGCGACCGATGAACTAGCCAAAAGGGGGTCAAACCAGGTGGTATTCGGACCCATCCCAATTATACCACTACCTTTTTAACAGCTAAGATCACGGCTGCGACGCAGAACACAAGAACAACGCGCGGATCAATGGACAAGCACTAGTGCATGTAGACAGTCCCGGGAAACAGTGCCAAACCCGGACCGACGTCTGACGAGACGTCTCCTGTCTCTGGACAGGGCCTTTCTACGCACAATGGTGGTTACGATCAACGGACACTGCTCGTTAAACAAACATTTTTAGGTATCACCGATAGCCCCCTCTGCAGGAGATGTCTGTCGGCTGACGAAACAGCCTTCCACGTTATCCTGGAATGCGAAGGAATAGCTGCACAACGGGCTGATATCCTCGGCACTCCGGGGTCACTCCGAGAAGCCTGTGAAAGAACCAGGAAGAACCTGCGCTTCTGGAAGGAGCTGAGCTGGCTAGATTTCTAGCTGGTACATCACGCACAACGGCCTGACTCTCTACGGGCTATGTGTGGAAAAAGGAGCCCCAGAACAGACCAGAACAGAACAGAAGGCTCGCTTGGCCAGAATTAAAAGTAACCCCATTAAATTAGCGGAATACAAAGAAAAACAAAAACTTAAGTACTTAAGGAAAAAAAAAAGAATACAGAAAAAAAATTTGAAGACATGACACCACGAGAGCAACAGCAACTAGAAACAAATTGGAAAATTATTCATTAAACTACAGGAAAAAAAACAGCTATTGAAACAAACCACTAATAATTTTATACACCAGAATACTCCCCCACCAACTGACGACGAAATACAACCCATAGTTAATGAAGCAATAGATCTGTTACTAACGAAGACCAAAGAGCAACAGAAGCTAAAAGGAGAAGTGAAAGACAGAGAAAATCTAGAAACAGGAAAATAAAAAAGATGGAGGCTATAGTTTCAAAGCTTAAAACTAAACTAAATACTTAGCGTCAAAAATATAGACATGTCAAAAAACAGCTAAAAATAGTAATAAAATCTGTTGAAAAAACGTCAAAGACCATAATTGAAGACATGAGTGTAGATATAACCAAAAAGAAAGAATTAGTGAAGAAGGCCCTTTTTGGGAAAGTTATTAAAACAAAATTAGAAGAAAACTACACTAAACCAAAGAGTCATGAAGAAAGAAAAAAATTCAAACAAGTTATATGGAAATGTAGTAGACAAATACAAACTATGGAGGATAAAAAACAAAGCAGTCACCTATAAAGAAATCTTTTTTTATTAAATTTCATTATAATTCTTACAAAATTGCTTATTTTATCAGTACTATGTTAGCCTCGTCAGTCCCCTGGCAGTAAAGTTCAGAAAAAATAAAATATCTCACAATCTACTTAAAAAAGTGACTGGCCCAATTTGGAACAATATAATCATTAGATTAGCTATCATATGCACACGAATTTGTAATAATTTGATTTAATAACTATAGTAAACAAAATATCCTCAAGAGTTACCCAACTTTTGTATAATCACCCATAACTATATAATGTAAAAAAAAAAACATTGTAATGTGATTTTTTTTTTCTTTTTTCACCCCGGTGATGAAGTGGGGAACATACCATGCATGCAGATTATGTATTGTAGTGTAAGATATTATAGACAGTATAAATCAGAGCGTTGTCCAAGACAGTTGTATCATTTCACTCGCATCTCCCCGTACCCCACACCTCAATATCACTTTTTTCTACTTTTGTGATTTCTCGAAACCAAAACACATAAATACCCTTCCCATATCGCTATTCCATTCCATTATGGTAGGCAACTCAAGTCTCAACTATTATTTTGGTATTTTGTGTGTTTATGACCAATAGATATCACTCGTGATATCACTTAATGGTCCGTGGGCCAGTGACAGATTTCGATGACCAAGTTTCTCTCAAACGATAATTGGTGAGACGCAACAGAGACGTGTATCATAAAGCCTCGTGAACGTCAGCTTCGGCTCCGTGGGTGCCATGAACGGTGGTAGCCTCCCAAAGATGTAGAAAAAAATATATTATTCAGTCATTTCCTCCCAACTAAGAATCATTTTAAATTGTAGCTAACCCGATACCTTGAAGAAAAAAAATAATCAGCTGACTGTAACTTGGGGCATTATGCGTCAGCTGGTCAATCAAACATGTAAAAAAATATATCATTTCAGTGATTTCCTCTCAACTACAAATGTACCTGATGATAGCTTATACGCAACTATGAATAAATATATATGTCAGCTGGCTGTATGCCGGGGCAAAAACCGTCAGCTGATGCCTTGAAAGTTATAACGCAGGTGTTAGGCGAGAGCTTCTATTACGTACGTACGTACGTACAACTCATTCTTCTTGAACAATAGGTATACAGATGTCTACACAACCGCCTATTGCCTGTGTATTTGTAATTTCCCTTTGCACAGAGCCCTTTTTGTTTCTCCTGTACAATTTTTTAGATTTACTTTATTTTTTTTGTTTTGTATATAGATAGAATGTTTTAGTTTTATTTTTATGTCTTAGTTTTATTGTATATTTATTATTATTATTTTTTTTTTCTTATTTTATTTTATTTTATTTTAAATAGTTCTTTTGTCTTCCGTGACATTTCACGCAAAAGGCCCAACAGAAAACCAGCGCTGGCTGTGTTGCCAGCATATTGCTGAGTTGGAGCCTTTTTGCAACAAATGTCTATAGTTTTAAGTGTTTTTTGTCTATTTTTACTTTATACGTGTGTATTTGTTGCAAATAAATTTAATTTCTTTCTTTCTTTCTTTCTTTCTTTCTATAATTACATGCATCAGCTGACAATGTTTCCCTCCAGTTACTGATAGTAGATTCTCTTTATTAATTACAGCATTGTGTTATCAATCTATACATGTAAAATGCTTTGTCCTGAATGACTGACTGACGGTTAAACGCACAGCCCAAACCTCTGACCGTAGAGATCTGAAACTTGCAGGGTGTGTTCCTTGTATGACGCGATGTAGGCATGCAACACTTTTCTAACCCTTAGATTAGAAACGTGTTGCAAAGGTGGTACCTGTAGTAGGTTGTGTTAATCTGAAAAGGCTTCTGCTGACCACTTCATCTTACTCCGGAGAGTACAATAAACTATAAATTCATAATCACTGTTCTTAATATTTCTTCGGTCGTACGAAAGAGTTTTTTTTTTTGATAAAGGTCCCACTTATACATTTTCACGGGATAAGAAGTAGCCTAAAACTTTCCAGTTTCCCAGATGCTCGAATTATCTCCATACCAAATTTAATCAAAATCCGTTTGATAGTCTTTGAGTTTATCGCGTACAATCTTTTTACCCCATTAGGGGTTGAATTTCGCAAAATCCCGCCTTAGTGAGCTCCAACGTCCTAAAAGGAACCTCCACAAAATTTGAGACTCCTAGCACGTGTAGCTTCTCAGATTTCGTGATGAGTGAGTTAATGACCTTTCGTTTTTATACATATTATATATTACGGGATGAATTTCAATAAAACATGAAACACGTCTTCTATCAGTTCTGTTAAAAATAAGTTTAAGCAATATTTGAAGTAGGTTGGACCAAGGAATCACGTTGGCCCATACAAACTTTGCCCCCCTTTTGCATCCTCTTAGGGGTAGACTTTCGGAAAATTCAATCTCATTAGATGCCTATGGCATACAAAGAACACACCCTGCAAGTTTCAGGTCTCTACGGTCAGAGGTTTGGGCTGTGCGTTTAACCGTCAGTCAGTCATTCAGGACAAAGCATTTTACATGTATAGATTGATAATACAATGCTGTAATTAATAAAGAGAATCTACTATCAGTAACTGGAGGGAAACATTGTCAGCTGATGCATGTAATTATGTAATAGAAGCTCTCGCCTAACACCTGCGTTATAACTTTCAAAGCATCAGCTGACGGTTTTTGCCCCGGCATACAGCCAGCTGACATATATATTTATTCATAGTTGCGTATAAGCTATCATCAGGTAAATTTGTAGTTGAGAGGAAATCACTGAAATGATATATTTTTTTTACATGTTTGATTGACCAGCTGACGCATAATGCCCCAAGTTACAGTCAGCTGATTATTTTTTTCTTCAAGGTATCGGGTTAGCTACAATTTAAAATGATTCTTAGTTGGGAGGAAATGACTGAATAATATATTTTTTTCTACATCTTTGGGAGGCTACCACCGCTCATGGCACCCACGGAGCCGAAGCTGACGTTCACGAGGCTTTATGATACACGTCTCTAATGCATCTCACCAATTATCGTTCGGGAGAAAATGACTGACGAAATTTTGCACTGGCCCACGGTCTTAAGAATGACAGCGCCGTTAAAAGTTATCGTGTCTATACAATAAAAAAAATTATTAGTGAAAGTATACTAAAACGGGCTTGTCCACGGAAAAAAAACAGAAGTCCCGAAAGTATCGAAAAAACGGGAATTCCCTGTTCTGTGAGATCAAAGTACCGGGAATCCCGGTTCTTAAAATTCCTACTGGTTTTGCAAACCCCAGTAGATCCCTACTTTGTAATAGATTTACATTTAGTTTTATTCCCGTATACGTTATTTTGACTGCCTCGGTGGCGCACTTACATATTAATAAGTTACGACTGCAATGCTGAGGTCTCGGGTTCGATCTCCGAGTCGGGCAGTGATATTGTATTTTTCTATTAATATTGGATTTTTCTATGCAGTACCAGCCCGGAATCTAGAATTTGTGCCCGATATGGCGATATGCTCGCCCCCTATCACATCATGGGAAGGAATACGCACGGCGAAAAGTGCGTGCACTAGTTGCGCCTCTGCCTGCCCATTCGGGGACAAGGCGTGAGTGAGTGTATGTACATTAATTTGAGGCTGACTGTGTTTTTACAGGCTACACATTTATTGTCGCCATAATAAATGAAACGGTTTATCTATATTACAGATTAATTTCGTCTACCAGAGCCCTAAGTTAAGTAGTTACTAGTAAAAGTAGGTACTTAAAACCCTAATTAGTGGGATAATGACACAACCGCTTTTTAATGTCTGGTAATTTCTATTTATAGTAATAGTAGGTAGGTAAATATACATAATTTTTTTTATTATTGCAGTGTTATTTTGGTAATCATTGCTATGTTTTATCCAAAAGGTAGGTATAGCGAAGTATTTCTAACTCTACCTATAGGTATATACTTACTCTGATATTTCTAACGTGCTCTAAGTTGTACACAACCGAGTAAACAGAAAGATGTATTTTATTTTGAAGTGTAGCTTGGTGGGCTGCGGGCTCAGGCCGCCGCGTGGTGCCATGGGGCGCGCGGTCGAGTGTCCGTGTACAGAGCGGCAACGTCGCGCATCGATCGAAACTCGCCGGTCGCCGCTCGCCGGACGCGCTCGTGGCTGCGAGCCGCCTCACAGTGCCTTCCCCGAACTTCGTATTTGCAACTTTGCAACTCGATGCGCCTTTGACTAACAAATTCTACGTTATATTTGGAACGTATGCTCCAGTGGAAGGAGGCATTTCAAGTTCATGCTAATGTTATGATTATTAAAGTAAGTATAGATTTTGACCGCAGCTCCGCCCGCGTGAATGAGTTTTACCGGGATAAAAATCCCGCTTTATATTTTCCCGGGATAAAAAGTAGCCTGTGTGTTAATCCAGGACATGATCTACCCGTGTGCCAAATTTCATCGAAATCCGTTCAGTAAGTAGTTTTTGCGTGAAAGATTAACAAACATACATCCATACATACAAACTTTCGTGTTTATAATATTATAGTAGGATATTACTTACCTAAGTACTTATTTTTACTTACCTACCTAACAAATTTATGAGACAACTTAGAATGAAAAAAGGTTCGAATAAACATTATTTTTAAATCATATACGCCTATACTTCCTATCTATCTATTGAGAAACATTGTATCTATAAAGTTACCCTGAAAGGCTAAAATGTATGTAAGTAACCAATTTTTATTAGTATATTATTAACCAAAAGTAACCAACCTCTAAGTCGAGAAATAAAACCAAACAAAACGGGAAGGTACCTACTTAGTTAAGTACTTCTTATGTTTTACACCATTTCAAGCAGCATTATTTAATGAAATATACTTAACTACAGTACTAATTACGATGACGTCGCTTTTAGGAAAAGAACAAGTGAACAAAATAGTACCTATTCCTTCCTATATCATGCATTGACTATGCACAGTATGAACTGAATTCGAAATTTTCTATAAACCTAAATCTTAATGCATTATTAAAATTTAACAAAGTAGAGTATCGTCTCCACAAAATGAGAATTGAAAAAGTAGAGCATTACGACCTTCATTGTCCACAACTTCCGCGTACTTAGAAATACAAATACTGTGTAAACAAATCGATAGCCACGCTTCATTGCGTCACTGATTGCGTACGCCATTATTCTGCCAGATATACCGCCCACGTGGCTTTCCTCAAATTAATCTCATACCCGTGGATTATAATAACTGTGTCGGATTTTATGAAATTGAAAAAGAAACAGTATAAAGCAGGATTCCAGGCACTACATGGCCCTTAACATGTATAAAAATCATAATATAGAATTAGATGCACTGTTTCAGAATATTTGTGAATGTAAGCATCATCACTACATAGTATAAAACAAAGTCGCATCCCGCTGCCTGTCCCTATGTATGCTTAGATCTTGAAACTACACAACGGATTTTGATGCGGTTTTTAATAGATAGAGTGATTCAAGAGGAAAGTTTATATGTACTTTTAACCCGGAAAAACTTACTAACGCAGGCGAAGCCGCGGGCCAAATACTCTATAAGAGTATATTTGCACAGGGCCTGTATAATATAGTAGTCCTTTGCTCATCATTTATGAAGAATGCAAACGCAAGACTTTTCAATGGCAAAAATATTATGTTTGTACTTACTTAGTACGATATTAATTGCCAAACATTAATATTTAGACTTATAAGGATGGTAAATACATAGAAAAGTACGCTATATTAAATAGACGGACCGAATCGACTTGGGTCGTATATATGTGGCGGAAAATCAATTTCAAGCGACAGACTTGCTATATTAAGTATCTCATAGTCCATACTCTATACTACTTATAAGTATAAGATGCTTAGAAATAAGTACTTATAAAAAATCTGGCCAAGTTTCAAACACAAGTTTCAAACCAAGATATTTCACATGTAAGTACCTCTGCCTATTTTTTGCCCAACTCGGGAATCTAATCAGAACGTCACGGTTTATAGCTCAAGAATGCCTCTATAATAAGGCGCTTCCATGACGATTATAATAAAATTACTTTGTAGTTTGTGTACTGTACAATACATTTTAGACACAATGTATGTGTACGATGTAGTTTATACGTAAAACATGTAATAATATGTATTATCTAAATAAAAAAAACATGACAAAGAGTGTTATATTATCTTATCCTTTTTATATACTATTATATTTTGATTTAAATTACAAGAAAGATAACGAAGAACGATAGATGTGTGCTCGAGGCAGCGGCTTTCTCTTTTAAACCATGTTACGTGATTCACTAGGCAACAATCACGCCGTTTGGCAACGCTGCATACTAGTGCGACGTTGCCAGCTGATGCGGAACATGACGCGCGTCATGTTATGCCTGTAGTTGCGCATCAAATGTTGGCACGTGTAGACGTTCGCGCAATGTCAGTAGCGTGGTCTAACGATCGAGTACTCCAACTTATTGAACTTTATCAAAACTGTGGCTGTTTGTGGGACTCCACCGACTACGATTATAAAAATAAATTAAAAAAACGTGACGCGTGGAACACTATTTCGAAAATTTTGGATTTACCGCTAAAGGAGGTCGAAAGTAAAATACACACGCTGCGGTCACAGTTTACGCGGGAAAGAAAGAAATTAAAGTCGACGAATAAACCTGGATGTGCGATTACGTGGTTTGCGTACGAGCCATTACAGTTTTTGTTGAAATGTGAATCAAGTTCGTCAGGAAAAGACTCCACATTAAATCAAGTAAGTACCGTTTTAACAAATTTAAGGACAAAGGAGTATTATTTCTTTATTACGTAAGTGATAAGTGTGTATTAGCCACGCAATTGCGCTTATATGCTATGTATCAACAAAAACAACACACGCAAACCTTAGACTAACAACGCAGACATATTTAATTTACAATGTGGCGCATTTAGATATTGACGAGAATTGTATAATATTATGTCATCAGAAACACGTGTGTTAATGACGTGCTACGAGGTGCAACGATTGCATACGTTTTCATATTTCGTTCCATTTCACTTAAAAACTCAGAATATGTTTTTCTATAAATAAAAATATACCTTGGGTTCGTAGGATAAAATCACACTGACTATACAAAAACATTCAATACAGTACTTAATACAGAAAAATACTTGTTAGAAAACTCGGAATGCGATCTTGAATCTGCAATTTGTTGTTCTGAGTTGTATACCTCGTCGCGTACGAACAAACATAGTCTGGATCGCCAACAGCAATACTTTATATACCAGCTCTATGCACCACCGAAATCACAACATTTAAGAAACTTCTTATACCAAATACACTCTGGTACATTATCACTTGTTTTAAAAGTTCTCGTAGTACCTATGTTTATACGTTCGTGCTATCTTTGTAATATTGTGTAGACGCATAAACTACTGGACGGATTGGAATGCAATTTGGCAATTGGCACACAGACCATCTATATCCCGGACCAATATGTAAGCTTTTTATGCTGGAAAATGTACAGAAAATCTTTCATTCCGGGATAGGTCCTTCACGAGGACGGAGTCGCTAGCAACACCTAGAATTAATTATTTAATTTTGTTTGTTTTATCGCATAGTTATAAAAATCATTTTCTTTTTCAGATAGAAGACAGTAGTTTTAAAGTAGAAGCGCAACTTGACGAAGAACAGGACAACCATGAGTTCCTACAAACAGAAAATACCGAAGCACGACCAAAGAAACGCAGAAATGAAGAAAAAATCAATGACGCTTATAAACTAATGATGGAAGCGAAAAAACTTAGGAACGAAGATTGCATGGATGAGTTCGATGTGTACGGAAAATACGTAGCGTCAGAGCTGCGTAACATTAGAGATGAGTACTCTACTCTGATTGCAAAACAGCACATTAATAATATACTAATCGATGCTAGGTTTGGCAAGTATCGGCAAGAATATAGTTCGTTTGGGTACAATACGGTGCACACGTCGGATCCACTAACAAACCATTTATCACCCGTCGTCAAAATTGAAGAACGGAGTCACTCGGTAAACTCTGAACAGGATTCGCAACAGAGTACTGTGCATGTAGTTGATTGAGTTCATAGGATTATTAGAAAAATTGCCTTAATCTAACGTTGAAGCATGTGATGTACGTACAATATTGTTATTTAATGTATTAAAGTATGGTTTATTATAACTTTGCACGTATTCTTGGGCTATGATCCAGGTGGGAAGAGCGGGCAGCCCGGCGTGGTTTTATGTTTTCATCCATGATCATACACAATTTTTGATGAGGTCAATAAAATTCGACGTCTACGGTCTAAGACCAACTTATAATAAGGGTTGTGAATTATAACATGCCTGTACTCCACAGTAGGGAACGTACACGAACTACAGGTGGCAGAACAAAATCGACACAAGAGTCACATGTATCCACATGAAGGAAACTTTTTAGACCAAAAATGTATTTATACTTATATTCTTTTAATATGACGAAAATGATAAAATATTATTGATACCCAGTGTGGCTAAAATATGTTTTTTTTTTAGATGAGAGCTAGTTATTTTGATGTTATTGAAGCAAAATTTGGAGCTATGTTTCCTTAATTACAGATTTGTTTGTATTGAATGTTAACTTAAAAACTTATTATTTTTTATAAATTACGTAACTGGACATTTCTAAATATTTTTAGAACTCATACTTATGTCATGTACTACGTTTTATACAGCTTTTATTATTTTTGTCCTTTTTTAACATAACCATAACATGTAAGTACTTGGTACTATTCTTGGGAACGTAATAGAATTTTATGCCATTTTATATTGACACTTGGTAGGTCTGAGAATAGGTTCTTATCTATTTTTCATCCCCCTAAGTGACAAGGGTGGCCCACCCCAAAAAATAAATTTAAAACTACTGAACGGATTTCGATGAAATTTGGCATACAGATAGATCACATATCCTGGATTAACTCATAGGTTACTTTTTGTCCCAGGAAAATATAAAGTGGGACTTTTATCCCGGAAAAACTTTTTAACGCGGGCGGAACCGCAAGAAAATAAGTACATATAGAGATATTTCGAGATCCAGATGAGGACATAAGCTACTTTTATCCCGGAATACATAACCGGAAATTATATCCCGGATTTATTTTCTCGCGAGTGGAGCCGCCACAGCCAAACCAGTGAACCGATTGCGATGCAATTTAGTAGGGAGATAGTTTAAAACCCTGGGAAGAATCTAAGGCTACTTCTTATCCCGGGGAAAATATAAACCGGGACTTCAATCCCGGAAAATCGTCTTCTGCGAGTGGAACCGCAAGAAAATAAGTATGGAAATAGTTCGAGATTCAGAAAAGGACATAGGCTACTTATATCCCGGAAAAACTTACACCGGAAATTTTATCACGGATTTTTTTCTTCTCGCCGCCTTTTTCTTTTTATTTTATGTTTTGCTACCTGTACGAAGCCAGGGCGGGCTGCTAGTATAATATATAATTATTTAGTAAAATGTCACTGTTCCAAAAAGAGCGTAAGACAAAGTCGATTTGTTTTATAGATGTGTATATAAAAAGTATGTCTAAAATGCTTCGCTATCCGCTCGCCTGGTCTGCGTTCTCAGCTTTACCCTTGTTTCAAACTAAATAAGTCTACAAACTTCTGGTACAGTTTTACCAATTAATTACTTTGACACTTTGAAAATAAAGGACAGTGAAATATGCTTCTCTGGTTGCCAAATATCTAAGAGTAATGGCCAATCTGAAAGCACTAACAGATTCGTAATATTCAGTATTGTTTACTGATAATTAGCAAAAGCTCACAATTCGGTACACTTTTATCTGAAGTTAATGAGGGAATCGACCAAACTCAATTTAGAACTGAGTTTTTCAACATTTCGCTTTAATTTCGTTTTAGCGTTCAACCACTATACTACACATGCGAACAAATTACATAACAAATCTTGCCGTTTTATTTATATAAAAAAAACTCCATGAAATCCATACCCGCCTTTTCCCTTTGGATAATGTAGATTTCTTTCTTTACATCGTGATGTAGATAGATATTTCATAATAATAGGGATAATGTAAATATAATTCCACATTGTGAAAGTATGGAAAATACCGCGTCGTTACGAACATGACCAAATAATTCAAAGTTCTCCATGGTGATGCTACTGTTTATAGTCAGACACCATCAGACGAGCAACTTACCTTTTATGGTTTAATTAAGACACGAAATAATAATGAAGTTAAAATGTAAAAAAGTAATGTACACCCAGGAAGTGGGACTGTACGTAATCGGAAAGAAACCGAAATATGTCTCTGGTTAAAATTTATTATAGCTGAGTTTAATAGACTGCCTCGGTGGCGTAGTTGTATTACACTACGACTGCAAAGCTGAGGTCTCGGGTTCGATCCCCGGGTCGGGCAGTGATATTGAGTTTTTCTATTCAGTATCAGCCCAAAGTCTGGAATTTGTGCCCGATATGGCGATAGGCTCGCCCCCTATCACATCATGGGACGGAATAACGGCGAAAAGTGGGTGCACTAGTTGCGCCTCTGCCTACCCCTTCGGGGATAACAGCATGCCTGTTTGTGTAGTGTGTGTGTCTGTGTGTGTGAGTGAAACTTTAGAGAAAAATCGTCTCATCGTTGAGCCATTATCAGGGTCGAAACCTAAAGAGAGTATTTTTACTCTATACCTATAAGTGGATTAATTTACTTTCTAACTAGTTGATATACGTGTAATTTTAAACAATCCTAAGACGGGAACTCGAGAGAAAACCGAGTTCCCTAGCTGGCGAACGATCGATACCCATTACATTGTTGCTGCGGTTACTGTACCAAGAACGCGACACCCACCATTTAGATCACAACAACGCGCCTACAACAAAACCTACGTACACAGATTCCCGATCTATCTAGACGTAAAAAACGTAAAAATGAAAAGCGGTCCGTCAGGGCAAAGATTATCTTGGCAGTTACAAACCACCCACCTATTTATACGGCCCGCGACGTTGCCGCTCCGACACGCACGTTGAGCACTTCGAATTTCGAACGTGGAACATCGAGTGAAAAACATTGTTGCCAGCCCGCTCGGTTTACGAGCAGCTCCGGCAATTTCAGCAAGGTTTTATCAGCAGGTTTATTGCAAAAAAATCAAAGGAACATTGTTTGGAATAGCGTCCTTATTCCCTAATCTTCGAAAAACATTATATAGAGCCTTATATACCTTTAAGTAACAATAAAACGATCCAATAAGAGAAATCAACGCAAAGGAGATAAAAATGTAAAGGAAATAAAGTGGTGTAATGTTTTTGGCAAATAAGCAATAATTACCTTCATCAATCAAGCCGGGTTTCCTGTTAAATGCAGTTAATTTGGTCGTTTTACAATCACCGTTGGCAACACATTTGATCGGCGGCCAGACTGCTGCACTGACGGCCAGTCGCTCACGGTCCTTTGCCGGAGGTGGACCCAGATGTATTATCAGTTTCTTTATTTGTGGAGTCTCGTATGTAGTTACGACTGTAAATACGAAACATTGTACGTGCCGTCGGGAATTTTAGCAAATTGCACTTAAGCTGTCAAGAAATGACGTGAAACGAATGAATTATCACTAGTTGATACGTGCGTTTTCATCGCGCACACAGCACAATACACATTTGTAAATGTACAATCACCCACACGAATAGCTGATCTTATTCAAATCGTTTCACATTTATGTTATTAATAATATTTATTTTCTTCGAAAATGAAATAGAAGGGTTTTATTTATTTCATACAAAGAAAAAAAAAACAATTGCATTGAAAGTGTAATTGAATTGTTTTTTTTTTATTTATAAGCTACTTATGTACATTACTACATATTTCTGAACTTCATTGCGTTTACTGCACTTTTAGTTGCGTTAGCAGTACGTCAACTCTTTTAAAGAGAGTCGTGTGCGTGGAAGTTTACATTTCATTGAAATGTAGCATTTTCTAATGATTACCACTTACAACTAAGGAACTGTAAAACCTGCGAAATAATGTGCTATATCAGGGTGTTTATTTGGTAGAAGCTAGAACATAAAACTGAGATTAGATTTTTTGACAGATACTGGAATAGTTTTACAACCAGTCATATTTTGAAAACAAAACATCTGTCGACATAATGCAACTGCATAGTTGAGTCCACCTCTTGAATAAGGCGTGGGCTTGTATATTTCCTTTGGTCGTCAAACATATATTGACTCCGTGACGTATACACACCATATGGGGTCTAACAGAGCTCCCGAAATGTGAGTGTGTGGCATCTACCCCTGAAAAGAAAAAAAAGCGTGATACTATGTATGTATACATATAAATTGTATAAGGAACGAGGAAAGCGCTCGGAATATCATATTGCCCCAGAGGGTCGTATTCCGTTGAAATTTTATCCAGTTCCTCGTATCGATCGCGGCTAATGAGTGTCCTTTCATTGCTCCCGTTTCGTTAAAGCAGACTTCATCGTAGTTTATTCTACATTTGCTCGCAGTTTCAGTTGCTGATAACAAATAACCAATTTCCTAGCTTGGTGTTCAAAATTATTCGGAGCTAAATATCAAAATTAGTTTTGTCTTTAATTTTATAGATAGTCATTTATAGAGATTGGATAATCATAACAGTCAGCTTTTTAATCTGCGGAATACCGCCTCAACATTGTTGTCAATTCCTACATTTCATTAATGATTGAGATTTTTGGTCGCATTTATCACTACGGACTGCCGCATATGGTGATCATAGAGAGATACTTAATTTTCCTTTATCCGTCTTCACGGTTACGCGTTTTCAAGCATGCTGCTGAGATTAGACTACGCCCGGGTCTGACGAACTCAACCTGATACTTACCAATATGGATGACAAATTGTTTATTTTTTTCACCGAGCCACAAATTGATGTTTCAAAATGATTATGAAATAGTTTATACACAAGGCTATTCTATCGGTAAAATACATACTATGTTATTGTAAGACTCAATATCAATGCCTAGGAAAGGAATTCTACGAAACCCGACAGCAATTATAATATTGTGCAGTAGATAAATCCTCGGGTATACTAAAGTACAATAAACCTGTATTCCGAATTAATGCATCATAACATCGATAGCATAATGTGTATTCCGCACCTTTCCTTTGTGTTGACCCCATTTTTGACATTAGCGTGAGGGGTGAGCACCACTCCCCGGACACCTGCCTTGTTCATACATTGAACCTTCCTACCCACGTCAGTGTAGCTACGTTATCGATATTGTTTTGTCGATAATCGTACATTATGAAGCTTTGATGTTGAAATGTGCAATTTTACTTTTGTGTTTGTTCAACTGACTGGCTCGGTGGCATAGTTATATTACGGTGCGACTACACTACTCAGCATTGCTCTCAATCTCGGGTTCGATCCTCGGGTCGGGCAGTGATATTGGATGTTTGTACTCAGTATCAGCCCACAGTCTGGAATTTGTGCCCGATATGACGATAGGTTCGACCCCATCACATTATGGGACGGAATAGGCACGGCGAAAAGTGGGTGCACTAGTTGTGCCTCAGCCTACCTCTTCAGGGAAAAAGGGCGTGAGTGTATTTGTATGTATGTATGTTTGTTAAAGTACGCGATTGCTTGTATTCTGTTAAAATATGCAGAAGAAGGTTGTATTCATATTATATGTAATGGTATTAAAATTTTAAAAAATCTCTACGCGTTTTGTCGGGCCATTTATAGTTCTTGGAATAATTTTGTTCTGTGAATCGTTGTCTTATTGATTTTACGTTTCTCTCTTGTAAGTTTTTGCCTGTTCCACCAGTTCGCGATCTATCGACAAGTCTCTCTTCCTGCGAGGATTCTTTTAATCCTGCATAAGGCCCCTGCTAGCCATCCTCGAGTACTATCCGTCTCTACGCTTCAGTAGGGTCCGTCACCCCCCCTAGCTTAGAACAAAAATAATCCGGGCTACAAAACATGTACACATTATAATGGCTATGTGCACTCCTAACCAACATCCACACATTTTCACGAACTTTCGCATCACTACATAGCATAAAACAAAGTCGCTTCCCGCTGTCTGTCTATCCCTATATAGGTATGCTTGGATCTTTAAAACTACGCAACGGATTTTGATGCGGTTTTTTTTTATGATAGATAGATATAAATATGATAGTACATATAAATATTTCAAAAGGAATATTTATATGTACTTTTATACCGGAAAAAATTATTAGCACGGGTGGAGCCGCGGGCAAAAGCTAGTTTATAATAAGATGAAGTAGACCCGACAAAGCCCAACGCAAAAACATCTTTGAATTTGATCCATTCAGTCCACCCACTCTATTCCATACGATATATGGTGAACATAAAATTATTTACCCTAAGTCCAGAGTTACGTGCTTCGACACACGCTACATCATGCCTGCTTGTTTTACTGGATGCATCAGTTGACTTGAAAATCAATTCGCCCGGAACGATTTAACCACGTATAAAGTAAGTATATCCAGTATCATGTGGTGAAAAAAGAGTAACCCCCGAAATGTCATGTCAGGAGTATGAAATCATTGAATGAGCAACTCGACAGCTCTGAACTATTCAATGCTGGCCCAACTCCAACGCTCAGTAATTATGTTTTGTTTTCTTTTCATTGTTTATAAATATATGGATATTTATTTTGTTGTTTACTATTCAGGCATGCCGTTATCGACTACGATAACTTTGTATTAATGTCACATGGCTATGTGTTGAAACATGGCTCATGGCACAGGGCGCTCCGACAATGTCACTTCCTTACCAATTAACTTTATTAGTATGTTTTTCGTTACGTGAAATAGAACAATTTTAGATTTAAAGACAGAATACTCTGAATACATTAAACACTAATTAAAAGCCCTTGAATCTATCGCAAGTCATATAAACAGAGAGATAAGGTGCTCACTGCTCATAATTTCACGGCTTAACCATTTTCTCATTTTCGAAATATCAAAAGCCGAATAAAATGCTTTGGTGTTTCATCTGGCTTGTTTATTTGTGTTATAACTGCTCAATATTATGTATTCTGCATGCATTGGTACGTCAGGCGACCTTGCTTTCGCTTGCGGTATTTCTAGACCGTTAAGATTTAGGGACATTCGATAAAATAGCCTATTGCTTAAGTACTGTCGGTGTTTATGAATTGTGATCACTTATCGTCAGATGTCCCTTAGAGCATTCGTTTATTTTAAAAAAAAGAAGATTCTTGAAGCGTCAGGTTTTATTGAGTACACTTTTTTTAATCCAATTCGAAAGTTTTCCTAAACCTGGCAAAGATCAATGAAAGAAACCCAACAATTAGCCAAAGGTCATATCTTCAAAATTAAATTCTCTAGTCTCTTACGACTTAGGCTTACAGTAGTTTCCATTAATTTAAATCAAACACCTTCTACAAAATCCACTAAAACAATTGAAAAGAGGAGTTTATAAATCACCGTAATGTATAAATAAATGGCCGAAACGATTGCGTGTTGCGCGGTGGAAAGTTACACCAGTCAATCGCAATTAACTGCATTGGACCCACTAACATTTCAGTCTACGTTTGAGCAGACCGAATTAATATCGAGCAGCGACGGATAATCGTCTTGCGTCAGATACTCCCTCTCTCTCTGAACACCACTTTGCCATCAGAAAGAATAATTTTGCCGGTATAAAAAATATATATAATCTATAACTGTACAAAATAAACTACGCCTAGAAGAAAGCCATTATATTAACTGAGAAAGAGTATACAGAGAGAGAGAGAGAGTAAACAAAGCAGAGACAAATAATTGCGTTTTCTTGCTGTTAAAATATTATGCTTTGCTGTGTTTCACAATACCTGGTTATAATAATTACAACCATAATTATATAAGATCTTAATAATCATAGTATTGCGACATGTATGGGCTAAGTTACAATGTATGGCAAATTCTAAACGAGACGTTACGTTGCGTCACGTTTTCCATATTTGTAATATGTGTTTGATACAACATTCCCTTAGACAGGGAGGGCGCTGTGTTCACCGAGATCGAATTAGTTACGTTACTTTTTTAATAGAGTCGCCCCCTATCACAACATGGGACGGAATACGCACGGCGAAAAGTGGGGGCACTAGTTGCGCCTCTGCCTACCCCTTCGGGGATAAAAGACGTGAGTTAGAATGTAATGTGTATGTACTATTTTAATACCAATTTGTTAATATTTTGTTTTAATAATATTCCGCGCATGAAGGTCTTTAGACAAATCTTATAATAAAAAAAATTACAGTTAATGCGCAGCGCGTATCATAATTATTGTGTTATTAGAAGCACACTATCTGCATCTTCACGGTGCACGGAGCGCTGTACAATTCAATTCGCTATGTCATAAGAATGCAGGTCGTCTTGAAAAGATGTTTTTTATAGAATGTCTAGAGACAAGAATAGTGTTTTGGGTATTTTGATTTTTGATAATATAGCCCAGAACCGTCAGTGGATTTCAGATAATGGCGCTGCGGTAATGCTTGCAGGAACAGATGAAATTGGCTACAATTTAACAATTATACTGGCAGATGAGCGACTCGCGAGCATTGGAGAAATACGTATGCTAGAATTTTTTATTAGGCTGCGCTGGGTATACCATCAAGTTTACAAGTAATAACCAGGTAAATTAAAAGAAATAGTGTGATATGGTCGTAACATACAATGCATATTTTACTTGGCAAAGAGAAAAATCGTTAATTCAGACATTTTCTACAACAAATAATTTCAAGTTTCATCTGCAGCGTATGGAAACTCATAGATGCTGATAAAGTTAAAAAAATACAACATAGTACGTGACTGGGCAAATAAATTATGCTCACGATCACAAGGCCTGTAATAATAACTGATATATCTTAGACCAATCTTTATTGTAGAGCCACAGTGTAGTATTTGCAGCAAAAATGGGCTGGGTGTACCATTGTCTGAGCGAAAATTACGTAAAATGATACCCTTTAAGATGTTACATCCAAGATTTTTCTAGTATTGTGTTTATAAACCAACACCAAGTACATTTTATGCTTCTTTGTCGCCATAAAAAAAGTTTATACTTTACTGTCCATTACTGGGTAATCTCACCAAAAGCATACAACAAATAAACTCTATCAATTCAATAATATCCTGCTGCTATTTACTGCATATTTGATTCAATGATTCTACAAAAGTATTCATCTTAAATGAACTCGAACGAAAGCCGAATCAATACAGCACCTAAATACAAAAATCGATGACAACCCACACAGTGTAACAGAATTTAGTTGGACTTGGAAGGGCCGGCAACGTCTCTGTAATTACAAGTCGACTTCCGCGAAGGTCGAAGGGGGGCCCGCCCCCGGGCGTGCCTCCTCCCGCAGGGCTGCCAGGGACGAGGCCGGAGGCTGAATGACTCAGGCGCGCTGTATATAGGGTTTATTGCCAATTAAAATCACGATTTTGAATTCAAAATTTATTTAACCACTAAACTTTATAGGTATACGGCAGGGTGCTTACCTTTGACGATAGCTTAGTCTGAGATCTGAAATCCCCCTGATCCCAATTTTCGTTCCATCTCAAGTTGGACAAAACACAGTTCATGGGTTTTGGAGGTATAACAGATAACTCCTGCTTTGGTTCCCACGTCGAGTTTCGAATCCAATAGGAAATTTATTTATAATGTTTTGTGATGCCAGATCAAGATTCATTTCCATAATAATCTGTAAGAACTTTACTACAAAAAAAACGCATCAAAAAAGAATCTACGTATGAGTCTTTTTTCTTTTTTTTTTTGACGCGGAGAAAGTGACTTATTACTACCGCCCAGTGTTCAAGGGGAACGACTGAGCGGTTATGTTGGGATCACCGTGCCTTACGACCCGACGTTGAGCCGCCCGGAGAGATGGAAAACGTCGAGCGACCGCCGGGCCGACTCCCTAACCAATGTACACCGCACGGCATGCCAACTTAAACTCCGCGGTGGCCATCTTCGGCGCATTAGGGACGACTGCGGGCTTCCTCCGATTCACGTCTAAGTTGTCGTCCGCAACCGCCCCTGCGCGTACCGCTGTTGAGGTCCGTCTCCTGTTGTTGCGGGGGCTCAGAAGCCCCCGTACACGGAAGGACGCCCTTGGCGTCCGAGGCAGCGTGAGGCACGCTGCCGTCCATCACGGGGGTCACAGAAGTTGGCTAGACTAATAGGTGGACGGCGCCTCCCGTCCACCCGTGACCCCCGGAGGCCCCTATTAGTCGCCTTTTACGACAGGCAGGGGATACCGTGGTGGAATTCTCCAACGCCCCCAATCCCCAGGGCAGACGTATGTGAGTCTTGGGAAATATTCACGTATTTATTGCTTAGAACAAATACACCCATAAAGTAGAAAAAATTGCGGAAGATCAGTCAAGTTAAGAACAAACCTCCGTTTTTTATTTATACAAAAACTACATTTTATTTTTTCGGTATTTACGTAAAATCTGGCAACCCTGTCGTATATACAGTTATGTTTTGGTGTTGTCACCCTAGAAACGTTTTAGGATGTCAATGGAGTTGTAGAGTCAGCAAAACATTTTTAGCTGAAATTCTCTAGCTATATTATTTTAGTTTTAGATAATATTTATTATCAACCATATTTTGGTACTTTCGTTTATTTTAGTGGTAGGTCAAAGCTTTGTTAAAGCTCGAACCTGGTACTAAACACCATCTTGCAGGAAACTGGCGTGAAGAGCATTTTTATTCCATGGTGGTGCGTTGAGACATGTCAATCCGGAGTCTGCCAGCGTAAATTCAGCGAACAGGCTGTTAAATTTGCTGGTGTTGGGATAAGTAAGCTTGTATCTGCCCAGATACTGACCACCACACACTAGGTGTTAAACCCCACCATAGCTCACGTAAGCGTGTCGCGTCCCAGGATCAGCCTGTGTACATCCGATTCAAACAGGCTGACATAATTGTGGCGAGGAATAAACATCTCTCGTCAGTTGACACTCTATCTGGACCCCACTCCGCTTACTAACAGGTACCTACAGTGGAGTCACTTAGTCGTGCGCATAAAAAAACCGGGCGTATACTTATGTACGCGCGTGAGAAGTTATACTTCTTTGGCATCATTAACCTTTATAGTTTGAGAAAATTGCAGTCTTGGCTTCGGCCTTTAAATTTTGAATAAGTCCTTGGATGTGGTAAAACAACAGACTAGGCTGCATGGCTAAGCGCCTTTGCCTTCTCCTTTTACTAAAAAAAATAAATTACATATAATTATTAAGTATAAAATTTAGAGAAAAATAAACATTTTATTCATTTATAAGGCAAATCACTATACAATTAACAACCAAGTATCAAACGGGTTGAATATTTTACTAACTGAACCCTAAAATCCTATATCGTTTAGGGGTCAGTCAAGTATAAAAATCCAAAGGAAGTCGCGCGAAAAGCCTACGTCAACGTGCTGCGCGCGGCCTTCAAGCAAACAGTTTTTATATAACACCGGATCTCGATATTTTACAACATGTATTACAAATAAACAAACTAAATTTATGTTTATTAATGAAATGCTTGGAGTGTTTTAGATTCCCGATTTAGGTAAATATTTATATCCGCGTCATTGTATCCGTTATAGTTACAATTTATATTGCTAGGAGTTAGAGATCATTTAAGTGTTACAGTGGGATTTTATTTGGTTGCAGTGCAGTAATAGGTTCGTTTTAAAGGGATAGATAGCTGATATTGTGGTAATACAGGATATAATATAGTCTCTACGTATGCATTGATGTACGTATGTCAAATATTAGCAAAAGATGCGCGCACCAGGCGATCGCGCGTTGTCACGGTTTGATAATAAAGTAATGTGCGTTTTGTTACGTGCGTTTCGTCTTTGGATGGAATACAATATCTGATGGCGTTCGGAGGTGCTGTAAATTTGAATATCTTCCTGGATCAGTTGAAGCAAATTGTCGAATGATTTTATAGACATTCTAAAGTAATTAAATAATTTAGATTCATTGTCTTTTTGATTCCAATATAATGTCGCATACAATCTGGGCCTATTTTTCAAAATTGGGTGAACCCAATGTGTCCTTCTTCTGTTCCCATATTTTTCCTTGTAATATATCCACAACATAAAAGCCTCTTCCACGTCATTTTTCTAAGTTCTACCAAACTAGACTGGCTAGTAGTGACGAGCACTCTAGCAACGCGTGTTGGCTATCGTCATCTGAACTCTCTTTAAATTTGAACGTGCATTGACGCGCGTTAACCTGTGTTACATGTGAGCACAGCCTGATCGGGCAGTGATATTGAGTTTCTCTAATCAATATCAGCCCGGAGACAGGAGTTTCTGCCCGATATGGCGATAAGGTGGCCACCTATCACATTATGGGACCGAACGCACGGCGAAAAGTTGGTGAAATAGTTTCGCCTACCCCTCCGGCGGTAAATGGCGTGAGTGCGTGTATTGTCGCGTGCGACTAAACACACGTTGCATGTTATATTCTGGGAAACACACACCGACGCGAAGCTGAGCATAGAACTTTTTTATACGACACTCGCTATTATATTTCAACAGGATCGTTAGACATGAGTGTCTTACTTGCAAAATTAAGAGCCCCAGGCGAATACAAAAAGCCAGAGCCCACAGGTTCGATAACCGACACTAACCTTTGTGTAATGTAGGTAAATATTAATTCATTAACTTGCAAGTAGACTAGATAGCTGTACACATGGTGAAATGCCTTCCATAGTAATGTGACTGCGAAATCAGTCAATATACATCTAATAAGACCGGCCGGCATAATTCTAATAACCGTTGAAAATCGCATTACCCCACATAACTTTGTCGTGCCCAAATAAAATACGCAAGACATCTTATATTACTGTGGGATAATATGTGTACTTAAAAATAACTTATGTGGTCGCATAAGTAATTAGGGCCACTTGCAGCGAAATAGAAGTTTAAAATCTTACTGCCATCTTTTATCCATATTTATAAAATTATGATTTACGGTTGTTTTGATTCGCCATTCGGTTATAGCATCGTAAGGCTTTTTTTCTTCTTCTTTCTTATAACATTAAGATATTTATTAATAAATTATAATGAAAGCTTATTTTATAATAATTATTAACCTAAATAATGGAATACACAATTAAGTTTCGGTAATCTTAATTGTGCATTTTTATTTTTAGTTAAATTGTTTTAACTTATAAGACCGGAACTAATCCTCTAGTTATATTAAAATTTTTTTTGGTTTGTACCTAAATAATTCTATGTAATTATTCAACGTTTAATGTTCTTAAATTATTTAAATGAGGTTATGTCTATTCATTGAACATTATCGCCAGATAACAACACTAAAGGTGTCCTAATAATACCTTCTAATAAAAGGCCTTGTATAATCTGATCGAATTTTGACTACAATCTCTTTGGATGCAGAACTCGGACCAAACCACAAAACCAACCGACTTTAACAACTGTTTCGCAACAGAGGTTAACGACAGGAAAGTTAAATAGAATTTGTCAATATTGGATTCAGTTAAAGTGATACGGCAAGAAGCGAAGTGTGTCCAATCATTAATATCTCGTAAAGGAAGTGAATCATTAACCGAAGATGGTCAAATAATACCGCGCGCGGACAAAATGGCCGCCTGAAAGCCGAATGTAAAGTACTTAATTGAATTCAAATTTACGAAACGAAACCACTGGAAATGTTTTATATCTATAAAAAAAAACTTTAGAAAAAGGCCTTTTGATAAACTATAAAGGATTTTTTGTTTATTTTTATTCATGGAACTTTTACACAAATGAATAACAGTGTCGGAATATGTAGAGACGAAGCGGAGCTCGGGCGAAAGGTTTTTTCCTTTAACAAAGCAAAATTTTATCCGACCCTTTAGTACCTACGTAGACATCAATAGAGGCTAGATAACGCACTTAATGCTCTCCCACCTGCCAGCGCGGCTTGAAACACATTTACGACTTGGAAAATGCTGCAATTAGATATATAAAATATTTAATAAGCGTTATGAGTATGGCAGCAAGTATATATTTTTATATAACTAATACTCCTAGAAACCATAAAAGTTTTTAATCTGTTCAGTCGTAAATTATATATTCGCCATGCAGTGGCGACCTCGCCATAATGTAGGGCAAATCTTGAAACTAGGAAATATGGAAAGCCAGACTCTGTCAAAAACATAATTATTTTTGTCTGGAAACTGCAGACTTAATACTAGATACTCAATGGCAGAGAATGCGTTGCCTGCATTGATTGCCTGTCATATTAAGTGTGACACAAATTGCATTTACGTCGTGTGTCCCATAGAATAATAACGACGAGAATGATAGTTTCATATCAAATCTGTCGAGTGTGAGGCATAAAACTCATTGATGTAGGCGTAAGTCACTCGTAGTGACGTTCTGCCACACGCACACAAGCGTGCAAATATATTGCTAGTGGTATGAGATTTTCCCCAAACTTAGGGTAAGTGGAATTGCTTCTACCTTGAGCCATTATTTAAGTATTATATACTTATGGAATTATTATTATTGTCCACAATAGGAAATGACTTTTTTTTATTCTTCTTAAGAAACGAATGGTTTTAAGTGGGGAAACCCTGAAATGGATCAAAGCGATACCAATAATAAAATACCTTTTCTTTACTATCTTATCTTGAGTTCAAATACATATTTTTTAAATTTCATTATTACTTCGTTAGGGAGAAAAAAAATAAAACCAGAAAACACATGCTCACGTCATTTAACGGCTGAATGAGGTACTAGGTGTAGGTAAAAATTATAAATGATTGTTTTTTTGTCGATAATATTATGTCAAAATATTAGATTAAACGTAATATTTACCTACATGTGAAATGTTGTGTTACAATGTTTCTTATGATTATCCGAGGTACTGTGACATCCGTTTATTGCACAAACCGTCAAATTATAACAAAATATCGAGAGCTGCTGGCACTACGATTCGACTTTGTGCACTGACGCGTGCTGTTCGGAAACTAGGCCAAATGGCTTAGTTTTACTTGCCTCACTAAGCGTGCATGTTCGTGGGTTCTATGTGTTATTATTCTAAGGTGTGTCCCCTAATGTGAAGAAAAGAAAGAAAGTAGGAAATCACTGCATGACTGCAAAAAAAAATTACAAAGTATGGCGTTTGAAACATAGCATGTTTGCCATGGGAACTACGGAATAATTAATGCCATAATAATGGAGAGAAACTAACCAAATTGCAGGTGGAATGAGTCTTTATGTTTTGTCAAGTCTGATGAATGATAAAGACACATGTTACTTCTTGTTACAGGGAAGAAAGAAACCATTATGTATAAGGGGTATTAAGGAAATAGTTAAGACATCGCTTACACATTAGCATGAAATTGTGGGTCAAAAAAAAACCGGACAAGTGCAAGTTGGACTCGCGCACCGAGGGTTACGTACCAACTTGTAGTTAGGTACTTACTTACGGCTTTCAGATTCTTTCCTTTAGATGTGCTGTTAGACATTGCACCAAATTTCATGATTCAAAGTAAACGGGAAGTACCCTATAGGTTTCGATTTCCTTGTGAAAATGTATGACATAAACGGTCATCTTTGAATCGCGTTGACTTACAAGTTTTTTCACAGTTGAAAGCGGCCGTAGACCCGAATATTTAATATAAATTTCAACTCGATACCTCTACGCGTTCCTGAGAAAAAGGGTCTTGACAGACAGACGGACAGGTGGACAACAAAGTCTGTCACTTTCCTTTTGAATTACGAAACCCTAACAAAAATTACAAAGAATCTTAAGCACGCACTTCGTTTTATCCTGTTTATTTTCGTTCGAGGTAATAGATACTGTCCTTATGCGTCCGCCAGACGATTAGATTTGGTATGCAGCGAACCAAGTTTGATGGACAAGCCGTACCAACAATAATAATAATAATGTCACACACGATGCGATATGGTTCGATGGCATACCGTTTTAATGGTTCGGCTGTACCAAATCGCATCGTATGTGCCCACTTTTATATTGGTAGACTCGATGCCAATACGCGAGCATAACCGCGAACAGAAGCTAGAAACGAATCGAAGCCTGTCATGTTTTGTGACCATAATATTTAACCACAGTTATGTAATTAACTCAGTAAAAAAATAGAAAAAAGTACTCGCTGTAATTATTCCAATCATATGCAAAATAAGTCGTGCATAGTTAAGTAACGTAAGCAATAATAAATATGGAATAAAAAATTACAACGCCTTGCCACTTAACCCATATGCAACTGCATAGATATAAAATATCGTATTTCTTACTAGATTTTTCCTGCGGCTCTGCCCGTGTTAAAACGTTTTTCCGGGATAAAAGTCGCGCTTTTTATTTTCCCGGGATAAAATGTAGCCTATGTGTTAATCCAGGGCATGATCTACCCGTGTGCCAAATTTCATCGAAATCCGTACAGAAGTTTTTGCGTGAAAGAGTAACAAACATCCATCCAGAAGTTAACGCAAAAACCGCTGAACAGATAGATATAGATAAAATTTGGCACACAAGTAGAACCAGTTTTGGATTAACAATTAGGTTCCTTTTATAGCGTTATCGAAAGGTAAACATTTTTCAAGACAGGAATTTCACGCGGGCGGAAGCGCGAGCAACACAATACATAGTCCTACTAATATTATAAAGGCGAAAGTTTGTAAAAATGTCTGGATGTTTGTTACTCTTTCACGCAAAAACTACTGAACGGATTTCGATGAAATTTGACACACGGGTAGACCATGTCCTGGATTAACACATAGGCTACTTTTTATCCCGGGAAAATATAAAGCGGGACTTTTTATCCCGGAAAAACTCATTAACGCGGGCGGAGCCGCGGGCAAAAGCTAGTAAAAAATAAAAATGCAGAACGTTTTTGGTGTATGTGAGTTTTTATACGGTACCTAAAATCTCAATAGGGTACCTGAAGGTAATGCCTTTAACACGTATTTTATTTGAATGTTTATTTAGTTAAGTTTTATTGCAATTACCACTGGCTGTCCTAATAAAATAAAAAAAGGCTATGGCAATTTCGCCCATTGCAAAAAAAAAACGAAATTCGTATAAAAATCGATATACAATCTCATAATTATCTTGATATTATAATATCGGATGTTTCGGCATATCCCGCCAATACACATACAATATCAGTTATATTGAGTAATGAAAATGCATTGCAGTCATGCTTTCTATACATTTTTTATCTATATGTGTCATCTATAAATTATTTATTGTATGATAGAATTTTGCTTTAGTTTTTATTCTGAAATGATTCAATGGAAATGATAGATAACTTCTGACCACTTCATTCAATGACTCATAATTAGTACCTATTACCAAATGTTATTGCAAATTTTGTCTTTTTCAAAACGAAAATCTCAATAATTATAGCAACCGTTTATAAAAGGAAATTATGGAATTTAATATTATTTAATTTTTAAACCTTCATCATGCCTGAATATCGAAATCAGGGTCTCTATGTGCTTGGTCACTTTGCACACATGCCATAGACTTGGAAATATTGAGCCGCTGGTAGTTCTACTGGATTATGAATAACGAGTGGTTGAAGTATTTATTATATTTACAATACGATGTAACATTTCTGATCTTCTATAATGAAGCAAATGTAAGTTTATATGATCATTCGAACGAGTGCCAAAGTAAGTACATACTTAGAATATGACGGACAGAGGGAAGCCACTTTGTTTTATACTATGTACTATGTAGTGATCATAATATAATTCTTCTGTGCGTGTGTATGTCACTGAACTATTCCTAAACGGCTGGACTCATTTTAATGATTTTTTTTTGGTATAGTTTTTGTATATAAAGTGCCTTTTATACAGGAAAACACTTTAATGCGGGCGAAGCCGAGGGCAAAATCTAGTTACTTATCTATAACCTACCTATTGAAATCTACGTCACGAATGAGTATTATGCTATGTGCCACGGAACTCGGAATTATTTACTGACATCTATGCCATTATTTCATATTTTATTGCAACTTTTTAATAAGACGGCGTAAACAAACTATAGACACTATGAAGGTACTATGGTTTCTTTCTTTGTATGTCGGCAGGTTCTGGCTAAGTATAGTTATCTAGACGTTAAGTATACACTAGACCCCTACAGCGCAGCCCGGTCATTACGACCAACGAGGCGCCTAATTCCTCCCCGGGGTGTGCTATTTCACAAAAACTAAAGTCTGGAACGACGCTATAAGATAGCTAGCTGTCGACTCTTGGCGATATTCAGCCCTAGCCCCTAACTCATTCCGCAGCGAATGTTGTGAAACGCGTATAGTATTGCGTAGTAGGTGGGCGGCGGGCTGTATGCACTATGTAGGTTAGCGACTAGCTCGGCGTGTCTAGGACTAGGTTCGAGCAGGTATCAAAGGGCCACGGGGATTTCGCCGACTTTCGTAATCCGTAGAAACGTGGGCTCGAGTGGCGCGTCGAGCTGGCAACGTCTCGCCGTTCGCTCTCGCGCCCGACCGACGACCTCGCGTTATCGCCACCCGCGGTGACGCGTTACGCCGAAAAGGTCACCACTTGCCGCGGCTGGCCACCGTCCGCTGATGTGTTCGCCATCTAAACAATCCCGGTTTCGACACGGAATACCTTAAGCACACCGTCAAAAAAATATCCTTTGCGACGTGGCGGCGCGGCGTGCCGTCCCGTGCGGTGCGGCGTCTCGCTCGCGCGCGCCACTCGCCGGGGGCGACGCGCGGCGGGTGAGCTCCCCGCCCGCCCGCGTCCCGCGCGGCCCCGCCCCCCGCCGCTTGCAGCGCCGCCGAGCGGCCGCGACGCGAAACGTCTACGTCGTCTATACAGCGTTGCCATTCCGTATCTATAATTTCGCTGGACGTAAATTTCAAACGAAACAGTTCAATGGACTTTTCGAAAACTCCAAAACGCGTCGGCGATCATAAAAAGTAATGTGTAACTTAGGGTATTGTAGGTGATGGTGTAAAACGATACGTTTGTTGAATATTGTGTTAACCAGTGCCAGTTTCGTGTCGGTGCGTGTTGTCCGTGAACGAAGTCCCGTTGGGAGCTTCCACGTCGGTTTTCTGCTGAAAGGTAAGTTCGCGAGTGGCGCCCGGCGCTGCATGTGCCATGTCACATGTCTGCTACACTTGGAAGTGAGTTTGTTCGGTGGAAAGTGCGCGTTTGTCTGGTGTTGCCGAGTAGTTCCGTCCACGATACATGTTTCTAGGTAACTGCGCAAATGTCCAGCGATGGTTTTCTCTTCTGCAGCTAGTTATATAAACGCGTGTACAGTAGATGTAGCGCCGTGGTGCACGTGCCGAGGACCTGGCTTATGTAAGGCGCACGATAAGCTTATCACGCCACGACTAAACGTCGCTGATCATTTGTTATTTTCGTCCGAGGGTGCCCTTTGGCCGGATATGAAAATAGCTTGTGCATCGGACACCGAGTGGCGAATGCCGGGTGCCCGCTGCTGGGCCCCGGCATGCCGTGTGCACGGCCAGCCTCGAGCGAACACTTTAGGCCTACCTTTGTGTAGGCGAATTCAATTCAATTCCTTATAGCAGCTCAATCATGACAATCCATAATATAAAATACAAATCTTTACGATTAAAGTATCTAATAAGAACATACAAGTGTTTCTTTTTTGTAAAATTACTACTGCACGTTGTTAACGGATGTTCTTAGAAATCAACTAAAAAACATAAAATGGAAGCTAGGTTAAATGGAAGGACTTCCAATGGAAATAAACAAAATTGAACTTGAGTACTTTACAAAGAAATAATACACTAAAAACTTGAAAAACCGTCTCGAACTGGCCGAAAACGTTAAAAAGAATCTTTTTTTCGTCACGTTCTAAAAATTGTGTATTATTGTATAATAAAGCATAGACAATGTACATTGATAAAATGTGTACAAACTAACAATTTAAAAAGTGCGTATGAAAAAATAATGGCTTCAAAATTTCAAAATATATATCTTAAGTAGCTAGTAGTTATCTAAGACCTAAGTACTGAGAAATTTATTTAAAAATATTGAAGTTGAATGTTATAACATATGATAGGTAAGGATTAGCAAAAATCGTGTAAGTACTTATTATAACATTGAAAATAAAAAAAAATTGTCGCGTGAAATTATTGTATTACAATCCGTATGGTAAAGATAGCCTTTTACTTCAAATAATTTAAATGTTAATCTTTGAACTGCGACATCTATAAGTAACTAAATTGATTACAGAATATACCTATCTCGTTTCTTAAATCACTTATTTTTGGTTGACTTGGCACGAAAACTAAATCGCAGGTCTATAATATAATGATCCTAGCCTAAGCTATAATTTTTTTTTAATTAAATAATCTAAATTGTGTCCAAATGAAAACACTGAGTACTAGGCACCAATGAACATAGGTTTTTTATTCGATGTAGTGCTCTTACGACGCGGCGTACTAGCGATGGCCATTGGTAATAACATAACATGGTTACCCCAAGTGTTATTAAATTTCTCTTAGAAAAATATTCCGTTGCATTTTAACTTCAATCAGTTGCACAACAAAACCATCCATATCAATAACCCAAAACTCCATTCCGATAATTTTGGAATTGCTCTCACACTTTTAGCTTTTACCGACTTTCCATCACGACGCCATTTTGAATCAATCAAAAAATGTTTCTAATGTCGCTCGTTTGTATGAATACACGGACATACTTTCTAAAAAAAACTATGAAAAAGATCGAATTGAATCCGCAAAGCATGCATAAAATCCAGCGACAAGCTTTAAAAAGAAATGGCTATTAGTGATTCGTTACAAAAACCCATGCATGAAGGTGAATGACACTAAGACCCTCAAACGTTGTAACTTAAATCACTGCTCACATTAGAAAACCGTACTCAATATTCCTAGAAGGACTTTGTTGTATAATCGACTATTTACGACTAGACTATATTTTTATCCGACTACGAAAGAAGGAGGGTTATGTTTTTGGAGTGTATGTATGTATATTTCTTTGGCACGCCCTAGAGCCTAAACGGTTTGTAGTATTTTTATGTGAGTGGTGTCAATAGATTCGTCTAAGTCGTGAGAGTGACACTGGGTACATCAAAATCACTGCGTACATCGTGCCCTGGATTAACACATAGGCTACTTTTTATCCCGGTATTCTTTTCGGGCGGCCGAAGCCGCAAGCCACACCTATATTAAGGGCTTATAGATATTGTTCACATCGTACCTGGAAACTCGTTAAAAGTTACTCAAAACTTTATCAAAATCTATTCAGCTATTTGTATTATGCGCAAACCAAGTATCTTAGTTTCACTTTTATTACAACGACGACACGACGATATGCGGAGGTCGTTTGGGCGTTTTCATATCAAGAGTTTGTATATTTTTCGAATAAATTGATAGTAATGTATGTAGTTGGGGAGCCCTTAATGTAGTGAATCTTTAAGAGCAAAGTATCGTAAAGTCTTATTATTATGGCTAGTAATGTATTTTTATAACCCTAAAGAAAAATAAAGTGGAGTATTTTATGCTACATAAGACGTCATAATGGATTGTAGACATGACATAACATCTGAAGCATCCGATAGTACAGATCGGGCAATTATTTGTGTGTTGATACGAAATAATTGGAATTCAAAATTCAAGTTCATTCCCTCATGCGATAGGTTTTCCTCTATGGTATCATCATGGGACAGACATAAGGTGGACATAGTACAATAAGTACTTCAGTTGTAGGACTAGGGTTTTATGTTATAGTAACGAAACAGGTGGGTTCTCTACCCTTTGATGCAAAGTTTATCAAAATCGGTCCAGCAATTTTGTGACGCGGGAAAAAACTATATTTATAAATGAAAAATCATTGCATTTTATTTCACCTCTACTAAGAATATTTTAATAAATAGTAATGAAACACATAGTATCTTTTAACACAATGTTCATCTAAATCTGTCCAGCATTTTTCATCACTAGGAACAAACTATTTATAGAATCGACAAGTTCTTACACTTTTTCTAGGTATAATTATCATTCAGACAATATTTTTTAAGACGTAATAAACTATGTATTTTCGTGCGTTCGAACGGTGTAGGTGGTACCTAAATAATAATATTATCTTGTTGGAAACGCATTTGAAATTCCTTTGACTTTGTGGTTTCTTGGACGATTATGATTAATTACCTAAAGCAAACGTAATTGTACACCAACTTCCGGATGTAGTCTACATTTAATATATCGCGGTGTTTGTTGCCAAACTCCTCTGAAATGGCTCGACCAATTTTCATGAAATTTTGTGTGCATATCGGGTAGGTCGAGTGGACGATAGCCTAGTTGGGAACGGAACGGTCTGCCGATACAATGTCCGGAGGTTCGAAACCCAAGGCACACACCTCTGACTTTTCGAAGTTACGTGTGTATTGTTTATCAATTATCGTTCGCTTTAACGGTGAAGGAAAACATCGTGAGAAAACCTGCATACCTAAGAAGTTCCTTATAAGAATGTATGAAAGGTATGTGAAGTCTACCAACCCGCACTAGGCCAGCGTGGTGGACTAAGGCCTAAACCCCCTCAGTAGAGGAGGCCCGTGCTCAGTATAATAATACAGGGCTGGTATTATTATTATGTAGTAACGAGAACGTTTCTCTCCTGCAACAGAAGGTTAATGTAGCACGGGCCGAAGCCAAGTGCACGAATGATATATAATTTAAATATATATATAGGGTATATTTAAAATAATGAGTTGCAAAATTCCCTTAGTTGTTCAGAAATTTACGAACAATTCTGCAGGTGTTAAGTATAGCAGCTTTTTGTAGTAGTATAAACGTCATTGGTGGGATCCCTAATGTATATAAGCTAGTGTGAAGTGTTTTCGGTATTACGCCAGTTGTAGATATTGGTATTGTCCTGGTGGTGTTTACACGCCATTGTGTTTTAATTTCTGTAGAGGTGAGGTTGTGTGTGTTACAAACGGCAATATCTATAAAGTAAACTGATTGGTTGTGTTTGTCTAATACTGTTATATCCGGTCTATTATAGTGTATGGTCTTATCTGTAACTATAGTCCTATCCCAATATAATTTATAATATGTATTTTCAAGAACAGTCTGTGGTTTGTATTCATAATAGGGTACTTTTTCTTTCACTAATTTATATTTGTAGGCTAATGATTGATGTACTATTGCAGCTATTTGGTCGTGTCTATGTTTGTAATCACTTTGAGCTATTGACTTACATGCACCGGTAATATGTTGGATTGTTTCTAAAGCTGTGTGGCATTGTCTGCATTTATCATTATAATTTGGACGACGGATAATATAACGCTGATAATTTCCTGTGTCAATAACTTGATCCTGTATACCTAGCATAAAGCCTTCGGTCTCCGGGAAGAGCTCGCCACGCCGTAGCCATGCGTTTGATGCATTCTTATTAACATAAGGCTGTTCCAGGTCGTGTGGGTGTCTCCCATGTAGAGACTTCTGCTTCCAAACTGCTATTTTATCTTTGTTTGATGTGATGTGCTGATTACGTTGTGCATTTTCGTTCTGAAGGTTCAAAGGGGTTATGCGTCTGTCGGCTTTTACTTTTACACGGAAAAACTTTTTAACGCGGGCAATAGCCAGTATTATGTAGTATTCTCCCCTATTCTTAAGGGAATAACGACATTTATTCAGCTTCATTCGCGTTTTACTGGACAATTTTGGTTACACTTGTACAGTTTTGCTTCTATCAGCCGCGTACAGCATCGTAATTCACAAGATTGTGGAAGGCCATCATTAATCATATCATGGTATCTCCGCTGAAACGCTTCTATCTGCCGTGTACAGCAGTGTTTCCAGCGCTTTACGCGGCAGAACAGCGCTTAACACTGGCGTTAGCTTTTAATTAAGCCTGTTTGCCGCGAAAGCTGAATAGACGCGGACAGTTGAACACATGCGTACGCATCTTCATACAAAACTAGTGTTTTTTATGGACAAAAGCTGAATTGAGCTGAATAAGTGTACTGTATTTAGTCTCTTAGTCACCATTGAGAGGTCGGCGCAACAAACTTTTATGAACGGAGCGCAAAAAGGTTTTGGCTTAGTAATTAGAATTACCAGTGCAAATGTCAACTTACCTAACGTCAATCTCAGAAAATTAACCAGAGAACAATGTAAAATTGAGGAAGCGCTTAGTTGAGGTACTCCTATAAGTAGGGCTGCCATCACTTAAATTGCCGACGCCGGATATACACGGCAAAAACCCCGGACATTTGGGCGAAATATGGGTTTTTCCCCGGACACCTCTAAAAAAATATTTTGCCGTGCCTTTTGGAATGCGGGTTATTATGAATGAATTGTAACTAAGGTTTATTAAAATTTATCGCTTATCTATAAAAAAATGATTTCCCCTGAAAACAATTAGTGTCCGGTTTCACCCGGACACTTTTTAAAACCCCTGCGGGACGGCCCCCGGACGCCCATCAAGCTAGGACGAATCCGGGGAAATCCGGACGGATGGCAGCCCTACCTATAAGTAACATGGCTACTTTTATAATACCAGTCGTGAAATATACTGTCCCATTACTGTGTGAAGGTCTTCCATACTACTGAAAGATCGGCCTTTCACCACGCGGAGGATTAGTAACTTCACGTACCATAAACATTCCTATAGTATGAAAATAAAATACCATAAGGAAAACGTCATAATGCGTGGACGTGTAAATCGCTCGTGACATAAGTGCGTCATCGATTTCGGCGAATGAGTCACGGAAGCACGTGGAAGTTTCCACCAACATGGCATGGCGCCGAAATATTTGATACTAATGGCATCGGAATACTATCGAAATCGGTCGAGTAATGCTGCTAAGTTTTTTTTATGGCATTGAATGACGAGACGAGCATGCCGTTCGCCTGATGGTAAGTGCTACGACCACCCATAAACAGTAGTAACACCATACAGCACCTTGAGTTACAAAGTACTGTGTGGTATTCTACTGCGCTGTCATCCTGAGACATAAGTAAGATGTTAAGTCTCATTATGTTCACTGGTTACACTGGCTACAATGTCCTTCAAACCGAAACACAACAGTGAACGCACACTGCTGCTTGGCCGTAGAAATAGACATTGCGATGGTACCCACCCAGACGGACTCTTACATATGAGAGACCTACCACCAGTAAAGATGTTATGAGCTAAGTTATGTTTAAACGAACTTTTATTTAAATTATTCATATTTTACCATGAGATTTTAGAATATATAATTAATGTATGTATGTGTTACTAATGCCCTTTCTAAAAAAAATGTACAAAGGTTTGTCGCGGGGTGAGATTTTCTGTCCTCGATCCCAGGACGCGCAAACCGAAGTGATACCTCGACTATAAAAAAAAGGAATTGTCACTGAAATGGTTTTATACACGTATATGCCTACCTCGTGGAAAACAGGCGGTAAGTTATAAACATTTTCGCGTTTTTTATTTTATAACCGACCTGAAAAGCAAGTGCGTCGCACTGTTTGTGAAGTCTTCGATAAAAAATAATGATTATAGATACCGTCTCTTGGAAATCGTCATAAGTCGTCATAACACTTGCAACGGTTGTGACTTGTGACTCATTGGACTTCTTATACGATGTTTTTTCGTGACAGTATATCGCAGTTCGCAGCTCTGTGCAGAAAAATAAAAAAAAACGTTGAATATTTCGACGGTCCAGTCGCCAGAAATATATCAGCCTCTTGCAAGTAGTATTTACAACACAAAATAAATTAAAATCATTGAAATAAACCATAATAATACCTTGCCTTTAAATGTCAATTTATTTTCTGTAGTGCACAGACTACTTAGAGATAACCAGGGGCCCTACCACCATCTTTTACTAAACCATCATATCGCAGGAACGTTTTATTTCAAGCTTAAAGTAATATTACTCAGATTCGTACTATGAGCTTATAAAGCAATATTGAAACAATAATGTTTTACTCCTGCGTAGTGATGTAAAAGAACGAATGATAGTTAAAGACGGCATTTTTTTTTTATTTACGTTCCAAGTCACGCATATAGCGAATAACTTTTATGTATGTTGAAGTCAAAATTATATAATTTTGTCTTCGTTTTATAAGTGCCTTATGTTTAAAAAAAATAAATTATATAGTGTTAAATTAACTTTTTGCTTCTTTAAGCAGAAATGTACAAATTCAGGCGTATTTTTTCGTGACTGCAACGAGAACGGAACGGTTTACAAATGTCATTAGGCGCAAGTTTGTTTATAACTCTTTGAGTTCGCGCTTGCAGTTTAAAAGTTTTCCTAAGTGGCAGTGGTGCAATAATATATTTATTAAAGTTGAGCAGTGTTTTAATTTGGAATTCTCGATATCATGTCAAGCAGCGAGTGAGTATAATGTGTTTTAATGCTTTAAGGATAGAACAATGAAGTAACTAACGCATTACAATATTTTGACCGGATTTTGATAATCACTATTATATATTTGATTACAGTATTATTTATGTAATTAAATAATTACAGTGAATATGACGTAATATACTATAATGTCTAAAAATTTAAGAAAATACCAATAAAACAATGAAATCATACAATCATGAGAACTCGACGCGACGCTGGAATTTCAAGTGGTTTATTTTTTCAAGTGGCTTAATTTTTTTTGCAGTGTTAGAGTTCGGAGAGTTTCGGGGCAACAGCTCGACTTATTGTGGGAGTATTTAAATTCTCACACAGAAATTGCTAAGGCCTTCAATCGATCCCTGCAGGCAAAGGAGTATTCTAAACAAAAGTGGACCGAGATTGCAGGGATCTTAAACTCTCAAGGCGAAGGCACATACAAAGATTGGAAAGGCTGGTCTAAAGTAACTACTTACTTTTATTAATGGATCCTAATATTACTAGTACCTAACTATGTGTGTGGTGATCTACTAGAGTTTACTCTTAGACTGTCTTGAATAAAAAATAGCTATTCATGTATGTGCAAATATGTATGCATTTACATACTTAACATTTAAATGATAAATTTCTTGTAGTTGTTTTGTGTGTATACTAAACCCTACCCATAAATTTTTCAGTACTGGGTGGACTATAAAGCAAAATTAAAAAAGCGAGTGGCAGCTATACGTTCATCCCAGTCAAGGACTGGAGGAGGACCATGTGCCGAGTTACCCTTGACACATATAGAAAATAAATTTCTGCAATTACTTGGGGATGATTATGGTCAAGGGTTGCCTGGTGTATTAGTGGAACCTTTCATAGAAGTAAGTGTTAAAAACATTAAGCATTTAGATAAATTAATTCTTAATTTTGCTGACACATAATTAATTATAATTTTTTCTACATTAACAGCATGCAGAAAAAGCTGATGATGTTGGAGAATCCCCATCCCACCTAGAGATATTGCCTGATGCTGTAGTTATCCCATTCCAAGAGGTGTCCGGTGGTACAGCACTAGCCCTCTCTCCATGCCGGACACCTTCACCATCTGCAGAGCCTATATCAACATCATCAGCACAAGCAACGCTACGACGGTCGCCACGCCGTCGACTTCTGCACACAGGTCCTCCTTCACTCTCTCAGCCACTAACAGTGGCGGGGACAATGACCCACAACCGGCGTCGCCACAGGAGAGTACAGCATAATATGTCACAAGAGGCTGCCAGGTGTGCCCTCGTCCAATCATCCCAAGACAAAGCCGAAGCTGCAGTTAAAAGTGCTCGAGCTTTGGAGGTGGTTGGAGAGGGTATAGTGGGCATAAATAATAAATTGGGTAATATTGAAAGGTATAATATTACTTTATTTCTTAAAAAATGTGATGTAAAAATGATGTGAAATAATATAATGCACCCTCTTTTCAGAATTTTGACATCTATAGATGCCGCCTTGTCCAGAGCTCCTGAATGAGAGTCCTTCGTGCAGCGCTACCCTGCTGCAAGGCGACATTGCTGCTGCGTGTGTGCTGAACGGTTGTTTCACTTGTATTATTGAGTTGTAATTGGACTTCTTGGTTCTGTTCTTCGTTGCTCAATTGCACCAAAGGAGTGTTAGCTCTATTGCAAATGTTGTGTAATATTACACAAGCATTAACAATAGATCCTGCCACATCAGGTGCGTAGTGCAAGACTCTGTGTACAAGTAAGCAACGAAAACATGCCATCATGGTTTTCCTTAGTGGATACCCAGAATCACCTGAAAATTATAAAATATTATTAATTAATCATTATTGAGCAAGACAAAAAAGCATAAGAAATTTCAAAAAGACTAATATTAAAGTCAAGAAATTTTTGTGTAGAAACAAAGTCTAAGTCATACCTAGAAACCAAATATTTCCATTGTTGCTTAGATCTTCCAAGTGTCTTCTAAGTGGATGATGAGACCATATAAAGGAGTCATGAGTAGCACAACCATGACTTGCATCTACACTCATAATTTGCATGTTTGCATCACAAATCTGAAAGAATAAAATGAGATTGAATGAAGTATTGTTCCTATAATTGTTTCTTGTTTTTTGTAATAACAAGACTTTTAAACAATATATTCTTTAAATTATTAACCTTATTTTATTGAACATTGTCTTTTGAGTATGCATTACTATGTTATACTATAATAATAAACAGCTATTAGGTATTAAGGGATAACTTGAGCATTTTTCTATTAACAAAAGTTGCATTAACATCAATTCAGTCATTTCTGAACATTCAAAGGTATATCACAGACTTAAATATATAGAATAACCTTCATAATTTATTTGTAAAAATGACTTACCACTTGAACATTCAATGAATGGTAATGCTTGCGACAATAATAGCGCTCTTCATGTACCACAGGTCTTACTATGGCCACTTGGGTACAGTCTATACACCCTAAGACCCCAAGCATTTGAAATTTATTGTAGAATCTGAAATGGTCAAAAACATTTATGTGTGTAATATAACTTATTTGATAAATTGTAGATAAAATTATCATGAGGCAATTTTATATTACCCATAATGCTTGGCGACTATTATTCAGTTGGATGTAATAGGTCATAAATTAAACTGTATAGTAGCGTACTTGTGGAAACATGTAAATTGTGTTAATTTTAATTTTGTATACTTTAAATATGCATTGTGTGTTAGTTGCTTTAACTTTATATTAACACTTTGTTTCCCTAATAAAATAAAAATAAAAAAATAAATTACTATCTTATCTTTGTATCTTTTAATCATTATCTCAAGCAGATGCAAACTAAGGTAGAAACTGGTACTGCACAACAATGTCTAGTCAAATATCAAAAAAAATATTCTAGGGTTAAATGTATACTAATTACATATTATTATAAAGAGGTCTAAAAATAATTTACTATCAAATAACTATTACTTAAATCAATTACTGGTATATTACTTACTCTGCTTTTATTCTGTTACGTTCTTGGTCAGTTGAAGGAAAGTGTATATATTTTTGCCTCAATTCAATGGAGTTCAGACAGGCAGTAACTTGAGCAATCACCGAGGAAACTGTTTGTTGGGCTAAGAAGTGACCTTCTTGCTGGCCCACTGGACGTTGGTAGGAGCCCGTCGCGTAAAAAGATAGAGCAGTTAGTACCTATAAATGTGCATAAGTTTTTTTAGAAAACATCAATAGGTACATAATATGTTAAAAATCCTTAACTTTGATGCCCATTAAGTAATTATAAGATATTATTAAAGCATGTGTGTACGTGAATAACATAGTTACCTTTGATTCTACAGACAAATCTGTGGATCTTCTAGGTTTATTAAACAAAGGCCTCAATTCTTCGCAAAGATTTTGCGCGAGTTCCTTTGTCAGTCGATATCTACCAATAAACTCGGACTCGTCTAGGTTGAAGGGATAACATTCCTCTCGCAATCGCCTTCGTCTTAGCCTGTTCGCCGAGTTACTGGTAGAATTATCAGCTTCTAGAAATTCGAACATTTCGAATTCATTGGCCATCTAAAACACATCACATATATAATATTATTGAGCCCTTTTTGGACGAGATACCATTATAACAATTTTTATTAATATTAAAAATAGTTACGTAACTGTTTTTAATTACTTTTCATACAATAAATCAAAGAAAATCGAATAATAATGTTAAAAAAGTTGTGAAGGAGCAACTTTTTTAAGACTGCAAAATTTGACATAAAAACAATATTACTTACTGTCAAAAGACACTTCATGGTACGGTTAGAATGAATGATTTGCGATGACGTCACACAAAACTGCTAGATAAAACATGATGGTTTTAAGCTTGTTTTAAGCTCGTCATGGTATGAAATTTCTAAGTAAGATTATAATAATACTGCTATAAGAGATGGTGGTAAGGCCCCTGTACTGAAAATTTACAATTTTCTCGGTTTGATTGCTGAACCGATGTTGATATTTGGAGCCCTAACAAAGAAAACAACATTTTTCTTTTTGAAAAAGACACGTTAAAACAGGAACAGATAAATTATATCACATAAATAAATTTCTTACTATGCCATTTTATTTTTATTGTTAATTATTGATACCTACTTATTTTCTAATAAGAATTTTTTTTTTTTCTAAAATAAACGTAGCCTAAGTTACTCCTTATTACATCAGCTACCAATAAAAGTTCCGTTAAAATCGGTCCAGCCATTTCAGAGATTAGCCGGAACAAACAGAAAGACAGGCAGACAAAAATTGTAAATATGTTATTTTATTGTATGTACCGTAGACAAAGGTAAAAACTACTCAGTTCGGAATACAGTTTCTACAAATAGACTTCATTTATTAATAAACAAGAATGTACAAAGAAAACATTTAAGTACTAGTCAGTAAAAACTGAAACAATGTTGACCAACGCAACTTCCGTCAGATAAGTAACGGAGACAACATAAAAACTGCCATCTTTGTAATTGTAATGCCTTAGATAAATAAATAGTACACGGCCATGGCGTTTAAAAGTATAGATACGCCATGTAGTAGAAATGTTGTCTATGAACTGTTATTAAAAAGTATTGGTGGTAGGTTCGTATGTGAGGGACTGTCTGGGTTGGTACCACCGCAATGTTTTTTTTTCTACCTCCAAGCAGCAGTATGGCTGTGCATGCATTATGTTCCGGTACGAACGACATTGTAACCAGCGTAGTTACTGGCCAATGGCCATTATCAAACTTAACATCTAATGTCTCAGGGTGACGAGCTAAGTGGAATACCACGCAGTATTTTGTTATTTGTAGTTCTGTATGGTGTTGGTAATGTTTATAGGCGATCGTATCGCTTACCATCAGGCGAGCGACATGCTCGTCTCGTCAAGTGTATCCGATCTTGTCGCACGCCTTTCCCATAAATAAATATTAATGTTATTTTCTTAGAAAACATGCCTATGTTATGCTGAATATCATAGTTAGTAATGAAACGTTCTGTCTAGACAATTTCCGCAGGTTCAAAACCTAAGGCTGAAACTCTGAACCTCTGACTTTTCGAAGCTACGTGTGTATTATTTTTCAATTATCGTTCGCTTTAATAGTGAAGGAAAACATCGTGAGGAAACCTACATACCTGATAAATCTCCATAAGAATTTCGATGGAATGTGAAGTCTGCCAACCCGCACTAGGCCAGCGTGGTGGACAGCCTTAAACCCTCTCAGTTGTAGAGGAGCAGTGGGCAGTATATAATACAGGGCTGGTATTATTATTTTATGCTAAATCCCAGTTCTGATCTAGCAGTGTGCTAAATATCTTCCCAATCAGTTCAGCGGTGTCGCCGTTTGCTTTAATGAACATCCATACTTTCGCATTAATGATATTAATTAGATTAGTGAAATGGGACTTCTCTTTTTATGACGTTAGGGCAAGTGCAACATCGCGTAAGTGTATGTTTTTAGTATTATAAATATAAAGTTTAGTATAGTAAGTAGCAATCTCAATTTGTGATTTTTCGTCCCTTTCTTGATATTATACCCCTGACGATTTAGCAATTATTCTTCATTGCATTTAGTAGTAGCTAAGTGTATTCACCACCACCTGATCTATGCTTCTATTTTTTTACTATGAGTCATACTATTGAGTTTAATGTGCTCAGGGTTGCCTATTTTAGTTTTTTCATAATCCATAAGCGATGATGAAAGTTGGATTGTTTACGCTTGCCTTTGTATAGCATAGTAGAATAAAACCCGGGTTCCACCTGCATCTGCTAACCTCCACCTGCTCCCAAAAGCTCCTGCATCCACTGACAAGTCTTAAATTGTTTTATACTCTACTCCCTCGATATTTCAATTCCTATAGTCCTGTCTTTCGTGTATACAATTTACACTGTTAATTGTCATACAAAATTAAATTATGCGGCGCGGATTCCCATACAGAGGTGAGCATTTTTCTTTGCAAGGTGTGTTAAGTGCATACATACATACATACACACCAACTTACCCCTTTTATCCCCGAAGGGGAGGCAAAGGCGCAACTAGTGCACCCACTTTTCGGCGTGCATATTCTGTCCCATGGGCACAAATTCCAGTCTTCGGGCTGATACTGAATAGAAACACCCAATATCACTTTGCTCGACCCGGGATTGAACCCGAGTCCTCAGCATTGCAGTCGTACCGCAATACAACTACGCCACCGAGGCAGTCCAAAGTGTTGTTAAGCCCAAAGAAAAAAAAAATCGGTGCGTGTACGTATGTACGCGCGTGAGAAGTTATACTTCTTTGGCATCATTAAAAAATATTTTTTGATTGCATGCAAATAATTAATTACAATAAAATGATAAAAGCACTGGAAAAGGATAGTCAACACAGTCAATAAAGTTCAGTTTAAATTTGAAATATTAAATAGATTATATTATAAAAATATAATTTAGAGAATAATAAATATGTATGACGTAATTTGTACTAAATATTATAAGATTCTTACTTTAAAATGGGTTTTTAATACATCAATGTTTAAAATATTTATTATTGATTATTTAATATTTTAAAAGTAAATTAATAAATTCAAAGACTGAATTTAATTTAATTCATTATTTAAATATTTATTGTTTTCTTAATTTAATATTTACTTTTCATTTTTATCAAAAAGTTTTCATGAAACAGCTTCTTCAGCATGAACCTTTGTGAACAACCGTGAGAATTATGTGTCACACATGCGCGCGCATCGTAAAATTTCACTCTCATCTTTTTTTCATAACGCGCCTAACGAAGTATAACTTCAAAAATCCTGATTGTATATAATTCAATTTGTTGCAGGTTATTCAGTCGGTGAAGTGCGGCAGTGCAGTGTGTGTGAGTGTTGTGTCAGTGCGGAATGGGCCGCAGCTAGCGACCCTTGGCGAGCCGGCATGCGCGCCGCCTAGCCATGCCACCAGCGCAAAACTGCTTATGGCGCAGTATACGCAACGGACACAGCCAATGCACAGGTCAGTTATAATGTATGTTTAAAGCCTCGTATACACTTTCCAGAGATCATTTTTCCCTCGAACGTGTTCACTCTGGAATGGGCTTCCTCCCACAGTGTTTCCTCAGCGCTATGACTTATCCTTCTTCAAACGAGGTTTAAAAAAAGTTTTTTACAGTTGGCAGCGGCTTAGCTGTGCTCTTGGCATTGCTGACATCCATGGGCGACGGTAACCACTTACCATCAGGTGGGCCGTTAGCTCGTCTGCCTTCGAGGCAATAAAAAAAAATAAAAAAAATATACACCAAGTGTCTATGTGACATGTGTGAATACGAGTGTCTCATTGTGACATTTATTTGAAGGGTAATACGATGTATTAATCCAAGACGCCGCATTAACTTGGCCTTCCATGCCAAACTGTCATGGGAGCAAATAGTTCAAAGCTCAGACGTTGCATGGAGTAAAGTGGGCGGACCATAAACTGATGTAATCTATCTGTGTTTCATTCGTGTGTACCAACATAATTACTGCTACGGGCTAAAAATTGTAGCCAATTTACCAATATGGCGCCGTGTGGCAAAAAATCTGTCGGTGCTAATTGTGCGTTAGCTTATAAATATCGTACTACCATTTGCCTGGCGACATAACCTGACCTTGAGCTGTGATACCCTATCGTCTTACATATCAATCTTACGCTCACATTCCATTCACATTCAACTCTTATCACAGATTACGGACGGATTTTATGACTTTCATTAAAAAAATGTCAAGCAATTTTGTTAATTTCTCCATAAATATAGATCTTTCATCATCTTTTTGGTCTAAGTTATGCCGTGGTAATGTTCATAATATTTCGATATTTTAAATGCTTCCCATGTGGATAGTAGAGATATTTTTTATCGATGCAAACCTGGCCGTCACCAATGAAGAATATTGTCAGCCATGTCCATAAGTTGTAGGTGTAATTTAAAAAAACTGATATCTGATGATGACACAGGAAATAGTGTCATGTAATTCTTTATTCAAAGTTGTGATATTGGCACTGGCTTGACGTTGAATAGCACCAACCGCCATGTCTCGTCGTTCAGGTATAACACCTAATTGCCAGCTAAAGGTTTTTCCTAATGAGGTGCATAATGAGATAAAGTAGTAACAGCCAGAATTACCAAATATGAAGGTATTTCAGTATGCTATATACACTGCAGTTACTTCTCTCCCTGCCTGTCCAAGGCTGAACTTACAACAGTAATCAACAAAAATCAAATCCGGAACTTCAAATCGCCTATTGTTTCTTTACCAACAATTTTCTTCTCTGAAATGAACTAACAACTGCTTTATTTTAGATAAAAAATACCCAATAGTGTATAGGTGATTTGGAGTATTGTTTTTCTTCAGTTACATTGTGTCTGACTTTACCAATCGACTTGACTGTAATACTACTAACAGACGATTAGATTTGGTATCATGCGACCAATTCGTCACGCGGTACAGTCTTCACGCCACACGATCGAACCGTACCATGCGATGTCCAGTTGTATCCAACCAAGTTTGATGGACAAGCCATCGAACCAGCCGTACCAACAATAATAATAATAATGTCCATCGAACCGTGCCCCACACGATGCGATATGGTTCGATGGTATACCATTTTAATGGTTCGGCTGTACCAAATCGCATCGTATGTGCCCACTTTAACAACTCATAACAATGCGCGACGAGTGGGCCGATGTATCGGTTCCAACGTTTATTGAGCCGAGTACTCATCACTGTACCTCTCTAATGATCCTCGGAGGCAGTGGTACGTGCTTTTGTCTATGTTATATCACATTATATGGTTGTAAACATGGGTTCATATTTCTTCTAAGTTATTATAAAAATATTATCCCTCGGGTAAAGTTTATTCCACGATAGTTCGATCGTCCACATTCGATTCCCGCTATGTGAAAAATATTTTGTAATCTACGGGTATTCGTTCGTGTTGTACACATCGTAAGTCTTTAGTACTTGATACCTATAACACTTGTAATCAATCCTACTAATATTATAAAGGCGAAAGTTTGTAAGAATGTATGGATGTTTGTTCCTCTTTCATGCAAAAACTACTGAACGGATTTCAATGAAATTTTGCACACGGGTAGATCATGTCCTGGATTAACACAAAGGCTACTTTTTATCCTGGGGAAATATAAACCGGGAATTTTACCCCGGAAAACTTTTTAATGCGGGCGGAGCCGCGGGCAAAAGCTAGTATAATATAAAGAAGTCATAAGCGTACAGTCAACCACATAAGTAGCTGAACAAATTCAAAACTTCAAATCACCTCTACATTTTTGTGTTTTCATCAATTTTTGTTTTCTCTTCACAAAAATAAAATAAAAGGGATTTACTTTTCTTCACACAAAAAATGTTTTAATGGAACTAAATGCGTGTAGACGATTTGAATGTTTGAATTTGTCCAGCTGGTTATGTGACTGACTGTACACGTTACTGGTGGTAGGTCTCTCATATGTAAGAGTCTGTCTGGGTGGGTACCACCGCAATGTCTATTTCCACGGCTAAGCAGCAGTGTGCATGCACTGTTGTGTTTCGGTTTGAAGGACATTGTAGCCAGTGTAACTACAGGACATAATGAGACTTAACATTTTATGTCTCAGTATGACGAGCGCAGTGGAATGCCACACAGTACTCTGTAACTCAAGGTGCTGGCTGATTTTGCTACTGTTTATGGGTGGTCGTATCGCTTACCATCAGGCGAACGGCATGCTCGTCTCGTAATTCAATGCCATAAAAAAAACGTAAAAATATACAAATTGCAGTTTAATACATTTATTAAGGTCTATTTAAATAAAATATCTAAGACCTAGCTAATGGCTCTTACAAATACGAGATTTTGTGTAAGCTTAAATTTACTATCAAATGAAATAGGCCCGGCTTGCGTTTTTAATGGCGCATACCCGTTTCCAACTCATAAAATTTAAAAATGTCGCTTGTTTTCCGCTTGTAAGAAAATCTATTGGATATTTCGAACAGCTATTGCTTTCTGAGAATATACAATCCATTGTATACGTATAGAATGGATTTTATTTTGCTGTAAAAGCTGGTAAGAGGTACGTTGGCTTTATAATTGTTACTTATGTCTAAGTCATATTGCTAGAAATGTATGCTATCTATTCATTTAACTGTATTTCACATTTTTCTCTTATTGACAGCAACAGTATGCTGTGAACAAACTGTAGTCATTGTCTGGAGAATAGATGTACCTTCTCGAAATGAACATTATTTACCTTGAACTTAAATGAAGTACCCGTTGAGACCTTTAGGCTCAAAATCCATTACCAAATCACCTACATTTACTCATACATTTATAAACTGTGGACAATGTAGTTAGTTCTACAATTATCTCCTATATATAATGTGTAGTCTTTTATAAAACTTATTGTACAATTGTTTTTTATCCCAAATAAATAAAATAAAAATACATTGCTTTATAAATCATATAAATTGGGGTGACCGCGTATCGGTTTCGTCGGCCGGTCACTAATAGTAATATCTATCAAAATGAAAAACAATATAATATGCACAATAAAATACTGAAAGGCACAATGACATCACCGCGGGCGCGGCGCAGACAACCCGACCTACCTAGAATAACGGTCACCATCCACACCTGCAGTGGACACATAAACTTAGCTGTGTTGTATTGTACTTCTGCCTCGGTGGCGTAGTTGTATTGCAGAATGACTGCAATGATTAGGTCTTGGGTTCGATTCACGGATTGGGCAAAGTGATATTGGGGTTTTTGAATTCAGTATCAGCCCGGACTCTGGAATTTGTGACCGATATGGCGATAGGCTCGCCCCCTATCACATCATGGGACGGAATACGCACGGCGAAAAGTGGGTGCGCTAGTTGCGCCTATGCCTACCCTTTCGGGGATAAAAGGCGTGAGTGTGTGTATTGTACTTTGCGTGCAATTCTGTTTGTAACTGAATAAATAGTCCTTCTTATCTTGGAGTTCGAATTAGCACCAAAATTTTATTAAAACGAGTTTAAAAGTTTAGGAGGGAAAGGGTAAAAGGTGGTTACTTTCGTATTTATAATTTTGATTTGGTATTTGTTGGTTTCTAGGCTATTTCGCTAGGCTAGGTCGCAGGAACGCGCTGGATGCAGGCCGCTTTTGACAGGTCCGTCTGGAAATCTTTAGGAGAGGTCTGTGCTCAGCAATGGACGTCATGTGGGTGATGATAATGATAACGTTGATTATAGTCTTCTTCAAACGTGTAAGGTGTATCGTTAAAATGACACATATCATTAGCATGCTATTTCAATGTATATAGAGACAATGAAATTAAAATTGGCGGCAAAAAAATCATGTCGGTTAACCCTAAATGTTACACTGAAACTATAATGCTTTTTAGACAGGAAATAAAAAGCACGATGTAATACTAATTACGACACAGTATAATTAAATTCCCATAGCAATACTTTCACAATTTTACACGCACTATTCCTTGAACACCTGTTAAAAGCAAGCTAATTAAAGTCGAGCGCTGTCGTGTGCGTTGACCGCTTTAAATATCATAATTGTGAGGCAAAGGCGCGTAAACATTCAGCCTTCTCGGCAGATGTGTCACAATTATTATAAAGTTATTAAATTAGCGGAAGCTATCGTTGGATCCGGATAGGTATAATGTGGGAATTATATTAAGTTTGAATACGTCGTGGTTAGTTTGAGCAAATTTTATCTATTATCGCGTTACTGAGGGTGCTATTCTTGAATAAGTAGGTAAGTAATTTTATCATGAACACTTTCATGATAAAATTACTTACTTAGTGCTTTATTCTGTCTAAATTTATGTTCACATAATATATTATTCTGTTATGTACCTACTACCATATTTTACAGGTTTTTGTGGAGTCTTTGCTCCTCAGGCGTCAGTTACTTCATTATTCAACAAGGCAAGGACCTTACTATGATTTAACAGCAAAAAAAAAAGTGTAGAAGGTATTTGAACTAATACTATCTAATGTATTCATTACATGGCATGGCAGTAGTTCAAATACCTAATAAAATTTATATTAACATTTATACACAGGATATTATAATAATATTGTTTCGTTTTGATGCAAATTTATTCAATTCGTCTACTTTTTATGGGTTTATTTATTTGCAATTACTTGTTATGTGAATCTGTATAACTCCATTTATAAAATGCAACATTCATATGAAGTGTAGTTTTTAAGCTAAATAAAATCAAATTAATCTCAAAATTGGAGGTCTTTAAAATTAAACGAGTTATTGTATAAGGCTGGTTTTTAGGAGTCCTATCCAAATATATATGTTGGAGCGGCGGGTATTTTGAAATAATAATCGTGCAAAAAACCAGTCGAGATGTCAAATCGTTGGTATAAATAGGGCGCCTCGCATTTGAAAAGGGCAGTCTCTTGTGAGACTCTCAACTGTTCGGAGCTCCGAAAATAAGTTTGGAACATCCAGAAATAAAGGATGAACAACAATTTGGAATTTTACTCTCACATCATGGGTTATGATGATGAGGTGGAACCCTGTGACGTCGGCAGAGCTGACGTCATCTCTTTTTAAAGAGTTCTAGACCTTCTGATCCGTCATATATAAACTGTCTTGGTTACAATTTAAGGCTCGTTCTGCCCTTTACTTTTTCATTGTAACTATGAACACAGATTCCTTCATGTAATTTAATTGTCAATGGTTGTGGACAAAAATAATTATCAAAATTATTAGGTACAAATTAATAGCGATTGTTTTGTTCGTGGTGAAATATACGTGTTTTATATTTATTTTATCGCTCAAAAGGAAGTTGTATCTAATGAAAAGATAATGGCATCACGATTTTTCTTATCGCAAATTTTATAAATGATTACATATACATACATACATATACGCTCACGCCTGTTATCCCCGAAGGGGTAGGCAGAGGCGCAACTAGTGCACCCACTTTTCGCCGACATTCCGTCCCATGATGTGATAGGGGGCGAGCCTATCGCCATATCGGGCACAAAATTATTTATAAATGATTAAATAATTAAAAAAGCAAATCAACGTACCATCTGCTATCAAATGTAACGTAATTGGTGATATATTCAATTCAGTCATATTTTGTATTTAAAGTAAATTCAGCGACATGATAAGCGACGATAGCCTAGTTGGGAGTGGAACGGGCTGCCGAGACGAATGTCCACAGGTTCAAAACCCAAGCACACACACACACCTCTGACTTTTCTAGAAACTTATGTGTGTAGTACTCCTTGTGAATTATCGCTCGCTCTAACAGTGAAGGAAAAACATCGCGAGGAAACCTGCACACCTGAGAAGTTCTTTGAATTTCGAAGGTATGTGAAATCTGATCAAACCGCACTAGGCCAGCGTGGTGGACTAAGGCCTAAACCCTCTCAGTTGTAGAGGAGGTCCGTGCTCAGCAGTGGCCAGTATATATTACAGGGCTGGTATGGTAGGAGACGGTACCATGAACCCTAGGGTACACACAGTGGCGTAACTACATCGTCTGAGGCCTGTGACAAATTCATTGGATGGGGCCCCAGTAGAAATTGTCACGGCCCATGACATTCAACAAATAGCGTATACACCCCCCCCCCTCATATAACTTTTTTTATGATATATCTGAGCTCGCGGCCTGTCGGTACGGAGGGGCCGTGGCCGTGGCATTTTGCCTCCTCTGCCACCCTATAGTTACGCCACTGGGTACACATAGACTGGAATTGTTTGAAGCGTCATTTAGGCGGATCCATCATTGCTAGAAATAATCGTATGCAATAATTGCTAGCAATGTTCGCCACTTAAATAATTATCAAAAGACTCGTATATATATCGTGCGGGCAAGAATTGCCTCGCCATTGCGCATGTTCAGAGTTTAGACGTTCAATAATTGTGTACGAAAATTGCTAGCAATGATGAACCGTCTAAATGAGGCTTAAAAGTTAAAACTAATGTTTACAGACATATTTAACTTTTTCGTTCGTAGATTGTTTCCCCGCGATCTTGTAATATCGCGTGCCAATGACACATTGACTCCTGTAACTGTATGTACGAAGATAAAACATAATTGACACAATAATTATACAACATTTTAGTATAGTGCTAAATTGTGGATTGGTTACATGAAACGAGTTCGCGGTTCGCGTGTCTAATGAGTTATTTTTACTTAGCGCCATCACGCGTGAAGACCTTTGCAGTTATAAAACACGAACACACACACATTACGCCTTTATTCCCGAAGGGGTAGACAGAGGTAAATCCAGGGCACCCACTTTTCTCCTATGTGTTCTGTCTCACGATGTAGTAGGGGATGAGTCTGTCACCATTTCGGGCACTACTTCCAGACGCTGGGCTGATACTGGGCAGAAAAAAAACAGTAAAAATCGCACTATATACTCTTCCAGGGTAGCCTATTTGTTAATCCAGAAGTAGGTCTGTTGGTACCTCATTGTATCCAAATCGGCGGTCTCTGCGTTTCCTTCTAACAAATATCAAGCATCTTTGCAAACTGTGCGGGGCTCAGACTGGGCCAACACCCCGCAATGTGTTGTGTGTGTGCTGGATTGCGTGAGTGGGAATATGGCGATACCAGTGACAAAGTAACAAAGGCGAAAAATCGGGAAATAGCGTTTATTTCACACACTGAATCGAAAGTTACAAAGTTCAGCCACAACGGTAGCCAAATTCTCCCGGCGTTAATATTCGGCGCGTAGTCTCTCGTTGCTACGCCGTAGCTATGCGACGTAGCTGGAAGTCGTCCTCGTAGCACCGTGCCACAGCTGATGAGGAAGGATGGTCCACTCTGCATAAGCGCCTTTTTCCTCTTCAAACTTGCAGACTTCTTCTTTCTTGCTGACTACTTGCTGTTTTCTTGATGTCCCGAACTAAACTCATTTGCAAAAAAAACGGGCACCTAAGCAATGAACCATTTCAAATGTTACTATTGGTTTGTTTGATAATTATCGGTAGTTTTACTTTCACAATTTTGTAAATTAATAAGCAAATAATCGTTTTCGTCAGTATTATCATAAAATTTTGATAAAATTTATGGGTTTTAATGCTAAAGTTCACTAGTAGTGTATGCTCGCTAGTAGTGCATATGCTCGTGAAGTAAAAGTTAACAAAGATTTTTGTTTGTTTTTTCTTTAATAAAGTAAAAGCAGATAAATGTTTAGTATCGAGTGTGACCCCCTCTAGCTGAAATCACAGCTTGAATTCGTCTGGGTATGCTAGCGAGGATATCCCGGATACTTGCTTGCGGAATACGTTCCCACTCCGCGGTAATCACATTCTTCAGCTCTCTGATGGTTTGCGGAGCCGGTTGTACTGATCTCACGCGTCGTTTCAGAACGTCCCAGACATGCTCTATAGGATTGAGGTCGGGACTTCGAGCTGGCCAATCCAAACGACGAATGCCGACCTCTTGCACATACGCTTCCACATCGCCAGACCGGTGGGCGCGAGCGTTGTCGTCCATAAAAATTGAGTCTTCGCCTAAAGCGGCCAATGCGGGTTGTGCATGAGGAATAAGAACTTCCGTTATGTATCGATGTCCAGTCAGTGAGCCGTTTTCAATGAAGACTAACTCTGTACGATCCATTGAATTTATTCCTGCCCAAAACATAACAGAGCCCCCACCATAAGGTGTGATTTCTTCAAAACAAGCCTCTGCAAAGCGTTCTCCTCGTCTTCGTAGCACTCGCCGACGTCGATATTCACCGAACAGAGATATCCTGGCTTCATCGGAGAACAATACCCTATTCCAGTCTTCTTGAGTCCATGACTCACAATTTCGAGCAAACCTAAGCCTGGCAACTCTGTGCTCACGGAGTAACTTAGGGCCGCGGGCCGGGCGATGACTGCGTATATTGGCCGCGAGCAGCCTCCTCCTGACCGTCCATAGACTAATATGCACATTTCTTACTTCTTCGAGGTTGTTCTTAAGGTCCACATACGAAGACTTGCGATTTCTCAATGCGCGACTCACAAGAAAACGATCATCCCGTGGTTGGGTATATGGTTTTCTTCCAGAACCAGACCTTCTCTCGACGGAACCGGTGTCTTGATACCGCTGCCAGGTCCTTTGAACCGTCGAGCGACTCACACTTAGCCTCCGAGCCACGAAGCATTGGCTGCAGCCCTCTTCGAGCAGCGCAATAATTTTGGTAGCTTTTACCACTTTCTCTAACATTATTGAGACAGCTAAACAGCAATAAATGAAGCTTTGACAATTAAGAATATGAAATAAATTCATAAAAATTGACTAAAAGTTATGAAAACCGACATTATCTTTTGGAACTTCGCACCATACTTAATACTTAGCCTAAAAATATTATTATTAAATTGTATTCATTATATTTACCATCTACCACCCAACTAGTAGCCAATAATTTTTTTTTTCTTTCTTTCTTTCTTTCACCAAAAATCTAGGATAAAAAGTGGTTTTCTGTAAAAACTAGCATCAAACGAAAATTTTAATTTAGAACGTACTGTTTTAAACACCACGGCATTTTTAAAACCGGCCAGTAACATGTACAAATGATTGAAATCATTTTGGTACCGTATTTTTTTAAAAAAGAATTAAAATCCAAACCGCCCGTTTTTTTTGCAAATGAGTGTATTTCTATTAAACAAAAAACTCCTAACACGTTTTTAACTCAAAAATACAAAAAAAACAAATTAGCTTAAGTACTCCGCGGCTATACCGTACGGAGCACTAAGAGGGCCTTCCCTCTTTCTAGGACCTCTTTTTCACTTTCAAGATTACACTTATTTTCAATTCGCGCCTAAGTTAAGCCTATATGCCTAAACTATAAGTGTCTTGGTACATAGACACTAAGTGGCTCTATATACTAAACATCATAAAACAACCTCATGTGCATTACAAAGAAAGTTATCGTGATTTACTTACTCTAAGTTTAGCACAAACGATGCACACAAGCAACATTTCTAAAAATAACTATTTAAACTTTATACACACGTTCATCCCGCTACCGCAGCGGGGTAGGCAAAGTTCTAACCTACACTATGACACCGAATGAAACACTAAACAGTTCATACCGGGTGAGTTATAAGCGTTCAATGACCCTAACGATAACACGATTTTTTCACTAAGTTTACTCGCTAAAGTCTATGACGTCACTAAGAGGTCCGAGTTCTATTACGAAATCGCGCATGCGCGGTATGCACTTTACGTTGTTGTCTCTTCGAGAATATGCGTCCTGCACACAAACCTTCGCATTTGTAATAAGGATTTTCATATTTGCAATATTAGAAAGAGCACTTCGCCTACGGTTTCAACTTCCAAACATATATTCCACCTTGATATTATGTACATATTCTGAAATTTTTACAGTTGGCTCCTGCTTTATTCTGAGGAGAACGCTAAAGTTAGATAGAAAATACGTTTCATTACGTAATACGGTTTCTAGATAATTCTATTCGCTATATGGATCATTTAACGGTCGACACGTTTATCCAACGGTTCGAATTCAATAAAATAACCAATAAATTATTAATTACTATTCGTCGTTATCGCGCTGAATTGGGACTCGGATAAAAATATTCGAAGCTTTGATTTATTGGTCATTCTATTTGGTTCCATGACGTAATACCTTTTAATGCGATACCGTTGGTTTCACCTACTAGGTTTTGCCCGTGGTTTCGTCCGAGAGAAGGTTGTCCTGTGCACTCATCATCATCATCCACGTGAAATCTTCTGCTGAACAGCTGCCTCCTCTAAAGATTTCAAGACGGACGTGTTAAAAGCGGCCTGCATCCAGCGTGTTCCTGTAACCTTTTTTTAACTTACCTATAATCTCTGCACTTTCCTGGGTAAATAGTAGTCTTATCCATCATAGGCTATGTGTCAAACCTCAAAATTCAGCTGTTAAGGGTAACTTTGAACAAAAAGTATTTCGTCAGTAAACGCACCTGGGTCTATATCTTGGCGCTATATTGTACCAAAAACCCTAAAAATGCTAATTGACGTACCGTTAGGATATTATACTGGATAATTTCACATATCTCTATGCTAAAATCTACTACAAATATACAAAGGAAAAAAATCCTGCTCGGCTCTCCGTATTGTGATAAATAAAAAATAGGCGCCACCTCGCCAGACCAAACAAAATAAAACTCCGCAGTCACTACGCGTTTATGACCTCACCAACACAATTAATTGGCGAATGGCTACCTAGGAACGTCCTATATACTTACATTAGTAAATATTGAGGTTTCGGGACTTACCATCTCATGTCTCAAGGTTAGGTACTAATCACTAAAGTCATTCAATGCTTTTCCTTTCCATCAGCGCGATTATGCCTTTATTTTCAAACTAGATGCTCTATTAATATTACTACAAAATATCTACCGACCAAGATCAGTATAGACTACAAAGAAGTTGAAATATTACTACCGTGGGCGAGTCATTTGTAACACGCCCTAAAATGTATATATGCTAAGTAACCATGTTATCACCAAAACTGTTTTTTTGTGATAATTAAACCATGGGGTCATCGTCCCAGTAATTGTTCGTACTTCTGGAAATAGCCAAATATTTTAAATGGGCAATAAAATTAGTTAACCGTAATAAAAACTCGAATCTGTTTATTTTATTTGTACAAAAAGTTCTCAGCATTATTTTTATGGATCAACTTAGTAAGCGAATTTATAGAAAATTAAAGACTGTATACAAAAATACCTTGAACAGCAAGCCCTTAAAATTCCACGTGCCCAACCCATTCGTACCGGAAAAATCTAGAACCAAATCTATGTGTTACGCAAGACTCGGTGTTTGAGTGAGACACGACCGTGGTACAACTGTCAAGGTCCCTTGGAACTTTTCTTGCGAATTGGCCTCTATTATAAGTAATTTGCTTTTAAACGAAGCCCGGTTGTGTTGGCACGGTTATTGATTTTGTTATTCGGCTTTGACTCTTGAGAAAAACAAGTTTGTAACTTCTTGTATTGTAGCTGCGAAAGATCTAGATTCAACAATTCAAAATTATGATTAAATGCGTTTTTACTTTGGTAACATTAGTTCACTTCCACTGATATTCCTAAAAGATGTTATTCTTTAATGATAACTTGTTTTGTTTTTACGCAGTTTGTATTTTATCTGATCATCATCAATGCACTATTCAACGTTGATCAGGCCCTTGATGACTTTGAACTGGTCAAAGGTGGATCCGTCTGTAAATGGCGGACAATTTGTAGTAAATTGTTAACAGAACAATGGGTCGTTGGTCGCTACGTTTGGATGCACAGAGTACAATGCGCAGATCTATATAGTAGGAATGGAGTGCTACAGATCAAAATCATGGTTTTGTGTGATCATAATGCGAGTAAAAGATTTATTTAATTGGATGACCGATTTGTATGTACTGCATATACAAAACTATACTTCAAATAAAGAAAAAGAAAGAAAGAAAGAGATATTTTATTGCTGGGACAAACAGATGATAGCGTAATATTGTACCAACAATAGGAACCCTCATTCAGCTTCTTACTACAGTACGGTCTAACCAATACTGTAGCGCTGATTTTCGATGAGGGACCCAGGTGACATTCGAAATACGTTATGCTTTCATGAATTAAAAAAACATCGATACAAATATGCACACTTTACTTTTCTTGAAAATCGGCATCCAGAAAATCCACGTCCTGCCTGGGCTATAGGAAAATAATCAATTCTTACCATCAAGTGCCTTAACTGCTTACACTATGGTTAATACAAGATGGTTGAATAAATGCTGAATCCTCTGTTTTTATTGCCAAGAGAATTAGTGCTATATATATGTTCTTCGGGTCAAGTCTTCCCAATATCTACACGGACTGGTGAAGACTACAGCGACATTTCATATGATTTTTTCAACAGATCATGACTGCGGACTTCGTGATGATTCGCTTAAGGTCTGTGATTATTACAGGACTTGTAAAGGTTTGGAGCAGCTGGAGAACCTGCAAGAAATAACGAGTTTTATTCTATGAATCTGTAACCATTACCCACCATATTCTGTGATCACATTATTGAAAATTTTACAGCTAAATATAGACAGATTTATAATTGAGTTACATTAACTTTCACTTCAGTCCGATTCTAAAAACAGTCAGAATTATCGGCTTTATGTGGCTCTCTTCAAAATCTTTGTATTCATAGTATATAATTATAATATATTTCGTAATTCATAAATATTTTGTACGACAGAAAAATAAATGTCGGCATATAATATTATGCTTTGCTACGCTATGTGTGAAGCTAGGGCGGGTCGCTAGTAAACGACTAGTAGTCTGTAGTAGTATGCCATGCATGCGACTGGCTGAGCTCATTGTACACAAGATCAAACGCACGTACTAATTCAGGGCATCTAGATTTAACACGAAAAGTACTAAAACTAGTCCCAGCGTTAGTTGGCAGGCCAGCGAGTTCGTCCTCAGGTAATTAAATTTAATACCAGCCAGTGACATTTGCCAGTCGTTGATATTACAGTGTGTTTTTACCAGTGCCGAGTGGCGGCGTGGAAATCTCATGAGACGCGAAGCGCGGTTGCCAACGCGCTTATACATCTGGATACGGAGTGTATGTTTATTGTTTTTTGCATAGGCCTGTATTAACGGGGGATGGACAGAATGTTTAGTGATGGGTTTGTAGATATCTCATAACGTCAGGTACATCTCTCCAATGCAGCACATGTTTTCGAATCAATTTCCTTTCGTTGCTCGGCTAACAATCTATCTCACGGCACAAGTACGCTTAAGTCCAATGATATTATAGTTTTTTGACACCTCTTTTAGTTTTGTTTGCAAGCACTATAGCATTTTGGTGTTCTTATGGCTCGATAGCCACTATCTAAATACAATTTCTTTTCTGCAAAGATCAGAAATATTTGATTACGCATCATTGTCAGTCAATCATGGGTAGTTATGGTTTAGCACACTCACAAATTATTTTGTCTTATTCAATTTTCTTCCTGCTCTTAACCCAAAACACTATGGTATCAAGGGAAACACTTGTTCCCGAATGGATTTCTCTGAATGTTTGTGTCCAGCCTCGTTGCTGAAGTCAACCCCTATGTGAGACATATTGCTTTTTTTTTTTTCATATTTTAGAACATTTCCTGTAATTAAAATTAGAATATCACTATTAAAGTGTCAGGACTAGAAATAATATTACCAAGAATCCAATAGCTGTTTGCAATCATCGACCGCAAGCTACTGGTTTCTACGATTTAATATAGCTTTCCGAATACAAGGTCAGCTGCGGTCGACTATGCCTTTTAATAACCAAATACAAGTGGGTCATCTGATGGTTAGTGATCAATATGACAAGCTATATTGCTAGATTTACATGCGTTGAAATTTAGAGAAAGTTATTTTTGGTATAGACTGGCTAATGCCCATGTAGGTTATCTGGTATCAAATGATAACCACCGACCACGAATAAGCACAATAGCAAAAGAATAACGGCTACCGGATTTATGGGAATATAATTAAAGAGAAAGGCATATCTTGGGTTCTGCAAAGACATTAAGGTGGGGATTTGTATTCCTTGAAGTAGTATTGCATCATTGTTCGGCCCATTTCTGTATAATAGGGGTTGAATCTAGTACCATAACAGGAAAGTCTATTTCAACTATAAAACCTAGCTAAACATAAGTATGTGCCCCAGATTCCCAGTCGGACCAATTTAAGATGAGTCAGTGTCGTTATTTCGGCTTACGAGTTGCGACCTAAATCAAACCTCACTGTAGTCTAGCTTAAATTAGATAATTTCTGAACAAGTTCGCCCCAATTACGAATAGGACGAAATCTAAATGCAGTTCCGGATGTTTTGGACAATTTTAGGATCTGGTAGCAATTAGCTTAGATTGACGTCTTGTCGCCAAGGGTTTAAGCCGAGCCAAGACGCAACGACTCTCGTGGTCGTTAGTCGACTATTTGGTCTATATTCTATACTGTCAGCCAGCTAATCATTGATTCATATAAAATAAAATAAGCATAATCATAGAAAGCTCTTTAGAGTAATTAAGTAAAAGAAATAAAACCAACTTTAAAACCACTACATACAGGCACCGACTCCAAATATATGTATATAAAGTTTAATTATTTTTTGGTCGGTAGTGGTATTTAAGCCCGTATTATTTTTTCATTCATAGTTCATTATGAAATGGTGTAAACAATACGTGATAGATATACAATAGCAGCATTCGCGGGTCATCACCTGTAAGTAAAGAGTTCCATTGTCTATCTCCGAAGATCTTCATCAGATCCTAATAAATTATATACTAGAACCTTCCCTGAAAAATATACATTTTAATAACGAAAACCCCATCCAAATAGGGTCAGTAGTTTATGAAAAAATCGCAGCCATACAAACTTACATACATACGGGTCGAATACAGAACCTCATTTTTTTAAGTCGGTTAAAAAAGGAAGACCATCGTAACTCAAGGTAATGCCTCTAGATGGTTGTATAAAGCGTACCAAGGTGAAATATCTTAACACAAAGGAGCACCTTTAACCCTGGATATAAGCGTTCAACTTTCAAGGATATCATATGGCTTCCTTACATAAATTATACTAGTAATTTCATTATAGTTGAGAACTTAATGATCGCCTACCATCTATTGGATCCATGCTAACCGATTTGACGTAGTGCAAGGTATTGAGGGCTGTTAGTCGTAAGTTGATGGCTAACTCCTTTTATTTTCACAGAAGTGGGACATTTATAAGAAAAAGAAAAGAAACATTTGAGAATAATATCTAGTTGTCATAGTTTTATAAATTCTAGAAGACTATGTTCAATGAAGTTCTATTATTCCTGTTTACCCTTATAGGGGACATAGCGTGTACATATAAATAGTGAGTACAGTAAGCATTCGTACATATTATTTCGATTTTTTTTTTATATTCATATAAAAATTCAATTTCCAGACATTTTTTTTTATAATTTTCCCTTATAGGTAAGGCAAAGGGTTCAAGCCCATACAGCCTCGTCTTAAGTGATATTTTTGGTTGTCTTTATTTTTTTTCCTACGTACTATGTCATAGTAAAGCAAGACTTTATCGAGAAGTTTTGGCGGCAACGAAAAAACACTTGATTGCCACGGTTATTTCAATTCACTTCATTTGAGCACTTTAATAGAACTATAATATACCACTTTAATATACCACCATAATTATGCAATATAACACTGAGTATCACCAAAATAATGAATTAAAACAAGAGCACCTCAAGACACTTCCACGTTCCTGCCAAAAATACCTCCCAAAGACATTTTTTTTTTTTTATATATAATTCTCCCTTACAGGGAAGGCAAAGGGTTCAAGCCCATACAGCCTCGTCTTAAGTGATATCTCTGGTTGTCGTAGTAAAGCAGTGGCTACCTTACCAAGACTTTATCAAGGAGTTTTGGCGGCAACGAAAAAACACTTGATTGACACAGTTGTTTCAATTCACTTCATTTGAGCACTTTAATAGAACTATATTGGATAATATACCACCACAATTATGCAATATAACACTAAGTATCACCAAAATAATGAATTAAAACAAAAGCACCTCATGACACTTTCACGTTCCCGCCAAAAACTCATCCTCCCAAAGACAATAAAACCTCATTCGTTTTTTTTTCGTCCAGTGGACAGGCTATAGTTTTTTGACCATACTGCCTGGTCTTACGTAAAAACGTCATTCGTTTTTAATTACAGTTCCGTTCCAGGCATAAAACAGTCGCATTAATGTTTAAATTTTACGTTCCATTTCATTTACGAACACTTGGTAGTTCAACATTGATTTTTCATCAGACCAAAGCGAAGCGGGTCACCTGATGAAAATACACCGGCTTATTCAATTACATTCCAAACTATGTGGACTGTTGACCGCCCTTATTTCTGTTCCGGATTTAGTTCGAATGAATGTTTGAAATTAATTGTTTAGGTATACGCCTTGAAGTAAGGCAGTATGTTCTCAGAGAGCAGTGTGTGGCTGATAATAATGACTGAATTTACACAGTACATAATATTTTATACCTGGACAACGGTTGCATGTCAAAAAGCTGCGATAGATGCTCGTTTCTAAACTCATTCGGGGTCAGCCTATACAATGTAGTCAGAAATAAATCGCTTGCGCGTCATCTGTCAGGAAAATGCAACTTACAACTAAAATAGACAATAAGATTTATATGCTGTTTCCTTTGTACATCACAGAACGATCGCAACTGCTTAGGAAATTATAAAAAATGGGCGTTTTATCTTGAGGAAGTATACTAGCACCAAATAGGGTGATTTTTACATCCGAGACGGACGGAATAAATGAACACTGTCGCGGGATGCAGTTGGTAAAATTATATTTACATTACATTTGAACTATGTGCTAAGTCGACTAATTTTACAATATGAATCTTCAGCGGATTGATGAGGATGATCTAAGACTTCCGCATTCTTGTTAGTCCTATAAAAAAGTTGAAAATAAAAGTAAATCACGCAATCGCGGTGTCAAAATAGTTCGTTATCGTTGTCATTAGTGTTCCGACAGTGCCATAAAATGAGGTGACTTCTTATCGTGAGGTAGTTTTTCTTTGATTACGATGACTATTAAAGCTATTTTATTACATTTGGGTGGATATTTTAGCAATATTTGCATTGTTTATTATTTGACATGAGGTCAAATAAGCCACTAAGCTTTTTTAAAATTAACTAATTATCATTTTAAATCAGACACTTACCAGAGCCTTGATTCTGGCCTTCAAATTATGAAATTATTTAGCTTAGGGTAGAACGTAACAATGTGAAAAATACTTATTGATAAGAAAGTAATTTCAAGGCTGATATAAAAATCTAGGTAAGGCCTACGTTCAGCAGTGTACTGCCAAGGGCAGAAGACGATGAAGAGGATAATAAAATTTAATTTTAGTTAATACAATTAACTAGGTTAACCCTGATAAACGTATAATATGGAAGTAATTGGCATCGGTGAAATCGTTCCAAAGCTTCCAGAAACACTAAATTTGTATAAATAATTTAAATTCGAACCGAACCACCGACGGGTCACATATTTATGGAACACAGCCTGTCTATCGATTCAGAATTAAAATAATCTCGATAGGGTTGCCAGTTCATAGATGTAGAGGGAATTTTTAGATTTTACTCTCAAAAATATACTTAAGAAAAATAAATATGAATTACTATAGATTGTCTTTGTGCTAAATCTTTTTAAATATTGTTGCATTTTGTCATAGTATTAAGGATTTTGTCGTTTTATAAAGTATTAATTAGGTTTTGTTTGTATTTGGTAATTGGTAAGCGATTCTATAAAATATATATTAAATTAAGCATACAAGCTTACTTTATTATTACTATAGTTAGCAACTGGCAACCCTAAATCCGCCTCCGAGCGGATTAAAACTCAGCGCCTGCCGCCTAGTATGGGACGAAAATGGACGACACATAAAGGATCCCTGGAAATGGACCGGGGAGCTTTATTGAAGGTCCCTAGACCCTTCAAAACGCTCTTCCATCTCGGGAGGAAATCGGCTTTACGCCCTCTTTGGTACATTTGGCGCTCCGTTTTATCATTGACATATTTTATCTTTCTATTTTTGATATGAAATTGTGAGTTATCCTGTTGGAGCACCCATGTGGCACCAACTGCCTGAGTGATATGGCGACAGGCTCTCTACTATCACATAATGGTACGGAAATAAGATGGGTCGTAACTCGTAAGCGAAGTAGTTGTACGTAACTCTTAGGAAAAAGAAAATATTATAAATATGATTTGATGTCTGAAAGGCACTTTTATTGAGGGTAGATATTAACTAAAACCATTGACTGTTATGTTACTTTGATTTAATATAGTCAGTTTTATCAAGAATCGAATCTAAAACGTTTCTATAAGAGGAAAAACAATTTTGTCATACTTACAGAACTAACCTCCTGCCTTTTAAGGTACCTTCTCTCGACAGTTATGTAGATTATGAGACACTTTTTCATATCTCCATACAGAGAATATCACACATAAAAGAGATTTATGTCCTCTTTGCCGTTTAAAATTAATACAATGTATGAAGAGCAGTTTCATTAAAATTTCTACGACAATAAATTAGGTGGGTTATGCGGACACTTTTTTCTGTGCCTCGTTCAAAAATTATTAATATTCTCTATACCTAAGTGGGATTTTAATGAAATCTTCGGCATCAAAGCCATAACAAAATGGCGGACGACATAAAATGGCCGCTCGGAATAGCTGTTAGAAAGGTGGCAATTTAGCGAGTTTAAACCACAGACTTCTTTCATGCGATATTAGAATGAATATGCATGCGAAATTCCGTTCGTAATTTGCCTTAAAATATTTAGCGATAAAATATACGTTCTACGTGCAGTTTTTTCTGCGTTCGATTTAAGCACAAGTGAAAATGGTGCGAAAACCATTCCCACAACTCTTTCTCCATGTTAAGTTATTTGTGTAACGTCATATCGGGCATTATACTTTTTTTCTCACTTATGCCCAATTTTTTTTTCTATTACTTATTCCTAAATCTCAACTGGTAATTATCATGCATTACAAAACTTTTTTAAAATTATTAGTGCAATAAAACCTTTTTAGCCCATCAAGATCAAGATAAAAACATCGCACTTCTTTCCCGGTATCGTACAACCATGTTTAATTGTGACCAGCCGCAACGGTACATCAAAGACCAGTTTCTCGTTTTAACGTTCTTCTCTTTGATGTTGTCTTGTCTATGGCCATCAAAACCTTATGACGTAACGCTATTTTAATCCACTTGTTTGGGTTAAAATCCGTATTTGGGTACCATTCGGTTGGAGTAAATAACTGGTAAGTAAAAAATTTTAGACTGAGTATGATGAGGACTCTGTATAGATTTGTCTTTGTTTGTGGCTCTTATGCTATCTGGTGTCATTAAGTAAATTGTACTAAGATTTGTAAAGGTCCAAAGATCAACTTATTCGACGTGTGCGTTATGTATCTTCGCCCCAATGTTAAATAAGTATATGATTTTTTTTATGTAACTCGAGATAACTATTTTATCCGACTCACGAAGTTAGAAACAAAGTATAACATTAGTACATTCTTAGTTAGACGCTAAAGACCATACACACAAATCCAAATTGCAACTGCGTAATACCTGTGTACTGAGTACAGGCTGAGTAAAAACGAAAAAAAAGTACGAGATAAAAACTGGTACACGCACATACGCATAACGCACACAGGCGCACGCAGGACGCGGCACACATCGCGCCCGTCCAGCTGATCTCCCATCAAACGCTGAGACGGGTGGGCTCGCGAAATAGCGGGCGACGTTGCCGCACCGCGCACCACTGCCGCGCGACGTTGCCGCCCCGACCAGTAAATACACGAATTTCGAACTTGTTTGGCATTGCGAATTGGATAAGTTGGCGTAAACGGGCCGCTGTGCCTACCGCCTGACTACATACAGAATGTACCTCATAACGGTTTCGACCAATTAAGGTGGATCAGGTTTTTTTAATTTTGATTTTGGCATTTAATTGGACGTGCGGGCATTAAAAAGAATGCATTTGAATGCAGGTTTTTTTCATCGTGCACAACGCCCGATATCTGCATAAGTTTTTATTGAGCAGAGCGGCAACGTCGCGCTTTATATCAAAAATATCTGACGCAGTGTTATTAGATACTCAGGTCGGTTTCTCCGAACAAAACATGTATGTTCTGTTGTAACTTGTTACTTCGATCGTTAGTTATATTAGCTGTTCGATGTAATTAGATGTGTAAGTAAACGTGTAAGTAGACAGTCGAGTTGAGTATTAGTCTCTAGGTATTATTTTTATACTAACGTTTGTTTTCTCACGATGTTAATCATTATTGTATTCAATTCCATGACCTGTGATACACCGATTGTCTTTGCATTCACATGTTGAGTGTACCTACTACCTATCTAATCGGAATCGTAAGATATTTATTTTCATATAGACTGAAGGTATTTAATTCTTCAGACTAATGAAATGGGTGCGATTCGTATATTTAAGATAAGAAAACATTGGAATGTTAATGATTATAAAAAACACGAATTTCCTATCTGGGCTGTCCCTTGGCACTACAAGTTTAGACTAGATATATCTTAAGAACTATCTGTTTTCCTTTCACAAGAAACTTGGTTGTGAATAACAGACGTGCCCTTGGGATCTTCGTGGGCTTCGCCTTGCCGCAGCCTCGGAGTAGAGTAAAAAAATAAGAACCTAAACCAGTTTCATAGCTTGGACCTTTATCGGAACACACATTGTAGACAAGTACCGTTATTTTTTATTTTAGTAATGACTGGTGGAAATCTTTTGACTTATGTACTTGATACTACGTATGTACGAGTTAAAGTAAACACGTAAACAAAGTTATAATTGTAATACTACATACTGTAATCATGTGGGTACATTGTAATTTTCTACATGTTAGTAGATAGTCACGACGTAATTATTAATAGCACACGTTATCTAACCTCCTATCTATTAACACAATACGTATTGGAATATTTTCACTAAATCTTACATCAAACCGAAACCCATTCCCGGGCAGAGGGAAGCTCGCAAGTCGCAACCGTTCACAATGCCGCCGGCATCGATCGTGCGGCGTTGCCGATCCGCGCGTGGTGTCGCGTTGCCGCTCCATACACACCTATTATTACCTATTTATGTTACGGCGTGCCTCGGTGCAGTGAGCAGGCGCTTGCGTCATCCGCCGCCGCCCGTGCAATGGCCGCAATGGGTAATGGCGGTTTGTTTCTTTTGAAAATGTTTGGGAAATTAATCAAAATGTTTGATCATAGAAGGGTAGGCTGAGATCAGTAAATTTCGACTCTCTATGAAACCATAGAAATTACAAGTATGTATTTTCACGAAACAACAGTTTTGTATGTTCGAACTTCAAAAACGTATTCAATTATCAAAAAATACCTTCGTGTCACAGACATACCAACATACCAAACTTTTCGGCTAAATTGTAGGATGTAATCACCGTCTAAATGGGATGCCCATTACAAACATTTTGAAACAACAAGTATTTCAGTCGGGTATAAAATTCCTAATAGACAAACATACTTTTCGAAGTATGAAAAAACATCTCATACAATTTTACGAGTAGGTATCTAGCTACTAGAATGGCAAATACATTTTTATTACAAAACGATGTCTTCGCAAGAAAACATGCTTAAAAATAGAAGTTTTATAGTTTATTTAGGTGTACCGTGGCCTGGCCGCTATTTCGTCATGAAATGTTTCGACGTTATTTTCAAATACGCATGATTCTGAAAATGTAATTATTTTGTTACATGTATTTAAATTGAGGTTTTTTTTTCTATCAATTCGTATCAAGATCAGTTATTTTAATGTCAAGTTAGTTGCAATTCGTCTAAGAACCATAAAAAACAAGAAATACCACAATATTACGAATCCAGGTATACAAATTCAGTGTATAATAGATGGATTTTGATAATAAGTACCCTTTTTTTTATTTAAATCAGCCCTTTTAAAGACGTGACTATCCAAAGGTTTTATTTTTATTTATTTATACAAATTAAACTACATCAGTCAGTCCAGCGATTCCAAAATAAACAAACGCCTTTGTCTCGTACGAAGTAATTAAAGGTTAAAAAGATAAGCTGATAAATGAGTGAAATTCTTTTCTTTTATTAGCGAAGTTCTTTCTTTGGCCATTAAGTGCTAGTCTAGTAATTAAAGTACAATTTAGAGAGAACTAAGGAGTGTACTTTTTTACTTTTATAAATCTAGATTTTCTCGATTTTTTCATCTAAGCAGATTGAGCGTCATTTAAATACTAATTGAATGAGTGAATACACAGCTTTATAGTATCAGAATACTGAACATTATTCATATGCATCCCTACTTATAAATGTTAAAATAACTGTCTGTGTATTATGCTCTCGCGGCTGATCAGATTTTGAGGAAATTAGGTATGGTGATCATTTGAGACCCCGGGAAGGACATAGGCTACTTTTATCCCGGGAAAATATACAGCGGGAAAATTATTTTCACGCGGGCGAACTCGCGATCAAAACCTAGTAATTGATATTCGTATCATAGAAAACCATACCCATACCAGCCCTGTATTATTAGTCTAAGCCCTGTATTATATACTGCCCACTGCTGAGCACGGGCCTCTACAACTGAGAGAGTTAAGGCCTTAGTCCACCACGCTGGCCTAGTGCGGGTTGGCAGACTTTACATACCTTCGAAATTCAAAGAACTTCTCAGGTATGCAGGTTTCCTCACTATGTTTTCCTTTATCGTTACAGCGAGCGATATTTTACAAAGAATTCTCACATAACTTTTTTAGAAAAGTCAGAGATGTGTGCCCATTGGGTTTCGACCCAGCGGACATTCGTCTCGGCAGTCCGTTCCACTCCCCAACTGGGCTATCGCCGCTATGATAGGAAAGGAATATAAAAAATTGAATAGGCACACAAGGTATACTTGCACCAGCCAACGTACTAGACAAATTCAAATTAAACAGCCGTTCCAAAGCACGCAATAAACCATAAACAAATATCGTATATCGCACATATGAGACGTTGTCATTGTACCGTAATACGTAATAGCAACCACACACAATCAGCTGAGAACAGAGTTACCGACAGACATGGCGGCACAAAGCTGATTGCTTGTACACACGCGATGCCTGACTCATGGCGATGTTACTATATCGAACCCTGGAAGTTACGCGTAGACCTGATTTTCTACAATACGAAAGGCTCGTCCCTTATATTGGCTCGGAACATGGATATAGCGAAGTGCGCGCTAGTTGTATCTGCCTACCCTTTCAAAAATGTATATACGTAGTACAAATGGCTGCGGCCGCGAAACTCGCCTCGTCGGAACGACCTAAAATGACAAGATTATCATCATGTGTACAGTCGTTATATAAACATACAAAATATTATGAGAGATCATATTATATGGACGTACATGTTCGCTTGGCCGGGCGCAGACCTCCTTTCTCTCCTTCTGTCTATAAAACATTGGACATTAGACCAAAGTGAAATCAGCCCTCTCATGAGCCTTGTTAGTAGTGCTAGGGCTTCATATGAGCCGTGGTTGCATCACGCATTGACAGCTCCTGTTCCGAGAACTTGAACCAACATCCGATATCAATATCTTGATATCCGACTGATAACAGTTTCATTCACGACAGCGCGATGTTGCAGCGGATAACACGTGACACCCTGTATAGTATCGGAAGGGTCAAAGTTGCCGCCTCCACCCGGCCCCGGCCCGCGCCTCCCCAGCCGTATCGATCCGGCAAGAAACTTTCGCCGTGCCGTTGCCAGCTCCACGTCGCGTTGTTGCTTAGGAATTATTGTAACAATAATTACTTGTTGCTGTACCAAAACATGGTAATCGCGAGTCTTGTTTTAAATTTCGAATTGATTTTACGTTTTATTATACTCAAAGGTTTTATTATGTGTATTTTAAAAAGTTCTGAATTTGAAAGGGTTTATTTTTTTTTACCCGAAGCCAGGAAGAGTAATGAGTTTAGTTCATGTACAGTTTTTTAATCAATAAGAATTGCCAGTAGCGGCTGGTAAATAATAAATTACACGAAACACAGAACCGGCAATCATTCAATTCGTTTCATATATATTTTTTAAGTTACACTATGATACAAGATTATTGCAAGAGATAAGCGTCTCACAAAACCAAAACAATAGAGTCATAATATATTGGACTCGTAATTATTATTTCTGGCATATTACATAGTACCTAGGCTCTCGAGTCATTTAATTTCGTCGGTAAGTTAGCATTAGTTAAGTGCCTACCTACTACCTGCCCATGTTTTAATTTTCATGATGTAAAGCCTATACTTACTTATACCATACTGTTTAAAGATGGTAAGTTCCTACTCAATTTATTTTGCAATTGTAGAGTTGTCGAGAGTCGAGAAATACGCCCAGTTAACATTTCCTTTCGCTGGTGTAAGTTGTTTTTTAATTGCAATATACTTATCATCAGATGTTATTACGAATTGCATGAATTCTCGACCTTTCGTAACAAGAAATCTATATGTTCTGAATTCTAAATATGACTATGTCTGTGATTAGGCGTGTACGATATCTGATAATGTATTATGTACTTATTTTTTATTTAACAAGTATAGGAGTTTGCAAATATAAGAAACTATCTCGTTCTTACACCTCCCACTGCAACTTTTGTAATTTGTACGCCAGGGCCTTGGCAGCAATACTATCTGTCAAGTTAGTACCACATAGAAAACGTTTTAACGAAGAAAAACCTATTTATTGTACACTAGATGTTGATCGCGGCTACGCCCGCGTGAAAATCTCTAAAACGAATCTATTTAAAATCAGATGAAAAAATATATTTTTTTGGAATGGGAGCAAATTAACGAGATAAAAAATCTATGTGTTAGTCCGAACATGGTCTATACATGTGCCAAATTTCATCAAAATCCGTTCAGCTGTTTCTGCATCTACTTCTAACCAATATCGAAAAAAAATTCACAATGTTTCGCATTTATAATATTAGTAAGAGAAGATTAGTTATTCTTAGCATCTCTATGAAGAAACGAGGATTGCCAGTTTTCGTTTCTATAATATATGTGATGGTGGGCAGAGGTTTCACACAGTGCATCAGCTATTTTACCTCCTATTGGCCAGCCTATTGCAATTTCCCGGGAAAAATTCCAGACTCCTGGCTGATAAGCTGAAAAACCTAATATCAGTTTATCCGACCCGGGGATCGAACCCAAAACGACAATTGTACCGCAATTCAACTTATCCATCGAGGCAGTCAATGAATTAAGCGATTTTTACTCTTAACTGGCAACCCTAGCACTCATATTGTTATTTGTTACAAATCAGCAAGAAAGGGAAAGGTTAAGAATACAAAAGATATACCGAAAGCGGTACATAAAAGGTACCTTATTTAATTCAAAAGAGGGATACAATCAAAACATAAAATCAAATCAGTCATAAACGTCACTTATTTATTATCTTATCACAATAATGGAATGATAAAAAAATAACAATGTGCATTGTTTACAAGTGGGCGCCGTCTTCGTTGTAAACACTGCAGATTCATTTACAGCCCTACTCATCGTCGACAGAACCTGGATCTATTTTATATTTACCATTGTTACTTCTAATGTTCTTTACTATCGCTATGACGTTGCTACGGAACTCTAGTTTCTGGTCCAAGTCGAAGGATCTAACAGCTGGCAGTAGGGATTCGAAGAAGGATCTGTCTTCATCCTCCGCGACGCTATAGCTACACGCTGCCTCCGGAAAAGGACTCTCTACGTATTCCAAGTCTTTTCTTTTTGAATTCTTTCTTTTTCTTTTCACATTCTCTGGCTCTTCTTCGCTCAGCCAGTTATCGTTTTTGATGTCCAGCCCCTTCTTTAAGTACAGTTTGTTGAGTTTGGTCTCCTCTGCGTCGCTTGGCCACGTGTCGTCATTATTGTCCGCGTCGATATCGCTGCCCGAATTACTGTTCTGTTTGTAAATGTTTTCGAGGAACGATAAGTTTTTGGCGTACATGTAACCTCTTTTCCCGTATTTTCTTTTTATATGTCGCACGTAGGAATCGCGTATGTTCCGCCATTTGCCGTGGAGTTTTCTGTCTGCAACAAAGGTGTGTTTTTTTATTATCGTGATCGTTTCTGCCGCGTTAGCCATACATTCGCTCTAGCTGGGACATGTGAGGAGTTCGCTGATGTGCATTCGTTTGGTTATTGTTGTTCAATACACTGACAACACTAAACACTGTTTCTCGTGTTGAAAACAACCTTAAATTACTAAATAATAAGTCTAGACTCATTTGGGATTAGCGTCTCGTTAGAGCAAATCTTTTGTAATTACTAACACAAATACCACTCTGACAAACATGTTATTAGTTTAGTACTTACATGGAAAGCAATGTTACACGGTATTGTAAGTACACAAAAATGGCTGAAAATGTCTTGAGTTAGTGAAAATGAGTAAGGTTAATGAATAACAATGATGAAAGAGCAATCTGTGACAACAATAAATTTATATTTATAATATTCCAACTTGTTTGAATTGTGCCCATAATTAATTATTGATATTATATTTAATTTTATATATTATAGTGACTTATACCATCAGGCTAGTCCACCAAAAACCGTCGTAATTGGAAAACGCGAAATCAACGACATAGGTATAATCCGAATATCTGTGATTGTTAAAAACACAATTTGCTGTAAAAACCTCACGTTTTTGCCGCGCGGCAAATTTCGACGCAACCCATAGTTAGCGTTGAATTTCTTTTATTTGAACCAAAACGAGAAATAATGTAACGGTGAGACAAAAAGGTGTTTTTTGTGTTCGGTTTTAAGGTAAATTATAGGCAAAAAGATAATTCGGAATCAGTAATTGAAAATGTTGATCATTGTCGTTAAGATTGCCAAATAATTTGTTACCAATTTTAGTTCAATAGAATTTAACGCACGTGTTAAACCAAATTATAATTTATTCGGAATTTTTATTTCTTAACACATTTTAACAAAGTAGATGGAAAATATTAGTATAAAGTAAATCATATAAAGGTTGGTAATTTAAAAACACCTCATATTTATATATTTTTCCGGGATAAAATGTTTTATATTTTCCTGGGATAAAATGTAGCCTATGTGTTAATCCAGTACACGATCTACCCGTGTGCCAAGTTTCATCGAAATCCGTTCAGTAGTTTTTGTGAAACATGAATGCATACATTCTTACAAACTTTCGCGTTTATAATATTAAGTAGGATATTTAGTATTTACTGGCCACAGTGATCACATACCATCGGCCGACCCACCCACTTGCTCCTCTGCACCTCACAAAATGCTCTAGGTCGCCCTAACAAATGTATATAGTTTTTTTTTTAAATTTCAAAAGATCAAAAGTCGTTAAAACACTATTTCTAAACTTGATTGACACTAATTGACGTCATTGCAACTCTACTTTCCTTAAATTCTGACACGAACTGACACTTACATGAGCTTCAAAGTTGCGTCAAAATTACTCACACTTTATTTTACACTCTTGTTCCATACGAGGCTACACATCTCGCAAAAAAGAACCTTATGCATATTGCAATAGTGTAAAGGCAAGTAATTTGAACAAGACGGGACAAAGTGCAACAAAAAAAATATATATTCAACATCTGGTAAATTGTGACGGCATTATTTCGTTTCGGCCATTCATTAAATCGTTTGTAAATGAGGGTAATTACTTGCAATGAGTAGGGTGGGTGGCCCATACACTGAAGCTATCTATGATATCGTCTAGCGTCTTTGATACTGAAAATGAAATAGTACCTATGCAATGTCAATTCATCCTCTGTATCGTCCTCAATGTGTACGAAACGATAAGAAAGGTAGCATCTCCACCGTATATCGTCTTGCCATAATCGCGTCCAATTTCACCATGATTATATCTTCACATTACCCCAGTGCAGCATCGTAACAGTTTGAAAAGTACAGGCATAAAATATCCGAGTTACTAGAGTATAGACCATTTGGGAACCTTTCAAAACGAAAACTACACTTTTCTGTGTGAAAATATATTTATGATTTTTCTTTTCATCATGTTGTCCATTCGACAAGCAGCAATTCATGTGACGTGGATCTTAACCATGATTGTAAAGCCTCCTGTAAGAGCTATTAGGACTGTTTTTAATCTCTTGACATTACAACTCCAGTTTTAATTAGTTTTATGAGTTACGGGAACTGAATATATACTATAGTTATTAGTTTTAGTTCTAGATAACTAACGTATGTAACTATTGTACATAATGAGACTCATATCTTTGTCCCAGAATGACGAGCGCATTGGAATGCCACTCTTAGTACTTTGTAACTCAAGGTGCTGTATGGTGTTGCTACAGTTTATGGGCGGTCGTATCGCTTACCATTAGGCGAGCGCCATGCTCGTCTCGTCATTCAATGTCACAAAAAAAACAATATTGAAGGTATATGAGTCAAAATACATGTCAGATTAGCGAAAGTACAGGTCTCCTCTACCCTTAAAAGGTTTTATGGTAAGTTATGAATATAGGTTATTCGATGATAAGATTAGTTACGTTAAGTGGAAACCTATACCTAATATGATGAAACTCTGTAGAAACGGTCTGAGATAATAAATCAGTAAATCGTAGCCTAAAAACTAAAGTTCGCAACTAGGATTATGGACAAAGTAATTCACATGCAAAATTTTAAAACATCTAGAGATTTGTTCTGTTTTAAAATCAAGCAACTTAAACTCACCAACTTTTGAACTAATAAATCTAGTAAAGCATTGCATTTTGTATTTAAATATCTCTTTATTATTCATCCCTGTACAAATTGTGTTGAAATTTATTATTCTTGATTTTTCTAGAGCAAAATTTCCCCTATCTGCCAAGCTTATGCAAACTGAAGGTCAATAAGAAATTCAATCACTAAACCCTATAATATTTAATTAAGTAATTTCACATCACAATTTGCTTTTCAGACAGTTGTCCAAATTAATAACGTTTTTACTTCCTATAAAACCAATTTAACTGGCTGTCCACCCACAAGCGGCGAGATAGTAAGATAAATGACGTACACGAATGATGGATTATTGTGAGGAAAAAAGTTACGACTCAGTGTGAGAACAGGAGGCAAGTCTTGTCTGGTAACAGGTTATGACTATGCACACAGCACACGACACTGGCGATGTATTCTACCGTACGACTTGTATACGATGTGTGTGAATCGATTTTAGTATTGATTCATCATCGAGCCGACCCGTTGAACGATCGCCGATTTGCCGCTATACGTTTGTTCCAAATTCAAAAGCAAACATTTCAGGTGCACCATCGTCTCACTTCGCTTTTTCAGCTGTTTTGGCGATTGTAGTCATTCTCAGTCGCCATACTTACAGACATCCAATTTTTCAGTCTCTGGCATATCATCGAAGTCATCGATAAACACCCTGGCGACCTCGGCCCAGGCCTGCTGTTTCCTGCTCTTGTACCTGTGGTCTTCACAGTTCAAGTCCCATATTTCTGGGTACTTCTTCACTTCACTGATAAACAGTTCAACGTCGAGGCAGTATGTCATGGTGTCGCGGGGAGAGCTGCGTGCCGACGAGCCGGACGAGGAACGCGCGTTCGCGGCGGCGGCGTGCGCCGAGTGAGGAGAGCCGCTGCGTGGCCGGCGCGGGCCCGCAGCGGTCGCGCGGCGAGGCGCGCCGAGTACAGTGCGGCAACGTCGCAGCGTCTGCCTCAGGCCTGCCGCCGCCGTGCCGCGAGCCGCGACGGTGTGAGTGATTTTGGATTTCACTGCATCGCTATTCGCTTCGCTATGCGCATTAAAATAGTTTAAAATATTTCAACGTCGTATTATTGAAAATACGATAATAAACATTTTCAAGATAAGTATAATAATTGATGATCTATAAATATTCTAGGCAAGTATCTAGGACATATCGCCGATTCGAAGTTCGTTGCTCCAATAATTATCACTCAAAAATATTCCTATCTAAAAGATTTTGAGTTAGTTACAAACTTGTAAATCATACATTTTTGTAGATACATACATGATGTGCAATAGCACGTTTATAGGTAGGAACATGTGTTGCGTATGTTGTGAACTAATAAACAACTTTAGAAGGCGTATCACTAAATTGCAGCTATGTTGCCCCATTAAACGATCAATAACGATGATGTGTCGCTGCCGGCACAATTTGTGCAATTGGATCTCATTTCGTGTCACTTTGATGGTTCTCAATCTCCGTTTGCCGCGAGTAAGTAGATAGTTATATCACCGATATTTTTGACTGGCGTGAATCTGTTAAGCTAACCTCACGCGCTATACAGCTCCTGCCACCGTTATCTCTGCCTTTTTGCCTGACTCACTCGATCAATCGATATTAAAAGTCCGAAAATTGGCGATTATTTTTATTTTTACCAAAACATTAAATATAGGACTACTGTTCTAGAAGTACTCGAAAGTAACAGGTATATTCAAACTATTGTACCAGATCGGAACATCCTAAAGGATAGCCAAGAGGTCCATCGATATACATATCTACCAAAAAGGACTATAATATATTGTGGGACCTTCCCAAGAGCAGTCCCTAGCACATAAGTAAACACGGAGGGCGTGCGCATCACCTGTGGGCGCGCTGTCGTGTGGGCGCAGATATTTGGCTTTGACCCAAATGGCCTCAGGGATTACTCGCGTTCCTGCGATATTTACATATCGTTCCGCCTTATGTCCTAGGATATATATTTATTTTAGTAAATAGACTTAAAAATAGTTGAGTTGTTTGCACTCTGTAATTAGATTTTTTCTTAATTAGCTTATTAGAAATGAATGTGTTTTGGGTCTACTGCAAATTTTTTCCTATTGTACACTTGCATTATTGCATGTCAGAAATCAGAATGTAGTTGGCGCGTGCGGCATGACATCTTTGTCGTACTTGGAACCTATGCAGACGTAACTCAAACGCACAGTAAACGCCCTGCACCCCAGAACTGTGTTCTTTACGATATTCAGAATGATATTCTAAAAGTCTGATTAATTATATACCTAGATAGTGACGCGCTGCAATTAAACTAAAACAAACAGGCCAACTTTTCTTAAGCTAGTATGCGTGACAGCTGTTATACGCTATTTTGAGAAATAAAGAAAAAATAACTTTTCAATGTTTTTATTCGATCAAAACTTCTTCATAAATTAAATCGATTGTTACAATAAATCGAATCGGTAACGCATTAATACATCCCGAATTGATTAGAAACCGAACTGTCAAAAGTTACATAAATGGTTGGATGGAGTATAGACTATTAATTAACCAATGGACACAATATGGCAATAATGCGCAAACAATTTTTACTGCCAATCCTGACGGGTAGACACGGATAGCACACATTTAACAAAAAAAAAAACACGTGCAGGGCCTGAATATAAGGTCGCGTAGAATGTTATGACAGCGATCGCAAGTCACATAGGTTTTAATAAAAGTTTATGACCAGCTGCGCATGTATGACCAACGAAGGGTTCGCCTGGTCATCCCATCTCCTTTGCATTACTAGATACTCGCAAGTATCGCTGCATCATTCTGCGTATCCTTGTGCGCGCGCATAATGATACCAATTATTACATGGTTTCTATTTAAACGGGGAGCAGATTATATCCATGAAAAACAACAAAAAATAATTCACTCAAACTCATTTAGTGGGGAAAAATTCGCCTCTATTTTTTTCGACGCGTTTGAAACGTTCAGTGTCTATCTAGAGATATCATTAATCAAAGATAAAAGTATATAGGTTTGACATTAGCACAAATAAATTACACGAAATTGTTAAAATTGGAGCAATTGCATTCACAAGTCACAACGCGTAAATTAATTACAAATACAAACCGTATTCTGGTTCGTAATGGTTTGAATAAGTACATCATCTCTGACATGATACGTGATGATGATCATTAGTTCTTTAGCGCTGAAAACAAGAAAGCATAGCAAAAACGCTCGAATCGCCCTCTGTATAACCTACTAGATAGGTTTAGGGACCTTGGACCTTTTATAGAGCACCCTTTTCTACGAGAAGACAGTCGCGATTATAACTTTTTTCTCTAAAGCTTAACAGTGGAACTTTCCAAGCATAATAATGTTAAAAATATGTTCAATGATATTTAAACTTGTTTATGGTCTAAAGTCTGCGAACAAGCATTCTCTTGAACGATTCTGTTTTTATCACTAAATATTTTTTTGGTTGACCTTCGAATGTCTGTTATATAATCATTGTTAATCGTGCAATAATGGCTTATTAATGGTAATTATGGTGTTAAAAAAATACGTTTTAAGATTTTGGTTTTACCTTGGATAATAAGAGTGTTGTATCGCAATATACAAGGCCTGTAGTCTTTGTATGAAGATTATAGTCGTGAGCATATGACAAAGCTTCTTAAAGCAGAATGTAAAAAAAATGAGCATAAAAAAATAACTATTGGCTGCTGAGTGAACCGTCTCGTTGGCCGACATTAATATTTGTCTCCTGTGGTTATTCTGTGTCTGCTTATCAAGTCATGTGAGTGAGACACCCGGAAGCCCTAATAAACCCCTTCCTGAATCCCTGTTTTTTTTTTAATCTTACGGCGTAGCTGTGATTATTTGATGATATGTTAACATCAGTTAACATTCCTACTGGTTTGGCAATAAATAAAAACGCATGCATATTTATTTAATATTTTGGAAACACATAGAACAATTTTGCCTCGGTGGCGTGGTTGTATTACGGTACCAGCTCGGAGTCTGGAATTTGTGCCCGATAGGCTCGCCCCCTATCACATCATGGGACGGAATAATGGCGAAAAGTGGGTGCACTAGTTGCGCCTCTGCCTACCCCTTCGGGGATAAAAGGCGTGAGTGTATATGTATATGTATGTACATAGAACAATAGGGTATTACACCCATTTTTGAAAAGTGTCTTAATTAGATTCTATAGTGTTATTAAACCACTGAAAAAAATTTATTCAATCGATAAGTGCCATAAAAATGCATTAAAATTTTACATTTTCAAATTTCGCGCGTAGTTTGTCAAAAACGCTGGTCGCAGTGGATACCATATTGCTCTGTTGTAATGACGCCAGTTGGCTTGGTAAACAAAAACAAATTCGCTGATAATTTGACAGTTGACGCTTTAGTTTACACAGCCGTGTGACGTAATATCATGGTGTTAAACTCAGAATAAGGATGCTTTAGTCTTTATTCTATGGTGTTAAACAGTGTTAAAGAACAGATTAAAAAAACTGAAAACATTGAAATTAATTATAAAAAATATTCTATTATTTTATGAACTAAAACTAACATTTTCCGACTGCTTTTTGCCTAAGGTATCTCAATAATATATTTTTAGATTTTTTGTCATATACAGTAAAATACCCTATTACAATTAAGCATACTCAATTAAATATAAAACAAAATCCAGCTAAGTTTCCACCTAAAATTAATATACTATTACATATATACATACAGGGTGGAAGGGAAACGCTCTCTATACCGGAACGGTAAGAGAGAAGAACCATAACATTAACGAAAAACTATATTCATTTGCAAAGCTAAGCGATAATACTTACGATTTTAGTATTTCCGTAATTCATGCGCGCGTAATGTAAAGCGTACAAACTACAAAGCAAACGCCGACAAGGCGGCGCGGCGGCCACGCGGTCGTTAACCCGTCAGCTGATGTACGTGTTTCATTACGATTTTTTTGAAATATTGACCTTTTTTACTATGTTTTTCAGAATAATAGTTTGATTTATCTATGCATACGTGAAGCTGTACAGAAATTTGAGAAAATCCTACTAAAATTGTAAGAATGCGATCGCGATTTTTTTAGTACCATCACGTCAGGAATCATCAATACTATCACCTGTATTCGTTTCCGAGAGCGTTTCCCTTCCACCCGGTATACCGGGTATACCGGGATAGATAAATCAAACTATTATTCTGAAAAACATAGTAAAAAAGGTCAATATTTAAAAAAAAAACGTAATGAAACACGTACGCCAGCTGACGGGTTAACCACCGCGGTGCCGGCGCAGCGCGGCGGTCGCCGCCTTGTCGGCGTTTGCTTTGTAGTTTGTACCCTACCCAGTTTTTTGTACGCTTTACATTGCGCGCGCATGAATTACGGAAATACTAAAATCGTAAGAATTATCGCTTAGCTTTGCAAATGAATATAGTTTTTCGTTAATGTTATGGTTCTTCTCTCTTACCGTTCCGGTATAGAGAGCGTTTCCCTTCCACCCGGTATACATACTAGAAGAAAGTGAACGAAAACAAATATTAATATGTAATGTTCGGCTAACGTATCTATTGATATGCAAGTTTAAGGGTGGTGGAGATAAAAGACTGTTTAACAAAGTAGTGCCACGTCTGTTTGTCAGCTTATGAAATCTATAAATCCTCCTACCCCTAAAAGTGGGTAATGATTTCTCTGGTGTTAACTGGCAACACGGTCAAAAGACTAACAATTTGGCCTTCTACTAAATGACGTGTTACTAATCCCAGTGAGTTAATTATTAAAGTACATGAATATTAATTATATTGGGGTCAATAACATTCATTTTCAGTAGTTTTTCCTCATTGTGTTTGTTGCATTCAGTTCCAAGAAGCTTCAGTGATAACATTTTATGTCGCTCTGTCATACTTTGGAATTAGAAGCATGAATTGTCTTGAGGATTTAAATGCACTTGTATTGTGTAGGTACTTCGTTTCAAAAATATATACATGACATAATCCTACTAATATTATAAAGGCGAAAGTTTGTAAGTATGTATGGATGTCTGGATGTTTGTTACTCTTTCACGCAAAAGCTACTGAACGGATTTCGATGAAATTTGGCACACGGATAGATCATGTCCTGGATTAACAGATAGGCTACTTTTTATCCCGGGAAATATAAACCGGGACTTTTATACCGGAATTTTTTTTTAATACGGGCGGAGCCGCGGGCAAAAGCCGGATACATATACATTCGGGCACAGCAAATTGACCCCATTGAACTTGATGGTAAGCGGAATGGGGTCCAAGTAGAGTGTCGACTGACGAGAGATGACTATCCCTCGCCAGTCGACAAAACTATGCCGGCCTTTCTGAATTATATGTATTGCTTGGAGCGTATAACGGCTGTGAAACAGGGGGAGGGGATCTAAAGTATGTCTAGCCGTCAAGAATCTTGAGCCACACGTCTGATGATATTTACCGAAACAGTAAAATACCTAAATCTAAACTACCCTGATGAAATCTAAATTACCCTGGCTACAATGTCATTCAAATCGTAGTACACCTTCCACACTTCCCTTTGACAACAGTACACAGATTGACCAGGTGCGCCTTGAAGCGTGTCTTCGGCCACGACTCGCAGGATCTAATAATGGCGCATGCGTCACACCAGACCCTCCCTATCGCACGCACTGCATAATCTATTACGGCTGAGATAACAATTGTGATTTATCATATATGCAGGAGGTTATACGTCAAAGTGTATATGAATCCGCTTTGTGTTGAAGAACGCCTCTTTACAATACAGGCAAGTATATGTGTGGGATTTAGAATTAAGCTTAAAAGTCTAGTATTAGAATTTGTGTATCATATGTCTTTAGGCGTCTCCCCTGTCACATGGGATGTATATATGCTCGGTGAAAAAAGTGTTGGACAGTCTAACCCTTTGGAGATAAAAGGGTCGAGTGGGTGTGTGTGTTTTCTGTAGAGTAAAAGCGTGTGTAGCCTTTGTAACTCAAGGATAATATTGTAGCTTAGTTTAGACAACGTCTAGTATTTTAGTCACCGTGTCTGAGTACCGAAAACTTGTCGAGTACAGTACAGACTAAGGATGTGACGGATCGTGAAAAATCGGGATCCGCGAATACGAATATGGATAACTATTAGTGTCAAGATCCGCGAATACGGATACGGATCATTAAATATTTACTCGATCGGTGTCGGCACGCGTGAGCTTGAACAGAAAGATCACGCTTACACCTAGTTTCTGAAAGAGTGATCAACGAAGAAAATTACGAATATGCTATAAAATATCTTGTTAGGGCCGTCAACTGACAGAGCTGTTCTGAGAATAAGGATGCTTTAGTCTTTATTCTATGGAGCTGTTACAGAATCACATGTCAAAGGCTATTTTGAGTTTCTGGAACGCTTATTACGCAAGAAGCTTAAATATATCTAAAAGCTTCTTGTTATTGCGCCGTGCTCTTACATAGATTAAACTAATTTCAAAAGCTTTGTCAACTAATCTGAATTCGTCGTTTCGTTCGAATAAAAGATCCGTTCAAGATCCACCAAAAAGTAATGGATAGGGATTATTTTTTACCCTCGGATATCCGCAAATACGGATACGAATCCGGATATCGGGCACATATCCAGTATATTTAATTACAAAATTACTCGCTACTCGACTAATATACCAGCTTAATCCGAACTAGGTTTTAATGAGGGAATTTACAAGATCGGAACAGTACTGGAGATCAGCGCGTTCAGAACCTTAATATTACTGTCATGTCAAATGGATTTAAATTTCTGTTATCTTGAACTGCATATTTATATTATCAAATATGTGTAACTTATGATATTAATTAAATATCTAAATTTGTTTGTAACTATCTTTTGTTGAAAAATTAAGGATATTCTGTTTACAATATGCATGAGGCTTTGACTTCAATTAGCTGACTTGTGAGACTTTTTAATACATTAACATTAAAAAAAGGGTTTTTAAAAAAATCAAACAAAACATAACTTAATTTAACTCCTGAGACTAGAAAGAAATTCATGCCGAAAGTTTTGCTGAAAAGGCGAAACCCAAACCTAAAAAATTCGCGAATTATTCGCAAAGTTGAGAATAATTGGAAAAAACTTCGCAATTTAGTGAGGGAAGTTATGGTGTCTTCGGGAGTTGGAAGTTTTAGAATAAAGCAAGCTCCGATATTGCGTCTTTTTTAGAATAAAATGGTAACTACTAACCCTCTCGAGGGTTATTAGAAGAAGTCTATAATATTTTTGACAAATCAACATTATTCACGTGTAATGTCATTTATTTTTATTAGTTGTAGGAATATTTTTAAGGAATTTACGAGATTTTCTCGAACTCTCGACTAACCTAAAACACTGATGATTTGTTAGATTTATAGAGTAAAGTTAAAAGAGACTTAATTTTTAACTATTTTATTGTACTCAAAAGGTATTATCTATTTTCCTTATTTATCACATTTTTTTTAGTTGTACCAATCATATATACATCTACAATTTTATTAATATCATTATATTTTGTTGCAGGTACACACAGCGGTATGCGAATAGGATAATTGGTATTTATTGAAACAATTATTTTCCATAATTCTATTGTAATAAAACAGGAAACAAGTATATTTACAATAACAATTCAATCAGTGTACTAATTGGACAAGTTGTTTGTTAAATGTCAGTATAACAATCCGTGTCACAATATCCAAGTAAATACGCCAAACGTAGACTAATGTATCGGCTTATTTGATTACCGTCTATTTGGGATATTTGTGTGACCGCTTCATTTGGTCGTCTTATATTTGAAGACATTTACTTTGATGTCGTGAAACAGACAACAAATATCGTTTTTGTACAAGTAAACAATTTGTTCTTCGTTACTGCTCAAAGTAATAAATCACCTAAATTTCAAATACAATACCTACTCTGAATTGCCCAGAGTTCGTTATCCTAAAACACTATATAATTACTTTTATAACGCTCAACCTGCATACTGCTTGCTTGGCGGCAGCTGTAGACAAAGCAGTTGTACTACCAATTAAGTCACTTATACATCGAATGAAATAAGTTATAAAATATATTAATTTTGGTCCTATATATTTTGTAATCTTACATATATGTAGTTAACATATATTTCCAAAACCGTGCCTCCCAGTGTCCAGGCGCCATCTCTTTGCCGTCCCATGATGTAACTGACAGAGATTATCGCACAAAGCGTTCAAATTACAGTCCCATTACGAATAAAACTCACATGAGTTTTATTTACCTGACTATCGAGCTGAGACCACATTTCTGTATTTTACATTTTATTTAATTGCTTAGCAATATTCAACTAGCCCTGGTTCTACATCACATTTAAGGTATGAATTCAACGTAAACAATGTTGTCCTCATTTTTCATTATTCCTGTGTCATGACTTGTGTTGTCAACCCTTAACTAAGATATAATTTGTAACGCAAGACTCTTATTTACACATATTTCGCTTTTTTTCTTGAGGCTTGTACGTTAACAGCCATCATAGGTCATGCATTCGATCATAGATTAAAACTATATACAAAACATAATATTCGTTGCCCATGGCTTTATTCATTGTAAACTTACAACAGAACTGTTCAAAAGTATGCGTAATTTGCAAATCATCAGTTTCAATTCAAATTTCTTTACCACGTTGAAATCCCCAACCATCTTCTTTGAACCCAAATTTTTCTTTATATTTTAAACAAAATACGAAACTTGGATTCGGTGGATCGAAAACACAATAATGATGGTATTTAGTAGCATTACCTAGATAATAACTTATAGTCAACTAGAAAACCAACCCAAACATAATCCTCATACTAGGAAACCGTACGAAAGTAAGATTTCTCTCCACTTATCCAAATATATGGAATATTTAACAATCAACAATTTACACTTAATATCTATTCTATACTGTCCAGCCTTTGTCGCTTAACATCTAGTTGGTTTCTATCACCTCCCGGTAGAGTATTGTTATAATGATTGGACACGGCTTCTTGCATCACATTCGCTATCTGGGCTCTCACCCACATCTTTATGTGGACCGGTAGTTGTCTCATCTCTGGTAAAAACGACAATAGAAACAGTTTGTCAGTATCTGATTCATTGTCATCTATAGGGAACATTGGCATCTCTATTTCTTCAGGGGGGTTGCTGTCAGTACTAGGTTCTTTTTGGCGCTTTTTCCGCTTCGGTTTGACTTGCACCTCAGTTGTGTCTACACTTTGCTCGTCAACGTTACTCATTATTACGTCATTTACGACCGATTCACTGAAAAATCAAACTTATTATTTATTAAACTCAATTTATAATGCTGCATTAAAATAACTTTAAAATTGTAGCGGAGATAATGAAAATTAATTTCATGAATTAGTCACTTCATCTATTTGCCACATCTTTGCAGTTGAATTGGTAAAACGGCTAGGTCACAAAGAAACATCTTCAACTAAAAATAAAAAAAATCCATTAAGATACGTACTCTCCGTCGCTGACGTTTCCATCGTACCCTCCCAGGAAGCGCATCCTCTTGAAGTACCTGTAGGTGCGTTTGTTGGTCCTGTTGCCGGAGCGTCGCGACCTCAGCTCCCTGTTGTATGCATCACGAAGCGACCGCCATTTTCTTTGCAGTTGTATTACTAGAGAAACAACATTAAATTAATTTTGCTGTATGGCCGAGTAGTAAAATCCTTCGTCTATTTTAGGAGTTTGGACAAGACACATTCTGACCTATTGAACGATGACGGATTACTATTACCTCATAACTACTCGATATGGTTCATTCGACTCGTGAATATTGAAGACTAGCTTTTGCCCGCGGCTCCGCCCGCATTAAAAAGTTTTTCCGGGATAAAAGTCCCGTTTTATATTTTCCCGGGATAAAAAGTAGCCTATGTGTTAATCCAGGATATGATCTACCCGTGTGCCAAATTTCATCGAAATCCGTTCAGTAGTTTTTGCGTGAAAGAGGAACAAACATCCTTACATCCAAACATCCATACATTCTTACAAAATTTCGTCTTTATAATATTAGTAGGATGTTAGTAACAACACCTAACATTCTTTCAACATTTTATGACTAACATAAGCGTCATAATATATCATAGAAGTAAGAAAAAAAACTAATAGGTACACTGAAATGAAAGGAAACTTGACATTTGTTACCAGAAGCCCAAAAAATCTCATCTGTTAAAAGTAGATGGTACGCCGATCCGCGATCGTAAGTTAGAAATGCTAGTTGGGATTTTACATTACTCTAGAGCAATCTGCGTTTACGAGCGGCAGTGATTACTTACTCCTACATTAGCCTCCACAAAAAAAATCGAATATACGGATATGTGCATATACTCGAGGTTTTAATGCAATGATTGACATATTTGTGAGAAGTGTACAAATCTTTGTACGATAGTTAAAATTAATTATTGTTATAAGAATGATTGATTGACTGGCCTGAATCATAACTGATATAAGTTGTAGTTATGACTCCGTTTATTACACGTTCAGGGTTGAGCTGTCAAATTATGTTTGATAGAGACCATTCGTAGTCCAATGGAGGTACTATTTATACACTCACACACATCACGCCTTTACCCTCGATGGGATAGGCACAGATGCAACTAGGGCACCTACTTCACCAAATTTGTTCCGTCCCATGATGTGATAGGGGGCGACCCTATGGCCATATGGAGAAATAATCAGATTCCGCCTGATACTGAGCAGAAAAACCCAATATTTCCCCGACACGAGATTCGAACCCGGGACCTCGATGGTAGTATCGATCACACAATACAACTACGTCAGACAGAACTTATTTCACTTGTATAACATTATTCTGCGGCAGAGTATGCGCTGCGCCCTGCGAGTCATACGGTCTGGCTATTCAGCCCGCGCCGCCCGACCTGGCACGACGAACCTTATTCAGGTCGCCTGCTGTCAATGGTTTCTAGTTTCCACAGACTATCAATTATATTGATAGATTTTATATTGTTTGTGATAGCTTGAGTTATGAAGTTTTCAGTGTAGTAGTAGAAACTGTTCATTTACGCCATGAATTGGGCAATTTATAACTTTTCTATATGCCATTGACCGTGTTTAGTTTGATTTAATAATAATAAATAACGCACCGGTCTGACTTCAAGTAAATCTTAAGTAGGTACTAAAAGTCTCCTGACCTCGGGATAAAAAAAAAAGAACATACCTAATCTTTAAAGTTAATGTCGCCAACCTTCTTATTAGTGAAACAATTTTCTGACGTAGCTTATAAAATAGTAAAGAATTATACACGTCAGTAGATTGAACCCAAAGCTATCCGTTTCACAGCTCGCTATGGCATAGCAATAACTCTTGGATAAAATATTGAGCATTGAAGCAATGCATGGATTTTCTTCGTATTTTAATTTCCTTAATTTGTACCCATTATCTGATACCAACTACCTCAATAGTTATAACGGTTTCAGTAGCTCCCATCAAGTGCAATGCTCTATGCAATTCTATTAAAACTCACCGAAGTCCAGTCTGAAAACAATTTTATTTTATACTCGGATTCAATAAAACCCATTGTTCACGTTTTGTGTTGGAGCCAACTTTAAAAGCTGAAAAAAACGTGAAAGGCTGGAAGGGAGTGTACATTTCAAAAAGAAAGCAAAATGTATATTTTTTCACATTTTTATATGGGCTTTTGGCTTTGAAAGGGGTTGGCTACAATACATTTGAATAATCAAAATGCGTTGAGACAATAGGCAATAAAACTTAATGACACATCCGGGATTCCATTCAGAGCGGGGGGTTGACCCCTCGGCGGACTCCTCCCGCCGCTCATGTCGCGGAATTAAATAGGACACGTCATAATTTTTCAAAGAAACCCCGGGTAACGTTACTGAAAGAATATGCATTTTTAAATGTATTCCATGATGGATTTTCTTCAAAACTAGAGTTTAAATTGCATTTCAGAATGTCGTGACGGTTGCAATAGTAATGCCGGCCTACTGCCTAAACTGGCTGCTCATAAATTGCAAAATACATTTAAGTTATATTATTCTATGAAGTATCCAGAAACAAAAATACTCTACAAAAAATAAGCAATAACATTTTATAATAGAAATAGTAATGAAAGAAAATCCTACTCGTCAAATTCCGTATAGGAAACTATCTACCTGATTCCAAGGAATAATGAAATCTCAGAATGAAACAACAAAAACTACAATACACCCAGATTACAAAAAGTACTTCAACCCTAATCAACAAATCATAATTCCGACACCTGCCAACCCTAAATGAAATACAATATTCCACTATCAATACCGGATATCACGGGATAATATTCGTTAAATGTACGTGTAATAAAGCCCAAGGTCGTGTAGAGCAGACAAAACAATCGTCAGATTTCATTAACCCGACAATATGAAATGATCGATACGCGCGCACTGTTGCTGTGGTGTAACTACTGACATAGTTTGGTCGGGTTGTACTTTCCACGCGTTGCTTGTCGATCTTGTAAAAATAAGATTATTTATATTGTGAATTTGTATGACTTTTTATTTTAAAGTTTGTAGGTTAGTTTTGGGAGAACGAGTTCTTGTTATCTTATATAATAATCTCTAAAGATATGAAATATGAATGTTTGTAATAATTATAGAATACAAGATCGCTGATCGCTGGTCTATAGTACTGAATACACTTGAAAGTGACATTAATCATCACCCGATCTCAAACGAATCCATCATAAACCCAATTTCCTAGCAGATAGCCTCCCGAAGTTACCTCTATCATACGCCGTCGCCTTATTAATGGAGTCCCAGTCGGGGTACATAACCGCTCCGATGTCTTTCCACAACGACAACTTCTCCCCGCGATCGGCCGGCATGTCCGACTTATACAAAGCCGGCCGCTTTTGCACCTCCTCGATCATCAGAACCGGGTTGAAAACCGCCATTTTGATTTGACAGTTCGCAAACGCTACTCAGAAGTCAATCACTTGTCTATGGCAGAACGCGACCTCATTGAATTCCAATTGGAATAATCGCGATTATCGATTTACGACGAAAAAGCGCACCGTCTAGTTGGATAGCTACGACGCGACTGACGCAGCGACTGTGACGCGCGACTGTGCGCACGCACGGAGTCGTGATTGGACGCCGTGCGACCGCAGCGATACTGTTGCGCCCAGTTGCGGTTAGGTACGTTAGGCTATTGGCCTCATGCTTAGAAATACTACATGTTGTTACACAGTTTTTACTTTGTCTATTGCTTAAAAAGAATTTCCTAGCATTATTTTCTCAACTTAATGGAATGATACGTCAATACATTTTATCAAGTCTCGATATTTACTTATTACTTATTGTAGTTTTAAATACAAATAAATGTTCCATATAATTTCCAAAATAATTATTCGTGTGTTATTGCAATAGTGAATGTTCCCGCCATCGCGCGCCGCCCACTGCGACAGCCGTGTCGCGTGCTAACCGTCCTCGAACGTTGTCTGATTGCGTGTTATCAACTTATGGGCGCTGGCTTTAGTATACTATTGTTTTGCAATAGTTTTATTGGTTTGTGGGTGGAATTGTCAAGTCAGAAAGGGTTTTATAGAAGAATAAGCTAGAGTTGTTAGTCATGACGACGATTGACGAGTATCATCTTTCAATGCCTACACTAAAATTTGTTTGTGAAGCGCCTAAAATCAGAGGAAATTGAAGTAACGGAAGGAATTTGTTGAGCCTCCACGTAACATTGATGCTACTATTTTGGAGCATCCTGGCTTGCGTTTCTGGGTTCCGAAACGAAAAAAGACGGATGTACAAACCCGACCAGACACCAAAGTCGCAAATCGCAATGATTTTGTGTTTTATGGATAATTATTTTATTAATTAACCAACAAACATAATGAGTCTTTACGTTGACGCGATAAAATCCGTTATAGTAGTTTAATTCCAACCATAGAATAAAGATGCTTATAGTCCTTATTCTGAGCTTCTATGCTTATAGTCCTTATTCTGAGATTCCAACTAACATACGTTTTTCTAAAATTCAAATTTCGATCCAATTGATGTCAAAAATGTTTAAAAATAAGTCACTTGACTTTCTAATTTTATCAAAGGTTAATGATCTGTTGGCTACCATGACATCATATTTCCAATAAAAAACTGCACAAACACGATATTTGAAGTAATTTTATCACAGTAAACTTCATAATCTGCAGTCAATATTATCATTTATTATGTTCAATTATTTTTTTCGGTATTGTAAACAACAAAAATCTAGAATGGTATCTTGAGATACAAATTCTTTATTATCTCAATCCATAGACTAATCTATCGATAAGAAATAATTAAAGATTTCTTTTTGGGTTTTTGTCGTTATAAAGGTGTAATAGGTAAATGAGACACGGAAAATAAACTAAACTATTGAATATAACGAACTGAGATCATGGCTGTATGGCTTCGTCCTTTGCCTGCGACCGAATCATCCCAAAAGGCTTTATTTCGCTAGGTAACAAAGATAAATATCGTCCTATTTATACATGCAAACATTCACCTTTCAACCCCGCAGTTTAAAACTAGATTTGAATATGCACATCTGCCTTACGTGATCCAGGCATGATTGTATTAGACAATGCTAAAGATAGACTAACAGATGGTTATATTGTTTAAACACCTGTCATTCGCCATTCACAACACAAAGGTATCTTTGTGCAGACCCCCGGTTTCTTGTGTCGGTTGCGACGTTGCCAGCTCCTCCGTTGTTGCCAGACCGCGCGTGCATAAAACCGGTCAAGTGTCGTGAACTGAACGGGTTGAGGGTTCCGTGGGCTTGTGATAAATGTATTTTGTTGGGAAACGGAATATTATTGTTATTGAAGATTATGACAAAAATGATTTTGTTGTAAATAAGAAGGTATGATCTTTTAATAGTGAAATGTAACATTCCTGTTTGTACATCTGACTAAGCTAAAAATTAACCACAATTCTCTGTCATGTTTTTCGCCACCGTGACATATTTTGTAGAAAAAGATTTGGCTCAGTTTTTTACGACCCGTCACGTGTCTGACGTCATTCCCTCGGGGAATCCAATCCCCAGAAATGATAGAATGAGTTACGAAAGTTATTCGAAATTCTCTCTAACAATACATATAAAGAGTGCAATACTGGGTGAATTACTTAATTGCGGGTTATTAAATATATATATGTTGTTTTTATTTCTTTTATAATACTGATATATACAAGATTTATGTTTCTAAGCTAAGGCGGTTTACGATACAGGAGATTGTAATCTATGTATTGTGTAGCTTACAATCATCATACAGTAATTATTATAAATAGTAGTGCTCCCAACGCCGATATGACTGTGAGTTTTATTTAACATACTAGTAGTGCTCGCGGCTCTGCCCGCGTGAAAAAGTTTTCCCGGGATAAAAAATAGCCTATAGCACTCAGGAGTTATGTAGCTTCCTATTATTCACAATTGGTTCAGTAGTTCCTGAGATTAGCGCGTTGAAACAAACAAAGTCTTTAGCTTTATAATATTAGTATAGATAAAAATAAACAAATAAATTATCATAATAATAATAATTCGACGGCTGAAAGACAATTGACTTAAGCGACTTATAGTTTTTTATTTGGAATCAGCACATTTTGCTCCATATATTGAAAATTTGCTCCATAATGGTGGTAGGACTCTCATATGTAAGAGTCCGCCGGGGTGGGTACCACCGCAATGTCTATTTCTACCGCCAAGCAGCAGGGTGCATGTACTGTTGTGTTACGGTTCGAAGGACATTGTAGCCAGTGTAACTACTGGACATAATGACACATTGAGACTTAACAGCTTATGTCTCAGGATGACGAGCGTAGTGGAATAATCACACAGTACCTACTTTGTAAGTCAAGGTGCTGGATGGTGTTGCTACTGTTTATGAGTGGTCGAATCGCCTGCCATCAGACGAACGGCATGCTCGTCTCGACATTCAATGCAATAAAAAAAAAATACGAAAAAATAAGTCGCTTAAGCAATTAGCCTTTCAAGTTTCAACCGTCGATATTATAATCATTAATTTGAAAGTATGTTTTTATGTTTATTAAACCAAACGCATAACAGCTGAACCGATTTCGATGAAATCAAGCACTCAGACATTAAATTAAGTCCTGGATTATATTTAACCCCTGAAACTTTATACTTTTATTTGTACATTTAAAGCTCTTCTTTGTTTTGTTTCACACTTTTTTATACGGAACTCCTACTGTATTTTTCGTTAATGCACTTTTCGTGTTCCAAATCTCAGTTTGAAATATTCGCGCTGGGATAAGCGTTATATTTAGATCTTTAGGTACGAGTGTTGGGCACCAACTAGCAGGTTGATGACCTGGTATTAGCATACTATGACGCTCGCGGCTGCGATATAAAAACTTGGGGCTGCGAAAGTTGATGCCCTTTTGAACGGCTGGGTTAGCTCTTGTTGTTGATATTTTATTCTTGTCTCAGTATAGTAACATACACAGAGGACGGACTAGGTAACAAACACAGAATAGTCCAAATAGTAAAGTAGGGAGCCCATTGTCTTACTACGGCATTGGACTTGATAACTTTTAGTCCAATAACAAAGTTGGATGTGTTCGCGATCGTCAAATTTATGTCGATTTTTTAGCCGTCGTCAAAAAGGAGGTTGTCATTTCTCAATTCGACGTATGGTTTTTTATGTGCGATTACATGACGATTACTCTGATTTGTAGACTGTTAACATAATTTAAGTAAACTCTTATTATTAACAATACGCATTATGCGTCTTCTTCATTGCTCCTTCCCACTTTATGTGAAGTCGGCTTTTCTATGTCAGCGCCTCGCTATTCTTGGGTTGTCTATTCGGGTATGTATTTTGATTTATGTTTTGATTCTACTGGTCCACCAAGTAGAGGGAGGTCATCCTAGCTCGCTTTTGTGCTCTGGAATACGCATAATGTTGATGATGTAATTTTCATCTGCGTCAGGCGTCTCTATAAGTTTCTCAGTTATAGAAGCTACCTTGACCCCAGTAGCTTACCCATAATATTCGTTACAAACCACGAGGTTTTCAGTTTGATTTTAAGCACCATAAGCCTTGGTATGATATAATATCGGAATGGATTTGTGCCAGCAATGCAGTTGGCAACACACACTGCACCTCTGTCTTAATATAGGTGATTAAAAAAACTTCAATATATTTTATTTATAGCTTTTTCTAAGACAATTTAAATGATACTAGTGGTCGCTCATTGGTCGAAATTCGACTGCAATTCATAAATTTAATGTGCATAAAAAGGAGTATAAAGTTTTTCTTCACATATTAATAAATTGTGCTACATGGTTGGTTTCTCTAATACTAGAGTTTATGAAGACAGGTGTCTACTGCCAATCAGTGTGCAAGATTAACCCTTCTGCGTTCCAGTTACTGCTTAGCGGCAGAAATAAATACAATGGTGTTACCCAGTAACTACTATGTGCACATAATATGGAACCTAAGTACTACAACGTAGGAAACTTAATTTACCATGTGTGCATACATATACATAGTCAAGTACATTTTGAAAAAATAAGCATAATATGTTCTTCATACGTTCTCCGTGATTAGGGTTTCCGAAACCGATACAAAATTTAAGAACCGGGATTTCTGGTACTTTTCACACACAGAACCGGGACTTCCCGCTATTTCGGTAATATCGACTTTTCTAATGCGTATAAGCCAGTTTTAGTTTACTTTTGCTTTAGAAATCATTTTACTGTATTGTATAGACCGGCAAACTGTCAAGGTTACCATTATTAAATTAATGTCCATTGCTCATAAACAAGAAAAACACCTACCAAAATAATAGGTCTGTGCCGGCCGTAATGGAATTTAATAGAGATGTGGGAAGGGTGAATGAATGTGTTTTGATTTCCAGAAATGTCATGGAAGTAGAAAAAACAGTAATGTTTTACTATTATTATAAGTATAAGTAGTAGTAATAGCATAAGTTCAAAGTTTCATTCGTTTTGGGGGTTTAGATGTGTGTTGTAATTTAATATATAAACGCGTTTATCTACATTTCACCATTTCCCTCGATTCATAAACAACTCGCGGCGAACTTTCCTTCGCGTCGGTTTCTGCCGCACGCCGCCGCGGCGCTCACGTCGCGCGACGTTGCCGCCCCGTACCAGTACCGCTATGCGACGTTGCCAGCCCGCTCGACCCACTTCCAACAACAGACTTGCTTTTTTCACTCAGCCAAATTGCTCTGGGGTTTGTTTATGGCTTAATTGCGAACGATTTTTAGATATCACATTGACTTTGACGTAATCGTTCATTCTTGACCTCTCCTGCAATTCGGTTGGATAATGCAGGGCTGCCAACCTGTCATAATTAAAGTGATAGTCGAATGTTCGATTCCATATTTGTAAGTTTTAATGATTTGTTTTTCGGCGCGTTAATTGTGTCATTACTTTTTTATTTATAAAGGTGTAGTTTCGTGCAGCTTGGTTGTTATAACTTGATAATATAAATAGCATTCGACAAATTAAGATTTTGGCAACGAAAAACAAGAACTGTTACAATCATTTATAACCATGCTTAAAAGTTAATTGCTTACCTTGCTATGTAAGTAAAAAGTAGCCACTTGAAAAACCAAATTAAATATATTTTTAAATTATCCATACTTACTGACAATATTACTGAATATTATGATTACGAACTTGCTCTTGAAATTATACAGCAGATAATAATCCAAGCTCCGTTTCATACGTTGTACTTATGTCAATAAAATAAGTTAAGTAATAAGAAACATACGGTCAATTCAACTAAAACTATAAGTCATTTCCATAGTAGAATTATTAAACTTTAAGAATGGCTCGGTTGATCACTAGAATTGTTAGTTACCACTCAATAGTCATCTTACCAAAAACTTTTCATGTAAAATGTAGCCAAGACGAGATCATATGGCTCGCATTGTCAAAAAGTTATCGGATCTCATGTAGAGCCAAGCTTCTTACTCTACAGCAACTCTTAGCCCTAACAAACTCCACACCCTAGTCAAAATATATGTGGCTTAGCCGTTTCGTTACAATAACTATTTTATAACAAAAAAGTAATGAACAGTGACTAAATTTTTCACCATACGCCCATATCACGGTAGCGAAAAGGCCTAGCCAATATATTTTTTTTAGTACATGAAAAATCTTTGTAATAGTAGTAGTACCATAATGAGTAGCTCAGTGTCGGCAGCGAAACGCTTGAACCTTGTCATTGTGGCTGAAACCAGTCCCCAACTAGTTTCTTTGTATTAGTGATAGTGGGCGGCCGGTCGAGTGCGAGGTCGCCGATTCGAATTCCGATTGAGTTTAGTAATGTTTCTGATACGTTTGTCATAACTGCCTTTGTGATATATCTACGGTTTGCTAGCGACTTGTCCCACGTTAATGACCTTGCCTAGAATAAAAATCCCAATGGACTTTTGCGGACTAAACAGATTTGTTAATCCAGGACTTGATCTATCTGTGTGTGAAATTTTATCAGAATCCGTTCAACGTTTTCTGCGTTTACTTCGAACAAATATCTTAACATCTTCAGATTTTCGCATTTTGTTAGGAAGAAAGACTAGTTTACATTTATACTTATAGGATATTTATGTTTCTACTACTAATTTAATTTAAAATCTATATGATAGATAAAAGAGTATTTAATGACGCAACGTCACATACTATCGCGATAAGTTATCAAAAAGGTTTTTTTTATGAGCCATTCATGATTTTATTCAGTTAAAATAATATGAACTCCATAATTTTGAAGATATAAAAGGTATGAAAGGTATATTACTTATTTTACAACAAAAAAGATGTAAAGTCATACAACTATCTTCGGTTAACTAAAAATACGATTTTTATGCAAAATATCGAGAATATCAAGTTTCTAGAAAAGGTTTATTTCACCAAATTATTCCACTCTAAGACTAACCGTGGCGTAAAATTGCGTACGCGTCTCTGAGGTTCAGGTTCGATCCTCGGGTCAGGCAGAGGCTTTGAAATTGTGCCCGGTAAATAGCAAAGTTTCGTCTCTATTCGGCACCTAATATATCTGCCAAAATGTGTTCTCTGCCTACCGGAGAAAATCATTCTGCTTATATCTTTGCTTATACTATACTAGCGACAGTTCTAGCTCGCTACAGCTATAGGAGTGTCGGGAGGGCTCGGGACTCTGGAATGGCGACCGGCGGGAGTCGCCCCACGTCTGGGATCCTCTCGGTAACAAAACGTATTTGCGTAATGGAAGGATTGATTGTAGACGTGTTGACTAGGCGCACACACTACACTACATCTGTATTGTAAGTTTGTATGGGTAATCTTTAGAAATATCCAATCCTTACTCCATCGCATCTGTTTGTCTGTCTGTTTGAACGCGATAAACTCAAAAACTAGCGAACGGATTGCGATTGGTAGGGAAATAGTTCGAGACCTATAGTCTGTGCCCTGTGAAGGACACAGGCTATGGAAAGCTCTTTCCCGCAGGCGAAGCCGCGAGCAAAAGTCAGTAGCGTATAAATATTCTATTGCTATATGAAACTAGACAGTATTATGAAATAATATAGGGTAAGTAAAATACAAGCTTGTGTTTCGTATGCGAACAGAGAAATGTTATTTATAATGCATTAATAATATTTATTATGTTCATAAAGGAATTTGCACTTCATTGGGGTCCAAACAGATTTCCTGACACAGAAATCATTACGTTGACTCCTTTAGGAACATAGCTGTTAATAATTGTAAACTAGAAAATCCGAATAATTAAGTGATAGTAGTTGGGTGTGCGGACTGCTGAGTGCTCCCCGCACGGCCCCGACCCGGCGCGGACAGATTCACTGACAAGCAAAACAAGTATTTGAATGGCGCCCACGCAATGGGACTAGCATGTTTTTTCAGCTTTCACAATTTTATATTTCATTTGGTTGTATTTATGAGTTGACTCGCCCGCGGCTCTATTGTGTTTATTCGAGTATTTTTCAAAAATTGTAGATGTGTTAAAAGATCTCTGCACATCTATACTAATATTATAAAGCTGAAGAGTTTGTTTGTTTGAACGCGCTAATCTCAGGAACTACTGAACCGATTTTGAGAATTCTTTCACTAATAGGAAGCTACATTATTCCTGAGTGCTATAGGCTACTTTTTATCCCGAGAAAATATTTTTATCCCGGAAAAACTTTTTCACGTGGGCGGAGCCGCGAGCACTACTAGTAGAGGATATAAACATAGTAACAATATGTACGTATACAGTTTTCTTTCGGTTTGCTGATAGCTTTCCTTGACTAATGATTCAGGCCATCATTACCATACTGGGTGGTTAAATGTAGATCTTCAGAACCTCTTCAATTAACCCAGTGGGTTAAGTAGAGCGATATACAATCACAAAATTTGGTGCCAATAAACTTTCTCAAGAAAAACGCCCTTTTTCACATTTAACCAAGCAGGTGCGATAATTTCGGAGATGTACAAAGGAAACAGTAGATAACTTTTAAGCTGTGATTCTGCAGAACGCGGCAGACGGCTACAGGATGTGCCGTGACGGCAGACGGCACTACTATGCAGTATTAAATTGTATGAGACCGATTCCGCACACGACGGCAAATGACGCCTGACAGGACGTCACTTGCATCTCGTCATTTGCCGTCGTGTGCGGAATCGGTCTCATACAATTTAATACTGCATAGTAGTACCGTCTGCCGTCGCGGCACTTGCCGTCTGCCGGGTCCTACGGAGTCACAGCTTTAGTTGTAAGTTGCATGTTGCTGACAGACGATGCGCAAGCGACTTATTTAGAACCTGTAGGTGTTCGAGCATACACTTTTCTGACTGTACCTACAGTACAGCATTTTGATTTAATACATCACAGTATACCCCGGATATTCACTTACAAGTCTAAAAGGTGCGTACAAAAGAGGCCATCGCGTTCGCGCACTAATGCGTAGAGCACAATAAGGGGCGGTATATATGTGTGTGTGCAGTTTTTTTTCCACTGCGCCGGGCACAATGCACATCCGGCGCGGCCCGTCAGATCTCCATCTTCACGCACCCTCGCATATGCATGCTGGGCGCTGCATATTCGGCTTGTTTATGCAGATATTGTTTTGTTGTATTGCGAACATACCTAGTATGTATACTAATTATACTTAGATACAGAGACTGCAGCCATACACTCATGAATGTTATAAATGCGAGTTTCAAATGTTTGTTAATAAACTCTGAACTGGTTTGAATGAATTTTGATGTACAGATAGTGAGATAGGCAACGTTTAATTTTGGATTAGTTCATATTGAAATTTTTATTCCATGGTTATCATGCAGCGGCAAGCGGAGCCACAAGCAACACGCTTTTTTAAAAATGCGCATTCGACAAAGGACCTGTCCAAAAACAGGCCTAAAATTCTATCCAAGATATATGTATATATTGAATGGAACTCCGAAAAATTAGCATCTTAGAATAAATCGTATAATTTTAAAGTCGTCCGATTTTAAGATTTGTGTAATTTTATTTTGCTTATAAACTACGTGTAAAATAAACGTTATGAAAATATTTAATTATAAATCGAAGGGTCTAAAATTTATTTTTTATGGATCCAAAATCCACATTTTTCCCCTTTAATATCCATAAAGTTTGAGCCTGGTTAGATTTTGAGGCCCAGCCCCCATATAAAAAGCGGACATCTCCTTTACCTAGATTTGTGCACATCAAAATGCGTCAAGTTGTGAAACTGATGTTTTGTGTCAGGATTCCTTGCTAAAACTTACAATTCGCCGTGTTTGTTCGTCTTGGAAATTAAATCCTGAACCTCACGGTTCACAGACCAAGTACCTAACGCTGCCAAAACTAATTCGTTGTTTGGATAGCAACAATCTCACATGTATTGAATAATAATTATCTGTTTCTTTTTTATAAATCTTTCACGTTCATGAGCAGTCTGACCTATAAGAGTCCGACATAATACTGGCTACCGGCGACTGTCGTGGTAGACTAGAACTTTACCGTCAGATACAGGGATACGATAACTTGCCAATAGAACTCTGGAATATCACCAATCTCCAGTTAGTATTTCAATGAAGTTTTAATATTATAAAACATCAGGAATACCGGCTTTACGATATGGCAGTATAAAGGCAATTTAATTTACGAGTGATCGACACAGTATGTTATCTCTGTAGGCATGTTCTGTCAGATTGATCTAAATTACACTTTTTGAACACTTTACCACGTGTCTGTTAAGTCTGACGTCGACATGTTAAACATAAAATCCGGCACACCCATACATTCTATACATAATTGAGTGAACAAGTTGACGCAGTAAACATATGTGCACTAAATACTAAGTAACAACAAGACCAACCGCATAACCTTCGTTTCCCTTGAAATTAAAAGTTCCACATAAATAATAATTCAGATGTAATCTCGCGGCGCGGCGCAATGTGCTGAATCAGTGCGCGACGTTGCCGCTCCTGTGCGACGTTGCCGCACCGACCGGCTCGTCGCCCGCCACCCGCCACCCGCCGCCCGCCGCCCGGCGCCGCGCTGCCACACTGCGGCGTTGCCGCTCCGACAACACCACCGTAAAATACCATTCATTCAATTAGTATCAAAAGTTTTAATGAATAAGTGCGAATAGCCAAAGACATACCCGTGTTCGTCTTCCAAATTCGATATATTTTCGTTTTCGTCCGATTTGGTCGCGTTAATGGTGCGGAATGGCGATTGCGCTATTTCCGCCCGGGGCTAATTTATCTCGGCTCCGAGTCCTTTAGGTCTGCGGATCGGAGTTTTGCGGAGTTATTCCGTCGGGAGGTTGCTGGGGGCTCTAAATCCTACCCCCCCCCCCCCTGTGAGGGAAGTCGAATTCAATCCTTTTGGTGTATAGATTAATAACTAGTATGTTACAGGAATTCACACATTTCGAATAACAAGTTTTCAATTTCTACGAACCGAAAGATTGACAATGCGATGACGTAAATTGTGTTGCCATGTTTATTCTCAAACAACAGACATTATCTGTTCTGAGGTCGATACATGTGTTGTATTATCGATTGTACGTCAAGTCACTTGTCTGACGTTGACCATATCTCGATATTACGCGTAGATGTTACTTTGGAGCTCTGAATGTGGTGTTAAATAAACATTGGCTAGTAATGCTTGTGGCTAAGCGGGCAGCTGTATCTAAAGACTACATTGGAGAACAAATATTCACTTTATGGTAGGTAGTTGCGAGGTTCCTTGTGGGTATTTCTACCGCCAAACAATATTCAATGACTCTTGTATTCCACCTGGACATTGCCAGTGTAATTACTAGTCATTATGCCACATAATATCTTATGGCTCATGTGCAGGACGCATATTCTCGAAGAGAGAACAACGTAAAGTGCATACCGCGCATGCGCGATTTTGTAATAGAACTCGGACCTCTTAGTGACGTCATAGACTTTAGTCAGTGATCTTAGTGAAAAAATCGTGTTATCGTTAGGGTCATTGAACGCTTATAACTCACCCGGTATGAACTGTGTAGTGTTTCATTCGGTGTCATAGTGTAGGTTAGAACTTTGCCTACCCCGCTGCGGTAGCGGGATGAACGTATGTATAAAGTTTAAATAGTTATTTTTAGAAATGTTGCTTGTGTGCATCGTTTGTGCTAAACTTAGAGTAAGTAAATCACGATAACTTTCTTTGTAATGCACATAAGGTTGTTTTATGATGTTTAGTATATAGAGCCACTTAGTGTCTATGTACCAAGACACTTATAGTTTAGGCATATAGATTTAACTTAGGCGCGAATTGAAAATAAGTGTAATCTTGAAAGTGAAAAAGAGGTCCTAGAAAGAGGGAAGGCCCTCTTAGTGCTCCGTACGGTATAGCCGCGGAGTACTTAAGCTAATTTGTTTTTTTGTATTTTTGAGTTAAAACGTGTTAGGAGTTTTTTGTTTAATAGAAATAGTTCGGGACATCAAGAAAACAGCAAGTAGTCGGCAAGAAAGAAGAAGTCTGCAAGTTTGAAGAGGAAACAGGCGCTTATGCAGAGTGGACCATCCTTCCTCATCAGCTGTGGCACGGTGCTACGAGGACGACTTCCAGCTACGTCGCATAGCTACGGCGTAGCAACGAGAGACTACGCGCCGAATATTAACGCCGGGAGAATTTGGCTACCGTTGTGGCTGAACTTTGTAACTTTCGATTCAGTGTGTGAAATAAACGCTATTTCCCGATTTTTCGCCTTTGTTACTTTGTCACTGGTATCGCCATATTCCCACTCACGCAATCCAGCACACACACAACACATTGCGGGGTGTTGGCCCAGTCCGAGCCCCGCACATTTTCTGGTCCTTCGCGAGCCGGATCTACGTGAGTGTGGAAAATGCCAGTGACAAGGTCAGTCGGGAAACGAACGGCGTCGGCCACGGAAGCGTCAACGACGGTCACGTCATGTACCGCGACGTCCGCAACGGGGACGTCCGCGACCGCGACGTCTGCTACAGCAACGTCTGCGACTGAGGCCACCGAGACCACCATCGCCGACACCGTTCAAACGTGTTTCACCACCGATAGGGATACCGCTGCCGGCACCGCTGCGGAGGAGCTTCAAGCCGCCGCACCGGAAGAGAGGAAGCCACAGCGGCCCCGAAGTCGACCAGCCACTTCTTCAAGGCGTTCAACGAAAGCACGTCGCCTGGCACAGGCCAGGGCCGAACTCACAAAACTCAAGATAGAGCTAGCGACCGCAAAGCTAGCAGAGATCGAAGCGGAAGATAGCGAGGATGACCTTAACTCCGTCATCACCGAGGTCGAGCAGGATCAACGCGTTCACAGCTGGTTACATACCAGTCAGCTGCTCGCGATTGATAACCGACCTCACGAAGTGCAAGATGCGCAATCCCGTGTGCAGCCGCCACCCGAACCCATAGACCCAGTGATCACCGCCGCATCCTGGGACATCCCGGCGTCTGCACCGGCGGGAGCCAGTGCCGTGCCCCCGCCAACGTGTCACCCAGTGGCAAATGATGCATCAAATAATCCGCTCGATTTCATAACATTTTCAGGTAACCCTGCGGCATCGAACCCGAATGTGCAGCCGCTGCCTGCGAAGCAACCGCCGCCTGTAGTAGCAGCCTGGTTAAGAGAAAATGAAGCTTCGCAACAGCCGCCGCCGCCGCAGCCCCCGCCTACCCCGCGTCAAGTGCGGGGCGGGGAATTGGTCGCAGCGCGACCGAACTCCGATTATAGTGAACTTGCGTGTGCCATAACGCAAGCTGTGCAAGCTGCACAACATAGACAGCCGTTGAAGTATACGGAGTTGCCCATTTTCAACGGTGCGCATCAAGATTGGCTAACTTATAGAGCCGCTTATAATGAATCCGCAAGTTATTTTACAGCGTTGGAGAATATGTCCCGATTGCGCCGCAGCTTACGGGGCACAGCAAAGGAAGCAGTACAAGGGCTGCTCATCACCAACGCCGAACCGAACGCTGTGCTGAGGACTCTCGAGACGCGGTTTGGGCGTCCGGACTCGATCGCATTGGCCGAGATCGAGCGACTCCGGGCGCTACCCCGCCTCACTGATTCGCCGCGAGATATTTGCACTTTCAGTACGAAAATAGAAAATGTCGTGGGAACCCTGCAAGCGCTCGATTGTGCCTTCTACCTGTATAATCCGGAGGTTACGAAGGCGGTGATGGAAAAATTGACTCCGACGCTGAGAAGGCAATGGTATGAGTTCGCCGCCGCACAACATAGAGGTGAGCCCGACTTATTAAAATTTAGCCGATTCATTGCCAGGGAAGCGGAGATATGCAGTCCGTTCGCCGTGCCAGAGATCATCGCGGACAAGGCCCCGGTGAAGGCTAGCGGCGGCGAACAACCACGCCGGCAACGAATACATACCGTCGCCGACAAACAGAAGCCCGCATGCTGTGTATGCAACCAGGAGGTACATTCGATGGGCGAATGTGCACGATTTCGGGATGCCGCGGTTGACGCGCGGTGGGACTTAGCAAAAAAACATAGGCTATGTTTCAGGTGCCTGAAATTTCGATCGAAGCAACACACATGCAAGCCTCGAAAATGCGACACGGACGGGTGTGAACGACATCACCATAGGATGCTGCACTCGGACCGGAGGAGTAAGAGTACCGACGAGGCCACCAATGAAGAGGTGGTAAATTCGGCATGGACGTCGCAAATGTCATTTTTGAAAATAGCTCCGGTATGCATTTCAGGACCGGCGGGAGAGGCTCACACTTTCGCGCTACTTGATGACGGGTCGACGGTCAGTTTGATCGACCATCAGCTGGCCAAGGACATCGGCGCGGAGGGACCGGATGAACCGCTCCACATAATCACGTACGATGGAGAGAAAACTACACGGAATAATTCATGTCGTGTTAAGTTTCAGATAAGGGGAAGTCGGGGACGGCAGCAGATAGAAGCCCGCACCGTCGACAACTTGAGATTGGCGGCGCAGCGTATTCCTGAAGAGGCGCTGCGAGACTGTACCCATTTGAAGGGCCTCCTGCCTGCATCACAAACGCAAGAAGCGAAACCCCGACTTCTTATAGGCCAGGATAATTGGCATTTGCTTATATCTAGCAAGACACGGTCCGGGAGGAGGAACCAACCGGTCGCCTCGCTCACACCACTAGGATGGGTGGTACACGGGAGCCGGACCAGAGCCCTAGGACACAGGGTGAATTTCGTCGGCCAGACAGCAACCGACGACCTAACTGAGGAGCTCGTAAAAGAATTTATTTTGCTTGATAATCTGTTTGTAGATCCCCGCAGGCCGAAGAGCGACCCCGGAGAAAAGGCGCTGAGAATCCTGAAGGACAACACCACGAGAGAACCCTGCGGAAGATATACCACGTCTCTCCTGTGGAAAAAAGAAAATGTCGAGCTCCCAAACAATTACGAGAACACTTTGAAAAGGCTGCACAACATAGAAAACAAGCTGGATAGGAACCCCGAACTCAAGGTCAGATATAACCAACAGATGGAGGCGCTGATCGAGAAGGATTACGCCGAGCCAGCCCCCGCGACCTCCCATGCAACAAGGACATGGTATTTGCCGCACTTCGCAGTTTTTAATGCTTTGAAACCGGACAAGCTGCGAGTTGTGCACGACGCGGCGGCCAAGACAAAGGGTACCACTTTGAATGATAACTTATTAACAGGTCCAGACTTGTTGCAGCCTCTTCCCGCCGTCCTGATGCGATTTCGGGAACATCCCATTGCAGTCACCGCGGATATCACGGAGATGTTTATGCAGGTGAGATTGCGCGAGGAAGATCGCGACGCCCTCAGATATCTCTGGCGAGCGGATCGCCGAGATAACGAACCGCCGGAAATATACAGGATGAAGGTACTCATTTTCGGTGCATCTAGCTCTCCCGCGACGGCGATTTATGTCATGAATCGCAACGCGGACAGATTTCGATCGACGCATCCGGAAGCTGTCGACGCGATAAGGAGAAAACATTATATGGACGATTACCTTGACAGCTATCCGGACATAGAAAGCGCGACAACGATTGCGCGGCAAGTGCGCGACATTCACGGTGAGGCGCATTTTATATTGAAAAAATGGACGAGTAATTCGCCTGAGGTACTTGAAGCACTCGGCGAATCGGCAAGTCCCCACCGCGAAGAGGTGGACTTAGAAAAGGCGGAGAGAGTCTTGGGCCTCATTTGGAGACCAACGGAAGACAGACTCGCCTTCAATTTGGATTTGGCGCGCATACCGCCAAACTTGTTAATCAGAGAAGCGCCCACGAAACGAGAAGCGCTTAAAATAGTAATGTCCCTGTTTGATCCTCTAGGTCTTGCATCCCCAGTGACGGTAAGGGCCAAGCAGCTGTTGCAGGAGGTCTGGAGACGCGGCACTGCATGGGACGATCCGCTTGACGGCGACATATCCGCCGGATGGGCGGATTGGGTCACACAGCTGAGAAGATTGGGTCACGTGTCCGTGCCACGCTGCTACCTAGGCTATACTCGAGCTAGAAGATTGCAGCTGCACGTGTTCACCGATGCCAGCGAGTCCGCCTACGCGACCGCACTATACTGGCGAGCCGAAGATGAAGACGGACGGGTCACGGTTTCGCTTATAACAGCGAAAGCGAAAGTTGCGCCGCTGAAACTAACGTCCATTCCCCGTCTAGAATTACAGGCAGCAGTACTCGGCACACGGATGGCAGCCGCGGTGAAGCGCGAACACGGAAGACAACCCGAGTCAACGACCTACTGGACAGACAGTCGGACAACGCTGAGCTGGATCAGAACAGGATCCAGATCATACAAACCATACGTCGCTCATCGCGTCGCGGCAATAGAGGAACATTCACAAACGAGCGAATGGAGATGGGTGCCGACGCGCCACAATGCCGCTGACGATGCCACACGCGACGTGCCGGACAACTTCGATGAGCGACATCGATGGTTCAATGGGCCGGAATTTCTCCGAAATCCACCCGACTTATGGCCCACGGAAGAAAGGGGCATCATCACCACGACCGGTGAAGAAAGAGTAGGCGCCGTCACCTCAGGACATCGAGAGCCACAGCTCTCAGAGGCCCTACCCGACGTGAATCGGTTCTCGAGTTGGACCCGATACTTGAGAGCTACAGCTCGCACTCTGCAGGCAGTGCGCATGTTCCGGCGACGGTGTGATTACGTTAATCACAAGCGAACAAAGGCCGCTTCGCAAAAGGACCCGGATTGGAAACGCGCTCAAACGTCGAAAAAACCGTTGAAGAGGAGCGCGCGAAAATCGGAGGACATAACATTCATGACCCTCCCAGCTGAGCTGTTAGAACGGGCGGAATACCTCATTATAAAAATGAGTCAAGAAAAAGTGTTTGCCGAAGAAATACGTGCACTCGCACAAGGAAAACCCGTATCACGGGATAGCCGCCTGTATCCTTTGAGTATTGTACTAATTAATAATTTGATATGTTTAAATAGTCGGATTTCAGCTACCACGGGAATCACAGAAAAAATGAAGCACCCTCCGGTCGTCGACGGCGAGCATCGGGCAACACGGCTGTGGATCGAGCACGTCCACGCAGAGCTGCATCACGCCAGCGTCGAGAGCGTGGTCAACTGCTGCCGCCAACAGAGATGGATCCTGAGACTACGCCCGACGGTCAAGACTACACTGAGGAGCTGCTTGAAGTGCCGCCAGAGGGCGGCGACCCCGACGCAGCCGGTGACGGGCGACTTACCTGCCTGTCGGCTGGCTCATCATCATAGACGGCACGCTCCCGCGCAACACATGGCCGCGGGGGCGCATTTGCGCCATGTATCCCGGCCCAGATGGAGTGGTGCGCACAGTGGACATCACCACCCGCGGAGGTGTCCTGCGACGACCCGTGAAGAGGATCGTCGTCATACACCAAGCTGACGACACAAGGACCGAGAGCGCCGCGCCGCAGCCAGCGGCGGATGCATCCTGCCCGACAGCGTGACTGCATCACCCCCTGGACGCTGGGTGATGCACGGCGGGAGAATGTGCAGGACGCATATTCTCGAAGAGAGAACAACGTAAAGTGCATACCGCGCATGCGCGATTTTGTAATAGAACTCGGACCTCTTAGTGACGTCATAGACTTTAGTCAGTGATCTTAGTGAAAAAATCGTGTTATCGTTAGGGTCATTGAACGCTTATAACTCACCCGGTATGAACTGTGTAGTGTTTCATTCGGTGTCATAGTGTAGGTTAGAACTTTGCCTACCCCGCTGCGGTAGCGGGATGAACGTATGTATAAAGTTTAAATAGTTATTTTTAGAAATGTTGCTTGTGTGCATCGTTTGTGCTAAACTTAGAGTAAGTAAATCACGATAACTTTCTTTGTAATGCACATAAGGTTGTTTTATGATGTTTAGTATATAGAGCCACTTAGTGTCTATGTACCAAGACACTTATAGTTTAGGCATATAGATTTAACTTAGGCGCGAATTGAAAATAAGTGTAATCTTGAAAGTGAAAAAGAGGTCCTAGAAAGAGGGAAGGCCCTCTTAGTGCTCCGTACGGTATAGCCGCGGAGTACTTAAGCTAATTTGTTTTTTTGTATTTTTGAGTTAAAACGTGTTAGGAGTTTTTTGTTTAATAGAAATAGTTCGGGACATCAAGAAAACAGCAAGTAGTCGGCAAGAAAGAAGAAGTCTGCAAGTTTGAAGAGGAAACAGGCGCTTATGCAGAGTGGACCATCCTTCCTCATCAGCTGTGGCACGGTGCTACGAGGACGACTTCCAGCTACGTCGCATAGCTACGGCGTAGCAACGAGAGACTACGCGCCGAATATTAACGCCGGGAGAATTTGGCTACCGTTGTGGCTGAACTTTGTAACTTTCGATTCAGTGTGTGAAATAAACGCTATTTCCCGATTTTTCGCCTTTGTTACTTTGTCACTGGTATCGCCATATTCCCACTCACGCAATCCAGCACACACACAACACATTGCGGGGTGTTGGCCCAGTCCGAGCCCCGCACAGCTCAAATCAAATGAAGTGCCAACACGATTTATGATACAAGCTATCGATTCTATCTATTCTCTATACTGCTTTGACTTGCTACAGTTTATGAACGTTCGTTACGGTTACAAACTACTTGCACATCTTGTTATTAAGTGGTATGAAATAATTTGTTTTCCTTTGACATTCATTACTTCATATGACGCCATTGTACAAATCATACAAAAATACTTTTTTATCCATGCAGATAAAATTATTCGATCGACTAGTAGCAAAATCAATGTTTATCGAATTATTTCTTGAAGCTGGGCAACGTTTTTCCCCGGTGTCACGGCATACATACATATTTCATAGCCATGAACACTATGTGTCAGAGTTCTTAATTTACGATGTACGTGTTATACGTATATGCTTTATTTACTAAATGAAGTTACCTATTATACGTATGTTGTAAGTCTAAGATATGGGGATCAACATTGGGAGTCAAGCTATGTTATATTTATGTTTATACAAAGACTGCATCACCGCCATGCAATGCAACCCGCATATTGTGCTATGATACCCAATAATAATAATACGAATCGTCATCGATTAGTGACACATGATCATTAGTTATTCTACAACGTATTTTCTAAACGAGCTATCGAACCACACATTAATGTAAACAATTGCATTATCTAATCGAATACCGTTGTATACTACTTTTAAAATGCCTTACAAATGTATTCCACATGTAATAAAAAAGTACACAGAATAATCTTCAAACGCCTGATCAGTTTTCCATAAATTATAACTAAGAACCATCTCGATCACATCAGCTTTCAAACAAAGAAAACCGCGTCAAAATCAGTCCATTGGTTTTTGAGCTACGATGCCACAGACATACATACTGATACACCTTAAACTTATAGCACCCCTCTTTTTCTGTCGGGGTTTTAAAACTAAGTCACACCAATTAATATTGAAGTAGGCCCGTAGTAGTAGTAGTACACTTGATCGACTCGATCAATGTCTGACTTCAATAAATAGTACGGGAGGGATTCTGCGAAACGCGGCGCGGACACCCATTGAGGCCCTCCCAGTCCCTCCCGACCTCCAGATTTAGAGGGAAAATGAAAGGTATTTCAGGAATTTAATATAGTTTACAATCGCGGAGCAGGCGCGTGATCGCGTATGCGAATGTCAAGGACAGATCGCAAATACAAACGTGTCAAGATGGAAAAAGATCAAGTGCAGGTATTTTTAGCTTATTTACTATTCTAAAAGGGCAAAAGTTTTTCTCAGACAGTCTATTTACAAGGACTTAACAGGCCGCGTAGTTAGCAAGTTCCACGTGTATGTGACGACCTATCTAGAGATTTATTGAAACCCCACTATGCTATAAAACGTGCCACACCGATAATGCATTTCTAATTGAATACTAACACTGAGAGCTCAGAAATTCTTGCTTTCACATTCTTCAAATTCATCACACAATCTGTTGTTCCCCACATGTTCAATCGTCTAATAGGTATAAAGAAGGTATAGGTATACATAAAGTCATACAACATATAAATATCTCAATTCTAAACACTTCAGTAATCCTTCAACAAGTAAACATTCGAAAATAAAATTAAATATATGCAGCGTCTAAAATAAATGGAGTGGAGTTTATTTTGATCCGCCATGCGCCATGCCAGCGATGCCATCGTCTGCGTTTGTTGGCATGGTTGCCATGTTTACGAGATCGCTATTTCTGCCAGACCCCACCACTGTTCGAGTTTAGTTAACCCGCTGCATCGATGTGTAACTAATATTATGAATGCTAAAGTTACTTTTTTACGCTTATATGAAGAAATTACTAAACCGATTTTGATGAAATTTAGAGAGCCCAAATAGGAAAGGCTGCTTTTTCTAAATATATACTAAACGAAGTTATTCTCGTGGCATCGCCTAAAAAGCCATTCCCGTTACAAAAGTCCCTAAATAACACGCCAACGCTGGCGTCCAGCGCCATCTACTAAAAAGAAAATGATAAAAAATGACCATTATTTCCTATGGAAGCAAATTACCGCGATATAATGTAGCCTATGTGTTAATCCAGGACATAATCTAAGCGTGTGCCAAATTTCATCCAAATCCGTTTAGTTATTTCTGTGTTTACTTATGTAATAATGTAATGTTTTAATCATTCTGGTTAAGTTATATGTAGTTGGACTTGCCATGTCTAGATTATAGCTGAATGTACTAGATTTATGGGTTATTTTGCGTATTCCTAGTAACTGTAGGTATTTTGCGAGTTTCTAAGCAGTAAGCAGCGTTTGTCACGAAAATAAATATTAATAGTTTTTGTCACTTGCTGTCAGTACCGAAACACGTAAAATTTTATAGGTTTCTGGCTTAACTTCGCGTTGGTTGACGATGTGGAATAACTCTCGACAAGTATTTGTCACTAAATTATATCGTTGCGTCTATGTTACTTACTATTTAGAACTTTTGTTCCAATTTGCTGAACACAAGTGATTTTACTAGGATTACTAGCTTTTGCTCGCGGCGCCGCCCAATTAAAAATGTTTTTTGCGGGATTAAAGTCCCGCTTTATATTTTCCCGGCATAGAAAGCAGCCTAAAAAGTAACTTATGTCCTTTCTGGGGTCTCAAACTATCTCCATACCAAATTCATCAAAATCCATTCAATAATTTCGGAGATGTGCAGTAACACAACAGAAAAACATACACAGAAAAGATTAATAAAAATCGCTGATTTGTTTTCCATTACTCTTCTTTAGTCACCCCCCTTCTTTTTTATCACATTTTTTTCAATGTACAGACACACCGGGATCTACTGCTTTACTATAGTATTTACATTTTAAAGTGTCCCACTGTTGATACTATCTTAACACAAACATAATTCCGGTTTGATATTCGCTCCAATATTGCACACTAAATTGGTTACTTACCTAAACTCCGTATTTCCCCAAGATCTTTATGTCTGGACTCTGAGAGGCGTACATAACTCACAGTCGCACGGCACATGAAAGTTAACACCGTTAGCCGCGTGGTAACCCGACGCCAGCAGGACTAGAATAACCAGCTACAACACTTGCTCAAGAAAAACCTCTTTAAAAACCAATATGTCGGATTTCGTGAAACCTAAATTATAACTTAGCTCGAAAAGCCGGCATGTTGTTTGTCGTTGAGGCTGTTGTTCGATTGGCGTGGAATTAATGTTTTTTAGTAGACTAATATAATTGTTAGAATTAAAGAGTCTGCTCATACTATTGATACAAAATTATTTAAATGTAAATTAATATGTACCCCAATGCCTCTTACGATCTTTGAAAATAATCAAAACATAGTATATGAATATGATACCACGTTACACTATAACAGAGTTGTGATTAAAACTATTATAGATATACTCTAGATCTAAGTTTTATTGACTCTATTGAAATCGGTGTCCATTGCGGCATGACTTATGTTGTGTTTGTTTATACTTGACTGGAAAGTTGTACTGTTACATATTGGATTTTTAAGATTCAATGTGTGCTTTCTGTTGCAGGTACTAAATTTCACTAATCATTCCTTGGGGATAATGGAATGATGAAAACTATCAGAGAACTGGTACGTACACATCGAAACGAAATTCTGGTTCTATCTTTCCTTTTTTTAAGAGCAAATTGGTTTTTGAATATATATGAATTTGTGATGGAAAAAGAAAGATTTTTTTCTATTGGAACGACAACGGGGCAGCAAGAGACTTAACATGCATTACCTCAAGCGAGAGGCGCAGTGAACTACCGCGCAGTTTATTTTTATTCATGATTCATTAGTTTAATTTCAATTAGTTAATTAATTTTTATGGATATCATTAGACGACTTTCTTCCTCGACCCATAATTAATTACAAAGGAAATTATCATCTCTATTTCCTTATTAAACAAGGTACTTTGGAAGCTATCAACAATGTAAATGCAGCGATTAAAGATAAAACCAAACATTTACATAGCACCGGAACTGTTTATCAGTGTGACAAAACTTGTCCTACATTTATAATCATTAACATTATAACTGTGTCTAACTCGTCTTTGTAACCTGGAATTATATTGAAACTAAGTGATGCTTGCGACTCCACCCGCTCAAAACAATGTTCTAAGAATCGAAACTTATTGTGTACTTCACAGGATAAAAGTATATTTTATGTTAATTCAGATTATTGTCTATCTTTGTGCTAAATCATCCAAAACAGTTCAGGATTTTCTGCGTCTACTTCGAAAAAGAATCCAAATATCTTGGTGTTATAGGCTCTGCTTATCAAACCGGCTCCTCATTGAGTTGTATAAAAAATCACGATAAAAATAAGTCTGTTTATTACTTGACGCCAATCTTAAGTGCTGATCTGAACACAGAGTTCATATTCGCCTGTAGTGTAGTCGCGTACACAGTGCTTGGATGCTATTAAGATAATATAAAATAAATTCAAGCTTGTACGTTTTGCTAGGGGGTAGTGCAAGCAGTTTGCTCTCTGCGTCGTTGATTTTGTTAAGTTTGAGGCTTTGTTTGCAGCTTCGGTTGCATGAAATTACTTTTTCAGAGTAAAGTGTAGCCGTAGTTTCAAAAGTTTGAATTGGATCATCATCACAAAATTGGTTCATCGGCAAATAGATAGCGAAAAAAACGCTTGTGTAGGTTTTAATAAATTTTATTGCGTGTATCAGGTAAAAATAAGCTTTTATTTCATAACAAATAAATATACTTTTAATTTCTTACAATTAACATACCATAGATTACTAAGATTATATATACATAGACAACTAAGATTACCATAGATTTATTTGCTACCTTGTTCCACCTACAAATCGTCTTGTAGTAATTTAGACGCAGGTAATGAGTAAATACTGTTGTGAACATAGCAAGTTTACGTCTCATAACACGCCTCATCTTCCATGAAATCTGTGCTCATGTTTCCTTCTTCATCTGTTGAACTCTCATCTAAATCTTCACTATCAGAGTCATCGTCTTCAGTCTCAGACTCATGGTCACTGGCTCTTATTGTATGCGCCTCGGTCAACTTATCTATTATCTCATCGCTTTTCTTGTATTCTTCCTCGATGCTTCTAACTCTTTTACATATAGCAGTCCACTCCGGCCCCTCCATGGCGTTTAACCTTTCTTCTACTAGTTGTATGACATTAGCAATCGTCCACGGTGCATCTTTTTTCGATACGTAATCTTGGATCGCCCCCCAAGCTATTTCTAGTGGGTTTAAGTCCGGATGGTAAGGTGGAATTCGTAGCACAGTATGATTATGCTCATTTAATATTCGATCAATGTCGTACTTTTTATTTTTTTCTTTATTTATGCAAATTAATTTATACAACTCCGGCTTGAGTAATGTTGTATTAAATGTTATATTGTTTTGTAGAAGCCACGCTTCCATTACAGACCTCTTTGCGTTTGACGTCGGCGCTCCGTCTTCAGACTTGTTATGATAGGGCGCGTTATCTAGCACCACTACTGAATGTTTCGGGAGATTTGGTAAGAGCTGTGTGCGAATCCACGTTTCGTAGGCTTCATAATTCATTTTTGTATGTAAGTCGCCTAATTTCGTACCTGCTTTAAACATCAAAAGGGCATTGGGTATAAAGTTTACATCAGAACCGGCGTGTACGATGATAATCCGTTGCGCTTTAGATAGAGTTTTCCTGAGCCCTTGTGCACTACTATCGCTGGTGCCCTTTGAAGAATCAATAGAGAACTCATCTGTGTAGACAATGGGTCTTTCTTCCTGGCGATATTTAGTTATTTTTCGTAAATACTCAATTCTTTTATAACGGGTATACACATCTTCGAGTATCAGTTTCTTATTATCCTCAGTCGTTCTCCATTTAAATCCGAGATCTTTTATAATTCTTCGCAGACTTGTAGGAGACCCTTTAAAAGCTATATCTTCTTTCAACTTTTTTAGGAGATTTTTAATGGTAGGCAATTCGTTTTCCATATTATAGAAGTTGTGTATCAATCTCTTAATGAACCCTCGTTGGAAACAGTCGAGTCCGGTGATCTTCCTTCTCCCCACACGTTTTTTGCCGGGGGTTCGGAATACTGAAACGGTACTTGATTCGGGGTTATAGGGATCATTCACGGCCAATGTGGCGATCCTTCTCACTGTTCTTTCCGAAATTCCTGTGGCCGCTGCGGTGCGTTTTTGGACTGCTTTCAAGTCAAATTGTGGGCCGTCTTGTGCTTCCTTTTTCATAAATGTTAAGACATCGTACACCATTTTTCGCGCTTGATGGCGCAACACATTCGACCGTCCACGAGGCATCGTTTTTGAAGTTTAAACTGTCATCAACAAATAATAAAAAGAAATGAATGTAACAATGAACATTGTACTAAGCTAGATTGTACGGGAGGGATGCGCCCGTGTGCGTCGCGTACGGACGCTAAATCACACTAACGCAGGCGCGGGGCGCTAGAGGGTGACACGCGGCTTTCGGGCGATCACCCCCAACACCCCTCTCACGTCTAGTTTTGTATTGTGCAGAAACGCGGTTACTGTACACATTGGCCATAAAGATTGGCGTCTAGGGTTCCTATTATCGACCCCAGAAATCAATATCAAGTTTCCATAGTTATAGGATTTATATCTATGCGTGGATATTCTGGTTTGTTCTGTCGATATTTTTGCGGATTTTTTTTTTAAATTATGCGTAATAACTAAATTAATGAAGTCACTCATATAATCCATACTTCAATACTCGATAGTATAGATTCTTTTCGACACACGATGCTTTATGGTCGGAATTCTGGTAGAGGTTTAAAAGTTCAACCTTTTGAGTTTTTACAAAAGGTATCGAGTATCGACGTGTACTCAATGTATGTATACGTATATGGCAGCATTTTAGAAAGCCAAAACAACTTTGAAAGTCACTACTTATACACTTTAGTTAGCTCTATGTTTTAAGTTGATTAATTAGATAAAAAAATAATTGGATGCAGGCCGCTTTTGACAGGTCCATCTGGAAATCTTTGGGGGAGGCCTATGTTCAGTAGACGTCATGTGGCCGATGATGATGAATTAGATAAAAAAAATATTTCGGGGCCGGATTAAATCGTACGCTTATGTCCCACCGCCCACGTGATCTAGTAAAGGAACTGATAGTTAGAGTAGCTATCGATACTTTTTAGTATCGATAGTGTCGAATCCCTAGAGCTACTATTTGTAGGCAAAGGTTATGTTACAGGTATAATACCTGTCCTTACGTCTCCCATCGCAGTCTCTAATGACGTCGGTTAAAAACAAATGGACCTCCGCCCGCTCCGATAAGTTCAAGTTAGCTATAGTTCATAAAGATTATTGTCAGTATTACGAAGAATTCCAAATCGGAAAGATATTATTGTCATGATTTACCGTCATTATGCCCTAATACGAAGCATTTGAATCAGCCGAGGTTATCGTTGAATACAAGATTCAAGAAAAACAAAATTAAGTCATCGATGGAAGGAAAGTTATTTACTAAGCAAAATAGGAGGTGTTTCGTTCAAGTAATTGCGTTGTCACTTTTCACGCAACAAACACACACCAATTAAATCACAGCATCAGCCACATGACGTCCACTGCTGATCATAATCGATTTCCAGGGGGACCTGTCAAAAGCGGCCTGCATCCAGCGTGTTCCACGTACTGGCAAGCGCATCGTCGGCCGTCCACCTGCAAAATGGACAGATAGATGACTTGATAAAGGTCGCAGGAACTAATATCGCGATCTAAATTATCGTAAATACATATGTCTGATTTTTCGGACGGAGAGACAAAAAAATACTCAACTCTGTGTTAATACGAAACACTGGTTGTGTTGTGCCAGAACCATTGGTCACTAGTCCGGTTTTATAATCATCATAACGTTTAGTAATGCAAATGCGAACGGAAAGAGAGTTAATTAATAGCCAAATTAAAAAACACGTTTCAAATATTTATCTAATAAACTACAGACATTAACGACTATCTTAATATATGCAACATCTAATGCCTCAATGTTATTATAACCAAACAAATAATGATTGCACCATAACGGTAGAAAGTAATTGGCGGTAAAAGAAGACCGTCGCGTCCGCCATCTTGGCATGATGGCGGCACGACCTTGGCGCCTTGCTGCAACATTGTTGATGCGACATTCACCGTAAGAAATTAAAAACCGACGCTCATTACTGCTGGATCATTTTTATGTAAAAAAATATGTGGTTGGACCGGTTGTGGTAAAAAACTTAAGTTGCTTAGCGGGGAACATGGGTATTTGCCGCATGGCTGGTCATAAGTGTTGTAAAATAGGAAGAATATTATGCAGTTGGTTATAGTCGGTAATTTTTTTGTGGAATGCGGGAGTCATTGCGTACGGCCTGTTTGGTTGTTAGCGCTTCGGATAGAGGGACACTTGAATACGGAGAAATACAGTTCGTTATAACTAAAAGTATTATAACTATAAAGTAACCTATTTAAGTTTAGTTTACAAATCAAAAACATAGATCGATGTCGTTTTTATAACGTTTGACCTGAAATATTTTTGTTTATCAAACGAAAACTGCTGAATAATGTTGCAAATGAAAACAGACGCTTGCGTAAGTTTAATCTTGATTTAGCATTCATTGAACATTTGACTTCCTGCATAGTTTCATCGTCAAACTCGCATTTCAAGAACTTAGACTAACATTCAAGAACTGTTTACAATCTTTCTTTTAACTTATAATTTAAAAATAATTGGAAGCTGTTAAGACTTTACATTTCATAAAAATAACAAATGGGACCAAACTTGTCGTACATAAGTAACTACGCGTAACTTTTTTGCATCTTCTAATCTTGATCGATTTTAAATACAAGACATCTTCAGTACATTAGCAGATCTCCGATAAGAGATAAGGCAGCATGTACTTGATTTGCTTTGCAGATTCAGGACGCGTAGACGCTATGTCGAAACAAAAACTGCTTTTACATACAAATCATGTACATAATGAGTCGTTAATGTTATTCTTCGCACGTCGCGGATCTTGCTTTATGTAACAATATGAGATGCCTCGGAAACATTTGCCATGCATATTAGAAATGGCATAGTCTTAGATCTTTTCCTATTGAGTAGTTTAAATATGAAAATTGAAGCAATAAATAGTTGGGTTGGTGTTACTATGAGATTCAAGTTAGGTAAGTGTGATAAAAAATCTATTATGGAATACAATTCTCATGATAAATAATTTAATATTAACCCTAGATGACATCGCGTGTACGATTTTAGTGACGTTTAATGCGGACTAAGTTTATTAATAACTCAAAGTAACTATAGATGAATCTGTTGCAGTTGTATTTAGTGAGCGTAACAAATTTTGAGTGCGGCTAACGAACTCGAATACAAGCGGCCAACTGTTGGGCAACGGTTTAGTGAAGTACCGTGGATACTAAAATATACATCGATGAAATTAATACTTAAAGTAGAAATGAGAAATATGATTTAAGATAAATAAGTAAAGCGATTTTGGTACAAGTAGTTCGTTAAGGTATTAAATAAGTAATGGATATAATAGATAATTTGACTAAATCTAAGGTCGTTTAGATATAATTGTACTTGCTTCAATCAGTCCCATTTGAAAATGTGACAATAGTGTAGTTTCCTATGTTTGATTTTATAAATTATTTTTTATGTAATAGAAAATAATACTAAAAAGAAATTCTTCTGTGAAATCAGCATCAACATTGGTTGAAAAATAAAGGTGTTATTCATATTCAAAATATTGTGAGCAAATGTGGTAGGGGACGTAGAGGGGATTTCGCGCTATTTCTTTCGCACGCATGCAGCGTTATGGCTGGCGACTCTCGTCGATGTCACAGTGTAATATTACTGTTGTTTGCAACTACCTCTTCCACCAATTACTAATTATTGCCCCAATTTTGAAAATAATTTTTCATTAGATTTTGGCTGTCATACATCCTACTAATATTATAAAGGCTAAAGTATGTAAGTATGTATGGATGTCTGAATGTATGGATGTATGGATGTTTGTTACTATTTCTCGCAAAAACTGCTGAATGGAGTTCGATGAAATTTGGCACACGGTTAGATCATGTCCTGGAATAACACATAAGCTACATTTTATCCCTCGAAAATAAAAAACGAGACTTTTATCCCGGAAAAACTTTTTAACGCGGGCGAAGTCTAGTTTTTGACAAATGTATAAAAAAAACGAATCAACTACAATATTATAGTGGCTTAGTATTAACAATGAATTTAAATTTTTTGAATCGATGAAGTCGAAGCTTTTTCAAGTAGATCGAAATGAAACGACACTTTCACAGTTCAGTATAAAAGCGTACTTTGTTCCATTTATTCGAAATGCTTTTGTCGTTGCGGGCGCGTTGTTACAGCGGTGGAAATGCTCTCGATGGTCCTTGTTTGTCACTTACTTTCAAATGCAGGTGTCCTGCTGCATAGGGCTTAAAAATAAAATGGTTAATGATCTTGGAAACACGTTAATTTATCTAAATAAGACGAAGTTAAGTAATTTTATTTAAGATTTATCGATATCGTATGGAATAGAAACATGTCATATTTCATAAGATCTTAAAACAATACTATAGAAGTTAACAAACGACTTGAATACAAACCAAACAAAATGGAACCTAAAAAAACCCCTTTTATTATAAGAAGCCAAATCGTGTCCTAATTTTAAATGGCATACGAAAAGGAATAAGTATTTCTGGCATGAAAATACAATCGTATTTCCGTGCCAGCACCATGTTTACAATTATTACAACCATCGTTTTATCTCAACAAAGCGATTCTAAATTTCATATTCGTTACGTACTCCGAGATCTTGGCACCGGTTAGGGAATATAAGACGAATCGACAAAGAACTTGGCGCTGTGGCGTCTTACCGGTCGTGCTGTCTTGCATTAGGAATTCGCGTTAGCTTTCAATCTCTTTGGCTGTTACTGCGAGCTACTCTTTTTAAGTTTGGCAAAGATTTTTGTTTGATGTATCAAGAACTTTATCACTGGGCCTCAAGGCTTTAATTATAGCGAGTCCATTGCATTGGCCATGTGCCGTATTATAGTCTGTATCTACTATATGATGTGGAATAACAGTAAATCTAAGTAACAGGTACATTTATCACGAAGCGTATTGTTGTCACGCATACTACAATAATTCAAATACATGATATCATCAAACTAAACAATTTTTCCGCCATGCAAAGGTGAACTCTGCCAACCATTCATTGCCCAAAGTCACATTGGGTTTACGAATGACGTCAACTAATAGATTCGCCATTCGAGTGCCTCGTTGTCTCGCTTTTGTATTTCCTATGAGTTCAAATTGGTTTCAGCATCATGACGGATCGATACGATTTGTTTTTGGTTTCCATTAAAATCTCTGCAGGCAATACGTAAATTTTACGAGTATGAGTTTGTCTTTCGACCTACAATTCGCCAAAGTATCGCTTGAGTACTTTATCTAGGCTAATCCAAGAAGATACGAGCTGTGTGAACTGAGAAGTTTGAAGGACACTATAGCTGGCTTAATTACTGTTCATTGTATGACAATAATAAAATAATACTAATCAACACACTGATTCTGCGTCTCATCATTCAGTTTTATAAAGTGTGAACAATTGTATGTCTATGTTGGTAATGTAGTGTTTACATTACCATATAGACAAAAATTTAAGTTCAAGAGTGTATCCACGTACAAAAAAATTTCAACGCGCACTCTTTAACACGCGTGACCTTCAATATGTTAGATGCTTAATATTTTTTATTCTAAGATTTAGTTTTTGTTTCTTCTTCGTATACAGCTTGCCAAGCGTGATGGAAGACATCGTGGGATCTGCATACCCACGGACTTTGCGATATAATGATTTCCATTGTGGAATGTATCACGCAGTCTTAATCCCTGTTTAAATGGAAGATGTTATGTATGTAGAATTAACTTTCGCTTGCTGCATTTTCATGTCTATAACGATTTAAGATAGTAAAAAAAAAGAATCCATTATAAACTTTGATGGCCGGGTAGCGGTGATTACGCGTCCGTGTTTATCTCTCCCCGTGGCGGCCTTCTACAGACAAAAACACAAACCATTCGGCTACAAATATAGGGTTTGCTATTTCCCCAAATCTAGGTATATAGCGTAAATCCCGTTGACCCAGATGTCAGAGCCAAGTCCTCTACGAAGCCACTCTAACTGTATTTAAAGTTTGATGGCACTAATACCCAGAACAATGGAAGTCTAGACTTCCTTGGGCGAATCGATAACCCAAATGTAGGACGTAGCCAGTTGGAGGCCTACAATTTATTCCCAATTGGGGTAGTCTATTGCCTACTCTACGTAACACCCCAGAGATATTATAGAACTTAATTTTAATGTATATCACGTATTCCATCGTCAGAAATATCTCAAACATCTACACTATTCATAAAGTTGCGGCTCGAATATAAAATATATCCTTTTTACTCCACATTTCACCATAAAAAGCAACGAGTAATTTTTAGGTTAGGCAGAAAACGAAAACTCGCCGGGGGTAGCTCCCGCAGCGTCGACGGGGTGTGTACCCCCACACGCCGCGGGAGGAGGGGGGGGGGCGCTACCCCTCGAGACCTTGAGGCGGGTCCCGGCGAGAATCAGCTGTTACTCTGTCGAGTAATTTATTTATCTTAGTATATTTTTTGCGCGGTTGTTATGTACCAGAAATAATCTTGTAGGAAGTGGTGGGAAGTGTTTTTTAAATGTTTTGGGTGTTAAGCTTAGTTTCAGAAATTGCTGTTGGTTTTATTATTATATGATACACACACGCACACACACTCGCGCCTTATATCTGTGAAGGGGTAAACAGAGCCGAAACTAGTGCACTCACTTTTCGCCGTGCGTTTTCCGTCCCTTGATGTGATGGGGGCGAGCCGACTCTATCGCCATTAAATGATAATAGTTTTCATGTATCTTGTAGCGATAAATACATAATCGAAATAAGGAATCGAAAAACCTTTGTTAGTTAACATTCGTAATAAAGCTATTGTGCCTAAGCTAACTAATTGTGGTATACCAACCGCCTGTGCTGGGGTCATAGAAAAAAAGTAAAAAAAATCCACTTATAATTACGTAATAACGAAACCATTTCCCCAATACCCCATAAGTCATTCGTTCAAAATGGGTCCGTATCACGTAAAAGAACGAAACAAAACACATAATTACACCAATTTATTTTATATACATATACTCTAAAATTGGGGTCATTGTTGAAAGTTTCTTGTCCGTGCCTTGCCCCGGGGTTAATTCACGTTTCGAGAAAAAAAAATACGATTTCGCAGCGTGTTCAGGGCGTAGCTTCTGGAATCCAAACGAACAAGGTCGGGCAGGACTTGAGTGGGACTTTTAATTAATTGCGTTTCGGAGGGCGTCCTAGAAAGGTCGTTCGTTGCCTAGCAACGCATCTGATACCGTTTCGCTGCGAGGGGCTGGGGACAATTGGGGGTACCTATACGATGTATTCGTTTACGAGTTGGGATATTTACTTTTTTAAAAGTTAAGTGTGTGGTGATTAATAAATTAAAAAATACAATAAAATGAAACTCATTTATTATAAGGGACATGAGATTTGTTCCCGCTTGCGATGTATTATTATTATTATTTTATAGACAGAAAATATCCGCAACGTTAATTCAGTTTAACTGCAATACATGCGTTTTGCCTTTAGCAATAAGCGGCTAAACGTTTGCGGTTTCTCGTGGGTTACGTCACTTAGGACAACCTTCAAATTACTGGATTAACAATCTACGTGAATCTATACGGTAAACACTCGTCGAAAAGTTATATAAATCTTCATATTCGATGGGTGGGTAGAGTTTCTGCTAGTGTCAACGTTTACCCCGATATTCAATGTAATAGTGACGAGATTCTCGTAACATTGGGCAGAAATGGTTACTCATTAAGATCCGAGTGAAACACTTACGAATGTTAGTTGGCCTAGGAATAGAACCTCCTGTTCCATAGCTTAAGTATACACTATATATAGCACAGTAGCCATTAGACCAATAAAGTGATGATTCATTCGATGATATACACAGGAGCTGGGATAAAAAGTAGCTTATATGTAAATATAGGATTTTTCTATATTCCAAAGACATACAAAAGTTTCTTCAAACTGCCTCGGTGGCGCAGTTGTATTACAGTACGACTGCAAAGCTGAGGTCTCGGGTTCGATCCCCGGGTCGGGCAAAGTGGTATTGAGTTTTTCTATTTAGTATCAGCTCGGAGTCTGGAATTTGTGCCCGATATGGCGATAGGCTCGCCCCCTATCACATCATGGGACGGAATAATGGCGAAAAGTGGGTGCACTAGTTGCGCCTCTGCCTACCCCTTCGGGGATAACAGGCGTGAGTGTATATGTATGTTTATGTATGACAAAAGTTTCTTCGTTTACTTCTCAGTTCTATGAATTCAAACATACACAAATATTCACATCTATATAAACGAGATGAAATGCTTAAAACTGCATTCGTACACGATATCAAACGGTTGTGTGCCCGGCTACCAATGTAAAATCCGCTTAAATCGCCTAAGTAGATCCGAGGCTCGATGGGATTCGGCTAGATCTCGGTTTTATAGCCACTAACAAAGAGGTATTATTCCAGATTTCTTTGATATGTTACATTCGTAGAGATAGCTACAGATCGGAAAATGCTTGGATGGAAAGTTAGGGGAAAGATATTTGAAAGGTCTTTTGGCCTTGTTTCCAAAAGGTTAGGAGTGTTCTATTTGTATAAATTTAAAACCTTAACTTCATAAACATAAAATACACATTACAATAAAATCATATTAATTGTTGAAAATGATAGGCTTAAAATGCCTTAAATCCTAAATGGCGGGGAAGTGTCTAGTAAACTAGTACTCGAACCTTAAACTCAAGCCATGTCCCATTGCAGCGAAGCCACGTGATCCATAAACATTTTGTTGACATCATAAAATAGTTCAACTAATATTGTTGCATTTTACTGAAGTTATGACCGGATAATGACCTAGTTCCGCCGTGACCTAAATAAACGTGACATAACATCGCTGTCTCGTTCACTCACTCGGTCATTCGTTCATTCATTCTATACTGATATTACAGTTTCAGTTTAATTAATTTATTGATTTTATTCTTTATGCACTTTAACCGCAACTATATGGGCCAGTAGGGCGGATCTTATATAGAAAATTGTGTTTTTATTACGAACAATTTATAAAAACGTAGCTTGCTTTAATCTGTTTAATTTTTAATGTACTTTCTCATCTAAAGGGGTACAACAGTCATAGAAAATAGACGGGATAGCTTTGCTTTTGTGTTTCGAAGGTCTATATTATCGTAATAACTTGTCTGCCTTTAAACAACAGCAACTTTTTTTTATGACGACACGAGCATGCCGTTCGTCTGATGGTAAGCGATACGACCACCCATAAACAGTAGAAATAGAGATGGTTCAACGTAAGTTTTTGCGGACAATTTATTATAAATGTTTCCGTGCAAGGGCCTCATACGTAGATTTGTTAGGAAAGTTCTCACTTACATCACTGAAGGCCAGAAGGCTTTATCTAGATCAAATGTTGCTATATGGTATTTGCCATAATTAATTTGACTGTATTAACATTAACGACGAGATCTCATTATCGGTTCCCCCACATATTCCCCGTTTATGTAAGAACCATTCTAATGATGTATTCCATACTAAATTCTATCGGACTAATGCTGGTGAGCGTGCACCTTTACGACGTCTTATGAAGTCATACAATGAATATTTTTCTGATGTAGATTTGATTGCATTAAAGCCCCACGTGTACAAAAAACATATATTAGAACTATCCACAGAATTGTAATGATTTATTTCACTTAACTTTTTTTTTATGTATAATTTCTATTCTCCAGTTTATTTATACTAATCATATGTTGGTATAAATAAACTGGAGAACTGGAAATTCCGCGGTGTAGGCACAAATTATTAACATAATAGTTAATCTGGGGACAACGGTGTTGGTTACACAATAAGTTAGACTATCTTAATTTATATTATACTTTATATACTTATAAGATCGATTGTGTAACTGTTTGTTGTCCTAAATAAATAAAAAAAAAATACCATCCAGAACCTTGATTTATAAAGTACTGTGTGGTATTCCACTGCGCTCGTCATCCTGAGGCAAGATGTTAAGTCTCATTATGTCCTGTAGTTACACTGGCTACAATGCCCTTCAAACTGAAACACAACAGTGCATGCACACTGCTGCTTGGCGGTAGAAATAAACACTGCGGTGGTACCCACCCAGACGGACTCTTACGTATGAGAGTCCTACCACCAGTAACTTTTTAGGGTTTAAAATTACAATGCACTCCACGGCGGAACTGCGCTCATTATAACGATAATATGTCAAGGGTTACTACTGAGCGCACACTGGACACACAGCAGAGCTCTTCAAAAACACAATGCGGTAGTACCTACCTACCAGAAATGATAATGTAATAATAGCACACTTATCACAAATCCGTCATCGCGATAATAAGGTGAAGCACCGCGGTCTTTCTTCCTGATACGCTTGTTTACAACTCTGTCCCATTTGCGTTTTGCTACCTACTATCTATATTAATACGCGAAGACAAAACTTAGTAGATGTACTTTTTTTAATAACATAGCGCGCATGGAAGACTGTTTTATTTGGTATAATTAAAGTTCATATAGAAGGAGAGTTAGAAATATGTATATTCAATTCGAAGATGACCACTAGTTTAGATAAATAACTTCTAAACACCGTGAGCTCACTCTTCAATCGCCAATGATGAATTTTAACTTCGGACAATTTTTTTTTAAATGAAGGTAGTTTTTACACCAACTTTATGGACGACTAATAAGTCCGCCTGATCATGAAGGCTGCATATTTGTCGGGAAGTTAAAAATAAATCATAACCGTGAAAAAACAACAAAGTATAGCATAATAATAAGTTTATTTCAAAATTAACCTTCTATAATTATTAACTGAAATTAAAATGTTAATACTGTGCCTCCTTCACTATTGTCTATTGTGTGGTTTTTATGTGCCACTGATGCGGGTTGGTAGATACCGCATTCGTCTATATGGAGGATGGATCCTCACGATGTTTTCCTTTCTTAAAGCGACTGATGAAAGTTGTCCGTGCTCGATCGTAAAATTACTGTTTAGCAAGCCATCTCTTGATAGGCTATAGCTGCTTACATATACTACGTTTATATTTAAAATAATTAATAAATATAATATCTGCTGCTGTCTTCTGTTATAATTTAATATACATTATAATTTATTCAGAAGTTATATTTCATGGCTATATATCATCTTCGCCTTTTTAAGACACCTATTAATTTAACTAAATAGTTTTCCTTCTTTTAATGACTACCTACCTCCGTCGTACAAGGATGTTACTTATTATACAACCTGTTTGAATTCATAATAGAATATGTATTTAAGATTTCTAGTAATCCAATAACGTTTATTCTCATGAGAAAATGTTATTTACGAAAATCAAAAACATGGCGAGAGTAAGTAGCTGTCCTCCCACAGTTTAGCCACTGTTTGTATTTAGGACGTACACTCTCACTTGTGTACAAACACTGCATTAGTATGTACAGCCTGTGTAGAAAGGTTAAAATCACTGCGAGAGCTGATGCACGGACCAGTTCGGCACACACACAGCGTACTTTCAGTTCTGTATGTGTGCGAGCGCCCGCGCAGCCCAGACGCCGCTTTATCGCATTCCGCACACCTGCGGGGCTGACAGATTTTATACAAATATGTACAGACGATGTTTTTGTTACATGAGAAGGTTGAATGAATTGCACTGCGCAGGTAACGTTTCGTATAGTGTATTATGTAGTTCTTGTTGTGTTGCTTGTCAATAAAAAGAAACTTTTATTATTTACGTAGTTTCGTGGCGCAGTTGTAAAATTGTTAAATACAAAGGAAAGACGAAATCTAGTAAGTTGCTTAATAGACGAATAAACTATTTTTAGGTTAACCTTCGCTTGATGTAAACCATCCTGACCTTTTAACTCATCTTGAAGTGAGTCTAATTACAATTATTACGATCTTTTTCAGTTCGCTATTTTTATTTTCTATAAATAATTTCAAGTGATACTACAAAAAAGGACCACGTGACGCAAATATGTGCTGTTTTTCTGGAGGTAATAAGATCGATGTTTGGTTGTATCTTTATTTCAATGATACTTCATTACTGAGCTGCCAACCCTGTTTCCCCCACATGCAGTCACAATTATGCGATCACACGAGTTGCAAACTAACGAAATGAGGTAATCGCAATGTTCACGATTTCAACTCTTATCAAATATAAGTAAATTGTACAGCCGGAGTGGTTTGGATGGTGTTGTCAATTAATAGACACTCACACACACTCTCTCACGCCTTTTATCCCCGAAGGGGTAGGCAGATGCGCAACTAGTGCGCCCACTTTTCGCCGTGCGTATTCCGTCCCATGATGTGATGGGGGCGAGCTTAATGCCATATCGGGCATAAATTCCAGGCTCCGGGCTGATAGTGAGTAGAAAAACTCAAAATAACTTTGCCCGAATTGGAGATCGAACCCGAGACCCCAGCATCGCAGTCCTACCTAAATACAACTACGCCACCGAGGCAGTCATAATTAATAAGACTAATAATTATTTTATAATTATGAAGCACGGTACAACTTTCATGCCATCATTCGCATGTGAAAGATACGATATCAAATTATAGCGAAACATTAAACTTGCTTCGAAATGTGGTGGACTACGACACTGAACTCTGAAATCCTCCTAAAATTATTTGATTAGAAGTGGTGGAGTAGGCGTATATTCCCGATCCAAAGATAAATTCAAAATTATTTTCGGATTACGTATAACATTTGCGTGAATACGAAATTTTAATAAAAATATAGATATGGAATTAAACAATTGATTCTGTACTAATGAAGGTACGTTCAGAATTCCAATTTACATTTAATTATAACTTTAACATAATAGGGATATTCACAAAATATAAGTTTAAACTGATTTCATCATAAGCTTAGATTTTCTAGATGCTCTCCATACATCATACCAACATATGTAAAACTAGGTGTTGTTCGTGGCTTCGCCCGCATGAAAACCTTCCCCGCTACAAAAATCCCAAAAACACCGTACGACGCCCGCGCCATCTAATTAAAGAATGAGATTAAAATTATCCATTATATCCCATGGGAGCAAATTACCGATCTAAAAAGAGTATGCAATATATGAAGCCTATCTGTGAATCCAGAACATGGTCTATCTTTGTGCCAAATTTCATTCAAATCCGTCCAGCTGTTTCTGCGTTTATTTCTAACAAACATCAAAAAATTCTCACAATTTTTTGCATTTATAATATTAGTAAGATAAGATTGTACTATTTAGGTCTTAAAATCCCTGACTATCTCTACAACGTAAAGGTGTACTTAAAAATCACAAAAATCGGCCGACCTTCGATGCCAAGACGCGAATGCACCACGGCGTACAATCGAAACAGCCTCTGGTGTCGAGCAGCTGTCTATTGGCCCCAATTTGATACTGTCAGAAAATATTGCGTATGTAACTGATGGATAGAAATGATCGCTATATCTTCCCACTGGTGCTGGTCTTTAGTTCGTTATTTCGCAATTGATTTTATATTTCTCTCTTTGTTATATTTTTATTGTTTATTTTATACAACTCAATAGTTTTAATTTATCTTAATCCGCACCTTCTGTAATTTACCCATATAAGGGCGCATATTTTGGAATGCAATCTAGTTTTAGTATAAGCATTTATGTTATATAAAATTGTCACGATTGTACTCTGTTTTGCGTCTTAATTAAATAAAATAAAATTTCCTAGGGTTTCTATCTTCTCTACTTGTGTTTATGAGTACTTAATTTAAGTATTATTAAGTTAATATGCAAAATGACTATATTCATTTATTTATTTGCATTAAGTATTAACTCACATTTAATTTATTGTGCCGGGAAATAAATAGTTGAATAATAGTTATTATAGCTCGTATTTTACTCATCAAATCCAACATTTAATTGGTTTTACCGACACATAGCTATTCAAAATAAAAACAACGATTATGGCTTTCCAAATGTTTTGTAATCGTTTATAAACGTTATCTATAAAGATGAATAATTCATAGCGCATGTTCACTGTACATAGCGTAAACCAGGTCGCGGTATCGATCAGCGGTATCACTGCGGAGTGCAGATAGCCTCTGAACTAGGTCAAGTTCTGTGCCAAATGCGGAAAACATATAGATGTGACCGCTGTGTCATATTCGCCTTATGGATAGGCAGAGATACACTTTTTTGAATTTTTATGGTTTTGTCGGCCTATATAAATTATTTTAAATATTACAAGCTTTTGTTCGCGACTTAGACCGCGTGCTAGTGATTCTCCGGGATAAAAGGCTTGCTATTTATTTTCTTGGGACAAAAATTTGCGTATGTCCTAGGGCTTAAAATATTTCCATGCAAAAATTTCATCAATCGAAAAAAGTTCGGTAGTTTTTGAGTTAGACAGACGCAGCTGGTACTTTCTTTTATGATATGTAAGGATTACTCCTACCCTTATTATTATTGATTACGCTCGTGGTCTTTATCAGGAATAAATAATCACAGCTAAACATAACACAGCTTAATAGACCAGGAAACGTGTCTAAGGGCATTTTTTTCTTCGGTTCAGTTTACAAGTAACTACTCATTTACAATGCCCTCAGTGTGTAACTTCCTGAAAAGAAAATTATTGGAAAATGTAATCCTGTCTCAGGTATACATAGCTAAAGATCTTTATTGAATGAATTATTAGAATCAGTTCAGTATATTCAAGGATTACAATTTACAACCAACAAACCAACTAGTATACAATATTTACTTATATTACTCTAGGTTGTTATTACATTGAGGGCTCATTTCATAACCTCTGAGTAAATGTAACTCGTCATATAAAGTTCTAGAGTGGAGGCCACGTACTGGCAAGCACAGCGTGGGACGTCCTCCTGCAGGGTGGACAGACGATCTTGTAAAGGTCCCAGGAACCTTGGATGCAGGCTGCTTCTGACAGGTTGGTCTGGAAATTTTTGGTGGAGGCCTATGTTCAACAGTAGACTTTCTAAAGACTGAAGAAGAAGATGTAAATGTATAAGCCGACCAAATAAACAAATAACAAGACCAAATAAACAAGACCAATACAAAAGTCACACTTAATCGATGCACCCAAATAAAGGGTAATAAAATGAGTACTATCCACATTAGCTGTTTAATACGGTAACTGTCAAATAAAATATACTTGAAACTTGTAGAAGGACCTTAATGTGTTGTTATATATTTTGTATACACTTGAATGTACCATAGTTCGATTAAAGTACGCGTTTGTTAAAGCAACACTATAAGGATTCGTCGGGCACTATTGATTTGTTTTCTTGTACTAAACTGCGTTCAGAACAGTGTCGCAAAACATAACTCACTTTACTTACAGTTTTCATGTTTCCTTAGCCTTCTTACATGTGAACCGAAGTATATAATTAATATATAAATAAATTACATACATACGGGTCAAATACAGAACTAATCCCGATGAATCGAGAATTTCTGCCCGATGTGCAGCTACGCCCTCGCATTCCAGGATGACGTGGGCAGCTGTTTCGACGACCAACGCACATCCCCTAAATAGGGGGCTGTCAGTTATATTATCTAAAACATATAAATGTTTGTTTCGTGGGCGATGTCCAGTAAAGGTACCTACAACTATGCGTAGGCCTGTCCAAAGATAGGAGGCGACTTGTCAGACGTGGATCCGGGTGTGGCACGGCTTCCCGGGATAGTCTACATGTACTGATACTTGCCTATAACTGCCTATTGATCCGCGTGTTGTTATCGCGTTCTGTGAGGCAGTCATGTTCTCAGCCGTTCTCAGCGCGAAAGGCTTTACACGCGGACGACGTCGCGAGCAACATCTAGTGTAAAATAAATCTGAGAAATAAATACAAGTCTTGGGTTTATTGTATATCTACATGTAAAATTTGCTGTGAACCGTACAGTGTTACTTAATTCACGATAACGCTAAAAGCAGCGACCGCGATAGCGTTTGAACTGTGCCCTCCCCTTGGATACGAGGCATGTATATTGAAACTGTAAATACATCGGTTTTAATTGGAATCTGAGTAATTCAGAATTCTAATTAACTATGATTGTTTTTATTTTTTATTAATCATCAGCTTTTCTTATTTTGAATATCACACTGAGGAGTCGTGAATATTTAGTTTTTAACATTAACCATAATATGAGGATTTGATGATAAAGCTGTGATTCCGCAGAACGCGGCAGACGGCAACAGCATGTGCTGCGACGGCAGTCGGTATTACTGTACACTATTAAATTGTATGAGACCGATTCCACCCACAATGTCTAATGACGCCCGGCAGGACGTCACTTGCCGCGCGTCATTTGCCGTCGTGTGCGGAATCGGTCTCATACAATTTAATAGTGTACAGTAGTACCGTCTGCCGTCGCGGCACATGCAGTCTGCCGTCTGCCGCGTCCTGCGGAATCACAGCTTAAGAGGTAACTAGTCAATACGGCCTTTAAACACTTGTGCTACCAAATGAATAGTAAACAAAAGCCTAAGTACAGTACAAGGCAACTCTTATTTTTCTGAATGCATTAAAAGAAGTTGGAAAATGGGTTGGAGGAGATTAATTGGATTTCCGGAAATCGTTGATAGTAGACGATAAAGCGCAGACGTTTACAGTCATGGAATCAGACACAAGACAAAATGGCGGTAAAGAGGTTCAGTATATCGGTTTTCATACAATTAATTATTAAGTTGTTTTACCTAAATTTATCAACAACGTAGTTGATAATTGTTGCTTCAACTACATTCTTACTAAGCAAACATATAACAGCATCTTGTCATTTTGTATCGTGACTAGTGCAGTAAGTCGACGTTTGCGTGGTGCCTAAAATTCAGAAGTACTCCGTTTCATAAAACTGCGTATGAAGACTTCATATTTAATACATCAGGAGGGCGACTGGTAGAGCAGAGCTTCCTTAGTAATTCTAAGTTGCAGTGTCGGTTTAGTTTTCTGCTCTAGTCACGCCAAAGTGATCCCTGTGCGCCTGTTGGTGGATGCAGTAGGGCCCAGTAGTGTCGACTGATCAGAGATGATTAGCCCTCGGCAATAGAAACAGCTATTCCGGTCCGTTCGAAACATAGTCAAGTTGGTGTTACTCGTAACTTCAAATGCGTAAATAAATAAAAGCAAAAACCCTACTGCGTCAATATCTGCCATTTTTATGAAATTAATTGAAGATTTGAAAATATAGAAACAAGATTTTAATTTGAATAAATCTTAGTTGACAGTGTTCTTAAACGCAGTCTGAACATAGGATTTTCCCAAAGATCTCCAAGGTGGAAACTATTGAATGTGTTTGTATTCTGTGCACAGTTCGCGCTAAGAGCATGATACCAAATAATTACAAAAATAATAAGTCTTTTGTACCCTTTGAGGTAGAGAGAGAACAGTCTTGACAAAAACTAACATTGATCTTCCTTAACTTAGAAATCGAACCCAAAACTACAGTTCGCAATTCGAAAGCTGCAACAGGATTAACGAGGCAATCAAAGTATCTGAAAATATTTATCAGTCGAAATAAAACCAAAATCAAACTTTATTTAGGTATCTCTCATAGCTTATACTATTCATTATTATTGTATACTAGCGGCCCCGACAGACGTTGTCCTGCCCTAAAAAGGAAATAAATACTAGAACCCGAGTCTAAACCATTCTGGAATCCACCTGAAGACATGCAAAAAAATTTCATTAAAATCGGTTCAGCCGTTTTTTCGCGCAATTTTCTTAATTTTTTCTTTCATAACAACCTTCTCCTGACAATAATAAACACATCAAAAAAAGAAATAACGAAATCAGTCCAGCCGTTCACGTGTGATGCCGTGACCAGGAAAATAGGGATTCATTTTTATATAATAGATAATGTCACGTTATAACTAATTATTTTTTATAATGTTAACACTTGAGACTCGGGGTGGACTTCACAAGTGACATCAGGAAGCGTTGCAGACGTGTTCGCATTGCGTGTTCGACGAAACCGGTCACGCTCCCTGACGTTCGCCACCAAATAATCAAGTTTTTAACACAGATTGCAAACTCAATAAAGTAATAATTAAGAGTATCGGTGCGTTTGTTTGCGGTGTTTTTTGTATCAGAGGTAAATTTTTCATATAAATTTACAACTACGGAATTTTGGTCTTGACCACAAGTTAATAATCATTTCATGACATTTTATTGTATCACGTGTTTTGTCCAAGCTAATTGTACCTATTTAGCACCATATTTTTTTCCCGGCTCAATACTTCAACGAAATTTAAAATTTCGTATAATTAAGATATAAAACTCCACTAAGATATTTCATGCATGGTTAAGTTAAAATGTGCATGTTTTGTTGCAGGTAAAGAACCAATGGAGGCAGCAGGTGCCGTCTAAGCATCAGACTACATTATGAAGTGCACTGAATGTGGTACCCGAACATGAAACTCTTAGCGTCAAGACTGGACCATAAATCGTAACTTTCACTTTCTTTATTATTAGTTTAACTTTCATAGTTTTAAGGTAAAGATTCAGTAGATTAAGCTATTTGATGTTCGCTTGAAGTTACTGACACTGTCGTAGGCTCGTTCCTCATACTTTAGTTACGAGTGGTCACTAGATACTCCGCGTTCTAATGATGAACATCTCTAATATAGCTAGTGTACACGTGCGACCGGCACGACGTGCCGCGCGCGACTGCCGCCGAATTCATTCAACAAGCTGCGAGGATGTGGGCGGGGCGTGCGGGACGCGGCGTCATTGGGCGACCGGCCGGCGCACAGTGATGGCCGCCGAAGCATTTGGCCAATGAGCGGCGCGCGACACGAACGCGTGTCCGTCCGGCGAAGTTGCCAGCTCGGTTGAAAAAAAAATACCACATTCGACCTTCTTAGGACCCCGGTTTTTTTTTGTTTGGCCGCGTTATCACTCGGGAACGTGTGGCGAGGTCCTTATCCGCGCGCGGTGCGATGATGCAGGTGACCCCGTGTGAGTGTGTGTAGTAGCATGGTGTGGTCCACTCCGGCAGGCGAGCTGCTGATCGACATCGTGACCAGGTACTGTCGGCTTGTTGTTTGTATGTCGCGGCGTTGTCGTGTCGCCACGCGACAGTCTTTCGTCTGTTTCCGATACTCGATGTATGGTTATCTATCCGCGTTTTTGAGCGAGCATCGTCGTTATCTAAGTTTAATTTTCCGATAGTGGTGTTTGTACGTGCGTAGATAACATCTGCGAGGACATTGACATCATTATGCCACACTTGTTCGGCTGATATCGTAACGGTGTTGGCGTTTCGTTCTTGTAGCCAATTCGATTCCAATCGTCTCAAGTATGTATGTTTATTTTGTTTTTAATATAGAACATGACCCCACACGAGTGTAGCCATCTTGTGAAGTTAAAAGCGGTATATCAACTTCTAAAGTTTAAACTATATCCCTTGGGAGCCTGCACTGCGTATATAGGGCGTGATACGAATGATGTATATGTGATATCTAATAATAGCTGGGTTTAACCTGCCGTTGGATCGCGGCCAGTCCACGGCACGCGCTGTTTACTAATCAACGAAGCTCTTGCGAAACAGCAGATGAAGGAAGGTCAGGCTTACTGGACCACTGCTTGAGTTCGTTAAGATGAAGAATCTTAGTACACCAACATATAAACATCGTATTACAAAGTCCGCAGTCACCACTAGAGCTGTTGTCCATACACTTTTCGACTTAAGACTAAAAAGCACTGCAAGTATATAGAACATTTGGTCTTCCAACGACATTTTTATAAAGAAATATTTTGAAAATATTATTACTATTATGAAATATTTTTTTATCGTCGAATCCCTACCGAGCTTCGAACGGTCAAATAATGTAAGCTATGCAACTCGAATCAATTCAAAATTCTTTCGAAGAAGACAAAACATTCGATAACTGAAAGAGGTTTATAATCTGTTTATGGATAAGACCGTATATGTATAGCATGCACAAATTCCAATCTCAAGCAACTTGCTTGCGATGTTTCGAATCATATAATCCTCAAATTATTTAAGATCCAGAACACTTCCTTGACAATTAATTGCCTTTCAAATGCGAGTAAATGTAGCTAGACGAAGTAAGGAAATATGACCCAAATGAAATAACCAGGAAAATAAATCGACGATTGCATAGTAATTCGATAAATACGCAAAATTTTGAACGCGGCTTTACCTGTGTAAATCCCATCCTGGAATAAAAATTCCCCACAGCATTCAAGGATAATGTAAATTCCTATTATTTAATAGGATAGAATTATCAAAATACCAGTAGTACCACATAATGCTGAATAATACTTTCAAGTACTTCGTACAAACTCAAAAACCAAACAAAACAAAAAACAACAAAAAAAAAATTACAATGTATATAATAAAATAGTAGCTGAAGAATCAAAACGTTGTTGGTTACATTACAAAATCTACGACTCTATCATTGTTCTGATAATATCCCTCGTTACAAGGGTAGGGATGTACCTACCATTATGTGTAATTTTCGCGTGATGATGCTAATTTTCAAATAGTGGACGGTAAATGACATAGCCTTGAGGCTTTTATCCGAAGTGGTAAGTGGGTACTAAGTTAAACTTTGTCTACAAAAGTATACACCGAACATTCAGAGACAATGTCTCTAAATTTTACAATAACGGACACTCGTATAAACACATATAGAGATACTCGGTGTGTACGCTGAGTGTATGGTATACAGAGACATAGTCTAAAACAGAATGGTTGGTTTGAAAGTTTGCATCCTGTATCGCCTTATCAGACAGAAACCCAACAACACATACTTGTCACAAATGAAATTTCCCGAAAAAGTATTTCTACAGTTTAAATACAACCTCGGAACAAAAGCCTTATGTTTCGAACAACTGGGCAAAATAATTTCGACTGTTGATGGTCAGTCAGATCTCGTTAATCAATACTCTTATCAAGATGCTGCACTTACAATTAGATGTAGGCCACAAAATATCCCTTAAAAAGCACCACGCTTGGCAATAAAAATTATCCCGACCTCACAAAACTGCAACTCCTGTGAGCCAAGATCAGCAATGGCACGAATTTTATGACACCGAGCGATAATGCTCGGCGAGTCTCAGGGAACACTAATCTGTTTAATACGCAACGAAATTAATCAAATAGAAACATAGGGAGGAGTTAGAAACGTTTGAAAATAGCAGTATGAAGTACATATACATACACTAGCAGTGCTCGCGACAAAAATATTTTCCCGGGATAAAAAGTAGCCTATAGCACTCAAGAGTAAAGTAGCTTCCTATTAGTGAAAGAATTTTCAAAATCGGTTCAGTAGTTCCTGAGATTAGCGCGTTCAAACAAACTCTTCAGCTTTATAATATTAGTATAGATATACACTGACGCCTCTTAGCCCCGAAGGGATAGGCATAGGCGCAACTTAAGCACCCACCTTTCGCCTTGCGTATTCCATCCCATGATGTGACGGGGGCGAGCCAATCGTAACATCGCGTCGGGCAGAAATTCCATACTCCGGGCTGATACTGAATAAAAAAAATCCAATATCACTGCTCGTCCCGGAATCGAACCAGAGACCAGCATTGCATACATACATATACACTCACGCCTGTTATCCCCAAAGGGGTAAGCAGAGGCGCAACTAGTGCGCCCACTTTTCGCCGTCATTCCGTCCCATGATGTGATAGGGGGCGAGCCTATCGCCATATCGGGCACAAATTCCAGAGTCCGGGCTGATACTGAATAGAAAAACTCAATATCACTTTGCCCGACCCCGGGATAGAACCCGAGACCTCAGCTTTGCAGTCGTACTGTAATACAACTACGCCACCGAGGCAGTCGGTAGATATGTAGTAAGTCATAGAATAATAATGCTTGTTATTATTCTAAGTAGTAAACTAACGAAATACGCACTGTTAACAAACGGAACTCTAAAACGGACGGTCGAAAGATCCTAGATGCCCCCTACTGGTTGAGGTGACCTCCCGAACGCGCCGCCCTTCACCGTACAGTTGATTCGATTAGTTTATAAACGGATTTTTATAAATTCTGTTTTGTTACACATTGAACTGAAGGTTAGATTATGATTTTGGATACGCGATTACTTGTTCTCGAGTGTACTGTTTAGACGTCTTTTAAATTCGTTTTTATTTGTGTAGAAACTATTTTTAGATCGCGTCTGTAATTAAGTCCGTAACCGAGATTTTTGTATGAATGAGTGCGGCAATGTGACCCCTCTGCAACTGATGGTTGGTTGAATAGGGTCCAGGCTCCAGATAGAGTGTCGAGTGTCCAGAGTTGATTACCCCTCGCGAGTTAACATGCCAGTCTGTTTGATATCTGTACATTATAACTTACTAGATTGTGCCCGCGGGTCCGCCCGCATCAAAAAGTTTTTCCGGGATAAAAGTCGCGCTTTTTATTTTCCCGGGATAAAATGTAGCCTATGTGTTAATCCAGGACATGGTCTACCCGTGTGCCAAATTTCATCGAAATCCGTTCAGAAGTTTTTGCGTGAAAGCGTAACAAACATCCATACATCCAGACATCCATACATACTTACAAACTTTCGCGTTTATAATATTAGTAGGATAACACTTAGAGATAATGTAGCCTCCTATTGGTGAAATTGTAAAAGTTCCGGAGATAAGCGTATTGAAACTGAAATTGAATTATCGAAAATATAGGCAGATATAAGTTAAATTTGCTTGTTTGCCATAGGGCTGACGACAATCTCTACTACTGACAGGTTCAGTTCATCGCTATAATTTTATAAAATGTTAGTTCTAGGCGAATGTCTCACGAATATTTTTTTCGGACTCGCGCCGATGCATTTATTATACCTACGTAATTTACATTTGACAGTTTATTTTCGATATAAAATAGAAACAAGTTTCCATCGGTAAACAGGGTCGTCTAGCGCTGCACGAGACGAGTGCGTGCTATCTAGAATAATAATAGAAAGTTTATTTTTATAGACTTTACTACCTAGTGCACGCAACTATGTCTGCCTAGATATCAAAGAAATCTAAAATAAGAAAAATGTTGCGGTTTCGTGATGGTTAAAAATAAGGCCTTTTTCGAAGTGTACTAGTTGTTGTATTTATCAGGTAAGTACGGTAAAATGGTGTTTTACATAGAAGGTAGTCACGAGTAAGTGACATCTCGTGGTGTGATCACCAGTGCCCATAAACACCCGCTGTCAATGTGGTTAGGAGTGCGATATTTAAAGCCAGGGGAACTATTAGGCTTCCGACAATATCACTTATGAAACAGAACTTCTTTGGTCCATTAATGACAAAACTGTCTAGACCGTGACTCTAACGATATGCAAAGTGGTATAAAAATACGATCACATATTTTAAGTAGAATATTTAATAGACATCACAGAATTACTATGCTTAGTTTTTTATACTGCCTCGGTGGCGTAGTTACATTACGGTACGACTGAGGTCTCGGGTTCGATCCCCGGATCGGGCAACGTGATATTGGATTTTTTTTATTCAGTATCAACCTGGAGTCTGGAATTTGTGCCCGCGACATGGCCATAGGCTCGCCCCCTATCACATCATGGGCCGGAATACGCACGGTGAAAAGTAGGTGCATTAATTGCACCTCTGCCTACTACTTCGGGGATAAAAGGCGTGAGTGTGTGTGTGTGTTGATTTTTATAGTCCCTCCGCGCCGTCTGAGTAAGCCACTTCACGATGTAAAAGTAGACAAATCAGAAACCAGTCGGTTTTGCTCAAGGACAGGGCTTACTAGTGCAAGATTTTTAGAAATTGTTCAGTTTTAGAATACCAACAAACCCACAAACTTTAACTCACTTTGATATATGAATATGAAGTAACAGATTCTTATCATTAGCTTGTTAGTATACGTATTTATTTATGTATATAGTTGTTTATGTATATATTTTAAATAATTATTTATGTACGTGTATTCTATTCTCATTTTTTTTCATTATTTATCATTTCATACTGACCAACCGCTTTAAGACTGCAAGGCAGCAAGTACAATGCCACATATATTTTGTTTCAATGCAACTATGAAATTTTCTCTCTATTCCTGCTCAATATTGTACAAGCAACTTGTATCTAGTAGGTATATAAAAGGCATAAATCCATTTATATTATAATTTATAAGATCTTTTTTTAATCTATAAATCCAAAGTAAATAATGAACAATTACATATTAACGGCCCGATTCACGATGTCTAAGAGCCGGGTGTTTCGTCCGTGGTCATGCAAAGTTAGGCTCTTCTCACACTGGCGCATTGCAAGTGAATTCACAGCGATGCGAAGGCGCTGCACGCTCGTTCAATGTAATAAGACCGTTAACTTCACTTTGACAACGGATGAAACAACACAGGCTAACTAAACTTCGTCGAATATAATATAGGGCGATCAAATACGAAAGTCATGCTTCCAATTCGTAAACAAAAGAGTGCATGTAGCATTACCGGCTTTATATTTTAAATGGGGGATAACGTTTACTTGAAACAGGCTATATAACATTATAATAGTACTGCTACTGTTTATGTACAATCTCATTCAGTTATTTAAAAAGTGAAGAAATAAAATGTGACATCATTTCATGGAAGAAAAACTAATGTATTTACGAGAGAACTAGCCTCAGAATAATAACTAAAGCAAGTTATTATGCTGAGGAACTAGCTATATAATAAGTTGTCATTCTATCCGCGCGCGGGTCGCAGTCCACGAAGTTCAGTGACATCGACGCTAGACGCTCGAGACTTGTCGCGCAACATCGCTCGCGTCATCCGGCGACATAAGACTTTTATGTAGTATCATTAATTAGGAATATTTAATTAGTGTGTCACTAGATAACTAAATGGTATTTGAAGGATAGATAAATAGTAATAACATCAACAGTATCAATAATGTTATAATTAACATAATAACATTACATTGTGACTATTTTACAGTACGAACATAATTACCATAATAAATGTAACCGAATTCTATTTTTAATTTGTATGTACTTGTTCTATTTTTACCCGACTACGGCGTAGCCAGGAAGGGTAATGAGTTTAGCACCCTATGTATGTATGTATGTTTGTATGTATCCATTTTATGTTCCACTCTAGCGTCGCTCCTATTGAACCGATTTTGACAAGTGAGGTGTCTATCGATGCGTATTTATTATGCGATGGTTGTAGGTCAAATCTTGAGCTGAAATTTATTCTAAGTTATCTGCTATGTGTAAATAATTCGACTATTCAAATTTAAGAAATTATATGTTTAAATATCATACATTGTCGTAGCAGAAAAACAAAGAAATATTAGTTTAAATTAATTTTAGAATGGATTGTGTTCTTATAAATAATTTTCAGGATTATCTACAAGGCATGGCAACCATTAAAATTCAATTCTTTTGTCCGTGAAGTCGACCAGCACGCATATTCTTAATATTAGATTTGGCTTCCACATTTCACATTTATGTTTTTGATGGGATTAATACATTTTTTCAAGCTAGAACTAGCATACACACACAGCTACATAGCCATGGTTCACAGAATGGAGTATTAGGAGATAATCAAGCTGAACAGACCTAGGATCACCTTAGGCAGAAAGGGTTTTTACTAATTAGAGCAAAGCTGATGTAGTGGCATGTACCCCGTAAGTTACATTTCGGCTTTATTGTAATAAAACGGAAAAAAGAAACGCAATGCTATCACAGGAGTTTGTTGCAGCTGCATTACACGATGGCTGTTGCTCAGATGTAATGTGTGCCACTTACGTATTACGCCAGCTGATTCATTTTCGGAGAAGTTTTAGTCACTTCAGAGACATGAAATCTTGATAAAATGCATAATACCTAAATGAAAAATAAATGCTTTAAGACTTAACATGTTTCGTTTTTGATTTGACATATAAATTTCAACTTAAGTACAATAATATACTTATTGATATGATAGTTGTGACATGTGAGTATTGGTATAACAAATAACAAACGAATTAAAAGTAGGCTACATAAGGGCCGCGATTAGAAATCTTATGTCTAGATTTTAGAGCTAGAAATTGGCACTAGCCGGTTCCGTGTTTGTTTTTACTTCCAAAAAAGCCTCTTTCGAAGTGCGCTCATATTAATATTTCGGGCAATTTCCTCAATTTAGTAATTCAAGTCCCAAAGTATTGTATAGAACAATACTTAAATGTTTTGCTGTGCACGAAATACTAAAAAGTATGAAATAAAAAATAAGTTAAAAAAACTAAAACCCGACTACGAAAAGAATAACCGAAAAATATTAAACAAGAAAATATTCCTATTTGAAATCATAGTCTAAAACAAGTATCGTGATGTCTAGGATATAACTAAACCGTACTCGCATGCGGTTATATTAAGAAAGAAATGTTAATAAATAATTAGAAAATTCTGTAGGCTTTATCCAATACATTATGTACTTAATTGCAACTGTCGAATACAGCGGCATGCGTCTACGATTTAGTTATATCATAGGACATCACCATACTTGTTTTAGACTATGATTTCAACTAGGGATATTTTCTTGTTTAATATTTTTCGGTTATTCTTTTCGTAGTCGGGTTTTAGTTTTTTTAACTTATTTTTTTTTTAATTTATCATAGTCACAGCAATCAAAATATCAATCAGTAGTATTCCGCAAAGGATCCACGTTGCAATAGAAAAGTGAAATCCTCCTAGCCAGTTTCGGCCACGGCGGCCAATCTCAACGGAGATCAGCCAGGTACGCAGGAGATATTATAGTGCACAAGTGTGTGCGCAATACACAGGTGCACTCGCTATTCCTTCACTCTGAGACGGTGAGACGGCAATCCGACATGACCGGAGAGAGATCAGGCGCAGGACCAACGGCTTTACGTGCTTTCCAAGGCACGAGGGTATCACACCGCCAACTTCCTGACTCCGAGCTGCGACTGAGTAATTTTAAAGATGGAAAAACCCAGTCACAATATTTTTGGCTCGACCCGGGATTCGAACCCAGGACCTCAGCGCGCAAATCGTACTCGTAATGCATACGCAATACAACTACGCCACCGAGGCAGTCAATAGAAAAGTAAAAGTTGCATGAAAGTAGCCAGCGCTGGTTGTCAGAAGGGGCCAACGCTCGCCGCTTCCTGCGGTATTTACATATTGCTTATAACGTGGGGTTTTATTGTGATGCGTTTTCTATGCGTGTGTCATCGTCGAGGATAATAAAATTCAAGTTCAATATTCATTCTTTACGCAATATTTTTTTAGTTCTTTTAATATAACTCATAAATTTGTTCAATGAGAATCATCTTTTCTGTCAATTGTCAATAGACGAGATTCAAGTACAAAAGTGGAATACCTTCCCATTATAGTTGCAGTGATTAGTGAATGTGTTTTTCAACATACGCTTTTCTTCTTCTATCACATCTCATAGCTGGACTTCCGAATGCGTTCATATATGAACTGGCCGCGACCCAGAATATGAAATGCTAACAACAGCATCAATCATGATACGTCGACGATTCGCGAACAGCCTTGAACGTACGTACCGACCGGCCTTTATGTCTGAAATATGTAAAAAAAATATTTTAATAATATTAATATGAAAGTTTGTTAGAAGGTTACACATAAACCGCTAATTTGATTTAAAAGAAAATTGGAGGAATAAACTGCTGAATGGATTTGAATAAAATTTGGCACACAGATACCCACAACTCCTGATTTAGTATCAGATTAATTTAGATCTCGTAAACACGCAGTCCCATTTTTATTCCAATTTCCAAGAATATAAAAAATTCAATTACTGGGTGGGGGTAAGTGACCATCAAGTGACCCAGCTTTTACGAACCTTCGCTAAAACAGTGGCACTGTGGTTGGTTACGCATTCTACACCTAAACTGCCAGTAGCTTCCTGTACTGCAGTTTTTAATCGCGATCTACAGAATAATATAAAAGGACAATTTTCCTCGCAACTACTTGGATATATCTAGGTAATTCACCTTAGGGAAAGTAGTGCCAAGCTGTCCTGTGTTCCTATTGGCAGGTCTTTGTAACAGACCAAGCAGACAATTACTGTCTCAGATACATATACATAAGCATTCACGCCTTTTATCTCCGAAATGGTAAGCAGAGGCACAACTAGTGCACACACTTGTCGCCGTGTATCTTCCGTCCCATGATGTGATAGGGGCGAGCCTATCGTGATATCGGGCACAAATTCCAGACTCCTCCGGGCTGATACAGAGCGGAAAACCCAATATCATTTTGCCCGACCCGGGGATCGAACCCGAGACCTTGACATTGCAGTCGTACCGTAATGCAACTACGCCACCAAGGCACTGTCTAGATCACGAATTAAAGATAGAATGGATAGAGTTTAGCATCAATTTACTAAGAAAACCAGTGTCGCCAAACTCACACATGCATATATTTGCATACTATCATCTCTTCATTATGATTGGCCAAAATCACCAATAAAGATAAAGCGTATAATACAAAATCATTTGCATTAAATTTAACCTTAATGCCATTATATAAACTTCGTATTCTAAAAATTCACATGACTTCATACGACATTATTCCTTCAGTCTGAATTTTGATTTTAATTCGATTTCATACCGCTAGTCCACGCGAGATGGCGTATAATCGCAATGGCATTCATAAGAACTCAATGGCAGTTGTTTTAAGATAAGTTATTGAATGACACCCAGTACGCTACGCATGCCGGTAATAGTGTTGCACCCATACGTTACCTTTTTGTAAACCTATCGATGGTGTTTGTTTTATAACTAACATTAATAAATGAAATGGACTTATAACAAAATTATATAATATTAATTTGATAAGTACTGGAAAAGTTGTTGGAACTGTCTTGAATACAATTTTAACTCAGTAAATTAAAAATTATTTTAAATTTTAAGTATATATTTTAAATTCCTACTTTATAATTTCAATACTGCAGATATGTATGTTACACATACTATATTAGCTACACAGCTTATATAGCTAGTTTGCAATAAATTATAATGAGTATATATACTTATCATAGTGATTTCACTGCTGGGGTTAAGAGAGTAAGAGTAGACTTCACGTCTAAGCAAAACGTCAACCGGCAAGGCAAGAAAATATCCTTTGACGGACAGCAGAATTATGCCGGCCTGCTAATAGCTTCTGCAAGTTCCGTTTTAAGGACCCAATATCATAAGACTTGGAAACATTCGTGCCCGGCAACTGTTCCACAGTTTAATAGCAAAATTACGAACTTCTTAACCCGATTGATATGGGCTGAGATAGAAGAAATCACTAAGCAGTGGTTTCGCAAGCCAGCACGCGTGGTTCCCCTAAGGAAGTGTGAGGATGGCCTAAGGTTAAACTTTTGTCCAGAGCACTCACCAAGACACGGACGATAGAATACACTAAGTGAGGCAATGTCTCGGCGTAACTGCATTGATTCCAAACTGAATAGTGCTTTGTGCTGTTTATGAGTGGTCGTATCGCTTGTTGAGCGACATGCTCGTCTCGTCAAGCAAAAGTTGTTTAATTTTGTACCTGGATCTGACTCGGTAATATTTTACGCTTTTTGGGGGCAACAATTTCTTGTGCTTCGTTTGAAGAAGATACGCCTGCGTTTAAATTTATGATTTCAGGTTTACTTTGGAATCCACCACCCTAAGAAATAACATTAACGATGAGATATCAAGTAATACTCATAATATAATATCAAGTAACATAGCTGATCAAACATTGTTAACCTATAAAGCAGACAGGCACATTTATATGTAATTAAAAACAATTATTTAAAACTATGTGTTGTCTCAATAAAAAGCTTTTCCCGTTAGAAAAGCCCCTAAAACGCAGTACGACGCATAGAAAAAATATCCATTATATCCCATGGGAGCAAATTACCGGAATAAAAGTAGCCTATATGTGTTAATCCAGGGTATTATGATCTGGCTGCGGACGACAACTTAGACACTTTAGCCCGGGGAAACCCGCAGCCGTCCCTAATGCGCCGAAGAAGGCCACCGCAGAGTTTTAGTTGGCATGCCGTGCGTTGTACATAGGTTAGGGACTCGGCCCGGTGGCTCAACGCTGGGTCGTAAGGCACGGTGAACCGAACAAAACCACTCAGTCGCCTCCCTTGAAAGGCTAGGTGATAGTAATAAGTCACTTTCTCCGCGAAAAAAAAGGGTATTATGATCTACTCGTGTGCCAAATGTCTGAGTTTACTTCTAAGAAACATACAAACCAAACAAACATCCCGACATACAGAGATCCAAAAATTTCCACAAACATTTGCATTTATGATATTACTAAAATAAGACAAGAAGTAAGATAAGATTAAAAAGGGTATTTTTAAATAATAACCTATAGTTTTTTTTAATAAATTTATGTAGTAAAATAAAACAATAAAATAAATATTATGGTGTGTGGCTTTCTTATAATTACTTATTGATTGATGAATTAGAATATTTATATGAGCTTCTGCATTCACTTTAAAATATTGATTTCCCCTTTTTTTACATTACACATCTTCTACAAAATGTTCTGAACATATTACGGAAAATTTGGAAGGAAACCAATTTAACCTTCCCGTAGCATTGATCCAACTTTCCTTAATAAATTGATCTTTTGGAAAACTGAAAATTAACAATCTAGTATTGTTTCATTAATTAATTATTATATCGACCACAGCTATGCATCACAAGCGGATCATGCATCAGATAACTTTTCGTACTTTTCTGCATAACATAACGCTTCAGTGAAAAATTAATAATTATCGATAATATTTTATCGACCACGCATGCACTAATTGAGTAGCGATGACATTATGAATTGGTGACAAATCATTCTAGAACAACTGATTTTCGTTTGCGACAATTAACCATATAGTGAAAAGAATAAGGAACATTTTAAATTGTAATTTTTGTGTCATGTTTGACATAGAAAATCAAGATACATTTTTCAACTAAATAGCAATATACCAGAAAATATTACTTACCGATGGTACGAAATACCTCCGTGGGACACATTTTTGGTACGGCTATTATTTTTGCATTCCAGAATAGCATAATAGGGCATTTTAATATTTTTAAATATTTTTTCCAATCATTAAACCTTTGACAATGCGCAATGACGACTGAGACCGTTCAAACAGTGAGTTTGTACTGCATTCTAAACTAGTGTATCAAAGGTTACGCCCACTTTATAGTTCTATCTCTATCTCTGTTCTGTGGTCTAGATCTACGTATTTATTAAAAAATCATACATCGTGAGGAAATCGACTAGAAGTTTGTCTATAAAAATTTCGTATGTTTCTTGTGCCAACCCGCTCTAGCCAACGTGATGGACTAAGGCCTAAAATAAAATATTTTATTCATCACGTAGGCTAACATAGTTGCACTTACAATAAGTCAAGATACATTTAATAATTATTATTACAAAAGTCACTGTATAAATGACTACAGACTTTTTTATATAAAGCAAAATCAATGAAAAATAAATAAAGAAGTCAAGCTCGAGCTGGCAGGAAAGCGGAGATAAATAATACGATGAATAATTTTTATTGAAAATAATTGGAGGAACGCGTCGCGATCCTCACCGGTGAGGACAGTGCATACCCTACCCTAGCTATCCTACCAGCCTTTCACTAGCTACCTTAGCGATGACTACCCGAAGAAGAAAGGCAGAAAGAAATTCCGGGTTTACTTTTTTGTTTAAACTATCTTAGTAGTCGAGGAGGCCCGAGCTCAGCAATATATAATACAGGGCTAGTATTATTCGGTTATAAAAGAGAATATGTTCCCTGCAAAGTCTGAAAGTCTAGATGTGTAGGTATTTCTCTAGCAGAAGTCTGCACGCCGCCGGGCGCACGTAGGCCATGATGCACCGCCACTCGCCATTCCACCGACAGCTGGACGCTACGTGAGGGGAAGCGTAAGCAGCTTGCATACATGTGATGCGAAAACATTTAAGGGGAGGAGATAAAAGTACATATAACATAACAAAACCAACTTAAAGAAGGGAAAGATGTAACTGGTGCATATTTGTAGGTTTACAGTCATATGTGTTAGGTTAATTTCAGGTACATCACAATCCGAAACTCAAGGTTCGTAAAACTCTCATAGATAACGTTCTTAGAGGCCTCATGTATCGCACAAAAAATTGAGACTGTCTATATTGAGTGTACTTCTATCGGCATGTACATTGTGAACACAGTGGGGCAATAGAGAAATTAAAAATTACAGACTTTCTAAAATTATTTTTGGATGCTGTAATCATATTAAAAGTATAAAGTGCCAATACTTGGATGCCAACACGATATAGTTTAAACAACACGTACGAAACGTCCTCGACACGAAGGAGGTCACTCCGGGCTGTTCGTAAAATAGATCGCGCCGGAAACGGCGGCGCTTCACTTGCGACGCGTGTCCGGACATCTGACGATGTAAACAACATATTTTATACAATATCGAGGATAATATAAATAAGCTGGGGTCTCGGGTTCGATCCCCGGGTCGAGCAAAGTGATTTTGAGTTTTTCTATTCAGTATCAGACCGGAGTCTGGAATTTGAAAAGTGGGTGTACTAGTTGCGCCTCTGCCTACCCCTTCCGGGATAAAAGGCGTGAGTGTGTGTGTATCGAGAATGTCGATGGTAAGTCCACGACTATCCATGGACTAAACGCTCGACACCCTGAGATATTGGACTCATGATTTCCATAATAGCATCTTTAATGTTAAAAACAGAATATTGTTGTTGTTAAATGGCTGCTGATTGGTGGCAGAAAGAGACAAATCTGTAGTGCCTACCAAGACAGTCTTTTGTATATGAAAACCTACAAAACAGGTTAATAAACAATAGTCTTCAGTGTTGTTAATGGAATGATGAAACATTCTGGGCTAGGCAGCCGGACGGCTTGTAGTTGCGCCATGCGTGGGAATAATGTTTATATCTGTGACGTCACATCCTGCGCAACGTGGATTCTCTTTTACGCTTTTATTTTTCCTGTACACGTCTTGTTTTTGATATCTTATTGAAGATTTTGTACTGTTTGCGCTTATTGCACAACATTTACTTCTATGTAATTCACTTGTACATTCGAGCAGGCTAAATGTAGGTATTCAATTTCGTTACCGTATCACAATAATGACATTTTAAAACCCTAAAGAGAAATCACAGAGGTTATTGGTAAAAATTGCTGTATCAAAATTCTTGTTTGTCTTACTTAATCCCAGCCGGTTGCCGCAATAAAGCTAAAATAATATATAATCATCCGTACTTATATAGATTTAACGTGAGAGCAGTACTAAATACGGTGCCACTACATCTCCCCGAATATAGCCGCTGCGGCCGTATTGGTGCGGGTTGGCGTGAATTTGCATAGAACCGTTAACGACACTAAAAATGTATGATAACACACGGAATTGACTTTAAAATGGCATCGTTCCTGTTTTTTTTTTTTGGGAAGTAAACAGAATGGAAATTATAACGATTCGTAACAGTTCTTAGTAACTGTACTCGGTTGATTCTGCTGTGCTTCTTTATAACTTATCTCGATCGAAGGAAGTATGTTTATTCAGCCATATCATTTGAATTTTAAAGTTGTGTTTGTAGGAATTTGTGAAGGAATTTGCAAAGATAGGAGCGTTACGGTTATTTTAAAATGTATAAATAAAATGTTTCAAACAAATCTATTAAGTAAAATGATAAATTACAACTCAGTTTCTCTAAACCCACCTGTTTTATCGCGCAAAAGTACGTACATAATGTAATTTTAGATTTTCCTCCAAACAGAAATAATAATGAAAGAATCAGACCGTCCGCATAACCTGTATCCGTGTGGATAAAAGTATCATTCAATGCTAATGACTTACGCAATGTTTTGGCGCGTCAATAAATTATAGAGCGCCGACATTTTGTTCTCAATTGCGTTGTTTGTCTATAGCTGCTAGATTTACCCGCGTTTTTCTATTACAATTTATAGGCCATAGATGACGAAGCGTGTCGGCGATGATTGTTAGTTTGTCGTTCTTGCGATATTGTGCTATTTCGTGTGATGAATCACCTGCTTGCTGTGTATGATCTTTGGTAAATATTTATAGATTCCAGTTTAAGAATAGCATGGCCCCGGGATACCTCCAGTGAAAAGCCAATGACTGATCTTTTAGACATTATTCTTCTTATAATGTGTTTAAGGCAACTAGTAAAGTATACACATGTACTGTATACTTAGAAATTTAACCAACGATTCTCCGTGATTGTATGTGACGTATAAAAACATATTATGAAGTATGCTTCTACTTTTGAAACCTTTGTTCTATCTAGCAATTACATCATAATATGTGTAACATAGTTATGAAATTTTCAACTTGATTAAATATTGCTTTCTCTAAAAATGTACAGTAGGTTGTTGTTTCGAGTAGCTGTTCTCCAGAGAACAGCTACTCGAAACAACAACCTACTGTACATTACCTCTCCAGAGAGGTCGAGCTATATTGGTTGAACGTTTGAAATTTTCCGACCGATGAAGTAAGGAACAAATTCTTGAGATGACTATTTAAATCTTTTAAACATGTTTATACAAAACTAGCGGCCCCGACAGACGTTGTCCTGCCCTAAAAAGGAAATGAAATCCTAGAACCCGAGTACAGCGCCACCTACCGGATCTAATTGTTAATCGAAACTATTCTCAAACCCACCTGAGGACACAAAAAAATCATTAAAATCGGTCCAGCCGCTTAGGAGGAATTCAGTGACATACACGTTTAATATGGAAAGAAAGAAAGAAACATTTATTCGTACAATATACTGGGACACACACAACAATATGGCGGTTAAGTATTCTTAAATTTTCAAATTTTCCGCGTAATTTTCTTGCAAAAAACCTCCCTGCCACCAAATAAGTCCTTATTTAACGAAATTTTAAAATCCCTAAACACCCCCACCCCCCCCGTAAATAATACCTAACCATTTTTTTTTCCGGAAAAAAATCCCAAATAAAATTCCCGGTGTCTGTTTTCCGGGATAATAGTAGCCTATGGGCGGTATTAATAGGTCAATCTCAAGTTTGAGTTACATCTCAAGTAGACATAATGTATTGAACTGTTCATACATTATGTCTACTTGAGATGTAACTCAAACTTGAGATTGATTTCCTTTGGATCACAAACTATCTCCATACTTATTTTCATACGGTTCCACTGGCAAAAAACTATTTTCCGGGATTATGGTCCCGGTTTATATTTTCCCGGGATATGAAGTAGCCTAGATTCTTCCCAGGTTTTAAACTATCTCCCTGCCAAATTGCATCGCCATCGGTTCAGTGGTTTAGTCGTGGCGGCTCGATATAATTCCCGGTTTATCTTTTTCCGGGATAAGAGTAATTATGTCCTCAACTGGATCTCGAAATATCTCTATACTTGTTTTCTTGCGGTTCCACTGGCAGAAAACAATTATCCGGGATAAAAGTCCCGGTTTATATTTTCCCGGGATAAAAAGTATCCTATGTCCGTCTCCTGGTTCTAAGCTACCTCTCCACCAATTTTCAGGTAAATCCGTTCAGCCATTCTTGAGTTATAAGTGGTGGAACTAACACCACTTTCTTTTATATATATATAGATAACGTTATGGCATAGAGACACATATGGGGTACTTTTTTCGTTCATTGACTGGCGAAGGTATAAAACCATGTTGCCACTTGCCAAGTCTAAGCGCACTTAGAAAGTAGCTGTAAAAATAATTTGCTACCGTTCTAAATGACTTTAAATGCGCTTTTCCTTTATACCTTTACACACTTTTGTAATTCATTTGTATTTTGTAGTCAGGTATTCTGTGTAAGTAATGTTACTTGCTAGTGCTGTTGTGGTTCCGGTCACTAGTTCTTTTATAACAGAAAGTGTATAAGTAACTAGCTTTTGCCCGCGGCTCCGCTCGCTTTAATAAGTTTTTCCGGGATAAAAGTCCCGATGTATATTTTTCCGGGATAAAAAACAGTCTTTGCGTTAATCCAGGACATTATGTACCCGTGTGCCAAATTTCATCGAAATTCGTTCAGTAGTTTTTGCGTGAAAGAGTAACAAACATCCATATATCCATACTTACAAACTTTCACGTCTATAATATTAGTAGGATAAAGATTTTTAATTAAGTACTAATTGCTGAACTATTGACTGGTCTGCTTCGTTGACGTAGTTGTTTTGCGTGCGTGGTACGACGTTCTGGGGTTCCGGATTCGAATCGGTCGGTCAGTGGTCTTTGATTTTTGTCCTCAATTTTAGCCCGGAGTGTGGCCTTATGCCCGGTATGGTGATACGCCCGCGCCTATCACATCACAGGACGGAGCACACTTGGCGACATGTGCGTGCCCTGGATGAACCTCTGCCTAACCCTCTGGGGATAAAGGCGTGGTGTCTTTATTTTGTTATTGTTAAGTGGTTACTTTTCATAACATACAAGTATCTAGAATTATGGAGGCAGTACTGTTAAGAGGGAAGAGGATATAGGGAACTCTATTGTATTCCCCTATTTTCTTAGTATTCCGACATTCACAGACTAGAAAATTTATTAATTTACACTGGTTTCCTTTTAGACAGGTTCACCATATTAGTTGAAAGTTACAAGATCCCAAAAACAGTAGAGGTCTCGTATAAGTAATAAGCCCTCTAAATACGTACCTAAGTTCGATAGAGTCGTACACGGTTCATTGTTCTTCAGTCTTCACAGTTGGGCAGAGCTATATAGAATGGAACTGTGTCATCCATTTGATAAACAATCGTGCACTCTATCCATGTAGAGATTCAAACAGTAACGTTATAAATGGCTTACAGTGTTTACGACTGCATTATTAAGATTTTTTGTGCTTTAGAAACTGCATCTCACACATAGAAGTGTGGCGGAATCAATCAAAGTGGCAATCTGTTGCTTCTGCCTACACCTATGGGATAGAGGCGTAATATTATTTACGTAAGTCTTCGACATTCAAAATCTTTTTTTGGGTGTCGAACTCCCATGCCTTCACAATCATTTGTCAGTAACGCCAGCCAGCTGCGTTTCGCGGTCCGACTGCCCAACATGCCTGTAATCGATTCTTGGAACGGTGCACTTGCTTGCGACGCGGTACAAAAATAAAAATACAATGGACTCTTTCCCGCCACTCTTTCGGCTTAGAGTAACATAACCTAGAAACCATTGCATTAGATATTAAACTCTAAAGTCGTGTCTATAAAGTCCAAGTTGAATAGATAGAGTTTGTATTTAGAACGTTCCGTCACAGAATAGGATGCGTCACAGAATGGCGTTCGCGGAGCGAGCTCGGCGCGGGTCATCGCGCTAACGCGTACACTGTAGTCTGTACAGTACACGTGTATTTCTATAGTTATGGAGTCGGTTTTACGTTACGTTGTTGCCAGCCGGTCGCTACTCGCCGGCGAAGGTCACGGAACGATCGGCGCTCGGCGCTCGTTGCATTATCGTCTTGTCGATGTGTCGATGTTCGCATTCATATTTACAATTTTGTAGGGTTGATGACTGGCTGTTACTTCCAATGTAGATTAGGGTTGTCGACGGAGTTCTCTCTTTGTGTTGTGGTTCTTTCGAGTTCATCGTCTAGGGTTGACAACTTTTAGGTATTGTTGCATGAAGTATCTTAGTGGAGTATTGCAGTTGTTTCTTGCATTGTATTTTTATCTATTGTTGTATTTTATTTTTACAAGAATGTGTACAGTCACCAGCATAAGTAGCTGAAGAAATTCAAAATTTCAAATTGCCTACATACTTTTGTGTTCTTACTAATCTTTTTTTTCTTTTCACAAAAATAAAATAAAAGAGATTTGCTTTACTTCATACGAAGAAATATTTTTTTCAGTTTAACTTACGCGTATGTAGGCGATTTGAAATTTTGATTTTGTACAGATATTTATGCTGCTGACTGTACAACGCGATTCAAATAAGAATAGGATCGACTTTGTCCCACATTGTGACATCTAAATAATTAAATATTATATTAAGCTAATTCAGCAATGACGTTTTTATTTAAAATTGATGTAAGAGTCAATTAGAATGAACCGTTATTGATATGCTAATAAGTTTTCTATGCACATGTTGTACTTTTCAAGTGACATTTGACACATAAAGGCCATTGACGTTCCTATTCTTATTTGAAACGCATTGTATTTTATAAATGTTTTGAAACTACAAGATTTCGTAATACATACCTATGTATTTTTAATGAAAGATTATATTTTTAATTGGGTGAGGCAATATTCGAATAGCATGGTCTATTCGTCATATTGCTTATCTATTGAGTGCAAAGGTCAATAATAAAAGTATGTGAAATAGATTCATTGATGTAACGACAAAGTTCATAGGCCCTTGAGATTTCTGGTTCAAGCAAAAAATATATTGGGACATAAAGTAATCTAGGTGGAGCGTAAGTGCATTGCATTTCAGCCTACCCTGTCAGGACTAAGGCACGGATTTAATAGAGAAAAATTTCTTCCTTAATACAAAAATATAGCAGAATACCGGTTTTCATAGTAAATATTTTATCATATACCTTTAAAAGTAGGTTGTACGTGTATACTAGGCGAGGATAGCCTAGTGTGAGATCGGGACGTAGTATTTATTTAAGCTGTATAGGGCTTCAGGCATGGCTTCACGAGGCTTACCGCGTGCTCCGAGACTAAGGCTTAGCGCACACTAGTAAAGACTACGTCATGATGTGATCTCACATCAGCGATGTTTTGTAACAGAATAACTTAAAGATATTTATAGTTCGATTATTATATAGATTCACTTCTTTATCCCAGAATGTTAGGTAGACTAGACACGAATTTAATGAACGTCAAGGAGTTTATTGACTCGTGTGATAGTGTATGTCGTCATTTCGTACGCATACTCCAAACCCGAGGAACGCGTGTATTATTTTTTATTGAATTTACAAGAGTCAAGCGGCCGAGTTGGATATCAAATTCAAATTCAAATCATTTATTCAGTAATTAGGCCCCTAAGGGCACTTTTACACGTCATTTTTCATTTTTCACAATGTTGTTATACTAAAAGATTCTACCGGTGCTTCGGAAAAGCCCACTGACCTGAGAAGAAGCACCAAGAAACTCAGCGTAGGTCTTTTATCATTTTTTTTAAATATATGTATTTTACAATTTGAAAATCACAATATTACTTCAATTTTAAAGATGGATATTATCGAACTCCGAACCTCACTGTTTTACGTTATAATAAACAAAAAAAAACTTTTTCTACTCCTATATAAATGCTAAACTATAACTAACTATATCCTAATAACTAAAAACAGCTGCAAATAGAGAATCGTTACTTACAACGTAAATCTCTATCAATGTTATTTACGTTTCAAACGGGTCGATTAGTCGTCGATCACAATTAGTTTAATTACGTTTTATTATTGAGTCATATGTTTAATGATAACTGTTTCCGCGCGTGAACTATATGGACCTGTTATTGATGTCAATAGAGCCACACTATAGACAGTTTTGTCTATAGGCGTATCGGGAGGGTGGGTGAAGGGCAGTTGTCTGGATTCAAAACAAGTACTACATACTTTTGTATGTAACTAGGTACTAGAGATTATTTATTGGGACTACGAATATGAAAATTCCGCTTTGCCTTCCTCTGAATCAAAATTTGATTATTGTCCTCCCCTTAATTGTAAGCTGGCTACGCCCATCACTTTGTCTATTGTATGACTTAGCTATGCTATTACTATTAAAAAAAAGCATTTTTCAATACCACAATGAAAATAACACTCGCAAATTGTTGTCCAAGGACTTTTATGCGTAGCTGCCACTAATGAGTTAAATTTTAATGGACTTAAAACGAAGGAGTTCCTTAATTCGACAGATTTTTTTAACCCTAGTAATACGGTTAGACAATAAAATGAGAGGTTTGTTTTAGCTACGTACATTCACGCCTGAACAGGCAGTTAGTTTGAAGAAACTGATCGTAGAAAAGCAATTCAGTAAGTGGCGCGAGAGGAAGCAATCAATATGTTCGTTTGAAAGGCTATCATTGTGCTCGAACGGAGCGGCGACGTAACGCCGAAATTTTCCACTGAACAACACGTAGGCTCAGTTGGCAGTTGAACAAGAAAAATAGCTAAGTAACCAGAAAATGACTATACGAAAAACCAGGAAAGAAATATCTTAGTGTGAATTTATTTATTTTATTCACAAAACAAATTAACTTTAACCCAAAATTGCCGGAGTTCATTACACGACCAGTAAATAAATCAAATCGGGCTGAACGTGAGTTCGAAATTCGAACATTTAACAAATAACTAAGTGAAGTGTAAAAATATCCTAAGTTGACACGCTGTCGGATGCCGTCAAGGTCGGCGGGACGTGTGGGCGGCGCACGCGAACGTACACATGTGGCTCCGTACGTTCTCAGACGGGATTATTTAAAGATTTTAACTGACAACCTGGACTGAGACGGTGTGAGTGTCTTTTTGTATGTGGGTAGTGAAACGCTTACATATCAATAGTAAGGGACGCGAAAGTGATTGGTATTTACATAGGTATTAGGTAATACCAGCAAGTTTAGCTAATGTAGAACCTCTTTCTGAGAAACTTATTTAAATCAAGCTGTCAACTGACATAGCCATACCAAATAATTTAAAATAGAAGCAATTAAATCAACACTGTTGAGTAATACTGCGAAATGAACATAGTGAACATACTGTCATGTCGCCTCAAGTCTGATTCATTATTGATGAAGTTGTCAAACAAGCTGAGCGGTGTGTAGGCACCTTTACATTCTGCTGACAGACCTGTCATGTGTGATTGAAGCCTAATAAGTGCGGGTTAATTACTGTTTCACTTTACTCGTCATTTTTAATTGTCTGTTTTGAATTAAGGTGTGTGATGGAGATGATTTACCTGTAGCACCAATAAATTAGGCGATAATCTCCAACCACCATTAGGATTCCGACCTTAATCCAAAATGGAGTAGGTTTTACTTCAGCAGTGGAGACTTTCCATATTTTTGCCCCTCTAGTATCAGTGAAGTTTGATCTTGGTTAGATTTTGAGGCCCAGCTCATATAGAAAAAGCGGACATCTCCTTTATAATAAATAAAATATAAGCCCTCTCCAAACTAGAGATCTCAATGCTTATAATATATTTCATGCAAACCTCGTGAATGTTGTACCCAGAGCTGACGGTTCGAAATATAAGTTTAAAACTCTACTACGGGCCACGCAGTCGGCCCCAACAAGCCCCGGGAGAGAACTTTCTTCTTTCGCTATTAACGAGTCTACGCATTTTTTGTTGGTACTTTTGGGGTTTCGTGGGTAGATCGTTTAAGTTAGGAATGGCAGTATGATATTTTTCTTTATTGTAGTTATGTCAAGAGAATTAAAATCGAATTTTCTCTTCAGCATATTATGTAAGACGTGTTTCTGTTTTTAGAGATATGCAACGTCTAGTCCAATAATGTCCATAGGTTAAGTCGATCGCATGCGAATTGCGATACTCACGTGTGTTTTCTACATAAATATTACAGTCTGTCTACTTAGTATGTTCCTGCCTTATTCCAGACAACGATCTAGATTTTTTCAAACTTCAAATCTACGAATCGCAATCCAAGGTACGTTATATATAATAACAAAGGAATAAAGTAGCAAGTCACAATGTTAACCCACATACCCAGCGGTTACGTAAAGCAGAAAAAAAACACCAAATAGTTTATCAATTGCATTATCTGTTATGAAAGGCGACCGATTTCCGCGCGCTGTTTGTTTTGGTATGATTTGAGGTACGAATACGTTCCTTCATACGTAATTAATATAGTGATATGCACACTAGTAGGTATTACACATACGCTCACCCTTTTTATCCCCGAAGGGGTAGGCAGAGGCGCAACTAGTGCAACAACTTTTCGCCGTGCTTGTTCCGTCCCACGATGTGATAGGGGGGAGCCCATCGCCATATCGGGCACAAATTTCAGGCTCCAGGCTGAACCTGATTAGAAAAACCCAATAGCACTATGACGGAGCCGTGGATCGAACCTGAGACCTCAACATTGCAGTCGTACCGTAATACGACTACGCTACCGGACAGTCTAATACTAGTAGGTATTGTCTACGGAAATCCACAAAGCCAGAGGTATTTGCTGGATTATGTTGATTGGATTTTTTTTACATTTCATTTGCGCCTGTTTCAAAAGCTTCCAGAAAATGTATTAGACAATTATTTTACTAAAACAGCTGATGTGGATAGTATTTATTATTATATGATTATTCCTCAGGGAACATAGGGTAGAGTGTGACTTTTGCATTTGTTCGGCTTATACATTTATTTGACGAATAGTGTTTACTCCGAAGTTTTAAAACAGGCCTTTAGTCTTTGGTTTGTTTAGTACGCATAATATTTTTCATTCAGTGTTCGTTTAACAATATTTTATATTAAAAGTTCGACGCTCTAAAACCAGAGACGATAATTCATTTAACAAAAATATTTGCACAAGTTTTCCATTATTTCCACACAATTACCACATTTTGCGAAAACACACAAAAAGCCAATGCTAATAGCCGGCAAAGTAAAGAGATCCGCTTTATAAAGGTAACGGTTGAATCACCTGAGTTGTGAGTCACCGGCGCACTCGCACAATGCAGTGTGAGTCACTCGGCGCCTGCGCACCTTTGTGCACTCCTTTTGGCGAGTTAATTTATACCGGTATGTAGTACGATAGGTGACATATACTTGTGGATATGGCATTGCGCATAAAGAATGAATGAAAGGTCGATTCAATTCTCATTACGAAGTTTGTCGGTTGTTTTTGCGACGGAAAATTGAAAATGTGGTCGCCGTTGACACCTGCAATGTCAGGGCCTCATTCACACATTATGAGGTCATGGGTAGATAGACTATATATAATATAAGATAGACTATACTAGGAGAGTAATGTGCACTTTAATGACGAGATTGGTAATTTCTGAATTTTCTCCGGCACTTTCACTGACCCCATACATTTCTGCTGTCTCGTTATTTGAAAGTCAAAAAATAGCTCGACCGTTTGGTTACTCACTTTTACACCAAAACTCGTTCGGGGTCAGCTGAAAATATGAACTCTAGAATACAAGCGGCATGCAATGCAGCCATTACAAAAGATTGTCTCACGCATGATTACAAATGTATTTGATTCGTAATGTCGCGTGGCTGTGCGATGTTCAGCTCAAGGGCAGGGCCAGATTTGGATTCATTTGCATTTAAAGTGATATTTTAAAATACTGATCATATTACTGACTACCTCGATGGCGTTGGTATTACGGTACGACTGTAATGTTAAGGTCTCGGGTAGGAACCCCGTGTCGGGCAGTGATATTGGATTTTTCTATCCAGTATCAGCCCGGAGTCTGGAATTTGTCCCCTGTCATGAAACGAAATATGCACGGCGAGAAATTAGTGGCTTAGTTGCGCCTTTACTTACCCCTTCGAGGATAAAAGGCGTGAGTATATGTATACAGGTATCCTTGGAAATAACACTTTCCATTAAATTATTTTAGCTACAGATCCTACTAATATTATAAAGGCGAAAGTTTGTAAGAATGTATGGATGTCTGGATGTTTGTTCCTCTTTCACGCAAAAACTACTGAACGGATTTCAATGAAATTTGGCACACGGGTAGATTATGTTCCGGATTAACACATAGGTTACTTTTTATCCCGGAACAATATAAAGCGGGACTTTTATCCCGGGAAAACTCATTTACGCGGGCGGAGCCGCGGGCATAAGCTAGTGTAAAATAAAAAAGTGTAAGTTTCAAACAAAATAAATATCAATAAAACTAACTTTATGTTTACACGCCCTAACGGCACTACTACTATCAGAGGATTCATCGCAGCAACATTACACTTTCAGTTAGGAAAACATTCATACACACGCATCATTCGCATTAAACTACAAAATGATAAAAAAATCGGGAAGTAAAATAGACATTTTTGGTTAAAAAAAATATTATTTTCATGGATGATTTTTGGCATAATGTTAACCGAGGCAAAGACGAGTATGTGTTTTCATTTATTAACACACTGACAAATTAACCCCGTATACTGATTATATTGTTTGAAATAATTAATGTGTTTTACGATTTATTTATTTTTTGAAAGTTTACGTTTGTGGCATAATTTGATTTGTATGACTACCTCAATTTTGTCCAGATAGTAGAACAACGTGTAATTTAAAAAAAAATGTTAGTTGTATCTCGGCGTAATAAAATATGTAAGTAGGTCGTAATGTTTTTTCATCCATATTAAATCGCACGAAAAGCTTGAAGCATGAGAAAAGCTCCTTCAAAATCATTTACAGATACACAGACACTGTTCCCAATAAGTAAAAGGAGCCCACGACCTCTTTGGCGGCTCTCGGTCGCCGTGTCACGTAGACCTTCGGAGTGAATCATTAAATTACTGGAAATGAGATTTGTAACTGTTGGTCAACGGTTTAATTTTTATCACTATATAATATAAAACAAAGTCGCTTCCCGCTGCCTGTTCCTATGCTCCTATGTATGCTTAGATCTTTAAAACTACGCAACTGATTTCGATGCGGTTTTTTTAATAGATAGAGTGATTCAAGAGGGATGTTGTTTATATGTATAATACATGCATAATATAGTAGAGAAACACTGATAATTTTAGAGGTTTCTAATGTGATGTAAATAATCACGTTTTTTACGCTTACATTGCAAACGCTGGCTAAACCCTACGAGATAGATTAAAATAATGTACTAATGTATATTATTTTATATTACTACACTATTGTACACCTTAAAAAGGTATACAAAACCTGCTGGACGGATTTTAATGATTTTTTTTGTGTGTATTCAGGTGGATTCGAAAATGGTTAACATTTACAATTCGGTCCGGGAAAATGTATAGTTTGTATATAAAGTGATTTTTATACAGGAAAAAATCTTTAATGCGGGCAAAAGCTGGGTGCATTATAAAACTTTGCTCAGCGTAATTTATTTCGGTCCTAATCAAAATATATTTTTGGTGGCCAGAAGTAATTCTGTGTTTTCTGCATAAATTAACAGGTCATTGATGAAGGATTTATCACGTAATGAAGATCGAATACGAGTGTGAATTTTGACACATTTTTTACAAGGCTCGCAAGGTTGAGATTCTAATCGTCTTTAACTAACACAGTGTTTAATTGTTTTTAGCCAAGACCTGTTTTGATTAAATCATTTTTAATCAAAATATCGAAATTTTGTGGAGTGTAACCCACCACGGGGATATTGAACCCGCCCGATTTTGTTAAAATCTGTTATGAAACGAATTTCATTAAAAATGCGCATTTCTTTAGCTCTTTTATCAGTTTTGTTTTAAATCCATTTTTAACCTTCACGAGTCACAACACGCAGTTATTTCGCAAATCGTATAAAGTCGACAGAAAGTTCCTTATTTTTTTTTTATTTTAATTGGGCAGGAAGTTTCTTAACTCTGCCAAATGTTAATTAAACTTCCGAAAGGTCGGGTACGCGTGCTCTGTAATTCAAAATGACATTATGGTATATAATACGCGTTCGGCCATTTTATTTACGAAATGTGGAGAAATGTCAGCCTGAATATGCGATGATTTGATTCGGTATATTTTCGAATCATCGAATAGATGAATTTCTTTAATATTTTCTAAACGAATGTTATTAAAATCTATAGATTTTCTATAAAATATAAAGTTAGCAATCAGCAAACGATTTGTAGGAGAAAAAATAATGGCCCGTTTGTGTCACCCTGCAAGAATAAACATTTCTTTTTGATTATTATCCTTTTATAATACCAGGGACTTTTCTCCATCGCTTCCACGCATGTCTCATTAATATATTTGTCCATAACAACCGTCGAATCCAATATGACTATCAATTGATGCCGACACACCGTTACCTGATGCATGCCTCAAGCGTCTGGGGAGTGGTCGGACTGCTTTTCGGCTTGATCCTTTGTGACGGGGGCTGCGTGCAAACGTAAAAAACGAAGTCTTTCGAAATACACTCAGTGGTACAGTTTTAAGTTCACTAAATGTCGCTTGGGGTGAGATGACCATGATTGGCATTTGTAACATGAGAAATCGATGGGGTATTTGTCAATATTGAAATTAAAGGATACAATTAAAAGTGTATAAGTACTAGGTGTGAAATTCTCCATCGGGTAAAAAAATCTGTTGGAATTCATTGAATGACAAAATAACGTAAAATTCTGATGGCAAATGTAAAACTAAGAACATTGAATTTTCTCATTGTATTGCGTCTATAACATTCAAATTCATCAAAACGATTCCATTTTCGAATTGAATAAATATCGATTATGTATATGTTCAGGAACTACTGACTTCCCTATACGAACGAAAGTTTCTGAGTACGACCGTGGCACCGCTGATTGAACGGTAATCTCCCACGCGAAGTAACTGCGCCTGTAACTGGACGACGAATTTGCCAATATTTCTCGTTGCTATGCTAAAGGTCTTTTGATGTTTCGAGGCTGATGGTTGGAGTAAGTCTGATTTTTACCACCAATATTTTTTTTGTCAACTAGGACTGTATTACATCTATTCGTTATATTGCCACGGTTTGTATTCGAGTTTATTCGTTTTACTGTTGGTTCATCATGTCTTCTGCTAAGAAGGCAGGGCAGTAATAAATATTATAATTCATGAATAACCGTGTCAAGTATCTAAAAAAATCTATCATAATTTTTATGTAAGTTTTGGTTACAAATTCGATCACAATCATTTACAATGATTACGAACAAGATTTATCAAAATCTTTTTTGCCTCTAATGTCCAAGGAAGCTTTCAAGTCACTGAACCATCTTAAATCGAGTAAGAAATAAACCAAAATCGATTGACAACGTCCTAGAAACGGCCATTGAACCTAGAGATCAATCGGATACTAAATAGTTCGGTTTACGACCGGATGTGAGGTTTCGCTACGTTTTTAATAGCTGTGCGTAATTTTTTTATTTGTAACTTGTGGATAGGAGTCGTGACTAAGCGCTGAGTGTGAGTGTCGTTTTTCGATCGAATTCTATTGAGGCATGCATTTCTGTGTTCCAGATTATGTGTAATATTTTTATTGCATTGTTTTTATTCCACTTCGTTCTAGATATTAACGTTGTCACAAGCTAAATATATGTTTTTGTCATCTAATGTTCATGAATAATTATTAATTAATGTTATTGTTATTTAAGAATAATTTACTGATATAAAATTATAACCCATTACTTGATGGCGTCTGCAAATCCTATTTGACCACTGAGAAAAGTGTTGGTCTTCACTCAGATTTGAAAGCTTCCCTTATCCACTGGCAAGTGCACTGGAATTTATGGAAGGCATACTAAAATCAAAATCTACAACTAATGCGAGAGCTGGATCTTCTGTCTATCGCCAGAATTATGCCTTACATACTGAAGACCACAAGCTGACCTTGGAATGGCCACTGCCATTCCGACGAGAGATGTAGTTATTTTCAGTTCATTCCAGTGGTTCTTTTTGGATCTGTATGTAACGTGTGCTTTCCTTGTCTCCAGGCCCGGGCAGACGGATCACGGGCACGGCGGCGGCGGCGCGCTGGCGTACGGCGGCAAGCCTGCGGGGGCTGTGGTGGCAGGGCCCCAGCCCAGGCCGCCGCCGGCCGCGCCCTACGCGCCGCAGCCGTACCCGTCGGCTCAGTTGCGGCTCCATCAGCCCGGATATGGTTCGGCAGCGCTGTCTTATAGGTACCTCTCACTAGTTTTTATTTGTTACATTTTTTTTTATGCACGGCATTGTGACTCTACTGCGCACGATGTAAGTGGAGTAGGGTGAAATTGAATTCTGGTCTTCCGAAAGTGAATTACGTAACTTGAGGACTATTAATGATCGTTTGAAATATAATTACACAATGTTTTGTTTTGCATCCTCTTACGTTAATGTCCCTCAACGTAGCAGGATGCGCCAGTTTCTATTGTAAGACAGTGGAGGGGGTTCGTGCAGATGAAACTGTCTGGTGGCGCTACCAGATCAAATTAAACTTTATTAGCTAAATTAGTCATGGATCCGACTCGAAACGTGTTAAGGAAATATGGACATGAATATTTTTATGAGTCATTTAGGCTGAGATCTGTAAAACTTCGACGCAGCCATAAACAGTCTACAATACTTTTTATGTTTACAGTTCAGTTTTATAAAGCGACATTCATGTAATATTTAAAAAAATATTGCGTTTCCAAAAATATTATTTTTTTATTTTTCAAATTCATGCTGGTCCTGACTTAAGACTCCTGCCTGTAGGCTGGTAGCTTTATGAAATGGTTACTGTAGTCTGTAACTGCTAACAAATAAAATCTTAAGGGCCTGTTTTGAGAAATAGGCCCTTAACCGATGGGTTTTTTTTTATCTTATTTTAAGGAAACCTATGGGTTAGAATTACTTGAATTAAATATTATTTGACAGTTATTGCATTAAACAGCTAAAGTATAGTATAGTATCAATTTGATAACCATTTATTTGGGTGCATAGGTTAGATGTGAATTTGTATTTGGTCAGCTTATACATTTGTGTGATGGGTAAAATTTATCAGCAAGCGGTGAAATAGCCCGTTAGATGGTGTTTTTTCAACTGTAGTTAGGGTAATATCCTCGGTGTTATTAAGCTGGACGCGCTCATAGGCGCTATGAGCGCGTCCAGCGTCACGCCTCACGCTGCGCCGGCGCAGCTGTGGTGGGTAGGTGGGAAGGTCGAAGGACGAGATCCTTGGTAATATCGTAGAAGAAATAACTACCCACGCGAACAATTGCAAACGAGAGACCATCAGTACTAGAAGCTAAAGTTATTGACGATTTCAAACTTGATTTCATTAGTTTTATAGATTTCGGTTTGAACATTACCATGTGCCAAGCTGTTTACGCTGGTTATGACGCGGTTCTTAGTAAAGTTTATTTACGTTACATGTCTTTAAGTGCGCGTTTGATGTGAAATGCGCAGGGTGGGCAGAGTTCATTGACTTCAATGAGCTAATATAAGCCATAGTCCATAGATTTTCTTATAGGCTATTATTAATAAGTAGTATGGTGTTATATCAATGTTCAGCAATCTAAATTTGTTTTGATTTCAATGTCGAATATAATTTAATCAATCAACACTCAAAGACCTTAAAGTCCTGTGCTACCCACATCAAAGTTATGTTTATTCTGTACGCTTCGTTTGAAACAGCTTTGGTCATTTCCAAAAGTAAATTAAAATAAAGTTATCAAGATATAGATTTTCAGTTTTTAATCATTTTTAATATTCCTCGATTTTGATAATGAAACTGCGTTTAATATCAACGAGATTGTCGGTGAACCAAAATATCCTATTATAAACCCAATTAATTATTAGTTAATTAAATCCTTCAAAATTTCACGTGTCTTCGTGATACAATTTCTTGCTAATAATTAAATCCTTCAAAATTTCACGTGTCTTCGTGATACAATTTCTTGCTAATATTTGTGCTGTTCTAAGTCTAACTGCATATGATAGTAACTCCCACCGTAGAATGGATATCCCTTGAGTCTTTACAATCACATCCTGAACAACTATATAGACGTATACCACTTCAACCACCATAGATTTCATTCCGTTCTAGAAAGTTCTATGCCAGTTGCAGGAAGAGGTGGCAGACAATCGAGACACCAGATTGCGCTAACAATGTTTCGTTGATAACAAAACGCCATTGTATTGTATAGGGTTGGCTTCTCTGGCTGACTATTGGGTCATATTTAGATTGGAAGTAATTATATATAGAGAGAGTTACAATGGCAGTAAATATCATTTACTTTATGTTGAGGACTTCTTATGAGAGGGTTTAGGCCTTAGTCCACCACGCTTGCCTAGTACGCATTGGCAGACTTCGCGTACCCTTGTAATTATTATTGAAAATGTTTAAGTATCTAGGTTTCTGGAATCCAAACGATGTTTTATAAGATTCGGTATCGCAGAGCGTCGTCTATCAGAGACGTGACATTTTATCTTTTTTTTGTTATTGCCTCGAAGGCAGACGAGCTAATGGCCCACATGATGGTAAGTGGTTACCGTCGCCCATGGACGTCAGCAATGCCAAGGGCACAGCTAAGCCGCTGCCTACTGTAAAAAACTTTTTTAAACCTCGTTTGAAGAAGGATAAATCATAGCGCTGAGGAAACACAGTTATCTTTACTAGACTTATTTTTTGTCGAGTATTATATAAACTTTTTATTTGAGACTATCAAGCCCTTCTCCTGATGGCAGTCGGTCCAAGAGATTCAATATCGTAAAAACTGTTAACCTCTCGAGCCCCGACCGGCCCAATCGGGCCGGTCTGACAGCTTGTCAAACTCGATATGTGTGCGTGTTGACGCGCCTTATGTGTGTGCGTGTAGGTCGATTTTCGCGTGTTGACAGACACGCGAAAAATTGCGCTTGCGCCAGTGTGGCCAGCGCTATGTACGCAAGAGGTTAAAACTATGATCGTCTTGAATTCAATTCTCGGCAAAAATCTTTACGGCACTTATCTGCATAAACTGTTTTCTTTAAATAACCCGTTAGGACAACGGAATTTTAAGTGTTTACTCGCAAAATGCCGGGGAATTTTTGTTATTTAGGCAAGGATTGCGCGGTCCACGGAGGGTTGGAATCTCCGACTACCCGTGCCTTTGATATTTGTCAGAAGTAAGCGTTAAAAAGTATTTAGGGAGTTGTAAGAATGCTACCGTTTTCCTGGGTGGATTTTTTAGATTGTTTTAATTTTCTAAGGCTTTTTTTGGTGTTAAAGGGTGAATATCCCTTATTCAGCACCAATTTAATATTAAAGATCGAAGAATAAATCTACCGTGAAGTCGTACACACTGCACCGTGTTTACAACTTCATGGATACATTTTTATGACTTTTTTATGTAAACTATACCAACATGATACCAAGTTATCGTCATTTAACTGACAACAAATATTAAAAATTGAGGAGACTTGGCCAATTAAGGTCGTAGTGTAAAAACATATTAAATGCCAGACACAAATTGCCCTGACATTTTATAATTTCAAAATAAATAAGATATGTTTACATCATTAAATCATATTGAAATTAAACAAGTGTCTAATTATGACAATCAAGATCCGTTTAAAAGGCTAAAGTATTTCAGCAGACCTGTCCAGAAATTTAGATAAAATTATAAATACTTATCAATTATTCTGTTTTTTATATTTGACGTGGCATTTAAATCATTGGCAATCATATATATGTATAGTTCATAATATTGTACACATAGTTATGAGGACAGTTTGGACAAGTCAGAATATACAACAAAGCTGAAAGGATTACATTAACATGGCCGTGCTTCACTTGTCGCTGTCCTAGATATGTCTCTACAAATATGCTGTAGCAAGACAATATGTGTAACCTCAAAAGCGCTTTACGATAATGAGTCACTGTTGTGGAGTTTTCATCTCATAATAAAGTTAACGTAACACGCACCCAATCTCGTTTTTTTTACTGTATAATTACTTTAATTTATAAGCTCATTTATAAATTAACATAAAACAAAAACATAGATAATTAAGAAGTTAATTTAAAATGTTAATTACAATGAGAGTATAAACTATCTTAGAAGATGTAATATGTAATTAATGTTAATAAATGTATTTTTGCGATAAACGTACTTTCGCTTTGATCAAAACAAGTTCCATGGCATGATTTAAGTATGATATATATCTTACTAATATTATAAACGCGAAAGTTTGTAAGAATGTATGGATGTATAGATGTTTGTTACTCTTTCACACAAAAACTACTGAACGGATTTCGATGAAATTTGACACACGGGTAGATTATGTTCCAGAACATGATCTACCCGAGATCATGTTCTGGATTAACACATAGACTACTTTTTATCCCGGAACAATATAAAGCGAGACTTTTATCCCGGGAAAACTCACTCACGCGGGCGGAGCCGCTGGTAGAAAGCTAGTACCATATTAAAGGATGAATAAGAAACAAAATAATTCGAGGAAATTATTCATAGAATAATAAATAGACTTACAATATAATCTAAAGAAACGACTTATGTTCGAAGTCAGGTTTCCGATATGCGTTAAATATTTCCATTGTAACTGGGATGGTAATTTCAAATCATTTATTCAGTAATTAGGCCCCTAAGGGCACTTTTACACGTCATTTTTCACAATGTTGTTTTACTGAAAGATTCTACCAGTGCTTCGGAAAAACCCACTGACCTGAGAAGAAGCACCAAGAAACTCAGCGTAGGTTTTTTATCATTTTTTTTTTAAGTATACCTATATCAACTCTGTCTTCTTAAATATATCCAGATAATGCAGTCAAGTAGATTGGCAGCCCTACGAGGCCCCCCAGTCTGCCCTGGGAACAATGTTATGCATAATACAACGGCGAGATTACATTGTGTCACACCAACAAATACTTGGTTGTGATAAACTCTTTTTCCAGCGCCTGCTACTGTGGGAATTATGATTGCGTTACCGCGAACATCTTGAACAGGTGTGTTTCCTGTCTGACATACATATTCCGTGGCACATGTCTGACTCATCGTCTGTGGGAGTGCATTGGTCTGCAATGACAATTGATACGTTTAGTAATCTCGTTTTCGATTCGGATGTTTGTAAACTTTATTACTCACCGTCTTGCCAACTGATATGTTTTGTCGTTTTCCTGTTTTCAAATAACTGCCAAATGTTAACAGAATTACTCTCGTATTTATAAAAGTGAATATAAAGCAAGCTATCACCTCATTAGAGTAGTGGCAGCTAAAGGTCACTCGGAACGTTGTATTTAGATTCCTAGGTCATGCAAAACTTTATGAAAGTTTTCACGTCGAATTAAGCTGCTGTATGTTTCGCACCGATTTCGTATTGGAGTACGATGGATTCAGGATGATGAATGAAGAAAAAATACTTGTGCTACAGTCATATTTTCTACAAGTCTAAACCTAACGTTGGTTATATCCTTCGCTTGAGATCTGAATAATAATCACAGGATATCCCACGATAGATCGTGTCTTTGTTCAGTACAACAATAAAACTATTGTGGCCAGCCACCGAGACAGAGTTATAATCGGCACGCATTTGAATATGTCAGCCGGAAAAGCTCGGCTTGATCATCCTTAATCCATTTTGTTATTTCGCTTTAAGTATTCCTTGTATATAATTATATTATTTAGTACCTTCAGTGTTCTTAAACCATGAAATCCCGAAAGAATACATAACTGAGAGTCTGTGTAAGCTCCGTCGCTTTGTCTATTTATGCCATAAATTACCGTTTTATAGCATTGCTGTTTTCCGTTTTGGGGTATACATGGATACAGTATAAGTGATGAACCTTAATATATTTTTGTATCTCAGTATGACGAGATCATTATCAAGTTGTACAGTGCTATGAACGTCCAAATACTAAGTAGTGAGAAAGCTTATCGTCAGGCAAGCATTATCCAGTTATATTTTATATTCCAACTTATATGCATATTGCAAAGAGTGAACAAAAGACTATCGTGTGACGCGCGACCACCTGTTCTGTTTGATATGGCACCGGCATTGCACAGACATATTCAGTACATATTGTAAACATTCATCGTAATAACCTACTATAATTCATTTTTATTATGTTTGTGTAGTTGTTATTGTAATTTTCCCTTGTTATAATAAGTACATGTAACCGTTACACGAAGTTCTGAACATATAAGTTTTACGTTATATTGCAAAACTAAATCCGAAATGATATAAGCAGTTCAATTTTGACGATTCTGAGATTTAATCTGTTTCGCTTCACATCTTAAAGACGCCATTTATTGCTCCTGTTCCGATATCTAATAACGAACATGTAACAAAAGATAAATAATTAGGAGCCATTACACGCAAACAAACAAATAAATATCGTTAGGCGTTTAACGTAAACCTTTGGAAGTGCAGCGCTATCAAAATAAACCGTTGGCGTCGCTCCAAGGAAGTTATGAAAGTGTTCGCAAATAACGCGATGCGTGTAGAGGTATTGCATTCCCCTGTCTCCCCTTCGATTTATTTTCGGACGTGACAATTACGTTCTCAATTTTTATTTTTCGGCTGTATGTTTAAGCTTCCTTTATTTTCTATCATGAAGGATTGGTATCTATCTAAATGCTTCCTATCTTACTATTGAATTAATTTTGTTGTGGTTTAAATACAAATTAGTGTTCCCAACTATTCACTGATCCTAATTGTTAGTTTTTATAAAACTGCGTTCTACTGACGACCATAGTTTACAGGAGTTTCAATGGCGGGAGTGAGAGCGGGCTAGTCTTTTAAAATATTATGAAGATTCTTGACCTACAATTTTTTTTTCCTTTTACCTAATTAATTTAATATAGGTTAGTTGTCCAGTACATAAAATCCAAGGACGTTATTTGGCCGATTCTAACTTTTTGGAAGAAAAGCACGTCATCTGTTCTAGAAACACTATTTGAATTACTATGTCTTATCAATATTGTGTCTACATTGTAGATCTTATTTATTTTAATCAGTTTGTTCCACTGGATATGTACGTGTCTTAGGAAAGGGGTTTTGGGTGAACCTATGCCCCCTGGTATTGCAGATGTTCATGGGCGGCGGTGATCACTTACCATCAGGTGAGCCGTATGTCCGTTTGCCCCCTATACATACATATACATATATACACTCACGCCTATTATCCCCGAAGGGGTAGGCAGAGGCGCAACTAGTACACCCACTTTTCGCCATTATTCCGTCCCATGATGTGATAGGGGGCGAGCCTATCGCCATATCGGGCACAAATTCCAGACTCCGAGCTGATACTGAATAGAAAAACTCAATATCACTTTGCCCGACCCGGGGATCGAACCCGAGACCTCAGCATTGCAGTCGTACCATAATACAACTACGCCACCGAGGCAGTCTGCCCATTTGCCCCCTATATCATAAAAAAACCCACTGCGGTGGCCCAGTCAAATGCGGGTAATAGTCATTGCGTTAGCAGAGTCCACCGTTGACTCTACAGATATAAGGTCAGATATTGAACGCTTGGTCTCCATTGACATTAATGTTTCTAAATTTTAAATAATTGTTTGTTCATTAAGAAATTATTTTATAAAAGCTACTCCGTCTAGGACACAGATTTTTTAATTTAACATGTACACGGTCGAAGCCGCAAGCAAAATGTAATGGAAAATAATATACGTATTTTTGTTTTATTAAATGAATGGTAGTATTAAATAATTTTGGAATTTTTCGTTGAACTCTAATATTTCAAGTATTTTCCTCAAGTGATTGTGATGTATGTATTTATAACTTTTCGCAGAAGCGTACTCGTACGGAATACTTTGAATGTCTAATGTTTTTTTTTATGTTCAAGCTAAACTCATCTAGAGACTATTTTGAATGGTTAATCTCATAAAGGTTGGTGTCTTACATCAGGATTGTGTTTCTATGTTATGGTAATGAGTGCTCGGAAACAGTAGGAACACCATCTAAAACTTTGGCTTAGACATCCAATAGCACTAAATTAGTTACTGTGGGACATAAATAACTATTGCTTGTAGCAGAATAATAATAGTACCGAAACTCCAAAACGACTTTCATATATTCAAATCTTTAGTGTTTTGTTTAATAACAATTTATAATTATCGCTGAGTCGTTCCTAAGTAATTTCCCATCCGCCATCCGGGTATCGAATTCACTTTGCAGTTGTTACCAACTGACACTGTTTCACAATCATGATATGTGACAAACAATAGTGTCGAATGACTGAGCAGGCATGCGCATGGCAGTAATGTGATTCCAGCGCTATACTGTATGGTGATAGTAGGGCTAGCAGTGGTAGGCAGAGATGTACCTACCATTACGATTCTGTATTATCGCCATCTCTGACTCAAGTTATCCCGGCCCGGCTAAGTCGTAGTATTTTTTTAAAGTTTATGAGTTTTTGATAAATCACTGCATGCTAATCATAGTCATCAATATATCGTAATGCCCTGCAGTAATTACGTCGACTATAGTTCTTATTAATGAGATAAAAGTGCCATCTTGCTTGTTAAAGGTGCTGATATTACCTACTTTACCACAGATAAAATAAATAAATTACTGTTGGACAATTGCTACCGTTTACAGACAGTGGTGCAACAGGCAAGCTACCTGCACGTCTCGTCAGTGGCAAAAACTTATCATAAGTCAGAATACAAACAAATGCGGGCAAGAATTATGAACTGTAAGATAACCTGTGAATTGTTGAACATGCGGGTTTACTGTTTTAACTTCTAAAGGAAATAAGCCCATTATAAATCCGACTTCCGTATAGCTTGTGTCGGGTTTGGGTGTCAGAATGTTTGTAAATCTAATACGCGTTTATGGAAGATAAAGTGACCAATTGCTGGTCAGGTCACCACCAGTCTAAACACCTGCCACCTAGAAATTTGTTTCAAAGTACGGTGAGAGCAAGCCCCTCGACTGTTGGAGAAGACTATCCATGAACAGTAGCAACAACTGAAGGTCATACGATGCATTGCATCGTGCTCGTTACTAAGACATTGTCAAGTCTTATACCCAATAATTAAACATTATTAAACTAGCTTCAATAATATACCAGCCCTATATTGTATATTGCCTACTGCTGAGTACGAGTCTCTATTGCTGAGAGTGCTTAGGGCCTAAACTTTAAGCTTTAATCCAACACGCTGGCCTAGTGCGTGTTGGCTGATTTCACATTCTGAAATTCTTTAGGAAACTGGCTTCATGTTACACAGTATAGTTTGCTGGAAAAAGACATTTTGTTGAATATTTTCACATTATCACTTGTTGTCAAAAGTGTTCCTTATCTTTATATGCTTCGTGGGTTGTATTTGATATCTGATCCGCTGTATCAGCATGCGTGGGACTAGGTCAGAACATACAAATATATTGGGTTGGATTACTGCCCGTTTATGTAGGCTTAGCTACATCATACGATGGAAATAGCGTTGGCGAAATGTTCTTGCACTTATATATTTCCTTTGCGCGTGTAGATTGTTTTAGGGATCCGTAACTACGCAAAGGTTATTAACGGAACCCTTAAACTTACCTATCTTTTAGACACTAACAGCAGCTTCGCGTTTTTATAGAATTTGAGTTCTTAGTGCGGATAACATAAGAAATAAAGACTAAACGTTAAAATCAAAAGAGCAATCTAGCAATATTAAAATTGGTTTAAAATGACCAAAAGGCCTCCATAATATGTTCAAGTACGAAGCCCGTGCATCAAGTGCGATTCGCATTTTTGCATTTTTATATTAAGTATTTTAGTATTTCAGACGTAACATTCTATTGACTATCGATGTATCGAGGAAGTGATCGCCATACGCTTTTTCATCGAAGCTGAGGTGTTGATGGCCCGAACACTGAATAAATCAATGAGTTAACAGAAATAACATCACGCGACGACGTCCACGTACGGGAAATAAACACGTGGCGCTTTATTGCGAGTAGCAAAAAATATAGGTGTTGCGAAAACGCGGAAAAAATACTCCACCCGCGTGAATGAGTTTTTCCGGGATAACACTCACGCTTTAGGTATATTTTCCCGGGACAAAAGTGGCCTATGTCACTCGCTGATAATGTAGCTTTATATTGGTGAAAGTATTTTTAAAATCGGTCCAGTAGTTTTTGTATATCGTTACAAACATACAAATGCACAAATCTTTCCTCTTTGTAATATTAGTTATACTGTGTATTTTCCGAAATAAAAATTGGTCTCAGTGTTAAAATTTGGACGAATAATTTCAGCGGTTTAAAAAAAACATTGTTTCAGTAATCAGGTTGATTTTTTGTTGAAACATGCTTATTAATATCCATTAATCAAAGTAAATGACATGCATTGGCATTATGTCAGATGATTATTGAGCAGCGGCCATATAGAGTAATGTTTATTGAAGAGTTGTGTAATGACAAAGTCACTAAAACATCGAAGTTCAATTTGTTTTATATCAGGCTGTCGGTATTTTTTTATGACATTAAATGACGAGACGAGCATGCCGTTCGCCTGATGGTAAGCGATACGACCACCTATAAACAGTAGTAACACCATACAGCACCTTGAGTTACAAAGTACTGTGTGGCCATTACACTGCGCTCGTCATCTTGAGACATAAGATGTTAAGTCTCATTATGTCCAGTATTTACACTGGCTACAATGTCCTTCAAACTGAAACACAACAGTGCATGCACTCTGCTGTTTGGCGGTAGAAATAGACATAGCGGTAGTACCCACCCAGACGGACTCTTACGTATGAGAGACCTACCACCGGTAAAATATACAATATGTATATGGTATGTTTACAATTTTATAGCACACTGTATAAACATGCAGATGTAGCTAAAAATATACAAACGAAGGTATTTTACACACGTATTTCACAACATGCTGTGTTAATTACAAAGTTCTTTGAGGACAATCAGTTTACATGGCTACCGGGTTTCTAAAGTAATTCATTATATGTTTGTGAAAATTGTACTCATAGTAAATGTGAAAGTTTGTGAAATGTTTCGGTGTATACATATACACTCACACCTTTTATCCCCGAAGGGGTAGGCAGAGGCATAACTAGTGGGCCCACTTTTCGCCATACACATTCCGTCCCATGGCGCGATAGGGGGCGAGTCTATCGCTATATCGGGCACAAATTCCAGACTTCGGGCTGGTACAGAGTAGAATAACCTAAAATCACTTTGCCCGACCCGGGGATCCAACCCGAGCCGTTGACATTGCATCCGTACCATAATACAACTACGCCACCAGTCTGCTTATTCACTCATATAATGCACATTGGGGCTTTATTGGTGAAAAAATATATATAATTTTGACAGATGTTGTTGCTGAGAGAGTTTCTTGCGCCGATTCTTCTTCACATAGATGACACGTTCCGAAGCGGTGGTAGATTCATGACGGTTCAAAATCTTATGAAAGATTATATGAATAAAGAAATAACTCGCATACTCTAGGTATAATTTTAAACATTAAATAAGATTAACTATTGACATCATCCGATGACTAACTCTCCGATGAATCAGACACAAAAACAGTTTTAAATACACGAGCGTGCTATCAATCATCCAATGTGAGGTGAAAATCGATAGCTGACGTACTAAGCGGTTCGCTTCAATGTATAAAAAAATGTGTTTGCTGGTAGGAGACTACTGAGTAGGTATACTATCCCACTAATGGGATCTCTACTACTGGGAGTGTTAGGCCTTAGTCCACCTCAGTGGCCCAGTGCGGGTTTGCAGAGTTCGCATACGTTTGAATAGAAATAATTCATTCCATGCAATGTTCCTGTATAATTACAATCCCAAAACAAGGTATACAAGTAGGAATGTGTTGTTTTGAATGTTGTTTTCTCGTGGCATAGTTCCTTCCACTTTTATTTTGTTTCGACCATTTTAAGAGATGAATGTCGGTGTGAAGGTTGAAATATATTGTTCATTTACGAAAGGACACAATTATTAAACCACGTAGCTACAACGAAATTTACAGGCCAAGTTTTTTAACACTTAACACCTTGTATAATTTATTAAGGTTTCAAAGGTTCTTGTTTGTAAATAATTCTTAGAAACTACAATAGCTCATTAGCAATTGATACGTTCATCAATCATCCATTAGTTTCCTAACGCAATGTAACATGTGATCTTTGTAAGCATCGCTCGTCAGAGTCTGCGCTTTCTCTTATGTTTAAATCGTACATTTCATTCATTCAATATCGTTCGTTCAGCACGTGCGAATGCGATGACTCCATTAAAACGTCACGTAAATAAGCGACGAGCCGCGCTGCACCTAGTTTTAAAATCAAAATATTTCAGTGGAATAACACGCGATGCGCGATAAATGAACGCGTCTTTATTTAGTCCGCCACGTTGGCCTCCACGTGGCCTGACAGCGCGGGACGCCTGTCGAATAATAATAAAAAAAATAAACAATGCGAGCGCTCGCTACAGTTAGTTCCCTCGCCCCGCGCGCAACCTTGGCCTTTCTCCGCCGCTGCCCGCCGCCTGCCTTGTACACAGTACACGGTACACATTACACGCTAAATACCTATCAACCAATATTATGAACATATTTTATCAGTGTATTATAATATTTTTTTATCACATGATATTATTGAAATGTATTTTTAAATCAACACGTAAGGTCTAAAAGCGTTGTCATCGTTTAGAAACTGCAGTGAAAGCACATTTACCAGCGTGAGGTTGTTTATTTACGAGGCTGTATGGTCGTCGACCCTTGCTCGTTATTGGTGGACGAATAAAACTGTCAAATGGCCGTGTGCGAGCTCCGCAAAAAATACTCAAAAATTATTTCGGAGAATAAATAAATAATGTGTTATTGTGCGTACCGTGTTTGAGTAACGACAGAATGTTTTATAGTTATTATAATTCAGCCGTGTGGTAGGTACATTCAGTTACATTATTAGCATAAATTATACAAGTATTGAATTATGCAAAAGACACGTCTAGGTCGTGTACATTTGTGTTAAACTTGAGTGTTTTAAAAATTATATATTAACATGTCTGCCGTCTGGAGAAATTATGTTCGTACTCCGTTGTTGTGTAAACATCGTAACTCTTATCTTTACTCGGTGATCGTAACAGATTGAGCGTATGTGGTGACATCTGTTTGCGTACCATGAAAACATAATATCGCATGAGCTTTTCAACTGCCTTAGAGATGGAGCCACGTGTTGTATTTTTTTGTGGATGCTAAATAAAAAAGGATGCTTTGGTACTGTAATCTTTGTTTGAGAAATTGTAAAAACCTTAGATAAATAAATAATAAGAGTGTGTATTGAAGTGTTCCTTAACACGAATACACAGTCTATGATTAATTTTATAGTCTTCTATTGAGGACATATAATTAATACGCTGTAGCTTAGGTATTTTGAAACACTACACGTCGTAGATTTTTCAGAATACTTATTTAAACATACTCCAAGTATAACACAAGTGTAATGCGAGTGCGTCTTCCTATTGTGTGCTAAGCGATACAAAGCCCATTAACAATAACACCACTCAAAACTTCGGATTACAGACTGCTTGACTCCTCGTAACCCCCATCTGCAATCATTCGATGTACCTACCTAGAGGCTAGTTATACAGCTAAACGGATACAACCAGCTGCTTGATGGCAGGAAACTTACTCAGATTCTCCCACTCAAGAAGATTTAGTTCAGACCGGTAGGCGATGAGCAGTGAGTTACGTTGAAGTGTTCTCTGTGTTGAGGTTCCCGTTGGTTGCGTTGCAGGGACGGCAGCTACGCGCGCGGCGGCGGCGCGGTGGGCGCGGCGGGCGCGGTGGGCGAGTACCGCGGTGGCGTGGGCGTCGGCGTCGGCGTCGGCCGCATGTCACTGCTCGGCAGCGGCTACCTGCCCGCGCCCGCCGCGCACCACCCGCCGCCCGCCGACCCGCCGCCCTTCAAGAAGATCCGCCTCGCCGCCGAACGACCGCCTATCACTCAGCTGCCTCATCATCAGCCGCTCAGAGTTGATACCAGGGTGAGTTCTCACATTCATGTCTTGATGCCCTGAATCTATCCCTTCCTTTCTATCATTCCAAGTAGACAATGGATCCATGAAATTATCGAATATTGCACTATTACGAATCTTAAAGTTCTTCGGACACATAAGCCGAAACGAGGACTCCATGGATCGATAAGTGATTCAAGGAAAAGTTGACTCAAAGAGCTCATAGACGCGATCCTAAACGTTGGATAAACCATCAAATCCATGACGTACTACTCTATAAACAAATGATTTCAGTCCTCAAAACATTGAGGCATATGGAGACGTAGCGCGAATACGGCACATCATCAATCGAGCCAAATATGCTACTTACGTAGGCTCACTAACCCTTTACATCTCAGTCCTCAAAGCTCTTCTATTATATCCCTCCTGATATCCTGCTCCCATTCCCTAACTCTTTCCTTTTCCCAGTTCTTACATTGCAATGTCTTCAGATGTTATGGGTGTTCGCTGTTCATACGGCATACTTTATGGACAGGGGTAGTCCGATACCATTACGTGATTTGAAAGGGAAAAAAGTTATCTTCTTATTGGAACGAATCTTCTGATTATCAGTTAATTAGAATTGAAAAGTTCAAAAATATTCGCTCTCATCATCATGGCAAGGAATTTGTTCCTCATGCAATAAGCTTGTAGAACCAGTTTTTGATTACGATATTTGCTTTGTTTTGGGGACGCTCGGAATATCGAATGTTTGTAGGAGGTTTGCAGGTTCTATAACCTTCGAAAACAGCATGGTCCTTCTGGGACTATGTATAGGTGGTGTTCACTCACCATCAGGCTATCTTCAAGCTCGTATAATTGGGGTTATTATTGAATATCTCTATTTTGCAATAATTGTTAGAACTGTCCCACCGTTGGCAACGCATCTAAACTATGTAAAAACTAAGTCTTTTTATTTCTATTTTAGAACTTTCTAGTATTATCACCTAAGTTGTTAAGCCTTTGACCCGCTCACCAATTCGCCCAAGAGTCTGCACACGTTACTCGTTGTAATAGTGTTTTTCGTCGTGTTGCAGGAGCCGGTGAGCGCGTACAACACTGTGGAGGTTCTCTCCCCGAACCCGCCCTCGGAGCAGACGATAGAGGACCAGAGTCTCAGAACCACGAAGGATGACCTCTTGCAGCAGATATCGAAGGTAATGCGAAAGTGAATTAACAGATTTTGTGGTTTGTGGAAGGATGTCTGTAGTTTCTAGTGTTTTGACTATAAAGTAAGTAGGATTAGAATAGAAAATTTCAGTGGTGTGTGTTGTAGATGATTCCATAAAACTAAAACTTCAAAGAAAAATAAATGCCTGATTTCATTCAAAACAGTATCGTACTGTTAGAAGAATTATAGAAAACAAGGCACCAGATAATTTTCTTTTAGTATAGCCCAAACATTTTTATAAAATTTTAATGGAAAACACGTTCATAAAGATTTTAAGCGTTGATGATTTTTTAAAATACCTACAGTATTTTATCTTTTCTCCCGCAGGTGGACAGAGAGATGGCGTTAACAGAGAACACGCTAAACCAGCTAAAGAAGAAGCAAGAAGAGTTAGAGAAGTCAGCGTCAAACCCTGCGCGGGCCGAGGAGCCCGAGGAAGCGCCGCCGCGGCACAGGAGTCTCGCTCATTGTATATACGCTGAGAACAGGAAGAAGGTGCGACTGGCCACCTTGGGATTCCAAGAGTTTCTATTTGACGTGATTATTAAATTTACTACCTAATAGCATACTAACTATTGTTAAGTGTGCGAGCTGTTGATTTTGGGACACTTTGTCCGTTGTGTTTGTCCGTTGGGACATTTTGTCCGTGTTAGGTCTTTTTTGTCCACGTTGGACAATTTTGGTCGTATATCCTATAAAGAAGCATTATTCAAAAGGACATTACTATAATGATTGTACTAAAATTCGTTAATAGGATACCTAGCGAAAACAAATTGCTTCTGATTCGAACCCAATCCCGAAAGAACATCAATGCTACTCGCGTGATGGCTTAAAAAGGGGGTATAGCTTATTACGTAGAACCTTAGCTACATTGGCCAGAGAATGTCATTTTGCCGCTAAATTGCTGTAGTATTTTAGACAAATCTATGTAGAGTATAAATCAACAGCTTGCATTTGCCTCTCATCTCATTCGAAATATACCGTAGGAGAGTTGACGTCATAATGCCCTAATATCGAATGCACATTAATGAACAGGTGGTTTGTTTGTGGGGATTGATCTCTTGAACTATTATTTATATATTTGGTAGTTGTTGCTCGCGGCTTCGTTCGCTTGTAAAGATTTTCCCGCTACAAAAGTCCCTAAAATACAATAAGACGTCAGCGAAATCTACGTAAAGAATCAGATAAAAAAATACCATTATTTCCCATGGTAGCAAAATTTGCAAAATTAAAAGGACCCTATGTGTTAATCCAGGACATGATCTACCCGTGTGGCAAATTTCATTCAAATCCATTCAGTTGTTTTTGCGTTCACTTCTAACAAACATCCAAAGATTTTCAAAAATTTTCGCATTTATAATATTAGTAAAAGAAGATAAGATATGCCTTTATATTGGCTTAATGCCGTACGTTTTCTCTCCCAATCTTATTAAACTGGTTCGTAGAACTTTTTTACCTTTCCGTTCACTGTGATAGTGTAGTTTATTGCATGGTATCAAAGCTATTTTGTAAAGTCTCTTGCAACTTTAGGACAAGTTTGTGGCTTGTGACATTCCTATTAAAAACTTTGGACGTATACACACACCTTTTGTCCCCAAAGAGGTAGCCAGAGGCCTAACTATGGCATATTGCATTTCCCACTTTTCACAGAGTGTATTCCGCCCCATAATATGATTCGGGGCGAGCCTATCATAAGTGGACGATAACCTAGTTGGGAATCGAACGGTCTGCCGAGGCAATGTCCGAAGGTTCAAAACCCAAGGCACACACCTCTGACTTTTCGAAGTTACGTGTGTATTGTTTATCAATTATCGTTCATTTTAACGGTGAAGGAAAACATCGTGAGGAAACCTACATAATTTTTTTTTATCATGGGGAAAAACGCGTTATTGCTACCACCACTCTAAATGAGGAGGCTGAGAAGCCTCCGAACACTAGATCATGCTTTTGCGTCTACGACTGCAGGAGACCGACCACCCGCATTGTCGTCCACCTCATAGTCGCTTACATTGGAGTAGTTGAGCGAGCAGACCCCCACTGCTCGCCCCGCGACTCTCGCTTGCCCCTTTTAGTCGCCTCTTACGACAGGCAGGGGATGCCGTGGTGAAAGTCTTTAGATGCCCCTGGACCACAGGGCACAAACCTATATATACCTGAGAATTTTCCATAAGAATTTCGAGAGTATGTGAAGTCTGCCAACCCGCACTAGACCAGCGTGGTGGACTAAGGCCTAAACCCTCTCAGTGGTAGAGGAGTCCCACGCTCAGCAGTGGCCAGTATATAATACAGGGCTGATTGCATTGCTATCATATGTATTTTTATCTTATTTTTTTACCACGATTCGCATCACTTTTAGTATAGTAAAATTTATATCGACTCTCGTCAACTCTCTAACGAATATTTGAATTGTGAGCGTGTCTGGTCGCTAAGGGCGCGGGTGAAGGCTGGGGCATGCGTGACGCTCATGTAAGTATCACATTTCATTCTTAATTGTCCAAAAAGACGGATTCTGTGGTAGTCCTAACTATATTTTTGCATACTTTATACCGTACTCGAAGTACTTATGACTAAATCTAGTGTAATGAGATAGGACCTTACTTTGAAATTAGTATCACATTTAGGGAATCATCACAATAAAAGTGAAGGAATCATTACTCGCATTTTAAATACATTTTATTAAGTCATTTATATATCCTACTAATATTATAAAGGCGAAAGTTTGTAAGAATGTATGGATGTTTGGATGTTTGGATGTATGGATGTATGGATGTAAGGATGTAAGGATGTTTGTTCCTCTTTCAAGCAAAAACTACTGAACGGATTTCGATGAAATTTGGCACACGGGTAGATCATGTCCTGGATTAACACATAGGCTACTTTTTATCCCGGGAAAATATAAACCGGGACTTTTATCCGTGAAAAACTTTTTAATGCGGGCGGAGCCGCGGGCAATGTAGCCTATGTGTTAATCCAGGACATGATCTACCCGTGTGCTAAATTTCATCGAAATCCGTTCAGTACTTTTTGCGTGAAAGAGTAACAAACATCCATACATCCAGATATCCATACATACTTACAAACTTTCACGTTTATAATATTAGTAGCTATAGTATTAATTACAGTAAAAGGCAGTTAAACAATGTACCTCAGAATCCGTATTTTCCCTGGTGTGTGTGGATTGGTCCTAATTGGTATAAATCATCTCATTCACATTATCATATCCATTGTATATGAGCTAAAATCCTGTATAATACTGATAATTTCCAAGCTTTTTAGTTAATAGAGAGGACATCTAAAGCGTCATTTAGGCGGAAAAATACATAAGAGTCTTTTAACAGACACTCAATAAACGATTATTGCTAGCAATCTTTGCTTTTATTATTTCTAGCAATGATTGAACAATCTAAATGACGCTTAAATATATTGTCCTAAATTTGATTTCATATGATTTTTTTGAAGCGGCGATAGCCTAGTTAGGAGTGGAACGGACTGTTGAGTCGAATGTCCGCAGGTTCAAAAAGCCAAGGGCACACACCTTTGAATTTTCTAAATAATTATGTGTGTATTCTTTGTGAATTATCGTTTGCTTTAACGGTGAAGGGAAACATCGTGAGGAAACCTGCATTCCTGAGAAGGTCTCTGAATTTCGAATGTATGTGAATTCTGCCAACCCGCACTAGGCCAGCGTGGTGGACTAAGGCCTTAAACCTCTCAATTGTAGAGGAGGCCCGTGCTCAGCGATGGGCAATATATAATACAGGGCTGGTATAATGATGATGATGATTTTTTTGTAATAAAAATGTTCTTGACACCTTTCAAATAACATTACATGTTATATCCGATAAATCTAAGTGTAGAAAAACACTGTCTCCAAATTACAATGTTATTGAAATCAGAATACTGCATATGCGCACTGCTTCTGCTACCTACTTGAATTAAGTCTGCCATAAAAGTAGCTCTATGGGATTTTGGTCATATGAGGGATATTTGTATAGGTACCTGCATCTTTTAAATTTACTGACTTCTTTACCGAACATATCTTATGAATCAATGTTTTAAGCTCTGTTTAATCATTGAATAAAGGCATAAAGATATTGGTTAAACATCTTAAAGGTGAGTGAAAGTACTAACAGCCTTACAAAGGTTGTACATTTATAATAGTTACAGTGTTTTGTCTTGCTACGTTGATTTTGGGTCTATTTAAAGTCCCAAGAGTCTGACAAAACATTGTATGACTAGTGTAGATATGTGCAACTGTTGGTCCTTTTTAAAAACAATCCCAAACTTTATCTTCGATCCAATCCCGAGAATGAACCAATCAAAATAAGTCATTTGTAAACATGTCAATAATACTTTGTTATGATTGGTCCATTTTTGCGATGGATTGAAAATAACGATCGGGGTCGTTTATACACGGTTAATTAGTACTTAAGGACTCACACATGTGTAAATATAACTAACTTTCTAAATTGTGGTGGTTTTTGTGTTTTTCATTTGGTTTTGGTGTGTTGTACATAAAATATTTCAAATGTACTTGTATATACGCATTTATGGAAAACTCTCAACTTGTGCTTATTATTGGAACAAATATGTATTTTAAGTATCAGAAAAGTAAAACATCTACCCACATTTTAAATAAATCATTTATCGGTAATTCGATTTTGGGACAACTTTATCTAATATATTAAACATAGTAATGGTTGTTACTAGATTAAGCTATTGATTTACACGAATAGTTAAGACACCATTTACATGAAGTTATTGATAAGTAGTTTTTATAGGATTTCTTATATTTACACGAATGTTAGACATCGAAGTAAAACTAGTTTTCAAGTTTGAATGGCGGTCAGTGGGCGTCATAGGGCGGCTATGACCATGAAATCTGCAAAGTCTCCGAAACGTCGAGAGAAAATAAAAACCTAAAAAACCACGATAAAATTAGGTTTACTTAGAACTTGGTAGACATTTGTTTACATATCTGGAACAGGCTGATTGAATGCACTATACAGGTGAAAAGTTCAGCTTTAGGTTGTAGGTATCGGTATAAGAAAAAGCTTATATTTTTACAAAAAAGTTAACTAAAAACATTACGTATTTCAAGAAAACAAGTCGCTTGTACTATCTTTTCGACAATTGATAGATTCCATAATTTGAGCTTGATTCCAGCCGAATAACTTAAACTCTCACCAGAATGGCCAATAAAAGAATTTCTCACTGGAAAAACATATTTAAATGGGCATAGGAATGGTGAAAAATGTATATCTAGTATCTAGTTAGAATCAAATGACACTCTTTTTTTATAATTTAATAGGTTTCTGGTCGCGGCTCCGCCCGTGTTAAAGTTTTTCCGGGATATAAAGTAGCCTATAGCATTTAGGACTAATTTCGCTTCCTATTAGTGAAAGAATTTTAAAAAATCGGCGCAGTAGTTTTTGAGTTTATCCATTACAAACAATCAAATCTTTCTTCCTTATAGTATGAGTATAGATAATGTATGAGAATAATATATACAATGTACACAAGCTAACCCATGTGTAATCTAGTAGGTAAGCATAGAAGAATCTATAAAACTGGCAATCCTATTATCCACGAACCAAATACAGAAATTATGAATTTACAAATTTCAAAACAATATTTACATAGACCACATCCATACATATCCGACACCATCCCAAATAACAGCATAAAAATATACGAACAGTACTTATAAAATGTTTGTTCGCAGGCGGCGACGGCGCACGGCGTGCTAGCGAACCTCGGACCGGAGGTGTTATACCCGCTCTACAACCAACCACAAGACACAGAGGTGTACCACGAGAACATCAGGAGGCATCGAGTGTTCAGAAAGAAGCTTGTTGAGCACATACGAAGGATAAAGGCTGAGACTGAAAAGGTAATAATAATAATCTGCTAATATCTAGAAAATTCTGTCAAGAGCGAATTTAAATTTTCCCCAACATGTTTAGTTTTTGTGACGTCCGCATGGTAATGATCCTTACTCCAGGCATATTTTAGCTTTAATCTTGGAAAAACCCTCAGATAGTGTTGCTGAGACTTTATACATGTCACAAGGTCGACCACAAAGGTGAAACAAATTATAATCGCATCCACTTAAAATTAATAGATTTCTGATCATGTAGAATGAAGAGACATGATATAAAGATAGTTTTGAAGGCAGCATGCTGGCCCACTCTGGTATTGTCTCACACGAAACCGGCATTATATCTTCATTTTCATCTTGTCCAATTAATAGAAAATTTTTCTTCTTTCTAAAAGACCTAGTTAAGTTAGTAGTAATTAGTGACAACGTGCCACGGTAATACTATTCTATAAATAAGGTTTTTATAATAATTATATGTAACGTTCTAGCGGGAAGACGCGTTAGCGGAGGAATACAGCAGAAGAGCAGCGGAGTGGGCGCGAAGAGTCGAGAGGATAGAACAGAGCCAGAAGAGGAAAGCGAAGGACGCCAAGAACAGAGAGTTCTTCGAGAAGGTACGCGAGTACTTAGATTTAATTTTATTACTAGGCATAGAGTTATGAAGTGGCTTGCTCGTCTTTTCATTCATTTGCGTAATGGCTACCCCAGGATGCAAAAAAATACTGCACCGAACCATTTGTAATTCATTGTGTAATTTGGTTCATTTAAAAAAACATAATAAGCATTTAAAATGACCGATTTTTTTTTGTTGGATCTCTTGTGAACGACCCCTTCCTGCAAAGTGGCTCTATGTACGCCAATCTGCTTCAGAATTAATTAATCGGCGATTTATTGACGAACGAAAAAAATGGTTTATTAAATATGATCAATTGAGTTGACTGCCTCGGTGGCGTAGTTGTATTACAGTACGACTGCAAAGCTGAGGTCTCGGGTTCGATCCCTGGGTCGGGCAAAGTGATATTGAGTTTTTCTATCAGCCCGGAGTCTGGAATTTGTGCCCGATATGGCGATAGGATCGCCCCCTATCACATCGTGGGACGGAATAACGGCGAAAAGTGGGTACACTAGTTGCGCCTCTGCCTACCCCTTCGGGGATAACAGGCGTGAGTGTGTGTGTGTGTGTGATCAATTATGTTCCATCAAGTACTAATAAACCTCTCCATACAACCAGGTGTTCCCCGAGCTGCGGAAACAGCGCGAGGAGCGAGAACGGTTCAACCGGCTCGGGGCCCGGGTCAAGTCCGAGGCCGAGCTGGAGGAGATCGCGGACGGGCTGCACGAGCAGGAGCACGAGGACAAGAAGATGCGGGCGCTGACCGTCGTGCCGCCGCTGCTGCGGGATCCCAAGGACACGCGCCCGCTCTACAAGGACACCAACAGTGAGTGCAGGGTGGTGTAGACGGGTTAGGTTAGGTTAGGTTAGGATTGAGTCACAGGATATCACGGGGCCGTGTTTTATGCGTCTAAGCCACTGCGGATTTAGTCGGTATGTAGGTGTGCATAGTATTAAAGTCGAAAAAACATCGACGGCAATAGTGAGAGTGTTGTGAAGTGGCAAGTTTAATAGATCTCTCATTCTCAGCTACAGAAACTCCAGTACGCATTTTATAACACCGAGCGATTTATTTTTACGATTGAACTCTTAGCAATCTTTTTTGTAACAGTTAAATTGTCTATCTTATCAAATAATCTTTCAAGTGTTAGCTGTGGGTTGCCTTACAACTTTTATGCACGATTACTATAATTTTTTTTTCTGAAAAAGAAATAAAAAGTAATAGAACTTATGTAGAAATACTATTTTCTACACATTTGACTCTATGTATTGTGTCTACATATTAGTTTTAAATATTTACAATTTTCGGTTTAGGACGGTGTATGGACATGAAGGCGGAACATAAAGAGTTGCAATTAAGGAACGTGTGGTCGCAAGCTGAACGCGAGATCTTCAGGGAAAAGTACCTGCAGCATCCGAAGAACTTCGGCACCATAGCCTCCTTCTTGCCGAGGAAGAACGTCAGAGACTGTGTTAGGTAAACTTATTAAAGCTTTAATTATACAACCCCCTTAGAATAGATAAAAAAACGACACGAAAGTCGTTGAATTGTGATGTTTGTGATTGATCAAAGGACTAATGCGTCAGTCACTTGTTAGTCTGTCGACCAAACACAGTGAAACGGTTTTTTTCCACATTCTAAAGGAGCTGATCTCTTCTATTGTTGAATTTACGTTATCGTCATTGACTGTGGGGCTTGAGCATGTCCGTCTTTTTTTTCTATTAATTTTATAATTGGAGTGTTTTTTGAAAGTACCAAATACTGTTGAGGTTCCTTGTAGAGCGAGTTCACTTTTCATTAAGGGCTAGTTTTATAACTTTACTAATAAATGTTGTTACATACATACACACTCACGCCTTTTATCCCCGAAGGGGTAGACAGAGGCGTAACTAGTGCACCCACTTTTCACCGTGCGTATTCCGTAAATGTTATTATCTTTATAGCCTGTTCTATTTTTAATGTATTAATTTTTCCTAACGCTTATAGAAAAGATGCGTCATCGATTTTCACCCTGTTTGCAAAATGATAACTATACAGGCTGTTCCAACGATTTTTAGTTAATTATATTCCTTACACTTGGTAGTTATTAAGTTCAAATACAGGTTGTTGTAAAACACATCTATACATATAATAAAGCAATAGAACCGGTGTGTCTGTACATTTAAAGAAATGTGATAAAAAGGGAGTGACTAAAAAGAGTAATGGAACAAAAACCAGCGGTTTGTGTAATTGTTTTCTGTCTGTTTGTTTGCTATTGCACATCTCCAAAATTAATGAACGGATTTCGATGAAATTTGTCACACGGGTAGATCATGTCCTAGATTAACACATAGCCTTTTTATCCCGGGAAAATATAAAGCGGGACTTTTATCCCGAAAATTTTTTTTAACGCGATTGGAGCCGCGGGCAAAAGCTAGTTAACAATATTAACTCCAATTCCCCTGCAGATTCTACTACCTGTCGAAGAAGGCGGAGAACTACAAGCAGGTGTTGCGCAAGCCGCGGGCGCGCCGCTCCGCTCGCAACCCTGCGCGTGCGCCGCCCGAGCCGGACCTGCCGCCCGGCGTCACCACGCGGCTGCAGCGCTCGCAAGGTACACACCACCATGGACGTGTATAAGGGGGGTTCATGGGGTCGGGACCCCCCTTTTTTATCTCCCAGGGAAAATCCTTATGGATACTTATTCTAAGCCTGGGGAGGGGAAGAATAATCCCCCTTAGCTTACAATAAACTTACGCTACGCACCTGACTGCTGACATTATGGGGATCCGGCTCTAGCTTCTAAAATACGATGTCATGCAAGGCAAGAACCCACGCCACTAAAATTTTAGGACACCTCCCCCCCATGTGAAAGCTATCCCCATGCCCACCACCCACCATCCAACACTACCTACGGCTCACTGCATTGCCTTGGGACATTGTCACTTTTATCCCAGACAGTGATGGAACTAGTGTTCTCATTCTGAGTGTGTTTTTCAATAGTATCGGGTACAATTTCCGATCAGATACGGAGCAGAGAAATGCAATGTCACTTTTGGGATCTTATAGCCTACGATTGTTTGATATTTTGGGTTTATGAAGGCAAGTGTGTTACCTGCTTATTTGTTGTTATGAAAGACCATATGAGGCGACACAGGTTGTTTAAATTATGAGATCAAAAAGATAAAAGTTTGATTTACCGCCATATTCAATGAAAGACTCCAATCGATCTTTTTGGATTGATCGCGGATATGGGCACATCAGAATTTATTTTTTTTCAAATTTGTAGATGACATCTTCATTGATTTATTCTCGGACCGGATCGAAGATTAACATTGGGATCGTTTATTGAAAACGGCCGATAAAGTATAAACAGTCTACATTTAATTGCAACCTTAATAAATAATTTACTTTAGTGCCAAATTTAAATCATTGTAAAAAATGTATGATTTTGAAACTTAAATTAGTCCTATCAAGCTTTTACAGGCACATGCAGTAAGTACAATGATGACAGCATAGTTTGGTTATAATCACTATAAGAATGTATTAAAGTTCTCGCTATTAGTGTTTTTCTAAAATTCTTGCTACGAATCCACAATGTAATAATGTTGTGCCAGTAAATTCCGGTATTTTATAAAATACCGGTAATTGTAAAATCGATTTCATTCTCCAGTTTCGGACTTAACTAATCCATAAACTCCACAGTACTCTAACCCGGTGCAATAGAATCAACGAATATATCGTGTTGACTGCACACAGGCACGACAGGCCGTTGCTCGGAGACGAAGGAATCCTCGGCGGAGGAGGTGGCGGCGGGTGCTGGTGGTGGTGGTGGTGGTGGCTCGTCGTCGCCCGCGCCCGCGCCCCCGCCCGCCGCTCCCGAGCCCGCGTGCGTGCCGCTGCCCCCCGCCGGCACCGCGCACACCTTCAGGTCAGTTTTTTTTTTAATGGCCCTGCTGCCAGTAGCCTGGCGCGAGTCGGCTTTTCTGGCCACACCGGTCTTTAGGGTGAACGCAGAAGGTGCTCGCAACCCTTTGAATTAAGTGACCATGCTGAGGGCAACCCACTAATTGGTTACGAACCTCAGCTCAGGACGGCCACTGAGAGAGGATGAGACATCAACGATTAGGGAAAGATTGGATGATTCAGGTCAGTTCACACGCTTCACACATTTCTATGTCCCCTGGTATTGCAGATGTTTGACGGTGATCATCAGGTGAATCGTATGCTCGTTTGTACACTATATCATTAAAAATGGATAAGCGTCTTGATAAAGGTCACGATCAAGTTAACAGGTCCGTCTGGAAATTTTTAGGGGAGGCCTATGTTCAGACTTCATGTGGTTGACCATGATGATGATAAGGTTAACAGTACTTCTGTTGTCTCAATACCAGTAGTCAATGATTTATAATATAATACTAATATAGGCCATATTAATAGATTTATATCCTTTGAATTAGTGTTTAGAAGACCACAGCCCCTGTTCATCTAACCGTTGCAACAATTTTACACGATCGAATTGCTCTATATGACCTGGCAAAATTCAGTGCATTAAAGCAGATGAAAATACTTCTCCTGTTGTACAGTTTTCAGAGGTACTTGCATCTAGCTAATGTATTCTAGGCTATCGCAACTTTAAAAAATCAGTACGATGATGCAATTATTGATTCGATTATAGCTGGTAATACCGGAATTCCGGTATATTATAAATACCGGTAAGCATTTAAAAAGTGGTTTCAAAACTTTGTTAAAACGTTTTTTTACGTTAGGTGTGAATAAAATGTGACCCTAAAAGAGAAATGACATGAAAATGAATGAAAATCCTCCTAGCCAGTTTCGGCCACGGCGGCCAATCTCAACGGAGATCAGCCAGGTACGCAGGAGATATTATAGTGCACAAGTGTGTGCGCAATACACAGGTGCACTCGCTATTCCTTCACTCTCATAGTCCGGTGAGACGGCAATCCGACATGACCGGAGAGAGATCAGGCGCAGGACCAACGGCTTTACGTGCTTTCCGAGGCACGGGGGTATCACACCGCCAACTTCCTGACTCCGAGCTGCGACTGAGTAAATTTTAAGATGGAAAAACCCAGTCACAATTTTTTTGGCTCGACCCGGGATTCGAACCCAGGACCTCACCGCGCAAATCGTACTCTTAATGCGTACGCAATACCACTACGCCACCGAGGCAGTCAAAAAGAGAAATGACATAAAACCAATATATTTATTGATCGTATAAAATTACGAAAAGCGCGTATATTTCGACGGTGCTATGCATTTGACCTTCAAATACACATTAAAGTGAACAGTAGCTTCTCATTTCACCTGGCAATTTACTAAAATTCAGCCTATGTATTTCCTTCATGCAGCAGAGGCCGTTCGTTAAGGGTAAAGTTGTGAATCCGCAGGACGCGGCAGACGGCAACAGCATGTACCGCGACGGCAGACGGCAGGACGTCACTTGCCGCGCGTCATTTGCCGTCATGTGCGGAATCGGTCTCATTCAATTTAATACTGCATAGTAGTGCCGTCTGACGTCGCGGCATATGCTGTTGCCGTCTGTTGCGTTCTGCGGAATCACAGCTTAACAGAAAACAAAAAAAAGTAGGAACGTTGTATCCTTACGATAGCGTTAATGATAAAATATATCATTCGCACACACGTTTTTCTTTTCTGTAAAATCGTCTTTACGGCCCTAGAAGTGGGTACTGTGTGTGTATTCAAGTTATATAGGCATTGTAGCCCACTGAGAACACTGTGTGAGGAATTCAGTGCTAACGGTTTCTTTATGGACACGACAAAGTCACCGCACTGCACCCGATAGTAAGTGGATAGGTCCAGATAGAGTGTAGCCTGACGAGGGTGATTACCACTCGCTAGTCGACATAATTATGCCGGCCTTTTTGAAACCCGATATAACCTGATCCCCAAACGTACGTACATATGTACGTGCTCGAGTCCGGCCGGATATTCTACCTCCAAAGTACTTAAAGCGGCGATAGTCGGGAGTGGAACGGCCTACCGCGACGAATGTTCGCAGGTTCAAACCTAATGGCACCTCTGACTTCTAAAAAGTTATGTGTGTATTCTTTATGAATAATCGCGAAAAATATCGTGAGGAAACCTGCGTACCTGAGAAGTTCTTTATTTAGAGTTTTGAAGGTGTGTGAAGTCTGCCAAACCGCACTAGGCCGGCGTGGTGGACTAAGGCCTAAACCCTCTCAGTTGTAGAGGAGGCCCGTGCTCAGCAGTGGACAGTATATAAATACAGTGCTGGTATGGTAAATTAGTTAGTATTCTTCATGCCACTCTCTCATGCAATTCCACAAAAAACTCACAAAACGCAAAGAGCAATTCGACCTATAAAACAAAAAAAAAGACACCCATCCATTACAATTTTTCTGTAATATCAATAAGGAGTCCGCGGTCCGCGCAGAGAGCTTTTTAATTACACCATGTCAACACGGGGATATGAATTATTCAACGGCGGTTACGGCCTCGTGCGGTTTCGTGGCGGGTCTTACGTACCTCCTTGCCTCCTTTTTTTCCTTCAGCAAACTGGCGAATATCTTAAGTGGATGAGGTACGGTTGTTAGTGTTTTTTTTCCGGGGTTTTGTTTTTGGTGTCAATGGAGGGAAATTGGAGGAAAAGATTGACCATCTTGGGATGTAAAGAGTTCTGATTTTTTAAATGTTGTAGTATTTATTTGAATTTTAAATTGGGCCGTTTAACTGACGGTGTATATCCAATTTTGGATTAATAAATTCATTGAGAGTTGCAAATGTACTTAACTATTTTGTATCCCATTAGTAAAGTAGGTCGTCTTAAATATAGAGAGAGTGCCTTATATTCACTACTTACCATGTCAGTATAAAAATGGTCTTTTTAATTAAATGAAATGTTATATCGCTATAAACTTCATACAGTAAACTAAAAACCGGTAAATACACATGAAAACACGAGAGTTTTTAAATATTCCTGAGTTGGCATAACCTGTGAAAATTCAATCCAATTTATATCGCATGAAATTACTTTATTCTAAAACTAATTTCCATAAAACGGTTGAAAAAGGCCAGCCAAAAAGGCTTATTGTTATCTGTGCAAACGTTCGGTCGCCCCCGCAGTCCGCTGTGTTCGATACAGGGATGGATTTAGGGATCGCACGCGGGGGATGTACCCTCTGATAGGTTAAATGTGTCGAAATGGCATAAGTCCTGGTGAATGAAGACTGATAGATAGGCTTTTGACTTATCAAGCTCCGCTATGGACGCCGGCGTCCGAGTATATAGGGTTTCCCCATACATCTATATATACCGGGTGGAAGGGAAACGCTCTCGGAAACCGGATCTCTTACCGTTCCGGTATAGAGAGCGTTTCCCTTCCACCCGGTATATAAGCGGGGTTTGACGGGTTAATTTAATGAAAAATATATCCTAGGCAAAATTTGTTAAATTGTAAAGTGATCTACGAAACAAATATTACGACAAGGAAATTTTATCAAATATTTAATATTACGTTGACCAAATACTTATTCAATTAACACACTCAATACTTACAAGAACCGATATTGGCCCAAGTTATATATTTCACATTGAAAAAAGTACGTATAACAGAATAAGGTTTGTAAATACTACACAGAAATGAATATTTCTCCCGTAATTCAATTTGTCTCCCGTACAATAAATCCGTCTCTGTACACTGATATTTGATCACCGCACGCTTTTACGAGAATAAGTAAAATTTTCATCTACAGATTAATCGTTTAAAATTCATATTATATATTTTTATTTCCATTCGCTTTCTGTCTACAAGAACTTCGAGCCATCCCGTTTCTATGATTCGGTTTAACATTTTTTTTAGAACAAGAATCTTAGTACGATTAGTCTGGTAGTTTTTTTTTATATTTGGAGAAATTGAATATTGATAGTACAGGAAAGAGTGATTTATAATGGTTTGTCTTGTTTTTTTTATTGCCTTGAATGACGAGACGAGCATGCCGTTCGCCTGATTGTTAGCGATACGACCACCCATAAACATTAGCCAAACCATTTAGACCCTTGAGTTATAAATATAAAGTACTGTGTGGCATTACACTGCGCTCGTCATCTTGAGACATACGATGTTAAACCTCATGCTGTTGTTACACTACATTAATGCATATGTGTTAAGTCCTGTACTAGTCAGGCGAATCAAGAGTCCTTACAACGAGACAATCACATTGTGTCGCACAATTATATAATACCACATAAAAAGTATCTTCCCATTTCCCAACCGGAATTCCGGATTTTGTTTGATAATTTTTTTCGTAATTTTACACTTCAATTTATAGTTCGATCAATTATTGTGGTCCCTTTATCACCGAATTTAGCACTCCCAGATTACAAATAAATCTTCCAACTTTTTTTTCTATAGCATTTCTTGGTTCCCCAAGGATCAAAAGGAGGTAGTGAGGAGATGGGGAGGCACATTGCTTCTGAAAATATAGAATAATAATTGCCATGTATTGCGTGAGCGTGTTGACAATCACTCCGGTGATTATTTGAAGAAGGCCCCGCGGGATCGGCCGGGATTCAATCAGCATATGTGATGTATCGCGTCTCGATGTTACATATTATCGATGTTTTTAAAAAATGTTAAGAGAAGTTGGAATTTTTTTTATGTGGCGCGACTTGTTTATTTGAATCCTCCTAGCCAGTTTCGGCCACGGCGGCCAATCTCAACGGAGATCAGCCAGGTACGCAGGAGATATTATAGTGCACAAGTGTGTGCGCAATACACAGATGCACTCGCTATTCCTTCACTCTCATAGTCCGGTGAGACGGCAATCCGACATGACCGGAGAGAGATCAGGCGCAGGACCAACGGCTTTACGTGCTTTCCGAGGCACGGGGGTATCACACCGCCAACTTCCTGACTCCGAGCTGCGACTGAGTAAATTGATTTTAAAATTCTTGTTTATTTATCCTATTACTGTGGTAGGTCTTCTGGTATAGTATTATCAAAGGAGAGTAGGCTTGTTACCTACTGTAATTTGTTAGATTTCGCATCCTTTCAAATTTTTATGAGGAATTTTATAGATTGTCCTTCTATATTCTAGTGTTGCAATTATTAATTGTAAATTAGAACTCTTGCAAACTTTTTGACTATATTCAGTCGTTGTTATCCTTAATACATAACATACTGTAAAATAACAATGTGATATCAAAATTGTCATCAGTTTATCTATATCCATATTGTATCGATATGTATCGACACCCCGCCACTCGCATCTCTCGGGGCATCGTTTCTCCCGACACGGTTTGTTTAGATTTTTACGCAAACAGCGGGCCGGAGCCATCTTTCTAATTGCCTTAATTAAAAGCATAGTATGAATCGAGAAATCGAAATACACAGCCCGAGGGGGAGGGAGGAGGTATGGGGGTAGGATGAATAAAAATACCGTCTTTTTCGGCACAACTCGTTTGATTTGCGCGATTGATTGTGAGTTGTTGAGTTCTGAATTGGTATTTGTGGAGTGGGTGTTAAATTGGCGGGAATATACTTGGTGCATGCTTTGGAAATTTCCGTGTAGGATGGTTTCATGTAATTGTACGATTGAGTGAAAACGAGGAATGTTTTTATTCTTGTTTTGTTACTTGCTATGAAGTCGGATCAAAAGTTTCTAATAATTATGTACATGAAAAAGGTAACCTAATTTTGGCCAATAAGGTAAATGTGAGCATATAACTAAGCTAATTGTAACTGAAGTTCGCAGATAAACTTCCATATTTATTGCATTGTCACGACAAATAAAAACTATACACACACCATGGATGGGATTAATTTGATTGTGAGGCTTACACCGGGTAATGTTTGTGCACCCCCTTCCTCCCCCCGCGCAGTCGGCCCACAGATAATTACCGCGCCCCCCCTCTGCGTGGCGGTGCAAGTATTAATTGGGCAAATTTTAATGATTTGCAAATACTGATGGACAATGTTGGGTCGCGTTTTTTATGGCTGTTAGGGATAGGTTAGTTATTTAGGGATAAAAGAGGATACATTGTAAGGGTTTGTAATCTTAGTTATGGTGGTTTGTGGGCTTGCTACAGTGAGTTGGGGGATGACAGGGTCATGATTTCGATTCCTGAGTTGGGTTACGAAAATATGTTTTGATTATAACGAGTTGCATGTGATTCAAGTCGAGCTCAAAGAGCAACTAGAGACGATTTTCAGTGTTTCTTTTCGCCGCAACGTCAAGCCGTGGGACGGTTTCTCGGCACATGCGTTCATTCTTCCGATATACATCAGAAGCAATCAACTAGCCCATCGCAACTGTAGCGACGAAACACAATTTCTTATTAGTCCACGTCTTAAACTCTACCAATATTAATAATTCGATATTTCAAATTAAATGATAGGTGGTCAATTTTCTAGTTTATTTTTTTTCCCCGTACAATACGTTCTGCTACCCTACATCCCAAAACAGCGTGAAGTGATGAACCGCGATTGGATAATGGGTTTTGTTTAACCCCACGGCTCCCCCCTACGTCCCGCTACCCGTCCCGCGTGCCGGGATAATTAAAAGAGAGCCGAATGGAGCTAATTATGTTTACTGTACCTCCCTGTCGACCCCGCCCGCTATGATTGCGTTTTGGTTTTATAATCAAGTTGCAGGCCTGGCGTCTGGTTTTTATGCAATTGAACGACGAGACGTGCTTGCTTTGCGATAGACGCTGTACAACAGTTACAAGTGATTATAGGGAGTGTTTTTGCATGTCATGAGTTTCTCAAAAACTATGATTTAGAGTAGATTATATAGAATGTGAAGAAGTAACAAGCCAACAAGGTCGATATTATTCTTGAGCTTGTAATTATTATTGTGCTACTTTGGTTCAATGACAGTACCGATATACCTATGGCATTTCACTGCGCTCGTCATTCTGAGACTATAAGGTGTTAAGTCTCATTATGTCCAGTAGTTAGCATGAGCATATTAGAACCTATATTTCCCCACTAGGACGGAGCTGACGCAGACACCACCACTGCCGCCGTCACCTCCGCCGGCGTCGTCCGCGCCGCTCGGGCCGGTGACGTCAGCAGCGCTGTCCATCATCCTGCCGTCGGGCAGTCCCGCGCCCATCATGCCGCCACTGCCGCCGACGCCGCCAGCCACGATATCTCTACTGGATATAGCGCTGCCGCCCGGCTCTGGCGAGTCCACTGTCACCATCACTGCTATTACTGTGAGTATACTTGGCACTCATTTTAACTTTTCGGGGGTAGGGATGTAACACTTATTTTGCTAGTTATGTAATAAGGGAGTTTATTGGCATCATAGTTTACGTAGTTATAGTGAGTATATCTTTGATTTATCTTACCTTAACTCTACTTTTAGTAGAGAAGGTCCGTGTCTAGTGGGACGGTATAGTCTGTTATTATTGTAATATTTTTTTTATATTGTATATAGTAGTTGTGTATTGTTTCCTATGATGTGGATCATTTTGGATTTTGTCTATAACAGTATATTATGTTGGTGCAGGTGTCATCGCCAGCGAGCACGCCATCAGTGACGCCATCGACGGCGGTGACGTCGTCGTGTATCGTGACGTCGACGTCCACGTCCACGTCGACGGTGACGGCGGCGGTGTCGGCGTCGAGTGGGCCGGGCAGCGCGCCGCCGACGCCGCAGCCCGCTCAGCCGCCGACGCCGACGCAGCCCCCGCCGACTCCCGAGGCTGGTGAGTCTGTCATATTATTATATCGCACCTTTAGGATGAAAACGACACAATTCAAAAAGATAGAAAATTGAGTCATCGTCATAAAATTACTTAAAACGAAGTTCTCAATACAACAATAGTTCAAACACAGCCATATTCCAAAAGGAAGAGGACAAAACTTTTAGATCAGTCCCTTTTTTATTTTATTTTTATAAATAAGGGACTAGTTTTTAGTCATTTAAAAATGTCAACTCAATTTTCTATTTTTTGTATTGTGTCGTTTTCGTTCTAAAGGTGCGATATATTTTTAACCGACTTTCAAAAAGGAGGTTTGGTGTACTATGTTAGTGGTAATTTTGTTTCGGCTTCAAAAATGTTGAGATGTTTTTAATCGACTTTATAGATAGATGATATGTACGATGAATGTGTTTGTTTGTAACTTCACTTTAAAAATATTGTTGAGAGACTGTCTAGGTAATGTTTCAGGCTATGATGTTGACGTACACGCTTATCACATTATGGGCTGGGCATAAGCTCGGTGAGAGAAGTCACCAAACATAACATAAAGATTTTTCTTCACTAATCCAGATTTTAAATGACTGCTTCCGGGTCCCAAAAGTAGAGACAAATTACTCAATAGATATTTGAGTGATAACGGGATTCTCTAGTGGGTCCGCAAGGCCCTAGGGGAGAGACCCATCCTCTTGTTAAGTTTACTTCGATTTATGGATGCTCTGCTTGCGCTTAAATGCTTGAGTTTAATTATAATTGTACCTAATTGCATATTTTTTTTTACAAAAGCCAGTAGTTATGAAATGTGTATTTGTTTTCTTTAAATGGGGACTATTAAATTGTTAAAAAGCATTATTTACAAAAAAATTAAGGGGCTTTAGGGTCTACTTAACGTAATGAAATTACATTGTTAAGGTTAATTCTCATTGTGTACCTAATTATGCAGACTTCACTAATATTCCTTATCTACATTGATTTGTCTTAATCTCCGAGTAATAACACCAATGAAACGACAGTGCATAATTTAGGAAACATTTATTTTATAACAACGATACGATTAAAACTAAACCTCCATTATCCGACTAGCAATAAGCTCGCATGAGATCACTCGTAATACTGATATGTGAGAAATCACTACGTGTCACCGGCCGCGACGTGTTAATCCGTCACCGTGTTGACGTGACGACGTGATGAGGCGTCGAGGACGTGTTAATGCGCCGCGCTCGACGTCGACGGCTCCGGCTGTGTTTCACTCAGCGTCGCCGCGCTGGGCTCGTCTGCGTGACACCGTTTGCGGTGTTTGTGTACGAAGTAATACGAAGGGAACTTTGAGCCGCACGTCTTGCACGGGTAGTAGTGCAGCGTGGTGCGTTGGGTCTTGCGGTGTCTGCACCAGTTGCCGTCCGGGGAGCCCTCGCGCCACGCCACGTTGAGCACGCGGCTGAACCGCACGGGCCCGTCGCACGACGCGATGTCCAGCACCGTGTTGCTCGCGCGTTTCGGAGGATCCGGCGCCTCGATGTGCTCCACGTCCAACTCGCTGGACGTCGTCGATGATGGCGACGGCGGTGGTGGGCTCGCGGGTGGTGATGGTACCCTCGCGCGCCGTGGCACGGGTCGGTGGGCCCCGGGCGGCGGCGCCGGACGCGCCACGCACGGACTCGGCCCGAGCCACGCGCGGTACAATGACAACATGCTCACGCCGCGGTCCGGTAACGACTGCAAACGCGCCACCACCCGCCCTGATTTTATACGCTACAAGTGGACGGGGTTATCCAACAGCCGATGAATAAGTTAGATGTTAAACATAGGCTAATTAATTACTGAGGTTTAAATTTTGGTTAATTTATTTGCACAAGACGGCTGTTAATAAAATATTTACGTTAATTAGTTGAAATCTTTGTGGAGGGCTAATTGATTTTTGCATGTAAATGAATGCTTTACGAGTATTATTATCGGTACGATATTGTTTTATAATTGGGTATTTTGTCTGTCTGGGTGATTGATGCTTTTCTCTGGGTCTGGTAATTGTTAATTTTGTTTACATCACCCTACATGACAGGCACTCCGGAGAGCTATTAAAAAGTCTTGAAAGAGTCTCTAGTTGTTCATAATATATAAAGTTAAATCTTAAATAAAACCACTAGTCAAATTGATTGGTTTTAGTTCACATCCTGGATCTAACCACTCGTTACTTCTAACTCGAAGTCTGACAGATATATCTTGTCTAAACACCGCAGACCAGTGTAATCACAAAGAGAATTAAAAACGTACGCTATTGTAAAGAGGCATTAAATATTACGCGCATCGGTGAGTGGAGTCTTTGCAAAGGGCTAATTCATTTAGAGGTCCCACGGCGCGCGACCCTCAGCGAGACACATCTAGACGCGTTCTCTTTTTAAATAATTAATGACAGTTTTAATTTTTTCTACTTTTATGTATTATAACGATAGGTGTAATTTTGTCCATGACTTAAAAACAAGATACATATAACGTACGATCATAAAATTTACGTACGTAATATTTACAGAGCATCACGCCTCCTAAAACATCATACAACTTGTCACTTATGTAGGCACACACATAATATATACACTCATGCCTTTTGTCCCCAAAGGGGCAGGTAGAGGCGAAACTAATGCACCCACTTTCCACTGTGCGTATTCCGTCCCATGATGTGATAATTCTAGACTCCGGTCTGATACTGAATAGAAATACCCAATATCACTGTGTCCGACCCGGTAATCGAACCCGAAACCTCAGCATTGCAGTCGTTTCAATACCAGTACGCCACCGAGGCAGCCCAATATATCCATAATCCAAAAAAGAAAAACGGCAAAAAAGTAACGACATAATATCGATTATTACAGAATTTATTTTTACTATAAAACACTATAATAATGTAAGAGCGTAAAATGTCTGCCTCGCTACGGCACACAGCGCTCCGCCGCCATGGGATCGGTTGAATAGTTATCGTTGGAATGATTGGTCTCAGAATGACAACAATGCTGTGTATAACTTATTTGCGCTGTTTTCCCGCGAGATTCGTACCGGGGGACTCGGGTTTTCAGAAAAAATATCACTTATTCTCAATACGACGTGGAATATTTGTATTTCAAGTTGGTGGTACGGTACTGAATATAATTTGTTCAATGATCATAATATATAAGAAAGTGAAATACATGGAGAAGCTCCGCAATAATAGTTGTGACGTCGTTAAGGAGTTAGATTATATAGCATAGGCCAGTGAATAAGAATGTACGTGGCCCTCCGGTCACTTGATGTTAAGTGATCTCTGACATCCATAATCATCAGTATTAGATTAATCATGTATGTACTGTAATGTTTTATTGTTGATCAAAATTCAATTGCCTACTTTTATGTGTGGTCTAAGGCGTAAACCTTCTCAGTGGTAGAGACCTGCGCCCAGCAGTGTGACAGCATATAAAACAGGGTTGGTATTATTATGCTCAACAGCAGATGCAATGTAGTCATCGCTTAGGTAGCTAGTGAAAGGCTGGTAGGTTAGCTAGGCTAGGGCCTGTAGTGTCCTCACCGGTGAGGATCGCGACGCGTTCCTTCCACTATTTTCAATAAAATTAATTCATAGTTTTTTTTTCTTAAAATCTCTTTCCTGCCAGCCCGAGCTTGGCTTCTTGATTTATTTAGTTATATAAGTGATTTTTGTAATGATAATTTGTAGTAATTGAATGTACTTATCATAAGTGCAACTATGTTCGCCTACGTGATGAATAAAGTATTTTATTTTAATGAAGTTACTTTGACATGTCACCGAACCCCAACCAGAGGTACATATATTTAACAAAAACATATTTAAATCCATTATTAACCAAACAATTGCACAATAAAACATAATAATTACGTTAAAACGACCTTAATACCCAACAGCGAACGGACTGACGTGTTTGGACGTCCACAAGGCTCGCTTATCCCGCTCAGTCCGGGCTGACAGTTCGCACACAGGGAATTTTTAATCGGACCGGCCGGCAGCCACCGGCTTTGTCGGATTAGCCGGTTATGTGTGCCGATTGTGCCGGGTGTCGATCGGTTGAAATTTTCATGTGGGATTATTGTTGGGAATTTTTTTATGTGTATTATGTAGGGTGACAATTTTGATTATCTTGTGAATATTAGCTCGGCTTGGGTGATATTTCTGTCCTATTGCACGATCTTTAAAAACATATTTGGTGTTGCATTTCCTGCATGTAGTCAGATTGATGTTGCCCTTTGCTGACTCTCCAAGTCAGATTAGTCCTGAGACTCGCCGAGCTTCACCGCTCGATGTCATAAAATGCGTGCCACTGCTGGTCCTGGCTTACAGGAGTTACAGTGGCGGGTGTGAGGGCGGGATAGTCTCTCTGACTGTCCAAGTCGTGGTGTTTGCAATTCTTCTGGTATTTTGGCAGCGGTAGTTACGCATCATAATTATCGCTTGGGTCTCTGCTGTTCATCATTGTGAATAAGTAATGTATAGTAAATTAAGTTCTGGATTCATTTTGTCTAACTTGTCCATACTATACAAAGTTTTTTACACAGGCAATTCTTGGTATATTTAGGACTGCGGGAAATTGTGCTTATTTCCTAAAGACCTCTTGACTCCCTGAAAATTAGCAAATCTAGTAAATAACGAATGCATATCTTTCATCCATTTTATGATGAACCAAACCTCGCTATTCATATTTGAGCGTACAAATTGAGCGAATCAGTCGTAGCCATTTAATCTGCAAGATGTCCCGTTCGTCTGTTTGTTGTGCAAATACGGGCGCTCGTTAAATTCGCACGCGTCGATGGACGCGGCGTGTGTCAACCGTGTGTTACCGCTGTGTTGCCGCACCGGCATGTCAATACCACTTTCGGGGTATATCTGGGATGTATGTAAATATGTAAGCAGGAATGCTGTTGATGTTCTATTCGTTTGTATGTTTTGGTTATGTAATTTTAACCCCCATGTATAAAGAGGTTTATAAGGAGGTGTATCTGTATGTCTGTGGTACGTAGGTCTCAAACGAATGGACAGATTTTGATACGGTTCTGGTTGATAAATAGATGGGGAATTCAGCTGGTGTTCGTATAATAATTAAAAAAATTAACTTGCTAACGTCAATTTGTAGATCAGTTCTATCAACAACCTCCACTAACAAGAGTGTCTTTCTATTCTAAATATTTAGGATGCTTGGGTACTTTCACGGTAATCCAGATTATAATACCAGGGCAACTCATGTTATTTCGGAAATACACAAATTTTATTTGAACCAAACACCTCCATTCTATATCCCAGCAGTAGATCTAATTCTTCAACCACCTCACGCCTGAAAATGACAAGACTTATAAAAACGTAACGTGGCGCCGAGTCATCAGAACTGGTGGATTGTTTGAGCACGCCCGACAGCGAATAAAACCGACTTCCAATTAGTTCTTGTGCAAATATTCAGTAATTGGAGAGATTAATCGACGGTGCCCGACACGGATACGTTGTGGCTGGATGTGACGTAGAATTTATTCTCTTGGAACAGTAAAATTTGTTACCTTTCAAAGCATAACGTCTATTTCTTTTTTGAGGCATCTCATATTAACATATAGCCAGTTATGTTAGTTTTATATTATGATTTTTTATACATGTCAATGGCCATGTAGTGCCTGGTTAATGATTCTATAAAAATATAAAATCAGTTATGTTAGGTTTGTCAATTATTGTTCGCTTTAACGGTGAAGGAAAACAGCGTGAGGAAACCTACCTGAGAATTCTACATAAGAATCTCGAGGGTATGTGAAGTCTGCCAACCCGCACTAGACCAACATGGTGGACTAGATTAGTAGAGGAGGCCCGTGCTTAGCAGTGGGCAGTATATAATACAGGGTTGAATGCATTGCATTGTTAGTCCCATGTGATAGGAGGTAATATTTTCAAAGCTATTTCTTGATTGTAAAGTAAGCCTGCTAATAAATAGAAGGAATATCACAGCTTTGACTTACATAATACTAAACTGCGCTTGTCATAGTGAAACATTAGAAAATAAGTGTCATAAACGCCCAGGAATTATACTGTTTACGATGTCCTTAAAAGCGAAATATAAGGCTGCTTACTACTTACACAGATCTTAGTGACAGAAACTCCAAAATAGATATAGTTAATAGATAAATCGTAGTCACATCCAGCTCAGATTTTACCACTAAACTCGTGGAAACTAAGATAAACCTTTGCGGCCGTGCTCGCCGCTCAGTTTGCACGGGCTAATTAGTCTAGAATAAATGTAGCCGCTAGCCAGCAGCGCTAAAGTTCGGGATACTACGTGAAATTATCATTTTAGGTACTAAATTGACAGATAAATAAAATATAAGGGATGTCTTATGATATTATGTTCATATCTGGCTCGAACCGCCCTGTGGATTGGGGGCGTTTGGAGAATTCCACCACGGTATCCCCTGCCTGTCGTAAAAGGCGACTAATAGGGGCCTCCGGGGGTCACGGGTGGGCGGGACGTGCCGCCCACCCATTAGTCTAGCCAACTTCTGTGACCCCCGTGATGGACATGTCCGAGGCAGCGTGTCTCACGCTGCCTCGGACACCAAAAGGTGGACACGGTACGGTGTTTCGGGGGCTTCTGAGCCTCCGCAACAGGAAAAGGACCGCAATAGCGGTACGTGCAGGGGCGGTTGCGGACGACAACTTAGACGTGAGTCGGAGGAAGCCCGCAGCCGTCCCTAATGCGCCGAAGATGGCCGTTTAAAAAAAAAATATCTGGCTCGAAGGATCAAAATTGTTTTCGAAGTTTTGCGTAGAACCTTTGCGTACGTAAGTACGTTTATGGGAAAGATCACTAAAAGTGGTTGCAATTCGGAATATGATTAACTAGTTAGGAAGACAGTTTCATCCCTTGCTAAATATAGTGGGAAAAGAAAATTAATGTGGTTTTACACTGCACTTAATGAAAAGGTAATAAAATAAGGAACAGATGCTTTGTCTTTCAAAATCATCATTCTCTCTTTTCGCAAAACCGCATTTTAAACCCACCTATGTAGCATTAACTAAACGCGCAAGTTAATTAACAATGGTTAACACAAATCTGAACACCTCGTCCCCCGGTGCCCTCTCCCGCCCCCTGCGCTGCCCCCCACGCGCCCGCCGACTCGGTTAAATATTAAACCGATTGTACTGCAGTTTAACGTTTGTTAGTGCATTCGGTCTCTGAAATTTTGAATGTGAATGTGATTTTGAGACGTGTCTTTCTTCTAAGTTAGGGTCTATGATTTTTCTGGTAATGTGGGTAGTTGTAGAGGGTGAAGATTTAACATCAAGTCAGCTCATTTGTTACATAGCCTTTTCCTATCACACGCTATAGCTTGCGATAAATGTATAATTAAAAGTTTTGGGTGGTGTGGTTACTTTTTATGGGAAATCGTGGTGCTTACCAACTAGAATAGATTCCTGCATAGATTCAAACTTAATTCCTTTTAAAATTGTGAAATATTTTTAAAGACGTATGAATATTTGTTAGAAGCAAACGCAAACACCGCTGGATTGAATGAAATTTGACAGATTGATAGACCATGTTCTGAAACAACTTATAGGCTATATAACCTTCAAAAAGTACAATGAACACATTTATACAATTATTTGAAAAGATCTAACACACAATAAACATCAAATAGTATCAACAAAAAACATCACAAATTTCCCAATCAACAACGTACATCCCGATCCGATTGAAAATCCTCCTAGCCAGTTTCGGCCACGGCGGCCAATCTCAACGGAGATCAGCCAGGTACGCAGGAGATATTTATAGTGCACAAGTGTGTGCGCAATACACAGGTGCACTCGCTATTCCTTCACTCTCATAGTCCGGTGAGACGGCAATCCGACATGACCGGAGAGAGATCAGGCGCAGGACCAACGGCTTTACGTGCTTTCCGAGGCACGGGGGTATCACACCGCCAACTTCCTGACTCCGAGCTGCGACTGAGTAAATTTAAGATGAAAAAACCCAGTCACAATTTTTTTTTTGGCTCGACCCGGGATTCGAACCCAGGACCTCAGCGCGCAAATCGTACTCGTAATGCGTACGCAATACCACTACGCCACCGAGGCATCGGATCGGGCCGTAGGCCCGATCCGATTACACCCATAAATAATGCATAACTCATAGTGATTCATCGGATACCTGGCTAAATCTCCTCGCTAATCTACTTTGCGTACCAAATGCGGCGCGGCGCGGCGTCCGCTAAATATTGTAGTGTTAGCTACTGATTCACGAATTAACGTTGTTTTGTTTAAATATTCAGTAAGGTATAAGTGGATTATACTTTGTTGGTAAAATCTGGATAAATAATAAGTTATCAGTAAATAGAAAATATAAATTAGCTCTGCACTTGTTCTATACCATTCTGTGGATTAGATCGTGGCAAATAACTGACAGTATTGTTTGTCTCCAGCGGTGACTGAACGGATAGGCACGCCGTCGATAACCAGCACGATGACCACCACGACGGTCACCACCACCTCGTCCAACTGCGCGGTGTGCAGCATGCCCGGTGCCACCCGGACTGTGTCCAGGTCTAGGGCGGTGCATTATGGACTGAAGGTAAGTGATATTTGGGGTGCTTTTAGTTTGTGTTATTTGTTTCTTGTTTCGACATTGTTTTATCAAGTGACATGCAGGGGATGGTAGATGTAACTGAAGGTCAAGTTTGTTATAAGTTTTATGTAGTTGGACAATGTGTCTTTAAAGGATGTACATTATTCTATGGTCTTCTATTTGATATTGTTATAAAGCTCTCTTCTGAAGTTTCTAAATGGCTTGTATTCAAGACTGCCTCGGTGGCGTAGTTGTATCATGGTATGTCTGCAATGCTGAGGTCTCGGGTTCGATTCCCGGATCGGGCGAACTGATATTGACTTTTTCTATTCAGTATCAGCTCGGAGTCTGCAATTTGTGCCCGATATGGCGAAAAGTGGGTGCATTAGTTGCGCCTCCACCTACCCCTTCGGGGATAAAAGGTGTGAGTATGTCTGTGTGTTGTATTCAAGGCTCAGCTGGTGAACTTTACGGTCAAAGTGTAGGGTTCAGCAAACATTGATTGTAGTGTGTATCCCGTGTGCAGGAGGACGCAGTGGGCCTGCGCGTGTGCGAGCCGTGCCACTGCCGGTGCGTGCGGTCGCGGTACACGCGCTGCCCGGTGCCGACGTGCCCCGGCCCGCGCGTCAGGGCCAAGCGGCTGCGACACCTGCCGCCGCGGTGGCACGACCTCTCCAGTGACCTCAAGAAACCGCTCATGGACGAGTTCCGTTAGTATATTGCTCTAATACTAGCTGTTGCCCGCGGCTCCGCCGGCGATTGAAAGTTTTTCCGAGATAAAAGTTCCGCTTTATATTTTCCTGGGATAAAAAATAGCCTATGTGTTAATCCAGGACATGATCTACCTGTGAGCCAAATTTCATCGAAATCCGTTTCGTAGTTTTTGCGTGAAAGAGTTACAAACATCCGTACATCCATTCTTACAAACTTTTGTATTTATAATATTAGTAGGATAGTGTGAATAGTGATATAGTTATACGCTCTTGGATTTACTCGAAATTTTGTAAGGATGAATTCTGAGAAAACATGATCCAAAGATAAATCAAGTTTTTAAAGCAAATGAACATGAAAAGAAAAATATTAATTAATTTATTTAATGTGTGTTATATCATATTTTCAACTTTTATTTTATTTAATTTTAGAAATCCCAAGTGAGCTAAGCAAGTGTTGTTTGGCGTGCTTCAAGCGTATCACGCGGCGACTGGAAACAGTCGGGGAGGGGGGCGCAGCGCCGGAGCCCACGGAGGAGGAGGCCGCGCGGTTCAGGAGTCTGCTGCGGGACCACGGCACGGCCTGGGACCGGATAGCAAGCGTCAGTGGACGCACGCCCGCCAGTCTCAAGGCGTTCTACTTCACGTACAGGTGGGTGTTAGCGTGAATGTGCTTTGTGATCAAGTGGCATTAGTCATTCGGTTTCAATTGTTTATTATGCTTTGATTTCGAGGATGTCAATGGTTATTTCCGAATTTATTAAATTAATTGAAAAGGATTTTATAACAAATTATGGAGCAAGGGAAAATATTGAAAAATACAAAACACTTGAATTATATTAGGTGGATTTTTAACAAAATATATTATGTTTAGAAAAAAGCTGCAGCTGGACTCGTTGGTGGGCGAGCGGCTGCCGACGGCGGCGCGCAGCTCCAGCTCGGAGAGCGGCGTCAGCTCCGGCGACACCGACACCGCCAGCGCCGGCTCCCCGCGCCCGCCCGCGCCCCCACACCCGCGCCCCCCCGCACAGCCCTCCGGCCCGCGCACCGACGCCGTGGCGCCTCGTCGCACGCGTCGCGACGAGTACGACTCCTCCGCCACGGAGACCGCCGACGAGGAGAACGACGCGCCCACTACTAAGGTATGCACTTTATATCATATACTGCATTCTTATTCTAAAAAGGAAGCATCAATTTAGCGGATTACATTTTTTTGGTCCTTCAAGCCGGACTAATCACGGGATTTATTAAATATTGAACACTGAATCGACCACAGTACACTTCAATTAGCAATTTAAATAGCTATCACAACAAATAAATATATTTAACTGAAACTCGCTACTTGCACGTTCACACAGATCTTGCCGCCATCATCAATCCCCTTGCCGGTATCGACGCCGTCATCATCTGCGCCGAGCCCGCTGTCCGCGCCGGCGGTGTCGGGCGTGTCCAGCGCGAGCGTGTCGAGTGTCAGCAGCGTACCGAGCGTGAGCGTGACGAGCGCGACACGCAACGGGCCCGCGGCCCCGCAGACCGTGCGCGACGTCGTGCTCAACCTCATAGAGTTCAACCTCGCGAGGGACTCGAAGCCACCGCCCATCAAACCTCATCAGTTGAAGGTTCATATACCATAGTCACTACATTATTTTTTTTTTTAAATATTAAATTAATGAAGCTAACGAACGCATTGATTTTCCAGGTATCGTCGTCAACCCCTGGGCGGGAAACCCTAGCAACATTAACGGTGGTGAATAGTTCACACAACGTGAGCTCGCCGCGGTCGCCGCACCGGCCCACCGCCACCATCACGCCCATCGCGCAGCCCGACGCACCCAAGGAAGGCGTGGTGGTGGTGCACATCGAGCCGCGGCCTGAACCTCGACCCGAACCACGGCCAGAGGTCATGGACAACAGGCCTGACTCCCTCTTGGATCTGACGGTGAAGCGGACCGACAGGAGAAACGATGTCGCCTTCTCACAACCTAATAAACCGGTGAGCTATAAAGATAAGGTGTATTTTTAGGACATGTTAAGATATCCATGTATGTTTTAGGTAAGATCATTTTCGTAGCTTGCTTAGCTATTATTGATCGCTACTTCGATATCACAGGTTTTAAAAAGCTTAAGATATCGTCATAAGTCTTTCAAATATAATCGATTACTAGCTAAGTTATTGATTGAAAGTTTTTAAAAAGCACATAGCATCATCAAGAGGGTTTGTAAATATTATTATGTAATTGTTTGTTTCGGTTCATTCCAGAACATGTACCGTAACTCGAACGAGTACACGTACCGCGGCCAGCCGGAGCGCGAGTCGCCGAACCAGTTCAACGCGAAGTCGAAGCCTGTTTCGAGCGGCGCGGCGGTGCCGGTGGCGGTGGGGGGCGCGGGCGTGCGCGGCGCCAAGCCCGCCGCCAAGGGCTCCATCACGCTGGGCACGCCGGTGGAGACGCGGTTCGACGCGCGCCGCACGCCGCCCGGCTCCATCACGGCGGGCACGCCCGTGCACGCGCACCACCACCTGCACCAGCACGCCACGCACACCACGCACCCCACGCATCCCACGCATCCCACGCACGCGCCAGACAAGCGGGTCGACCACTATTACAAACGACGCTCGCCCGCCGCGCCGTACTACGCGCCGCAACACTCGCAACATCCGCAGCATCCGCAGCATCCGCAACATCCGCAACATCCCCAGCACGCGAGGCCGCAAGACTCCGCGTACTCACCGGTAAATAATTTTGATAGTTTACGCAGTTTCCAGTCAGTGTTGACTTTGAAAAAGGGGGTAAAACCACATGTGAAATTGCATTTGTTTCTTAGGATACAATGACACATTGTAGTATAGGTACATATTTGAGGTTTAATTTCCATGGTTACCTCAACTCAAAACAATGCCATATTTATCAAGATACATATTTGTCAATAGACTGCGGGTAGCGGGTACGGTCGCAACCCACACGGCCTAGAGCAACAACGGCAGATCATCATGGCGGACTTCATCACGTCGCAACAGATGCACGGCGGCGCGCGGCGCGAGCGACAGGAGCGCGCGCCCGAGCGCAACGAGCGGAACGAGCGGAGCGAGCGCGAGCACGCCGCCTCGCCGCAGTACAACGTGCAGTACGCGGGCGCCGCCTACTCGCCGCAGCGGCGCGACTCCGTGTCGGTGATACAGCGGCACACGGGGCACGCGCACGGCTCGCACGCCTCGCACGCGCCGCACGTGTCGCACGCGCCGCACGCGCCCTCGCACCTGTACCACGGGCCCGGGCACGCGCAGCACCACGCGCACCCGCACCACGCGCACCCGCCGCCCGGACACGAGGCGTTCACGTCGCTAGTCAACGTGGCGTCGGCGGCCACGGCGCTGCCCGTGCCCGGCGGCGAGCCCCCCAAGCCCGAGCCCAAGCCGCAGCCCTCGCCGCACCACCACCAACAACAACAACATGAAGTCAGGTACTCCTCCACATGTCCAATCACCGACATCTTCGATAAACAACCAACTATAAAAAATGTTTTATAATTGTCTCATATTTGGTTACAGATTACGAGAAATGAACATACCACAGAAATACCATCCAATAACGCAGTACCAGGTGAGTGGGACTTGTCCATATGACTTGACAGAATTTATATGTAATTGTTACTGAGAATTCAAAATTATGGTATTGATTGTATTATTCTCAGGTAATGGACAGGCGAGTGAAGCATCCGCAGTATAACATGGAACGAGACATCCAAATGGCGATGCAACAGAGAAGAGAAAAGTGAGTATCTCTTATCACATCTGGCTCGAAGGATCAAATTGACGAACACAATCGTTCATATTTGTAACTACCCTCTGCCTATCTTCACAATATAAAATATGTATTACAGCGAGCGAGCGATGGCCGCGTTGCAGGAACGACACGTGATAGAACAACACCAACAAAATCATCCGCACCAACAACAGATCATGCACGAAAGACACCATCTCCATGTTCAACAGGTACGTGTTTTATTCACTTCTTTTCGTGGTCACGGTAAAGCGACTCCACTGCTTCTGATAGCAAGAGAAATGGCTGAAAATGTGAAATCGATTGTTGAGGAATAATTAACTGATAGAAACAGAAACGATTTTGATTTGAATAAAAAAGATTTATCACTGATTTACAGCAATATATTTAACAGAAATATTTTCACAAAGATATCGGCAACCAACCGACCGGTTTGAAAATCAATGATCAACTTACTCAACTGCCACTAAGAATACGACTGAGACCGACAGCGAGACTGAACGCGAATGAAAGTGCACCTTTTTATACACCCAAGTGTCACTTCCACTACTAGTTTGACATCTCTATTGGTTTTCATAACTGGTCAGTACGTTATAAATACCCTCACAAAATGTTTTATTCTAACAATTATATATCGGTCGTTAATCGACACGATTATGCCGGCCTATTCCAAATCGACAAGTACGTAAACATTGAAGCATATAAATAATTAAAATTGTTAAATATGGTCTAACATACTTTAGATAAAATTATGTAAGCTCACATCTGACCCAAATCGTTTTGTTTTAGGAAAACGAGCGGAGACCGGTGTCGGCCGGTTCGTACACGACGAAGCATCGCGCACAGACGCCGCACCACCTCGATAACAGGAAAGACAAGTGAGTAAAGCTAAATAAACATATTCATAGTTATACTCGACTAATTTACGAAGTTACTCAATTTACAAAAAAGTTAGTTAAGCAAATTATTGAAAGCATAAATCTATGAAGCTACTTAAATTCTTACTCCTGTGTTGCTGCGACCTGCAGGGTCCTCGAATATATACATTCCTTAATTTGTAAAACCTTTTTAACAATTGTGGAGTGCAAGAAATTGGTATGATTTGAAAAATAATTATAGTGTTACTCAAGTATGTAAAACTGCTTAACGCGTCAAACCCCGCTCATATATATCGATGTATGGGGAAACCGTATATACTCGGGCGCCGGCGTCCGTAGCGGGGCTTGACGAGTCAATAGATCCATACAGCATCTAATCCTCAACGTTACTCAACTAATCGATCTATTTATTTGCAGTCGTAGTGTGGTAACGGGGTCAGTGAGCTCTGTGGCGAGTACCGCGAGTGGTGGCAGCACGACCGCGGCGGCGGCGGCGGCTGCTGCTGCTGCGGCCAGCGCCGAGGCACGCTCCAGCACGCTCACCGCCGCCGAGCTCATCGACGCCATCATCACGCACCAGATCAGCCAGACAACCACCGACCAGCGGTACACGGTCAGTCACTTAAACCTCACATTATTATAAACACTGGTTTACATAATCAACGGGTATTAATAGTTATCGATATGTACCTTAATTGATTAATATCGATTGTGAAATTTGGTTTAAATTGTCGCTTAGATCCGTTAAGATACAAGTTTAGAAAATAAGTTCTGAATGTGTCACTATCATCATCAAATATATCGATATAGACTCGAAAGTTTTTAGTCGATATTTTTATATCGATACTAAGACGTCACTATTTTGAATTTTATAGATAACGATATAAATGTTTAAATTTTATTAATATTTTCCCTTTCTCCATACAACAGGGGCGAGAATGCGACAACGGCACCGGGAACCCGCCCACGCCGCAGGACCGACCCGAGCGTGGACAGGCGACCTCCGACCGCGAGAGGGACGAATCCCACGCAGCCAGCACGCACACCACCAGCATAAAGCTCGGCGACCTCGCGTCCAATATCATCACCAGAGATTTCTGTAGTCCCACAACATCGCTCATACACCACAAGTGAGTTATAACTTGTAGTGGGTTTCTGCATTTCGAGATTAATTTCAAAATTTATCGATATTGTTCGATATATAATTTCATTTCGAAATCTTAAATTTATTATTATTTTTGTTTCTACAATTTACATCACACTCTAAGATGTGATGTTTTATAAATTAATCGATCATGGATAGGTTTTTACATAACCGTGTTTGTTTTGTTTGCAGTCGATTCTCTGTGAGTAATTCGGAGGTGTACTCGAGTGCGGTGAGCAGCGTGACGGGCGTAAGCAATGTCAGCGTGGCGGGCAGCGGCGCGGGTGCAGGCGGGGGTGCGGGAAACGTGGGCGTGAGTGCGGGCGGAGGGGGTGCGGGGGCGGGCGCGGGCGGTGCGCTGGGGGCTGGCGGAGCGGGCGCGGCCGCACCGGGTGCCGACGAGTGGAAGCGACGTGACCCGCCCAAACACGCGCCGTACTTAGAGCCCGTCTCGCCGCCCGACAACCATCATGCGAATAGGTGAGTAATTAGATTATCGATATTTATTTTTTTATTATTTTTGTGATTGATCAGGATAGGAAGGAATCTAATAGACTTATAATATTGCTTGAGGTATTTAAAGATACCGGCGTTTAAAATAGTTTAATTTTATTATAGATTTTAAAATATAAAATTAAGGTCCTGAAATGTTTTTATATGTAGTTTAAATGGATTTAGTATTTTTTTACAGCGTCAGCCCAACAGGAAATACAGGCTAAAGGCTTAAATTCAATTTTCTTTACTCGTATGATTACCAACTGTTACACGAGTGTATCCTAACCGCCAGAGTCGATATTTATGAATGTCCGTATCCCCAGAAGCAACAGCAACCGTCGGTACGGGTGCGTGTCGGGCGGCAGCAGCGGCGTGCTGACGGCGTTCGACTACGTGACGACCCGCATCGTGGAGGTGATGCGCAGCGACGCGGACGAGCGAGGCAAGCCGCTGCCGTTCCCCACGGCCGGCTACACGTACCCGTACTCCGCGCTCAACGTGTCCGCGCCGCACCAGGCGCACGCCACGCACACCACGCACACCACGCACCCCACGCATGCCAATATAGACGGTAAGTGCATGTTAATTATGTAATCAGACACTTTAATTGCTATATTTGTTCATGTAATAGTTATTCTCTGGTGTTTATTATATCTATGAATATAGTATTCTCTATTTGTAATATTTTTTTTCTAAATTTAATCATTGGACCATACCAAATATCTGTACATATTCGTATGTATTACATTTATAAAATGTCATTTTAAATAGGTTGTGAAAATTCCTGCAATAGGTATACCTGAGTTATTATTATAACATATTAACAATGTTATATTACTTGTGTTGCAGGCAGCGGCGCGGCGTCATCAGGCCCCGGGCCGGCGGCCCCGGAGCCCGCGCCGCTGATGTCGGAGCAGTACGAGCCGCTGTCGGACGAGGACTGACGCCGCGGCGGGCCCGCGCCCCCGGCCTCGCGCACGCCCTCGTAGCGACGCCGCCGCCGGCTCTCCGTCATCTGCCACACCGCCCGGTAGCACCACCACCTCACCACCACTCCACCACCACACCACCACCACACCACCACACCGGGCGCCGCGGTACTACACGCTGATGTCCGACATATCGATTCATGTTAAATCGATTATCGATGTTTGAAACGATGGTGAAATTTAAAACCCTTATTTAATTGTGAAGTAATCAATGTTTTGTCTTTGTTTTATATTTAATCAGGAGAATTTGACAAAACAGTGGTTATTTGAAGGGTTAGTGCTTATCGATATCGCTGTGACCATATCGATAAAGAAGCTTCCAAAATCGAATCATGTTTGTTAATCTGTATCATTTTAAAATTCATCAGAAACGAGTTACAATACACGAGAAATAAATCGATAAACAAATCGGGCATCAAACGGAAGTAACCGAGAAAACAGAAACGGAGACGGCGGTAAAACAAAAAGACAAAAGTATACAGAAGAACAGACAGTATGGGTTTACGCGCGTGGATACCCCATAATAGGACGGTACTAATTGTATATAAATAATATTGTTATGTTACGATGCAGGGATATAGCGTCACGTTGTGGGAAGCTTTAAGACGCGCGTAGTGTACAGAGGAATCTGCATACATTGACTGCGGGGGTGGCAGGGCGGCACAGACTGATGGGCCCAAAAGCCTGACGCTACACGTCCGTGTCGCGGCCGTGGGCTGTACGTGCCGGACGTCAAAGCGCACGGTCTCGCCCCGGACGCGATAATAGATATATTCGACTGATGACGATTTTCCAAACTGTTAGATGTATTGTGATTGACGCAAGAGCCAATTATAGATGTAAGTGAAGTCTGTTCATTGTTCTGACGATCACTCGTTCAAATCGGTTTTGACATAGTGTGCCTACCATTTTAGGTGTAAGATTGTCTAAAGGGGCTTACGAGTTTCGGAGCCCCGGTTTTCGCGTTTTTTAATTGCTCTGGATACTAGTCCTTTAAGCCATTTAGTTTTGCCTTATCTGTCGAGAACTTTGAAATAAATCATGGCCGATTAAATTCCTTGATCATGTAGTCGTTAATTTCTTCCAATAAAGTCTTCTTAATCAGTTTCTCTAGACTCAACACGTTGAACTAAAACCATTAATTTTGAAATCTTTATTCATGTTTATTATTCTTGCACGAACTCACTTTTATACAACAAATTGAACTTGAACTAGTTTAAGGAATAAATAATATATCCCCCCCCCCCCTGTGTGGCACGTGTCCGCCACATGTCGCCCTGTGTCGCCCTACCCGCCGCCGCCGACTGGAGGCCGGCCCGTGCCGCCTCAACGCAACTGGATACGCTTATCATGTAAAAATATTACGCTGTCGATATTTGTATGTCAGTTATATTGTAACGTTATTTATTTACTTCTCTTTTTACGTATTCCTACATTGAGGGAGCTGTGTGGCGCGTGACGAGGACGCGCCGCCATTTTTTATTGCACCGCGGTCCGCGTCGATACTCTAGCGATGGATCATTTCGTGATAAACTAGCACTGCCGCCGAGAGTAACTGATGAACCTCAACCGTTGGAATGTATGTGGCAGTATGATTTGAGTGTAGAAGTATGTATGTATGTAACGTGTTATCCAGTCTTCCATCGCCGCTGCGCCGCCGTAGGATAGGGTTTCCGTATTCGTCCACTACTTAGCGACTCTTAACCTTGTACATTGTGTATAGTCTGTATACGTTCGGCGCACGCACTTGGCAGATTCCTCGCGACGCGTCGGTCCCGCTTGTCGCCGAGGCGCGCGACGCCGCGTGTCCGTATAGTATTATAAGTTGTTACTCGCTTGTGTTCGGACTTCGCTGCGGCAAAGCGTTAATTAGTAATACGTCTAGATGATTTTTTTCGTTAGTTTTAAGTATCGTATTGTTGTAAATAGTCCCATTTTTCATTCATTTTTGTATTGTATAGTAGTCGAGGGGCGGCGGCAGCGAACTCCGAAACGCGCTCCGCCGTCATTCCCGACGGCGTTAACGAAGGCGTTGAACTGTTTAATAAAACTAAATCCCTTTATATATAGTGTACACTCGATGTAAGGCTAGCACGTAATGTTGAAGCGGTAAATTATATACATATGTAAAAGTTGGTTAATATGTATATGCATTTGTAATTATACAGGTTAGATACGACTTACATTTAGAGATTTCATTTTTTTTGGTTAGTTAGACGCGGCCGACGGGCCGGTATAAATATGGGTGTGGGCTATGGACGCGTGCGTGCGAGTGAGACGGACTGCAGGGCACGCGCCGCCGTCACGTCGCCGTCACGCCGCCGTCACGTCGCCGTCACGCCGCCGTCACGCCGCCGTCACGCCGCCGCCACGCTGCCGCACACTCACTACTGCATTTTCATTTATGACGTATCCGGTGTTTACTGGCCGCTTGTGTTTCGAACACCCGCCCCAATCGTATATCTGAGGATAATGGACAAATCTCCGGTCCCACTACGATTGTATGTAAATTAATCACTTATTTGTATTTTTTATTTAAGTTATAGTACTAAGTGACAAAATCAAATGTTTGTCAACAAGAATCGCCGTTTAGTAAAAACTAATCTGGTTAGATCCTGTAAGAAATAGTGTATAATAAATGTAAAAAACGGAAATATATTATTACTTTGTTAAAAATATAATTTATAGTGGCACATGTGTTGCCAAATTAAAATATTTTCTACCAATTAGTAACAACAAAGTGGTAGTATTCGGGGAGAGTGTTCGAAACAGGCGGTAATTGGGGTTTAAATGTCCTCAAGTTGTGTGTAGAATCGACTGATTAAATTTACTTTTGGCGTGATGGGGCGCGTCGGCGGCTGCGGTGGCATGCGTATTGTGATTTCTTTATAAAAATGTAATGTATAATGTAAGTAGCCGAAAAGAAGATAATCCTTGTGGGTCCGGACATGCGAAAACAAAGTTTTGACGGACTGCAAATCAATAAATAAGAATGGAAAAATCTATTTGCTGTGTTTTATTTTGTGACGGTACATTGAACAGTACATAGACAACACTACATAACAAATTAACGCGCAATGTAATATATTTTTAAAATCCTGTGAAACCGAGGTATACAAGTGTTGCCAGTTGCTATCCAATGTTACACTTTAATTCCACAATTTTTTTAACACACTATACAATACATAAAAACCACTCTGCCACATCATAAAAAGTACAGTAATTTTCAATATCTTTATTTACGAAATAATAAGTGGGATACAATAGTTAAAATTGTGCTATAATTTCATGCAAAAATGTACCTAAACATACTGAATAGCTGAATATTAAATTATCAATGTTGACATATAGTAAATCTGTGACTGCAAGAACAGCTACAAGAAACCACTAAACATGCTACAATAGTATTCAGTATTCTGTGATGCAACTCGTAACTTCTACGCTAAAAGAGGCTGTTACTCGTCGAAGTTAAGTAACAGAGTGAAGTATGACCACGCAGTTTTTATTATCTGAAATAAAATTGAGAATCAATGAAATTTTTTTTTTCTTTTATAGTAAATTTAATTCACGGTGTTCATTATGGATTTACTATGGTGGGTGGGTGGTTATGCCAGGAATCTGATGAATTGACTCAGTTCACACCAAACAGCTGCATTATATCTTCTACCCAATGATATTCAAAAATACTTTTACCTAAATTAATTTGTCAATATTATAACGATTTGTGACACTTTTAGGCGGCTTGAATAGTTTCAAGAATGCGGAATACATGTACCGTATCCTCACTTAAAATATGATGTGCCAACGTAAATATTTTGAAATGCAATATGAACAGTTTTACTAATAAGAACCAAACTGGTATTTACCGTGCTATAGCTAGCTAATGATATCACAGAAAAACCATATGTGGTAACACAAACGCCCGTCTGGGACCTGAAAAAAACAATTAAGTAACACTTAATCGAAAAAAAATCATTTAAAAAATGAGGGCAAATAATTTTAAACTCACTAGTCGACGCATGCGGCATGAATTAGAAAGGGTGGATCTAAAGCTGCGATTTCGCAGGACGCGGCAGACGTCAGACGGCCGCGGCAGACGGCAGAAAGCGAATGCTGTCGGACGTCACTTGCCGTCGTATAGATTCCGAAGCCTCGATGCAATGACCTCGCAGCATTACTAATTGTATTACTCCAATTGGAATTTCGCAAAATCCCTTCTTAGTGAGCACCTACGTCCTAAAAGGAAACCCCATGCAAAATTTGAGACTACTAGCACTTGCAGTTTCTGAGATTTCATGATGAGTAAGTGAGTGAGTGAGTGACCTTTCACTTTTATGTATATAGATAGACTTGAAGAAAGCTCATAGACTTGAAGAAGGCTCATAGACTTGAAGAAGGCTCTTTTAAAACTTTGATAAAACACACTAGTGAAAATTAATAGAAAAATCGCTTTTTACGCCTGTCATCACGTCCATAATGGAAAACTGCAACGGCAGTACTGTGTTTGTTCGGGAGTGCCGTCTGCCACTACGCGTTAACGCAAGTCACGACCTGTCGGGCGTCATTTGCCGTCGTGTGCGGAATCGGTCTCATACAATTTAATACTGCATAGTAGTGCCGTCTGCCATCGCGGCACATGCTATTGCCGTCTGCCGCTGCCGTCTGCATCACGTAGACAAAGTAAAATATATAGACTACTGTATAGCTCCTTTTCACTCTTACAGAAAAGGATGGTACTATAGAGGTATTGCCTATGAAAGAAAGGGATAGAATCGTTTTATTGCCGTCCCGTAGTTTTTTTTTTTCGTATGGCCATCTTCGGCTCATTAGGGACGGCTGCGGGCTTCCTCCGACTCACGTCTAAGTTGTCGTCCGCAACCGCCCCTGCGCGTACCGCTGTTGCGGTCCTTTTCCTGTTGCGGGGGCTCAGAAGCCCCCGAAACACCGTACCGTGTCCACCTTTTGGTGTCCGAGGCAGCGTGAGACACGCTGCCTCGGACATGTCCATCACGGGGGTCACAGAAGTTGGCTAGACTAATGGGTGGGCGGCACCTCCCGCCCACCCGTGACCCCGCCGTCCCATAGTGCGTGCCGGTTTTTTCAAGGTCGGGATTGAAATTTCACACATTGCCTCTGTCGTAAAGTAGTTGTACTTGAATTGAGTTGGATTTTCTATGGTGTTTTTTAGTTTAAAATATTGGGTTGTAATCGGTCCTTGATAAGTAGGTATGCCAAATTTCGATTTAATCCGACGTTTTGAAGGGGGTCAAAATCATGTTCAAAGTTTCCGTTACATACATACGTATGAAGCTAATAAAATCGTATTAAAAATATATTACCTGTGCAGCATAATTAATAGGGAGCTTTTTATTTTCTTGGACGCTCTGTACCAGCCGCTGTTGTACACAGCCTCGGCCACACCCTCACTCTGACAATAGAAACAAAAGTCATGAAATAACCAATCCTAACAACCGAAATTAAATAATCTAGCTATCTCTGGCTGTTTTACATACGTTATATCAATATTGATCTTCGAACCGATCCAGAGAATAGACCAATCAAAATAGGTCATTTGTAAACTTGTCACAATAAGCTCTATTCTGATTGATCCATTTTCAAGATCAAAAAGAGATTGGGGTCGTTTATTGAAAGCGGCGGTTATCAACCCCGAAAATAAACCAATCAAATTAATTATTATGTGAAAGTTGCATTAAAACTCCATCCCATTTGGTCCATTTCCGTGATCGATCCAATCTTTTATTTCATAATATATTCATCATCCACCTGAAATATATTTGTGATGTAAGTAAAATAAATAATTGAATTAACTTACAGAGTCTAGCAGTTTCTGTCCGTACCAGCATACGAACCAAGTCTGAGATAGTGCTGTCACCAAAAATGACTTGTATGCAGTTTCGTTCCATTTTTCCACAGCCTGAAAGATTACTGCCCAATGTATATAATACTCTTTGGATTAATGTGCTTGACCTCAATAGCTATTGCAATCGCAACGAATTGGCGTAGCACAGCAACACAGTGCTTGTAGCCATAAAGAAAAAAAAAAAAAAAATCGCAACGAATTTTCGAAATTGGAGTAAGTTTATGAATGCAGACGTATCTTAGAAAAATTGCTTACTTCCAATAGGGAGATTTAATAATATGGATTTTTTGTTATTTTTTACTTACAACGCTACAGAATCCGCAGAAACAAATGATGACTGAGCTGTTCATAACGTTCACCAGCAACGTCAAATTAAACATGTTTTCAACGTCTTCCGAGAGTCTGAAATTAATGGAGAAAAGGCAAAGAGATGTAAAGTAGCAGTTTTAAAGCTTTACCTATACTTTTTTCCGGTAACATCATAAAAAAGAGGCATTTGTTGTTTCAAGTAAATTATATATTTGTGATTCAAACATTTGATTTATGCTGTTTTTTTTCTCAATTTTTTATTTTGTTTGTCACATTTACGTGAGGCTACCCTCGTTTTACGGTAATATTTTCTTTTCAACCCTCTAACTATTGTTATTATCTACCCTCAAAAGATTGTAAGCTGCCATATTATTTTCCAATAACTAACTGTACCTTACTTTACCCACCTTATAAGTGTTCGATGTCGGAGCACAATCTCTGTGATTTCCTTGAGATGTTTCTTCTCCCACTGCTGTGGAGTATAGGTGTCCATAGCTTCCTTGTGTATACGTAAGTATTCCTCGCTGTATTGTCCTAAATTTGTATATAACTGAGGTATATATTTTTTTATTTTTTTTTGGAAAACACCTTACAATACATAGGTAGGTACATATACACTCACGCCCTTTATCTCCGAAGGGGTATGTAGAGGCGCAACTAGTGCGCCCACTTATCGCCGTGTGTATTCCGCCCCATAATGTGATAGGGGGCGAGCCTAATGCCATATTTTTCGATTCCAAAACGAAAACAGTAATCGTTATCTTATTCGCAATGATTACCTGCCAATTTATTCAAAGTTCAACGAAAACTTCAACAATTTTTTTAATTTACCTAGAGGATAAGACTCAATGAGCTGTTGGTCAACAGGTACGTAGATCAACTTCTTGATCCTGAGGGAGAGTAGGTCAAACTGCGTGGTGAGGTGGCTCAGGAACAGACAGAACAGGAAGTCACCGCACATATTCAACCAGATCACGACCACAGCTGGGGAACAGAAGTAAATCTACCACACTACCTATTTCAATAGATCAACACCAGAGCCTTCTTATCAACAAAAATCCTGTCGATTTTTGTACAAAATGTATTAAAGTATCATATTAATCTATCATTAATACAGGCAATCAGGAAAAAGTACGAAACCAACAATATTAAAAACAAACACTGCTCAAATCATACCGTGCCATGTCTGCACAACCAACATGATTTCGTAGACCACCGGCTGGAACGGGTCGAACGGCAGCCAGTAGAAGAAGTGCAGAACCGGCTCCCACTCTTCGCCTGAGAGGCGTTTGATCAGCTCCCAGAAAGGGGGGCCCAGGAAGCTCAGAATCAAGTAGTTGTTGCACCAGTGGTACGCTAAATGAATAAACAAAATACTGAGATGATCATGATGATTAGAAAAAAGATGAGCTTTATTAGGCGAATTTTCAGTTAATTTTCAGTAAAATTTTATTATAGTCATTTGAAGTTTGGTAATTTTGTATCTTCCTATTCTTTCCACCTTTAAGACTCGAAGATTTTTCTTAGATGCATTGTAATTCTATGATTTAGTATTTTAATAAACCTAGTCTATTTATTGAAACTGACAATAAAATATTAACTATGGATTTTCTCCACCTTTAATAACTGTGTCAATCTGCTTCAGGGCGGAGCTGATGATTCTGTGCTCCTCCTCGCCGACCTGCCCCTGCGGCCACATATCTCCGATCTCTGTGATCAGGTTCTCGTACACGGGTCGGCGCCTCACCATCTTCACCGACTTTACTATTGCTGGGAATACATTAGTTATTTATAGAAAGTCTTCTATAAAAAGCGACAGGCCACGGCTTCGCACTGATAGCACTAATTATTATATAGTGGTATTCTATAGTTATTATATTCTGGTAGTCTGATCGCATCCAAATTACACGGGATTACAGCTAACTAAAATTGACATTAAAATTCGCTCCAGCCGTTTTGGAGTCCATAGGGAACACTCATAGACACATTTATATAAGGAAACGTAGTTAAGATATTATTGATGGGATCGTTTGTTAATATTATTACCTATGCAAAGTATGCCTAAATACAGTCAGTGGGTTCAGTTTAGTGGCCCGTAGCGCTAGATTCTAGGGGTTCGCCAGTATCGAGCTTGTTACATAGCTTTTGTCATTAGAAATACTGTTTAATGGTATTTACTGGCAGTAGGACTCTCATATGTAAGAGTCCTTCTGGATGGGTACCAGCGCAATGTCTTTTTCTACCGCCAAGCAGCAGTGTGGATGCACTGTTGTGTTTCGGTTTGAAGGACACTGTAGCCAGTGTAACTACTGTATATAATGTGACTTAACATCCTATGTCGCAGGATGAAGAGCGCAGTGGAATGTCACGCAGTACTTTGTAAGCCAAGGTGATGGATGGTGTTGCTACTGTTTATGGGTGGTCATATCGCTTACCATCAGGCGAATGGCATGCTCATCTCGTCATTCGATGTAAAAATAATGTTACAGTTACGTGAATGTTAGATATCGAAATTTATTTTATTTTCATTTATTTGGAACACTTACAGCTAGAACATAAAATATTAAAGCAAAAAAAAATAAATAAGAAGGCCATTTACAAGTTTCCACAAGTAATAAGTAATAAAAGAAAGGTCATATCCATGGATAACTGATACTGATACCATAAAAACTATGATGCGACTGTGTGATGAGGCACTTACCATGTATAGAGTTACTAAGTCAGATACAAAAAAACAATATTATAAGGAGTTTAAATCTCTTGTGGTTCGGTCTATAGATAGTGAAAAGCGTGCATATTTTAAACTCAATATTAATAATAAACTCAATAACCCTAAAGTGCTGTGGAGAAACATTAAGAGTGATTTACTACCCTCTCATCACAGTCGAGGCCAAGATCTGCCGAAATTAACAATTCTGATGTGATAAATAACGAATTTCTAAAAGTGCCTGGTAAGTCGGAACCTTCAATATCATTACTGACTTACTATGAGTTTCATAGGTATAGTCATGAAACATTCACACTTTCACCAGTAGATGTGTTGAGCGCTTTATACTAGTATTAAAGTGAGATGCTGTAGGTTTTGACAATATAACACGTAGAATGTTAATGATGTGTTAGAATGTTAATGATGTGTACCCCTGCTACTTTCAATCTTCAACTTTCCCAGACACATGAAAGATTTCTACTGTAAAACCACGAAGAAAAGAAGAATAGCGGAGGTGTGTCAAGCCAAAATCTCTTTAGAACGTAGCGTCGCTAAATGCGGGGGGTCGGGGGATGAAATATAACGATAGCTCCACCCCCCAATCAAAATCCATCTAGCGGTGAATGGCATTATTACAGCGTAACAGAGCTAAGTTGTCAATAATTTAGTTCGTCTTTTCACCCCTATGGCGTAACAAGCAATAGTGTTTTGTTCCAGACGATTCTATGTGCGTTAGTATGGTGGGACCACATTATTTATTATGCTACTGGCGCTTAGCCGTTTTTCAGCATATACATTACATAGGTGACACATACATACAGGAAAATTAAGGAATAAAACAAAATAAAAGAAGTTGTTAAAGTTGTTGATAAAAAATCTTTATTGATTAAAATTAATAATGATAATCTTACTAATATCTACTTCAGTATCCTGTGATAATATTATTAATGCGAAAGTTCATAAAAATATTTGGATATTTACATGTGTGTTAGAAGTAAACACAGAAACAACAAAACGGATTTAGATGAAATGGCACGCGAGTAGATCATGTCTTAGATAAACACATAGTCTACTTGTTATCCCAGTAATTTAGCCCCATGGAAGTAATGCATATTTTTAATCTCTTCATAGGGACTTTTTTTTAGCGGAAAGGCATTACACGCGTATGAAGCCGCAAGAAACACCTAGTATTATGATAAAAATGAATGTATTCCTTATTGGCCACTAAACAAACCGCACCATGCACATAAAAATCAAATTCAACCGAAACAACGCAACCTTTACGCCCAGGTTCCCGCCAAAGTCCGTAAAATATTATAGTTACGATCAGAAATTGTTGGTTGTCAATTTAAAAAAAAACTAAAGTACTCTTTTAAATTTAATTTGATTTCTAAACGACGGGCGAACATCAAATGTTTGAGAGGTAGGAATATTTTCTAAGGAAAAGCGAAATTATTGTTTTTACTATATTCCAACCATTTTTTTTTATGTTTTCGAATATTTCGTTGGCGTCCAGTTGTTGCGCCTAATCATAACACGTATTCATGCATTTCTAATGTCTGTATTTACAGCATCGGTAGTAATAAGTCACTTTCTCCGCAAAAAACAAAAAAAAAATGGGGAATCTAAAATGATAACAAATAAATCAATAACACGAAAAAAACTTACAAATACAACGAAATTAATAAAAATAATATCGACGCTTGAAAGGCAATCATATCTAAGCGATATTCAGCAATTTTTTTCAGTAGAGCGTTTTAAAGTTTTGATTTTGACAAAAAAAAAACATAACTAAACTATTCTCTGCACAAAAATAATTGTAACTGTTTTAGGAACTTCTTAATGTTTGACATTTTTTGACTTAAATCAACAGCCTTGACGATAATAAATTAAAAAGTTACCGTCGCTTAGTTAAAAATTACCTTAATTTACAAACATGTAAGATCATCTAAATGGATGATTTTATGGATACCGTAACAAGTAAATTTAAAGAAATATCAAATATTTAAAAATGCGCAGTTGGTAAGAATCGCATAAGGATAACTAAATATATTAATAAAATCAATTAAAAATATCTATAGCTAAATTATTGGGTCGCACGAATGTAGAAAAACATAAATACGTGCCCAATATTGTAAATATTGTTATTCCCACCAACATTAAACTATTTAATAAGCAGCAAACTTTAATGAAAATCAAATTTTATTGTTAGATAAACATACATACATCCAAAATATGGCACATTGATATAGAATTTGATAATAGTTAACAAGTTCGCTGGAAGGAGGTTCTCGCCTCAAGCAGAACTAGAAAACAATAATATTATCACTAGCTTTTGCCCGCGGCTCCGCCCGCTTTAAAAAAGTTTTTCCGGGATAAAAGTCCCGCTTTATATTTTCCCGGGATAAAAAGTAGCCTATGTGTTAATCCGGGACATGATCTACCCGTGTGCCAAATTTCATCGAAATCCGTACAGTAGTTTTTGCGTGAAAGAGGAACAAACATCCTTACATCCAAACATCTAAACATCCAAACATCCATACATTCTTACAAACTTTCGCCTTTATAATATTAGTAGGAAGTAGGATTTATTCATTGTGTTGGAAACTCGTAATTTTCACTCAAATTTAATTTTTGCTGAAAGCACACACATACAAACTCACGCCTTTATCCCATACGGGTAGTCAGAGACTATGGAGCACCACATTCTACGATTTTGACATACGTTTTCCACAAAAGATTTTCATAGTACTTTGCAAACACGAGAAAGAAAGTGGGACGATGTAAAAGAGGCCATGGAATATAAGAAAAATACATGGCTAGATGAGAATAGCCAACGACACTTTCAAAATACTAGGTTCGCAAGCGGGTGTATTTTCTTTATTGCGAACAGGTGAATATCTCTTAACAATAAGTATAACCACCTGAACATACCCGGTAATATTAACTATGCGACATCATTGAAGTTAAAGGTTGACAAGTAAAAATATCTAAGCATAAAAAATAGAACTTGTATTATTCAGGTATAATTATCTAACTGATTACTCTCTTTTTATTTCGTTTTATGTAAAGTTGTATACAAGGTTGATTAAACGGTGAGGCTTTATTTCTAGCTACATATGTAATGTACCATATACAAGTTCTACACCAAATTTCAGTTCAATAGGAGGAATAGTTTAGCCACAGTATAGATTTTTTGTGATTGCAAAACTACATCGGGATGTATATCTGCCCTAACAGCTGACCGAGAGTCTAAACATAGTTATCTAAGGTCATGTAAGGTGCGTGACCTTAAATATCAACAAAATTAGGAGACGTTGCCCCTCTATCAGCCAATAATCACGTCAAAGTGAGTCTTAATCTTAGTATAATAAGAACGAAAACACAATAGCATTACATCATAACTTTGTAACATAAACAAAGAAGCGATTAATACATAGACCTGGGTCATTCCAATCTTCAAAAATTCAAAGAACTGTTTCAGTTTTTTTTATGAGTCCCCGTAATTGCTCCGGGACATGAGACTCCTTGCGAAAACGCCTGCGCCGCTTCCTAGGTACAATCTTATTAATGCTTACGCGCCATTTTGAGAATATCAAAATATTGCTTTTTGTTTATGTAATAGGACACTAATGTAAATGTATTAAAAAGTGATAGTGTTTATTTATTTCTTTGTGTGATACGAGCACCGATCTTTTGTTATGTTTGTGTTTGGTTTCTGTAACTTTGTGACAGCGAAAATTTTTAAATTTGTACTTGAGACCCACCCCGAGCTACCTATCTATTGGTATTTGCCGGTCGGCTCATCGGCGATATGAAAGATAACAGAATGCGACGTTGCCGTTTTGTCACGCAGATGACCGCAGGTTAGTGTAAATATTTATAAATGGTGTTTGCGTATTAAATTGATAGAACTTGTTAGAAAAAAGTGATTTTCTATTTGTATCTTTATCGAGTTTTTGACCGTTTCGAATTATTTCCGAGCCGATATCGAGTACTCTGTCCATTTTAGTGCCCCTGGATCATAGCAACCTTGTATATGTACTATTAACAATATATTTTATTAAGCTGAAAATATCTTAGCACATCAATATGGTGAGTATGGGTCCAGGCAAATATATATCTACGCCAATGCTATAATTTTGTTGTGTAGGTAATAAACAATTAATTAAAGAGTGAGCATTGTTTTTATTTCAAGTAAACATATATTAATGCAAAACAGTAATATCACGATTTCAAGTAAAACACGATAAGTTCAAAATCAATTTCCTTAAGTGTACCAACTACTATAAATCCGAAAAGTCGTAAATTTTTTGTCGGTAAATGAGAAAAAAAAATGTGAAATTTACCGGAATCATCTAATATCTAACCGCCAAAAAAATTGTCCTAGAGCTACGAAACCCGGATCAATCGACGCAGAAAAAATTGGCGATTTCAAATATGTATATAACTCATTTTCGGTATATCTGTCGTTTAGATATTATTGCCTTTCAAGCGTCGAATTATATTCGATGTTGGATGTCGCTGGCATGACGCACATATTTTTCGCTATCCGTTATTTCCGAATACTTACCCACAGATGTCACTACATTTTTTAATATATTTTTTCACATTTCCTGTAACTAAATAATAAATGATTGAATAATGAATATATTTAGAGGCAAAATTAACTAAGTTTACTTATTTCTGCCGAAAAATTATTGTAATATGCGTTTATAATGTTAAAATCAAGATATCGGTGAGAAATATGTAGAATGCAACTTTTCGACGATAGATGTCTCTTGGTAATGCAACAAGAAAATATGTTTCAAAATGCAAATAAACATAAATTTAAACGGCTTACACATAAAATGTTATGCCATCTTGTTTGATTTTTGATCCTGAGCAACTTCTACTCTCATCAATATCACATTTCATGGTTAAAAGAATTTAATACGTATTTAAACGTCAGATGAGGCCGAACCGAACGCACTGACGATTCACTCAGAACTACGGTTTTAGGCCCCGCCTACTGTGACGTCATGGCCCAAATTGATGGTGACATGACCTATATGCCTTGCGGCACCTCCGCTATTCTTCTTTTCTTCATGTGTAAAACCTTTGAAAAAAAAGCCCAATCAAACAGCAGTGACTGATCTCCGGCCCATTAGCATTCTTTCATGTTTGTCAAAAGTGATTGAAAAGATGATATGTCGTCAGAAGATCATGTTGATCAAATAATAGCTTCTTATCAAAAGTCACGCCTAGGTCGCGAATAGAATTCACCCTAGATAAACTTATATTGTTGATGATATAGCTAAAGTTAATTACATTTATTTGACGGGTGTAGGAAGATACATAGCACTTGGAGACATTCAGACTCAATTTATTATTAATACAGTAAGTTTGAAATCTATCTAGGTCACTTTGCAAACGACTTTTCACTATCCATGTTACGGATAACGTGGAGAATCTCCATATCATCCGTCCGCTTAAAGAAGTATTTTAGAGTATTTGAAACATATATCGACATCATTGATAAAGACGAGGAAAAGAAGAGAACCTAACAAAGACCCTTGAGGTACTCCCGAAGGAATACTCATGAGAGATGAGGTATAGCCATTAAGAACTGCACTCTGGCATCTTTTGCAAACGTATGAATAAAACTAGTTTTCTGATTTGGATGGTGGACAATCCACCCCGTGAGCGTGAAGGCTGCAGTCTTCGAAATGTCATGTTGGGAGTAAAATAAGACATAAAATCACGATACAATTTGAAAACTAGTTTTATTTCGATGAAAAATCTTGTTGCCTAATATTGCTTTTCTGACCGCCAAAGATGACAATTTTATTGAATTTCTTTCGAAATAAACTGTTAAGCCGTGGTCTTGCCACCCAAATGTTAAAGATTAAAAGAAAGAGAATGAACTAACCCAACAAGGTGAACCCAATGCAAGGCATCATACGGAAGATAGCGATGGCGTCTTCGAAGGTGCCACCGCTGGCTGTCACACACATGCTCATGAACTCCACAGTCAGAGCGAAGAAGATGTTCACGAATGAGACCCAGTAGTACACCAGCCAGCAGATGCTAGAATATTAAAGGGTTCACTATAAACAATCCATTTTTGTATAAAGTGTGTGTCTAAAATCCATATTTTGGTAACATAAGCCTCGTACCCCTGCCAATGCGCCCGACGATATGATATTTACATGAATTTGTTCTCGATGTACGATATTTAGGTATATGAATAAAAGTAGTAACTATTGCTGGCTCTTTTGTAACGCAGTCGGCTAGGGTTTTGAAGTGTAACGGCTTGTATTTGAGAGAGTTTTTATATTTTTCACTATTTATCCTTACTTTAATGGAATACAATAATTATAATAACCCTCCTTCTTTCGCAGTCGGTTAAAAACAGTGAAAATAATGAATTGATTGTAGGTACATTAATAGGTACACCCAAACACACTTTTTTAAATTTCCTATTACCACGATGCTTTAACAACGTCGCTTTGCGTCAGGTTTGACTGGATTAGCGACACGGATAGCGAATTGTGACAGGGTGAGTCAGGTAATGGCCGCTTATGCTGTTGTTTGGCACGCACTATAAGCTTGTATTTACTAGATGGTAAACGACAGATCTCTCTATACGCGAGACTCAGTCTGAAATTAGATTTTGTGTATATAGCTATTTCTGCTGTCAAATATACAAGCAATAAGTATTGTGTTCCAATTTAACAATAGCTATAAAATCAAAGAACACCCGATTCCCCTTTGTTTTAATTTAAAGTACAGGAGCAGTTCTCTTCCCGACACTCCATCACGGCCGGAGTCCCGCAAGGCTCTGCCCTCTCCCCCTTTCTTTTCTCGCTGTATACCAGTGATATCCCCAAACCAAAGAACGCCCATCTGGCGCTCTTCGCGGACGACACCGCAATATACGCCTCACGTAGAGACCCCGACAGTGTGGTGCGCACTTTGCAAGCCGCCGCCGACAAGCTCGGCGAGTGGTTCCGCAAATGGTGAATCACCGTCAATCCCACCAAAAGTCAGGCTATCCTTTTCACTAAGAAAAAGAGAGTCCATGTGCCCCACACCTCAGTCCGCATGTCCAACCAGGTCATCCCCAGGCCGATCACAGCCAAATATCTAGGAGTTACCCTTGATCAGAGGTTGACCTTCATCCCACATATAAACGCAGTACGCGCGCGAGCCGCATTCGCAATGGGCCAATTGCATTGGCTCTTAAACAAGAAAAGTAAAATGTCAATCCGCAACAAGATTAGGATCTTTACGACTTGCATTCGACCTATGATGACGTACGCATCGCCCGTATTCGCCCATTTACCAGGTCTGCTCATTTTCAGCGTATGCAGGTCTTACAAAATAGAATGCTCAGACATGCTCTTGGTGCCCCATGGTACGTTTGCAACCGCAACCTCCACGTGGACACCAACAAGCCGACCATCAGGCATTTCATGCAAATGGCCAGCAGACGCTACTTCGATCGGGCGGTAAATCACCCAAACACGTTAGTCCGTAAAGCGTCAATATATACTCCATACGACCGCGCCAAATGGAGACGGCCGCGTTCCGTATTAACCAATCCAGAGGACGAAATCACTCTGGCCATCCGCCGTAAGAACGAGTTCCTAAAAATCTAACAGTCCACAAGACCGCAGTTCCGTCCTCGCCGTCGAGGACCTCGCCGCGTTCCCCGTCGACCCCCCGACCCCTCTAGCAGTTCCGGCTCGCGTGCCGATGACAACACAATCTACTAGGATTAGGCCTAAAAACCAATCTTTCCCTAATCGTTGATGTCTCATCCACTCTCAGTGGCCGTCCTGAGCCGATGTTCGTAACCCGTTAGTGGGTTGCCCTCAGCATGGTCACTTAATTCAAAGGGTTGGGAGCGCCTTCTGCATTCACCCTAAAGACCGGTGTGGCCAGAAATGCCTACTCGCGTCAGGCTACTGGGAGTAGGGCCAATAACAAAAGAAAAAAAAATACAGGAGCGGTAATGACTTATGTATTTACCTGTACCATTTCATACGGTATACCTATAACTAACGTGACAAAAGTGTGACTCAGCAGCGCCTATGATATGAAGATTGTAGACTGACAGTTTCATGCATAGGTATACTAACCTTGCTGTTTTAGAAATTTTGTGGTTCATCTGTATACCGCTCCATTTCAAATACATCCTCGTTGTCTCAAAGGTGTTTTCATAGTCGCTTCTGTTGTACACCTGCATATTGTGAAAATAGTGATCTATATAGTTATTGTAATACGTGAAGAAAAACTTTGTACTCACCTTTTTAAGCACGTTGTGAACACGGAAGATGTGAGATATGGCATAATTTAAGTTTGAATATAGAAGACTTCAGAAAAATAAAATTTCAACCAGTGGGCGACTAGTACTCAAATGGAAACGCAGTAGCAACTGCAGTGTAGGAGTCGGAAAACCAAAGATTCCTCAATTCCCAACCTCACAATACCTTATTACCTTCCCATAAACATAAGCAGTTAGTTTGGAATTCGTCTGAGATTCTGGTTGATCACATAATATTAGTAATTGTAACTAAAACTATGGTAACGAGAACTACTGCTTAGTTCGTTAAGCAACAAAGATTTTTATTATAAGAACTACTCAGAAATTAATTACTTAACAAAAACTAGTTTATGTTATTTTTGTACTAAAATAATATTAATACCCTTTTCAATACTTGAACTTTTTTGTTGAAATATTTCCGCCATAAAGATGCCATGTTGTTTAGAATTTTAAAACATAATGATTGGCTTCGAAGTATCCGTAGTATTATAATGCTCTCTGCTTCGAAACTACCATGGATTAAATATGAAAATACATTATTTTATTTTCCAGTAATTGATTTTGACAGGTTAGCATTAAGTAACCGATAGTTATGAGTAATTATTTGTTTGTTTACTGTAATTTTGTAAGCTGAAGCGTATTTTTGCAATTTCATTTTGTTACGGAATTTTATTCTTTTGCGTTTCTTTTTCCTTGAACATAATTATGTACATTATCTATTTTCCACTAGTTTTTAACCGACCTCCAAAAAAGGAGGAGGTTCCCAATTCGTGTATTTGTATTTTTTTAAGGGACCAGTTCACCGATTCCTAGTAAAGTTCCAAATATCTAACAAATACCCCTAATATATTACTAGTGACTTCCTGGCATGTATTCGATACCCGTCAAATAGCTCTCAGGAGTCAGGAGTAAAGTAGTGAAAGAATTTTCAAAATCGGTTCAGTAATTCCTGAGAATAGCGCGTTTGAAAACAAACTCATCAGCTTTGTAATATAGATTTACCTATAGACTCGATTTATGACTAAATAGAAAATCACTTTATAGGTAAATCTCATCTCTAAAGATTTTTGTCACTACAAGCGACCTCTCGCGGCGCATGCCAAGACCTAAAAATAAATCGCCAATATCTGCCAAATATCAAACGCAGTTTCCGAACGTAATAATGGAGAATAGCCCAAGATTCAGTTATAGCAACCCGAAGACAAGAGCCTGGACAGGCGTTACTGTGTTCTCGGCGTATCTGGTGCTTCTCATGGTGGAGATTTATATCGAAATTTACGAGAATAGGTCACACCTGCGAGTTTATGATAAACTGTGCGAGATTTTGGTGAAATTGCAGAGATTTTAGTGGTGTAAGATGTTTGTGTCCCACTTTTAGGTAATGGTTTCAATGTGTGTAATAAATAAGTAATGGTATTTTAATTAATATTTTTATTACAAGACCTGTGTTTAAGGCCTAGTCTTTCATCCAAGGGCAAGTTAAGTTGGACTCTTATCACAGTGGCGAACTGGGAGTAAATTCGCACGCTTCATTAGTCTGATGATACTGTTAACTTTAGTTGACTGCCTCGTAGGAGTAGTTGTATTGCGGTACGACTGCAGTGTATCGGGTTCTATTCTCAGGTCGAGCAAACTGATATTGGGTTTTTCTACGCAATATCAGTCAGGAGTCTGGAAATGTCGCACCTTTAGGATGAAAACGACACAATTCAAAATGACAGAAAATTGGGTTATCGTCATAAAACGAAGTTCTCAATACAATAATAGTTCAAACGCGGCCATATTCAAGCAGGAAAAGGACAAAGCTATTACATCGGTCCCTTTTTTATTACATTTTTATAAATAAGAGACTAGTTTTTAGGCATTTAAAAATGACAACTCAATTTTGTAATTTTTGAATTGTGTCGTTTTCATCCTAAAGGTGCGATGTGCCCGTTAAATGACAATAGGCCCGCCTACTTACATGGGACCTAACATAGCTGGCGAAATGTGGGTGCGATACACTTATGCCTACCTCTGAAAAGGGGAAAAGGCGTGATGCTATGTATGTATATGTAACTTTCAATCCTAGCCAGTTTCGGCCACGACGGCCAATCTCAACGTAGATCAGCCAGGTACGCAGGATATATTATAGTGCACAAGTGTGTGCTCAATACACAGGTGCACTCGCTATTCCTTCACTCTCATAATCCGGTGGGACGGCAATTCGACATGATCAAACAGGCGCCGGACCAACGGCGTTCCGAGGCACGGGGGTATCACACCGCCAGCTTCCTGACTCCGAGCTGCCACCGAGTATTTTTTTTAAGATGGAAAAACCCAGTCACAATGCTTTTGGGTCGACCCGGGATTCGAAACCAGGACCTCAGCGCGCAAATCGTACTTGTAACGCGAACGCAATAAAACTACACCACCGAGGCAGTAATATGTAACTTTGAATGAAACAACACGGACAAGTGTCTGTGGTGGTCTCAGTTATAATGATTTACGTCCATTGCTTTATCTTTACCATGAAATAGATTAGAATTACGATTTGAATTATTGGATGGTAATGAATTCACATGGGTAATTTTAGCTTCAATAATATAAGGTTTCTGCCATAACGTACAATAATACAACATAATTAATAAGTATTAATTTATTCAACATTCACGAATCACATTTAACATAATCATTTATTTACAAAGTCACACACACGACAGCGCTTTGGCAATGCGTTCCGAACTAACAACTGCGGTATATAGCTTTATACTGAAAAATACTTCCGAGAACAATACGTACTGTGTGAGAAAGTTAGCATACCTAGTTTTGTGCTTGTCTATAGTACAAGCCTACTAGTTAAAGGGTGTTTTATAATATGGGCTAAAATTATACTCATTACTAGATCTACTGTAACACTTATGCCCTTTTAAAATAATTGCCGTACGTACATGTTTTCCCACACAATAGGTTTTCTTGATATGGAATAAATTATGGCAGTTTGTTTTGGTGAAAAATATATTAACAAAAATGCACTATAAACGTTACAAAATAAATAATAAACTAAAACAAATGTCTAAAATTATTATCTAATCGTTTTAAGTTCGCAACACTTACCACTTATGTTTTGCTACCGATCGTTCCGGGCGCAGAAGAAAATTATCATTACCGGCATCATATTAGTCGAAATTTTCATTACCGTCGGAAAGTTAATTTTATTAAATTCCATAATCATAGCTTTGTATGTAATTCCTGAGAATGTTTACATAATCCATAATTAATTGACACTAGAGTGAACAATCTATATCAAGAAAAATAGAATTTAAAAAAAATAGCTATCCACAATATTATGAAGTTGTTACAGTCTTAAATTGATATTCCTTTAGAATTATAAGTCCAGCCACAGGTGGTAATGACGATCCTTCCTACCCCTCCTGGTAATTCCATTTACTTCTTGGCGAAATCTTCTCCGGTCTTGATGTTCTTCAGGAGTTCAGGGATGGCGGCCTTGAGGAGTTGTTGCTCGAACTCGTTGAGTTTGCCGTAGCCGAGGTTCTTCTCCACTCCGTTCTTGCCGAGCACCACGGGGTTCGCGAAGTATGCCGCCTCGGTCAGATCGGATTTCACGTACGCGCACTCGACTACGTTGGATTCGCCCTGGGAAATTGCGTTTTTTAAATACATAAATAAAACATAACGGGTACGGCTATACAATAGAAAATAATAATATATGTTTGTTAACAGGATTAAAAACTTACAGTTATTGATTACATTTAAAGTACAAAGTTGAAATCTACTTATTAGTGTTCAAATACAATTGCTGCATTAATTTAAGTGAGATTGAAAATGAATAGCGTGAAACTGTATTTACCTTAAGACCCTTAAGGACGGAGCCGGCGAGCCTCGCGCCAGCGTACGCCATGGAGAGGGTTGCGGAACCACCGCCAGCCTTGGCCTTCACTACCTGTATAAATATAAGAAACAACAATGTCGTAAATGAAAAATTTAAATACAAATTAGGAATAATTGTACTTTCAAATCCAAGCCAAAATTAAATCAAGATAAATTTGGTGGTATATTTATTTTGGTATCTATATTACGGTCCTAAGATTATTCGAAGAAACTCTTATGTGTAGATATTTAAGACGGCAATGACTATTTTTCATTACCATATCATTTCCAGAGTATATTGCATCCCGTCATTGGTATTACTACGAACGTACAATGTGACTTTATCGCGTGATTAAATACAACAATTTACTGATCGCACAATAAAATCACTCAAAAAGTTTGTCTGGTCGCGAATTCGTAGAAATAAATACGTTACTATTCCACAATAGAAAAATTTATATCTTTCCTAGTCACTCTTTATAAAAAAAATTTTTTTTTTTCTCTCCTTTTTTATTGCAATTTGTCTGGGTGACATTCGGCAATATTTATATGGTATAGTTATCTTGAGTGGTATGCGAGGTACACGTCCAGTGACATGTCCTCATAGATTGCTATACTAGAGCAAGTCCTGTGGTAATCTTATTTTTAATCTCCGGGTGTTCCTTGGAAGTATGTCATCCATAAGATGGTGGGCTAGTATATTTGGGTGTGACTGCAATCTATTTTTATATGTTTTGGCTTTCTCTTTTAAAAAATAATAATTTATAAATAATTAAATTTTATGATCTGCGAAAATCAAACACACCTCAGTACCGGCCTCCTGTATCCTCTCAGTGAGGGCCTTGATCTTGGCCTGGTCGCTGAGCTTGACGGCGGGCTGGCTCTGCGACAGCACCGGGATGATGGTGACGCCGGAGTGACCACCGATCACGGGGATGGTCACCGAGCGAGGGTCCACGCCGTTGATCTCGCCGATGAAGGCGGCCGCGCGGACCACGTCTAGGGTGGTGACGCCGAGGACGCGGGCGGGGTCGTAAACTCCGGCCTATGGAACCAAATTTTTTATGTAAGTACGTGATATTCTCTTTTTTATAGGTCTGGCAGCGTATATACTATATAAGCTGAGGATCGGGAAGTTTTGGTAGTGATTCCTAGCTCGGGGCATTGTGTTACTACAAAATTTACCCAGAATTACCTATCTCAGAGATTGTTGAGGCCAGTAAACCTGGGGCTTTCAGTGTCGGTGCATTTACGAGTCTCGGGAAAAAAAACGAGACTTGGTCCGGTCTCGAAAAAAAACGAGACTCGAGACTATTTCAAAAATAGTCATTATACTCGTAGGCCACGACTCATAGAGTTTTAGGCAGTCAATACAAGATATATGAATAAAGTACTTTATAAATCACACTGTTATAAACCCATATGGACGTTAAATTACCAATTACTTATACGAATTTCCAATTTTTATAGTTGTCACGTAAAAGACAAAGAGCGCTGGATAATTACTTTCAGAGCGAGGATTTGATTTTATTACAAACTAGCTTTTGCTCGCTTCGACCACGTGAAATAACTTTACCAGGATAAAAAGTAGCCTATAGCCTTTCCAGAGTGTCCAACTATCTTCATACCAAAATTCAACGAAACCTGTTCGGTAGTATTTGAGTAATTTGGCGTTAAGACATACATACAGACTCAGCGGGGGATTTTGTTTTATAATTTTTAATGAAGTAAATCACATTAAACAAAAACTCTCTAATTCTACGCTAGAAGTACGTATAGATTAGTGTTTGGGTACCATCTCGTGTCTCAAAGTATCGGGACTTTTTGCATTTTTAACGGTCTCGTATCGCAGGTTTTTAGGGTCGAAACATGTCACGCTATAGTAAGTGAAGACTCCCTTCCCGTAATAGACGTAGAAGAGACTATCTCCAGCCTCTTTTAAAGCGGGCCTGCAGACGGCGGTTGGGCGATCGGCGACCCGCTACCGTATAAATAATGTGTATGAGGGTGCCCTGTAGTGTTTCATGCTTATATGACATTTTATTCGAGTCTCATCTTCAAACAGCGAGAGACTGCTCTAGAGCCGACCCCTACGTGAGTTGCGATAGCATGCATATGTGCACTCCGTGACCTTCGATATGCTTAATTATAATGTTATATAAATGCTTTGGGTTGTTTCATGGCCTGGGATTTTCGTAACTTTCCAAACCATAATTAGCAGGGATTTAGCAATAGTTTGAGTATTTCCCCCTATCGCTACCATTTTCAAAAAGAGATCTTTCCCAATTTATCATAACAATGATGAACTTAATCATAAACAGCCGTATATGTTTCAATAAGGTTATCTTGCGACTTCCGACAGATTATCAAAAATTAAATTTTTCTGTGTCGCCACTGACCCGGATTTAAAAATATGCTGATAGTTTAGTAATTTTTTCAATAATAATAATTATTTGATCCAAGTTTCGAAAGTCTCGTTTTTCCCGAGACTGGAAGCAGCAGTCTCGACTCTCGAAAATACAAAAAAATCGTCGAGACTCTCGAAATTTTCGAGACCGAGAATCTCGAAATGAAAGCCCTACAGTAAACCGCCCGTAAAAAATACACAAAATCTTTTCTCTTCTGACAAGGCGATTAAGATCGTACTTTGGGAAGAAACTGTTTAATATCTTTCCAAACTATGTAGGTAAATACCTTGAGTACAAGCAGCTATTATTAGATACATTTTGGTCAGTCAACAGCATTGTGCGACAAGTCTTCTTCGTCTAGGCAGAAGGTAATATGAGTATTAGTCGGATAAAAGTTAGAAGCCAAATTAACAAAATTTTGTAAGGAATCTTAGAATATGTTACGATACATTCATGCCATTATTTATTCATAGCAACCGATATAGTACCGAAATACAAACAAATGTAAATAATTGATGAAATTGCGATTGAACGAAACAACAGAATATGCAGTATTTTACACGATGCGCGGGCGTGAGCACTCTATACTGCATCACGCGACGATTAAGTGTTTATTGTCTGAATCAGAACAAAGAAAACAGGTCTGAATCATGTTACAATGGCATAACTAGCTTTTCACGTAGCTTTAGTCGTGTGGATGTTTGACAGTAAATTTTGCAATCACACGCCTTTTAAACCCTTAAAGGTAGATACGATATTTGCACTCACTTTTCGCCGTATATTCCGTCATATGACGTGAAAGACGCGAGCTTATCGCCATATCTAGCTTTCACGGTGCAAATTCCCGGGATAAAAAATATCGGTTTGCTAAATTTCATGCAAATGTGTTCAGCAAGTTGTCTTTATTTTTCTACAAACTAGATTTCATATATTTAATATTCGTTCTAAAATAAAACATGTAGCAATATGTAAGTCTAATTACGGTTATGATAAGCAGAGGAATATTATTGTGTTTTCGTTATTAATGAACATACTGTAAACATGTGACCTACTCGTCTTATAATAAAGATAAACATAGATATAGCGTAGACTCTGAGTAAACAATCTATAAAACATAGTATTATGCAACTTGATATGTGGAACAATATGTTAAAGTTTTGTGAACAAATAATATTAGATAATTAACAAAATAAACTTAAAATACCAAGTTAATTATTTTAGTAGCTGTTTTTTCGATTTTAATTTAAGGCAGGTGTTAAATTCGTTTGTTTTACGCCCGAATACTCAAACGCTACTCAACCAACCAAGTTATCTGAGGCCTACTTAATTTTAGCCGGTTTCTTATTTTAAATGGCATTCTCAAACGCACTTTAAAAGATTTGATGGAAAACTCAGCCGAGGAGCAGTCATTTTGCTACAGATTATAAAAAGTTTGTTTTCGATTACAATTTTAATAAATTTGATATTTATGTGTCGTTTCACGCAGTATAATTTTTAAGATGTTAAATATAAATAAATCGAATAACACAATGCGCAGTTTGAAAATGATTTACAATGTTATAATATGTCTATTATATTTAATTTTCGTGTGTATTTTATGTACTATGTGCAGATGCTACATAGTAAAAATGGTAAGTACGTTTAAAAACCATCCTAAGTTTTTAATATGTAGGAATGGCATATTCATTATTAGAAATAGTATATTAATTATTCTATTCTTAACATTGATGTGATGAACTTATATTGGCATTATATTGCCACTTGGCAGTATGTCAGGGTTGACATCAGCCGCTTTAGAAAAAAAATAAACAAGTCAACAACAATAATATTTATAATTCTTATTTCAGTTTTATCATCAGAAGTAGGCATATTTACAAACATTTACAAAATATGCTAACTCAGCTGCCATAATACGCACAATACGATGTACTAACGTTGGTTGTTTCCCGTGAAAAATAACCCCGATGACCTTGGGCTATCGGTTGGATTGTTTGGTTTCTTTTTGTGTTGCGCTGGATATAATCCCGATTTTAAAGAACATTAATGAAGAACTGTTTCCTTGCTGAGTCGGAATCTTCTTTTACGATAAGTTAAGATATGATATATTTATTTGTCAAACATTAACATTAAATTATCATTATTGTATTCTTCGAAAGCGTTTAATTTCTCTCGATTTCTTCCTTTGACACCATACTCCTCTTCAGACAATGATGATTATGAAGAAAAAAACGATTTATTAAATCCAAAGAGAATATAATAAGTAGTTATTACGCAATAAAATTATTAAAGATTTGAACGTAAATATTTGAGACTAGTCTGAAACACTCTCAAATTGATCTCGATTAACAGCCATATTTGGAGGCCTTACATAGCTGTCAAATTTTAAGCAGTGTTTGTGAATACCGTTTGAATCAATAAGCGGATCTTAAACTGAGTCGCCTTAAATTTAAGGTTAGGAGATAAGTGACGTTTCAGTATACCAATTTCACCAATAACGAATGCTTAAATCCGTAAGGCCATCTCAAATATTTAAGTAGCGTTTGAGTATTCGGGCGTTACTCATGTAAATTACTTACGAAAAAATTTCTGATTTAAACAATTTAGCTGATTACAATAACATAAACAGCATCTACTTATTTTTGGCTTCATTGATATTACCCACAAATAAGTAAATTGTAATTCCCGCCTGAGGGGTATAAGCGCGTCAATGCAGCGTCACATAAATATTTATTTATATCAAGGATTATATAAATATTTATTGCTGCTACCTACCTGCCTAGATGGCGTAGTTGTATTACGATACGGTTGTAATGCTGTGGGTTCTCGGGTTCGATCCCCGGGTCCGGCAGTGATATTGGATTTTTCTATTCACTATCATCCCGGAGTCTGGAATTCGTGCCCGATATGGCGATAGGCTCGCCTCCTATCCCATTATAAGACGGAATACGTACGGCGAAAAGTTGGTGCGTTGGTTGCGTCTCTGCCTAACGCTTCGGGAATAAAAAGCTTAAGTGTGTGTATATAAATATTTACTTTGACAAGCTCATTAGGTGTTCATTCAATCTAGGAGACGATGGAATGCGGATGAAAGTGGACGTTAATGAAATATAATTTTTCGCATAAAAGAAATCGAGTGTATTGTCCAGTATGGGTAGGGCTGCCATCATATAAATTGCCGACGCCGGATAAACACGGCAAAAATCCCGAACATTTGGGCGAAATATGGGTATTTCCCCGAACACCTCTGAAAAAATATTTTGCCGTTCCTTTTTGAATGCGGGGAAATGCATGAAGTTTTAACTAAGATTTATTTCAATTAGTCGCTCATCTATAAAAAATGGATTTCCCCTGACAACAAAAGTGTCCGGGTTTTGCCCGGACAATTTTTAAAACCCCGGCCGGACGGCCCCCGGACGCCCTTCAAACTAGGACAAATCCGGGGAAATCCGGACGGATGGCAGCCCTAAGTATGGGGACCACCAGATACGGCACGGAGTAGAAAGAGTGGACCATAGATCCAAGACATTTACAAGCATGTTTAAAAAAAAAATTGATATAAAAAAATTTAATGATGATGTGTCACCCGTGGCCAAGTAAAGTTAGCGGTCTTATTACACTAGACGCTTCGCCTCGCTGTGAATTTGCTCGCAATTCGCCAGTGGGATAAAAGCTTTAACGATAATTGACGACGAATAAAACACGGCCTTGTTCATGTCAGACCGCTTTGTTCACGTCAAACATCTCTGGGTGGTCTGATCACGAGAAAATGTTTTAGAAACAGGTATTACCTAACTTAAGAATCGAACCGAGGACCTAGTCTACAAACCATATACGTTGTTACTAGACGAAGAAAATTATATCATGTAGTGTTAACTAATTACATAATGAAATTAATCATCGTGGCAATAACGAGTCAATGAACACATAACTAACGTGCTGTTATCATGATTGATAACGACTGATAAGGACTATTTTTGCTTCCCGTTTAAAACATCAGTGTTAACCTCGGTATTGTTTTATGTACTGTCAAATTGAATTCCACGCGTGCGACTTCTAGCTAGTTAGCATATGTTTCATGCAATATGTTGAGCAAGATCTTCAGATGCATTTACACTGGCGGCAATATTTCAACAGTTCTAAAGCGCCTCGCCACCAGCAACTTAAAAATTTGCAGAAGTCAGCTTGCCGAAACTGTTTATACGGTAAATATCACTTCGGCAGTAGGTAGTCTTCTGCAAATTTTCCTATCAAAACCCCGTTTTAGAGAGGTAACTGGAATTGCAGACTGATTCGTGCGTCGGAAGCCAGTTACGTACACTGTTAGAATTAGCATCTAAACGTTTCTAATGCTTACCTTCTTCAACACCTCAGAGGCGATCGGCACCATGGAGTTGACCGGGTTGGTGATGATGGCCACGATGGCCTTGGGCGCGTTCTGCGCGATGGAGACGGCGATGTCGCGCACGATCGAGGCGTTGGTGTTGAACAGGTCGTCGCGCGTCATGCCGGGCTTGCGCGGGACGCCCGCTGGGATCACCACGAGGTCCGCGCCTGAGGAAGGGATTATTGATAGACTTTTTTCTTAGACATTAATATATTATACAGATGTATGCGGAAACTCTATGTACTCGGACGCCGGCGTCCGTCGCGGGGCTTGACGAGTCAAAATCATGTGTTGAAGTTACTGATGTTCCAGATATAACAAAATAGAAATAGACTTATTTGTGGTAACGTAATTATGGCATTCTTATTACAGTGAGAGAGATCCTCCTAGCCAGTTTCGGCCACGGCGGCCAATCTCAACGGAGATCAGCCAGGTACGCAGGAGATATTATAGTGCACAAGTGTGTGCGCAATACACAGGTGCATTCGCTATTCCTTCACTCTCATAGTCCGGTGAGACGGCAATCCGACATGACCGGAGAGAGATCAGGCGCAGGACCAACGGCTTTACGTGCTTTCCGAGGCACGGGGGTATCACACCGCGAACTTCCTGACTCCGAGCTGCGACTGAGTAATTTTTTTAAGATGGAAAAACCCAGTCACAAAGTTTTTTTGGCCCGACTCGGGATTCGAACCCAGGACCTCAGCGCGCAAATCGTACTCGTAACGCGTACGCAATACAACTAGCGCCACCGAGGCAGTCGTTCTTATTACAGTATACTGTATATAAAGGGTTGAATTCAAAATTGCATTTTTATTAGTAACTTTTTAATGAGCGAGAGTAGTTTTTTAGACTTTCTTAGTTGAAATTTATTTTTGAACTGGCGATGGGTTAAAATAAGACTAAATTTTAATAAATCTAAATAATTTTAAAGGTTCTATATAGTATGTTTGTTTTTCTTGTTTAACAAAAAACTTGTTAACATGTGAAACTATACTATACAAATACATATAATTTATTTTTCAATCTTACGCTAAAATACATCCACATGACACAGTGGTACCCGCAATAGGCGAACCTGTATGGCGGGCTACCTGAGAGTATTACCGACATATATTTTAACTCAGATTGTACAGAGCGAGCCAAAAAAGAACAATAATCAGAAACCAAGAACCGAATTTTATTTAATTCTTGAAATTTACCTAAAGGTTTTGTGTTAAAGATAATTAGTGTATCCTACCCTATTTTAATAGTTTGCTGCTATGTATATTCAATAACGCTATGTAGGTACGAAAAGAAATGATTCAGTGGTGTCATAATCCATAGAATGAAGTATATTTGTGCTTTTCATTTTAAGTTGATTTGTACTAAGTTGTCTTAAGTCACAGAGTTTACTCATATTTTTATATATAAATAATGGAAGGGCAAAACATGAAAAGTAATAAGGAACGTCGTTTTGACAGTGCATGGCTTCAATCTTAGTCGTCTTCCCTTATTGCTTGATTTATATTCTGCAGAACTGGATAAATTCTTATGGAATCTAAGAGTTGCATTTAGTAGGTACAGCTGGCGTATGCTCAGAATTTTTGTTTCGTGGTACACGAGCTTAGTAGGATAACGAAAATAACTATATTGTGTGAAACCGTAATGCCTGTGAAAGTTTGGCGTCACCTCCTAATCCTGTATTCATTACAAATAACTTGTAATGAATACAGGATAACAATAAATGCAGTTTGGGTGAGACTCACGGGCGCACTCGTTGTCAACAATGTCGTAAGCCAACCAATTTTGGACACAAGCGTCGCAAAATTGGACACGACGTTTCCAAATATATATAGAAAATTGAAAAAAAAAAAACGAGATTAAAGTCCCGCTTTATATTTTCCCGGAATAATAAGTAACCTATGTGTTAATCATCTACCCGTGTGCCAAATTTCATTGAAATCCGTTCAGTAGATTTTGCGTGAAAGAGTAACTAACATCCATACTTGCAAACCTTCGTCTTTATAATATTAGTAGGATACATCTTGTCTATTAATCGTAAACCTAAACCCGACGTAAAGCCTCAATAGTAGAGCAGGCCCGTGTTCAAGCAGTGGGCAATATAATACAAGGCACAAGGAGGGTGGGGTATTTAATCGTGAAACCAAAAAACGGGCAACTAGGTCTTAAAAAATCCAACATTTACTGGAAAAACAAGTTGAGTGCAATATAGTTTCTACGTTTCAAGTGTGTCGCGATCGTTTACTCGTAATTTGCGATGAATACATAGATATAATACGTAGAATGTTTGGGGTAAATAGAGTATCAATGAGCCATATCTATAGTAGTTCCTAATATGATAGCAATAACACCCATGTATAAAGATAAAAAAGAATAAAGCTAAGCTTGTAGGACATTTTTATGTGTAACGTGGCCATTTTAAATGTTTTATGTCAAATATTGAACTACGTAAGTGACAAAATGTAATTATTCATGGGTTACACAATTTCTATTAAAAATCTCATTCTTATAAGTTTGTAAATGGAAACTCGGCATATTGGAACGTGGCTGATTCCAAGAACACTTTCTTTTACCACAATTTCTACGGCAATTTTTCCTGTGACTAGCGAAACTGAATTTCTCAATTGATTTGATTTTTATTCACGATTGTATTAAATTGTCAACCATTACATTAGGAGATTAGACATATAAAGTTTTCGGAAAGTCAATTATGTTGTATAAATCCTTAGATAGTATAAAACAAAGACGCCCGCCGCGTCTGCTCCCGAAAAACTCAAAAACTAGAGAACGGTTTTCGATGAAATTTGGTATGGAGATACCCTGGGAAGGTTTTAGTCTTCACGCATTTTTAAGTAGCTACATTACTCCAGAGTGCTATAGGCTGAGCACTTTTTTCCGTGAAAAATATATAGCGGAAAACTAACTTTCGAAAACGAAAAACTCGATCACGCGGGCGAAACCGCGAGCGAAAGTTAGTATCTGTCTAAATAAATCATTATACTAAAATATACTAAGTCATCCTTATATTTAAGATCATAAAACAGGATAAAAAATGATGTAGAATTTTTAAATATCACTGTTATGTGTAATTTGAAATTTAAATGACGAAACGATATACGAACGAGGCTAACGACTCCTTTTATCACAACGATATTCAACAGTATAGTTAGTTAAGAACTTTATGTTTTAAGATAATCTACTTGACTCGTGATAATTCATTTCTACCAAGATAAATACCTACAATAATAGACTAGTAACATAAAATCATTCTGCCATTGACTTGTTTCGTTGCTCCCTTTTTAACCCAGAATGTCAAGGTCACAATATTGTGTAATAATTATACAAAATATTATGTCATGGAAAAATACAACGGCACTATCTTCATAACCTTGAAATTCGGCCATAAACAATTGCAGTCTATATTTTAGGTTAGTTACATAACACTCCTGAATTGATGAAACCACGGGATAGTAAAATTCGTTGTTTTGCGGCGTTTCTTACCTTTAATGGCGGCGGGCAGTTCTTCCGGGCCCTTGTGACCGCTGACCTTGGCGGGGGTGTCCATATGGGAGAGGTCTACACCGACGCCGGGGGTCACCGGCGCGATGTCGTACAGGGCCAGTCTGGTCACTAGCGGGTTCTGCTTGAGGAGAAGAGCCAAAGGCTGGCCTATTCCTCCGGCGGCACCAGCCACCACCACTTTGAAATTTTTCTACAAATACACCCATGATTTTTAAGTAGTAGGCATGGATGAATACATAGAAATTGTCTTAAAAGTGTCTAGAAACGTGGTATTTGTGTAATTAATTGATAACTGAACATAGTACACAGTTAAATTACCTGTGATGTGGTGGAGAAGTTCTTGGCGCCATTTTGCACGGTTACTCCGACGACGGGCTTCAGAACACGGGAGAACATTTTTTGGCCTTTATGTAATGGTACCTATTCACCAATTTGTGAGGATGCTTGCCGAACCTTCCGCCTGACCCTGCTGACCTTTCGACGATAACTAGTGATGCGCGATACGTCAAACTGAGTACTGACATAAACGTCAAAAGAGTACACGTCAGAGTTTACGGAAGACGAGTAGAATCGATAAGAATATTTTGCCAAATAAATAATATTGTTATTTTTGCCCAATAGTACAGCAAACATAATTAATTTATATAAAATTATACATTTTTCCCATAGACTTAGTAATCTTATTTTGTCTTTCCAGTGCCCTCTATCGGGGAATAGCCAAACTTCTGAACCTGTTTTGTGACGTGATTCCGTAACGAATAATAGATGGCGTTTCTTTCAGTTCACTACACAAAGGACATGTCCAAAAACGGGCTCAAGAAACATTTAAATTAACCGTTTAAAAAAAAGTTACTTATAAATGGAGGGTTCTAAAAATACTGTTTTTGCTCCTTTAATATCCATAAAATTTGAGCCCACTTAGATTTTGAGGACCAGCCCCTATACAAAAGCGAAAATCGTTAATTGTCCTCTGACAGCCCAGTCCCACTAATGTCAATTTGACATTTTGATGAGAAATGAAAACAATTTCCAAAAACTGCAATATTTTGATTTTAAAGAGTTGCAACTTACCAAAATCAAGATGAATGTGATAAAGGCGGTCAAAATGTATATAATCAAAATGACAGAGGAGAGTGGGCCGGGCATGAAAGTAATTCTGATGGATAAGGAAACTGTGAGTACGCCCTTTCTGCGATATTTTATGAATTTCACTTTATCAACCAGATTACAGGCTCCCCAGCTTTGATACGATGAATAATATTTAGCCAACAAATTATTGTACTAAACATTAATTCACTTGAAGGATCATTAGAGAAACCCGTTATTAGTTTTTTATAACTTGTACGGTCGCCTATCGCAATATGCTTACAATAATTAAAAAGAAAAAGTAAAATATAATCCCTGACTTGACCACATTCCCCAAAGCAATTATTATAGTGCTATTTTTCCAGACAAGTATTGTAAGCATGGTGTTCAGTCAATCTGAGATTCTACAAAAGGAAGTCTATTTATTTGAAAGAATCGACAGTCACACTAAATGGGACAACCTTAAACACATGAAATGCATTGCTTTTGTGAGGCCCACATCGGAGAACATAGCTCTGCTGTCAAGAGAACTGAGATATCCCAAATACGGAGTCTATTTCATATGTAAGTGATTGGATGAATGTTAACATGGCTTTAAAGTAAATTTTTGACCCGTCAAGCCCCTCTACGGATGCTGGCGTTCGAGTATTTCGGTTTCGGCATACATCTATATACATAAGCGGGGCTTGACGGGTTAATATTGATTAATGAAATTTTATAAAAAAGTATGAGAGATTACTTGATTCAACTTTTATTAAAGTGTGGAGTTTTGCCAATTTTTTGTACTCCTGGTTTAATTCAGACAATGCTTTCATTAATAGGAAGCTACATTAACTGAGTCCTTAAGAATAATTGTATCCTATAAAGTACATTGGACAAAGGACCAATCTTGGAATTTCCCCAGATCAGTCTTGCAACATTCAGAGCTGTAATCAGATTTTAATCATAGTTATTCTCAAAGATTTATTATGACTTACAGTCTGCTAATAATAACTTAAATGATTACATCCTAGATATTCTGACAAAATCCTTAAACCATTTACAGTATAATCAAATTACGTATTATATGACGTAATTAATTAATTATTAGTTAATAAATTCCTAAATTCTATTGACAGATTTCAGCAATGTAATATCAAAAGCAGATATCAAGACCTTGGCGGAGTGTGATGAGCAGGAGACAGTACGTGAGGTACAGGAGGTGTTCGCAGACTACCTTGCTGTGGATAGGCACCTATTCTCATTCAATATTGTTGGGTGTTTACAAGGTATTGCATGATAGTTCATAGTTAATCATTGTTTGCAGGTGATGTGAAGAATGGAGTGTGTAGATGCTGCTTTGAATAAATTTGTTTCTGCTGGATGAAGGGAAATGCATAATGGATATATTTTGTAACTGATTGGATATTTACCACCATACATGATTATAAACCTGGTATATAGCCTATAAAGATGTTCTCTTAGGACCTAGTCAAGAATCATGTGTGTATAATTGTGACAGCTGCCCAGAGACACATTGTCACTTATTGTACAGTGTGGTTGACGGTGAAGGAAAACATAGTGAGGAAACCTGCATATCTGAGAAGTTCTCTTAAAACATTTTCAAAGGTATGTGAAGTCTGCCAACCTGCACTAGGCCAATGTGGTAGACTAAAGCCTAAAACCCTCTCAGTTGTAGAAGAGGCCCGTGCTCAGCGGTGGGCAGTATAGGACAGTATATGGATGGTATGGTAAGGTACAGGCTTCTATTCTTATCATCAAGTGTTATCTGGGCACTGTTATGCTGTAATAAAACTAACCTAACTCTATTTAACTGGTCTGGTACTGGTAGGTCTCATATGTAAGAGTCCGTCTGGGTATGTTGGTACCTATACCGCAATGTCTATTTCTACCGCCAAGCAGCAGTGTGCATGCACTGTTGTGTTTCGGTTTGAAGGACATTGTAGCCAGTGTAACTAGGTACTGGACATAATGAGACTTAACATCTTATGTGTTAGGATGATGAGCGCAGTAGAATGCCACACAGTACTTTGTATGTTCTTTGTATGTATGTTCAATAAAAAAATACTGGCAGCCTGATATAAAACAAATTGAGCTTCGATGTCTTAGTGACTTTGTCATTACACAACACTTCAATAAACATTACTCTACCGGGTGGAAGGTAAACGCTCTCTATACCGGAACGGTAAGAGAGAAGAACCATAACATTAACGAAAAACTACATTCATTTGCAAAGCTAAGCGATAATACTTACGATTTTAGTATTTCCGTAATTCATGCGCGCGCAAGATAAAGCGTACAAAAAACTACAAAACAAACGCCGACAAGGCGGCGGCCGCCGCGCTGCGCCGGCACTGGTCACGCGGTCCTTAACTCGTCAGCTGATGTACGTGTTTCATTACAATTTTTTTGAAATATTGCCCTTTTTTACTATGTTTTTCAGAATAATAGTTTGATTTATCTATCCAGACGTGAAGCTGTACAGAAATTTGAGAAAATCCTGCTAAAATTGTAACAATGCGATCGCGATTTTTTTAGTACCATCACGTCAGGAATCACCAATACTATTACCTGTATTCGTTTCCGAGAGCGTTTCCCTTCCACCCGGTATATAATAGCTGCTCAATAATCATCTGACATAATGCCAATGTATGTCATTTACTTTGATTGATCGAAGATCATTAATAAGCATGTTTCTATAAAAAAAGCTACCTAATTACTGAAACAATTAGTATTTTTTAAACCGCTGAAATTATTTGTCTAAATTTTGACACTGAGCTCAATTTTTATTTCGGAAAATACACAGTATAACTAATATTACAAAGAGGAAAGATTTGTGCATTTGTATGTTTGTAATGATAAACAAAAACTACTGGACCGATTTTAATCTGTCAAGGCCCACAACGGACACTGGTATCCATATATATAGGATTTTTACATATATCTATATGTATAAGCGGGGCTTGACGGGTTAAAAAAAAATGATCGTGTACAGGTCGCATGTGGAACCAGCAGCACCTGCAGCGGTGCGCGCAGGGCCTGGCGGCGCTGGCGCTGTCGGTGCGGCGGCGCGTGGTGGTGCGGCACGAGGCGGGGTCCGAGCCGGCGGCGCGGCTGGCGGAGCGCACACGTGACCTGCTGCGGCGTGACGCGGCCCTGCTCGACGCGCACGCGCCCTACGGCGACGCGCCCGCTGTGCTACTCGTGCTGGACCGCAGGGATGATCCTGTCACGCCACTGCTTAGTCAGGTATGGGAGTTGAGTTGTATTAAATAGCGGGACGGCTCTATTGACTAGAAAAACTCATTTTTTTTATAAATTTACTAGACTTCTGCTCGCGGCTTCGCCCGTGTGAATGAGCTTTTCCGGGATTAAAGTCTCGCTTTATATTTCCCTGGGATAAATTATACATGTAAACCTTCCTCTTGAATCCCTCTACCTATTAAAAAAAACCTCATCAAAATCCGTTGCGTAGTTTTAAAGATCTAAGTATACATAGGGACAGACAGCAGGAAGCGACTTTGTTTTAAACTATGTAGTGATATGAGCCAATTACTCTTATAACCAATTAATAACAACATCTAATTCTGAATCTATTTAACTACACAGTATGAACTCAATAAGAATGAGGATAGAAAGTAAAGTGTAGCCTTGATTCTGCAGTAACATTGTCACTGGCCAGATATCAAATATAAGAGTAATTTACAATTATATAAATTAACAATTTTCGCTATTATCATACCCAACTGAACATCAATTATAGTTTTTCATTATAATTATACATCAAGAATGTTTTTTATTCCATCATCGTTCTCCAGTGGACGTACCAAGCGATGGTGCATGAGCTGTTGACCATAAACAACAACCGCGTGAGTCTGGCGCACGTTCCCGAGGTGCCCAAGGACTTCAAGGAGGTGGTGCTCTCATCAGAACAGGATGAATTTTATGCTAAAGTGAGTTTGCCAAAATTAATGTATACTATATTATACCTTGTTTACAGGATAAAAAGTATTTAGGTCTCCGGGTATTTGATAGCATATAAAACTAAATTTTTTCCACAAAACTAATACCGTAATCAATCTAGTCAATTCATACCATAGACAAAATGTGGGCTACTTTTACTAGTAAGATTGATGCAAAAGTAATTATAAGTAAAGCACAATAGTCCAGAATTGACACCTGTGGTGATGGACTTTGTCTATGTTGGACTCTATGCTTGTTAAAATATATTTGCTCAGTAAATTTTTTAAAATTGTATTCAGAGTGGACGATAGCCTAGTTGGGAATGGAACGGTCTGCCGAGACAATGTCCGGAAGTTCAAAAGTCAAGGTACACACCTCTGACTTTTCAAAGTTACGTGTGTATTGTTTATCAATTTTATCGTTCGCTTTAACGGTGAAGGAAAACATCGTGAGGAAACCTGCTTACCTAAGAAGTTCTTCATAAGAATTTCGAAGGGATGTGAAGTCTACCAACCCGCACTAGGCCAGCGTGGTGGACTAAGGCCTAAACCCTCTCACACTATTTAATACAGGGTTTGTATTATTTTATTATTATTCAGAACCTGTACTCCAACTTTGGCGAGATCGGTCAGACCATAAAATCTTTGATGGAAGAGTTTCAGAAGAAAGCCAAGAGTCACCAGAAGGTTGAGAGCATTACTGACATGAAGAACTTCGTCGAGACATATCCATTGTTTAAGGTATGAGAAATAATTTGTACCTACTTCTACTTTGTAGGTATATTCTTATACTTGATGTATTTAATACAATACCGGGTGGAAGGGAAACGCTCTCGGAAACGAATACAGGTGATAGTATTGGTGATTCCTGACGTGATGGCACTAAAAAAATCGCGATCCCATTGTTACAATTTTTGTAGGATTTTCTCAAATTTCTGTACAGCTTCACGTATGGATAGATAAATCAAATTATTATTCTGAAAAACATAGTAAAAAAGGTCAATATTTCAAAAAAAAAGTAATGAAACACGTACATCAGCTGACGGGTTAACGTCCGCGGGCCGGTGCCGGCGCAGCGCGGCGGCCGCCCAGTTCTTTGTACGCTTTACATTGCGCGCGCATGAATTACGGAAATACTAAAATCGTAAGTATTATCGCTTAGCTTTGCAAATGAATATAGTTTTTCGTTAATGTTATGCTTCTTCTTTCTTACCGTTCCGGTATAGAGAGCGTTTCCCTTCCACCCGGTATATACACACACACGCCTTTTATCCCCGAAGGGATAATCAGAGGCGTAACTAATTTACCCACTTTTCGCCTGCTTATTCCGTCCCATGATGTGATTACAAACACGAGGAGGGGGCAAGCCTATCCTATTAGCCTATGATATAGTGCATTAATTATGACTTACGGTTTCTAATATATCATGTTGATAAATTTTGTTTGTCGTTTGATAATTTTTCAATAATATTATACAAGATAGATAAGGATCATTTTTAATTGCATTGATGTGTAAAACAGTGATAGATTACTAGAAGTGTTTGTCATTAGAGAAGTTGTAAAAGTAAGGTTGAATCATTTATTTTATTGTTAGAACCCTGAACCTAGATGGAGTAGGCTTAGGGTCAAAGCGTTTGGGTCCAAAGACCAGAGAAACCAACATAACCGTTCTGCTCATCCCAAATGGCGGTAGCAATAAAATATTGAAGTTAGTTGGTTGTAGAAATGATGAGCCTTAAACCAAAATATACTGAAATGGGACCATTTCGAGACTCTACTTTACTAAATAAAAAAGGAATCACAGAAATAGGTTGACAGTTTTCAGAGAAATCAGTGTACATACACACAAACACACGATTTGAGAGCCGCCTCCTTTTTTGGAAGTCGGTTAAAAAGGAGTTTAAATTTGTTTTTTTCTACAGAAAATGTCTGGCACAGTCACCAAGCATGTGACCGTGGTTGGTGAGCTATCTTCGTGCGTAAGCAAATACAATTTGCTGGAAGTTTCTGAAATCGAGCAGGAAATAGCTTGCCAGAGCGACCAGTCTAAACACTTACAGGTGTGTAGATATTTTTACTCTGGCTTTTGTTGTATGTAAATTAGTTGTAGTTTTGCTAATATTTTAGATCTCTTAAATTTCTTTGTTACATTAATTAAGAATTTCAAACAATAAATATAATACACATACAATGTGTATTATATTTATAGTTTAACTTTTTACCGTTATGTAAATCCGCAGCGCGTCAAATCCGTAATAGCAAAGGACTCTGTACGCGATTCCGAAGCCGTCCGGTTGGTGTCGCTGTACGCGCTACGCTACGAGAAGCACGTGTCGGGTGGGGGCGGGGCCGGGGGCGGGGCAGGCGGTGGGGGCGGCGCGGTGGGCGCGCTGCTGGACGCGCTGCGCACGCGCCGCACGCCGGACGTCCTGCTGCGCGCGCCGCTCATGCTGCTCGAGTACGCGGGCGCGCATGCCAGGCAGACGGACCTGTTCGGCCTGCAGGATGCTGTCAAGATCACGAAAAGGCTGTTCAAGGTCATTAAAAGTGATAATTGGAAATTTGTATTGAGAATTGCAGTCACACCTTTTGTATGCACTACAGTCAATGTGACAGATCAAGAGAACTCTGTGCAAGATGAGACTAGTTAACCCTATACACAGAGAATATCTATAAGAATCATAGTTCTACTATTCTATTTTAGTATAAAACATGCTTGGGTGCCTAATTTGGGGTTGATATAGTTTTATATCATAATTTAATTATGAAATATTATGACCAATCATGTTCTGACGGAATAACGGACAATTTTAACAAAGCAATATTATTTCCAGGGTCTGAACGGTGTAGAAAACATATACACCCAACACTCTCCACTTCTCAAGGACACTCTTGAGGAACTGATCAAGGGCAAACTCCGAGAGAACCTGTACCCCACCCTGGGAGGAGATGATGGAACCTACAGCCGCCGACCTCAAGAGATCATAGTGTTCATAGTAGGTGGCGCCACTTACGAAGAGGCTATGTGCGTGCACCAAATCAACCAGGCGTACCCTGGAGTCAAAGTTATATTAGGCGGCACTACTATCCACAATTCCACATCGTTCTTCGAGGAAGTAAAGTCTGCTATGCAAGGAGTTCATAGAACTCATACTAAGCATATTAAGAACGTATAGAGTAAATGGGCAGGTGGTAAAATTTGGAACTAAAATGTATCTGTCAAATTTAAAAATTGAACAGAAAAAAGCGCCACCTGTCTGAAGATTGATGTAAACTTATTGGTATCTATGAATATCGTTTCTAGTAATAGTAAAATATAAAAATGGACTTGCGCAATGTGTCGTACATTAAAGGTGATTGCTAAGTTTGACTTTTGTAATAATTTGAATTTCAAGTCAGATAATGTTGTGTATAATATATTCTACGGCACATAGCGACGGCTCATTTTGAGTTTTTAGATGTTGAAGCTATTTAAATTAATTTGACGTTGATACACTACTTGTATTTCTGGAGTGTTGAGTTCGCGTCGTCAGTACCCCGAACACCAGTTTACACGATTCGTATAGTATTCGTACCGAGTAAGTTAACAATTTGTTTGACAATACATTTTACGTTTACTGTTACCATGGTTACACGTTTACTATTCGAAGTTTAAACGCGCACGCAGTTAAGGCTACCGTATTTTAGTTCCAAATACGATCACAGTGCGGCGCTGTTCAAATTTCCATACAAAATATTACGATATTGCGAAATATACGATAGTGCCTACGGACTGCCTCGGTGGCGTAGTTGTACTATGGTACGACTGCAATGCTGAGGTCTCGGGTTCGATTCCTGGGTCGGGCAAAGTGATATTGAGTTTTTCTATTCAGTATCAGCTCGGAGTCTGGAATTTGTGCCCGATATCACGATAGGCTCGCCCCCTATCACATCATGGGACGGAATAATGGCGAAAAGTGGGTGCACTAGTTGCGCCTCTGCCTACCCCTTCGGGGATAAAAGGCGTGAGTGTATATGTATATATATGTATACGATAATGCGTAAACTGGTGCTCGCGGTACAGTTATACCTGCTTGTCTATATTTTATATGAGTTAAAGAGTCGTATTAATTAAGTTTTCGCATCTAACGATAAATAAATTACGATTTAGACATGTGTCGAAGAAAATAGTTTAGTATAGTATATTCATTATAGGCAAAATACTACTTTAAATTTTCTCCACACCCCTAATAGCGTCTTGTCTCTAATGTTGTAAGGACTACATACAGTGAATTGCTCCAGATTATAGCTTCGTAGACCTACGAAAACTTTGCAGTCTAGTCTGATTTTCCGTCAAACCCCGCTTATATATATAGATGTATGCGGAAACCCTGTATACTCGGACGCCGGCGTCCGTCGCGGGGCTTGACGAGTCGAGTAGATTTCTACATGCTTGTGGACAGAACCCTTTAGCTGTAATATAATGAAAAATAAATTATAATCTAATATATTCATTATTGTAAGCATATTTACGACAAATTATTTAAAATATTGTGTCCTATGAAGGAGGAACATTTATGAATATTAAATAAAAGAAACAATTTAGCTGGTTTCATTCATTGGTATTATTCGTACCCGAAGTCGTCAGCTGAACGTGTTTTTAGTTTTACCTCTGTACTAGAAATGTTATTTATAATTTTTACTCTTATTCTTTTATGGCATCCACCTTTTATCAGTAGTTTTGCCAGGGATCCCTTTGGTTCGCCTACTTTTTTTTAAACTTATTTTTTCGCATAATTGACTTTGCACAATATGTATTGGTATAATAGTACTATCGCATAGTAATATTTTGGCCTACTCCTTTTTTGTCATAATAAGTTATTGGAATAATTTTAGCTCGACTAATTTGTATTAGACTATTTCGCATAACATGTAGTTAGAATTAATTAGGTTAGCGTGTTAGGTGCACATGAACCACCGCACGAGCCGAGCGGCGAGTGCCAGAATCGACTTTAAGTCGTTTCCAACTCAGACAAAACCAAACATGAATGATGCTTATTTATTTTTATGACTTTTGATATTTATGCTTTTTACGTTAGTCGTTCTGATGGTTGTGCTTTTTGTATTTATGCTTTTTTATTTTATGCTAAAACAATTATGCGTAATGATTATTATGCACATTGATATTTAGGCTTAAAGCTAAGATGCGTAACAATATTATTACAAAAAAAATTATGCAATCCAATAGGGAACCGTCTTGCCAATGTAAACGCCTTTTATCCCCAAAGGGCAACTAGTGCACCCACTATTCGCCGTGCGTATTCCGTTATATGTTAAAGGGGGGCGAGCCTATCGCCATATCGGGCACAGACTCCGGGCTGATACTGAATAGAAAATCCAATATCACTTGCCTGACCCAGGGTTCGAACCCCAGCATTGCAGTCGTACGGTAATACAACTACGCCACCGAGGCAGTCCCCACTCACCACCTCTTTTATATAGTTTGAATAGCTATGGAAATGTTTATTTTGAAGTTGTATAGCGCACATTACACGCTCACACAAGCGGCATTCAATTCCATAACTCATGATTGACGCGTGAATAATGAAAACAAAACGACATTACACAATCACTCCAAATCACCTTCAGTCATTTTTTATTTTTATTATATTTTATTAGGAAAAGCAACAGCCTGAGTACATTAAGGTATCATACTCAAGATTTTGTGGAGAACACACGTCGTATTCACTCGTTTTGGTATGAATACTTGTAAAATAAAAGGGAATTGAGATTAAAAACGTGTAACAAGAAGACATTGGGTAAAAATATTGACTGAAAAAGATAGTTTTATAGCCATCCTTTTGTTTTACCCACCTTTTATTAGCGGCCGGGCCCGTTTGATTTTTTTATCCGGAATAAAAGTTATATATATTTTCCAGGTATAAAGGTAGCCTATGTGTTATTATATACTATAATCTATCTTTGTGCCAAATTTCATTCGATCTGGATGTTTAACCGTTCTGGTGTGATTGAGAAAAAAAGCATCAAAGTTTTCGCAATTATTATATTAGTACCTATAGATAAATTTAGTCTGAAATACGAGATAGAAAAGATGATAAAGACTACGACAACTATTTTCTTTATTATCTTATTGGTTAAAATTATTTTCTCGGGACAAAAAGTAGCCTATAGTACTGAAGAGTAATTTATCTCCCTATTAGTGAAAGAATTTACAAAATGAAACAAATCTTTCCTCTTTATAACATTAGTATAGACTAACTATTAAAGATTCGTGGTATACCACAACTCAGGGATAGTTTCAAAATTTAAAATATTTTTTTTCTGCAACTGTAGCATAAAGCATAATGTTAGTTCGGAGAAGGTAACTGGCCGCGCGGGTGCGCCAGCGCCTCTCCGACTCAACAGAAGACTCTCCACCGCTGTCCGCGCGCTGACTGACGTTTGCGGGACGAAATGCCATTAGACGATCGCGCAAAAGTCATGAGTGATGGTTGCGCGACGCGCAATTTAAAAAAATCCAGATATTCGTCACTCAACCGTCAATCACCACATTAGACGATAGGTTATTCGTCACTCACAGACGTGACTGTGGTAAAACGGACAGCAAAACCTACTGTCTAATGGGCGCTTAAGATTACACACACTCTCACGCCTATTATCCCCGAAGGGGTAGGCAGAGCCGCACCAAGGAAACCCACTTTTCGCCGTGCGTATTCAGTTTTCATATGATTATTAAATTGTTATATAAAAAAATCCTTTTTTATACCACTTATCATAATAAGGGAAAACATAAATTAAAACACTCAAGTGTTGTGTTCAAAACACATTTTTTATATTTTTTTATTGAAAAATATCCATCGACAAAGGTGTTACATGTCGTCAACAAATACAGAGTAAATAATAAAGTGCCAATAGTGTTTGGCACCGTTAGGTTTCGCGTCCACCGCTCGGCGGACGAAACGATAGCTATCGAAACGATTCCCAAGCGGAGTTTGGGTAAGCTTAGTTACAGTTACACTGGACCGGACACATTTTACATAAAGACTGACCACGACTTGGCCAAATTAGCTGCTGTTTCCGACTGAAAATGCTATTAAATGGGACCTATATGTAGAAAAAAAAATGCATTCGTATAATAGAGTATGACTTATCAGGTACTAGTTTGACGGCGTTAGGGTAAAAAAAAAAGTGAAAAATTTTTTTATAAAAAAGTTTTTCGAAACGGAGTTTGCAAAAAAATTTTTTCAACAAATCGCTGCTATTATGGCAAGAGCGTTTTTTTTTCAACGAAATGATAAGAAGACAAGTCGCACGCTTGGTGGTCAGCCACGCCCGCCCAATATATGTACCAACACCCTGCTTTGAAGTACAAGTACTACATTGTACTGTGCTCAAAACACTTAGACTGAGTTTAGTCATAGTGGCCATATAAAATATATCTATTATAAATAAATATTCTCGCATAAACTCAAATATCCTAATATAGCTGCACACAAAAATTTTATTGGAAGAAATTACCTGATTTTGCGAAATACGTGTTTATACTTTCTCTAATGTAAAGGGAACGGTAATTCTGAACAAAATATGCGGATTAAATATCGCCTTTGTTAGTTGCTAGATAAGGCTTAGTCGAATAGCGATTAATCGCCTAATCGTGTTCAGCCAATGTGTCCGATCCACGGTGCATTTTGAGTTGTTTGAAACAATATACAATATCGAGTATATACTCGGTTCATTCAAGGTTTTTTTTTATAAAAAATCATGTTCATTACAAAACGTTCTGCTTTGTCATTCATATGCCTTTCAGTCTTTACAAAATCTTGTGACGTGTTTCCGCCCTACGGAGTTTTAAAACTGACATGAATATTGAGATAACTTTGGCGGTATTTGTAATTCTGTTATGAGGGTAGATATATATTATATACTGTATTCAATATCATATCGACTACATTTCGATATTTAAAATATGTACACTGGTGCTACATTTTTGTTGCTCGATTCATTTTAGCGTACGGAGTAATAAACCTTTCCCATTTGAAGGCAACCGTCGTCTGATATGATTTTGTAAACCGTTTTCATGTATAAAACGTATAAAATTCATTATTAATATCGACACACTCGGCAGAATGTTTCGAAGTCTTTACATCACTGTTCGATATTCGAATCAATTCACATGCGTCTCGGCGGAAACACGTCACGTTTGCCTCGTTCACTCCGGTAACAACACTTCACACACGCCCCTTTCAGGGCAACATTTATAAGGCATTTAATAGAATTATTCTACACATAACTCGCACGGTTTGCGCCGCGGCGACGTGCGCGCCACTTATTTACATCAAACTAAAGTGCCGTAACGACATACAAAAACGTTTGTATGAGAGCTGCACGGTTTGTTCTCGACGGCAGACCCGCGGCCAATCATCGAACTATATCGATTTTTTTGTATCGATACTATTCCGCACTAATGCGATTTTATGATATATTTACAAAATTCATTCTGTGTTGAAGCGTTTTGAAAACAAAAACGTTCGTGACGACCGACGTCGTTCCCCCGGGAACACGTGGCAGGCCTGCCAGACTCAATATCCCACATCAAGGCACAAGGAGCGCTCAGGCGGACGCTCGACTGTCTAAATGCTACGGGATGTGCGCAAGCGACGGTAAACACGTAGTTCCGCCGACGGACACATGGAATATGTCGCGGCGCTCTACAGGAATCACATAGTGTATAACACCACAACCGCATACAGAACCGCTAAAAGGAACTAGCTCGCACACTTGGCGCGGCCTGTGTCGACCTCACAACGCCGCGCGGCGGACGAGCGCTGCGATAAAATTTCAATCAAACAAACAAACTGAAACAATAATATATATATGTTATATTTAACACGCGAGCGAGCCGGCCGCACGCCCGGCGGTGGCGGCCGTGCCGTCGGCTCGTGTAGGCCCTTTCCGCTTCCCCTCTGCGTCGCTTTATATTTTTTTGTGATTTTTCTTTTTAAATGTCATCCGTTTTAATTCGCATCATCGAAAATATTTTTACATCACAAATGGTACACAAATCGAAGCCATCGCGGGAAAGGACACTAGTTATCCTCCTAGTAGTCACGTAACCTATGTACATATATACAAATATTAACGATCTCAATGGACTCAAAAACGTTTACACAACACAGTATCGTTTGTGTACGATCGCGATCTCACGCTAAATGTAAATATAATTATATCGCTAAAGAGTTTTTTTTTAAGTCTAACAAATCATCGTTCTCTGCATTAACATTACGCGCTACTCTCAATATTTTTATATTACAAATCTATAAGGATCGATACAATTTGACTGTTCTGTTCACTTACATAACTTCGATTTATATTTGCTATACAAAAAAATACAATGACACTGTATTCGTCTTGCTGTTGAGAAGATTTTCGTTTCGAAACCAAAACTTAAATGAAACTGACTGAAGACAACTGCTAGCGTGGGCGCGTGCAGATTATCGATATCGATTTGTTACCAATGTGCATGTCGATGTCCACATTTCGCGCTACCCAGGGAGCACCACGAGGAGGTCATGGACTTGGCTCCCCTTGACGACTCATCACACCTGCTACTATAATCGCACTCGCTACAAACATAGGCTGTGATATCGATATTAAATAGCTACAGAACTTTAAACACGGTAAAACATAGTCTTTTTGTTGTGCATAATCTGGTTTTACGCTAAATCTTCGTTTGATATAATTTGGAAACGTTTCGCTCGCGCGAGTCCCCGCCGCGAGTCGTCAGTGGACTCGCTCGAGCGGCCTAACTACTCCCTAAACCTATCAATTTAATGTTTTATTGTCACACCTAATTACGCACCGGCGTTATAAATTCCATCAGATGCCAGCAACACTTAAACAATTTACGTTTTAAGGCAGTACGATTATAAATAAATATATATAGCCGTCAACTTTCGATTTTTTTTTGATACAGCAGACGTCACGGCTTGAGCTTCGTTTTTAAACATTTACTTGCAAATGAAAATATAACAACGCATCGTCATCGCGATAGACAATACCGTACTGAATTTCAAAAACAAAGCCCAAACCTCACAACTTTAGAGACCTTGCGGTCAGAAACACGAAACACAGATAATACAAACAGAACAAGAGAAATAATGCCACATCACTTTATACAAAATGTCGATACACAGTCCATCGACTCACACACACTGTGGACATCACTATCGCTCCGGAGGGACGTCGCACATAAACGTAGTTAAAGCCCGAGATAGAGTAAAACTAAGTGCGTAGGCAGAACAACGCGACAATAAATAAACGCTTCACCGTTACTCCGTGTAATTGACCACTGCATTTAGTATTCGCGTTGACAATATCGCCTATGAGACATACGCGCCGACGGACGTAGTAGCGATAAAGACAGATAACGATATCAATTAAAATTCAATCTTATTCCGTTCACTATATGACTGATTTGACAAGACGCCGGAGCAGCACAAAGCGACACACTGAGTATTTTCGATATACTAATTTCGGTCGTATAGTAAAATGCAGAGAGTAGAATTTCAATTATCGAACTTCATTTCTTAGTTGCTACTACGTACGTAGACGACCCTACCAGTTGTGGCTTTGCATGCTGAAATATCGGTGGCTCACTCACCCTAATCTATTTGGGAAAATTTAAGAGACCAAGAAAGTTGAATTATCGACTTCAAACAAAGTCGATAAATCCATAAACAAGATGGCTTAACAAGTTATCAGATTGCGAAGTCACAACTGGTCACATTCCATGGTCGTAAAATAACGGAGGGTATTTCCATTTACACAACAATTAAAACTAAGGTAAGCTCTAAATAAATACGCTTAAACCCGACAGTCTCGGGTTTAACGGAAAACGACGCGCCACGTGGAAATCGTGTCGACTTTAGATTGGTAATGACGCTGTAACGTATTATTTACAAATACAAGATATAATTAATATTGAAGAATGACAGCTGCGTTGCGGTCAACGTTTAATTTTCGACTCTAAAACTGAAGAATCGATTTGAAATTCGTAATTTTTCATACCTACACATGGCTGAATGACGCCATTTAAGATTTCGATTCACTAATCAATAGTTTAAATAAAAAAAAATACAAATAATCAGCATCTGCAAATTGCCCACCTATACAAGTCCTGCTCATATTCTCATACTGTGTCCCAATCCTGTACAGCCCTCACGATTCCCACGTGGATGTCAAAAGAAGTTTCTAGAACGTATAATACACACCTCGACACGCGATGTCAAGGTCAAGTACACACGCTCTCACACACACACACACACACACACACACACACACACACACACACACACACACACACACGTCCCGCGGGACATCGCTACACACAAACAATAATAGCTAATTATTATTTCACATTCTCCCGCCGTGCTAAGCGGACTGCGATTTACATATTGCTTAATGGTTTACTGTTGGCGTCCATTTCTGACGTCAACGTACACAATTTATCACCAATTGAACTTTCACGTGCAACGACATTTGATTAATTTCAAGTTTTTTACAATTCTTTGGTACGCTTGGGATTTTTTTTTTATATTTACATTTATATGCAATTATAATAACGGTGTAGAAATTAAATCAAAAAAAGCTTTTTTACACATCAATTAACCGTTCTACTCGTTGTCACGTGAAAGTCTCGATTGTAAAAAACATCCAAAAACATCGATTAATCGTTAAAACAATACCAATTACAATCATAATAATATTATTACAATACAAAGGCAATTTTTATTACTTTGTGTTGTTACAGCGTTGGTATTTAAATATGAATAGTCAAAGGCGAATTTGAAAAAAAAAATGTCTGCCAAAAATGAGATGAATATTAGATTTACTCGCTATATAAAATTGTAACTTATCAATCGAATATATTTAAAAATCGAATGATCTTACTTTTAAATCAGTCGAATTATCGAAATTTTCGCGCATGAATACAGACAATTTTGACAACACCCAAGAGAAATCTTTGTTTTGGACAAAGATTTCTAATTTTACAAGCTGTATATCACAACCTGTACGATGTTTAAAAAGGCTCCGCAACATTCAAACTCGATATCGGCATACTCATTTTTAATATTTAAAATTGTCTCGACTTTGAATTTACAACCTAAATTAAATCACTTCAACGCGTCAAAAAAAAATCTTTCTCAGTTTTGGGTATCGATTAATGCTGATTTCGAGTCGATAATCGACAACCTCACAGCCTCCAAACGCCATCGACAATACCATTATCGCCAACGAGCGAGATCGACAAACATGGCGACCAGTGTTTAACAACAAACATTTCAAACAGTATAAACACTTTTCTTGAACATTTCACCATAATTTTTCATATTACAATGGTTTAATCTACGTTAATTTCAATTCCATTCATTCTGAACTGCATAATCATGAAATGTACAATTCGTTTTTCCTTACCTGTTACACTGTGCAGAAACATTTCACTGCATTCAATTAAAGTCCAAAACGAAAGTTTTTGTTTAAAACTGTTTGTTATACAAATTTCTATTTAAATCTTTCAACAATTCTGTTTTAACACCATTTTTTAATATAAAATTGATATTGTACCTGTTCAATGTCCTTTGCTGCAGGACAAGTAAGAAAAAACGAATTTTAATAAAATTAAACGTGACAAAATTTTTTTTAGATCATTCTGAACATGTATCGTTATCCAGTATGGCGAGGTGGGTATAGATAGTGTGGCCTAGCACGGCGGGCGCGTGTGTCGGTGCGGGCGGTGTTGGGCGGTGTGGGGCGGTGTTGGGCGGTGCGGGGCGGTGTTGGGCGGTGCGGGGCGGGGGTGGGGGCGCGTTACGGGTGCGGCGCGCCGGGCGGCGTGGAGCCCGACCCGTGCTGCAGCAGCACCGGCTGCGGACCAAGCGGACCAGTTAGCTCAGAGTTCCCACAGATCGAACGTCGCGTAACGTATAGTGATTCCGTACAAACAGTTCGCATTAGACGCACAACATTACGCGACGGACGATCGGCGGCGTAACTTCCGCCATTTCGGGGTCAGCACTTATGCCACAAGTGCGGGATCACGCGACTCACCCCGTTAGTTATAAACATTTACAATCACCGTTTTGTCTCTTTCACCCTTATTCATTTAATGTAAGTTAAAAAGTGACAGAACAACGATTGTCATGTGCGCATTACTGGCCGCTCTTTAAGGATTTGCTTGATGCGACGGAGGGGCATTTGTCACTCGTGGCGGGACGCTGGGACTAGATATCTTGTCGAAAGCATCCCGACAACCACCAAAATCCCGGAAAAGACAAATGAAGTGACATAATGTGCTTTTATGATGTATCACATGACAACTTCTGTTTCGATTTTCCTATTACTGACGTTTAACGTGCTATGCTCCGTCTCGCTCTACACCTAAGAATCGGCCAAAACACTAGCGCACACTAGTTTAAACCGATTATAAATGTTTACAACTAAAAAGGTCAGTGCCCACCAACTCTGACAGAGTTAAAGAAGTCTATGAATGGGAATGATTGCCAAACGGACATCACCAATGATTTCTACAAAGCGTTTGAAGCAAGCTAGGCATGACACTCGCTAGACACCACGAAGAGACCCGAATCCGGCCAAGCGTGACCGTGAATCGATTTAATTAATCAATAAAAAAATCGTCAATAACAATCGATAGATTGCAGACGAAAATACACACGAGCCGCTGTCCCGAAATCACATATGTACCAACAACACCATCCGGAAAGGGGGGAGGGGGGGATACACTCGATACGGGCGCGCTGTACCACGTCCCGCGCATCCCATCCACCAAAGCATTATAGCGCACATACATACGTCATTATATTACAATACACTTAACCGAGAAAGCATTGTCAGTCGTTAACACAGGTACCGTCGCGTCGTCCGACGGTTTATGTATATTCGATGTTGGTGTGTCACAACGAGTCACTGCAGGTATGGTACCTGTACGGAGTGCGGGTGCGGCTGTGGCGGGGAGGCGGTGGGCGGCGCGTGGTTCACGTACGCCAGGTGGTGGTGGTGGTGGTGGTGACCGCCGCCGGCACCGGGGCCCATCAGTGGGCACAGCACCTGCATAACAAACATATTCATAAATGTATAGCCTTATATTTAAAAACTATACATGTGTGGTAATGGCTGTGTGAGTTTGGTTAAAAAATTAGCGCAAGCCGCCAATCTCGGCGTCTGGTTGAATATAGTTAAACATTTTTTTTTATTCGCCAAGCGTAGTCATTGTGTACTTTAACCGATAAAGGTTGGTTTATAATCGATATATAGTACATAGGCCATGTTTAGGTACGCTATGGTGTGTGTATACTGTATAGGTAGGTTAGGTACCGGGAACTGTTGCTGATAGTGGTGGTGCGGGTGCGTGAGCTGGTGTGGGTGCGGGTGGGGGTGCGGCGTGTGCGCGGGCGAGGGCGGCGGGTACAGGGCGGGCGAGGCGGCGGCGGGGGAGGGCGCGGGCGGCGGCGCGTACCCGCCCACCTCGCCGCCCGCGCCGCCCACCCCCGACATGCCGCCCACCGCCCCCACCGCGCCCACTGCGCCCACGCCGCCGCTGTGGTACATGCGCACCTGAAACAACCCGATGCGATATTAGTTGAAGTTTTTTTTACTTTATTATAATATTCGTATTCGTCCGGGTGTTTAGTGGTCCACGTAAACGTGTCGCGTTCTGAGGTCAGTCTGTGTTTATCTGATTTAGAACAGGCCAGCATGTGAAGTGGAATCACTTCTCCATGCAATGAAATTACTAATGTCAAATATAAGCATTGCTGTATGATATTTTCAAACCGAGAATGAGGTGGTGTCGCAAGAGAGAAGTTACAATGGATGTGAATAAGACCACGCTAGGTGGAGACCTTCTTTAATGTGATCCTATCAAGGCATATGCATTAAAGAAGATGATCACATATAGAAGCACGCAGTAAGCTGTAGTGATAGGACGTTAAACAGCAATGCATAGCAATAACTTTATAGCATAGTACATACACTCAGTTTTTGATGTGAAACATTTAATGCGTTATGCGATAAGTTAAACCGGTTGTATTAGCGAGACGATGCTTTCGCACCTCGCTGTTGTTCAGATGTTAAAATAAGAAAAGGAATGTATTAAAAAAACAGAATGTTTGTTTTTTAATTGACATAATTAATAGTTAAAAAAAGAACAAAAACGCTTTATAGAAAATCCAACTAAAAAAATAGAAAATATTTTTTAATAAATTTGAATTAAGAATAGGGTAAATAAAAAAATGTATTTTATTGTAAAAAAAGTGTGTTACAAAGGAGGCGGTTGTCAATTCGACGCGTATTTTTTTCAAATATGCTCATTTATTTCGTTTAGTGAACCAATATTTTTTTATACGAAATCATTTTAGTATTTTACTGTCAGGTGTCCCGCGAATGCGTTTATTAGGCTTTTACCAGGGTACTGGTTCACCCGGGGATTTACCGGGGTTTTTATGTTTAGTTGTCAGGGTCGCTCCTAGTATGTAGTGTACAGTCCGCAGCATAAGTATCTGAACAAATTCAAAATATCAAATTGCCTACATATTTTTGTGCTCTTACTAATCTTTTTTTCTCTTCACAAAAATAAAATAAAAGACATTTACTTCACGCGAAGAAAAAATGTTTCAGTGTAACATAACGCGTATATAGGCGATTTGAAATTTAGATTTTGTTCAGATACTTGCTGCTGACTGTACAGTAAACAGCATAAGTATCTGTACAAGATCAAAATTTCAAATCATCTATATACGCGTTAAACAGAAACATTTTTTCTTCGTTTAAGTAAAATCAACCTCGTTTATTTTGGAACGAAGTTCCTTATCGCGCGTTGTGAAAGGGGGCTAGACGAAAAAAATCTCACGAAAAGTTGTCACGCCACTTTGATACTTGCCCTGTAAAACCAGCCAGTAACCATAAAGAACTGGTTCGATATTTAAATAAAAAAGACAATTTAAATCTTAGAGTAAGTATAACTACGTATACATACTCTAAGATTTAAATGCTTTTTAGAGTAGTTTTTTTTTCGTTAGTTGTATGTTAATTTTAATGTCAATGCTTGCTTAGGTGATGATCGTGATTCGATGACATATCTATTGTGTAGATAGAAGTAAATGTTTTCATTGATGTGGTAACGTTTTAATGAAATATACAATTATTATTATAACTTAAAAGAAATAAAATTTTATTACAATATCTTCACTAATTAATCGAAAACAACTTCGTTCCATCCGGGTGTCCCTTGACACCTCCCAAGTTTTTATTTTTGTAAAGAGAAAAATAAGATAAGTAGGAACACAAAAGTATGTAGGCAATTTGAAATTTTAAATTTGTTCAGATACTTATGCTGACAGTGTGTAGTGTGTAGGTACCATGTGCGGGTAGGGCTGCGCGGCGTGTGCGGCGTGCGCGGCGTGTGCGGCGTGCGCTGCGTGCGCGGCGTGCGGCGGCGCGTGCGGGTGTCCGTACTGCACGAACGGCTGCATCGGCGCCGGCGCCAACAGCGGCTGGCCCGTCGCCGCCGCCACCTGCATGCCTGCACGGAGACCAACACTTCATCTTACCAACTAATTCACTCCTACTCAGGGGAATCAAATTACACACAAAAAAAAGAAATCAGTAATAGAAATGGACAAGTAATAATCTAACTTCATTTAACTTGAATTTTTACATTATACCGGGTGGAAGGGAAACGCTCTCTATACCGGAACGGTAAAAGAGAAGAACCATAACATTAACGAAAAACTATATTCATTTGCAAAGCTAAGCGATAATACTTACGATTTTAGTATTTCCGTAATTCATGCGCGTGCAATGTAAAGCGTACAAAAAACTGGATAGGGTACAAACTACAAAGCAAACGCCGACAAGGCGGCCGCCGCCGCGCTGTGCCGGCACCGCGGTCGTTAACCCGTCAGCTGATGTACGTGTTTCATTACGATTTTTTTGAAATATTGACCTTTTTTACTATTTTTTTCAGAATAATAGTTTGATTTATCTATCCATACATGAAGCTGTACAGAAATTTGAGAAAATCCTACTAAAATTGTAACAATGCGATCGCGATTTTATTAATGCTATCACGTCAGGAATCACCAATACTATCACCTGTATTCGTTTCCGAGAGCGTTTCCCTTCCACCCGGTAGAATTCTTTACTAAAAGACTAATTATAACAATTTACACAAGGGATTTAATATTGATTCTGACAAACTATTATGAGTTTGAAAGATACACACATATCTGACAACTCTCAATGGCATTAAATGTACGTTACCTTTTCTAAAGTTCCTCTGCGGTTGCGCCTGTAAGGGCGCGTGCTGTCCGGCACCGCCACCAACTCCGGCGACGCCACCGCCACCCCCCATGGCCGCACCGTACGCCAACTACGACACGGAGATCAGTCCACGGTCAAATTGACTTTTCCTATCACTTTTTATACGAGTAATTTGAATTAACGATCCCAATCTTCGATCCAATTAGAATTCCAACAGCCGAGAGAGCAAGCTGGCTTCAGACGTAACTTCTCCACACTTGACCACATCTTTACTTTGAAACAAATTATTGAGAAATACTTAGAATATAGAAAAACCCTCTATGTCGCATTTGTGGTCTACTCTAAGGCATTTGATACTATATCCCATGAGCATCTGTGGAAAGCGTTGGAAGAACAAAGTATAAATATGAAATATATAAGAGTTTTGAAGGAAATATATAGTAAAAGTAAGGCTACAGTAAAGCTAGAAAGAAAAGGAAGTACATTTCAAATAAAAAGAGGCGTAAGACAAGGGGATCCTATCTCTCCAAACCTCTTTAACGCTCTATTAGAGCATATATTTCGGCAACTTGAATGGACAGATATGGGAATAAATATAAACGGAGAATATTTGAATCACCTTCGCTTTGCCGACGACATAGCCATAATATCTGAATCACATGAACAACTCCAATATATGATTGAATCACTTAATCACTTCAGCAAGGAGTGCGGTTTAGAAATGAATCCAGATAAAACATGTATAATGACAAACGGCGAGCAGAAACCAATATATGTACAGAACAAAAGTATTTGCTATGTTTCTGAATATCTCTATCTCGGTCAAAATATTACATTTAAAGGATGCTGTGAAGAAGAGGTGGTGAGGCGAATCAAAAAAGCCTGGGGCACTTTCTGGTCTCTCAAACATATATTCAAATCAAAATTAGATTTAAAATTAAAGAAAAAGGCATTCGACTCTATAGTGACTCCAACACTACTTTATGGCTGTCAAACCTGGCCTATCACAAAAAATATTATCAATAGAGTCAATATCTTTCAAAGAGCCGCGGAGAGACATATGCTTGGAATAAGGATAGCAAACAAAATAAAAAACATAAAAATTCGAAAACAAACAAAATTAATAGATGCAGCAAAAATGTTATGTCGACTTAAATGGCGATGGGCAGGCCATATATCAAGAACCAGAGATGACAGATGGACTGAAAAGATGCTATACTGGTACCCGCGAGACCAAAAACGCCCCCGAGGACGGCCACGACGACGCTGGCGAGATGACATAGAAGCTATCGCTGGAAACACCTGGACACGAATTTCACAACAAAGAGATGACTGGCGAAAGATGGAGGAGGCCTATGTCCAGAAATGGACATCCCATTAAAGTATGCATGCATGAAATGTTAATTCTATTTTAAGTCTATTGTTCAATTCAAATCAAATTAAATACTTAATAAATAAAAAAAAAAAAAAAAAAAAAAAAAAAAAAGGTGTGCAAAATAATATAAATTTTAATATATAATATCAATAATACATTAATCTACTTTAAAAATTACTTGTATATATTTTTTGTGAATTGGGAAATAAAGGCTATTTTATTTATTTTATTTATCTTCGATCCACAAAATAAGTCATTTGAATAAGTCGATTATAAGTTATAACATAATGCTAGCGCCTACAACACATTCACGAACTGCGCGCGTTAGTAGTTCCGTTAGTAATTTTTATAGAATTAACACACATTAGTCGCCATGACGACGCATCGTGAACGCATCTACAATGTAAAAAAAATATAGCGTTGTGTTTGGTCGACATCTATGCATTCGTCCCTTCAAGTACCTACCTATATTAATATGAAACATTTTTTTAAATACTGTGTATAATTTATTGATATGAATATCACGAACGTGCCAACTTTCGTTAATCTATAAGCATGTCAAAAAAACTTTATTTAGATTGATCCATATTCACAATACACTTAAAAAGTTTGGATCGCTTATTAAAAATGGAGTTAAGTGACCCCACTGCATTTGATTGCAGTGAAGTGGCGTCTAGAGTATCAATTGATTTGGCTTAAATCTTGTTTCACTATAAGTAAATCTGAGTGACGTATAAGATAGCTAATATAAATAGTACTGGTTTGATTATCAATTATTTGACAACGAGACTGGTTGGTTGTTATTGTTGTGTTGTTTTATTTGGTTTATTTTATAAAGGACGAGTGGTGCTCAGTCGTGAAACAGGCGCTTAGATCAGCGAGTTAACTACTCTCGAGCGTATATGATACATCAATTAGCAAATAGATTGGCGCACAGCGGCAAATATTTGTGGATATTTCTGTCCATCATAGTTTTTCACACAAAAAATACAGCCCGTGTTGTTTCATACGTACTCAAGTAAATTAACGGTCTTATTACAATGGACTGAATGGAGTGGACGATAGCCTAGTTGGCGATGGAATGGTCTGCCGAGACAATGTCCGGAGGTTCAAGACCCAAGGCACACACCTCTGACTTTTCGAAGTTATGTGTGTATTGTTTATTAATTATCGTTCGCTTTGATGGTGAAGGAAAAACATCGTAAGGAAACCTACATGCCTGAGAATGCTCCATAAGAATTTCGAATGTGAAGTCTGTCAATCTGCACTAGACCAGCGTGGTATACTAAGGCCTAAACCCTCTCAGTAGTAAAGGAGGCCCGTGCTCAGCAGTGGGCAGTATATACAGAGCTGGTATTATTATTACAATGGATGAGCGCGCAGTGCCTTCGCCTCGCTGTGAATTCACTTTTTTTATGGCAATGAATGACGAGACGAGCATGCCGTTCGCTTGATGGTAAGCGATACGATGACCCATAAACAGTAGCAAGACCATCCAGCACCTTGAGTTACAAAGTACTGTGTGGCATTTCACTGCGCTCGTCATCCCGAGACATAAGATGTCAAGTTTCATTGTGTCCTCTAGTTTCACTGGCTACAATGTCCTTCAAACCGAAACAAACAGTACATGCACACTGCTGATTGGCGGTAGAAATACATCGTGGTGGTACCAACCCAGACGGACTTTCACATGTGAGAGTCCTACCACTAGTGTGATACTTGCAATTCGCTAGTTTGATAAGACCCTTATCAAACTAGCGAATTTGACTGCTTCGGTGGCGTAGTTGTATTGCGTACGAGTTACGAGTACGATTTTCGCGCTGAGGTCCTGGGTTCGAATCCCGGGTCGGGCCAAAAAACTTTGTGACTGGGTTTTCCATCTTAAAAAAATTACTCAGTCGCAGCCCGGAGTCAGGAAGTTGGCGGTGTGATACCCCCGTGCCTCGGAAAGCACGTAAAGCCGTTGGTCCTGCGCCTGATCTCTCTCCGGTCATGTCGGATTGCCGTCTCACCGGACTATGAGAGTGAAGGAATAGCGAGTGCACCCGTGTATTGCGTACACACTTGTGCACTATAATATCTCCTGCGTACCTGGCTGATCTTTGAGATTGGCCGCCGTGGCCGAAACTGGCTAGGAGGATTTTCATTCAAGACCCTTAACTTTGACCACGGATAAAACAACACGGCCCCTATTGTTAGCATCAAGACCCAAAATAATTAATTATGAATCTACAAACAAAATGTATTACTCGACAGATGTTTTTATTTTAAAGCCTACCATCGCGTGTTACAAAGATTGCCAATCACCATTCCGCCTAAGTGACAGTATAAGTTAACTCGCTAACCTAGCGTGGGGGGTAAGTAGGGCTTAATGTTATAACACTCTGCACACATCACGACAGTTAAAACAATACACTCAACTTATTTTCATCACATAGTTTGTTATACATAAATTTATATTCTTTTGCGTACGGCCTTGAAGCCAAGAGTAAAAATAATTACAGGAATAGATTTTGTAAATAGCATAACATAGGCAAAGCCCAAAGGAGCTGGCGGATCACTTGACCGTAAGAGGTCATCACTATTGATAGACACAAACAGGAAGGAATATTGTGGCATTTTGGCGTATCCTACTAATATTATAAAGGCGAAAGTTTGTAAGAATGTCTGGATGTATGGATGTTTGTTCCTCTTTCACGCAAAAACTACAGAACGGATTTCGATGGAATTTGGCGCACGGGTAGATCATGTCCTGGATTAACACATAGGCTACTTTCTATCCCGGGAAAATATAAAGCGGGACTTTTATCACGGAAAAACTTTTTAACGCGGGCGGAGCCGCGGGCAAAAGCTAGTAAGAAATATAATTCAAATTCCGACTTAGAGCTTACACGACGACCTTGAATAACTAAAATTTTTTAGTTTAAAATTTACAGTATTAGTATAGTTTCCTATGTTTGATTTTGTACATAATTTTAGATGTTACAGAAAATAACACGAAAAAGAAGTTCTTCTCTGAATTCAGCATCAAAATCGATTGAAAAATAAAGCAGTTATTCGATTTTAAAATATGCTTGTGGCTTTTTTCCCTTTTGTGGAGGCGATGCGGGGATATCTCGCTGTCTCTTTCGCACGCACGCAGTGTTATGGGCGACGGCGTTGGTGACATCACAGCCTAATATTGCTGTTTTTGACACCTACCCCTTACACCAAATTTCAAAGCTTTATAACTTCTATTGCGCCAATTTTATATACCACGCCGCGAGCAAGCTAGTTTTGGAGATAAATAAAAACAAGGAACTGCGTTGTTTTGTCAGTTTAAATAATGCTCTGTCATTTGTAATCCCAGGCAGAAAAAGAAGGGTGGTTGTGTATCAGTATGTCTGTGTCATCATAGTTCTCAAACTAATGGACTGATTTTGACGCAGTTTTTCTTGTTTCTATACATTTTTTATGTCGGTTAAGTGAGCCCGGACTTCGTCCCACCACAATGACCTACGGGACGAGTACTAACGGTTGAACATCCGCAGTGTCGACATAAGGCTATCGTTCGATAACAACTCGAACGTCACCGATAACCGGCTACCCAGCAGATAACCCTTTGATAAGCATATAATATGTGTTGGTAAATGTTTTTCTGGTTTGTATGTTGATTCATACTTATATTATTGGAGCTAATTATTTATTATTTCTTTACACTTTAGTGTATTAATGACTTAATATTACAATTAATGCAGTTTGCGACGTGTTTGATAGAAGCAAACGCACCACTGAACGGATATCAATGAAACTTGGAACAAAGATGGCCATGTCCAAAACACAGGAATTTTTAATTTTTGAAAAATACACAGTGGGACCATTATAGTTGCGGACGCAACCGCGAGCAACACATAGTTATAATGTAAAAAACGGTTTTTTTTATAAACATATGGCTACAACAATTGAATAAACGATAAATGTTTTTGATATTAAATAATAATTTAAATCAAGTTCCAAAAGTTGATACTATTTCAATAAGACAGTCATTTTACATTATATGTACAAAGATCATGCATTTTACTTCTTTATCATTGTTAGATAAGTTTTTTTTTATCATGGATACCTCACTCAATGAAGATTTTTAATAAGTTTACCACAGACAACGCCGCATGCAAATCGATAAATTAATAGTTTACATAATAATGTCAGGAGGTAAGATTGTTTTATTTATTTAATCATATTTGCAATCAGTGTAGTAGTAATAACGTTGTGAATTGCACACATTCAGCTGCAAAATTAATAAATATCAAATTCAGTGAATAATCTACCTAACCACGTACAACTAAAGACGATAATCGCGAAGTGACATCGATGATAATGTGGTACATATGGCTTCTAATAATATTAATATTCATAAAAGTGTATAACAAAATAACGTCGGGTAAATGTTACTCGGACGCAGTGCTGACCGGAAAGATCGTCATAGTTACCGGCGGAAGTAACGGTTTGGGTTACGAAACGGCCTTGGAACTAGCACGACGAGGCGCTACAACTATTCTAGGATGTCGTGACGAGGTCAGAGGACAGAAGGCCGTCAGAAGAATCATCAGGAAAACGAACAACCCAAAAGTGAGTTTCATACGCTTAGACTTGAGTTCCTTGGCGTCCGTCAGAGAATTCGTTAAAGAATTCAAGAGCCTTGGAGTCAAACTGGACATACTAATCAACAATGCAGGCGTCATAGGCCCGTCCATGGAGATAACAGAAGACGGCATCGTCAAAGACTTGCAGATCAATCATTTCGGACCGTTTTTGCTGACCGTACTATTAGTACCGTTGTTGAAAAAGTCGGCACCGAGTCGCATCATCATTGTATCATCGCATTTACACAAATACGGACGGATCAACGAGGTTAACACACCCAGGAATTACTTGCAGAGTTTCTGTAATAGCAAGTTGTGTAACATTCTATTCAGCAACGAACTGGCCAGGAGGTTGGCGGAGACAGGGGTCGTGGTGAACAGTCTTCATCCGGGGCAAGTCAATAATAATAATATAATAATATAATAATATAATATAATTTATTTTCCACAAACATTTTAACAAAACATAAGGTTCCCTGACTTCTGAGCTAGGTAAAACCTGTGTTACAGAAGTCAGTGTTCTCTTCCTAGGTGACAATTTCTTATGTGAGGAATAATAAATTATAAAAATAAAAAAGATTAAAAGATACATACATTTTGTTAGTGTGTGCATGTGTGTGAGTGAGTGTGTGTGAGTGAGTGTGTGTAAGTGAGAATTTGTGTGTATCTAAGGGTGGGTGAGTATGTGTGTGTATGAACCAAAGTATATTTTGAGGTATGAGGAAATTTAATATATAATATACTATATTTTCTTTTATAATATTGTTACTGTATTAACAGTTCCGTTTGTTCGTAATCTAAAAGTTGTAACCAATTTTTACATTTCGATTTTACTTCACGTAGTGTTAGGGGGTTGATATTAATCTTTTTATTTATTTTATTGTATAAAAATTTTGACATGAAAGTTTGTTGACGTTTGGCAAATGCTGTACGAAATTTAGGAAGTAGACATGTACTAGTGATGGTTCTCTTTGGTCTATGATGATTACTATCGACTGGGGTAATTTTGTGTTGTTTTAGGATCAATACGTCGTTTTACCGAGGAACTATGTTGGAAAAACTCCGTACTTTGATATTATACACATTTTTCAAGAGCCCTGTTGACGGCTCACAGACCAGCGTGTACTTGGCGGCGTCTGACGAATGTGACATGGTAACCGGTAGTTATTTCGCCGATTGTAAAGAAAGCGAGATGAGCAAGAAGGCCATGAGCTACGAACTCGCTTTGAAAGTGTGGAACCTCTCCGAGGAGTTGGTCAAGTTGCAGCCGGAGGAAATGATATGAGAATGAGAAAAAAGACAATTTTAATCGAGTAAAATGTAGTTGGTATGAATGCTACATTAATTGTATTATTATGTTTTTGTAATTTATTTAAATAAAAAGTTTTTATCAGTTTGCTTATTGACTTGCTTTCTACTGGGAAAAGTGATATACGCTTTGAATGTATTTTTCAACGAAAGACCAGTTTGCTTATTGACTTGTTTTCTACTGGGAAAAGTGATGTATATATACGCTCTGAATGTATTTTTCACCGAAAGACGTTGAGACTACGCCGACGTACCTAACAGAATGTACTAGATGACCCCGATAAGAGAGGTCCAAGATTGTTTACGTAATGGGTACTCTAAAGTACTGAATATATCTCCGCCTTAGTTAAGTATCTGAACAAAATCAAAATTTCAAATCGCCTATACGCGTTAAGTAAAACTTTTTTTCTTCATTTGAAGTAAAGTAAATCTTCTTTTATTTTATTTTGTGAAGAGAAAAAAAAAGATTAGTAAGAACACAAAAGTATGTAGGCAATTTGAAATTTTGAATTTGTACAGATACTTATGATGCTGACTGTATTTTTATGTATGACATAAAATTCACAATGATGCATATTATGTAAATATAAAACAAAACACACAAAACAGTATTAGTTTTGGCTAGCCCCTGATCACTAGACCGTTTTTATTAATTCTAAAAAAAAGTTTTTAGACTTCTCCAGTTTGTTTTTTATATCTGTACAATTTAGTTAATAAAATCCAATTGACAAGCGTTAGCGCCACGAGAGTAAACATGGCGTACATTGTTCACTATGTGAACAGAGGAACAGGCTGTTATTGAGGGAACACTGCACGCTGTAAATATTAATGCAGACATATGGCAACACTGCACGCTTCGCAACCGCACGGTAATACAGAATATTTTAACAAAAATTAACCATCAATAAATTTAAGGGTAAATATCTAAACATTATATATGTATTATTAAAACTGTATTTTATGTAAAAAAAGAAACTTAGTAGCGACTATACAAAGACAAAATTAAACTTCTTCCTGCATAATAAACTCCACTACCAATTAAAATTAAGACTATATTATTTTTTATAACTCAATAAAACAATTGTTAAAACATTCCGTGTGCCAGGTGTGCGTGTGTGGGCGTGTGCTCACCGCGTCGGGTCGGTCCCGTTTGTCCGGCAGCACGAATATCGGCGGCCCGTACTGGCGACAATCGCACCCCATCTCCATCTGACGTCGCCAGGTCAATTCAATTATATTGTAAAAACAAATACCTTGCATGGAATTCACCCTTTATTTGCGGATGTTTTCGTATAGCAATCATCTATAATATCATTCAGTCTTGCGAGTTAACATTTCATTCGTCTCATTCGTTCAACACATGTTCATAGTAATTCTAAAATTAATGAATGGATAGTATGCTGTCAATAATTCATTCTTAATTACAACCTAACCTAACCTAACCAGCGAAACCATGCGAAAGGTACACACTACACTGTTAGGTGCAGGCCAATCAGTGGGTTACCAAACATGACTGAAGATCACTTATTTTAGAACCTATATTTAAATTTAGCTAATGATTAGCGTCAAATATGACCTTCAGCGTCTAAAAACCCGATACAAAAACATATCTAATAAGTCTTCTCTTAAAATATATACTAGAGACCATAATAATGATACCTTACTAAAGTTGTTAACGCTAACGTTATGTTGTATGTTTTAGAATGACATATCGTAGCGATAAACTTATCACTAGGCTATATCATTTCCATACATTTTTCTGTATTCTATTAACGTTAACTATTTAAGAAAGGCATTTTGTCTACGCTCCAAGCAGTTTTTATCAGTTTCTGAGAATGTTAAGGTATTTTTGTTTATATTATTGACAGCGTAGACCATTTTCTTTAGATTATAATGAGGGGTATTTACTCACCGCATGTGGGTGTGGTAGGTACGCTGGTGGTTGTTGTGGCGTGGCTGCAACCATGTATGGCACGGCGGCCACCTGAAGAAATATCATTATTTATTACCTATATGTAACAATCAAAGTTCGATATAATGAGACTTTTATTCATGTAATGCTATATTGTTTTCCAAAAATTATTTGTTTTAAAAACCTAGTTATTTTTTGTAATGAAAAACGTGTACATATATGATGACCTTTATCCTATATCGCTGTATTATATGGTCAAAATCTGTCTTGTTATTGAATACTATATTCACCACATCAATATGTGAATACTGATTTATAAGTGAGCTATCGAGATAAAATAAAGTCAGCGAGGTGTATACATCAAGATAAAGTGTGGTGTTACCATGTGTGGTGGTGGAGGATGTGGCGCGGGCACGTAGCTGACGCCGGGGCCCATCACGCTGACGCCGCCGAGCCCCACGCCCACGCCCCCCACTCCCACCCCCACTCCACCGACGCCCACGCCAACGCCCGACGGCGTGCCTGGTGTGTGTGGTCTGCGAACAAAAAAATTACATCAGCAAAATTTTAGGGAATATCCATGCAATATACATTTCTTTGTTTTGATGTAGGTTGACATCAAAAAAACACCAATGATATTTTAGGACAAGAGACAGCATCATGTGGATATGAAAAATATTTGATAATTATTAAAAATCACTATGTATATTGTGAATATAACTAAATTAATACTCACCACTGTTCCCTTTGTAGAAAATGTACACTTGTGATAATTACCTGCTGGGGTTGGGTGTGGAGGGGCTGCGCGGGGTGAACGGTTTGGCGGCCGGGTTGAACTCCTTGGCGTTGGGGTTGAGCGTGGACTTCTTGAGGGTGACGGCGGCGCGGTCGGCGGCGGGCGAGGCGGGTGACGCGGGCGAGGGCGGCGACGCGCCCGCCGTCGGACGCTCCTCCGCCGGCTCGGTCTTCGGTGCCAGCGGGGGCTGCGGGACACACACACGGGCTTATTAACGTGAACATTAACCCGTCAAGCCCCGCTTATATATATAGATGTATGAGGAAACCCTATATATTTGGACGCCGGCGTCCGTCGCGGGCTTGACGAGTCAAATTCAACGTGAACATAAACTGACGGTGTATGATCTGTCTGTAAAACACAATGACCCCGGTGTATCTACACAATGAAAGAAAAAAAAAAAAAAAAAAAGAGAAAGTGTGTGACTGAAGGAGCACAAATCAGCATTTTTAAGTGTTTTTCTGTTTATTAGCGCGCATTTCAAAAGCTACTGAACGGATTTTCACATAATTTTGGCAGGTGGACAGAGTACAATTGGGAGCAGAATATAAGTATTATTTCTTAAAATCGAATAACAGAAAAGTTATGTCTATGAAGTCGCGGCAGCATCTAGTTTACAATAACAAAAGTATCTAAATTGACAACTTTTGACATAGGCTTTTTTGACATAGGCATTTAAAATCGTAATAGAAATACCGGAAACAATAGCAGTTTCGAAAAAGTAATAAGATAAAAAAATTACATACTTTGTGATGAGGCCGCAGCGGATCTGAAGGCGCACCACCGTTGGCAGATACCTCTGGTGGGCTGTTCGCGCGGCAAGCCTGATGGAACATCATTCACATCAATATTATAATGGGTATATTGTATCAAAAATTTGCAACTGTGAAGGTCCGTATTATAGTTTTGTTTACACATCGTATAAGCTAGTAACTGGGGTGTATCGACGAAGATAATGGTGTTCTATGGAATTATAGAACAGTGATATAATCGATTTCTCGGTGGTGTAGTTGTATTACGGTACGACTAGCGTAGCGATATTATTTTCTACTCAGTATCCGACAGGAGTCTGGAATTTGTGCCCGATATGGCGATAGGCTCGCCTCCTATCACGAAACGCATGACGAAAAATGGGGGACATTTTGTTGCCCTCTGCCTACCTCTTCATGGATAAAAAAAAGGTGCGAGTGTGTGTGTGTGTGGATATGATTGTCTAAGAAATGGGACAGGTACTCGCAGCAGGGATAGTGTGCTAAGTCTGATGACGGTACTAGATAATATCATTGAGGCTCTTTTTATTTTTTTGACATTTAACCATTTTATCAGATTTTAAAGGCTCAATATCTAGATCCCACTTCCCTTAAAAAAAAAAAAGTAGAATAAGAAAAAAACGTGCATACCTGTGGCTGTGGGTTATTCTGTGGCTGCGCGTGCGGCGTGTGCGCGGGCGGCGGTGCGTGCGGCGCGTGCGGTGCGTGCGGCGCGTGCGGCGGCGCGGGCGACGACACCAGCTTGAACTCTGCGCCGAACTTGCGCAGCTCCTGTACACACAAATTACTTGTCACTAATATTTTCATTTGCTTTTTCTATCGAAGCCTGATAGCTATATTATACCAGCTTGTCCCTCTAGATGTATAGCACTTATGGGATTTTACTAGTACGCAAGTCACGTGATTCAACTCCCTTCAATGTACAACCAATAAAGCTGAGCTGCCAGCCTTTTTGGCACACCATTAGTAGCACTATTCTCTCACATAAACCTATGCTTTTTGCCTTCAGTTTGCCATAAGCCCAAAATCAACTAACTAAATAAAATTTTTACCTGCACTTCGTCTTGTCTCCTCGGCTCCGGAGGCGCGTGGTGGCGCGGAGGCCGCGTGTGATTCTCTGGCTGTGGTGGTGGGTTCTGAAAACACCACATACTTATTAACATCAGGGTTGAAGTTTTTATACTAAAATTACATGACTAGCAGAAAGCACGAAGGTAGATATCTGAACAAAATTGAAACAAAGTCAAACTCTGAATTTTTACGATAATGCACATAGCATATCGTCAGGGATAGTGCCATACCGCGTAACTAGCACTGGTAAATACCGCGTAAGTAAAAAAAAGTATAGCATTATCAATCATAAGTTTTGTGTCATAAGTATCAATTTCAATCAAACTTTTTTTCGTAACTTACGCGGTATTTACCAGTGCTAGTTACGCGGTTTTGCACTATCCCCGACAATAGGCAAATAGCGCGGCAGTTAAAATATGTCCTCCTTGAAATTAGTAACCAGTGATGTAGAAGACAGTAGTATATTTGTTCTGCTGTATACATTTATTAGGACTAAAGTATGAGATAATTACGTGGTGGAGCTGCTGCTGTGGGAAGGTATGCCTGGGATGCGGAGGCGCTCGTCCCTCGCCGTTCACCTTGCCGCCGCCTGACGCGCCACTGCTTATTCCAAACACGTTTAGTTAAAACTTTATCTCATGTATATCTCTAAACTGTGATTGTTTATCGCGCAGGACGAGTAAGCCTGTATTGTTTCGTTTCTTCAAGTGGTCTTATTGCACCTGACGAGCGTGTAGCTACGTCGTCTTGCAGTGAATTCGCTAATGTGATAGTACAACTTTACCTGATCGCTAATGAAAGAATTTGGTCTGAGAGTACAATATTGTCACATTGTGAAAAAATCAAAGCTAAAATTGAACCATATCAGTTAAGTACTGACAAAAAATGGTGTCCTGTAAGGTTTCTTTTATGCTTGGTACTCAAACTAAATATGCCACATTACTATCCTACTAATATTATAAACGCGAAAGTTTGTAAGAATGTATGGAAGTATGTATGTTTTTTTACTCTTTCACGCAAAAGGTACTGAACGGATTTCGATAAAATTTGGCAGATGGCTAGAACATGTCCTGGATTAACACATAGCATAGTAAAATATAAAGCGGGACTATTATTCTGGAAAAACTTTTTAATGCGGGCGGAGCCGCGGGCAAAAGCTAGTTTCATATAAAACAATGGTAGTGGTACTAACGGATGGTGGTGGTGAGGGAACGGTGGCACGTGGTACCCGCCCGCCTGCGCCGCGTAGCTCTTGCCGCCCGTGGTGGAGCTGCTGGACGTAGCCGAGCTGCTGGATCCGCTGGAACCAGCTGCCACCTGGAAACGTAATATGACGTGTTTTAAGCTACCAGAGTATGCCGTGCTATTCAATTTTAGGCGGAAGTGTTACAAATTATTATCAAAGATTTCTAAATAACACAAATTATGAGAAATTTATGCTTTCCCTACAACAAAATTCCAGAATATGGTTTTATAGATTTTTACCTTTCCAAATGATTCATCAACATTCCGACAAGTTTTATACCGGGTGGAAGGGAAACGCTCTCTATACCGGAACGGTAAGAGAGAAGAACCATAACATTAACGAAAAACTATATGTATCCGACTCGAAGGACCAAAAAGATGTATGATTTTAGTCGTACACCTTTTAAGAGTAAATGAAACAATGTAAACTGTTTCAAATAGCTGATATAATATATTGAGTTCACTAATGCTAATGATAAATGTGCGACGCGGACGCGGTTTGATGGTGAACTGATTGTATTTTACAAATGAATGCGTGTTGTGATGAATGCTGAGTCGGTCGTTTGCGTGTGCAGGTGTATGTGCGGTTGTACCGTACACTATATTTATTTGCAAAGCTAAGCGATAATACTTACGATTTTTGTATTTCCGTAATTCATGCACGCGCAATGTAAAGCGTACAAAAAACTGGGTAGGGTACAAACTACAAAGCAAACGCCGACAAGGCGGCGGCCGCCGCGCTGCGCCGGCCACGCGGTCGTTAACCCGTCAGCTGATGTACGTGTTTCATTACGATTTTTTTTAAATATTGACTTTTTTACTATGGTTTTCAGAATAATAGTTTGATTTATCTATCCATACGTGAAGCTGTACAGAAATTTGAGAATATCCTATTAAAATTGTAACAATGCGATCGCGATTTTTTTAGTGCCATCACGTCAGGAATCACCAATACTATCACCTGTATTCGTTTTCGAGAGCGTTTCCCTTCCACCCGGTATGTAAGCGACCATAATGGGTTTTATTACAGCATTCGCGACAGTTATAGAGATTTCTGGAACTTTTCTTGTCTGGTGCCATCCGTTTGGTTCTTCCCTCTTAGGTTAAATATTATGAGTATATAAAACTGAGTATTAATATAAATATGAATCTCAGAGTAGTACTAACCCCCGAGTCGTCCTGCCTCCTGTCGGACGGCGGCGTGAGATGCGGCCGCGTGAGCCTGTGCTCCTTGTCCTTGTTGGCGGGAGGCGCGTGCTGCGCGGCGGGCGGTGCGTGCGGCGCGTGCGCGGGGTATGGCAGCTGCGCGTGCGGTGCGTGCGGTGCGTGCGGCACGTGCGGCGCGGGCGACACGCCGGCGGGCGGCGCGCTGGCGGGCGGCGTGGCGGCGGGCGGCGGCGGCGCCTTGCCCTGCGCCCCGGCCGCGCCCGCGCCCGCCGCGCCGCTCGCGCTGGGAGGCGAGCCGCCGTTGTTGCCGTTGCCTGTTGCGGGCTTCACTAGTTTGCCCGTCTGGAATGTTCCAAATAAAACATTTTAATTCTACTGCTGTTATGCAATCATATTATATATTGAATTGGTTTGTTAAAAACAATTCAATTTTTTTTATATTATGTTCCCTATTTCAAAAATTACAAGATGCCATCAATTTAAGCTTAATTAATAAAGTACACGTAGCCCATGAAGAAAAGAAGAAGAGCGGAGGTGCCGCAAGGCGATTAGGTCATGTCACCATCAACTAAGGTCATGACGTCACAGTAGGCGGGGCCTAAAACTGTAGTCCCGAGTGAGTCGTCAGTGCGTTCGGATCGGATTCATCTGACGTTTAAATAGGTATAAATTTTTTTTAACCATGAAGTGCGCTGTTGCTGGGTGTAGAAATTGCTCAGGATCACAAATCAAACAAGATGGCATAACATTACATTTGTAAGTCGTTTAAATTTATGATTATTTGCATTTTAAAACACATTTTATTGTTTTATTACAAAGTGACATCTGTCGTCAAAAAGTTTGGTTCTTTAGATTTCTCACTGATATCATGATTTTAACGTTATAAACGCATGTCATACGAATTTTGGCAGAAATTAGTAAATTTAGCTTATTCTGCCTGCTAATATATTAATTATTTTAAAGATTTATTACTTAGTTACATAAAATGTGAAAAAATATATTAAAACATGTAGTGACATCTGTGGGTAAGTATTCAGAAATAACGGATAGCGAAAAACATGTGCGTCATGCGAGCGACACCCAACATCGAATATAATTCGACGCTTGAAAGGCAATAATATCTAAGCGACAAATATACCGAAAATGAGTTATATACATATTTGGAATCGCCAAATTTTTTTGCGTCGATTGATCCGGGTTTCGTAGGTCTAGGACAACTTTTTTGGCGGTTAGATATTAGATGATTCCGGTAAATTTCACAACTTTTTTCTCGTTTACCGACAAGAAATTCACGACTTTTCGGATTTATAGTAGTTGGTACACTTAAGGAAATTGATTTTGAACTTATCGTGTCTCACTTGAAATCGTGATATTACTGTTTTGCATTAAAATATGTTTACTTGAAATAAAAAAAAATGCTCACTATTTAATGAGTTGTTTATTACCTACACAACAAAATTATAGCATTGGCGTAGATATATATTTGCCTGCACACATACTCACCATATTGATGTGCTTAGATATTTTCAGCTTAATAAAATATTTTGTTAATAGTACATATATACAACTTTACATAAAACAAAATAAAAAGAGATTAATCGGTTAGATAGTTTTACCTGAATAATATAAGTTCTATTTTTTATGCTTAGATATTTTTACTTGTCAACCTTTAACTTCAATGATGTCGCATAGTTAATTTTACCGGGTATGTTCACCTGAACATACCGGTTATACTTATTGTTAGGAGATATTCACCTGTTCGTAATAAAGAAAATACACCCGCTTGCGAATCACCTAGTGTTTTGAAAGTGTCGTTGGCTATTCTCATCTAGCCATGTACTTTTCTTATATTCCATGGCCTCTTTTACATCGTCCCACATTCTTTCTCGTGTTTGCAAAGTACTATAAAATCCTTTGTGGAAGACGTATGTCAAAATCGTAGAATGTGGTGCTCCATAGTCTCTGACTACCCGTATGGGATAAGGGCGTTAGGTTGTATGTGTGTGCTTTCAGCAAAAATAAAATTTGAGTGAAAATTACGAGTTTCCAACACAATGAATAAATGATAATATTATTGTTTTCTAGTTCTGCTTGAGGCGAGAAACTCCCTCCAACGAAATTAGTTAACTATTAACAAATTCTATATCAATATGCTATATTTTGGATGTAAGTATGTTTATCTAACAATAAAATTTGATTTTCATTAAAGTTTGCTGTTTATTAAATAGTTTAATGTTGGTGCGAATAACAATATTTACAATATTGTGCACGTATTTATGTTTTTCTACTTTCGTGCGATCCAATAATTTAGCTATAGATATTTTTAATTGCTTTTATTAATATGTTTAGTTATCCTTATACGATTCTTACCAACTGCGCATTTTTAAATATTTGATATTTCTTTAAAGTTACTTGTTACGGTATCCATAAAATTATCCATAAAATTATTATATTATTAAATTAAGGTAATTTTTAACTAAGCGACAGTAACTTTTTAATTTATAATCGTCAAGGCTGTTGATTTAGGTCAAAAAATGACAAAAATTAAGAAGTTCCTAAAACAGTTACAATTATTTTTGTGCAGCAAATAGTTTAGTTATGATTTTTTTTGTCAAAATCAAAACTTTGAAACGCTCTACTGAAAAAATTAGCTAAATGTCGCTTAGATATGATTGCCTTTCAAGCGTCGATATTATTTTTATTAATTTCGTTGTATTTGTAAGTTTTTTTCGTGTTATTGATTTATTTGTTATCATTTTAGATTCCCCATTTTTTTTTTGTTTTTGCGGAGAAAGTAACTTATTACTACCGATGCTGTAAATACAGAAAATAGAAATGCATGAATACGTGTTATGAATAGACGCAACAACTGGACACCAACAAAATATTCGAAAATATAAAATAATGCTTGAAATATAGTAAAAACAACAATTTCGCTTTTCTTTAGAAAATATTCCTACCTGTCAAACATTTGATGTTCGTCCCGTCGTTTAGAAATCAATTAAATTTACAAGTTAAAATATTACTAAAAGTGGAGTTTTATTCTTCTTGTTTTGGTTTTGAATGTCAAACGTTTAATATTCGTCCCATCGTTTAGAAATAAATTAAATTTAGAAGAATACTTTAGTTTTTTTATTTGTTTTTGACATTTGACGTTGACAACTAACAATTTCTGATCGCAACTATAATACGGACTTTGGCGGGAACCTGGGCGTAAAGGTTGCGTTGTTTCGGTTGAATTTGATTTTTATGTGCATGATGCGGTTTGTTCAGTGGCCAATAAGGAATACATTCATTTTTATCATAATACTAGGTGTTTCTTGCGGCTTCATCCGCGTGTAAAGCCTTTCCGCTAAAAAAAAGTCCCTACGAAGAGATTAAAAATATGCATTATTTCCATGGGGGTAAATTACCGGGATAACAAGTAGACTATGTGTTAATCTAAGACATGATCTACTAGCGTGCCATTTCATCTAAATCCGTTTTGTTGTTTCTGTGTTTACTTCTAACACACATGTAAATATCCAAATATTTTTATGAACTTTCGCATTTATAATATCATCACAGGATACTGAAGTAGATATTAGTAAGATTATCGTAATTATTAATTTTAATCGATAAAGATTTTTTATCAACAACTTTAACAACTTATTTTATTTTGTTTATTCCCTAATTTTCCTGTACGTATGATAAAATAATTATAGACATATATAATTATTTTATCATATATGTGTCACCTATGTAATGTACCTATATGCTGAAAAAACGGCTAAGCGCCAGTAGAATAATAAATAATGTGGTCCGCCATACTAACGCACATAGAATCGTCTGGAACAAACACTTTTGCTTGTTACGCCATAGGGGTGAAAAGACGAACTAAATTATTGACAAGTTAGCTCTGTTACGCTGTAATAATGCCATTCACCGCTAGATGGATTTTGATTGGGGGGAGGAGCTATCGTTATATTTCATCCCCCGACCCCCCGCATTTAGCGACGCTACGTTCTAAAGAGATTTTGGCTTGACACACCTCCGCTCTTCTTCTTTTCTTCATGACGTAGCCACACACAACCCACCTGTATATTTTTCCTCTTGTTGGGTATGACGTACTTGCCGGCGGAGCTGCCCTCCTGCGGACGCACGACGGCCGCGAACCTCTCCTCCTCGTCTCCATTCTCGAGCTCGATGCGTGCCTTGTACGTCGCGGCGCTTTCTATTTCCGCTGCGATCTCTTCCGCCTTTGCTTCTGCATCCCTGTAATAACGGGAAAATTTGCTGCAACACTAATTTATTTTTAAAATATTTATATTTTTAACTGCCGAGACGAATACACACATACACTCAGAAACTTTCAGGTTTTATAAAATGATCACGTGATCGTTATGGGATTCTAGACCATGACCCACTGCTACCCAAGCCTCGTCTACTAATTGTACCATTAACATCTTTTATAGTAATAAAACATTTTATCTTACTCTGCCGAGTGACATTTAAAGTCAGAGAGAGCGAGACAAAACGTATAAATATGACAGACAGCCGTTTATCACTAAGATAGTAAAGGCGTATATTTTTTCGACATCCTCACCTATAATCCTGCGTGTCCTTCCTCTGCAGCGGCAGCGTGTACCCCGCCAGCGAGTGATCATACGTGCTGTGCACTCCGTAGACCTCCTCGTTCTTGCGGAACATGTCGTTCGCGTCCCAGCCGTTGGCGCGGTGGTCCAGCTCCAGCTCCTCGAGCCTCGCGTCCCCGTTCACCGAGGGAGCGTCTGCCGCGTCTCCCTCGCAACCGTCCCACGGCTCCAGGTGGCGCTCTTCAGCCGACCGACCGTTGCCTGGACCGAATACTGTTCCTTTAATAAAAAAAAATATGTATATTAGACACCCTTTGTTGAAGCGGTAAAGCTTTATCACGGTCTCTATACTCCTGATGGTAACCAATGTGGGATCCAAATAGTGTTGCCTGATTAGAGTTTGAAGTTTTAGGAGACAGGTACATTATGGTTGGCCACAAGCTATTCATACCTCCATCAGAATTAAAATCAGTGTAGGGGTCGCAAGTAATAGTTAGAATTTAATATTAATGGTTTGGAGTTTAAATGTAAATGTGTAATTTACTGTCCTAAGTTTATACAGAAATAAAAAGTATGAAATATGTAAAAGTATGAAGTATGAGATATAGAATATTATATTTCTAGGTCTAAATTATCGTATGTTGATGGTACAAATAACTCCATAATATACATAGACCGAAATAAAAGATTCTGCGGAATTCTCATTCCAGTCTTAAACCTGTTAAATTCATAGACGGGATTCCCCGCACAAAACAAACGCTCACAACAGCGCTAATTGGGGGAATCACCTAAACGTGTATTGTTAATTACCTCGTGTTAAACCAGTTTATTTGACATCGATTATTTGAGTGTAATGCGATTCCGGTACAATTTAACAATCCAACTATAAAATTAAGCATTAGTTTGACATATTTTATCATCACGTATTTATCTCTTATCAGGGGTAGGCAGAGCTGCTATCATACCCATATTCCATGAATATATGAGGCCCTATTAATTAAGGAGACGAGCCCTGTCTTTTACCGGTCATAATACCAGGCTCCGAGCTAATACTGAGAAAAACCCAACCCGGGGATCGAACCCGAGACCGCTGAACGTCAGTCGTATCGTAAGACTACGCTACGGAGGTTAATCATAAATGTGTTTTGTTTTTGTAATCGATTCCTGCATATCGACGATTATTACTCCTAGAGTCAGTGCTAGTGAAGTGGTTTCTCTTAAGATATTTATATCCAGTACCACTGCGCTACGCCACTACGTCACATACGCTTTAAAAAAGAAACTAACGTGGCTCAATTAAAAAGAAAAAGAATTGGTATTTACAGCCTCACCATTAAACTTGCTAGATATCGCGCTGTCCGTCTGGAACACATCGTGCGTGGCGTACTCGAGGTCGGAGTCCTTGGCGCGTATGGAGACCACGTCCTGCGGCTTGAAGATCAGCTTCTCGACGACCGAGTCCACCGCCACCACGCCCTCCTGGTCCACGCGATGCGCCACTTCTAGTACCACCTGGCGGACAATGGAGAGTTCCGAGTTAGAAGTTATTGTTTATGCTAATATTAATTAAATAGCGCTGCGTGGTACGTCTTCCTACAAGGTGGACAGACGACATTGTAAAGGTCGCAGGAACCTTGGATGCAGGCCGCTTCTGACAGGTTGGCCTGGAAATCTTTGGGGGAGGCCTATGTTTAGCAGTGGAATTCTAAAGACTGAAGAATGAAATAAAATAATACGACAAAATGATTAACCGTTTCCCCTTTTTGAAATTGGGTAAGTTTGTGGATCTGAGACTGGAAAAATGTAGAGGAGGCCTATGTAGGAGCCCTTGGAGGGCAAGCTGTTGAGAAGAATCAATGATTAAAAAATATTTTTGGGTACTACTAATCAGCTGCAATAAAGGCTATTTTTGTGTTTTATTTTGAGTTTGTGGATGTTTTTGTGATATTATATCAAATAAACGAACAAATTTCGATTTTTTTTTTCACAAATAGGAAGCTTGTTTCCAAACGACGGTTACAATTTATCCCAGGAATGGACGTGACCTTATCCCACTCCGATTTGGGTCAACTCAAACACTTTTTCAAGCTTCTTTCAGAATTAATTTGGCTTGGTAAAAAAAACACACACAGAGCGTTGCCAGACTTGGAACCCAAGACCTAATTCACAGCCTATCTACGCCACCGCCAGACCAAGTATGCGACAAAGGCCCATTCATAACAATATTTAGAAATAACAGCTCTCATTGTATCATCGTAAACATGACCCCGATTCGATCGATCAAAGTTTTGTAATGTAAACAAAAACTTCCCAAGTGTTCTCTTTAACATAGAAACAAAGGTGGGCCGTTGACTTCAAACTCAAGTATTATATCATTTGAGTTTGTACGTGGGAACTTATCGTTACTCCAAGTGGGTTATAAATTGGTATTTAAATTATTTCGAGGCTGGCATTTAGGGTTAACTGATATTTTTCATAAAATATGTTTAACTGCTGAAAAAAAGCCGATAGTCACACAAAATTCCTAACACCATAGGTTACTTTTATAATATTTGTCACAAACGCAATTCTAGCTAATTAAAGCTAGATTATGTATAGTATAAGTAGTTTCTGTAGTAATCTGAATGATTACTACAGAAACAATTTTTAACCAGCTTAAAAAATCAAGTTTTCAATTCGTACTCTTTTTTCCTTTTTATACATCCAAAATCAATACTATCCCGAAATATCATCCATAGTCCCGAAAACACTCCAAAAAAAAAAAAAACAACACGTGTGTAACTTAACTGCTTCCGCCTTCCGTGTCGTACGCGCGGGGGGAAACGGAAACGCACGCCGGGACCGTCTAATAACACTTAAAGAGCCGAGTGGCGGGCGCAGTCGATTCCGAACCAACAGTTCTATACAACATTGGTACAAAAATAGTACGCGTCAATCAATAGGAACATTAACCGTTGAATATTATAAGCTTATTGTAAACGTGCAATGCAGATGTTGCTTATCGATGTTTTGTCACTTTTGGGTATAAATATAGAAACTTGTAAGCTCTCGGTTATTTTGCTGATAGGGTGGGCAGAGACAGACCAAGACGCCTTTCTACAATCTTCAACGCCAATAGAAAACAAAAACATGTATGGGATTGACGTATCCGTGCGAAAGCCATCGATCGGTTACGTCATTGGCATAAATTCTTTTGTTATCTATTAGCTGTAACGCTTGTAGAAAAGCATATTGGCTACAAGTGCTGGTTACTGGTGGTAGGTCTCTCATATGTAAGAGTCCGTCTGTGTGGGTCCGCAATGTCTATTTCTAACCGCCAAGCAGCAGTGTGCATGCACAGTTGTGTTTCGGTTTGAAGGGCATTGTAGCCAGTGTAATTACTGGACATAATGAGACTTAACATCTTATGTCTCAGGATGACGAGCGCAGTGAAATGCCACACAGTACTTTGTAACTTAAGGTGCTGGATGGTGTTGCCACTGTTTATGGGTGGTCGTATCGCTTACCATCGGGCGAACGGCATGCTCTTCTCGTCATTCAATGCAATAAAAAACAGCAAAAAAGTGCAGTGGGCTTAGAATGAAACAAAAAGAGGCAACTCGTATTAAAGATGTTTAATTTTGATATTTTTGATTGATCGAGAGACCAATATGTCAGTCACGTGTTGGTCTCTCAACAAATCTCTATAAAACAAATGAACATTATAGGTATTTTAGAAATTAAACCATTAAACTAAACTGAAAATATGTTTTGATTTTTGAACTTTAAATGATTCCAGTTTCTGTTTATACTCTCGTGGTGGGTTCATTTGTTACTGGCGAGCTGCGAGCGCACTGTTTACACTCTCTTCTCGTGGTTCGTCTCGCGCCTCGTCTAACCGCTCGCGCGAGAATGTAAATGATTCATTATATATTTATGTTCAATTCTGGTCATTATCTAAGCCAGCTGGTTATTAGTCAATACAGCAATCCAATGGGCAATGATTAGGTGCTGTGAACATCTTGTGTTATCGGGTAAATAAAAAGTTAAACACAAAAAAATGTATTTGGCGCTATACTCTATAGCGATTATTTCTTTACTCCCATTGTATAGTCAGCCACATAAGAAGCTGAACAAATTCAAAACTTCAAATCGCGTCTACACTTTCGTGTTCTTACCAATTTTTGTTTTCTCTTCACCAAAATAAAATAAATGCGATTAACTTTACTTCCCACAACGGAGAAAAGTTTCAATTAAATTTAAGGCGTGGAAGTGATTTGAAATTTTGAATTTGTTTAGCTATTTATGTGGCTGGTTGACTGTATATACAGTTTTTTTTCTCTTTTACAAATAGGTTTATTATACCTATAAAGTATTGCACAAATTATCTCTAACACTAAGCCCAAGGTTCTATGAAGTTTCGCCCGTCTCCTCTGAGCAAGCGGCGAGTAAAATAGTCCCGAAAATCATTGGATGCATACCTATTTATAACCTTACTATACAAAAAAAATTACAGTTGTATCAATAAAACAATTCACGTGGTTTTGTATTCGGTAAGGTTTATATCCTTTCTTATTGACTTCCATTCCTTAATTTCATTAAGCCGTCAAATCCGCTTATATAGATGTGTGGGGAAACCCTATATACTCGGACGCCGGCGTCCGTAGCGGGGCTTGAATAGGCAATGTCAAAGAAATAGAAGACGTTTTAATGTAACCGCGAACCGTCTTGATAAAAGTTATTGACCTTTCTGCCGTCCTTTGAGTCTGGACGGTGAAGGGTGGGAAAGGTGACCCCCCAGTCCACCCCCACTCATGTATACTAGCATTCTTGCAAAGGAATTTCTAGAAAGTCTAGTTATGCTCGCAAAGGACAGTCGTGACTTCATAAGATCGGTTCGCAGAAATGTCAGTATGGTGATGGATTATCAACTTTAACACGAAGACGGAAGGTCGGAGTTTAGTTGTTGGTGCGTAAACAATTATGCAAATGAGCCGATAACGTTTCAGGAAGTCATCGCTGAGGCAACGTGTCATCGATAAACATAATAAAAATGCACTGAAGTTGTCGAGTTGCTGTTACTCATTATTGATTCTATTCAAATTTACAATGCCTGATTTTGGGGTTAAGTGCAAAGCCATTTCTAGAATATAGTAAAGATATATGAGATCAAAGGTTTGAGATTTAATGGGCATGCCCCCCCCCTCCCCTTTTTCGATATGGGATGCATGTAAACTCCAAGTGTGGTTCCACTTCTGACTGTTTTAACCCTTCAAGTAAGGTTTAATTCACGCATTGTAAAAGCCCCGCGCACCGAAGGAGCCCTCGGCGTCAACGACAACGTGAGGCCTACCCGCCACGCTGCCGTTCATCACGGAGGTCGCAATAATGTACTAAAAGATCATTGTATACATAACTAAAAGCGGACAGCCCTCTGCCGCCCACCTGCGACCTTGGGTTTTGAACCTGCGGACATTCGTCTCGACAATCCGTTCCATTATCGCCGCTTTTTCTCAATGGGGATGTCGCTCTATCTCTTTTCTTTTACACGCATCGCAGTTCCGTTCCCGGTGACGTCACTTGCCTGTATTTCGGGTCCAGTCCATTTCTTGACGATTACCCTTTCTACTGAATTTCAACGGCTAATACTTCTTGATTGTTTTAAATAGAGTAGTTTCCTATGTTTGATTTTAAAAATGATTTAATGACTTGTAACAAAAATTATATGAAAAAGAAATTCTTCTGTAAAATCAGCATCAAAATTGGTTGAAAAATAAAGCAGTTATTCATATTTGAAATATTGAATTGTGAGCAAAACTGGGGACGTGGAGGGGATATCGCGCTATCTCTTTCGCACGCACGCAGTGTTATGGCCGGCAACTCTCGATGACGTCAAAGTGCAATATTACTGTTATTTGACAACTACCCCTTCCACCAAATTTCAAAACTTTATAACTTACTAATTTATTGCCCCAATTCTGAAAATTATTTTTCAGTTAGATTTTGGATGGCATACATTTTTGATAAATGTATTAAAAAAAAGTAGTCAACTACCCGAATATACTTACTTTCTGTGTTAGAATTTATAAGACGTAGGTAAACGTTTTATAAAAATAAAAATAAAAATGAGTCGAATACAATATTACGGTTATTGTTAATTACTCTGCCACATGGTCCTCTGTTATGGATGTGCGTTCAGTCCCACATGAAAATTGAGACACGATGACAAGAAGTTTGTATCGTACCAGCCCTGCATGGCTTCTACTGAGTAGGCATTGGTCCACCACGCTGGCCTAGTGAGGACAGACTTCACATACCCTCGAAATTCATATGGAGAATTCTCAGGTATGTAGGTTTCCTCACGTTTTCGTTCACCATTCGAAGTGTAATCCTACTATCCTACTAATCCTACTAATATTATAAAGGCGAAAGTTTGTAAGAATGTATGGATGTTTGGATGTTTAGATGTTTGGATGTTTGGATGTAAGGATGTTTGTTCCTCTTTCACGCAAAAACTACTGAACGGATTTCGATGAAATTTGGCACACGGGTAGATCATGTCCTGGATTAACACATAGGCTACTTTTTATCCCGGGAAAATATAAATAAATAAATAAATAAATAAATAAATAAAGCGGGACTTTTATCCCGGAAAAACTTTTTAAAGCGGGCGGAGCCGCGGGCAAAAGCTAGTTAATTCATAATGGACTTCATCAGTCTATACATTCATTTGAAGCTGACCCTACGTTTTATATAGGTATGCACTTTTTAGCACAATTTTGTTGACATTGCATCTTCAATCTTACATAATCTCCAACGGCTCCCCGCATGCAAGTGTGACGTAATTTTACCCAAAGTATAAAACTGATCTTAATAACTGTTAATATGTTTCGTAATGTCTGGCCTGCATCTACAGATCCTTTTTCATACGACCATAGTTGCCAAATATGGCACCGTTAATTTTCTTTTGTTGTAAATTCGACAACGGCTGTATCCGTGTTTATATTCATGCTTTTATTTCACACTAGGTTTTGCTCGCGTTTTTTTTTATTGCATCGAATGACGAGATGAGCATGCCGTTCGCCTGATGGTAAGCGATACGACCACCCATAAACGATAGAAACACCATCCAGCACCTTGGGTTACAAAGTACTGTGTGGCATTCCATTTCGCTCGTCATCCTGAGACATAAGATGTTAAGTCTCATTATGTCCTGTAGTTACACTGGCTACAATGCCCTTCAAACCGAAACACAACAGTGCATGCATATAATTTCTCGGTATTATAAGTAGCCTAAAACTTTGCCAGGGTCTCAAACTGTCTCCACACTAAATCTCATCGGAATTCTTTGGTGGTTATTGAGTTTATCGTGTATAGAGACGGCGGGCGACTTTGCTTTATGCTATGTATCTGGATTACGGAGTAAGGAAGCCTTACTTTTTTTTTATCGGAATAAGTGTGGGGTTGAGTGCAATGGTTATGTTGCTTTCACCGGTCTTACGGCCCAATGTCGACACTCGGGAGTAAAGAATCATCCGAACGAACATTGGACCGAGTCCCTAACACTATGTACACGCTACACCGGCATACCAACCTAAACCCGCGGTGGCCTTCTTCGCGCATACGGGACGGCCCTAGGGTATCTTGTTGTAGGAAGACTAACTACTAGCGCATTATGAATTCCAAAGGAAACACTTGCAAAACAAGTTTGAATAAAATACACTTAAGTTTTAACAACCATGACAATTATTACTACGCGTAGTTTTAAAGCATACATTATTTAGGACTGGACTAAAATGAAAATAAAATGTTTAAGACCGATGCAAATACCAATTAACGTCGGAAATGAGAAGCGATATGAAGTAATCAGATCAGTGGATTTTGTAATCAGATCAAATTGGGATTTGTTGAAGAGAAGAGAATTCTTAAGATCCGAGTTTACGCACTGCATTCTGTACGGTACAACCGCACACCTGCACACCTAAACGACCGACTCAGCATTCATCACAACGCGCATTCATTTGTCAAATACAATCGCCATCAAACCGCGTCCGCAACGCACATTTATCATTAGCATTAGAATTAGTGAACTCAATATATTATCTCAGCTATATGAAACAGCCTACATTGTTTCATTTACTCTTAAAAGGTGTACGACTAAAATCATACACATTCCTTAATCAAACGCTAAACAATTTTTTTTCCGGCGAACCCTATATTCAACTCTCTAGAATTTTTCCCGGAGGGCACATCAAACAGGTTTCCTCGAGTCTCCAATTTTTATCCAAAACAATGTTTCAATCGTACAGTAACGTCACTGAGTACAATTTACCAATTTTGGAAATTAAATAATTGCTCATGGCCAGCGGAACGACCTCTGAAATGTCAACTGCACACAATTCGTCACACATTCGATTTTCTCGTTATAGTATTAATATTTTATTCATTGGAATGTTTAAAATTCCATATTTCAATCGCTTTTATTTTAAGCATCAGATGCTGATATCGAAAGTGTGGAAAGGTATACGGAGCGGAGGCAATGACATTGCTCAACTCTAGTAAAATCTACATCTATGTTATTCATACATAAATAAACTTAAACTTTAAGGTGTTGGCTGACGCGTGATTAAAACACCCATAATTCGCCGAAATTATTTTATTTCTGAAGCGGTGGTGGTCTAGTTGGGAGTGGAACGGACTGCCGAGGCCAACGTCCGCTGGTTCAAAACCCAAGGGCGCGCACCTCTGACTTTTTTAAAGTTGTGTGTATCCTTAGTGAATTATTGCTTGCTTTAACGGTGAAGGAAAAAATCGTGAGGAAACCTGCATACCTAAGAAGTTCTCTATAAGAATTTGGAAAATATGTGAGGTCTGCCAGCTCACACTAGGCTAGCGTGCAGGACTAAGGCCCAAAAACCGGGCCTGTATTGTTATTTATATACTAGCTTTTGCCCACGGCTTCGCCCGCGTTAAGTTTTTCCGGGCTAAAAGTACATAAAAACCTTCCCGTTGAATCACTCTATCCAACACATTTATTTGGATAAAGATTAATATTATGACGTTGATACAACTCTTAACAAATAATGCATTAATTTCGACCAAATTTGATTACCATAAAAACGGTTCTAGTGAGTTAATCTTAAAAAATAGACATATACTGTCGCGGACATTTTTTTAGATCATTTCAAGAGGAATAATTCTTTCATACATATATTTTTGGTATCTTGAACCGTTTTCGCAGCGCACGCAATGGAAGCCCTCACGGATGAATAATTTTCCCCGTTTTTTTCACATTTCCCATTATTTCTTCGCTCCTAATAGTTGCATCGTGATGTTATATAGCCTAAAACCTTTCTCGATAAATGGTCTATTCAACACAAAAATAATTTTTCAATTCGAACCAGTAGTTCCTGAGATTAGCGCGTTCAAACAAACAAACAAACAAACAAACTCTTCAGCTTTATAATATTAGTATAGATAATTTCGAAAATGATAATATGTCTCATTGCCTTGTCGGACACGAATCTGCGTATTTTTACAATGAGTTAATACTAACTTTGATAACTTATGAATCCAATTCCGAAGTTATGGTTTCACAGTAATAACTGTCCACCAAATAAGCTTCTATAGATTCAATGACTCCATATCATAATTGGTTAAGCAAATGTGCGACTGATTTCTGCTCCTGTTTACATAGAAAAGGTAGTTACCTCTAGGCTAGGGTTGCCAACCGTCCTGTATTCCTACGACATATCATACTTTCGTAGTGTCCTGGGATGTCCTAGATAGTTTCTAATCAGCGTCTTGGGTTTTCAAAGCGCCCCGAAAAGATTTATTTAACTGTTGCTACTGTATTACTGCGTCCAGTTTTTAACCTGCATTGTCCTAGTTTTTCCAAATTCAAGCCCTAGTTTTTGAATTTAGCGGTTGAGTACCCTACCACATAAAAATATTCAAATAAGCATTGTTATGGCTGCCCGAGACATCTCGCGGGACCGGGATGGCATGCCCAAAGCCGCGTTCAATGCTGACGTAACCCAAATATAAACATGCGATTGATGGCGTTTGCAGAGCGCTTTTCAAGTGGCCGCCAAGGCCCTTGAGAGCACGCGTGCTTACGCGCGGGACCCTAAGGTCACACCAAGTGGGGCGTTATCAACTTAGTTTTGATGTTTCCGGAATAATCGGAGACATGCTATAAGAAATTTATAAGATTAGCAAAATGGGAGACCATTTTCACGTAATTAATCACAATTTAAGTTCGAGATAATAATCTATACTAATATTATAAAGCTGAAGAGTTTGTTTGTTTGAGCGCGCTAATCCAGGAACTACTGAACCGATTTTGAAAATTCTTTCACTAATAAAACTAATAGCTACTTTACTCCTGAGTGCTATAGGCTACTTGTTATCCCGGGAAAATATTTTTATCCCGGAAAAACTTTCTCACGCGGGCGGAGCCGCGAGCACTACTAGTTATCGATAAATATCGACAATTATTGTCTTTCTGAGAATAGTGGTAGTACTATTGCATACATGCATACAACTTACGAAAACCAAAATATATTAATCCCTTATGAGTTATGACCAATCAACCTACGTGCAGTTTAAACATTACATTATAAGAGGTAAAGGAGTTTTTAGTAACGACTAATTCCATTTCATTTGTACCGTGAAAAACCCGCCATTATGGCAATAGTCATTCGATGGTCGGCTTTATATTTAGACTACTATACTATACACATTTATTATTATGCAGTCTGGTGTAGCCACTCTCCTTATTAGAACTTAAAAATGAAAATATAATATTTTCTTACCAGGAATGTTATTAGTTAGCATTTAACTCATCTCCCTTTCTTCCTTATCCTTCTGTATATCCTAGTAATATTATAAACGCGAAAGTTTGTAAGAATGGATGTATGTTTGTTACTCTCACGCAAAAACTACTGAACGGATTTCGATGAAATTTGGCACACGGATATATCATGTCCTGGATTAAGACATAGGCTATTTTTTATGTCGTGAAAATATAAAGCGGAATTTTTATCTCGGAAAAACTTTTTAACGTAGGCGGAGCCTCGGGCAAAAGCTAGTGTTAATAATTTGAAAGTCAAAAAAAATAATTAGTTCACTGTCTAAATAAACATGTTTATGTAAACATAATTATATGAGGAAACAGGTATATTTAAACGCTAGTATTAAGTAAATTTAGATTGTAATATTTTATAATTAACATTGTTTTATTTTAGCACTTACTAGGAGCAATTTTAAAACATATAAGTTGCTCTTGAGTGACTTATGTTTCACAACTTCTGAGTAAATGCTACTCGTCACATAAAAGTATAAGAGCTGACCAAACACAAAAGTTACATTGTAATCTATTCTTAATAAATAGTAATAAAATAATAACTCTATATATATATGGACGCCGGCGTCCGTCGCGGCGCTTGACGAGTCAATATACCTGTCAAATAAAATTTACTTGAAAAGGCATTAATTTAGATTTGATTAATCTCTATAATTGTAAATTAAATTTTAAGAGAATTCACAAATTCTCCTTTAAATTAATTCAGATAAATCATGAAGCCACATCACTTCGTTAACATTAAGAGCAATAGTAAGATATAGATATTAAATTAGCCCTATTTCTCTACCTTTAAAATCAACATGGGATATCAAAAACCTCTCCCAACACAGGAAAACATTCATAAACTCCATAATGTGACACACAATCGTGTTTTGGTAACGCTCGGATCAAAGGTCGCGCCAAACGAAATGGACAGCGTCGTCACTACCTTATCACAACATGTACAATATGTTTCCTGCACCATTTGGGTTTTTATTGCTTGTCAGTTGTTTAACGGGCTATTATTTTCGTGTACATTATGTGTAAAATTGTAATTGTATAAGAGGATAATTTAATAGTTTATTTTAAATTATTTTTAATGACTTACTTGTATTCTGACTATATAAAATGCAAAGCGTTACTACCAACTTGTGTTAGAAACCAGCAATGAGTATAGGGGTAAACGATTCATGGTTTGCAGAAAAGCGTGTAAATTATTATCGTATGTCCACTTTGCAGATGGTAGATCCGTTTGGAAATCTTTAAGGGACTATGTTGCTGTGGTCTTCATGTAGCTGACGAGGATATATAAATCTTGAATAGACCTATACGTTAGAATAGAAAATATCAGGTACCTAGGGTCAAGTGGTAGAAAAACTCTAGTATTTATCGCTGTATCACCTAAATACTATGACAACTGTGTTGGACGTCAAAAGACGTTTCCACGCATGCCAACGCCCGCCAAGGATACGTGTGGAAAAAACATTTTAAACCATTTTATTTTTCAATTTGTTTAGTTAAATTTAATCAGTTACACATATTGATAAGTTTCGTTGTTTATCAATTGCAATCGTCTTACTTTATTTTATCCAGAACTTCAAAAATTATGAATTTATATACGGAAAAAAGGCTTTTTAAAAGTGATTCTATAAATAAATAGGTATTTTTTTTAAAAACACCATTTGAATAGATCATTTAATTTAAGCGTAAAATTTGTGTACATCATTGATAACTACTTTTTAACCCCCGACGGAAAAGAGGGATGTTATATTTTAATATGTTAAAACTAGCTTTTGCCCGCGGCTCCGCCCGCATTAAAAAGTTTTTCCGGGATAAAAGTCCCGGTTTATATTTTCCCGGTATAAAAAGTAGCCTATGTGTTAATCCAGGACATGATCTACCCGTGTGCCAAATTTCATCGAAATCCGTTCAGTAGTTTTTGCGTGAAAGAGGAACAAACATCCTTACATCCATACATTCTTACAAACTTTCGCCTTTATAATATTAGTAGGATAAGTGTTGTTGAAGCTTTTCATATACACCGCTATATTTACCAAACATTTGGTGACAATAAATACAAAAATAGCGCGAATTTCTCAATTTGTATAAAAGCGCCACGCATTCAACATTCTTAGCTAACCTAATCACTATGAAAACCGGAAATGAGGAATGTCAAACGCATTTCCATTCGAAATTTCTACATTAATCAATATTTAACTAGAGTAAACGACCCGAGAGAAATCTCCGCGACATATTTGTGAAATGCTTTATGTAGTATGAATTATACTACATAAATATGTGCATGCAATATACATAAACGTGAGTGACAATTATTTATGGCAACTTCACTCGCTTGAAAGTGTTTCCCCGGAAGTGAAGGCCCTCATTGCATTATTAAGCAATAAAATCGAAAGGAATGTGCACGAGTCGAGCAAAATTGCAATCCATAGGCTCCTGCTCTTCCCCTATGGGATAGAGGCGTGATAGACATGTAATGGCATGCATGTGTGTATATATGTAGTAGAGACGGACCGCAATAGCGGTACGCGTAGGAGCGGTTGCGGACGACAACTTAGACGTGAGTCGGAGGAAGCCCGTAGCCGTCCCTAATGCGCCGAAGATGGCCACCGCGGAGTTTTAGTTGGTATGCCGTGCGGTGTACATAGGTTAGGGACTCGGCCCGGCGGTCGCCCGACGCTTTCCATCTCTCGGGGCGGCTCAACGTCGGGTCGTAAGGCACGGTGAACCCAACATAACCGCTCAGTCGTTCCCCTTGAACACTGGGCGGTAGTAATCATTCACTTTCTCCGCGTAAACAAAAAATATATATATATGTAGTAGGCATCAAAATGATAGGCAAGCCCATATTGAAAAACCCTCCTAGCCAGTTTCGGCCACGGCGGCCAATCTCAACGGAGATCAGCCAGGTACGCAGGAGATATTATAGTGCACAAGTGTGTGCGCAATACACAGGTGCACTCGCTATTGACCGGAGAGAGATCAGGCGCAGGACCAACGGCTTTACGTGCTTTCCGAGGCACGGGGGTATCACACCGCCAACTTCCTGACTCCGAGCTGCGACTGAGTAATTTTTAAGATGGAAAAACCCAGTCACAATATTTTTTGGCTCGACCCAGGAATCGAACCCAGGACCTCAGCGCGCAAATCGTACTCGTAAACCGTACGCAATACGACTACGCCACCGAGGCAGTCAAAAGCAAGCCCATATTAAGTTATAATGGGAGATTAAAAGAAAATAATACACAATGTTACACGAGTCGAAACTAGGCACAGAATCTGCAGAGATTGCTTCACACGACGCCCGTATCGTTTGTATCAAAGGATTCAAAGATCGGATGAACATAAGAGTCGGGTCGGTGACATTCGACTCGAAAGTTGAGTGCTTTAATGTTCTAATTACTTGGCATTATATTATGCTTTGTAATATAAACGATCATTGCCGACGACGTATTCAATTTTTAGGTCTTCTAAATGTAATACACATCTCTCAAAGGATGAATGGCCAAAAAACCTTTCTTAATGCTCTTCTACGCGCCAATAGCCTAATCAGTGGAACGGCCTGCCGAGACGAAGGCCCCAGATTGAAAACCTAAGGGCACGTACCTCGTAACTTTTCAAAACCTATGTGTGTATTCTTGGTGAAATGTCACTTTAACGGTGAAGGAAAACACCGTAAGGGAACCAGCATACCTGTGAAGTTCTCCATGAGAATTTTGAAGGTATGCGAAGTCTGCCAAGTCGCATTAGGCTAGCGTAGTGGACTAAAGCCTAAAAACCTCAGTAGTAGAGGCCCCTTGGCACAACAGTGAGACAGTACATGATATAGGTCTGGTATTATTAGTGCTCTCCTTTGTGTAAAAAATCGTAATAAAAAAAATCGAACTTGACAAGAAATTTGCTTGCCTGTTCGTTTGCGTCACGATTTGTCCATAAACAGAGGGGCTACTGCGAAAAACTAAATCCGAAACGTCGGTCCGAAACGAAGAAACGACGAACTTCGGATTTAACCTTACTACCAAATTACTTCGGATCCGTCACCGTTGAACGAAGGTTTCACGCAGTTTGCGACGCTTCCGACTTCGCTCAACACTTTCGTCACGCAACAACTCTTCATAAAGAAGGATCCGTAACACTTCGTAGTAAGAAAACGTGCGATCCGTCACCCGAAACTACGGATTTCGTTTTTCGCAGTAGCCCCTCAGCAGTCGCTCAAAACTTTGAATCCTTAAATGTTGCATGATACAGCATCGCGATCGTCACCGTGCAATTAGCTTATACCCAAATGTCACTGACGAGTTAATCCGCAAGTAGGTATTCTGAGCCACTATCCACACTTTAGCTTTGTTTTGTTTTTTCTTCGCGAGTGAAGAACGCGTATCGCTACCACCACTGGGGGAAATGGAGAGTTTATGTTGGTTTCACCGGTTTTACGGCTCAATGTAGACACTCGGGAGTATAGCATCATCAGAGCGAGCATTAGACTGAGCCTTTAGCCCTATGTACCCCCTACACTGGGATACCAACAAAAAACCCGGTGTCTTTCTTCAGCGCATATGGGACGGCCTCGAGGTATTTTGTTGCACTAAGATAGCTGCGCGGAACAGTCTTTGCGCGATACCGCATTGCGGCCCTTCTCGAAACGGAGGGACTACAGTGCCCCCGATCTCTAAAAGACGCCTTTGGCATCTACGAGAGCAGGAAACCGACCACCCGCATTGTCGTCCACCTCGAAATCGTTTAAATTGGAGTGAGCGAGCACCCCGCCATTGCTCGGCCTGCGACTCTCTCTTAGCCCCATTTAGTCGCCTCTTACGAGAGGCAGGTCATGACGTGGCGGAATTCTCTAGATGCCCCCGGACCACAGGGCACCTCCACACTTAACCTTATTAGCTTATAATATCCATAATAAAATTTACCACAACTTCGCTCAATACGAAAATATTACTTGCATAAAGAACGCGAAAAAACCTCGAGACTCCGTTCAAATTAAATTAGTCTGGCAAGGTTAGTGACTGCAACCTCATATTAGTTGGTAATAGTCATAGTTATGTAATAGTCTGGAAAGCTGTGCGGTCCGTGCCTCGCATCTTCATTGGCTAGGTAAAGCAGCTGCACCGGAGTCTAGACCGACTGCAATAGGTAATATAATAACTTTTTCAGTTGATGGGTAATATAGTGTTTCGAGACTCCCAAACGTTTGGCTTGTGTGTTTAATCAATCTTACTTCCTGTCGTTATATTAAATGAGTAAATGTAGGAAGTTTGTTAGCCAATTACGCATAAACCTTTGAATACCTATGGACGAAATTAGGCTCATAGATTTACTTCCCATTCATGCGGATCCAATAAGATTTTTAATCCCAGAAAATACTTTCATTCGAAAAAAAAAATATAATGTATTTTTTTCTTTCCATTTCAGACAGAAACCATATTGGGAGCGCTTCCTAGACTGGCACAGTTTCCCGAACACCATGACCCGCATGACGAGGTGAGCTGCTAGGACGCGTCGGCCGTACGCCCTGCGCCTTTGCCGGCGACGTTTCATTAATAAAACGCATGCAATTGTAATATAATTAACATAAACCTTGAAATTCACTTGTCATGTAAAAATTCTGAATAAATTAAGTTGAATAATTCATTGTTTTTTTTTGCGATGGAACAAATATGTTGGAGTGGAATTTTTTAAACTACTATGTATTCAGAACTTTCAAGTGTGGTATAGTATAATTTTAATCAGTTACGTTACAGTTTGCTAAGATTTTTAAAGTAAATATAAGAAATAAACAAAGAAACTGCTGAAAGGATTTAGGTGAAATTTCACACACATCTAATACGGATAGATGGCGCTACTGACGTATATTGGTAATTAAAGACATCAGCTACAAAAATCTACACAAAATCTAAGTTTTTATGATTTTTTTGGAAACACACGTCATCATTCAAATGCGGGTTTTCTATTCCGTTAAAAAGCTCCCAAACACTATAAACATTGGTATTGTACGAGTATTGTAGTTCGGATTTCGAAATATAAATCCGAAGTTCTCTACAATCTGTTTGCAGTGCGCGCCTTGGATTAGAATCGGATAAGTCCGGCTCGGAGGACCGCAACACATTCGCTCATCTAAAGCCATGTTACTTCAAACGTCATACAACAAATTACATAACATTCAAATATACACATTACGAAGAAAGTTAAAACGATAACAAACACGGCAATCTCTTACAAAAATCATACATTACGCACTATCAGTGTATCGCATACCCGCATCAAAAATCAAAGACAAACTACGGGGAATCGATCTCTCGAAGCCTCCAACAAAGGACGTACACAAATACACTCATTTGCAAAAAAAACGGGCGGTTTGGATTTTAATTCTTTTTTAAAAAAATACGGTACCAAAATGATTTCAATTATTTGTACATGTTACTGGCCGGTTTTAAAAATGCCGTGGTGTTTAAAATAGTACGTTCTAAATTAAAATTTTCGTTTGATGCTCGTTTTTACAGAAAACCACTTTTTATCCTACATTTTTGGTGCAAAGTTCCAAAAGATAATATCGGTTTTCATAACTTTTAGTCAATTTTTATGAATTTATTTCATATTCTTAATTGTCAAAGCTTCATTTATTGCTGTTTAGCTGTCTCAATAATGTTAGAGAAAGTGGTAAAAGCTACCAACATTATTGCGCTGCTCGAAGAGGGCTGCAGCCAACACTTCGTGGCTCAGAGGCTAAGTGTGAGTCGCTCGACGGTTCAAAGGACCTGGCAGCGGTATCAAGACACCGGTTCCGTCGAGAGAAGGCCTGGTTCTGGAAGAAAACCATGTACCCAACCACGGGATGATCGTTTTCTTGTGAGTCGCGCATTGAGAAATCGCAAGTCTTCGTATGTGGACCTTAAGAACAACCTCGAAGAAGTAAGAAATGTGCATATTAGTCTATGGACGATCAGGAGGAGGCTGCTCGCGGCCAATATACGCAGTCATCGCCCAGCCCGCGGCCCTAAGTTACTCCGTGAGCACAGAGTTGCCAGGCTTAGGTTTGCTCGAAATTGTGAGTCATGGACTCAAGAAGACTGGAATAGGGTATTTTTCTCCGATGAAGCCAGGATATCTCTGTTCGGTGAAGATCGACGTCGGCGAGTGCTACGAAGACGAGGAGAACGCTTTGCAGAGGCTTGTTTTGAAGAAATCACACCTTATGGTGGGGGCTCTATTATGTTTTGGGCAGGAATAAATTCAATGGATCGTACAGAGTTAGTCTTCATTGAAAACGGCTCACTGACTGGACATCGATACATAACGGATGTTCTTATTCCTCATGCACAACCCGCATTGGCCGCTTTAGGCGAAGACTCAATTTTTATGGACGACAACGCTCGCGCCCACCGGTCTGGCGATGTGGAAGCGTATGTGCAAGAGGTCGGCATTCGTCGTTTAGATTGGCCAGCTCGAAGTCCCGACCTCAATCCTATAGAGCATGTCTGGGACGTTCTGAAACGACGCGTGAGATTAGTACAACCGGCTCCGCAAACCATCAGAGAGCTGAAGAATGTGATTACCGTGGAGTGGGAACGTATTCCGCAAGCAATATTTCCGGGATATCCTCGCTAGCATACCCAGACGAATTCAAGCTGTGATTTCAGCTAGAGGGGGTCACACTCGATACTAAACATTTATCTGCTTTTACTTTATTAAAGAAAAAACAACCAAAAATCTTTGTTACCTTTTACTTCACGAGCATATGCACTACTAGCGAGCATACACTACTAGTGAACTTTAGCATTAAAAACCATAAATTTTATCAAAATTTTATGATAATACTGACGAAAACGATTATTTGCTTATTAATTTACAAAATTGTGAAAGTAAAACTACCTATAATTATCAAACAAACCAATAGTAACATTTGAAATGGTTCATTGCTTAGGTGCCCGTTTTTTTTGCAAATGAGTTTATATTTACTACAATAACTCACCGAATCGTGTGTCCCACAGGCTGGCGTATAAAAAAAACCGCGCCCAGCACTACAGCCGGGGCAGCGATGCGTTTATTGATCCGACCCATATACCGCAATTCGGCTGGGATCGCACGATCCGCGCTCAGTGCAGATCTCCGAAACGCACCCGCTCAGTGCATTGTAACGGCCCGGGCCATTCACACGATACCGATGGACTGACGAACTCGCTTGATACTAAATATTTTGCAGGTTTTGTCGTGAAACGGAATGTCTTACTACGATTCGACAGTGATATATCATGCTGTCTTTCTCTAACTAGTGTATAATGTCTGACAAGTTTGAAGATATTTTTAAATTTTGATTAGCTAATGATTCCTTATGTTTACGCGAATGTTAGACATTGAAATTAAACTATTACAACGGATTTTATCGCGGGTTTTTTAATTTATTTTCTCCCGACGTTTCGAAGGCTTTTCAGCACTTCGTGGTCACGGGACGGACTGAGGTGTAGGTGGTTCGAAAAGTTAATGTTACAAATCTACCTTCAATTTATAATTATACAATATTAAGGTGTTAGTACATTGTTTGCGGTCCGGTCTACGCAGTAAGATTTCACAATGTCTTGAGGTCTGGCAGCAGGTCTTATGGGGCCCGATTTGATTAGATGTATTACCGGGTCCCAGGCTTGTGCAAGTTTCCAACCATCTTCTCTATTGAAATTGGGATGTTTTTTAATTTCAATAGCCTCGCGAATCATCCTAGGCAGGAATCGGTGTTCTTTGGCAAGGATTTGTCGCTTTACCTTTAAAGCAATGTACTAACACCGTAATATTGTATAATTATAAATTGAAGGTAGATTTGTAACATTAACTTTTCGGACCACCTACACCTCAGTCCGCCCCGTGACCACGAAGTGCTGAAAAGCCTTCGAAACGTCGGGAGAAAATAAAATAAAAAACCCGCGATAAAATCCGTTGTAATAGTTTTAATTAGCTAGTTTTTTTTATCGCATTGAATGACAAGACGAGCATGCTGTTTGCCTGATGGTAAGCTATACGACCACCCATAAACAGTAGTAACACAATCCAACACCTGGAATAACGCACTATGTGACACGCCACTGTGCTCGTCATCCTGAGACATAAGATGTTAAGTCTCATTATGTCCAGTACTTCACTGGCTACAATGTTCTTCAAACCGAAATAACAGTGCTTGTACATTGCTGCTTGGCGGCAGAAATAGCCATGCAAGAGGTGTGTGCCTTTGGGTTTTGAACCTGCGGACATTCGTCTCGTCAGCCTGTTCCACTCCCAACTAGGCTATCGCTGCTGACAATATAAATACTGAATTATATATGAACGGCACACTATTCTGTATACTCCAAACGCCAGACAACTTGTAAATGGCGCGAAATATCCACCATTTACACAATGACCAACAGATTCACATAGATTGCAGTAAATGGATCGCTGCGATTCATCCCACATTTTGGCACCATCTTTAAATACACTTAATTTAACGCTGCGATTAAGGATTTTTATTGACCTATAAATAATCTACTGCTGGGTAAATTCTCTTGCTCTTATTCGGGAGGTTTGCATGGATAATCCGGGTTGGTGGCTCATATCTTCGACTGACTGACTGGGTTTCTAACTGCTCTGACCTCAAAATTTGATCCCCTGCACGATACTTTTAATTTTTATTCAAATTCAATATTACAATAGTTGTTGTTTACTGTTTATTCGCCCCCTATACCCTGGCAAGGCCTAATCGCCTTTATAATGGCTTAAAGGATTAGCTCAAACACAAGTACCTAACGTCAACATAATACTATTTGACCCGATAATTTGTTTTAGTATTTAATGTGCATTTCAATTAAACATGCAAATGGAGTCTCATTCCTCTGAAGCTTGGGATGTTATATCCCAACTAGGGACCTCCTACCGACCCAGTGTCACGCGTGGCTTACAATCCTGGTGGAGTCTGGACGTGCAGGCGATGCAGGTTACTTCATATTAGGACGCTGTATGATAACCCTTCTAGATACAAGGATTATGATTAATTTGTACTTCTAGAAGATTCTTCCTATGAAATCATTATATTGAACTAGCTTTTGCCCGCGGCTCCGCCCGCATTAAAGTTTTTCCGGGATAAAAGTCCTGGTTTATATTTTCCCGGGATAAAAAGTAGCCTATGTGTTAATCCAGGACATGATCTACCCGTGTGCCAAATTTCATCGAAATCCGTTCAGTAGTTTTTGCGTGAAAGAGTAACAAACATCCATACATCCAAACATCCAGACATTCTTACAAACTTTCGCCTTTATAATATTAGTAGGATTGGTGCTATTCAAATCGACCTGAAAATCTTTTGGGGACGCCTATCATACACAGAGGTTACCTGTGTTTAATAATGATCATTAATTGGGTTTATACTAAAAATTATTATTACACTTATAATAGCTGCTCATAAAAAACACAAATAGACTATCAAGGAGCAAATTAAAGACACAACGAATATAAGTTTAGTGCGATTCTAGATTCGGTGGCGTAGATGTATTACGGTACGTGCAATGCTGAGGTCTAGAGTTCGATCCCCGGGTCCGGCATTGATATTGGATTTTTCTATTCAGTATCAGCCCGGTGTCTGGAATTTGTGCCCGATACGGCGATAGTGGGTGCATTAGTTGTATTCTATAACCGCAATGCGTGCTAGTTCTTGATAGTGAAAGGATTCGAATGTTTGCAGATTTAACGACAAATTGCATCGGAGTGTGGTTGCAATATAATGTATTCGTCGGAACATTCTCCCGTCCCGTGAAGAAACGGCGACGAGAATGTAACTATCAAAAATATACCTCAGGTCTATAATTGCATAAGTCATAAGATACCCCTGCAATGTCTACTTCGTTGGTAGGCAGCGTAGGTGGTGTCTATCGGTTTAAGAATATTCTAGCCAGTATCATAATATTGGGAATTATAATAGTCAATGCACTGTTTTAAAGTTTAAAATTCTGTTATTCTAAGATATGGGTAGTATGACGACTGTTTATGGATTGTGCTTATTAGTATACAATCGATTTTTTCGTCTCGTCATTCCATTTCAGTGTTTCGCATTCCGTTCACTTTCCGCCTGTGGTGCTAACACTCCTTTGAATAACTCGGAACCTGTCAGTAAAAGGGCACTTGATCGTTCGAGCAGCGCCCCTTCACTGATTACATTCTACGTATGCGCGAAACGGGCTCCGTAATGAGTCAAAATAATCTCCCAAAAGCATTTAAAACAATCTCCACGTTGTTGTATGAATTATGAAACACTATCTTTTGCCCGCGGCTCCGCCCGCGTTAAAAAGTTTTTCCAGAATAAAAGTCCCACTTTATGTTTTCCCGGGATAAAAAGTAGCCTATGTGTTAATCCAGGACATGATGTACCCGTGTGCAAAATTTCATTGAAATCCGTTCAGTAGTTTTTGCGTGAAAGAGGAACAAACATCCATACATCCAAACATTCTTACAAACTTTCGCCTTTATAATATTAGTAGGATAGTAGGATTATTAGTATTAGACGTACTACATTACGCACGGACGACGACGCGCCGAGAAACGCAAATATAATAATTGTCAACCTTTCAAAATTTAGTAGTTATAGATGAAATCGACTCATGTAAAAATATCAAAACGTGTCTATTCGACTTTGTACTACGTCGCGCTACGTCACCGGCGCGTCAGTGTGCGCCCAGCCTTAGCTACACTATGTAGACTGTGACCCGTCAAAAAAAGTACAATGACATCGGCGTAGTGTGATCGCGGGCGGGGCGGCGCGGCGGCGGCGAAGGAGTACGATTTCTACACATTGCGACCGTTCGACCGTGACAAATGGGTTTTTTCGTCATTTTCTTCTATCATTCACAGTATAAATGAAATATTTGTTGCGTTTATACCATTTTTTATTGTCGCACGGGACATTAATCGTGGATTTTTGCGTGTGAACGTTGCTTAAGTGCGTGCGACGGTAACTTATACTTTTATTCTTGGTTTGATATTGTTATTAGTAAAATAAAAAGACTGTAGGCTATTTCATATTATTCATTAGGTTTCTTGAAACAAAATTACACTGAAAAAAAAAACCCAAATCAGTATTACGCCTCTTGCAACTTCGAATATAAGATCAAACAAAAACGCATCGACGTGAGCTATGATTTTCCGTCCAATGACATCCATGCTTCCATTGAGAAAGATCGGTTTCATGAGTTATAGATATCCATATTACTATTATTTGAGTATACAAAGAGTTCACTCACCTCAAACTGAGCACTGAATGTCTTGAACACGCCCTCCCAGAGGCTGCCAGACTGCGTGAGGACCTGCACAATGTCGCCCACGTGTGTTGTAGCTGCGTGCATGAAGTGAGCGTTGTTGTACACGCCCTCCGCCACCACGCGGCCCCGCGGCGACCTGACGACCAAAAACCATGTTACAACCAAGCTAGGAGACGGTCAAAAATATAGATCCCTAGCCGAAATTCTGCCAACGCAATCTCAATGGAAATCAGCCCGGTACACTAGAGGTTAGTGCGTGGTATACACAGGTGCACTCTCAGTTCCATCACTCTCACAGTCTGATGAGAAGGCATTAGGCAATCCGACATGACCGGAGATCAGTCAATGTCTATGTGGTTAGTGAAAGCATATCAGTGCATCGGTTTTAGACCTATACAGCCAATTAGATACAACCCCCATTTTGCGTCGATTCGAAACAGTGCCTAGAAATTAAAACAACCAAATAAAGTTTTATAGGAAGAACTTTTGACTGGTTTATGATCACCGAAAAACATCCTAGTCTAACTTTACGTTGTCTATCGTTTAGTTAGTGTAATCGCAGTCAATTTATCCAGTAAATTGCAACTGAAATAGTTTTGGCGGCGGAGATTAGCGATGTCTAAACATAGTCCTGATTCGATACTCCAATAGGGTCAGCTTCACTATTTATGAATCAATGCTACTCGCCACAAATGTATAAGCCTATCAAATATAAAAATACAATCCAAATGCTAAAAAAGTGAGCTCTATCAACATCAGCTATTTAATACGATAACTGACAAATATAATTTACTTGCTACTTGTAAAACAGGTCCCACGTGTCGCAACTTCAAGTTACGCTAGACTTTCAATAGACACAAGATCAATATTTGCACCACAATCGTCTCACTGAGATCAATCCTGCGGCCTTTCGTCCCGCAGCAGACCTTTTCGTTGCGCTACGGGACACAATGCATTGATAATATTCATTATATTTGTCTATAATGACAATCACAGTATGCTTTGTATCTCACAAGAAGTCGTTGACCGCTGACGATTTATCAAAACAACTTAACAACCTTGAGAATAGGTTTCTAGAGGTTTATCGCAAAGCTTTAAGAGATCTCGTAATGAGCTGGAATACACAGATAAATATACTTGACTCGTCAAGCCCCGCTACGGACGCCGGCGTCCGAGTATATAGGGTTTCCCCATACATCTATATAAGCTGGGTTTGACGGGTTAAAACAAATTATTCAATTTAGAAAAGTGTAAAATTCATAGTTTAATCTCAACCTTTAAAGCCATTTCGAAATTATCATCTTTTAATCACTATCAAGTATAGTTTGGAGCGCACCAGTCTTGTGAATGACAAATACGTCTTGTAACCAGTAAGACTTGAACGGAAAGTGGGCCAAACAAGCGGCAAAACAGCAGTAGGGTTGCGCGGTGCCAAAAAATAAACTACGGGAGATAACATCCGAAACTGGTTTTAAAAAATACTTCTGATTAATAGTATAATATGAAAATTTGGCTGTATTTGTATGTATATGGCGTGTAGAGAGGTCCTCTATTATCATTTCGAGCATAACTTTTTGGGTTTTCGAACAATTTACTCGAAACTAGATTTCAAAGTGCGAGTAACTCCACATTGGAAAGAGATAAGAGGTACAATATTTATTTACATTTTGACTAACGAATGATGCCAGATCTCTAACGATCTTCGATCCATCGTGAAAATAGACCAATCAGAATTAAGTATTATGACAATTTTATTTATGGCATAGAATGACGAGACGAGCATGCAGTTCGCCTGATGGTAAGCGATGCGACCACCCATAAACAGTAACAACACCATCCAGCACCTTGAGTTAGTACTGTGTGGCATTCTACTGCGCTCGTTCCTGAGACATAAGATGTTAAGTCTCATTATGTCCAGTAGTTACACTGGCTACAATATCCTTCAAACCGACACAACAGTGCATGCACACTGCTGCTTGGCGGTAGAAATAGACATTGCGGTGGTACACACCCAGACGGACTATTACATATGAGAGACCTACCTGGTGGTAAAGTCATTTATTTTAATTGGTTTATTCTCGGAATTAGATTGAAACCGTAAACGTACGTAGTCGCTAACTTACTCCAACTGACAAACCTATTTTCGATTCCCATACGATCAAACGTTACACGATAGTTAATCGATAAGTGATAAAACCAGTAAACCGTACAAATTAACGAGTTCGTGTCGAGAGAGTGTAATAGCGTTATTATTCCACCATGAATATGTAACAGAATGTCAAGCCACCGGGCCACGCTGAAATTGTGTGAGTGAATCCACTTTCGATTTTTAACTGTATGATACGGGCTAAAGATTTTTAACTTATGAGACTGTAGATTCAATAAATGTTTGTTAGAAAAAAACAATGGATTGGTGATACAAAAATGAGCCAAAATAAGTATAAAAATTAACTTGGACTGAAGTATTATCGTAGGTTGTAATGTTACAAGAGGCAGCAATTAATTAATCATATGAATATTGATATAAGGGCGCGGAAATCCAAAAAAATTATGTTGAAATGACTTAAAAAATAATGATGTATTTTTTAAATCCTCCTAGCCACGGCGGTTAATCTCAATGGAGATCAGCCAGGTACGCAGGAGATATTATAGTGCACAAGTGTGTGCGCAATACACAGGTGCACTCGCTATTCCTTCACTCTCATAGTCCGGTGAGACGGCAATCCGACATGACCGAAGAGAGATCAGGCGCAGGACCAACGGCTTTACGTGCTTTCCGAGGCACGGGGGTATCACACCGCCAACTTCCTGACTCCGAGCTGCGACTGAGTAATTTCTAAGATGGAAAAACCCAGTCACAAAGTTTTTTTTTTTGGCCTGACCCGGGATTCGAACCCAGGACCTCAGCGCGCAAATTGTACTCGTAACGCGTACGCAATACAACTACGCCACCGAGGCAGTTATAATGAATTATTATACAGATTTCAAGATTATAGCTGCGAGCTCTAGATTAAATAGTACCTATATAGACTGGACCACGCCTATTCCTGTCGAAACGATACACTAACCATTCCCCCTAAAAAGTGGCATAACCAACACGACACGAAGGTCCGTGTCGTTTTATGACGATTGTGATTGGCCGAGAGTCCTACGAAAGAGTCACATGTTTATCTCTCGGTCTCGACCAATCATAAGTAACGACACGAACTGTCGTGACTCATGACGTGTTTTGTCACATTCTAAGGGGGTAGGTTTTTTTTACTACACGGTGTATCTCCTAAGAAATTGAATAACTCATCTTGATAGATACTAGATCTATAAAGATTAGGTATTAAATTTCTACGCCATTAATCGCCCTTATAAGATTATACAAGGAATGTTAGTGACATGAGACATTCGATAAGTATGATTTGATTTACTGCCCCAAGATTAAACCCTGTGAGCCTGTAATTAGAGGCAATCCGATCAACACATTAGCTTTACACGAGCCGGATATTTCATTCAGCATTATAATTTTCATCAATTAAAGTTTTTTTCTTTAAGTTAACAAGTGTTGGAAATTGAGAACGCAACCATTTTACATGTTATAATGTTGGTAACATTTCCTTTTTTTATCTGGCAACTTTCTCTCTGCCCAGAATTATGGAGAGTAGAGGTAAGTATAACCCTTTCTGTGTATGAAATTTTCCGTAGAAATTTCCTTTAAGGTAGGGTGGCGCTACTATAACAGCGGGGTAAACTTTAAAGAAATTTATTTTAGGTTATTTTTACAAAATTATTTTGGACTACGTAAATTGTTGAAGGTTTGTATACTGTACTGTAAAATAAATAAATAGATAAAATACTTTATTCATCACGTAGACGAACATAGTTGCACTAATGATAAATTAAGATCATTAAATTAATTATATTAATATCTATTATTAATAGCAAAGGTCACTTATATAACTACAGACATTTTAATTGGGAGTAAAATCTACGATGAGAAATAAATAAAAAAGCCAGCTCGGGCTGGCAGGAAAGTGGATATAATAAGAGCACATTTTATTAAAATTTAATGAGAGGAACGCGTCGCGATCCTTACCGGTGAGGACACTACAGGCCCTAGCCTAGCTAACCTACCAGCCTTTCACTAGCTGCCTCAGCGACGACTACCCGAAGAAGAAAGGCAGAAAGAAACTCCGGGCTTACTTTTTTGTCATCAATTGTTCATTGTTTCTATTCTTTTTAACACGCTTTTATTAGCTTCAGACGTATGTATGTATCTATGTAACACACACTTTGAAAATGATTTTGACCCACTTCAAAACGTCGGATTAAATCGAAATTTGGCATACTTATCAAGGACCGATGGCAATACAATATTTTAAATTAAAAAATACGTTTTTATAGAAATCCAACTAAATTAATAATACTTAAGTTTTTCTTGTGCTTCAATAGATGACGCCAACATAGAATTAGATCGCGCTATGGTTTACAAGCAAGCGAAACTATATAAGTTCGCATTTTTAAAAATCCCACGTGTTATATAGTGAACTAAAAAATGGAAAATAAATAATAGTTTATAAAAACGAAAAAAACACGCTTTGTGAAAATCCAACAAAAAAATATAAAATAATTTTTAATAAACTTGTATTGAGAATAGTGTAAATAAGAAAAACATGTATTTTATTGTAAACTAGCTTTTGCCCGCGGCTCCGCCCGCCTTAAAAAGTTTTTCCGGGATAAAAGTCCCACTTTATGTTTTCCCGGGATAAAAAGTAGCCTATGTGTTAATCCAGGACATGACCTACCCGTGTGCCAAATTTCATCGAAATCCGGTCAGTAGTTTTTGCGTGAAAGAGGAACAAACATCCATACATCCAAACATTCTTACAAACTTTCGCCTTTATAATATTATTATAGTAGGAAAAAAGCGTGGGGTGCATGGTGTCAATAGATATAAATATTTTATTGACAGATAATATGACTAGAAGGATTATCATTCTGATAATATCTTAAAAAGCACCCCACGCTTTTTTTACAATAAAATACATGTTTTTCTTATTTACACTATTCTCAATTCTAGTTTATTAAAAATTATTTTCTATTTTTAGTTGGATTTTCATAAAGCGTGTTTTTTAGTTTTTATAATTTTCCAATACTTTTGTGCTGTATATAAAGTCAGATGGGTTATATAAGCTAATGCACGCACCAACAGCTCTAGTCACCAGAGAGATATAATTTTTAACTCAGCACACATCAATCGGCGATATTATTAGTGCCCGATATGGAGATAGGCTCGCCCCCTATCACATCATAAAACGGAATATGCACGGCGAAAAGTGGGTGCACTACTTGCGCCTCTGCCTACCCCTTCGGGGATGAAGGGCGCGAGTGTGTATGTATACGGCATGTACGTAGTTTTGAATATCTGTCACATGTTCAGACGGAGTAACTTTTTAAGCAAATATTTGCGTACGATTCTTGCTTGCAATATTGATCAGTATGACATGAGGCTTTAATAATGTTCTGTGAACTATTCAGTCATAAAGGCAGCTTCTGGTAACGCAAGTCTAAGCGTTACCGATGCTACACGCGTCTGCCATTCAGATCATGTCTTTTGTTAATTATTTTCTGTCACGGGTCGACTCAAGTAGTTAAGCGTAATTAGTTCCGCGCGTCTTTCAAATGTTTTAAAAAACTGCCTTAGTGGCGCAGCGAGGACAAGCTGGCTGTGAAAGGTCGCATGCATTATAATAATTAATATTGACATAGACTAAGGTATACAAGCCCTCCATAACTTTTTTGGTGTGTAATTCACAATCCATAGTCCTTATATACGTAACAAATACTATTAAAAGTACATACATTTACACTGATGCAATATATAACAACGAAAATAAATATGTTTTTCTGCGCAAAATTGCCCGCCAGTATCAGATAAGCGGAATTCGATAGATGTAATAGAATTAAAAGTGGGGCAGAGGCGCATAAGGGTGCATCTTGTAGGTCACGAAGAACTTTGGCTATATCCGGTGGAGTGCTGGTAACAAATGATTATTAAAATATCATTCGTGGAATTATGAAATACATAAATGTATTTATTGAAGGTTCTATTATACCTAGGTGTTACTTGCGACCTTTTTCAGGATGAAAAGTATGTAATTCAAGACATGACCTATCCGTGTGCCAAAATTCATCTGAATCCGTTCAGTGGTTTTCCGTTTACGTCCAACACACCAACAAGTTATGAAAGGTTCCCACATGATAATAAGAAGCATAAAGGCGGATAAAACTTTAAACTCGATTATAAAGGACTTGACTGAGAATGCAATTTGCTACAGATAGTTGGTAGTATGGTCGCTTTCGTCAGGCACAAAACTATACGTTACCCACTCACCAAGCACTTTCGATAACAGACTACGACATTTCGAGGGTGACAAACACATTGCAACTGCAGTGCAATATTTATGGTGGGGTCGATACTGTTTACGGCAAGGCGAAGCTTTAACAATTGCGTACGATTTTTGCTAGCAATTATTTCTCCGTCTAAACAAGACTTCAGTCTTATCAAGACATACTTTACTAATGCAGTGATACTAAAAAAAAACGATTCTAAAAAAATCCAATACAAAATTGATATGAAACGTTTGAACGGACATTTTAAAACGTTTAATGAAAAGTAATGAATGAAAGATAAATCGGACAAGTTGACCGACATAATGAGTTTATTTTTACTTCGATACGTTTCCGGTATTATGCAAAATTAATTATTGCTTATGTTGATCCGTTAAAATCATAAATGAGTTTTTTTAATCTCGCATTTTAGCGCAATCACGTGTGACGTCCACTACTAATGAGATATGTAGCCGGATATACATATATTAGAGTATTTTTGCCGCCAAACAGCAGTGCTCTGGTTTGAAGGATATTTATTTATTTATTTAACACTTTATACATGTTTGTAGTCAGAGTAATTAGCAGATTTTATGAGGCTTCAAATATCTTATAATTATGAATTCAACAATACAACCAAATAGTGCTCTATAACTCAGTTTTGGTTTTATAAGTTTTAGACTGGCTTTTACAACGAATTACTAAATATTTAACATTAAACATTTAAAATATTGTTTGTCACTGTCTCCCATAAAGAGTTTACACAGACGGCACATGATAAAATAAATTTAGCGTTGATCATATTGAGTGAGTCGTTGTACAACCACCACCCAGCCACCCTTATTCAAAAGTTAGTTTAGACTTAAAAAAAGAGAACGCGCGTCTTGATATGCGGAAATACGTAGATGTAAAAGTAGTTATCAATATCATAGCGTTTACAGCGCGATTTAGTTGCGTTTGAAGCGCGTTCGTCAGCTTAGTAAAAAAACTTCGCAGCAAACAGACGATTAATGGTAACTATGGGAAAAAACCGTAGGCTAATTATTTTTAATGCAATGACTTGCTGATTTTTATCGATGTTATATCTTTCCTGGTATCTGATTAGGATCTTGCACCACATGTTTTAGAAAGGGATATCGCATGAAATAATAAATCGTTGAGGTTAACGCGATACTTTGTCCTGTAGTTGAGAGGAAAGAAAAATATGACGAGATAGGTCTTTCGTCTGATGAAGGCTTTAATAGAATTTAGTATTAGAAAGTGCCTGCAATTCACTTGACTCCCCGAGACATAATATTTAAGTTTCATCATACCAATAGCTTTTATAATTATATACTTAAACCTTCCCTGAAAAATATACATTTCTATAACGAAAACCTCATCTCCAAATCGGATCTGTAGTTTTGAGAAAATCGCGGCCATACAAATTTCAATACATACGGGTCGAATACAGAACCTACTTTTTTGAAGTCAGTTAAAATGGAACACAACACACCTTCGATACTATTTGACGCCAAAATCAAGGACTAATAACCAGAAAGAGGACCAATTTTATCAATTAACACGCACGCACGCACACACGCACGCACACACTCAATCACTCACTCACTCACGCATTTTATCCCCGAAGGGGTAGGCAGAGGCGCAACTAGTGCACCCACTTTTCGCAGTTATTCCGTCCCATGATGTGATAGGGGGCGAGCCTATCGCCATTTCGGTCACAATTCCAGACCCCGAGATGATACTGAATAGAAAAACTCAACATCACTGCCCGACCCAGGGATCGAACCCGAAACCTCAGCATTGCAGTCGTACCATAATACAACTACGCCACAAAGGCAGTCTTCATTACATATATTTTATTATATGTTACTGGTAAACAATAAAACAATACTGTAATACATATTAAAAACAAAAACATGAAATCACAAGTTCGACAAATAGCAAAAGTGGGGAAAAGACTCTTGCCTAAACCTAATCAAAACAAAGTTGGAATATTATAAGGGAAAAATTATTTTTGTCGTGCGTCATTGCAATTCTGACAAAAACTAATACTTATATATTTCATATTATTAAAGTAGTATTTTGAATAGGTGCAACCTGAGTTGTAATATGTTTTGGAGATTGAAATGGAAATAAAATTATTATACTTATAATAATATGCAGAATATATATTTATATTGAGCTACACTACTGCAGTACCTTGTTGTATTAGATGTAAGTTTGTAAAATATATAAATATTCATTATAATGTTAACTTGTTTGCTGTTAATGAGAAGCTGACAGCAATCAAAGCACATCAATAACAAAAAATAAACAGTAAAAATAGATCCAACATCGATGGAAATCTAAGGTAGACTCAAAATATCTGCTAAATAACATATTTATAATTTATTTATATTTTTAAAATAATAAAACATACATTTTGATAGAACTGCGGGCAACAAACAATTCTTAAAATAATTTTAGGTTAAATTTGGGCTCGATCAGAGTTTATAGATCTCAGCCTATAAGCATACATTGGGTAATAGCAGAGTCTCATTGTATTTACAATTCAACTTGGATGCATACTCCACACAACTGCCTTGTATAGACGGAAACCTTCAAAGAAAATCTGCATAAATCTTTAAACTGCGTTATGGTATATCTTTGCAATAAATAAGTCACTAAATCACTTTCCACAAGTCAATAACATGTAACAAGTGGCCCTTAACTGTACTCAAGTTTAGGAGTGGTCTCACAAATTATTTTGTACCACAAGTATGCCATACTCAAATATTTGGGGTCTCACTAATGATTTTAAATTGATAATTAACCCATTTTGTTTTTTTTTGTCATATGCGTACTTAATTAGCCAAACTTCTGATAACACTGTTCAACATAATATTCAGTAATTAAAAATTTACAGCCATGGTTATATTGAATTAAAGTTCACATCTGCACTTCTTGATTTGTTTTCCAGGGAATCCCCAGAAATAAGCACATAAAATTGCTACATACTCTAGATATTTAAAATACATTCCAAAAGGTAGTCAGTGGCAAATATTTCAACCGATAATGACACGGTTCAACAACTGTTGCTTTTGATATCCGGAGGAGGCAGTTGGCACACTATTTAACACAGACATACCTTGTCATACAATCATTAATGGGATGCACATTTAGCAATAAAATAAGAACTTCTAACCATTTGTCTTCATTGGTATTTAAAGTTTAATTCCTAGATTGGGAAATCTTGTGTGATTTTGATGAAATAGACCTTTAAATCACAGCAGGCCCTATGGCAATATCAAGGAATACCTATCTTTGGACGAAAATAAACTCTATGTACCTTGCACTAAATTCCATTTTACATATGAGTAGTTTATGTAGTTAATGCACCATATTACGTCATCCGCGTGCCCTTAACCCATTTCAACATCAAGATGGTGCCACATGCTTCTAGATTGCAGATAGCCATAAGGTTCAATTTCAATTGTATTTTATACCTTGAACTGATTTTGAAAAGAGCAACACTAGAGTTTCTTCCCCATTTCTTCTTTAGTGAGAACTGCTTTCTGAACTGGTGGTAGAGTTAATATTGACTGAATCTAAATAATGTATAACATTTTATGGGTTTGAATAAATTTATTTCATTTCATTTCACTTCCAGCTCTCCCTTAGACTACCTACAGGTATTGCAATACAAAATGTAAATATAAATGTAAAATTAAGGTACTTTTTGTGAATCATTAAAAAGAAACTTGAATCCATATGTTTGATGGTCAACATTTTTATCACACTTTAGCTACTATATGAACCTTATGTAGAATTATCTTTTGAACTATTCCTAAAACGAGAGTTTCAAATCTAAAATTAAACATAAGAATAAAATTTAACAAACATGTACAATTCTTTTCTGTAATGTAAAACTGCCAGATGCCCAAGGACAATCAGTTAAAATCCAAGGTAAAAGTTTAAAATAAACTATCCCCAATCAAAAATAAACTTTAATGACAAAGAAGGAAGACAAAAAGTATCCATTTATTGTCTTCTTGTTATTTCTAGCAATTGCACAAAAAATTAACCCTAAGCCATTTGTAAAGCTGAATGGTTTGTTTTATTTTGTGGCAAAAAACTAGATATTTACATTGTTGCCATTTTGAAACTAGTTTTCTTGTTTTGCTTTTTCATAATGAAATCCGATATTTACCACAATACTAGCTACATGTTATAAATTCTGAGGTATTTGTCTAAAAATTTTTTTACTATTGTTTGTAATAAACTATGACAATGCTACTTTCAGAGTAAATTATATGCATTGAAATTTACTATAACGGATTTTATCGCGGTTTTCTTAAACGTAAAGAATCATTAATTATATGCTTTTCCTACGGTTTTTGAAAGCGAGAACCATTAAAAGTTTTGAGTCCTCAGCCGTAATTCAATATGACCATGTAATTAGTTTTTATTTACTTACTTTAATTTAGTTATTGCATATTAAAATATTTATACTGCGTAAAAATTGGTAAATTTTAATTCTCACAATTTTCTGCTGAACGGCTCAACAATTCTTAATTACCGAGAGCTATCCCTATATCATAAGGGATCATACCTATATCACTAGGAATAGCCATAGGTAGGAAAGAATTCCTTGGATAGAGATACTCACATTGTTACTTAGTCACATAACCATCATACAAGCAAATTGGATAACAATTTGTAGCAAAGTAAAGAAATTATTCATTAACCCTTCAAGGCCCGCTTATAATATATAGATGTATGAGAAAACCCTATGTATATGGACACCGGTGTCCGTCGCGGGCCTTGACAGACTACCTTCCTACTCCTGTATTGATGTTTCAATTAACTAACATCATGAATCTTGAGGGAATAAACATTTTTTTTATGAAATGTATAGTATAATGTGGATTTGGGATTAACGTAACTCCTTCATATATTGTAGATAGTTATGTGGTATTTGGGTTAGGAAAACATTTGAGTACTAATATATATTGATGTACATCTCTAGAACAGTAGGGATAGCAATCAATCGATTGTTACTTGCTTTGACTGTCTTCTACAGTAAAATTATAAAGAGGATTGATTTGTATTTTTATATGTTTGTAATGAATAAACTTAAAAACTACTGGACCAATTTAAAAAATTCTTTCACCAATATAAAGCTACATTGTCAGAGAGTAACATTGGTTATTTTTTAACCTGGGAAAATATAAAGTGGGAGTTTTAACACCAAGAAACTCATTTACGCTGGCCACGTCAAAAGTTAAGTACAATATAAAAATGTAAGACCAGTGAAATATGTGAAAAATATGAGTAGGTATCTATAAAGACCTCTTTGTTACACATTATAATCAATATACATCTCAGGCTGTAAATAAATTAAAATGTTTTGATAGAAAGTAAGAATACTACAAAACAAAATTGAATATAGCTCAAGGTCTTGATTTTCTGTATTTTACTAAAAATTCATATTTATGCTTTAGGGAATCCTTAAACTTTAAAATTCCTCCATTATTACAAAAGAGAATTCAGTCTATAATCTGATGAATTCAATTGTTGATAAACTCAGAAATATTTAAAAACAAAACCCATAACAATTGTTAGAAATTAGTGGAAAAAAATCAACAATATCTGTAAAAGCTGACATCAAACAAAAAAAACGCATGTCGTCCTAACCTTGACAGGCAGATAAAAACTTTCCCACAACAAGCAAAAACAGTTAATAATTCTTAGAATGGCAACATTTGATCTTTCTGAATGTCAATGTATATTTTAAATTTTATTGTTAAAAAATTGATTTAAAATAATAAATTTCATTAATACTTTTACTTTATTTCAACTTTAACTTTTTTTAATTTTAAATAGCCTTAATTTTCTGTTTTCCGGAGTCTATAGCTATCGGATCATACAACTGTTAGCATGATTTTTATGTAATACTTTACAACGAAATCTTTCCGAGAATGTTGACATTAGGACTGCACTGTGCTTACAATCAGGTGCAGTGCAGTCACCATGCCGTGCTTTTATAAAAACATAAGGTAGGTGGCTAAATTTAAAGAGCAAATCATTCTGAACAAATGTTTTGGATTAATACCACATTGGGATCAGTAAAAAAGGCAGTATAAAATGGCCAATGGACAAAAATGTTGATTTACGAGATGGGGTTTGACGGGTTTACATATTTTGGCCAAATCACTGTTTGATATAGACTAAACTACTAACATGATTTTCAATAAAGAAAAGAGAGATTGATTGAAATGATTTTCAATCAATCTTTTGACCTTTGAGACTTTTGACCCTATTAATATTGAAGTATGAATCGGCATAGAATCTGTGTTATTTTTATAATACAATATGAAGTTATAAGTTACTGATAATCCCTATTGTCATTCATATTTTATAGAAATTCTTGTTGATAATGATAATTATTAATCTAATTGACTCGTCAAGCCCCGCGACGGACGCTGGTGTCCGAGTATATAGGGTTTCCACATACATCTATACATATAAGCAGGGCTTGACGGGTTGACACAGATTAAAGTAACAGTAAATTAAATTTAAATGAAAATATTTTGAAAAATGTTGAATATAAAATATTTACACAAACCAGGAAGTATAAGTTATATCTAAGCGCAATAAAAAGATAAACAAGTAATAAAGAAGTAGTTTGTACAGATGTTTTATTTAAGCACTATATCAGTTAATTTCAATCAAATATATCAAATCAATTGCTTTCATGCACACTAAGCTTATTTTCTTAAAACCATAATAAACTTCTAACACACTTGAGCACACATCATGTTTAGAATAATTATCAAAGAGAAATGACTAGCAAATAATTTCTAGAACTCACTATTCAATATGGATGCTGCAAAAACATGTATTGAGGTTATGTACCAACAAGAAAAAACATGAAATGATAATACACTTTATGAGGGTGTTACACAATAGTGTTTTAGAATGCCTTTTAATAGAAGATATTTATTGTAACAGTTCTTAAAAAAAAATTGTTGAGGAGAAAATAATGTCACTTCCTAGACAAAAAAAATTATCAGGACATGACAAATAACCTTGTTTTTGTGTAGGTAACACATTTTAAGATAAGAGATAGCAATCAATTATTAGGTAGGTCATCTCAAGAATTTGCAATGACACATGAAAACAAAAGAACAACATCACTGTTACAAGCATGAGTGAGCACTGTCTAGTGTTTAACAAAGACTAAAAGTGAATTAAATAAAAATGAACACTCTAATTAAGATGTCTGGACTGGTGCCAAGCACTACCATCATGCAACCTCAAGCTATGGAGTGAAAGTGACGAACGAACAACACTTACTTCCTATGCGTTAAAATGTGCTTTACTTACTTCGACACTCGATAAGTTTAAAAATACGTGGAAGGAACTGCAGTGGATTCAATTTGCACTAGATAGGTGCACTTTGCCAGTAGTATACTGGGCCGAGCAGCTGATCAGGTGGCTATATTAATCGTCACGCGTATTCGGGAAAGTAGGCCAAACTGTAGACAAGACAGCCGCGCGGCGCGGCGTAGACGCCGCACGCGCCGCGCCGCTCGCCGCTCGTGGTGATCACCACATCTAATCATTTTGTTTACATAGACATCGTGCTCCATGTTTGAAATAAACCCGAAAAACTGTCAACGTGACAGAGAATTCGCAATGCACTACACACGGGGCCGCAGCCCGAACAACAAAGACATGTCATGCTCAAAGTTGATGGCGAGTTACCTCGGCGGTCCTTGGCGATTTTTGCGTTTGTTGTTCATGTCTTCGCCCGACTGCCCCGGCGGGTAGGCACCTTCTCGTCTGCGCGTAGGGACCGGAATTTTGGCTAATTATCACTTCTTTCTTTTACAACACAGTCCTTTCAACTTTCGCGGATGCACAAAACTGCAGTTAGTATTAGGAGTTAGCACTCGAAATGCGACAACAGGGATGCATCGATTCCACTAAAGTTGTAACACATTTGCCAACAAATATAAATTAAAATATATTTGAGTACAAAATCGCAGTTCGATTTATCTTCGGGAACTAATCCCGGAAAATAAACGGGTTGGCAGATTTCTCGTGCCTGCAATCAGCGCAGGAATACAACATGGCGCTGTGACGTATTCAATAAGCGAATTGCAAAATTGCAAAATCGCTTTTGTTATACTCCAAATCGCAACAAATAAATCACTAAATATGTAACACTTTTTTTTAATGGCTCAGGCAATAAATATGGTAGCACAATAAATAGAAATAACAAATAAGGTCAACGCTTGACCGACTTCCCACTTTAAAACTTTCAATATGGCGGATAAGTATTTGACTTTTGGGGCTACCAACGCAAAAAAATATATATAAGTATTGTTAAAAAAAAATCAATTAAAACTATGAAATGTTGGTCCAGTGTTGAACTTTTCGCTGAAAGAACAGTGTTTAATTAATGATACTGAATATTAAAGCTACCGAGATCACTATGATGTGTTAAACGTATGCTTCCAACAATCAAGCAGATGTAGTATACAAAAATCTAATATTATTTTTAAGCATTTGAAAGATATAGCTTGTAAAGATAAAAATTTAGTTTTATGTACTTATTTTTCAAATATTAAGGTGTAGTACAATCAGGACATTAACAATGATACTTTCAAAATGTAGAATTTGTGAAAATAAAATGTATCTAGACAACATAAAATAGTATGTGATTAATTAAAAAATAATGTTATTGACTCAGAGTAAGTCCTATAGAGAGCGCGTATGCAAGTGGGAACAATAGGCACGGGTGGGAACATCGTCCTGCGCCGGCCGCAAGCGCTTGTAGTCACTCGAGTAGGAACGGCGTGAGCACACGCGAGTGAGATCTATGCGAATATTTGATTATTAATACTGCAAAATGGTTAAATGTTCTGTGGAATCTTGTAAAAACGACACTCGGAAACACACTTAACAGAATTCTAATATCACGTTTGACAGGCAAGCCATATTTCAGCATATTTTTAGGTAAAATTGAAATTACGCGTCGCGGTATGAA